>CM062516.1:41273187-42643187 GCA_031439585.1 Pterocarpus macrocarpus | reverse complement strand
TATTTGATTAAATGTGAACATCAAAAGTATAAAAATCATTTCAAAAAGAACTTCTTTCCTTCTGATCTTATCCTCGTTAAAGTCGTACATTGTTCAAACCTCCCCCTTCTCCCCTTAAAGAGTTGTTTTCGATTTTAATTCTTTCTCTGGAGCTTCAAGTGAGAAGAATCGAGAATGGAAGCATCTATTCTCCATTCTTGTTAATGACACTAGCTTAGCTGGCCATAACATAATTGAATCCTCCTTATAGTATTTATCTTAAATTACTTTGTCTATTGAACAAACCTCTTTCACAAAATTTACAGAATCTTGTTATAAAAAATTACTTAACAAGACTCTCAAGTTTAATTTTTCCCATCAATATAGGTTTGCTGGTTTCCTTTTTCTTCTGAGAGAAAGGAGGGGAATAGAAGCGCCTTTACTAAGCCATAATATTTAGAAACATGTTTAGATCTCATAGGTCATATACATTCAAATGTCTTTTATCAAACAAAATACTACCTTCAAGTAGCAATTGATGCAACTCAACCAAGTCATTAGCCCTCAAAAAAGTGGTTAAAAGCATATAGACAAAGTTTAAGTGACCTTACCCACAATTGTATAGAACATTGTGGATAATATTTATCTCTCTTCTATGATCAATGAGTGGCTTGAAGCTTTCTTTCATTATCGATAATGCAACAGCCAGCTTGGAATTACATTCAACAGTATGGGGAGCTTCAGAGCCAACATCTGATCGAGAAGCACAAGTCCAAGAAAATTGGTGTCCAATTTCATGTTCGACCCCAAGAAGCCTTTGAAGTCTCTCAAATAACTGGGAGGACAAGATAACAAATTACATTAGTTTGATTACAATGACGAGAAAGCATCTCTAGATTGAAATGAACAATTCCATCAACAGTGATACCTTAATCGAAACAAATTTAAAGGGAATCACGATTTAGGATTACAGTAGTAGTCTAATTCAACCATAAATTTTGATAACTAATAGCAAATTCAGTGCAAACTATTTGGCAAGTTTACTTGAGTTATAATCAATGACCAACGAATATATGGGCAGTAAATTGTTTACATTGTCAATGTTGATAATTGACCAACATGCACCTTGTGGGGCTAAAACGTATGATATAATGTCCGTCATAAAATAAGCTTCCTTTAATAGTATTTTCATAAACTACAACCTAAATAATATTTAATCTCATACAAGCATTCTTCCTTATGGAATAAGAAAGTCACGATAATAAAATCCAATATAAACTGTGATCTGGAAGTTAAGATTTTACAGTTAAGTTAGAAGTGTGTCTCATGTCTAAATTAAGAAAAAAGATAAACCCCTTGTAAGTAAGATATTGAAGATGCTATTTACACATGGACAAAGTCATTATGTCATGTTACAAGACATATCATAGAAAACAAAAGAGAAATTATTATATGCTTCCAAAACATGAAAGACTAACTATTTGGAATCATCCAATATCCAATACCCGTGTTGATCATCTTTGTTTACCATTTTAACTATATTTTTAATACAAAAGTTGAGGTGTTGATCATTATATAATATAGAGTACTTACTTTTTCTTATTTTGACAGTATCTAAAATTTTCTCAAACAGAAAATCATTTAATTAAATTGCCACTACTGCAAATGACCAATCAAAACATTAGTACCGCTCAACACACTATGACATGATAACTTAGCCTAATCACTCTAACAAATTTACAAGCAGCAATGAAGATTCAAGACCATGTACGAATATATCATACCTCTCGACATCTGTTTCCACAAAAGCATGCATCAGTTGAATGATCAATCTGGATACCATTCTTCCCCAAACAGGATCTGTGATCAAGAGGGTACAAGTTGTATTCAGTTTTGCTGGAGAAAGAAAATAAATCAACTTTTGAAATGATTATCTAATTAACAAAGGAATAAATGTATCCAGAGGAAATACATCTGTGCTCGCATAAACAGCATGTGAGCAATAAAGATGCAGTATCATCAAAGGTATCCGTCTCTTGTGAACTTCTGCCAACCAATCCACAAAAATTACAACGGCAGAAAGTGCAATGCCAGTCACCAGATGGAACCTTCTGCAAGGAAAAAAGTAAAAAAAAAAAAAAAAGAAAAAAGGAAAAAAAAAGAAAGATGCTTTTACAATAAAAAATTTAGTTAAGAGGAGAGACAAAAATGACCTACAAAACTAAAATTTGGTCACTAAATAACTTAGAATACCTACTCTTTCATATTTTAAGAGCATTTAAAAACTTTCTATGAATTATATATATAATAAGAAATTAAGAATAAAATAATTCCAATAAAACTTTTTTTTTTTTCGATAATTGGATAAAGATGCTTGACTCACCAATACAAGTGAGGAGCCAAAGCACAATAGAAACAGAGAATATACTAATAGGCTTGAAAATACAGACATAGCCAAAGCAAAATCCTACTAGAAGCATCAAGACTAAAGCAGCATAAAACAACTCCCTAGGTAGAAAACTTACCTGACTAGAATCACAAAAGGAAGAGCGAGTTCCACACCAGCCCCATGATAGGAAACCACCACTGGAAAAAAAACTCCAATAACTAGCCATAGCTGCAACCTCCCAACTCCTCAACAAAAAGACTCCACCAACAAGCAAACGAATTAACCCTAGACACCACCAATAGCAACAAAAGACTCCAACTAAACCACAACCTACACAACATCACCACAAAAACCAGCACCAGAAAGAGCTAATAACTCATTATCCCCCTTCTTCTTTCCACGCTTGCTAGCTCTAGGATTCTGAATCTTCTTGCCTTTCTTGCATTTTTCTATTCTTAGCAATTGCCCAAATAATGTCAATATCATTGGTTGAAGAAAGACCCAAGGTCTTCCCCAACTCCCAAGCTCTTCTTGCTTCTTCCCACTCTAGCTCCTCTGAAAAAGTTCCCAAACTTTCACACTGAGTAGTCCTGTTCGCTTGAGAATAAATGAACGCTCTATCAATGATTCAAAACCTGAAGTGACAGACTTGAGGCCCAAGGCTTTTCCAATAAAACTAATTATATCGAAATAAATTAAAAAGGACTGTACAATCAAGCATCAAGACACATACATCTATTTTCAAGCAGCTTAGATGGAAAGTTGATGGGCAACTATCAAAACAAATCAAGTCTCCACCGGCACTACAAAGAAGGCACGTATCGTCATTTGGATATTCACTCGAAACCTCAATGAAATTATCATATTTGCATTTAGATTTATCTTGTTTTTCTTTCCTCATTTTTTTTTTATTCCATTCCTTCATTACATTTGCACTCTTTTCCCCCTTTGGTGTTGATTTCTCTTTGTTTTTTCTTTTCTTACTCCTATCCTCATACAGCACATTGATCTTGTCGTTTGGTAATGGCATAAATTTGAAATCTCGCAAATAAAACTTGTCAATATCATCTGGCCAGCTTCATAATGCATTTTAATACTTTCATATGCTGAAATGATAGACCGATAAGTCTTTCCTTTTAGAGTAAAGTATAGCACTTCATCTTGATCCTTTCCCTTCCTTCGTTTTAGGCCAATTTGCCAACCAGCAGCTAAGAGCAGCTCCATTATTTGAACCCCCACTAACTCCTTTGTCTTCTTTCTACTGCTTTGACCAACCATAACCTCATATTTTCCAATCGTTTAAGGATATTTCTAAGATCTATATAATCCAAATAATCAAATCTAAAAACAATTTTATTATCTATTGAGAAATAAGAACTGAAATTCACCTTTTTAGTAGTTGAAAGGAACTAGTTTAAATCTAAAATTATTTCTATTTATTTTTTTACCAAACCAATTACTCAAGGACAATTTTAATCTCCATATATCATATATTTTCATAGATAAAATCAGTTTGCACTAATTTTTTTGGCACAATAAAATTTCCATCATTTCTAGTTATTAGTGTAAGATTCTAACTATCCCTTTTGTGACAAAGCTCAAAATATTGATCCTAACAAGTTTATACTCATAAGTACACTTACTTTTAAAGTCAACTATATTATTTAAACCTACAAGAATCTCAATCTTACACTAATTTTTAGAGTTTCAAGTCTTGACACAATAATTATACTCTAAGCTAGTTTATTTCATAACTTGATTAATTCTTTTTCTAAGAGTTTCACCTCATAAAAATCATTTTAAAGTACTCATCTAGACTAACATAAGCTAAATCTAAGCTCTAAATACATCACTATGTGTAACCTTATAAATCGTAGAGTAGTAGCTCAATGTAAGAGGCATACTAACTTGTGAACTTGAAAAGAAGGTGTTAGATATCCCTACCTCTTCTTCCTAACTTGAAAACCCCTCTAGTTCCAAACTCTAGATCCTCAAGAATCACCACCACAAGAGAGAAAAATCTCTTGTTCCTTCTAGCTTCCAACTGTGGCCTTCAAGAAGGAGAGGGAGAGGAGTTTTGTGCATGATTGAAGGGAAAAGAGAGGGGATGACAAGAAGATGATGACGGCTTGAGGTTAAGAGCGCTTGATGCTTGTCAATGGAGGTTTGGGGAGAGAAAAATTATGAGGTTTCTTGGGAGAGGGATGCCGAAAATGTGAGAGAGGGTGAAAGGGGTTGTGTTTTGTTCTTGTGTTATATTTGAAAAGAGATTGAGCGTTTAAGTAGTATTAATATTAATGAGTGTTAAAACTCTAGCCTTTAGATTAAAGGCAAAACTTGTAACTTGCTCTAAGTCTTTGATTAAAAGATTTGAAGTGATAAATATTATTTTATATCATTCACTTGTACTTTGTGACATGTACTTTATTGTATTTTAAGGGTGCGTTTGTTTTAACTTTAAAAAAAAGTGATTTTGGAGTTTAAATTTTATATATAATTAAAAAAGCTGAAAACAGACCTTTTTCAGAATTTGATTATTTTTAAAAAATTATCCAAATATACGAAAACTAATTTTTTAAATGAAAAAAGTGATTTTTTTGTCAAAAAAAGTGAGTTTTTGTTAAAAAAATCTTAAACACACCTTAAAATCCTTAAATTAAGCAGTTATCAGAGCTCTAAAAAGCTCTAATAGTAATTTTAAACTATTTCTAAATATTTTTTACTGAAAATATAATTTATTTAATTTTTATCTCTGATAGAATTTTAACTGTGCAATTAATTTGTTATTATTTTAATTTATTTCCTGTCTAATTTTATTAATTGCATTAAATAAATAATTTTTTTTTGCTAGTTCTTCATTTAAAATTTTTGTCTCTAAATAATTTAATTTTAATCTAATTTTATTTTTGTCCCTTAATGATTGACAAAATATTGTTTATTTAATTTGTAATATAGAGTGACAAATGCAATAAAATTGGGGATGTTACACAACCTGTCAGTCTATCAATCTGGTTTTCAAAACCATGATTTTTTTTTTTCAATTTAGTCACTTATATTAAAAATTATTTTCAATTTGGTAACTAGTAATTTATGTCACATAGTTAACGGAAAATACTCACCCGGCACAAATGATGGTAATGTAGTGTATACGTGGTGTATAGTGTTAGCATATTCCATTAGCTATATGATAGATATATAAGTGACTAGGGACTAGATTAAAAATAATTTGTAACATAAGGGACTAAATTGAAAAAAAAATAAAGATAATGGAACAAATTGAGAAAACAAATAAAAATTAGGTATCAAAAAGTCTAATTTTTTCCTTTATAATATAATAACTAAATAATATTTTATTCATGGGTTATATATTTAAGCAAGGATGATACTTTTTTTGGATGATGAAAATTCAATAATTGTATAAATTATTAAATAATAATTAGGGAAAATGCACTTACTTTCCTAAATTATAGGTGATATGCACTTTATTTCCAAATATTTAAAAAAAGTGCAAATCAACCTCCTAATGTTTTAAAACAATGCAAATTAACCCTTAAATGATCAAATCACCCTCAACTTGAAGATGAAGTGCAAAAGAAAGAGCAAAAGGAGATGAGGGTGATTTGATCATTGAAGGGTCAATTTGTACTATTTTAAAACGTTATAAAGTTAATTTATACCTTTTTAAATATCCAGGTTAAAGTGCACATGACCTATATTTCAGAGAGATAAAAATATATTTTCCCTAATAATTATTATGCTCTAAGACACATAAAAATTTAACTTTGGCTTTATATTTCCTCTATATTTCTTAAAGGTAATTTATGTCTTAAAAATATTTATCTATTTTAAAAGTTAAGTGCAGAAAGTCTTAATATCTCATTCTCTTTACACACTACATGTACACCTTATCTTCCATCTCATCTCAATCAAGTTATGAATCAACTATGTATATTTAAGGCTTTAGAACTTCTTCTTTTTTTTCCCCTAACACACACTTCGACCTCACTTACCCATTGTTTGGATTGAGAGAAAAGGAGAGGAAAGAAAAGGAGAGGAGAGAAAAAGAGAGAATTTTGGAATTTTTTTTTGTTTGATTAAAAAGAGAAAAATGAAAAGAGAGAAAATAAAAAAAAATGGGCCATCATAAAATTATTAATAATTTAATTGATTTTAAATAAAATAAAAAGATAAAAATATTATTTAATTACAATTACATTTTTTTCTTCTCATTTTTTTTTATCAAACCACATAACAAAAAAGAAATTATATTTTTTTCTTTATTTTCTCTTTTTTTCATTTTTTTTCTTCTCTTCTCTTTTCTCTCATTTTCTCTTTTCATCCAAACAGAGTGTTAAAGATTTAGATCATTTGAGTGGAAAGGCTCTAAATCACTCCGACTACTTTTTTATCACATTTTTTATTTTAATTAATTAATTAATTTATATTATTATTTATTACTAATAATAAAGGAGATGACACTTTTGGTAATAATAAATTTGTAAGTATATCAATAATAATCACTCATATTCATATTTCATTACTTTTTAAGAATTTCTTAGGAGTTATATTTTTTTCTTATATTAAAAAAATCTACTTTACTTGCATTTAAATAATAAAATTTGGTTTGAAATTATTTATTTAAAAAAACTTAAATTATATATATATATAGGGATTGCTAACCTTTGATTAGCAAGTTTCACATTTTATTTTGGACAAAAAAGTCCACACCTCTCTCCTCATAATCAAATTATAATTATGGGTACCTTTATAATTTTATTTTTTCTCACATTAATTACTATATTAACACTTTCTCTCACTTAATTAATATTCTCTTTCAGCATTTTCTCTAGGGGTGTAATCGGCTCAGGTTGGTTTGGGTTTAGGAAAAAAGTGAATTCAAACCAATCAATTTTTATTCGTTCAGGTTCAAGGATTTTTTTTGACCAAATTCGAATCAATCAAATTCGGATTGGTTCTGTTCAGGTGTTCAGGTCTTTTTTTTTTTTTTTAAAAAAATGAATTGCCAAAAATCAACAAAAAGGACTATAGATCTATAGATTTGTAGATCTGTGCCTATGATTCATCGACCTTCTTTCAAAAGACAAAAGGGAAGAATGGGAAAAAATTGAACCTTGGATATAACATTAATGGTATAGAAGAAAAACAATACATGATCAAGCTTTAGATCTAGAATCAGAAGAGCTCAACCTAATCGCAATCATAGAATACAAAATACAAATTAAAAAAATCCCAACATACAAAGATTCTATATGGAAAGCACAACCAATAAACAGTTTATTAACAACAAACCACTACCAATGGTGGTTGGTGACTGCAGAACGAGGAGCAACAAAACCAGCAGTAGCCATGGTCACAAAGGAGAAGCAAACCCACCAACGATGAAGAACGAACAGCAACGGCCATGAAGGAGGAGGAGCAATGGTGGACACGCAACTAGCGATGGCGGTCTTGGGCGGAGATCCACGCCGCTGTTTTGTGTTAGTCCATGTCTTTGCAACTACAAATGATGGTGCAGTGCTGCAACAACCGATGAGCTTGGTAGACGATGGGTATAGGTCGTGGCGGCTAGAGCTTTGTGGTGGTGGGTGAGTGGCTATATGACATTGGTTTGGGAATGGGAAAGAGAAAGGGAAAGGGAAAGTAAAAAGAGGGTGTATTTTGTAACCATGTAACATGTTTTGTGTTTAAAAGAAGAAGAAGAAGAAGAAGAATATATACGGTCGGGTTGGGTCGGGTAACAGATTGTGAATCTCCTAATCCGATACCCGAGCCAAATATTGACTGGTTCCAATCAAATTGAGCCCGATGGATCTGACAAATCGAACTGAACCGAGTCAATTTAATCGGTTCGATTTGAATTTGTCGGG
This sequence comes from Pterocarpus macrocarpus, assembly GCA_031439585.1. Lineage (NCBI taxonomy): Eukaryota > Viridiplantae > Streptophyta > Magnoliopsida > Fabales > Fabaceae > Pterocarpus > Pterocarpus macrocarpus. The sequence goes on along the minus strand of CM062516.1, from coordinate 42,634,931 downwards.
TCCATCGTGTTGACTTCATCTGCTTACACCCCTAATTTTTGTCTCACTGGATAATATCTTTTTTTTAAGTTTTCTCTTATTTGAATATTGTATAAGTAACATTTTTATATTGGTAAATAAATTTTCTAATCTAATAATTAAATATAATATACTTTTGGTAATATAAAAGGTGTGAATTATTAATTAATTTATGCCTTATATTAATATAAAACATTTGATATAAAACGTGTCAATTCAATATGCAAATTTCATTCAATACTTTATATTAATTTAATTTAATTCAATATAACATGACGTCAAAAAATACTTGGGTAATATAAAATGTGTGAATTCAATATATTAATTATTAATTTGATACTTTATAATTATTTGAATTATAAAGAAACTTGTGAATTATATTATTTAAATCAATATCAATTTATTTGTGAAGAATTAATTTTTTTTTTACCTGTATTAATACTAATTCAGGCATTTTAAAATTATCTGAATTAATTTGATACTGTATTATTTGAGTAATGCACATAAATACACATATTGTTATGAAAGTAATAGTAAAAAAGAATAGAGAAAGAGGAGGAAGAGAGAATTCTATTATTGATATTCTCAAGGGAGTTAGCATACAATGGAGCACTTAAAGGGCTATTTATAGCCAAAAGATGAGAGATACAATATATGATCAAATAACTGATTTTATCTAATTAAATCTTAACTAAATCAGGATAAAGATATGGACATCCATATTTAGATTGAAATAATATTTCATAACACTCCCCTTTGGATGTTCATTAGGGATATACCTCATTAAAACCTTACTAAGAAAAAATCTTTTAGGAAAAAAAATCTTAGTGAAGGAAAAATAGTACAATATCCTTACAATGGAAACTGTCTCGTTAAAAACTTTATCAAGAAAAACTCAGTGGGACAAAAACCTTGATTAAGAAAAAAAGAGTACAGTATTTCTCCCCCTTTTCAGAGCATCATTTAAGGTCTTAGAATTGATGCATTCCGATCTTGTGTACTAGTTTCTCAAAGGAAGAAATAGGTAATGACTTAATAAATAAGTCTATGCATGTTGCATTGTCCTCGTATAAAGTGGGAGTTTTTTCCTTATAAGATCATCCACATAACACTTGAATATATTGATCCATTGCTTTCCACATGTAAATAACTTGTTTGAGACCTGCATTAATGTGGATCTAACAAATATCTTACATTTGCATAGCCAACTAATTATATCTTGGATCATATGAATAACCACATATCAATCGTTCCACGGAGGTATATGTTTAACTTCATTCCAATAGCTCTCTAGCTAGTTTGGAAAGGAAATATACATGCTAATACATTTATAATGAATATTATATCAAGTCATGTATTATTAGCAAGATATATAAGTACTCTTTTGGCACTAAGATATGGCACTTCAGGACCAAGAACTTTATTACCTTCCCGAGAATAAAACGAGCCCTTTTTCACATCCAACTATTTTAAAATCATTGGGATACTTAATAGATGTGATTTATCCATAAAAAATCTCATAAAGATTTTTTCTATGTAAATTGATTGACAAACAAACATTTTATTTGTCAAATGCTCGATCTACAGGTCGAGGCAAAATTTTGTCCTTCAAGGACTATTTATCACAAACTCTTCTTGTAGATTTTCTATGACCGTGGGAACTTCTTCAGGAGTCCCAATAATATTTAAGTCATCAACATACATAGTAATTATAATGAATCCAAATGCAGATTTCATTATATAAAACAGGGGCAAACAGTATCATTCTTAAACCTCTTCTTGATTAAATATTCATTGAGATGGTTATATCACATCCGTCCAGATTGCTTTAGACCATATAAAGATCTTTGCAACTTGATTGAATAGATTCCTTGGGAACGTTCATTAGACGTTGATATCTTTAATCCTTCAGGGATTTTTATGTAAATATCAGTATCTAATGATCCATATAGATAGGTCGTGGTAACATCCAATTTAGCTTATTATGTGCCGATAAGCTTATCAAATATTGAAATGTAATTGCATCCACTATTGGGGAATATGTTTCACCATAATTTATATCAGGTCTTTGTGACAAACCTTGTGCTAACTTGTAGCGTTCAATCTCATTTTTCTCATTTAGTTTTCTCACAAATACCCATTTGTATCCCATAGGTTTTACACCTTCTGGTGTTTGGACTACAGGTCCAAAGACTTCACGTTTTGTAAGTGAGCCTAAGTCAGCTTGCATGACTTCTTTCTATTTTGGTCAATCATCTCTACGACGATTCTTGGCCCAAAATCCTCATTTTCATGCATAATATTTAGCGCTATTATATGCAAATATATTATCTATAATAATTTCTTGTCAGTTCCATATTTTTCCTGTAGAGACATAATTTATTGAGATCTTATCATCTTGACGACTTTTCAGGTACCTGAACGTATTCTGGCGTTTCAATTATGTCAAAAATTTGGACTACAGGAGGAGTCCTTACTATGTCTCTGTCCTCTTCTACAGGAAAAGTATCACTATTAGAATCATTTGCCTCCATAAAATCACTTACCCCATTTCTTTTTCAAGAATTTTCATTTATGGAACCGATTGGGCTACCACACTTCTGACTTATAATTGTCCAATAGGGACATTAATTGAATTGGAGCATTTTTACCTGACATATAGGATCTATTCTTTTTGTATCAGGAAATGCATCTAGCAACTCATGCCATTCTTTGCAAATATATAATACTTTGAACTTCTAGTTCACTTTGCCTTGTTCGAGGATTTATATAGAGTAAAAATGATGCATTCCAATCTACTTCTTTTTTTAGCTATTTACTCCTTCCCCCTAATGTTAGAAACATTATCAAATTGGCATTCTACAAATTGAGCCTCAAAGGCATCTCTCATTTGTATTTCTACAAACTTGATTATAAAGAGAGAGAGAGAGAAAGTCATATCCAATATATATTCCTAATTTTCTTTGGGGTCCCATTTTGGTGCAATAATGTGGGGCAAACATATATCGCATATCCAAAAATTCTTAAATGGAAAACATTTAGCTGCTGGCCAAAAGCTAATTATAGTGGAAAGAATTGATGGTAACTTATTTGCCTTATATAAATAAGTGCTGTAGCATGTAAAATAATATGCACTCAAGTAAAATTTGGGAGATTGGTTCTCATAAGTATTGGTCTAGCAACCCATTATGTATATGAACATAAGTAACTAGATGTTCAACATTTATATCACCGGCCATACAATAAGCATTAAAAGCTTAAAAAGTAAACTCACTAGCATCATCAAGATGAGTTATTTTGATTGGATTATCCAAAAATTGTGCTCTTAGTTGAATAACTTGCACAAGTAATCCCGCAAAATTTAGGTTGTGAGATAATAATAAGCACACATATGACCATTTCATAGATACATCTATTAAAAGCATAAAATATTTGAAAAGTCTACATGATGGATGAACTAGTCCACATATATCACCTTAAATTCCTTCTAGGAATTCAGGAGATTCAAATCCAATCTTTGCTAGTGATGGCTTTATAATTAGTTTACATTGAGAACATGCAGCACAAGAAAACTTATACGATTGAAGAATCTTCTGGTTCTTCAATGAATACCCATATAAGTTTTCAATAATTTTTTATATTATTATTGCTCCCAAATATTCTAACCAACCATGCCAAATGATAAATTAAATCATTTGGGTTAGTAAGCTTCTGGTTTACTATAAAATGTGTTCAATTGTACTAATATTAGTTAGTAAACTTCTGGTTTACTATAACATGTACTCAATTGTACTAATATTAGTATAATATAGATCGGAAGAAAGTACAAGTAATTTCTTCACTACAACTTTCTCTCTCGGAGTATAAATTATAATATGAAGGTACTCATTATTTCCCTCACTCTTTATCTCAATATGATATTCATTTCGGTGAATATCTTTAAAACTCAATAAATTTCTTCAAGAAATAAGATTGTAGCTCTTCCGGAGCTTACGTATATATTAAAACTTAATAAGTTTCTTCAAGAAACAAAATAGTAGCTCTTCTAGAGCTTATGAATATATTAAAACTCAATAAAAGTTTATTCAAGAAATAAAATAATAGTTCTTTTGGAGTCTTCAATTATCTAATAATGGTATTAAAATATATTTTGCTTTTAAGAATAGTGTGCATACTTGTACTATTTACAAGACAGATATTTATACTATTTATTTTGATTATTTTCTTTAAAGAAGTATATCAATATGAAAATTTGTACATGATAATTATAATAAAAAATAAATAAATATTGAGTGCACTTGTACATGAATATTCACATAATATTGAATAATAACAAAATATGTATACATATATATAATGGCACTATCAACATTATCAATTTACGTTAATTAACGTAAATTTAAATCTCAAGTTATATTCAAATAAATCAACGACTTTTGTTCCTCCATATCTCAATATCCTTGAAATTTTAAAACTTGGATTTAAAAACTTATCAACAATAGGAGGTTATCAACGACTTAGATTTAAAAAGAAAAGCAACAATTTGAAATTTGTAAAAATGTAAACTCGAATTTAAAAGCATATTAATAATTAAAAATTCAAATATAGTAACTCTAATTGATACTTGGTAAAGATCAAGCAAAATGTCTCTAAGTACGACAGGTACACGACCAATGTACTTTGATGCCATAATGCTAGCATTTACTTTCTTCTGACTCAATCATGATTTTGATTGGAACTATGACCATTGCCATTGCTAGGGCTATAATTTATTTCATTCACTTCAGGGAATGGAGTAGAGCCAACTAGGCAGATTTTATGTTTTTTCATAGGCAATGCATTATTTCGTTAAGCCACAATAAGGCTTGAAATTAATTCAAAATATTTTGTAAAGCCCTTTACTCGATGTTGCTACTGCAGGAGCATATTCGAGGCATGAAAAGTAGAGAATGTCTTTTTTCTAATATATCTTTATCAGTAATATCTCCTCCCATGATTTAAATTGGGAGATAATTCTATAATATTGCGGTGATGTATTTACTAATAGATTCAAAATTTTGCAACCCGCAAATAAATCCAATTCATATATCTGCTTTAGGTAGCTCTAAAAAACGACAGGATCTTTTAGAATAAAATATAAAAATATTAATCCTTCGTGAAAGTGACAATGAAGGAAAATCAATGCTTTTGTGCAATCTTTCTAGGATGCAACGTTCCCTTATTTTAATGGTATCTTTAAGATCCATTGAATCAAGATAGATTTTGCACAATCCTTACCGGGATGCAATGACATTTTCTTGTTTAATAGTATCTCCATAACCCATTAAATCAAGATCGATTTTGCGTTATCCTTTCGGGATGTGACATTTCATTGTTTAATGGTGCCTTCGAGGCCCATTGAATCAAGATGAATTTTATTCGATCCTACTCCGATGCAATGTTCATTGTTTAATGGCGTCTTCATGACCAATTGAGTCAATATAAATTTTAACATCTATAATTCAAGATAATTATGTCTTTCATGAAATAACAAATCAACAAGAATCACAAATTCATGGTTGAAAGAGCTTGACATGGTTAGAGTGTCTTACCTCAACACTTTGTTAAAGTATCTTGTCTTAAGTTTTCACATAAATGGTAGAGTTTCGTGCTGATAACGTGTTATGAAAGCAATAGTAAAAGAGAATAGAGAAAGAGGAGGAAGAGATTGATATTCTCAAGGGAGTTATTATATATGGAGCACTTAAAGGGCTATTTATAGCCAAAGGGTGAGAGATACAATATATGATCAAATAACTAATTCTATCTAATTAAATCTTAACTGAATCAGGATAAAGATATAGGCATCCATATTTTGATTCAAATAATATTTCATAACACATTTCTTTACTTATATATTTTATTATGTAAAACACAATTTGAGTATTCATGATCATACATGATTAAGAAAAATTTTGGAGAGAGAAAAATATGATTAAGGGAAGAGAAAAATAAAAAACAAAAATACTATTTAGGTGAGAGAAAATAGTGGAAAGAAAATATTAATTAAGTGAGAGAAAGAACTAAATTAGTCATTAATGTGAATGAGAAAATGACAAATGTCTCCATAATTATAAATTAATTGTGAAGAAAGAGATGTGGACTTTTTTGTCCAAAATAAGATGTGGAGTTTGCTAACCTTCATATAAAGAGGTGGAGGTTATTGAAAAAATGTGACACTAATGTAAAATCATTTAATATACTTCAACTCCCAAAAAAGAAAAAAAACCATTTAATACATTTAAAATAGCATAAAAATGTCTCTTAAATATAAAATGTTTCTTAAATATATGTAAAAGTGAAATATTTAATCCCATTTTTATTAATATTTAATTTTTTTAAAAAACTTGGACAATAATTTACATGATTTTAGTATAATTCAAACAATTGAATTGATAAGAAATATATTCTATAAAAAATTATTAAAGATGTAAGTATATTAAGTCTTACACCAATATCAACAGATCCCTTTTATATATAAAAGAACTACTATATTCTAATTTTTAATATAACTTTTTTTTACTAAAATATCCAACTTTTTGGTAAGCGAAATTATCTCACAATTTTTTATCAAATATGATTTTGTTTTCTCAAACTTTTTTTTCCTATGTCACGTTACAGTATCTCTAAATTCTTACGGTTCGTATTTGTCTTGGTAGTTCTCTCTCATGCTGTCATATTTTCTTGAATAGGAGAAAAAACTACGTAGGTCTCAAGTATTTTTCTCTCCTTCTCTGTATTTTTTACTCTAAAACGAAATAAAAAATAAAAAAATCACCTCATTTTCTTTTCATACAAATTTTCCACTTATTTTCAACTGAATCAAACAATAGTTAATCTGTAAGCAAAGGGAAACGAAAATAAACCAGTTACAAATATATTCCTCATGGCCTGTACTTATTGAAGTTGATTAATGGTATGTTTGGTTTAATTTCTGGGAGAATTATTTTTAAAAAAATATCTTTTAAATGAATTACTTTTAGAGAAATTATTTTCAAAAGAATAATTTTTATTTGGTTTGAATATATTAAAAATAAATTTAAGAGAATACTTTTTATTTGGATATAATAAAGTAAAATTATTTTTAATTGTTAATATGAGAGTAATAGTAAGATTTTTTCTCAAGAAATCTTTTTCTTAAAATAAAAAATAATTTTAAGGATACTTTTTTCAAAAAACTTTCTAAAATTCTAAAAATAAGTTTAAAAAAAATCTTTACACATCCATATATATTAATTATTGTATAATTTAATTATCATACCAATAAAAAGCTTTTTACCCTCCCAAAATATATCCAAATGGACTCTAAGTAAATGTATTCTTTTCCCATTGGCATTGCTTACTTAGCACGGTTCCTTGTATGAGCTCCGATTATAATGATGCCAGGTCACTCGTTTAGATTAAAGCAGACAAATTTAGTTTGATTTGATAAAAGAGATAAATTTTTAATATTAATTTTTTATATTATCATTTACTTAGTTATATTTATTCAAAGAGAAATTATAATAATAATTATGCCAAAAATAGTACTTTTTAAGAATATGAAAGAATTTAATTTTGATTATTATCAGTCTAAAAAATTTTATATAGATATATAATTATATAATTATATATTATCATATTAATAAAAATATGTGATTAGATGGTATTATAAAATAGAACTATATGATTCGATGATATCGTAAAATTATTTTATATTAATAATGTATTAAAATTAATTTTAATATAAAATTATATTTTATAATAATAATATAAAATAATTTTAAATTGATGATAAAGTTAAATTAAAAAAATAAAAGGAAAAATTAATTAAATATGATGTGAGAGGTGCAGGTGGGTAGCAAGGTAGAGATGGCTGCTTCTCCATTCATCACAAAGGTAACCCCAAATAAGTAGGTCACCTTCCCAACAACATTACACGTCAAGCATTTTCGTTGGCTTCTCTCTACAACTCAACGATCCCCCTTTATTGAGCAATAAATTTTCAACCATATCATAAAGGCAAGAAGCGTTTCGAGCAATTTCAACCGAAAACAATTGAAAGAGAAAAGCAAAGAAGCAGTGAAAGAAACACATTACAGCCAACAATAGTATATTATTGCTATTTCTCATTTCTAGGCTGCCACCGACTTTGATTTAAACTAATCAAATTAAAAGGGTATATTTATTTATTACGCCTTTTATTTTCGGTTGTCACGTCCATTCACTCTGTCAATCCTTATAAATTGGTTAAATTTTCTTGCTATTTTAATATTTTTATATATTTTTCTGACATACTTGATGCATGAAGTGTGGACAATGTGCATCTTAATATGTCAACGTATTCATAACAAAAACTAAAATGGAAAATATTGTTGGTACATAAGAACTTAGTTACCTAATTGATATTGGTGATCGCAGTTCAAATAAATATGGATTCTAATTATGTAAATGATGAATGTAATATTAACTAATAATGCATATATGTTGTTTATGAAATCAATATATTAATTTGATGTTTATATATCTAAAATTCATGTATTATTTGAACTGTGATCACCATATATATATATATATATATATATATTATTGAAGACAATATATTAATTCAATACTTCCATAACTAAATTCACATTTGTTTAAACTACAATTGCAAAATTTTAGTTGAGGTGTCTAAATGATTATATTCAAACTACATAACTCAATTAAAATCATACAAGAAATCACTATTTTTTTTAGCTAAAGAATAATTGATTCAGCTCACTATAACAAACTAATCAAAAGTTGGTGGGCTGGAAAGCAACTCAACTCTTTGGAAGGAAAACGTAAATTCAGATTTTAAGGAGGCAATTCTAGTAGAAAGACTGTATAACTCTTGTGCTTTCGTAATAGAATTAAAATTAATCTTATGAGCGGCTCAAATAAATAGAACCTATAAAAATATCTCATAATAAAAAAAACGTTCACTAATAATAAGAATGGATATGCTTTCTGTTCTGCTTACAGTTGGGAGAGTCAACAAATCTCATTAATTAAAAGCTGAAAATTAATACCACTAAAGATGATAAATCAAAAATCTAAGCAGCTTGACATTTCTTCTTAATATAGACTGCCAAATTTATCTAATATTATAAGTTAATACTTATTCCTTCTATTCTTAAATAAATATCTATCTCCAAATTAACCTCAGTTTTTGTTATAATTATTTATTTAGAAAATTGAAAAAGTATTAATCATCTTTTAGGATTAAGAGATAAAGGTAATTTTATAAAAAAACACTTAAGTTACTCTAATATTGAGGCCTATGTAATATTTTTCTTAATTCATGTATGCAATAAAAATGGACACTTATTTAAGAATAAATGGAGTATTAAATTTAATAAAAAGCTTAAGTGCATATAATATGGCACAAAACTCTGATGTATCTAGAAGAAGAAGATGATGAGATCTACTTCAAACAAATTCTAACCAATTTTTATACAACCTCATATTAATTACTCTTTTTCTTAGCATTTAAGTCACACGCTTTCTTACCATATGGTAGTTTCTTAATAGAGAGCTACCGCTTACGTACTGTTTAATGGCCCATTTATGAATGACGGTGGCATTTGATGAAGTTTATGGGACATACAAGGGCAATGTCATAGATTCAGAACTATATCAACCCCACCTATCCCCCTTGATCCTTCACAATCGCATCACCTGAGTTGAACCAAACACCACAAAAAGAAAGAAAGAAAGAGAAAAACACCACCACCAAAGATGTCTCTAGTGACTGAGGAGATCAAAGCCAAATCAGAGGTCTACCATGGAGATGAACTCTGCCAAGAGAAGTCCAAGTTACTGCTCAAGGAAGTAGGCTTACCCAATGGCCTTTTGCCCTTGAAAGACATGGAAGAATGTGGGTATGAAAGGGAGAGTGGGTTTGTGTGGCTTAAGCAGAAGAAGAGCTCAACACACAAGTTTGAGAAGATTGGGAAGCTGGTGTCCTATGCAACTGAAGTCACTGCCTATGTTGAGCCTGGTAAGATCAAGAAGCTCACTGGTGTGAAGACCAAAGAGCTTTTGGTTTGGATCACACTGAGTGACATCTATGTGGATAATCCACCCACTGGCAAGATCACATTCCAGACCCCTGCAGGGCTTTACAGGTCATTCCCAGTGTCAGCATTTGAGATTGAAGAGCCAGTTAAGGATGTGAAGGAAAACAGTGAAGTCGAAGAAGGAGCTTCAGCTGTTGAAGTCAAAGAGGTTTGATGCTGACTCTGCTGAATTGTGAGATGGTCAGTGTTGGATTCAATATGTTGTTGTTGGTTATAGGTTTATCTTGCAGTAAGTTTGTCGTCGGTTCCACTTCTTGACCCAGAGCTAGCTATGTATCAGACCCAGATGTACCTTGTTATGAAGCTATAAGTAATCATTCTCTGGTTCTCATGCTCTGGAATAAAAGAAATCAAATGTAATATCCAATACTCCTTTTGACGATGCATTGTGTTCACGGAAAATAATCCTATTAGGGTGAGGTTAGTACGAGTGTTAAAAAGGAGGAGAAATATTTATAGATTAAATTTATATTTAAATTACACGAGTCTAATCCATGAAAATTTCTTCTTTATTTTTATTCCAATACTAAACTCACCCTTATTTAAAAATTTTACACGATACGATCATGATCATGATCATGTGCAGATTTAATCCGAGGATAAAGATAACTTCGACAACCAAAAAGAAAGTAGTTACTTGCAGCTAACGAGATACTTAATGATTATTTTGAATAGTCAGTATTAAGAGTTTCTTTAATTTCAACTAGAAAAATTTTCGGATAGACAACTTAACACATTTAATATTGAAAAACTAACTCTCTCATGATCCTCATTAATACGAAAGTATCGTGTCATAAAAAGGAAAAAAAAAAAAATTCTATTATAGCAAGACTCACTATTATTTATAATTAATATATCAATTTTGCTTTTATCTTTCTCTGGCATGCTCTTTTATATTAGTAAGAGATAAGAAGATCCTAATCCATTTCCATCCTAACTAAATCCAAATTATAAAATAAAAAATAAAATATAAAAAAGCTTTCCTATCCACTAATTTATAGTAAAAAAAAAAAAAAACACAACTTACGGAAAGCTCGTAATGAAGAGATTTTTGAGAAGATCATCCTTTCCCCGGTTGACTTGTTTGCTAAATTCTGGACTGTGTTTAATAGGAATCTAGTTGTGAATGACTTTATTCCTGGTATTATGCCCCGTTCTGTGACTTTCGTTGGTTGGGACTCTCCTCCAGAGGGGTGGATTAAATTTAATTCGGATGGTTCTGTTGTGGTGTTGTCTAAGGCAGCGTGTGGAAGATTCCCAGTGAATTTAGAAGTGTGTCCTATCACTATTGCTGAGGTTTGGGGTGCTTTCTACAGGCTTTAGCTGGCTTGGACTAAGGGGCTTTCGTCGTGTGATGTTGGAGATGGATTCTACCAGTGTCATTACTCTCATTAAAGGCTATGGTCAGCTCTCTCACCCTTATGCTGTGATTCAGAGAGTGAGGGAGCTTCTCAAGAAGTGGTGGTTGGTGGATGTTCGTCATGTATTTCTTGAAGCTAATAGAGCTGCAGATGCATTAGCTTCTCTTGGACATCGTCAGCAATTAGGGGTGGTTTATTTTTGCTCTTGTCCGAATGCTGTAGGTTCTATTTTGCGTGATGACATGGCTGTGGCCATGCCTAGATCTGTTTTGAAGTTTCTTTGTTTGTTTTGGGCTTTTGCCCCGGCTAACCACAAAAAAAGGCAAAATAAATATAAGTTTAAATATATTTTTAATTTTTATAAATAGAGACATTTTAATTTTAGTTTCTTAAAAAATTTACTTTAATTTTAATCCCTCTTTTTTTTTTTTTTTTTAATTTAATCCATATTGTTCTAAATTTTGATCGGTATAAATACTTTAACATGGATTACTCCTTATAAATATTGAAAATTATTTTTAGTCATTATAAATATTTTTTTAATATTCTTTTAATCTTTATGAATATTATCATTTAATATTGGATCAAAACAAGGATTAAAAACTTAGTAATAGAAAAAAAAATATCAAAATCAAAACAAAAATTTTAAAAAGACTAAAATTAAAATAACTTATATTTATAGAAATTAAAAACATATTTATACCAAAAATTTATATACAACATAGAAAAGTCACGTGAAAGCAACAGATTGGACAATGGACATAGAAAAGTCACGTGAAAGCAACAAATTGGACTTTCTTTTGCTATCGCTTGCTCTTCGTATTGTCAAACCGAAAGAAACGATATCGGTAACAGGGGAGAAGTCAGAAAATAGAACTGAACACCATTCCAGAATTATGAAAATTTCTAATCTGTTGAGACTCTTAAGACATAATAAACCGGAATGCAGTCAAAAATATCAGAAGATATCGTCGCTGCATTCACAAGTAATAGCTGGTATACTAAAAAAGGCATTTACAGACTCCATTACTTACCAAACTACATAATTGGGAACCTATAATTGCAATTACCATATCTGGCAAGTTCAAGTTTTATTATTAACATGACTGTAGTTATTATGAATCCAGAGGAATGACTCAATTGAGAGTAGTTTTTTTTTTTTCTCTATCTTGCTCTCTTCTGCGTTCACAAGTTCAACGCCTGCAAATAGTTCGAACCAAAAGAAATGTCAAGATCTTCAAAATACCGAATATTTTTTGTATGCTCAAGGCTAGACGGTTCAGTAAATTTGACAGGTCACATTCTAGAAATATTGAATTCCTTTCAAATACGCATGCTAGTGGCCCAGTTGTTGACTGTAGAAGTAGAATCAATTATCAATCATCTTAATGAACTGTCATGTCAGTATCAAATATTGACCTACAACGTTAATAATTTATCACTAACAACATTAGCATATGCTAGAAGACAAACTCAATTGGCATATACAAGTTTATACAGAAACTTAAACAGTCCATGTGCTTTACTTCATATTTGCTTCAACCGAGAGAAAGAAAAGTCAGAGATACTTATAAATATTTAAGAACTGAAAGAATGAGATATCTATACATTTTTCACGTGTAACTAACACGGAAATGGATCACCTGCAGTTCTGAAAAACCGCAGGAAATCCAGACCGTATAAATTTGAGTGGGATACAAAATATTAATTAAAATTACACTATAATTCTCTCCAGTCTGTTTTCTCACTACAGAGGATTCTATTCCAACTAACACTGCCCATGCTAGAAAATTAGTAGTTGTGTTTAATACTCTAATTTGATTGATGTTTTTATATATGACCTAACGCTAATGATGTTGGTACCACATTCACAAGCGTGGCAAGCCAAACTTCTATACTGATAGTTGTTAGTTTCAATGAATTATGCTATAAATGGCTGGCTTGGCCAGACAAAGACATTTTCCAACCTATGCAAGTTTTAGCTTTCACACAAGTGGTCCCAGGTTTAGGTGCATCCTCTCATCATTCATGTTTAAGTTCAAACGATTAAATTTAATTCTCTTTTAATAGTTTCACCTGTAGTTTTTCTTGGAATCCCTGTACCCCTAACTATTGAACTACTCTCCATCTAATCTACTGTCGCTATTGGGGCTTCTACAAGCCTTCTCCATACATGCTCAAACCACATAAGGCGAGATTCTATCTCTAATTATTGGATTACTCTCCATCTAATCTACTCTTTTTCCTCGGGCTTCTACATGCCATCTCTGTATATGCCCAACTCACTTAAGATGAGATTCTATTATCTTTTCCACAATAGGCAATATCCCAACTCTCTCTAGTGCATTTATTTCTAATCCTATTTTGTCTAATATGTCCACTCATCCAATGCAAGATCTTCATCTCTACAAAATTAACCTTATTTTCCTGTTGATCTTTTACCACCCAACATTCAATCCCATACATCTCCTATCTTAAAGATTTGCAGTGAAATTTTCCCTTGAACTTGAGTGGTGTTTTTCTATCACAAATAACATCTGAAGCACTTATCCATTTCATCCACTTTGCTTGAATCCTAAAGCCAAAAGTGATTAATGCAGATAAAATTTGGATAAAGTTTGGGCTACCATCCAAAATATCTTTTGGTAGTCCAGACTTCTGCATCATAAAAACGAGCAGCCAAACATGCAAAACCAACCTGCTAAGTTTATTCATTGTCTTAAATTTAAGTAAATAACTATCCTAATGTGTTAGTGTTCATTAAAAGTAAATTCTTCTCCTGAGAAGCTATAAATTTGAAAGTATCAATTGTGTGCCTCTGCCTCAGAGTGTGATTCGCTAAGATGGGATGAAATCCAACATACTTCCCAAGATTTACAACACGATTGAAGTCAATCCCAACTAGACAACAACTGATTTTAACAATAAGCCGTTATTTGAACAAAGATTAGCTATAAAAGAAAGTTTCAATGTGCATAGTTGAACACTGAAAAAACAAGGAATCAGAGCATCAAAGTACAAAACTTATACCCACATGAATTATCTAACATAGGTTGCAGTCATACCTTAGAAGCCATGACCCATTTGCCATCAATCCAGTCCTGATGTAGCCTCAACTGGGATTGCTGAAACTCTAGCTCTTCATTGGAGCTCCTGAAGTAAACTATGTACCTTGAGTTGCCAAGAACTTTAGAAATCACACCGACCCACCACCCATCATTGTACATAGCATCCACTTCTTGAAGAAAACTAAATTCACCAACAGCACAAGTTTCCGGGGGATGAGGCCTTATGTGAAGGATATCAACCTCCTCTCTCAAAAGCTTAGAATCATCATCCAGTAGGGTCTGATACTCAACAAGGAACTTGTCCTTTTCCACCACATCAACAACAGTGGCCGAAAACCAAGCTCCTTGGAAACCGTCCTCATCACTGCTAACCTCAACCAATTTCCCAGCGGTAAAATCCACCTCCTCCTTTTTCACAGCTTCATCAGACTTCACATTTGGTGTCAACAACACCTTCTGCAACCCCATTATCTTAAGGGTTAACAATACCATCCACTCATTCAAAAGACAAATATCTCAATCTCACCAAGAACAATAAACTAAAATCACATTAACATCATGTAATTTAGCCCTATAGCCGTCCCTAATGCAACCAATAATATTAAACAGGGTCATGTCATCTGGACATACATTTCTTTTATCTCAATAGACCACTGATTTAAGTATAAACAAAGGGGAATTTCACCTACATAATTGGGGAATCAGTGAATGCAGTGATAAATGATAATTAGTCATCCAAGTCCATAATTATGTACATAAATTCTCTACTTATTTATACATAGATCACTAATGATCATTTAATACACAAAAATGCGTGTCCAAATAGCATTTTCCTATTAAATATTGAACACTAGCCCTATGTTTGGACAAAACCTAAACAAATTTCTAGCACACACCTCTTGCTGTTGTTGTTGTTCGAATGGCGGAACCCAATTTTCATTGAGCCACTCGCGGTGGAGCCGAAGTTCCTCCTTGGAGAACTCGATCTGCTCCCTGGACACCCTGAAATACACCGCGAACCTCCCGTTCCCCAAGTCCTGCGTGATGTGCCCCTCCCACCAACCGTCATTGTGGAACGCGTCCACCTCATCGCCGAACTTAAATTCCCTGCCAGTCTCCGCCGGCGGCAGCGGCCGCAGCTGGTGGAGGCTCAACTGCTCCCTCAGCCGCTTCGATCCCCGTTCGTCCGCCAACAGGTTGTCGTACTCGACCAAGAACTTGTCCGCCCCGACGCGGCGGACGACCGTGCCGGAAAACCAGGAGCCACGGAAGCCGTCGTCGTCGGAGCTGACCTCCACCCTCGAGCCCGCTTTGAAAAAGTCCGATGACGGTTTTGGAGCATTGGGTTTGGGCGCCATGGGTTCCTGGGTTTAGGGTTTTACGCCGTGTGGGTGAGTGTGTGTGTGTGTGTGTGAGGCAATGGAAATTAGAGAACGAGGGGCTTAGCGCAGTGGAAATGAATGGGCGTGGGTTGTATTATAATAAAGCGCGTTTGGCGGGAATGTAAAGGGAGTAGCCCTCGTTTCCAATCTTCAATTTTCCATGGTATTGATTAACGTTACATGTATAGCACAGAGCATTATTGTTTCCGAACTTTGTTTTGTTTGGTTATTGTTTACGCCGGCAAATGAAATTACTGAATTTGATGCTGGATAATTGTTGTTTTATATGGAATTGATTAAATTAAAATTATTGCGGTGAAAGTTATTATTGTAGTGTGAGCAATAAAATGAGTTTTAGGTAGGTAAATAATTTTAATCATGTCTTATAAGGACATAAATTTACATATTAAAAATAATTCGTCTGAAAGATTGTATACCATCCATATCAATTTTTTTTTATGAATGTATACCATCCATATTCACGATATCAATCGATGATTAATTTCATTCACAGTTTAAATGAGCTAAATTCATATAACCTTGTGATCGTATTAAAAAATATTAATTAAATGAACAAGATATTCTTCTATGTAAATAATGATCTTTTTGCAAATGTGGTCTTTTATGAGTGGGAAAATATCTACAACCATTGAGTTTTCAAATAATTTTCCGTTATATTAGATAGTAATAAAAAAGAATTTTTAGAAAATTATTTTTGTATTTGGATGTAATCGTAGAAATACTTTTTATCAGAATCAGAAATTATTAAATTTGTTTGGATGTGATAAATATAAAAGTATTTTTTCTTATAAAATTACAATTAAAGAGTGGAGAATAAGAACAAGAATGAGAGCAAGAGGATGAAATCATAAAAGAAACTAAAGATAGTGGTCTTGAATTTGTGAAGCATAGTTCTCTCTTTTCTACTGTTTCTAATTCTAGGATAAATGGTTATTTATCTGCTTTACAGAAAGAAAAAAAATAATTAATTTCTAATTATGCTTTTTTTTTATAAGTACAAACAAACAAGTCACAAAATATTTAAAAGTATTTATTTCTAAAGTAAGGACTTATTCCTCTCCCATAATCCCATCCAAATGCACTCGTAACTAGTTTGATTTAACTTTGATTTGAAGTGAATTGATCACCCAAATTAATCCAAACAAATTACATTAGTTCCCTTTGAATGGTTCAACCTGATTCGATAAACACCTATATTATATAACTTATGCTTAATATCATTTGGCAGTTGATATATAAGTGTCAGATTTGGGGTAACCTGCACTTGGAGGTAGAAGAAGGTGATGAACTTATTAGAAGATAATGTGATTGGCACCTTGGCAATGTTGACAAGCTGATTAATAGGAATATTGTTGTCAGCAATAGTGCACCCAAAAAAAGAAAAATTGTTGTTAGCATTATTGAAAATGTAGACAAAGTGGAACATAAAAAAATAAAAATAAATAAATATCTTTTTTTTTAAAAAATAATAAGGATTCAATCTAAACAATTTTAAAACTAAGTCAAGATAAAATAGGTAATCATTTTTGGCAGTTAGAATGGACGACTGATAGCGACATTAAAACCTTAATCAATTTTCACTAACGCCCTACAAGATGGTTGCAACAACTATGAGAAAGTGTTAAAAATGTTTGCTATTGGCTGAATTTTCATTTTAACTTAATTCTTGTAATCTCCTCACCAATACTCAATTGAATTTACTAGTACTCAAGTGAATAGAAATTCTAACTTTTTGAGTTGTTCCATTTAATGTCATTAGAGTAATCGCAACTAAAATAAAATCAAACTAGGGATGACACTCAAGCCAGGGGAGAGGAGTACCACCTTGCTCCTCATCCCCATCACCAATTTCACTTCTTATCCCCATTCTCGATTCCTACTGCAAGGTATTTTTTCCTTCTCCTTATTCTCTAACTTCTTGAAGGTCCCCGCGAGGATCCCAACAACTCAACGGATAAAGAGACATGCTTGACAACCAAAGATAAGTAATTACAATGTGACAGTTAGCGGCGTACTCGATAGCCAAAATGAGCAGCATGGTGTGACAGTGGTGAGACATGAGCAACATGGACCATGATTTTGAGAGTTTGAGACAAGACATGGCATGGGGCTGTGCAGAGATGTTGTGGTGACACTTTGGGTTTAAGATGGAGATTGGGGCAGGCCAGAGGGGGAGGGACATGAAGATTGAGGAAACAAGACAAAGTTAAAGATTGGGGTTAAACGATTTTGGCGTGGCAATAGTAGTACTCTAGATGTGATACATCTACAAACTTCAAGTTTTAATTTTAGACTTTGGGTAGCAAAATATAGGGATTTTTTAAAACTACCATACTAATATAATGTGGAAATGACAAAAACTATCTTTCATATGTATAATATACATAACAACAAGGGTACTTTAGTAATTATGTGTGTGTATATATATATATATATATATATATATATATATATATATATATATATATATATAGGGACCCTATGAAATGGAGTGTGTGATCCCTGTTCTTATCCTCGAATCTACCTTAGGGTGTGTTTGAATGGAGGGAAGAAATTGGAAAGAAGGAAGTTGAGAGAAAAGAAATTGAGTGAAAACAAATAGAGTAGATTTGTATTTTCTATAAATATGTTTGGATGAAAAGAAAATAAGAGAAAAGGAAAATAATTTTTTCTTATTTGTTTGTATGGAAAAGTGAAAAAAAAAAGAAATAGGTAATATTGTCAAATGATAATTTTACCCTTATGTTATTAAAAAATATATTTTTACTATATTAATTAATATTAAATAAAAATTTTCATTATTTTTAATTTAATAATTTAAAATAATATCAACCTATTAAATTAAATTAATATTAATAAAAATAAATTATTCAAAATTATTTAAAATAAAACTAATATTTTAAATTAATCTAGTATTTAAAAAATATTACTTAAAAATATATGTTACCAACTAAACAATAACACAAAAGAAATTTTAAAATTTTATTCAGCGATTATTTAAACTCTTAACATAGCACAAAAGAAAATCAAACTTTATGTAGTACCAAAAATATTATTCAGCTATTATTTAAATTCTTAAGATAATATAAAAGAAAATCAAAACTTAGGTAATATATTGTTTAAAATAAAATATCTACTTGGAATAAAATACTAATAACAAAAAAATTTTAAGATTTTATATAACTTGTGTTTTGGGTATTTTTATAGAATTAAAATTATTTAAATAGAATTTTTAAAAAAATTGATTTGAAACAAAAAATAGATAAAAGAGGGGAGGGACCACACAACATCTTCAATGATGTTGTGCACCCTAGTCCCTCTTCCACTCATCATGATTTCTTTCATTTGCCCCCTCTCTCGTCTGTGTCTCGCAAAGAAGGGCAAAAAAGGGAAACGAAAGTGCAGCGTCCCTTTCCCCCAAGTTTTCCACACACCAGCGGGGGAAAACAATTTTGCTACTGTTCATGCAAGCCCACCATGACAGTAATAAACTCTCTTCTTCGATAATTCTCCTCAACCAAACAAGGTAAATGACACTCTTTCCTTTCCATTTCGTTCCCCTCCCATTCCTTCCCATTTTTGTCCCAATCTCTATCCCTGCGAGAGAAGAAATCCCTGATCTCAAGACTAGGAATGGGACAGTCCTTGTGAGAATCTCTAAATGGAGGGAGAAATTGTCATTCCTAATCCACACCAATCTCCTATTCAATAATAACCACTTCTTTCTTCTTTCGTGACTGGCACCAAATATCATTTGATTCTAAATATACAAAACTAAAGCTCACAAAACTCTCGGTTGTCATATACATTTCAGAATGAATAAATAATGTAGACAGACAAAAATCATTGTGCCATTATTCGTCTTCCTCTTTCTTCTATGGCATTACTGTAGAGCTCAGGATCTTGGCTAGTTGGCAACATGGCAGTGCAATGAGGAAAGCAATTTACTTTTTTTTTGCTGTCGGAAGGATTCCTGATCCTCCTGTGTTGGTATTCTTCTCTTCCAACAATTTCTTCTTTTATCATTGAGAAAAAGAAGAAGAACAGAACTTTTTCAAAAGATGACCTGCCCTCCTTCCATCTCCTTTTCTGTAGTTTCTAACCTAAACCAAGCAAATCTCTTTGCCAAAAAATTGTCAAATTGCCTCATGCATGAACTCTTTCCTGCTTTCTATGACCAACTTGATCGTGTTAGCAAGAACCAAACCAAATAATCTGCTAGAAGCATTCGGCAATAACAAATTAACAATATGGTCTTTTCGGCTTTTGTTCAAGTCTCATATTCTAGGTCATGTATAAAGCAGTCTAAATCAGGTACATATCCCACATCTTTCATATCCATAATCAGCAATTCCAAAACTTCACCAATCTGCTCATTTGAAGAAACAAATTTATCTCCAACAACAAAACTGTAAACCTGGTTTTTCAATTCAATCCAGCTCATCCCCGCCTCTTTCTTATTTCTAATACCTCTCATAAGATTCCTTAAGCTGGCAAAATCAGCCCAGTTGCCTTCAGCAGCAAAAATATTTGACAACAACACATAAGTTCCCGCCCTATTTGGCTTCATATCCAACACCCTTGAAGCTGCTAATTTTCCCATATTTGGTTGTTTATGAGCTTTACAAGCTCCAAGAAGGACTACCCATATAGACTCATCTGGCTTAAACGGCATATCCTCTATTAGTTGATAAGCTTCCTTTACTCTTCCAGCACGACCAAGCAGATCTACCACACATCCATATATCTCACGATCCGGTGCAACATTGTAATAGCTTGTCATTAATCTAAAATATCTCAGGCCTTCATCCACTAGTCCGGCATGGCTACAAGCACTCAGAACTGCCATGAACACTATCTTATCTGGTTTAATACCTGATCTAACCATCTCATTGAACAATTCAACAGCCTCTTTTCCATGTCCATGAGCCCCATATCCAATCATCATGGAAGTCCAAGAGACCAAATTTTTGCATGACATTTGGCTAAATATTTTATGTGAACCATCTACATTTCCACACTTCGCATACATATCAATAAGGGCATTGGATAATGCCAAATTGTTATCGAGGCCTCTATGAAATATTCCCCCATGAAGCTGTTGCCCACAATACAGAACTGCTAAGTTAGCACATGCAGCTACCACACTAGTAAATGTGAAGCAATTTGGACTAAAACCTTCAGACACCATTCGTGAAAATATGCAGAGAGCCTCTTTAGGATTCAATGTCTCAAATCCAGCTATCAAGGTATTCCATGTGATAGTATCTTTCTGAGTCATTTCAGAGAAAAATTGCTTTGCCTCAGATGCACAACGAGACCTGCAATACATGTCCAGTATAGAATTCATGACAGGAAGATTGGATTCAAATCCATGATTAATCACTGCAGCATGTACCTGCTTGCCCAAAATACCCGAGCCAGTTGAGGCACAAGCTCTAACAGCAATTGAAAAGCTGAAGGGACTCAGCTCTCCTTCCTCCTGTTTGTCACCAAGAAATTATGAAAACCTCATTATACTGATTTAGTCTCATATCAAGATTTCTATGTATATTTCTTGACAGGATAAAAGTTCCTCTAAGGTGAGTATATCTCTCAAGTGAGAAAGTGAGGGTTTATCCACCCTTAATCAATAAATGGGTTATGATTGCGGATACCCCTCAGTTTCTTACTTTAAAGGAGCCTTATCTTTTGACAGAATACAAGAGTCTCTGTTGGATGGAATAAAGTGGTAGAAACCACTCGCGCATCCAAGATATAAAAGCATGACATATCGTTTTGCCATAAAAATTCTGTTCTTCATCATTTATCCTTTTTCTTCTCACTGCTATTATTAGACAATTAATTAGAGTAAAATAGACATATATTGCAACAAGAAAAGAGGAAGAAAAATGGAAGGTTACCAGAAACATTTGGCGGAAAGCTCGTAGACCACCATAGGAATCTCCTCTATGAGTATACCCAGTGATCAAAGTGGTCCATGAGACAGCATTCTTGTTTATGATATCCTCAAAAACCATTCTAGCACTGTCCATGCTACTACAGCAAGTGGCATACAAATCCATGAGTGCATTATCAACATATATGGATGACCCTTGTGTACCAGTCTTGATGGCCAACCCATGAACCAACTTCCCACATGAAAGAGCATTCAGTCCCTTACATGCCTTCAAAACAGCAGACATGGTGAAAGCGTTAGGCCGCGTCCCCTGTCTCAGCATCTCACAAAACACGCTCCACGCACGGTTGTGTTGGTTGCAGGAGGTGTAGCCAGTGATCATGGCAGTCCAAGTGACAACGTCTCTGTGGGACATTTCGCCGAACAGTGTGCGCGCCTCCTCAATGGAGCCCTTATCGAAGTAAGACTTGATTAGATCGGTGGCTAAACCGGACACGTCCTTGGGGCAAAATGGTGGCCTCAAATTCCACTGGGTGTCGCCCACAAGGGAGTTTTGGACTAGGGTTGGGATGGGTCGGAAACGGGTTGGGGACAGTAACTTCCTAGTACCCGTCATCATCGTCCTTGTTTCGAAGGAATGCCCATAGAAAAGGTTTTATTTTTCAGTGTACGATGAAGCGAACAATGAGCCAACGTGTGACATGTCAGCCGGTTTAGTTCAATGGTTCCAACTTGAGTAGTCGAATTTTGCCTGAAGAGAAGAGAGAAGCAGTAGTTTAGACAGCAGCGATGGACTTCTTGTGATGTTGGTGTTTGTGAAAAGTTAACGGCCACGTCGACGTGGCTCGGAGGTTGGTTGGATTTAAGGTGCGACTCTCAGCAAAGTAAAAATTATTAATTGGATGCCCTATTATTCAATCAGATATTTTCTTTTCGTCAATCAGATGCTTCCTTTAGTAAGATTTTTACAATGACTAATTAACTCAAACAATTTTATTGATATAATAATATATAATTAAATATTTATATAAAAATATTTTATATTAATAATAGAGTTTAATTGGGATGTGTTAATAATGTAAAATTTTTTTACTGTCATTAAATTAAAATTTTCTATTTGTATGATCATTCAAGTAGTGGGTGGTTTATTAAAAACTTTTACTGATGTGGCAATATATAATTGGATATCTGTGTAAAAAAATTTTACACTAACAGTGTATTCTAATTAAATTCAAAATTATAATAAAAAATGTGATAGATGATTAAGGGTGCGTTTGGATAAAATGTTGTTGTCCAAAAAATTATTTTTTTATTAAAAAAATTATTTTCAATTTTTTAGTAGTAGCTAAAATGAGTGATTTCTCAAAAAAAATTGTTTTAAGTCTTTTTAATTATATAAAAATTTTAATTTTATAATTACTTTTTTCAAAAATTAAAATAAACATATCCTAAATTATTTAAATTATTAGCGTTAATCATGTTATTTTTTAGAAAATTAAGTTTTTAGTGTTTAAAATTGCACTTTCGCTATTATGCTAGTTCTTTCGCCAACTCTTGTCAATTAAACTTAATAGAAATGCTAAAATCATGTATAAAAAATGAGAAATATTGAGAAGACTCACTTTTTGTGAGATCTTTGTCATTTATCATTCCATCAAGTAAATCCAAATCCGATGGTGGATGAGTGGTGAGATAGCCTTGATATCATAAAGAAGTGAGTCCTTCAATCACTTCTTATTAAAAATTATGTTGGACTTGGACCTTATGAAAATGATGATGTATTGAGCTTGATGATAAAGAAAAAGACATATGAAACACTAGAAGGCGTACTTGTTAAGGAATGAACTCGTATTCCACAAGAACGTGACTTCAATTTTTACCGTCAACGTAAAGACTATATTAATAAACGATCTCGTAAATCTCTTATAATTGCTTTCTAAGGTCTGGGTTTGTGCTCAAACCTTGGTGGAATCGTTGGCACTAAACTCATACAAAGTTTTTCCAATAGAAAAAAAGTATGAAACACTATTTTTTCCGATCTTTCCTTCCCTTTGTTTAAACTTAATGACCATTGTCCTTTGTGAAATTCTTAAACCCCAAACTGCCTATTGAAAAAAACTAGAGGGTTAGAAAAGTTTGCTAGAATTAAGTCACCACAATGATATGACACATTATTAACTCTTAGATGAATAAGCAAACCTTACCACTTTATTTTATTTAACCATCCCTAGGGCCGGAGCTAGATCATTTTGTTGGATAAGCTAATACTTAATAGTTAATTTTATATAGAGAATAATATATATATCTTATAATTTTTTCTCTCACTCAAAAATTTAAATAAAAGTCATAATATATAAATGAAAATAAAAATTTTACAATCAAAACTCAAGAGATATAGACATATATGAATAATATATTGTCTATTATAGTATTTAAATATCTAATTAAGTCAAAAGCTTACAAGAACTAACCAAATAAAAAATTTTAGAGGGGACCACCATCCCCTTTGCTTGTACAAGAAGCTACCCCTAATCACCCCATTATTTCTGTCAAAAACCCTTTAACAGAAATTTTCTGGTTGCGTGAAATCTCCCCTTCTCATTAGCTCACCAAGAAGTTTAAGAAATAATATGTGGTGTGGTTGTTTCCAAGTTGGCTTTTATTGGCTCTTGTATCAATGTAGGCCAATAAGTTTTCTTTTTTACAATTTAGGCCTTGTAAAGGTGCCATCTTCACAGTGTATCATCCTAGCATTGAAAGGTGTGAAGATAGTCCATGAACAAAAAAACAAAAATGGGTGAAGATGGTTTAACACAGTGGAAGGGAGTAAGATGGTGCACAACATATTCGGTGATGGAGAAAGGGGTTGGTGGTGTGACGGTGATTTAGAAGGCATAAATGGCCATAAAGGAGGCTCTGCGTAATCCCATTGACATAGCTCTCATAGTATAAATACAAATTTTATCCAATTTTGCTGCCAATAATCATGGTTATCAAGTATAAAAAAATTTAACCTCCTCTAAAACAAATTGCTATTATTTTTTGAGACGAAATCTATGGTTCCATCTCTCCAGTTTTAAAATTGCTTAAAGCATAATTTCTTCAACCATAACACATTGCATGTGCAAGCGCAACTAAGGACCACATTCATAGGTGTTGGGCGATTGAATTAATTCATTCAACAAACAAATGAAATCTTATGAGGAGATTGGAAAAGTTAACAATCCCAGGTCCGATAAAATGGTTCTACGAGATAGGAGATTTGTCTGTTGAAATGTGAAAGTCTAGCATGTTAGAGCCATTGTAAAAATAACCAAAAGGGGGCTAGTCAAAGTAAATAAGTTATGAATCTGTGCATCATAGAATATGATTGTTGGAGAAGGGATCTTTTTTCTTCAAAGATGATGGTGTAAAACTTGTAAAAGGTATATGGTTAATTTTCTTACAAGTATTCATGGAAGAAGTATCAAAGCCTATACACATGTGAGTTTAAGGACTTAACAAATCCAAGGAAAGCATGACGCATTTCGACAATGAAGAGGTTCGACATGTCGAAGAAGGAGTGCTAGAGCCCATGATGCATGTTCCTGGAAATCTCGAAGCCACTACTTTTGGTAAGCGTATGAGGTATAGAACGTGGATAGAAGTGGTTCCCCATGTCGAAGCAAGTAGTATGGCACATGACTAAAGTAGCTACTTTGAGTCCAAGTAGAATTCGTCTATAAATAGGACCTTAGCCATTTGAGTAAGGCATGATTGAACACTTATATTACACCTTGAACTCTAACATCCTAGCATACATGGAGCAACAGGGAATTTATGAGTGAAGATCATTGCCTCTAGTTTGTTTTTCTCATTTCATTTCAATTCCATTTGTATTTCATTTTCATTTATTTTACTGCTTTTATTTACATTCTTGTACTTACATTTCATTTACTTTAATCAAATTCACTCGTTCTTGATACTTCCTCTTCTATGACATACTAGTCGAGTAGTACACTTCTTGTGAAATCTTGTTACCCTTATTGAGAAGAAGTGACTCTCTTCCTTGATCTAAGATTTGGAATCAAAGGGTTTTTAACTTCAATGATTGAGTAACAATTATATGTCGAAAATCCCAAACAATAGGCTTCTGTGGCAAAGGCATATGGCAAATGCAACTCACACCATCGCATCATCATTTGCAATTCTATCACAAAACTTCGAAATCCACTACAAATAAGAAGGAAAAAATGGAAAAAGAAAAGTAAAGAAAAAACAAAAGCATCGTTTCAATCGAATTCAAAGGAAGAAGATAAAGCAAATACTAAACTTCCCAATAGAAGGCAGAAAACAACAGTTGTTTCATTCCGTCCTCATGTACAGGATTTGAGAAATTCATCGCTATATGATGCCATCTAGTAGAAAGAGTTTGAGCAGAGAAAGGTATTTTTTTATTTGATGCTGTAGTCCATGAAAGTTGGAATAATGAACTCTTGTCTCATAATTTATGTTGTGTTTGGTATATTCCTTACTTTAGAAACTCAATTTCTCTTGGATCCTAAGACTATGGGTAGGAATATATCCATCAAAATAGAGATGGTAATAGGTACCCATTTAGAATTTTGCTCCCATCCCTGTTTCCATACCCATCATGGGTACCTATTCCCTCTTCCCCTTTGGGAGTAAAATTCCCGCAAATATCCTCGAGTTTATACCAAAAAAAAAAAAAAATTCAAAAAAATCCAAAAAAATGAAAAATTTTTTTTAAGAAAAATATTCTTATGCATGAATAAAACAGTCAAAAATATAGTAACACAACACAATCCAAATTTAAAAGAGCAAATTATATTTACCTCCCTTCTGGTCTATTGATATTACATTTGACCCTCTTTAGTTTCTATGTTGACATTCAAGTCGCTTAATTTGTTTAAAGACATTACACTGACCTTCCTTAGCCCTAAATTCTAATTTTTTTTAAAAATTAAAAAAATGTAAAATAATTATTTTACCCTTGGTCATTTGTTTTATTTCTAATTCAATGCCATCGCACCCTTCTCTCCATCCACTTTCATAATCTCTGCCCTTTCTCTCCTAAACCCTCATTCCTTCCAAATCTTTGACAAGAATTGATTGCAAAAAATATTGACAACAACCCTTTATTTCTTTGGATCAAAAGTTCATTCCTTTATACAAACCAAATAAAAAAACCAGAAAAATTCCAAAAGGGGTGAGTCAAAAAAACCGATCCAAAGTTGAATCTTGATCTCAAGAAAAAAAGTGATCCATCGCAAACAACACACACACACCCCTCTCAACACTTAGCCGCCCACACCTCAAACCACCTAGCTAAAGCTTGCCTGGCCTAGCACACCCAACATCACCACACACATCTTGCCCAACATGTCTAGATCCAAGGCACGCATTCTCCATCTCCTCCTAGCTACGCCACCGGGAACCTTCTTTACTGCCAATGGTGGTGATGGTTTATTGTAAGGGTTCAAAGGTGTGGTTGTTGTCGTGGTTATTGTGGTTGGTGGGGAAGAAGTGAAGGGTGGGTTGTGGTTGAGAATGGAAGGAAAAGGGAAGGAGATTGGGTTTGTGGGGGGAGGGGGATGAGAAAGGTGAGTGCTTATATTGTATTGGCACTGGTGAGGATGGTGAAAGTGGCATGAATACAAAGTGTGATAGAGGTAGGAGAAGGGTAAATTAGGAATTTTAAAAAATATGTTAAAAGAGGGGAGTCAAGTGTCAACTTAAAAACCAGAGAGGGTCAAAATAGTATCAATATACTTCAACAGTAAGAAATGTAATTTGCCCAATTAAAAATGAGGTACATGACACAACTCCATTAAAAGATAATTAGAAATATCTAAAATCATAAAGACACAAATATCCAAATTTCATTAAGGTATGTAGGCTATTTAAGTAAATTCACGTTAATAGGGATTTAGCAGGTACCTATAGAGCAAGAATTTCATCCCCCATCCCATTTACTAAACGAGGATTTTTCTCCATCCCTATAGAGACCACTATAGTAGCTTTTTTTTTTTTTTGCCATCCCTAAATCAAATTACATTGTCATAAATAACTTGACATCTTTTCTAACTATGTAGTCTAAATATTATTTATTTACTTAATATATTGATATAAACTTTTTTAAGGCTTGCTTTGACTAATAAAAAAAGGCTATTTTAATGGTCGATTTAACAAAGATACCTTTAAATAGGCTAATAAGTTTGCCATAGGCTTTTACATAAAGTAAAAGCCCTACATCTTTTAAAAGAGAAAAAAATTTTGTACTCATTTTATATGGGACACAGTGCCGATCTACACCTCATTTATTATTAGATGGGGTATGGACCTCATTTAGATTGGGTTCACACTTCATCCAATAGTGGATGGAGTGTAAGTTAACACAGTGTCTTACACAAAGTGAGTACACATAACTATTTTCAAATAGAGTAATGAATCTACAAATAAACTAATGAACATATATTTTAAATAAGACAATAATATAGGCCTTAAAATTTTTTAATAAATTGAAAAATATGATGCATATAATTTTTTTTCTGATAAACAAAAGTTTAAATTGAGGAAAGTTCCTCTAGTCTAAGGTCAAGACAATACTCCCAACTTATAAAATGCTTATAGAGATACTTACAAATCACCCACCAATAGAGAAATCTAAGAATCAAACTCAAGTTATCGTAACGCATGAGCAAAAGACAAACTAGGTGAATCAACTCCCCTTGACATACTACATATATATAGATTTATTAGTAATAATATTATACTACATATTAATTAATTGGATAAGCTCCTATTAGACCTAAGAAGTATTTTTCAAAGCCTAAAGATTAACTATTTTTTTTAGCTAAATGTGCTCTTGAGAAAGTCTTAGGCTAATTTATATTTACCAAATAGGTCGAGTCAAGTTAGGTCTAATGCAGGCTAAGCCAAAAGCATATGATAGGCCACCTAAACTATTTTCACCGCATTTGAAATTTCTGTAGCAAAAGTAATTTTGGAGGAGTTTTGAGTTTTTTTTAATCATATACTATATGTTCAAAACTTTTGAGAACAAAAAAAATCCATTTTTGAAAGTGAGGATTCCTTTTTTTAAATCTAAAATGCTCATTTTATTAGATTGAACCATCTGATGCTAAGCAAGAGAAAATGAACTCAGGTGAATCCTCCAACCATTAAATTACATCTTCTAGGAACAAAATTACCATTAAACTTATTGAACCAAGACGTGAACATTGTAAATACATATAGGTATTGAGAAAAATGAATGTGAACACTGTTAATACATATAGGTAGTGAAAATCCTTAAGAGTGGAGTGTGCTACTATTGAGGGCATTGAGTAATTTATAAGAGGTCAGTCACTGTAAAAAATAAATAAATAAATAAAGGGTGAGAATCACCCCCAAAAAAAAAAAAAAAAAAGCTTTAATCAGTAACTAGAAGTGTGAACATATTGTTAATTTTCCAACTTAATTTTTACTATATCCTATCAAACCCATTCTATACCCGAAACCTGTGAATGTACATTAGCCATTCTGCTTTCAAATACTGCAGGGCCTGATCACACCAGAATCTGAGACTTGGCAGCACCACGGGAGCATTTCTTCCTGCCACTCTTGTTAAGTGCACAAACACATATCTCAAGCAGCTCATAATCCTCTTCCCAGAACAACATGGATGCCATTTCAGGCTTCTTCAAAAGCATCTTGGATGTAAGGAACCCAGCTACTGTCCATGTTTGATATAGCCGGGATTGTTTTCCAATAAATTTTCCAGTGCGGGTATCATAGTATTCAGGCCAAGAATCAACCGGAAGCCTTTTCTCTGCCAATGCAACCGCCTTTTGGGCTAGTTCGATTCTCCCCATTTTGATGCATGCCAGCGTGAACTGAAGATCATGTATAAGGAAATGCTTCAGAAATTAAAGTTGTTCATGACTTATGCAAGGTGCCACAAACAAAATTAGTAAATGACAAAAGAAGATAAAAATAACGAGTTTAATTGTGAAAACATTCTCTTCTCACAACTAGCAAGCCAAGAAGATAATCTCTCAAAGCCACTAGAGATGATCTAGTGGTGACGGACTTGGTTAGTTTGCATGGGGTCCTCGGTTCAATCCTCACTGCCGTAATGTACCCAAAAAAAAAGAAGATAATCTCTCATGGTTTTCTGACCTAAAATATCATTTTAGCAAATAAGAAACGTTTTGCATGATAATGTACACATAGTCCTATAAGTGAACAACAACAAACATCAACCAAGTTTAGTTCCACTAGTTGGGATTGGCTACACAAATCATATGATACCATAGTACCCTATCATAAGTTATATCTATGATCAAACCATTAAAATCTAAATTTTTTAATGATTTCCCCTATAGTTTATTTTGGTCTCCCTCCACTTTAGCTAGTGATTTTTCTTCCAATTGATCTACTCTGCTTATTGGGGTTCTGTAGGGTTTTTCCATACGACCAAGCCACCTAAGGCGAGATTCTATCATATTTTCCACAATAAGTGCTATCCCAATAGTCCCATAGGTGAATAAATATAAAATTTTAATAAGTGAACCAGCTTAACACATATTCAACTGCCATGATAGTACACCTTGGAGGGAAGTTCCTATGACCAACAGTCACAGCCATGACAATTAATGGTCACGTAGCTGAGGTACTAACTACTAAGACACAAGAAAAAATGGATATCCAACATGTTCGAATCTTTCCCAAAAACGATTTACCTGCCAAAGAAGGGTCGGCCAAGATCCACCATTGTGATATGACCAAGGGCTGCACAAAGTTAAGCATGTTGTTTCAGCTAAGATATAAACCACAGAAGCAATTCTGACTACAAAGAAAACTAGACAATATAAATTCATCAAAAGTACTCTGTAATAAAGAAAGAAAATCAAAGTACTCAAAAGATATGCAGACATCAGAAATGAAAATAGCAGAAAGCACTTACGTGTTCTTTGGGTCACTGCCAGTAATTACGCGCCACTCTTCATTATCCAAGGCAGGATAACATATCTTAAGAGGCATATGACCCACAAGATCGTCCCACTTAGCTTCTATCAGATTTAAAATGGCTTCATTCTGTCTTGGGGTACCCAAGGATGAAACAATAGACCAAAGATTTCCAAGTGTGAAAAACCTGAAATCCATGTGAGCTGGCTGCAGATTCGCAATCATATATATCCACCATCCTCAGGAATCCAATCCATTAGCCACAAAGGAATTTGCTCTGGATAGATGTTGAACTTGTTGATCGCATCCATGGAGTACTCTTCTGTTTTGTACCTGTATATTTCATTAATCTTTTTCATATCCAACCAATAATATTCTCTAATGTGGAATGACAGTGCACTGAGTCTGTTGTTAATGGCTCTAATCAGATTGTTGCTTCCATCATTTGCAGCAAGCATTTCACGGGAGCAGCGAAGAGCTGAGTAAAATAACGCCTGTAAATTAAAACTTACCATAAATAAGGAAAACCAAATGCAGTGATAATAAGTGAAACAATAGAGTCAGAAATCAGAAACTATATCACCTGAATCCAGATTTTCATATCATGTTTAGCAAAGATACAGTTATGTCACTTGTAACATATACAAGAAAAGAACATATACCAAATATAAACAGGAGCATATATATATATATATATATATACCTACAGAGTGGGGCATGTGCATCTGATTAAAATAGAGCATCATTCAATTTTAAGCAAAACAGCGAGCATAATTTCCAAATCCATATAGCACCTAATACAAAAAACAGAAGAATGAAAAACATAGCATAGTTATGCTCACTTGGATCTCAAGGGGGTGACCATGAATCCCCATTCGCCTGTCTATCATGCAAGATCCATCAGTGACTAGCAGAGAAGGAAACATATCGAAACCATCGGTTAAACACAAGTTAAGGATCATTTTTAAGCCTGTCTGAACATCCACCCTTTCTTGCAAGCTGTAGTCACCAGTGAGCTTCCCATAAGCCCGCAACAGGATGATCCACCACAATCCTATCACAGAAGCAAAATAGAAACCACAGAGGAAAGTCACTTTGTAATGTTCTCAAAATAATACTTTCGTTTGAGAATGCCCATTGTTTACAACACACAGTCAATTTTCAAAAAAATTATTTTCTTACATGCATATTACAGGAAATGAGGAAACTGCGAATAGACTAATTACTGACCTGAATCTACAGGTGCAACACGACCAATAGCCGATTCCCCAAAATCAGGATCTAAAACTTCTTCATGATTGTCTCCATCAAGAGCTACAGTTCTAACTTTGAAACTAGCAGGCATCAAGCCTTGCCCTGGACTGTAGCAATCCACTGTTTTCTCCCAACTCTTTTACAATTAAATAGGAAAAAGAAATATGTAGAATATCAAT
Organism: Pterocarpus macrocarpus; assembly: GCA_031439585.1. Classification (NCBI taxonomy): domain Eukaryota; kingdom Viridiplantae; phylum Streptophyta; class Magnoliopsida; order Fabales; family Fabaceae; genus Pterocarpus; species Pterocarpus macrocarpus. The sequence continues at coordinate 42,602,655 of CM062516.1, read as the reverse complement.
TATGAATATCCAACAAAATTTTAAAATGCTTTTGATCTTTGTCGTCATAAATACACTTTCTCTAGGTATAACTGAAAATACAGACAGAATAAAAGTGAATTAACATTTAATCATCTAAGTGAATACACTTCCTCATAGCATTTAAGTGTCGGTTTTGCCATTAATCATCAGTATCTACTGCAATGGTACCTACTTTAACTTTTGATGAAATAGCTAGGATGAATGCATGAGACAGAAGAACATCAACAGAGAAGGGATTTCAATTCCATTGAAGGCCAGCCAGCCATTTCAAAGTTAGAATTAGAAAGCATAAAATCAACATTGAAGGTGACTCCAAAAATCAACATCTCAATGATTTGCCACATGATTGGAACAATTAGGTGGCTCCAAAAAAAAGTTTCAAATTACCTGCAATTGCAAGGTGTGAAGGAGAAAGTTCTTGACAACCTCACCTTCTCCTCTAAGCAAGAAAGCAAGAGCTGAAGGGACGAAATCCCGAATGAACACTTGATCATAATTCAAGGGCACCTTGTCACCAGGATCATTTGCAGCCACAGTCCCCACAGGGTTCCCACAATACGTCACAACAGCACCTTGCAATAGCTTCCACGCTTCCTTTTCCACATCTGTGTCGTCACCTATGGTATTCTCCACCAGAGTCACATTCACAATACCACTTGAATTCGCTGTGGTAGCATCGTCTTCAGCACCAGACACTTCCTTATCAACTCTCTCCACCACAAGCGGCTTCACATTCATGCCACCCTGTATGTAAATCCTCTCAAAGTTGTTGTCACTCACACGGTTCTCAACGAAAGTTGAAAAATTTCGAACCGTGAAGGCAACTCTGGCATTGTTGGGAACATCCCCACTTGTTGTGGTTAAGCCAAAAGACCTTGAATTTACCCTGAAATGGCCAAGACTCGAAAAGGGTAAGCGAAAAAATTTCTGGGCACCACCCATTACGCGTGGAAACTCCAATATTCGAAAGGGGTAGTGATTGAAGTTGTCAGGTTTGAGATGAGGTTTCGGTGAATTGTTAGCTGTGGTAAGAAGAGGACGGTGACATTTTGCATTTGGGGAACTAAAAGAACATAAGTTCCTCGAACCAATGAGAATCTTGCGGGAGGATTTCATAGCACAATTGCGAATGATTGCAATTTTGCTCATGACGAACAAAGTAGTACTGCAATCTGGGAGGGGCAAGACAAACGAAACGTGCGCAAGAGGTTAATGCGTTAAAATCTTAGGTAGCAACAGCATAGGCCTCCGATGTTTTAAGAATAAACTCTTGAGATTTTCGTCGGTATAAGGTGGATAAGGGTGGCGTGTCCGTCTCAAATCTCTGTAAAATGAAAGGAGAATAGTGAACTGTGTCTTGGGAAATAGTAGCTGTACATCTTATGTCGCGATATGGTTGCTGACAACCGATGGATTTGGTATAAAAGGCACTTTAAAAAAATTAAAAAGTAAATACAATTAAATTTTAATGCGAAACGATGCAGTACGGCGGTGCGACACGACCTTTTTGGGGGTTCGTCGAGGATCAAAAGACGTCTTGGATTTGGTCCGTTTGATTATATTTTTGGATGATTAAAATTTTTTTTATTAAAATAAAAATAAAAATTATAATAATTAATATATTTATGTAGATAAAGATTTTTTAAAATTTTAAGAGAATTTTTGAAAGTAATATTTTTGAAATTATTTTTTATTTTAAAAATAATTTTTAAAAAAATTTTATTATTATTCTCATATTAATAATAAAAAGTAATTTTTTTATTATATCTTAATAAAAATTATTTTTTTAGAAATAATTAAGAATTTCTTTCAAAAAATTCTTTTAAAAGATTTTTTAAAAAAAAATTTCTGCTTTATTTATTTTTTTATTTATTTTTTGGCGTTGATGATAATAAATATTTTTCGACTTTTGGCAAACCATTTTCCTTAGATTTAAGTGGGTCAATTAGTAGATAATTTTGTTTAATGTCAATGGTCATGTTATGGTTAACTGGATGTTTGGGTTATGTTTCTTTTATTGCAAAAGGAATGCACTGTCCATGTTAATGCGCCATTTCATGTTTGTTAATTGTTAACTCAATTTTAATGTTGTTAATACAAAACAAATAAAATAAGATAATTTATAATTACACAATAAAAATAAAAACTATTCCAATTTAATTATATTTAGAAAATAAAAATATTGAAATGGTTATATTTATTTTTAAGTTTTTAATTAAATGGTTATTAAAAAAATATTATTATATTGTATTTTTATTTGAATCTTTAAATAATTAATAAAATTTATGTATAATATTATTATTTTCAATGATTATATTAGTATATGATAATTAATCATCATAATTAATTATAATTCAATTTAGTTTCAATGCATTGTCCATATAATAGATTTTAATATAGTAATGTAATAATGTATTGATTTATTAGAAAAAATATTTAATTTTTACAATTATTACTTTAAAAGTTACATATATGATAGTATATGATTAGTTAACAATATAAAACTTTGCTAACAAAAATTGGCACAGTTGATATGGAATGAACTCATATCTCACAAGGTCGTGAGTTCAAATCCCGCTGCCGATGTGAGAACCTCATTCATAGGCAATCTCGTAAATTTTTTGTAAGTGCTCTTTGAACTTGAGGGCCATGCTTTAATTTTGGTGGTATAACCAATGTCAAACCCATTTGAAATATATATATATATATATATTCTTTGCATTGAGAGAGTGTATCAAAATTCATCTCATTATAATTAACCTAATATACTAACATAAACTTTATGCAAGAATTTTGTTCAACTCCCTTTGTTTTGTTTGTAACTCTCAATAGCATCGTTACTCAATGACAATGAAAAGTCGCAAAGGCAGCGGGCTATAAAATGGTACTTGATACACCATGTGATCTAATGGATATATATGAAGGTGTATTGGTGCAATTAAGTCTATGTGATGCATTATATTTTTTCTTTTTCTCCCCTATAAAGCCCTCTATAGTACAATATCATACTTAAGTTATAACATAATACTTCCGAATTGCTACTAATAAAATAATGGACTTTGCTTGATTAGTTATTGTATTCTCAAGAAAATAGCATAATATCTATTACATAACTTTGAGCAAATATAAACAAACAAATAGAGAATATATATATATATATATATATATGTACACACACGCAAACTTTTACGTCATAATGGCATTCACCAAGTTATATAACAAGACTTCTAGTCTTATTTAATTGTATTTTAAATTACATAAAGAGCTCTAGTGTGAGTCTTCACTAGCATAACAGCCTATTTAGCATCAATATTCAATAGCTAACCCAGCCTTGGTCAGACTCTATTAGATAGGTCACCAACCGGGTTTTCTGAGTTGTCTGGGAACAACACAGGAACATATAGGGTAAAAATTATAAATTCTCAATAGGTAGTATTGGGCTAACAATAATAGTGCCATCGTCATCACCCTAACTATTTCAATTCATTGCAAAAATGTGAGCATATCAAAAACAAGATTCATTTTAACAGTTTAAAAATATGATCTTCCAAAGTGAGTTCATTTTATTTTAAGCACTTAATCCGAGACATTGTAAAATTCTCCTAGTTCACATTAGTATATAATTAAAATAGAATAAAATGCTAGAAATGAATAAATGAAATATTACTCCTAGTATATGTCCCTATATTCTTTTGTTGCAGTACCTCCTTACTTTCTTGTACGTGTCCTTGCTTTAAAATATTATCTTGCCCTTACACTTAAACATCATCGTGCCCTTGCCTCATGCAATGAAATCTTGTCAGATTTACTTTCTCAAACCTTATGTAAGGGGATATTTATCTTGGGAGTCAAACATCTTCCTCTAACTCAAGCAAGGGGAATTAGTTCATGACATTAATAACTAATATAGCAAAACAATAGGAGATGCATATGCAAATGCAAATATAATGAGCATGCAAGTGCACTTGTCTACTTGTTCTTATTTTTTCTTTAAACTCTTAACATGAGCACTTGTACTTGGTTCATTGAAATACGTGGATGGCCTCTCCCACTCTTAGATAACAGATTGCTTATCAGGATTAAGCTTGATTCTATACGTGATTACTGGGTTTACTTTCCCCAATGCTCACACAGACCTATTCTTAGCTGATTTACTTTCTTGACTCAATTCAAGGGAAGCCATGTATACATTTCCTTATTTAACCGAATTTACTTTCTTCGGCCTAATTAAATTAAAATCATTATCATCTTTGCGAGCTCGTGTATTCTTATACATTCTTAACTTATATCTTCATATGCATTCTTTATTTATAATCGTGCATGAGGATGCTTGATACACTTATGCTCATGCTCATATTCATAATTGCTCAAAAGGATGCTTGATGCACTTTTGTTCATGCTACATAACTTACTTTTAAAAGTATCTTTGTAAAAAATTCGGCAGTATGAGGACTGTAATGTGAGTGTTCCCAAAATTCACAATAGTAATTCAATCAGCTAGTCAACAGAGAAAACAATTTCAATCACACTTGTAACCATATAAAGCACAGGCTACCCCATGTATATAGATTCCAAATAGAATAACTATATCACGGCATGTATGTCAATGTAGGACTAGAACTAACTAACATATATTCCGCAACATTTCCATTAGATTTGGTCTCATATGATTTGGAGACATCTAAGTTAAGTTATGCAACATTCCATTATAAGTTATATTACACTTTCTCAATTCTGTCCAAAATTGTAAATTCTACCAAAAATCCATTTAAAATATTTTTATCTCAATTTCTGTAAGAATGTTCTTTTGTTAGTTTATTTTCAAAACTTCTTTTGTTCCACTAAATTTAGTTAAGTATAACTTGAGTTATTCAAGTTTGATTCACTATTGCTTTGTTTTGGGATAGGCTTGGATATTTAAAATTGGAAAATCACTAAAAATGCATCTTACATTTTTTAACCCTAAAATTTCATGGACATAAACCTCTATGAACCCTCTTTCAAACCCAATAAGTTTTACTCCATTTGGCTAAGTAGAGCTTAAGTTATAAGCTCTGTATTAGCGCTGCTCCATATTGACCTTTACATAGCATAGGGTGAATTTGTAGAATTACTAGGAGTAGCTCACTGGGAGTTTGGTTATAAAATTTACAAAATTATTCCTCTACTTGTTAGCTTTATAAAAAAAATTCTTTCACTCAAATTGAAGGTTTATAAGGCGAGTTACGCCCATTAGAGCACATATTGCTCAGGTTTATTCCTCCCAACTCACAACCAGATTCAAAAATTCATAACTCACTCATTCTACGTTCAATGATCTCGAATTTTGTGGGGATATTCTAATATTTTCAAATAAAATTAGTTTCACCTCAATTGAAGGTTTCTGGCTCGAAATATACTTCATGGGGATGTATCATTATCTAGGATTTTCATATTAGCCTATTTTCAGTTATAAGTGTCTTTGAGTTCCTAGCTTACTTTTCTCACTAAATCAAGTTTTACTAGTTCTAGTTCATTGAAATAAGACTATATAACACTATCCTTAGCCCACAACATGTGAGAAACAATAACATGAAAACCTTAACTCATATAATGACCTATTCATATAGAGGGAGTTCTTGGACACCTATCTTACGTCCAGGCTTACAAGCACTTCAAACTTTGCTTTCTTTAACTCCAAAACCCTCTTAGATCCACAAGATAGCATCCCGGTAACATCCCAAATAACAGTATGTATAACTAACACTATTGAATGATTAATGTTTAGATACATTATAGATGTACAAGTAGGTAATAAGGAAATGTTAATTATAGGGTAATATGAATTCAATTCTTCTTTGTAGAAAAATAGTGATGTTCTGGCTAGCTGGAGAACTTGTCTTACTAGCAATGTCTTATAATACAAGACTTGATCTGGTAGGAGCCTATATTGTAGAATAGCATAAATATTAGTTGAAAACCCTAGAATATATGGCTAGAAATTAGCCATACTAACCCTCTTGGTGGCTAAAGAAAAATCACCCAAAATGAAGCTTAAGGCAATTTAAATTTCCTTTCATGTCTACCAATAGGAAACAGCCAACCACAACAAAAGCAAGACTCACATTTCCTCTCTTTCTTCCTCAAAAATTTGGTAGCCACCCCTCCCTCTCTACTTCCATTTTCATCTCCACACTTCTCAATACTCACCCAAAATCTTGTGTGCTTTACTTGTTCTCATCAAAATTCTCAAGCATTTTTACTTGTTTCTTGATTAAGCAACCTTCACACAAGCCAAAACTCCTTCCTTTAAGCCATTTAGTTTGACTAAGAAAAGAGTAAAGAAAGGATTTATGACCATCTTGAGGCTTAGGATAGACAAGGGCATTAAAAGATTTAAACTAGGAAGTTGTAAGCTTTGAAAATTAAGGTAAGATTCCTAAGACTTGTTGTATTGTAGGGTTTTCTTAAAGTTAAGGTTTTCTTGTATCATTTTTTATCTATTCATGTAGAGCTTGTATGATGTTAATAAGGCATTTTTTAGTGATTTAGGGTTAGGGAAACTTGATTAGTGTTGAAGAATAGATTAAAAAACCAAAATAGTCACAAAACATAAAAGTTATTGCAAAGGAACTTAAAAGCAATCTGTACTACCAAGGGTATATCTCAAGGGGTATATCTTAACTTATAAAATTCAAATTGAATTGAAACTAATTTTAATTAAACTTGACTCGAAGATAAATGCAACCATATAAATTATATGTCCATTGGACTTAAAATGAAGGAGTTATCATTTTTAGAGGTATGCTGTTAGTTAACACTCTCTATTCTGACCAGTGTGTGATGAAGTAGGCATAACTAGCCCTATATTACTTCAATTGAAGTGAAATCAATTTTTTTAGAATGCTAACACATAGAAAATCATGATTATAAAATTTTAGAATCAGATCATTAGTAGATTATTCCCAGTAAATCCTTGAATTTACTATATACTCTTTTTGGGTTAAAATAGGCAGCCCTAATGAGGAGCTCTTAACTTGACCGTTACTTACTCAAATACAGTGAAACTTGTGGAATTTGAAAGAGGGTTCATATAGGTACATTTTGGTAAACTTTCAGAGTAAAAGATTGTAAGATGAATTTTTAGTGAATTTCTAATTTTAGGTATGCAAATTTGTTCTGAAACACAGCAGCCTTGAGTAAAACTTTAATAACTTAAGCTATACATGCACCTTGAAATTTAGTGAAACTAAAGAGGTTTAAAAGTAGGCTAACATGCTATATTTTGTTAAAATTTGAGACTAAAATGAATTAAAATGGAATTTTAGTGTAATTTAGAAACTCTGGGCAGATTTAAGGAAAATAGGACAATTTGAGAATTTCATGACTTAGAGATTCCATAAACCATGGGGAATCAAATGGATTGAATGTTTATGCAATTTACATACCAAAATGACATCATGTTGGCATATTATTTATGATGATCATGATTTCTATGACTGGCTGGTTGTTAATTGTACTGTCTATTTTGGGACATTTCCTATTTCAATTGTCATGCTACCAGATTTTCGACAGAAGTATATATAGTATAATGATAAGCACATCAAGCATGTTCATACATTCATATATGATCTTTAATATGATTATGATTCCATATTACTCGAGCTAGCCCTGGAATGAATTAAGGGAAATAAGTCGGTGAGAGCATCGAGAAAAGTAAACTCGATGATCACATATAAGAACGAGGTCGGTTCGGAAAAGTAGGCTATTACCTAGGAGTTTATATGGAAAATTACTCCTAGGGGACCAAGCATGGATAATTATGACACAAGTTAAGAAAAGGAAAAGTCAAGTGCACTTATATCATGAATCATTTGCGTCTATTTATGCATAATGTTTAATTGGCTATCGACTCATGTGCTTATTATAGAATTTCCATTCTATTTATTAAGTGTATGAGTAAAATGGAATATGCGTCGGATTATATGGTTCCAAAACCTATAAAATTGGAATTTATGCTTTAATTTGTACAATTTTCATATTTTTGAAATAAAAATAGTAGCTAAGAATGATTGCGATGTTAGAATATGTGATAGTCTAGGGGATCCTACTAAGAATTTCAAACTCTCATACCATTTATATGTATCCGTGTCATTCTTAGATGACGGCAATGGTGACAATGGCATTTTTTGCTGAAGTACCTAAATGGCAGTGATATTATGACCCTACCTTGGACTCCTTGTACTTGACAGCTACCTCCCATCTGTGTTTGTATATATTTTTCCAGCATTCTTTTGTTGTTTCTGTTTTGAGCTCGTTCTTCGACCTTGAGGCTTCTTTTGACGGGATTCCACTATATATGGCTCACCCAATTATCATACCACCTCATATGGCTCACCTCATATGGCTCATCTAGTTGCCATACCACCTCAACCCTCACCACCAACTTCTCCAAAAAGTGACCCTTCAGAGGCGAGTGCCTCCACCTCCTCCTCCTTCTCCTTTGCTCCTGAAGGTGGTGAGCACCCACCTGGCTATCCCGAGTTTGTAGACATTATGGAGAACAGTTTCCTTTCCTTTGAGTCTATTTAAGGGAATTTTGATGGACCTTTTGGAGATGACCATAGTTAGTATAGTGTTGTTTAGCACTATCTGTACATAATGGCTTTCTTTTGAGGTATCTTTTTGCATGACCTTGGGCCATAAACTTAGCTTCTGTTTCCTTTTGTTCTCACATGTTCTGACTTATTTTCTATAATTGTCCCTGCGAGGAGATGTACTAAGACTGGCTAAAAAGATATGGGCCGGATGTATGTTTTTTACTATCCGCTATTCTATACTCAAAACTTTTATTTGAATATATGAGATTGTATATACTTTTATGGATGTACTATAACTATTTACTGTAAATTCCTTTTCGTGTCTTTATTTTCTTCACATTATGACATACTATGCTCTATTTTACGAATTCACATAGAATGGTTGTTACATAAACTGTCACGACCCAACCCGGGCCATGACCGGCGCATAGGGACAAGTCCCCACGCAAGTCTTTTACCACAAAAATTTTATAAAAATTTCAACAGAGTCCCCTTTGTAATCCAGATATTTCCCAATTACAAAAGGATACCCTGCAAGATAAACAAACACAATATTTTATCGGGGATCCAGGTATTCTTATAATACACCCCTCAGCACACAATATAACAGTATAATATATAAATACAATCGTATATCCAAAATACATTACTTAAGTTCTTCAGAAAACAAATCCTTTAAACAACTTTAATTCCAAGAAGTTGAAATATACATATACATGTATGACTGAACACATAACAACAATAAAAACAGAACAAGGCCGGACCCTGCCTGTAGTGCTATAGAGCTACACACTAAGATTACAACAGAAATAGAATTATAAATCAGGGCCCATTGCTAAATAGGGCTCACCCAGATAGGAATCAAATGATGCTGAACTGAAGAATCGGCTCCCAAGCCTAAACCTGCATCTGAAAAGGATAGAACAACTACGGGGTGAGTTTTGAGAAACTCAGTGAGAGATAGAGTGTCCCTAACCCACATGAGACAATGTACAAGCTTAGATATTAAGATGATACTATAATATGTATAACGAAACCAAAAGTAGAAATTTTAATCAAATATTATCCAAGTTTTCTTTTCCAAAATAGAGTCCATCTATCCCAGGATAAATCCGTCAGGAAACACACTTAGGTGGCCATTCCTTCATGTGAATCCCGTAATCAGGCACGCACCACTCCTCCTGTGGCCGTGAATAACAGGCACGCACCACACTATATGTGTGGCCATGAATAACAGGCATGCACCACTTCCTTGAGTGGCCATGAAATCCAACATCCTAGGTGCACCCAGGGCTAACGCCTACTGCCGTTAGCCTACAAATCCTGGTCTACACTTTCCCAAGTCATTCTTTTCCATAAACAGAATATTTAATAAATATTCTTATAAAACATACCAATATAACTTATAACAAACAATAAAATTGTAACTTCTAAAATAATAAAGCTTTAACACTTTAATAAATCAAAAACGAACAAAATCCCAAAACTTTTATTCAAAAACCTTTCAAAATAAAGAAATATTTTCCAATAGGAAACCCAGGTAATAAACATTTGCCACATTTCTCATTTTGAAATCAAATCATTGTCTCATGTGAACCAGTAAGAATAAATAAGCTACCAGAACTTAAAGTATATTGCTAAGACATACCAACTCATTTGCATATGCATATATATAGACAAAAATACGTTAAAACTACGATAGGGATAAACTATCTACTCACAGACTTAATGCCAATAGCGAACTCCTAATCCCATGAACTTTGAGCGCCAAAGCCAGTTCTCCAGTGGTATATATTATCAATAATATGACAATTTAATTCAAGGTTAGTCCCTTAGACTACGGATTAATCCACTATACTCCCAGATATGAAAATTCCTAATTCTTCTAACCTAGGGTTCTCCAGAAACTCACTATAGGGGAAATAATTCGTAATTTCATAGGAAAAGAGGAGGAAGGGAGTTGAAGGATTACCTTTTAGTGGGGAAGGTAAGAAGAAAGATTTGAGAGCTTTGGTGTCACCTCCTCCAAGCTCCAAGACCAAATGTGTTGATTTCTTGTTGAAGATGTGATTTGAGATTAAAGGAAGAAATTGAGTTTAAATGAATGGGAATGATGTAATTTGATTGAAAGATGTGAAGGATTGTGTTTAGGAATGAAGGGAGATGTGTTTTAGAGAGAAGGGAGAGAGTTTGGGTTAGAGAGAGAAGGAGAATTTCGAAAAATGAAGGGAAGGGATGCGTCTCGACTTATATATTGACCTTTGGTAATCGATTACCAAGGGTTGGTAATTGATTACTACGAAGAACTGGTAATCGATTACCAATTGTGGTAATCGATTACCATAGCCAAAAGTCTGGTAATCGATTACCAATGTTGGTAATCGACACACTAACTCAGAATCGTAATCGATTACCAAATATGGTAATTGATTACAACGCGAAAAATTCCAACCTGTGGGCATACAGAGAGGACTGTAATCGATTACAGATACCCTGTAATCGATTACCAACTCCAAAAACTTGGTTCCCTCCTTCTGCAATCCTTTCCCAGGTCCAGGATATTGCACAGACTAATGTTCCCTTTAACTTTACTCTCCATTAACTTTAAAACATAAATGTAAATAAGGGAATACCCCCCATTTGGATTCAATAAAAATATCTGAAAATTCAAAATCCTTATGGATTAGAATCCAACTTTTGGGTTTCAGTACAATTCTCCGAAAACTTGCGTTTTTATAAACTTGGGGGTTGAAAACGAAGGGGTTATCCATTCCCTAAAATTCATTAAAAATCCTTCTTCAACTCATTGATGCTTAGTGAACCATTACCGGGACTTTTGATCTTAAGAAAATGCCTTAAACCTATAGCCCTCCAAGGAGGCATAGGGTTCAGACTCAGAATTTTTTAGGTTCCGATTTCGACAGGTAACTGCCCTCAGGCTGGGGTGCTACATAAACAAAGAAGACAGATAACCTAAAAATTTTATTTAATTGAACCTTATAAGAACTAATCACATAGAAATAATAAAAGTAACTTTCCACAAGTAGCAAACTTCTAGATATAATATTATGACTTAAATATAGTATTATATTTGAGAGGGTGTTACAACCCCACCCTTTCTTTTCCCTTCTTGGTTGAAGCTATATATAGTCCAAGGGAAAGATTTTTGGATTCTATATAGATTAGAAGATAATGAATAAGCTTAAAGGTTGGATAGTGGTTGAAGAAATAAGAGAAAACCAAATGTTTGTGAGCTTGTATTATTTACAACGGAGGAAGGTTTAGAGAGAGAGGGTTTGGATTTTTGAAAGGCCAAGAGAGAGGAAAAGATAAGGGAAAATTAGGGTTTTAGGATAATTCATCTAGTTTTATAATAATTTTTGTAAAAAGTGATCAACTTTCATTATGTGGTCCACACTGCGTCTTGGGTGTTCCAACTGTGTGGCCTGCTCCAAACCACATATAATAGGTTTAATGGTGGTGAGGTCATGTAGGAGTTAGGTGAAGGGTATGGTGATAGTTGATTCGGGTGAGGTGCTTTCTACTAGAGCTATTCACTCTATCTAGCATATGTTGCGGCATATTCTTAGCCACTTAATCTATGTAGAATTCTTTTCTTTGGTTTACCATACTCGAAGGAATAAAATGTCATTCCTAGAACTCTTCTCAAATAATATTGGACCTTTGAGGGTTAATTCAAGATGATCGATTATTAATTTGGATACTCAAAGTTACCAAAGTTATTATTTGCATGTGTGAGTAACCTCACACTTTTACTTAAAATCATGTGTATAAAACATCATCTATAAAATTATTAGATGTACATTATTTATCTATCACTGTCCTAGGATCCACATATTTTGGGAATTGAGACTTTTTCTCTAATGCCCCTCCTGACAACCTTAAGCCCATTATTTACTATTTTGCCACTCTTTCACTATACCCAACTATCTACTATTTTGCCATTACTTTGGGATTGGGCTACTCTTAGAGTTGGAGATGTTACACCCTCCCCCTCGACTTGCTCCATCTCCAACATCACATGATTCATCCCTTCTCATGTACTGCCATAGATTCCAAATTAACGATTGTCAATAACAATGACTTTCCACATCGTCAATGGCCACCCACTCTATAGTGGCATCTAGGTGGAACCTCCAGTTCAAAAATGCACCGTCATCTCCGACCTCTCATTGCCGGTAAAAACCCCTATCATCATCAAGCTCATGGACCCCACCTCGACCTCTCATTAACAAGGCAAGCTCGAGCTCCAAAATGAGCTTTTCTTCGCCTCCGTGCTCTGTCGCTCTACCCATATCGTCACCGTCTTGGGGTTCTTCTCTGACCACAAATGACATTGTTTTCTCCTCATGTACAAACTCGTGGTCAATGGCAACCTCCAAGATGCACTGTTGCATTGTAAGTGCCATGAACTCATGCAATAGAACAATTACTTCTCTGTTGCATTGGACATATATAGCAATAGGTGTTCTTTACTGGCACAGTTGTGACCCCCTTGTGATCCATGGTGAAGGTGATCTTAATGCAAAAATCGAGGATTTTGGCAAGTTGAAATTAGAGCTCCATTTGGATGTTTTGGATGGTGGTGGTGATGAGGAAGTCATAACCAACATAGAGACCAATGAAGAAGGAGGAAGGGTAGGGTATAAGAGTTTTGGGGAGGTACTAAAAAGTACCACAAATGACTAGATGTATAATTCTTCATCAAATTTGCACCATCTGATCACAAGGTGCTTGATGCACCAACTTTAGCTTGGTGCATCATGGATACGGCCATGAAAAGTTATTACTTATACTACTATATTTGAAAATTTTTATTATGACATTGTAATTAGGATAAGTGAGTAGGATCTTTTGGTTTTGTTTATGTTTGTGTTGAAACTTTCGGAACTGAAAGATGATTATTGAACAATTATTCATTTTTCTTTTTCTTTTTTCCTTTTTTTTCTAGGTTGTACACACTCACACACCTAGAGGGGGAGAAGGGAAGGGAGCTCTGCCACCATAGCTTGAAGTCACGACGCCTCAGTATGTGCCTTCCTTCAAGCATGTCAATTAATCACTTGTGCTGGCCTGAATCCACTTTTTTTATTCTTAACTTGTCAAAAAAAAAAGAAAGAAAAAAAAGAAGGCCTTGCCAATGATTTTTAAAAGGAGTAGCATAGGATAATGTTTAACATCAAGAATCTACATACTACTAATAATTAAGACTCAAAACATGGAAATTTATGCCATTGGTTAGCTCCACACCAATTCTATTTTGTCATAGATCAAAATGAGTATTTACTCCTTTATTTTTATTTCTATTTTGTCGATTGAAAAGATTAATAAGAATAATAATTTTAAGAAATAAATAAAAATGAAAATAAATGAAGATATGTCAGAGCAATGGATCTCATTGAAACCTAAATTATTTTAAAATTAATTTTTGTTACCACTTACCCATCCGTACTTTCTAATGTTACCTTCTTTGGAAGTAAAACCCTAAAAAATATGCTAAAACAATAGTGAAATCATAATTAGAAAGGCAAAACTTTTTCTATATTCTACAAAGTATACAGATGACAATACTTTCTTTGTGATATTATTTTTTTCTTTTTCATTTACAAACAAAAACGGTTAGATGAAAATAAATAAAGCAAATTGTTTTGAAAAAATACATGCATATATTTGGATGTAGCCATTGACCACAAAAGTCGCATGGTTTGAGTGATTTCATCACTTTGTTTATTACATGTTCTACCTAGTGCTCTCATCCCATTTGCATGTTTAAATAATAATTTATCTATTGCACACTTTTTTGTTTGATTTTTCAACCTAACTTCTCATGCTTATTTGCATGTATTGCATTATAAAAGTTAGTTCTAGAGTTGGAGTTAGACCACACCAAATTAGACAAGTATCTACCTAATATCACTTTTGTTACGGGAAACATTCTGTCATGGCTTCTGATTCTCAAAGCATTACTAATAGAAAGGATGTTGATCACCTATGTCACATTTGTAACAAAACTTTTATGAGCAAAAGCTGTTTGGAAGATCACATGAAGATGCACAAAGGAAAATATAAATGCTTTAAGTGCAGCCGCACCTATAAAACCAAAGAGGAAAGGTCGGAACACTTGAAGAATGGAAGCTATACCAAAAAATGAAGCTTCTTTAATTTTAATATTTATATGAAGCTTCTGGTATTTTGTTCATTGGTGTGGCTTTGTAGTGGTGTTCATCCTTTGTTGAGGAGTTCTTTTTTTTTTTTGATACGTCTTGAGTATAATTTTCGTTTATTATATATTTTTATCTAGTCTATGTGTTGAATTTGTTGGTAGTTTCTGTGGTGTTTATTTTATATCGCTTATCTCTTTTCAGAGAGTCTTTATACCGTTATCTATTTTGTTATTCTAGTACTTCTTTTGTACTTCTTATAATGCTTTTTATATTAATATAAGAATCTTTTTTTTTTTTTTTACATTACAACTCATTTATAAATGAAGTAATATGAAATTGACATAAAAAAAAATAGAAAAACAATACAGATTATAAACTGTGACATAAAATCTTAGTAAATAAAAATAAAATGTCCAAAAATGATAAGATCGACTAGCCGACCTATAATTGAAGGACACATGGAAATGTCACTTCTACAAACAAGCACATTATGTAATCTTAGTAGCCTCAAACATTACCCACAAAGATTTTGATCCAATAATTATAAACAAATAAGCATTACTTTTGGGACTAAAGCCTCTTTGGAAAATCATGTGAAGCGCACCAAGGAAATTTATAAACGTTTTAAGTGCAGCTGTACCTATAAAGAGCAAAGGTCAGAGCATTTGAAAAATGGAAGCTGTAGCAAAAACTGAAGGTTTCCGTATTGTTAATATGTATATGCTAATATTATTATCTTTTTTCTCTTTATCTTGTTTGCCATTATCCTATCTTTGTTATACTAATTCTTTTGTACTTGTTATAATTTTTTTATAGGTTTAATTATTCTGTAAATCCCTGTAGTTTGACCCAATTTTTAATTAGATCCCTATAGTTTAAAAATTTTTAATCAGATCTCTATATTAAATAAATTTTTGTAATCAAGTCTTTGGAGCGATCTATCATTGCAAAATTATTGGTTAAATTGAATAAATTTTTACGCTTAAACTTATAAAATTGGATTAGGACCTATTAAATTATATAAAATTTTAAAAAAATTTGTAATTTAGGTTACTCTAATGACCTGATTACAAAAATTTATCTAATACAGAGATCTAATTAAAAATTGAGTGAAACTATAGGAAGTTTCAAAATAATTAAACTTTTTTTATATTAATATAAGAATCGTCTTTACATTACAAATCATTTATAGATGAAGTGACATGATATTGACATGCAAAAATAGAAAAAAATAAAGATTATAAATTATTTCATAAAAAATCAAGTGTTATCTTAGTAAATAAAAAACAAAAAGTCAGAAAAAAAAAAAAGATTGACTAGCCTACCTATAGTTGAAGGATACTCGGAAATGTTTCTTCTCCCAACAAGCACATGTAATCTTGCTAGTTTAAGCATTACCAACAAAGATTTGGACCCAATGGTAAATAAATAAGAAAGTGCAAGTGGTGACTTAAAATTGATTATTAAATTGAAATTTGAATAACAAACAAAGTGAATAAATAATATTTACCTAAAAGGAAGTGAACCAAAAATAACTCTCATTATACAAGTTTAGCCTGGGGCACCATGGATGGATGGGGCCATGAAAAGTTATTACTTATACTATTATATTTGGAAATTTCTTTTATGACATTGTAATTAGGATAAGCAAGTAGGACCTTTTGGTTTTGATTATGTTTGTGTTGAAACTTTCAGAACTAGAAAATGATTATTGAACAAGTTATCTTTTTTCCCTTTTTTTTTTCTAGGTTGTACACACTCACACACCTAGAGGGGGAGAAGGGAAGGGAGCTCTGCCCCCACGACTTGAAGTCCGGACGCCTCAGTATGTGGCCTCCATTCAAGCATGTAGATTAACCACTTGTGTTAGCCTGAATCCACTTTTTTTCTTCTTAGCTTGTCAAAAAAAATAAAAAAATGGCCTAGCCAATGACTTCTAAACGGAGTAGCATAGGATAATGTTTGACATCAAGAATTTATACTACTAGTAATTAAGACTCAAAACATGAAACTTATGCCATTTGTTAGCTTTACATCAATTCTAATATCCATCACTTTATCAAACTTACTATTAAAGGAAACATTCCAAATTTTTATTAATTAAAATTATTAAAAAGAAAAATTTAATTTCAAAATTTATTTTTAACTTACAATAAATATGAATCCTTCGTTCTCCCATCCACTAACTCTTCTTAAATGATCGACTATCCAAATATCTCTATATAGTTTCATTTCAACCACAAAAAACTAATTAATTAATTTAAATTAAAAATTTCAAATTTAATAAATATTAATACAACTGTTACCAAGCCAATACCTTTCCACTACTAAGCCAATTATTTCTATTTTTAAAAAAATGTAAAATTAAATTTAAAAATTAATATTGATAATTGTTAATATCAGTTATTAATATATTTTGCCCAATCAATTTTTACTACTCATCCTTTTATTATCACGAGCTAATTTTTAATCTCTCTAAAAATCAATTATTTTTACTACTATTTTTTTTTTTGGTACTTGATTATATAATTAGTCAACAAATCAATTTTCTCTTCCACTTTTTTATATATTTATTTATTATTTAAGAATTTATTACTCAACTATATTATTTAAAATTTCTCTTAGACTTTTTTATTTATTGTGGTGGCCAAATTGCCAATGAGAATTTATTGAGACACATCATCAGAAATTGAAAAGTTGTAGAAGTATCATTATTTTTATCTTTAATTTTTTATGGGAAGCTTTCAGATCTCTTATATATCTATCTATTCATATATTTCTCTCTTTTATCAAAACTCTAGAATCTCCTTCTTCCTACAATGGCTGGTTTGTATTATTTGCTTTCTATTAGATGTTATCATTGGAGTTTTTCTTGCATAGCCAATGGACGAAATATCAGGAGCTCCTCTTGCAGTTAAGAGCAAGAGAATGGAGATTTGTTCCATTATTTCTTCGTATATCTATGATCATAACTATATATACTAAGTTTGTATCACAACTTTTGTTCGTATCATTGAATTTATGTTTTTATTTATATGGTTTCATATTATTTTGGCTTAGGAATTTGAGTTTGGGGATTTTTTATTTTATTTTTTTAATTTTATATAGGATGGATGCAGGTTTGATGTTGTGAAGGAGATTTTTTATTATGCTTTGCTATTTAATTATGGGCTACTCTCCAAACTTCTGAACTCTCTTTATGGTATTTTGAACTCTTTAATTCCTTTAAAAAGAGGTGCTGCAATCACATAACAAGGATATTTATAAATGTGTTTTGCTCCAAAAGTATGCGTTTATTTATTTTTTTCTCAATTAGAAATGAAATGAAATATATATTTATTTATTCTCTCTTTTTAGCTTGAAATAAATTTCTATATGTTTTTTATTTTTAAATCAACATTTTTTTGTATTCTGGAATCAAGTTTTGAAAAAATGATTCTTTTAATATATATTCTCCAAATAATTCCTTCGTTTTATTTTTATATAGCCAATTCTCCAAGAATTAATTAATATCAATATAATATAGGGCTTATTCAAATTTTTAACTTTGAAACAAATGAAAATACTAGGCCATAATAAACATATAACTCGACTTTTTTTAATTTCTAATAGAGTATACAAAAACTATATAAATCGTAAATTTAATCAATCCATTTTAAGTATTTTCAATCATCTATTAAAAGTTAGAAGTATATATCTATTTATAAAATAAATTATGTTTTTAATAATTAATTGTTTGTTTTATGTAAATAATTAATTGTTATATGCAGCAGCTTTATATAATTTTATCTTTAAAATTAATTTACTAGAGTGTTGGGAAAAAAGGAAGGAGAAAAAAAATGAAAAAATTGAAAGTAGATAATTTTATGTATTATTATTTAATAATTTATCATTATATAATTTATAATTTTTATGCTTATTTCAATTTAGTATCTTACAAGAAGTTTAAATTTTCAACAAAACATCAAGTATGAAAAATTTATGTTATTATTTTCTTATTTTTACTGAGAATACGAATTAGATTAAAGTCCTCATTTAAATCAAGTATCTTCTCCTCACCAACCTTTGCCTGCATATTTTTTGATCCAGGAAATCAATCATTTCTGAATCCAAGTCTTTTCCCAAGAAGCTTGACCATTAAAGAAGAATTCCGTGGACGACACCACTCTTCAAACTCTGCAACAGATACATCGATCACTGGTCGTGGGTTGAAATGATCTTAACTCTCTTTCCCATCATCCTTATTCTCTTCTTCGAGCACGAATTGCTCCAGAACCAATTTGGCAACTTCTTCTGGATGCAAAGATTCAGTAATAGCATCCCCTAAAACTGAATCTCTGTAAGATTTCTGAGCTCCATCATTACCTGCTGCATTTCCTTTGGGTTACCAACACTGATTCCTTGCTTCTGTCCCGTTTCCATCTGATTTTTAGCAGAGGCATTGCTACACGAAATCATAGCAACTTCTTGAGCATCAATTTGCAGTGAACCTTCTCGAGAGAGAAGGACATTACCGAGAGTTCTTGAATATCCGCCGCTCCATTCTTGGAGAAAAAACCTAGGGTCTCACTCAATCTTGTCTTTTTGTCCAGCAATAGCTACGCTTCCAATTCATGATTAGATGAAACTTGTTTGACTGAATTCATTTGAATATTTTTGCTAACAATTTAAGCCTTTCAGGATAATAGATGTGTACAAAACATGATCACTCTAAGTGTTGGTTAGGAGAGTGAAGAGGGAGCAGGGGACCTTTACTGTCTCAAGTCTGACTCGTGCATGATAAGAAGAGAAATTCTTTTTCATTTGACATTGGGTGTTTGGTGTATAAATAAGTTTGAATTTTAGTTATATAGGTATTGAACATTATCATATGATGGATACATACTATGACTAAAATAATATATCGATCCGGCACTTAGTAAAATTTATCCATATTTAAATTGTAATCACTGTATGACATTATTACGATCCACAGTTGCTATATATCCAGCCATAGATGGAGCCACAGCACCTCCTATTATAAGGCAAAGGCAATTTAAACGGGTAAACCCTCCTTGCTGAAATCCCATACAGGTTCCTCAGTGTTCTGCTCGTCCTTTTGGTGGGGATCATTAACATGGGTAGTACTTTACTCCCGGATTCATGGTTTTGACTTTTGATGGTTAAGCTTGGCAACTGACCACCAATTCTTGCACACGGCACCGAACCAAATGTGATCTACATGTTCGACCAACTTGTCCAGAATCAGATCAAGAGCAACTGCGGGTAAATGTGCCCAATCTGGCTCCATGGAGTGAATGCAGAGACGATGAAGATGAAGCAAGGATTTGGTACAATTGTGTTAAGCGAAGGCTTATGTAGAGTCGTTGGGATTGACTAGTATTTTACTTAGCGTAATTTGCCATCCAATTTTCATCTACGGATTTTGATCCAAGGAGGCTCCCTGGACTAGTATTTTAAAGTTTAAACCAAAGAGATACGGCACAATTTTACAAAATGATATTTTTAAATTGATGTAAAAATAAAACATAGTATTGATAAATGTTTAGAAATATGAATTTAATTTAAATGCACTGACAGTGTAAAACAACTGTCAGTCAATAGAAATAGGGAAAAAGTGTCAATTCATACAAATAACCACTCATTATAATATGGGACTCACCATAATTTCTCAATTTCCTCTATTTCTATTGATTGACAGTATAAAACTGTTATACACTGTCAGTGCATACCAATTAAACTCTAAAAATATACAAATATGGAATTTAGATACAGTTAGGAATCTTTATATCTTTCCTTAATTTAAGGATTTGATGTTATCTTTAATTTAGAGATGATATTTATCTATTTTCAAATAACATCTATCTATTTTATGATAAGATAAATACATCCTTCCTATCTTTTTTTTTTTTTTTTTATAAGATAGATTTTTTTTTCTTTGACACTAATTATTAAACATATGAGACCAACTCTCTTTGGCTTTCAAATTAACGATGAGAATTCCACTGTTTCTTTTTTTTCCCCTCTTTTTTGTATCATTTGTTCTACATTTTGAAAAATTGTTACACTGTGATAGTTAAAAAAAAAGAAAAAGAAAAGAACGATTAAGCACTTCGTTAGAAAAGTGAGAGAGTACATACGCTTCCAAATCCCACAAATATCATATGAAAACAAAAAAATCCCACAAATATATTCCATCGTTAAGAACAATTGCGTTTCAATTTCATGCTACATTTTCCACTCTATCTCCATGGTGCTTTAGCTCCTCAAGAAGGAAAATTAAATGATGCTAGTTCATATCTAGTCTAAACGGTTATTAAATTAGTTAACCTAGTACAAATTAGATATTATATTATTACTCATAATTAAATACATGTGCGGCACGAAATTTTTTTTTTACTGCATAGTGATTCAAATATTTTCTATTATATATATATAGGAGTGTATCATACAAGAGGAATGGTTTAGTATGAAAGTGAGAGGAGCAAATTTGGGCCATATAACCATACATGGATAATCAATATTTAAATTTATTTAAAGGTTATATGATTATTTAAAAAAGTCATGTGATTTCATGTTTTAATTTTGACCATTCACGTAAAATCCAATGGTCAAGATTTGCCCCTTTCACTCTCACAATAAACTAATCATCTCATGTGATATGCTCCCATATATACATAACTTCACAAAAAAAAAAAAAAATAATGATCTTCACATAAAAAAATAATGATTTTTTTTAATGAAAGTTGCTATCCTAATATTCTATCAATTGAAAAAATAGATTAATTTTGATTTATTATAGAACTATTTTATACTATCATTTTATTGTGCATCGTGACATCATTGAAAATGTTTGATTCTTATAGTAACTAATTTTTTATTCATTTAATAGCTTAATTTTTTATTTAATAAATTAAAATATTTTGGAGATAAATAGAAAAATATTAGTTAAAATTCGTATGCGCACATAGCACGTGTGCGGACCCATCTATTGTTATCCTAATAATCTCTAGAATATTTATTAATAATGTATTGGTTAGAGTGAAATGGCCTTAGGTCCCTTAAATACATGATTTTGGATTTAATCCAAGATTCACGTGCCTAAAAAAACCCCGTTAGGAGGGGTCCCCACTCAAGCATCTGACTATATCTCCAAAATTTATAGTTTATAATTTAGGATTTAGGGTTTAGATGAAGGATTAATATCTTATTTATTGGATAAAAAGATACTCTGTGAAACAAAAAAATAAAATAAAATAAAAATTTAATTAATTTATATAATTTTTTTTCAATTTAGACTATTCAATATAGGCGTTGATTTATCCATAGAATATTTTAATTTACTTACATACAAAAATTAACCTATTAAATGAAGCAAAATTAGTTACTATAAGAATTAAACATTTATGGCCCAAATGTACCTAGGACATGGGAATAAAGTGGCTGATGTCTTGGCCATTATGCTAAATTTGTTGGGGCAAGGACCTGGATCTAGACTATCCTAGTTGTATTGTAGAACCATTGGTTCAAGATTCTCTTATTGAACAAATTTGCATTTAACATCCAAAAAAAAAAAAAGGTCAATCATTTCACTACCAATAAAAAGAGTCAAATATTTTCAATAATGTCACAATGCATAAAAATATGGTAGTACAAAAAAGTTGTATAATAAATCAATATGCAGTAAGAGTTAGTTGCCATGAGAGTCAAACATTTTCAATGATGTCACGATACATAAAAAGATTAAGTTTTTGAGTTTAATCTGTATATACTGATAGTGTAAAATGACTTTATCAAGTCAGCTAATAAAAATGTAAGAAAATACCAAATCATGATAGGTAACTACTTACTATAATAAGAAACCTATCATAATTTGGTACTTTATTACATTTCTATTAATTGATAATATAAAATTATTTTACACTATCAATGCACCTCTTCTCCTTTTGGGCTTTTTCTTTGACACCTAAGACTTAATGAAACCCTAAACAAGGGGTGAGGCTATAAATACGTCTTTTGGAAAAGAAAAATATTCATGCATTTGATTTTATCTATCTTTTCTTTATCCATGTTTGAGATATTCTTTTTTTCATTAGATTTGGATTTTTTAAACATGCTTAGTGGTTAGATCCTTTGTATGCTAAAGTGATGATATAGCCTATATTGGGATGATGATGTATTGAGTTTTTTTTTTTTTTTTTAATTTAATGCAGGTTCTTCTTTTCTTTTCTTTTTTTGATGGGAATTATGAATTTATTCAAGCCAAAGAATAAAAAATTGCAAGTAGGAGCCTCATTTATCTACAAGTTAGACCCCTCATTCTGAGTTATTTATGCATATTCTTCTTTTTAATTGAGTTTTTATCTCTATTCTTAATATTTTGGTGGTTTGATCACCCATAAATTGATACCATGAGTTATGTAGGCAACTAGAAAAATGGTGCATAATTTCAACCTAGCGATAGAAACTATAATTATTGATTATCTAAGAATAGAGATTGATCATTATGCAGGACTTAATTAGGGATTTTGTAGAGTGATAAGGTCTTTAATCTTAGGATTCAAATCAAGGAATTAATTGGGTTTTAAAGTATTGATATGCCAAAGAATTGAGTATTGATCAATATAGGAAAACCCCCTATCAATTGGATTTATAGAACTTCATTAGATTAGGAACAAGTAGGTGGATTGGAACTTTAGCACCTCATTCTTTGTTGACTATTTCCTTTGCAATCCATTTTCTTGCACCCCAAGTTAGTTAATTAAAAGTTAGTTTAGATTTTATTTGATTTGATTCACATCTTTGTTATAAAATTTCATATTAATCTAATTTCATATTAAGTGGTGTAATTATACTTAAAATTATATCAGTGTAATTTGAACTTGATCTTATATGTGATCAAATATTTGAATTATTATAAAAAATAAAATTTGAAAAAATTATGATGCATTATTTTTAATAAAATTTTAAAACGAGTTCCTACATAACATGTATTTAATTATTATTAATAATATAATATTTAAATTGTATGATTGATAGGTTAACCAATTGAATAACCGCATTAGATATGAACTAGCATTATTTAATTTTTATTCTTGAGGAGCAAAAGCACCACAGAGAGTGGAAAATGTAGCGTAAAATTGAAATGTGAATGTGCTTAACAATGGAACATATTTGTGGCATTTGGAAACGTACTCTCTCACTTGTCTAACGAAATGCTTTTTTTTTTTTTTGTTAACTATAACATTGTAACAATTTTTCAAAATGTAGGACGAACGAGAAAAAAAGAGAAAAGAAATAGAAACAGTGAAACTCTCGTGGTTTGAAAGCTAGAGAGACTCGGTCTCATATTTTTAATCAAAGTTCCCGCTTTTTAAATGTAAAATATCTCTAACAAAGCTAAAGATACAATATCAAATCAATCATAAAAGATAACAATATCACCGATGCTTGGTTTAAGTAGTTCGTCATTTGTTCCTCTTAACTAAGGTCAGTTTATAGGATTTTTAAATACTAGTGGTTCATATATTAAAAAAAAAAAAAGATAACAATATCAACATTTATATTACCATAAAATAGATAAATGTTATTTTAAAATAGATAAATATTATTTCTAATTTAACTATAACATCAAATCCTAAACTTAAGGGAAGATATAAACATCCCTAGCTAACTCTAACTTAATTTCATATTCATATATTTTAAAATCTTTGTCTTCTGCTTTTGCATCAGTTTAAATATATCATTCTCGTCAAAAAAAGTTTAAATATACGATTTTGTAAAATTGTGCGTGCCTTATCTATTTGGTTTAGACTTCTATTCCGGTAATCCTCCTTGAATCGAAATCCGTAGAAAAAATTGGATGTAGCATATTCTACTAATTAAAATTAAAATACTAGTCAATCCCAACGTACGGCTCTATATAAGACTTGGCTTAACACAATTGTTCCAAATCCTTGCCTCATCATCTTCATCATCTCTCCGTTCACCTCATGGAGCCAGATTGGGCATCTTTACCTGCAGTTGCTCTCGATTTGATTCTGGACTATCTGGTAGAACGAGTTGATCACATTTGGTTCGGTGCCGTGTGCAAGAATTGGTGGTCAATTGCCAAGCTTAACCATCAAAACCATGAATCCGGGAATAAAGTATTGCCCATGCTAATGATTCCCACCAAAAGGAAGAGCAGAAAACAGAGGAGCCTGTATGGGATTTCAGCAAAGACAGTTTACCCCTTTAAATTGCCTTTGCGCTATAATAGGAGGTGTTGTGGCTCCAGCTATGGCTGGATAGCAACTGTGGATCGTAATAACGTCATAACCCTGCTGAATCCTTTCAAGAATGTAGCTCCCATTAGTCTGCCACCAATTGACCGCGGGTATGTATGGGATGTGCCCTTTTATGAACGCAACATCCATAAGGTTACTCTGTCTGCTGACCCCATAACAAGTCCTGATGATTATGTGGTTGCAACTGTCCACAACCAATGCTGCTTTCTTGCTTTCATAAAAGCGGGCCAAGAGTTTTGGACTTATGTTGATGATGGCTTAAAATGCTTCAATGACATTACATTCTACAATGGTTCAGTATACGCGGTGGGGCGGTATGAAGGCATTCTCTCCTTCGATCTTCGTTATTCAAATGACCCTTCCGGCAAGGAGATGATAGTTCCAAATATTCTTTCACCACAAGACTTTGGTTGTCCCTATTCCGAGCGGGCGTACCTTGTGAAATCGTTGGATGGAGAGTTGTGGATGGTCAGAAGATTTTTGAGTTACCGCATTGAGAATGACTATGGGTGGAACAATGGTACTAAGAGTTTCAAAGTGTATAAATTGGAGCTTGATGCCCAAAGTGGGAAGCTTTTGCGTAAGTTGGAACTAGAGAGTTTGGGAGACAATGTTCTATTTGTGGGTGACAACGATTCCATATCTGTGTCGGCTTCATATTTCTCTAGTTGTTTGCAAAAGGATTCAATTTACTACACTGATGATTTTAATGATGAACGAATTCCTTATCCCTTCGGCCCATTTGATTTAGGGTTCTATAATGTGAAGGATGGAAGCTTTGGTCAACATTACCCTTACAATCCTTCTTTCAAGCGGATGCCGCCTCCACTATGGGTTCTACCACCACTCTAGTGTGTATATTGTTCTACTTCTATCTTAGTTGTTTATTTTTTACATTTGCTTATCATATTGATCTTGACAAGGTGTGATTGATTGTACCCCTTTATTATGATAATCTTTTTCACATGAATGGTTTTTAAATCTTAACAGCCCCTCGTGTAATAGCCTTTTTCATACGGACAATGCATAAGTTATGAACTAACTTTAAGGTTTTGGAAGAGGTGATTTATTACAATTGTTTCTACAAGAAATATAGCCTGGAAATTTAATTTTGTTAATAATTGACCCTATCAAAATTTTAAACGATTAGGTGAAGGATCATCTTTTATATTTTGTTTAAATACATATATTACAGAACTAATCTTGTTTACCATTGATTTGATACAAGAGTATTCTCCCAACAACATTTTTTATAGTTTCATTATTTGAGCATAGTGATCCAGATACCAAAATCAATATGTAAAATTGTAGTTTAAATAAATATAAATTTCATTTATGTAAGTGTTGAATCGGTATATTATCTTATATTTATATAACTAAAATTTACACTTGTTTGTATCAATCGCTGTATATCTATTTGAGTGTCGAAGGAGAATGTGAAAAAAAAAAAAAAATTCTCTTGTGATCATGCACTAGAGTAAAACTTGAGATAGTATCTTAAAGGTTACATGCTCCCTCTTTATGCTATAACCAACACTCGTGATCATGTTTTGCACACATCTATTCTCCTCAAAAGCTCAATTGTTAGAAAAAAATATTTAATTGATTTTTAATCAAACAAGTTTCATCTAATCATGAGTTGGAAGAGCTATTTTTGGAAAATTAATTTAACAAAAAGATTGTTAAACTTTCATTGTTATTTTATATTCACATTCTTAATGAAATATTCGTTTTCTCTAAAAAGAATTCATTAAAAAGAATTATGCTAGAGAAGGCTTGAGGCTGACCATCGAGTTGGGGATTGATAACATTGAGCTTGAAGGTGATTCTGTTACTGTTTGGAGATGCATTGGAGATGGAGAAGTGCTTAGATCCTATAATGGCTATATTATGAATGATATTTTGTTGCATAGATATAGGTTCAGGTGCTTCAAATGTAGTTTTGTTTCTAGACATTGCAATAGAGCAGGTGATGTTCTAGCTGGTGATGGATCTAGAAAACTTAAGTACTGAGGGTAAAGACAATACATAATCTTAACAAAAAATTTCACATAACTATATATAAGCATCTAAGAGTATATTTATGAAGTTTTAAGTAATTCAATTAATATATCAAAAAATATATTAATCCAAAATGATAAAAGATTAATTTACACTAGGTCTAGGTTTGGTTTTGGGTCAAGGCTCAAGATGTTTAATATTTCTTTTTCTTTTTTTTTGATGGAAAAGATGTTAATTTAGTACTGTTATTTTGAGTTGTTGTGTGTTTATTATTGTTTATCTTAGTGTTAGATCAAACTTAACAAGATAATTTTTATCTTAGTGTGGGGTCAAATTTAATGAAATTATTTTTTTAACACAAATTTTAATAAAATAATTTTTATTTTAGTGTGGGATGAAATTTAATAAAACAATGAGAACAAATGTATATATGTATATCTATATATTTTTTAAAAAAGTTTCCAAATCCTAGTTGTGGCATGTGCCCTTGATCCTTCAAATGTAAATCCATCCTTGGCTCTAGCTAATTATGCTAAGGACTCTTTGTCTTAGTTGTGGTCAGAGCAATCCCTGGATTTTTGACTTATGTATTGGAGCTATGTTATTTGAACCACTTGCTCCTTAGACACCCCAACACCCGGAGACAATAAACATGGTCCGAACACCCATTGTAAAGCTTGTAGAATAAAGTGAAATTCTAATAGTCTCACAAGGATCTTAAGTGCTATCTAACTTAGGATTGTGGGGAATTTTATCAAATACTATATAAACAATAATTTCAAAGAGAGGAAAATCAAAATTATTAACTAACTCATCTTGTATCGGCCCTTTATTGAGTGTATGGCCTTGGGATCAAGAGACCATGTAATTGTATCCCTTATAGTTGTTTTGTAATAGAGGTAGGTTGGTAATTAGTCTTGGTTATGGAATAATGCATCAGCCACCTCTTGATTCTAGCACTTTGGATTTTCCAGGATCAGTTGGCTAACTTTTCCAACCCTTAGCAGTTGCTCTTGTTTGAAATTGTGCTAAGATTTATTACACCCAGAATCAAGGGATCTTTCCAAATATTTACTTCCTTACCATCTCCAATTCTCCATAGAGTCCCTATTTCTAATACTTGCCTATGTTACATTAAGCTTTCCATGTATAGGAAGGTTGGTTCTATAACATCCCGATTTTCGAGTTCCAACTTCATCTTCAAGTTTGATCAACTCCCATTTCTGACTTCATCTTCAAATTCCACACAAAGTGGGATAATTTTAGACTTCCGAGTTCGTCCTCGAATTTCAGCATAATTTCCGACTTTCGACCTTACCCACACTTAGCATTCCTCATTTCCCTAACTTCCGACTTAACCTCCAAGTCCGAACAACATGAACGTGATTCTCGATATCCGACTTAATGTCTCAAAGACAACGTACCCAGTTTCCGATCACATAATTTATCTCCAAGTTTCAGCAAGATATACCCGGGTTCCGACATCAGACCTCATGCTTCAAAATAGTATACATGGTTTCCAACCTCCGAGTTGAATATAACAAGTTCCCCGCCTTAGAGTTGAACTCAATTAGAATGGACACGAGTTCGGATCTTTGAGCTGATTTCCAAATCATACACGAGTTCCGATATCCGAGCTTATTCTCAGGAGCTTTCCATTTCTGCTGGCATTCCCGAGTTCAAATGGGAGTTCCGAGATTAGGTGATTGCAAGCTGTATGACTTCCGATATCTGAATTTACTCCCAAGTGTCAAATAAGGTTGGACGAGTTCCGACATCCGGCTTCAATTCCAAGCTCAAGTAAAAGAACGCGGGTTCCGACATTACACATAATAAAGACGAGTTCTGATTTCCTGGATTAATGATTTGATTCCCGATCTCCGGTGTCATGCTTAGAATCGATTCAAGTTTACCTAATGTCCCCAACTTCCGGGTTTAAGTGTTTGGTTTCACATCCGACTTTGCTTTCGAGTTTCGAATAAACCAGACAATATTTCTAAGTTCCGATTTCATCTGACTGGATGTACACGAGTTCCGACTTTAAGAAGAGTACGAGTTCCGATGTCATTTTTCAGAATATAATGAAAATGAGTTCCACTGTTAGGCGACGTGGAGAGCAATTTTGTCACAAAAAGAGGGCGACGTGGAGAGCAATTTTATCACAAAAAGAGGGGAAGGTTGGCTGAAATTCAGCCTTATGTTTTGAGGTCAATTAAAACCCTCCAAATTAACTACCACTCATGCCTATATAACACATTCTCCTCCTCCCATTCAGACCCATTTCTGCGCCCTCTCTTCTCCCTTACTTCAGCTCTCTTTTCTCTTCTCCACTCACCTAACTCTATCACTCCTTCAAGCTTAACAAGGTTCTAACAACTCAAGCTTCAACACTTAGCTCAAATCACACTCCAAAGAGGTAGGATTCCATTTCTGTTCTTGAATTCCTTGCACTATGGCTGTATTAAATTGTACTTTTCTTCATGTATTTGATGATATATTGGATGTATATGAGGGATTATGATAGGATTAATATGAAATCTTGAATTGGAATTAAAGTTAGAAGGAGAAAAACTAGAAGGAATGGAGGATTAGGATGCTGTCTGGTTGAGGAATTCCACGGTAGTCTGTATGGCGGAGTGTACGGCTCCGCCTATAGCCAGTTAAATCAAATGAAACTATTTTTAGATGAAAGTAGACATTCAGAGCTTTCCATAGATATATCATATAAGGTCTTTAGATTAGTATTGAGAGAGATATGAATTTTTGAAGTTTGACCCAGGAATCAGGACTCCCATCCGGGCAGGGTGACTTGAGGAGGGTAGCACTCACCCTATATAACTCCAAATTGAGTGAAACTAACTTTGTTAGAAAGCTTACACATAGGGGAACATCTCAATATGAAATTTCAAGTTTGTTATGGTCCCAATTATTCCCAATGATTCGAAGAAGTTACCCTATATCCAAACTAGGCCAAAACAGAGTAGTTCAGGAAGGTCGACTTTCAGGACTTATAACTCGAGCTACACTAAAGTAAATGGAATGAAACTTGTTGCAAATGAAAGGTTGTCCTATTAGCTTTGATACGGCACAATTTCGTATGATTTGAGGTTAGTTTCGATTTTTAGTGAATTTATACTTCTAAGAGTATAGTTCAGACTAGTAACTGAACAGGCTGAGACAAAAGTTAAATATCTTAAGTTATATAAATCAAAATGAGATGGGACCAATGAGGTTAGAAAATAGACACATAGAGCTATGACATATCCAAAATTGAGGTTTAAATGAGTTGGATAGAGATAAAGGTGGATTATACAAAATTCGGGCAGAATTGAATAGAAGTGACAGAATGACCAAATTGATGGTTTCACAAGTATTAGTAAACATATAAGGTTTGAGTTGAGGATTGTAAGTTTTATCTTGATGGATATATTAGATTAATTATATTGCTATGGCTAATTTTTCTGTGAGAATTGGCACTATTCATGGTGAAACGGATCTGATCCGTTATGCTGCCGGATTTACGGCAGAAGCCTATGAAGTTATGAATGTTTATATGCAAGGATGAATTTAAATATGACATGAGTTATAACGTACATGAAAATAAATGATGAAGCATATGTAAAAGTACATTCAGCATGCCTATACATGACCATGTATGACAATAAAAGGATATAAATATACTAAATATGAATATATTGAATATGGGTCCTTTCACTTGGAGGCAGTTGCACATTGAATCTCTCCTTATGAAGGCAGTTAAATGATAAAGACATGGGTCCCTTCACCTGGAGATAGTTGCACATTGGGTCCCTCCTTATGAAGGCAGCTAAAACTTGGCTCCTTCTTTGTTGGAGGCACGTGGTCAGATGAGATCCCTCAGTTTTGAGGCACGTGACCAGAAGAGATCCCTTCAATTAGAGGCACGTGGCTAGAATGAGATCCCTCCAACCTAGAGGCAGTGGGTCCCCTTGTCAGTGAGTCGGTGTGACGACGATCATGGGTGAAGCTGACAAGTTCACTCCAAGGCCAGGCTACCCAAGGGCAGTAAAGGCTAAAGACTAAAGAATAAAAACTAAAGATTAAAGCATATACAGACACCCCAATCACATGAGGCATGGCATCGACCCAACTAGTGTGAGTATAGGGGACAGGACTTACATGAGGCATGGCATGACCCAGCTAGTGTAAGTACCGAAAGAAGATCCCATATTCCTAAGGAACGTGACATGGCGATCACGCTTTGATGGGGTGTGACATAGAGATCATACTCTGGAATATGGCATGATGATCCCACACCATAAGGAATGTGACATGGCGATCCCATTCTGATGGAGTATGACATGGCTATTATACTCTGGGACGTGGTAGGAGGAACATATTCCTAAGGAATGTGACATGGTGATTACATCCCGATGGAGTATGACATGGTGATCATATTCTGGAATATGTGTAACAAGTAAAGAAAGATGAAGAAAGAGAAGAAAATTTTATGTATATGCATGCATTCAAGTACAAGTAAAGTTATGAGTAGATGTTATGTCTCCAATGTATTGATGCTATTATATTTCATTATGTTTCAGTCATTATTCATGATTTGATTTGTATGGGCTCTTCCAAATGCCGAGTGTATGAGTAAAAATGAACTTTGCTTCGGATAATATATTTTTCGAACTGTAAAATTAAACAATTTGTATAGCATGTTCACCTTTTTCATAATAAACCGAAGCAAACTGGAGATGACAATGATGACATTATGTATGATAATTAGAGAATCCTACTGAGAATTTATAATTCTCACTCCTATTTCCGTGTTGTCTCCAGATAGTTCAAGAAGTTCCGAAGACAGCTGAAGTTGCTGTCAGATAAGGTCCGCTCAGGTAATAGTAACAACTCCAGGGTGTAGTACTATGACTTAAGCTTAGTACTGTACTTGGGAGGGTGTTACAGGTTCCTATGGGCATTTAGGAAATTTGAGCTCGGATAGTATTTAACTTTCAAAATCCTAGCAGCCGAGAAGTGTGAGAAATTTAAGGGTCACATCCTTGTTTTGTTAATATAGCCAAGTTAAAAGTTTGCAAATCCCTAAATCCCATTCCTCCTACTTTCTTTGGCCTACACCATTTAATTTAACATATATCCTATTATGACACATATAAGTGAAGTTGGATCTTACTACATATACGTAGACATCTTCAAAATTAAATTTGTGTGCTTCTTAAAAAGAAATTACTCAATTTCTTTTGTATTTAATAGGTGATAATGTGGCAGCATAAAAACCAAAAAACTTTTAATTGTAACGAAAACCTCTAAATGATTAACAAAAATAAAAGTGTTAACTATATGTGATAAGCCATCAATATCGATAAAATAACGTATTAAAAACATTAAGCACAATAAATATTATCAATGTGAATATAGATTGATATACTAGAAGAATACTATGGATGCTCTTGTGGGCCTAGTGACTTCTCAACTCTCTGCCACCCTTAAGAAAAATCCTAAAAATGACAAAAAAAAAGGTCGCTGCCTACCCTATCTAGGTTGCAGTGAGCCCGTCACCTCCTTGTTCCCCTATTGCACATTAGCACACTCTACATGGAGCTGGCCTTTCAAGATCCCACCTAGGTATGCTCAGAGTGGATGCCTAGATTGTTGCCCCAGTCCTTTGTTCTCTACCGTCTAGTTCATTGTGAAGGCAATTATGTGTGCTGTGTGGTGACCCTTAGCCATTGCCTTGCTGGTTTTGGTGTTAGTGCAGGCACTATAGGTCCTGTTGGATGCTCTATTATAGCGTCAACTTCCTCTTCGAGTTTATCTATCCTTTCAAGCGGCATTGCTGGATTTGCAGGTGCAGTAGAACAAGCAACATCGATGAGGGCAATGCGGCAATTCCCAGTGATAGTGGAGTGTATCGTGGTGGAGGAGAGATTGGGCTAAAGAGATAGGGTTGTTCATGACTGGGTTTTGGGGTGGCTTCATGTTTGTGTTTGTCTCTGTGTTCGTGTATTTGAGGAAGGGAGGCATAAGGTTGCTCTTGCTGGTAAGTTTTTGGATCAAGGGATTTCTAAACTTTGGAATTCATTGGGACTACTTGAGCGTTTCGTGGCAACGTGGTGTGTGGGAACTTCTTGGCGAAGTCACGGTGTGGTGATGAAGGAGGGCAACCTGAAAGAGTCAGGTTGTCTCTGTGGCTGGGGTTAGATTGTGTTTCATATGCTGTTGGTGTATAGGGCTCTTTCAGAGAATGGAGGTGAGAATGGACGGTGAGCCATGGCTGGATCGCAAGTAGAATATCAAGTTTGCGTTCTTTCAGAGTGTTTGTTTTGTGTTCTTTCAAAGTGACAAGTTCCTTACCAGAAGGTTCTCAGAGCTGTGGCATACTCCCAGCATTGCCCAGAGTGCTGGCATGATTTGCGTGGTTTTAAAGTGGTTTTAGTTTGATTTTGCTTGTTCTTTTTGAGTTCTGTTGGTTTGTGTGTATGCCTCTTAGTGTTGTGGTGTTGGTTTAGGGGTGCTGTGTAATTTCCTTTTGATTCGTCATGTTCATTTGTGTCTCTCTAGAGGTGTCTTATGTGTCATTTTGGGTGGCTTTCTGATGTACCTAACTTTTGCTCCTCTTATTTTTGAGAGTTTTGAACTCTCATCAATTATCGAAAAAAAAAAAAGATTGATATACTAGAAATTTAGAACAATAACAAATATCCCTTATAGTGTCAACTTTTTAAAGATAATAACTACACACAACAACATATAAGGTCCTATGCAATGAGCAGACTAAATAGATAGTTAACATTAAAATGTAAAATACATGTTAGGCAATACTTTGTAGTAATTAAAAAGAAGATACCCTACACCTGTTATGATGGAATGGTCCAGCATATCCTAATGATAATTTGTAAGTTCATCTATAGATACATATGTAGTCTAGATTGGTTTCATTTGTCTATTTTAAACTTGACTTGCCATTGACTCAATCAACATTGACTCAACCAACATATAGTAGGTCATTGAGTCATTAGTTCAATCCCCCTGAGTCAATAGATGAACAACATATGATTAAATAAATATATAAACATTTAATACAATAAATATATGTTCAAATTGATAGATCCTTTTTATTTTTCAAAGAAGCCGAATGATAAGCTTAGCCTACTAATGGATGAACCCTAAATGACTTGAACCCATAAGCCCAAAAACAAACAAATAAACATTAATAGAACGCATACCATAGCTTTGGTGGCATAGGAGCAGTGCGTAGTAGGTCATGCATGGTCTGTTTTGGGTTTGATGGAAACTAGCTTTGGGTGGTGGATAACAGATTTCATTATGGTCCACTGGTTCTTATAGAGGTTTGGTAGTGGTGGCATTCTTTGAATGTTAGTGCAAGAATGTGCTCCATGAGTATGGTTGAATTGTTGTAGGGTTATGGTGACAAAGGATTCTTGTGCTAAATCAATGTCTGTTTCTTAATTGTTTCAAGTATGATTTTAGTTAAAAAAAATTGCTGGTAATGGTAAGCTACTTATAAGTGTCGAGTTGCATGTTTTTTTTTTTTCAAAAAATTGACAAATTAAGCCAATTCATACTCATTTACTTCATGGATAACCAATATATAATGAATCAAATTGGTTGTCTGACCCATTGCCAATATAGCTATTGAACATGTCAATCTAGTTTGATTTTATAACTATCTTCAATGAAATAAATAGTAATTTTTATTTGAGAAAATACTTATTTTGGTTCCTAACAAAAATTTCAGGGAACAAATTAGTTCTTTGAAATTTAAAAGTCCTTGAATGGTCCCTTACCAATCAAAAAAGGAGACATACTAATCCCTTTGTATAGAATTTTTAATGGTACAGATATGTTTGGAGGAACTAATGTGCCTACTTTTTGAATGGTGAGGGACTACCTGGAGATTTTTAAATTTTGATGGGCTAATTTATCCTTGAAATTTTTGTCAGAGATCAAAATAGGTATTTACTCTTTTTATTTTTATTTCTATTTTGTCAATTAAAAAATTAATAATAATAATTTTAAGAAATAAATAAAAGAGAAAATAAATGAAGAGGGATATGTCTGAGCAATGGATCTCATTGAAACCTAAATTATTTTAAAATTAATTTTTGTTACCACT
The DNA here is from genome assembly GCA_031439585.1 of Pterocarpus macrocarpus. NCBI lineage: Eukaryota > Viridiplantae > Streptophyta > Magnoliopsida > Fabales > Fabaceae > Pterocarpus > Pterocarpus macrocarpus. Next base: position 42,567,443 of record CM062516.1, on the reverse strand, counting down.
TACACATCCTACTTTCTAATGTTTGACCTTGTTTGTAAGTTAAAACCAAAAAAAAAAAAAAAGGAAAGCAAAAACAATAGTGAAATCATAATTAGAAAGGCAAAACTTTTTCTACATTCTACAAATTATACACATGACGATACTTTCTTTGTGATATTATTTTTTTCTTTTCCATTTACAAACAAGAATGGTTAGATGAAAATAACTAAAGCAAATTGTTCAGAAAAAATACATGCATATATTTGGATGAAGCCATTGACCACAAAAGTTGCATTGTTTAAGTGATTTCATGGCTTTGTTTATTACATGTTCTACCTAGTGCTCCCATCCCATTTGCATGTTTAAATAATAATTTTATCTATTGCACACTTTTTTTGTTTGATTTTTCAACCTAACTTCTCATGCTTATTTGCACGTATTGCATTATAAATGTTAGTTCTAGAGTTGGAGTTAGACCACACCAATTTAAACAAGTCTCTATCTAATATTACTTTTGTTATGGGAAACATTTTGTCATGGCTTCCGGTTCTCAAAATATTACTGATAGAAAGGATGTTGATCACCTATGTCACATTTGTAACAAAACTTTTACGAGCAAAAGCTGTTTGGAAGATCACATGAAGACGCACGAAGGAAACTATAAATGCTTTAAGTGCAGCCGCATCTATAAAACCAAAGAGAAAAGGTCGGAACACTTGAAGAATGGAAGCTGCACCAAAAAATAAAGCGTCTTTAATTTTAATATTTATATGAAGCTTACGGTATATTGTTCATTGGTGTGGCTTTGTAGTGGCGAGCATCCTTGGTTGAGGAGTTCTTTTTTCTTTTGATATGTCTTGAGTGTGATTTTCGTTTTTCTAGATTTTTGGTTGGTCTGTGTGTTGGCCTTGTTGGTGGTTTTTGTGTGTTTATTTTGTATCGCTCCTCTGTTTTCAGAGAGTCTTTTGATCATAATATATTTTATTGTTCTAGTACTTCTTTTGTACTTCTTATAATGCTTTTTATATTAATATAAGAACTTTTTTTTTAACATTACAACTCATTTATAAATGAAGTAATATGAAATTGACATAAAAAAAAATAGAAAGACAATGCAGATTATAAATTGCGTCATAAAATCTTAGTAAATAAAAATAAAAAGTCGAAAAATGATAAGATTGACTAGCCGACCTATAGTTGAAGGATACATGGAGATGTCACTTCTACAAACAAGCACATTATGTAAGCTTTGTAGCCTCAAACACTGCCCACAAAGATTTTGATCCAATAGTAAACAAATAAGGTGCAAGTGGTGACTTTAAATTTGTTATAAAATTCACAAACATTTGTAGCAATATTCGGACCAAAAAACAAACATTTGTAGCAATACTTTTGGGACCAAAACCTCTTTGGAACATCATATGAAGCCCACGAAGGAAAACTATAAACGTTTTAAGTGCAACTGCACCTATAAAGCAAAAGAGCAAAAGGTCTGAGCATTTGAAAAACGGAAGCTGTAGCAAAAACTGAAGCTTTCCATCTTTTTAATATGTATATGCTAATATTATTATCTTTTTTCTCTTTATCTTGTTTACCATTATCCTATCGTTGTTATAGCGACTCTTTTGTACTTGTTATAATACTTTTTATATTAATATAAGAATCTTTTTTACATTACAAATCTTTTATAGATGAAGTGACATGATATTAACATACAAAAATAGAAAAACAATAAAGATTATAAATTATTTCATAAAAAAATCAAGTGTTATCTTAGTAAATAAAAAACAAAAAGTCAGAAAAAATAACAAGATTGACTAACCTACCTATAGTTGAAGGATACGAGGAAATGTTGCTTCTCCCAACAAGCACATTATGTAAACTTAGTAGTTTAAGCATTACCAACAAAGATTTGGACCCAATAGTAAATAAATAAGAAAATGCAAGCGGCTGGTGACTTAAAATTGATTATTAAATTCAAATTTGAATAACAAACAAAGTGAATAAAAAATATTTACCTAAAATGAAGTGAACCAAAAATAACTCTCATTATACAACCTTATAAAAAAGGACCAATATTGCAAATAGCCATATGAGTCGTAGGTATATATGAATGCAAACTCACATCAACTGATTCTCAAACATTACTAATGATTTTTTTTTTAACAATCTATGAAAGAATATTCATACATATCTAGACAAGAAAAAAAAAAAACAAAGAATCAACTTGGAAAAATACATAACAATGTGCTAAAGGCTCATGGAGTTCTAAAGCATGTAAAGAAGTTTTGACAAAGAATAGTCAATTGATCAAAGAATGCAACAAAAATAAAAATAAAAATCAAGAGATTATATAAACTTTAGGGAGTTTGGTTTTCGTTTACATTATAATTAGATGAAGAAAGATATTTACATTGTGTTTTTTGTCTAACCAAAGGCAGCCCACACCGTTCGAATATGATACTAATGTTTTTCAAGGTATGGTTAGATGTTCATATGGGAACCTCTTCCAACAGTGTGTTTTATTTCCCCACGTATACGACTTGAACTTTAACAATGTAACAAGTCTTTTTTTTTTTTTTTTTTGGGGTCAAGAGCAATGTAACATGCTTAATGGAATTGTTTTCTTCCGCTTTACACATATTACATAAAAATTCAGTCTGAAAATTGTACACGTAAAATCCATTTGGGTTACTACCTTTTGTCCTTTTTAGATGGTGGGATGCAACAACCCATTTGGTCAACAAATATATATATTTGAAATTTGAAATTTGGAATAAGCATCACAAAAAATTTTAACACCAGAGAAATTTTTGGATAGGAATCAAACAATCTCTTACGCACTTCATTTGATAATTAACAAATATAGATGTATTCATTAGAGATTGATACTTCTTTAGCAAAGACCTATAACCTTACACATGATTAATATTGAAAGAACTACCTAAAAAAAAAGCAGCAAGAGTTATATATTGCTTAAGAAAAAAGAATCTCTCCATGAATAAAACCCTAAGCCCTAACACAAGCACTATATTGTGTCTCATATTTCCTTTGAACTTCTTTCATTATTGAGTTAAAAAATTAGATTGAATCTCTGATTAAGTTGAAGCCCTATTCTTTGAAACAAAAACAAAAGAAGGAATAAAAGGAAAAAAAAATGGAGAAAAATAAAATGAGAATAACATTGTGTTTTGGTGCGTCAATAATTAATTGATGCTTATTAAGGCTATTAATTGCTAAAATTATGAATGAAATAATATTTTAATCCAAGGTTATGAAAATAAGGCTGGACATCAAACTAGACAAGCCACTGATTTAAAGGTTCATTAGTTCAACCGATTCAACCGAGGTTGAACCGATATCAAACTTATTATATTAAATTTATATTCAAAGTATATATTTTAATTTTTCTAAAGTATCATTTAATCTAACTAGTTTAATTTTGTATTTCAAAGATCTATTACAATAAATATATGACAAGTTTTTTCTCACAAGATTTCACAAATAGCCAACAAACTCATAGCCCAACTACACAATGGGAAAAGAAGATGCAAAACAGTGCAGCCCACAATTGGGAATAAAGAACCTAGTGTTATGGAAAATTAGGTGCTATGACTAATCCAAAAAAAAAAAAAAAAACAACTACATGACCTAAATAATAATAATAATAATAATAATAAATGCTATGACAAAACAAAAAGAAAAAACAAACTAGATGCTAGGATCCACGGAAATCCAAAAAGCGTTGATTGGTTATAGCCATATCCTAACGATGAGGTCTCCTAACTCACTCATTTTATTATAGATTTCCATTTATATCCATTTAGCTACTACATGTGCAACAACTTTGTGTGGCTGTAAATGTAAAACCTATCTCCATCTCCATGCCTTGGCACAATTTCAGTCTCACTATACCTCTATCTATAGCACCACTAACCACCAGACCATATCCCTTCTGTTTTTGCCACCGCGGTTGAAGGGCGATAGTGACGAGGTAGTGTAGTAGAGGTCGCATCTATTGGAGATATGCGTGGTGGATGAAAGTCAACTGCAGAAGTCATTCAAAGTATATAAGTTCACTCCTTTTAAAAAAATTGCCCAACCATTGGAATTAGTTCGGTTCTTCCGGCTTAGCAGTTTTTGGGCGGTTCAAAGCAGTTCACGTCCGGTTGTTTGAAAAGAGGTTTTTGAGACTTGACCGGATCGGATGCCTGGCCTGTTCCCGATTCAATCGGTCCAATCGATCGGTCCGATCCGATTTTCAGAACTATGCTTTAATCTATTGAATAATAAGCTTGAAAGGAAATAATTAAAGGGAATTTGAGAAGGAAGAAATTTTTGGAAGAGTAAAAGGTAATGTGGAAGATTTGAAAGGAGAAGGTTGGGGAAAATATAACACAAACTCGTACATGTTGAATAGAGACATCAAGAAATCTTGACAAAGGTGACATTGTGTCCTATTAGACCAATTGATTCATGAACAGGAATTTTAAGCTTGAACTTTTAATTTGAGCACAATCTATTTAAAAGAAATCAATCAAATCAACTACTAATTGATTAATACTTTGAACAATTCAATTTCAATTTGACACCGAAAAAAAAAAAAAACTTTTCAACTCTAGTATCTTACAAACTACTATACAAAGTCTAATCCGGTCACTCATTATTAAACTATACTTTGCAAATAAAATGGGGTGATCAACCCAAATATCGAGTGATTGTTCTCGCATCACCATCATGATAACACTTGTCATCCAGTGCATTTTAATTGCACCTTAAACATTGATCCTGTAGATCCACCCTAACCATCCAGCTTATCATGACATTGCCATTAACATCTTGCAAGCCATTTTTACTTGGACCATCTTATTCAAACCTAACCAAAAATCACTAAAGCTATGTTTGGATTAGTGGTAAGTAATAGAATGGAGTATAATAGAGCTCAAGAGAGTAGAATTGAATAGAGTGAAGTGGATTAATTATTCCACTTCATTGTCTAGATAAAATGGGATTCCATCCTAAACCCCTTAAATTGGGATGAACAAAAAATGGGAGTTGAAACATCCCCAACTCTAGGGATAACCTGGTATAGAGAGAAGCCGATCCCAAGGTAGGGGGAGCCGGCCTTGAGGTCGGGGCAAGATAAGAAATAGTTGAATAATAGTGATAAGTGGCAAAATTATAAATAATGAATTACGGTTATCAGGAGGGGCATTAAAGGAAAAATCCCGATTCCGGAAATATGTGGGCCCTAGGATACTAAAAGCTAAATAATATATATTTAGAAATCTTATTAATGATGTTTTATATACATTATTTTAAATAAAAGCGTGAGGTTATTCACACCCTAAGTTAGGTAAATTAAATAGTTTGGAGGAAGCTACACCACCCAAGTATTAATAACAAACTACTAGAACACAAGAAATTGATATGGTAGGAATTTATAATACAAAAAAATATAAATATCTCCATAAAAACCCTAGAATATGTGGATAGAAATTAGCAATATTGATCATCTTAGAGGCAAGAGGATGACCACACAAATTAAAGTTAAGGAAATTTAATTTTCTCTTCAAATCCACCTTTCATAAAATATCAAGAATGAGCACAAGAGCTCATCATTTTCTCTCTCCTCCTCTTGGATTCGGCTAGCCCTTCCCTCCTCTCTACATCCATTTTTATCTTTAACCCACTCAAACTTTTGCATCTTGCTTATTCTTGCTCAAATTTTCTAACCCTTTTACTTGTTTCCCCATTAAGCAACTCTTATACAAGCAAAAAGCTCCTTCTTTGGAGCCTTATAAATTCGGTCAAGAGAGGAGCAAGAAGGAGATTGCTAATTTTCTTATGGTTTTGAAGAAATAAGAGCACTAAAGGATCAAAGCTAGAGAGGTTTAAAGCTTTAGATCAAGGTAGGTTTTCTAGATCTTGTGTATACTTTAGAGTTTTATGAAGTTAGTATTCTTCTTGATTCACTTTGTTCTCCTCATTTAGAGATGGGTTTGGTGAAGATAGAACTTATTTTAATGCTTTAAGAGTGGTAAAATTTGATTAGTGTTGAGAAATACACTAAAGAATCACAATCACCCCCAAAATAGAAATCTGCTGTTAACGGTTTCATGAACAATGCCCAATACGTCGGCTATATCTTAAGCTAAGGAACTCAAATTGAAGTGAGACCAATTTTGAATGAACAGTTATAGGAAAGTCTACCCTCAAAATTTGAGGTTCATTCGACTTGAGATGAGATAGTTATGATTTTTCAAAGTGAGCTATTGGTTAACACCCCCAATCTTGACCAGCGTATGGTGTAATGGGCATATCTTGCCCTATATAACTCCAAATTGGGTGAAACCACTTTTTTTAGAAAACTAACACATAGGGAGCATGTCTATAAAATTTTAGATCTAGATCCTTAGTGGATTACTTCCAGTAATTCCGCAAAGTCACCTCTAGCTTTGTGAGTGTTGAAATAGGACAACCTCAATGTCGGGCTTATAATGTAAGCTTTGCTTAACTAAATTGAGTAGGACTTGTTTGTTTGCGAGAGGATTCATATAGGTATTTCCCAGTAAAATTTCGCAGCAAAATACCATAAGATGAATTTTTAGTGATTTTCAAACTTTAAGTGTGCAAGTTTGTCTTGAAATAAGGCAGTAGACTCCCTTGCTTTAGTTTCCAAGTTTAAGGGAGAGGGGTCACTTTTCCCTTATCTCCATGTCCCAGTTTATGAGAGACCGACTTCTCCCTGGCCCCTAGGTTTCAGTTTCCAAGCTTAAGAGAGAGAGGCCACTTCTCCCTCGTCTCCAAGGCCCGAGTTTTGAGTTCAATGTGACACTAATCCTTGTCTTAGTCTTCGAGTTTTGAGTTAGATGGGACACTACTCCCTTGTTCCCAGTCTCCAAGTTCCAAGTTCATATAGGGCGAAAGTTTAAATAAATTTTAAAGTGTATCATGAGTATGAAACCCAGGTAGTAATGTGTTGGAATGATATGTTTATGATAATGTTATATATATATATATTCTTTAGTATGCTACACTATGTGCCTCTTTCCCTTGAAAACATCATGCATATAAAAATATTTTGAAAATAAAGTTATGGAACATGTGCAAAGGTTCAATTAGCATCCTCATGCATGACTATATATAAGAATGTAACAAGTAACGAGAACTTGCAAAGAGATATACCAAGCCTCCATCTAGCAGTGGGATAGGGCGATATCATCAAAGATGATTACTTGGGCAATGCTCTTAAATAAATTTAAAGGGAATAAGTCAGTGTGAGAGTCGGGAAAGGTAAACCCGGCAATCGCTTATAGGAACGAGCTCGGTCCTGAAAAGCAAGCTATTACTTAGAAGTGGGAAAGGTCATCCACTTCCAGGGGACCAAGTACAGATATTCAAGTTGCAAGTTAAAGAAAGATATGAAAGTCCAGTGCACTTGCATTAGTAGCTAGCAGCATTTGCATATGCATAAATTTTAATTACCTTATTGACGTGTTGCTACCATCATGAAATTGTTCTCTTAATGGCAAAGTGTGTGAATAAAACGAACCTGCTTCGAATAAAAAATTTTAGAAATTCAGTAAATAAACCTTTCCCTTATTTGTTAAGAACATGATTTTTGAAAATGATCCAAAGTAACTGGGGATGATGACGAAGACACGGTATATGGTAATCTAAGATATCCTACTAAAAATTTTAAAATTCTCACCCCTATATATGTTTCCATATTACTTCCAAATAGTACAGGTGGTAGCAGCATGGGAAGAAGGGCTATACGCCCCTTGAAGATTTCAGATGTCTGTACCAGGATTACCTGGATACATGTATGGATTCGTGTGCACCCAGTAGTTATACGGACAAAAATTGCATTTATTCTCTAGTGCTCGTGTATTTTCAATTCCTAAGGGAGTATAGAGGGCAAAATAACCCCTACAACTTTTATATTGAACATGAAGATTTGTGAATAGAAATTGTGAGCTTTGATATAGGCTTAATTCTTTTAGAAAATTCTATTTTCATATTTATAAACCTTATATTCTTTGAAATTTTTTCAAGTGTGCATAACAGAAAGGCTATAGCAACCTCTAATTAAGTATCATGACTTAAGCATGGTATTATAATTAGAAGAATGTTACAGGAGTTTTGGTGGAATAGGATGGAATCTATTTCTTCACTAACCACTCCACTTCATTATAAATTTATCAATCCAAACAATGGAAGCCCATTATATTCCCTTGGGCTCCATTTAACTCCACTCCAAACCACCAATCCAAACGTACCCTAAGGCTTCTCTTTCTTCTTACTCAACCATAATCATGTAGCCAACCACAACACACACACAATGAAAACACCATATGTACTTATCTTGCACTAAGCATCACCAACAAGTTGTAAACTATGCCCAAAACAAATCCAAAGACAACAATTCCAAGTCTTACACACACACACACACACACTTCCTTTAACCCATCATAACCACATCATTAGCCCACCAAACTTATACTACTTCTGCAATAGGCATGTAAGCCATCACGCATTGATAATAACATATGGCAAACACCAAATCGAATTATCACCCACAACACCATAACTAATGGCAATGCTAGGTCTCGAAGGATTGGGGAATTAAATTTTTTCTTTTAATTTTTATTTTCAATTCCAACATGCCTTTTTAAAAGTTGCAACATTAACATTTTATAGTTATTATCAATCAATTTAAAACATATAATCAATGAAAACAAGAACAAGAATCATTATGCATACAAAGAGAACAGCGAGAAATATACAACCAAAAAGAGCAAAAAATTATACAAATAAAATTTCCAAAAATTAAAATTCAAGCTCCATGCTATATCAGAACTCTAGAGTATGCATGAAAATAGTTTATGATTACTATTATTAAGAATAACAAATTATAGTTGAGAAGGAGCTCGCACTCTCCACTTATGAGCGGTCATGCTCACAATGCGAGAATTGAATCCCTAGTTGGATACTTTGATTGATTCCCATTTATTTTTATTGTTATAACAGGCTCAAAACACTTCCTAAAATAGGAAGAAGCAGACGATCAGAGTGCATAGTAAGAGATAAAACACAATACAAGAAACAACATAACCATACATGAACATACCTAACAAAAAACTAAAGACTAAAGCCTCCATAGAATTACATTATCAAGAAGATCTCCCAAGAGTTTCTTTATCCACACCAATTCTTTATTCCTTGTCTGAAATGCTACTCCTCATCATAAAGCTTTAGTTAATCTAGATCTACCAAGAAAAACACTTCAACTCCCTTCCCTTGAATCCACTTGTAGCTTATTTATCTACAAGCATCTACACCTTTGGCATCACTACATTGAGCACCAAATGCTACAAAACAACAAAATGAGCACTTTGAACCTATCCACACACACAGTGTGCAAAGCTTCACTACAGAACATACGTGACATATAGGACTAGAAGAACTCCCAAAACGTTCATTTATATAGAATCAATATGAAATTAAGATTTCTTAATATTCTCAAACTAGATCCAAACAAAATAATCTATCATTCTCATCTTATGACCCCCTGTTCAACCACATAGCTTGATCATCTTTGATACAAAATCTTGCAATATCTTTAGGAATTCTCACCCTAAAAAAAGCCTAAAACCATTTAAGGATCACCCAACAATTCTGCAAGGTCATCCTTGCCAGTTACTCAATTTGAGATATAGGAACCAAAATAATATCAAGTAATACCTGATCATTCAAATAAGTTGCCCATCATTTCCCCAATTTTCCTTATACTAACAAGCAAAAAGATTCCACCTTATTTTGATTTTCATTCTCCATATATCCATAGCACCAACCAATTCCTATTTTCCAGAACCCAGATCCCCTCAAGTTTCCTTTACCCACCAATTGAATTATCGCCCACCATATTAGTGAAGCAAAATTCAAAATCTTCAGTCAACAAGAGAACACCTTTCTTCTCCATCTCCCCTACTTCAAAAGCCATTGATCATTTTTACCCCACTTCAGAACCTTACTTCTCCTCTATTTCTTCTATAAAAGTACACCTCTACTGGGATTCAAAGGTCCTTCTCATGCCTTTATGATTTTGATCTACACCTATTGAGCTTTTCCTCTTCCTTCGTCTTTGACTTCCTCCTAATTTTTTTTAGCTCAACTAAGCTAGCTTCTTCATCAGTCGCATAGAGACTGAGATTTTTACCTAGCTCCCATGTTGATGAACTCAATTGGAGAGATTGCTTGAGTTTCTGGCACGACCACCTAGGTAGGTGATGAAGCAACCATGTCATGATTCCATAGTGTCGTTGGGCACATTCACAGTCACCTAATGTTTGGTTTCTAGTTTGGGTTGACTCCTCCAGATTGCTATCTCAAAACCTAGGAGTTCTCCGCCAATCTTGACTTGGGCTAATGTTCTTTATCTTGTTGGGCCTAATCCAGACAATCTTCAGAAACACTCATACACTTACTTTGAATCTTATTCTTGACTGATTTCCACCACTATATCACTCATTCTTCTCTTATCCTAAAATGTAACCGCATGTGGACAAGGCTTGAAGGCAAGTGGTAAAATGTGTGCCTTGTAAACCACCACACTAGTGTTCAAGTCTCCCATTCCCCAGTCCTCCCAATATCACCCGTCCTTTGGACCAAAAAAAAAAAAGGTACCGTATAACTTTCAATGTGATATTGAACTACTTCATCTTTTTCATTTAAAGAGCCACTTGATTTGCCTTTATTTTCATATTTATCATTTATCATTATGAATTTTCTTTTCCAAAACATTCATAAATGTAGCTGCCAACCTCCATGCTTTGCCTCTCCACCGATTCATCATCTAAGAGCTCAATCGGAATATTCCCTGCCACTCCTCCAACATGGTTGTCTAACTTGATTTCTCCATTATGGATGTTACTAGGAAAATTTTTGTGGCCTGGATTATTGATGCATTGATTCCTAATATTCCAATATTCTCCACGAATTACTCTAACAGAGATATGTGGAACAATGTGATTGTTTCAGTAAAGCATAAGTAAATAGCAAATCGACCATGTATCGAGGTATATGGACAACACTATGTAGCATTAAATCTACGACAATTTAACACTACCAATGGAATTAACTTTAACCCTAGAATTGTCATGAAAGGTTACCAAATGATTTTATAAAGCAATTTCTGGTTAATGAGTTAAGGAAGAAATAATGTGTGATATAGCTCCAAAATCAAATATTCAAGAATCATCCCTCAAATCAAAATGCATATGATAAGTGAGGAAAATAATACCTGCGAGGATAGAAAATTGAGGAAAATATGATGTTCCACTATGGAAGGATTTGGTTGAGACTTCAACAATAACATCAACTACTGATATTGAAGGGGTGTGAGTCTCATATTATGTGTGGAAGATGAATCACTAGCAAAATTTGAGATTTGATTAATGTCACAACCCAACTAAGTCATGACCGGCGCATAGGGAGCCTTGGTTCCCTAGCAAGCCTCAACTAAAACTTTATTGAAAAAACTAGACCTTTTTCCATAAATAATCCTTGAATACTTAATCTAGTATACACCTAATATCTATACATATAAGTTGTGCTAACACGAATAAGGCTATAACTACCACAATTCGAGACCTTACCTGTAGTTTAATGGAGCACTAGACCATATACCATGATCCCTACGATGACAAAGAAGGCTTACTCAAGCGTTGGGCTTACTAGAAGACAATTGTCGCTAACTATTGAGCTCAACTACCAAACTCTAACTTACTCTAGTACCTAAAAGAGAGGGAGACAACTCGGTGAGCTAAACAACTCAGTAAGAGATAATTTACTTATAGCTAACATTGGACAAGGGCAGACTGCATTCATTTAACTTAGTAAATATAAAAATATCCTCATAACAAAAGAGTCATTGAAATTATGTTTTACATATAAAATACCTGGGAAAAAAATAGTCCCCTCTTTAATCTTGAAAACACCTACAAAAAATAATCTTTATAGACATTTTTAGAACAACTAAATATTTGCTTACCTTACTAGGCATCTGGTAACAATTCCATCATGTAACACATTTAAGGTAACCTCATTTTAAACTCTGCAAAATCATTGTAGGTATAACCTTCTTATACATTTAGTACATATAGAAATCATTTGAGTCAACTGGGAAAAATCAAAAATCATATTTTCTTTTGGAAATCCTGTTGAAACACATTTTCATAAAACGTAGGAATCTAAAATATGTACTTATAGCTAGTAGGAGATCGCGACTGTAGAATTCCTGCTGTAATACCTTGAGTAGCAACATTGGCATAGCCCTAAGTGAACCGTAATCCGGTCATGTCAGCCTAATATGCGGGGCTAGCACCTCACCTGCTAGCTACAGTTCATAGTAGGTGCACCAAGTCTAACATTTACCATCATTAGCTACTGTTCTATGAGGTGCTCATCCCACAAAAAATTGTTTCCTTTAATGAACATAACGCAAACTTTTCTAATGGTATAGCTAGAAAATTATTTCTTTTCTTATATAAATAGCTAATAATTTTGGAAATTATAACTATTTCAACTCCAATTAGTAACTATACACTAATTAACTAGTCCCATGCTCTTTACATAGAAATCTATAGCATACATTTATTCTGTTCAGTAGCTTTTCAATTACAGGAAAACTAATTTTTCTTAAGCCTTTGTTTTGCTATCCATCTTTCTTGGTAACTTCATATAATATATAAAAGACATGTTCATAGCATATATAAGTCTTATAGTTATATCCTTTTCAAAATTTACTATAGATAAACTATCTACTTATAGTATGCTAGCTAGAAAGGTGAAAAGCTCCTTGGTGAAACCATTGAGCCAACCAGTCGCTCCAAGAACAGATCTATCACCACAACTGGAAAATATAACTAAACCTCAACCATAAAGGTAAGAAATTAACTTAAACTATCTTTAAACATAAAAGACTTCGGGATTTAGGACTCTAGGACTCTAGATCTTAGCCCAATAGCAAATCATTCTAGAAAAGCTTCCTAAATCTCGATAAAGAAGGGGTTTTAAGCTTAAGAATTATTTTTGAGTACCAAAGAATAGAAAGAAATGTGGTGGAGTGCTTAGGTCTCTTCCTAAGACATCTTATAACTTCCCTTACTTGCTCAAAAGAGAAAATCAATCAGTAGATAGGCTAGGAATATAACTATTATGAAGTGGATAGGGACAGACGGTGGTATAATATGGTAAAAATACCATACGTGAGAAATTTTTGGGGAAGGAAGAGAGAAAGCTCGGGGGAGAAGAGAAAAGAATGAGAGAGGAGAGAGAAAGTGAAAGATTTGGGGCTAGAAGCGCCTTTTAATTTTTTCTCGTCGACCTAGGCATGCTGGAGCGCAGATGGCAGCGCTTGAGCATGGCCCGATTTTGGATTCTTCCCCACCCTATCCTGGAAGCACGCTGGAGCGCAAGGGGTTGTGCTCGAACGTGCCTCAATGGCTCTTAGATTTCTGAATTTTGGTTTTTCTTCCTTTTCTGATCTTCAATACCCCTCATGCCAAAGTCTTACACACTTATTTATATTTACATTAATGTCCCCTTTAACTTTAATGTCCCATTTATCCTTACTCTCCATTAATTTTAAAATACATTCACGTTAATATCCTCTTTAACTTTACTCTCCACTTTAATGTCCTATTTAACTTTACTTTCCATTAACTTTAAAATATAAATATAAATAAGGGAATATCCCCATTTGAATTCAATAAAAAATATTAAAAAATAAAAATCCTTGAGAATAAAAATCCAACTTTTGAATTTTAATACAAATTTCTGAAAATTCGTATTTTCTTAAACTTCCGGACTAAAAATGAAATGGGTAACAACTTCTTAAAATTTACTAAAAATCACTTTTTTCGGTTCTTGGATATTTAAGGAACAATTATCAGGACTTCTGATCTCATAAAAATATGCTAATTATGTAGCCCTTCAAAGAGGCACAGGGTTTACACTTAGGCTTCCACGGAGTCCAACATGATAAGATATCACAATACATGTAATCTTTGACTTGGGTATTAAAATTAACTTGAAGAGAAGGTTTTTTTTTCCCCTTAGTATAGCCATAACAAGGATGGTACCCATGAAATTTATAACATTTGTCCTCACTGTGGCCCAAGATCCCATAATGCGCATAAAATGGCTTGTCTTTCTTTGTTGTCTTCGATCTTCCATCAGTAGCAAGTTCATAAGTATTATTCTTCACTGCAAAAGCCACCTAGTTTGAATTAATTGAAGATGAAGCAGTCCCAAGTTCCCTTTATTTCTCCTCTTGCAGAATTAGGGAGAAGACTTCATTAATAGGAGGCAAAGGATCCATCAAAAGTATAACCACTTCCAAATCGATGGTTCTGAATCTATATTGATAACACTAGCAACAATTTCCTTTGACACTAAAGTTCAACAACCAAGAACTCACACTATCATTGTTACACTGCCAAGAATTGGCTAGTTTGGGATCAACCTCTAAAGTAGGTTAAGAGATTGAATCATCCACAAAACCAAATTTGCGCATGGCTTTGACTCCAAAGCAACGTTTGTCCTCTTGAAGCAGCTGGGAAACAAGGATCAAACAAGGGTGGTCTAAAGAATGCAAAGTAGAGGGGCTAAAAGGATAGTGCGGCTTAGCCATGAAGACCGGCATTCCAATAAAATGATTTAAAACGAGAGAAAATGAGGAAAGAAAAGTGGAAGCTAAAGATTGTCTTTTGGTAAAATAGTGGAAGAATGAAATCTACCTCATCGAATCAGCAAATAGGTGTATATACAAGATATGTAGAGGTGAGGCATAATTGCACCAATTAACTAATCTAATAGCAGTAGCTAACATAACAACTGTCATAACTTAATTCTCTCTTACACAAACTAATACAGACTAGACCAAATTAGCTAACAAATACACAAAACAAACAAATAAATAAAAACATATATCTATCCAATAAACAAATAAATTAATTAAGAATGGTGTAATCATTCCCGAAGCATAAAGAATTCCCCCTTCTTCCCTTATCTTTCCTTCCCCTTGATGCCTCCCATTTGCTTTTCCTCATAACTCCAAAAAACTCTTTAGTAGTTTGATCTTGCCGGATCTAATCTCTAATTTTTATTGTATATGTATGTGATTAATGTAATTCATTTCCAAATTTGTCTATCACGATGATGCAGATGATTTGATTCAATTGATAATAAAAGGACAGAATCAAACTACATTCCCTTCATATGCAAAATATGCATCAACTAAGGTAAGGTTGGAAGAAAATAAAAACTGACAACCATGGGATCTAGTCTGATCACCAGGGTAAGGTTCACTAGAAACTTATATATCAGTTTACTTTACAAATGAAGCCAACCAATGTAATTACGTGGAACAAATTTCATACCCAAAATTATCGCATGTCACAAATATGACCTGACATCAAATCTACCTACTGTGAAAGAGCTCATAAACCTTTCTAAAATCGGAATGGTAAACTCTTCATATCCAGTCTATCTATTTGAAGACAAGATACAGCCACACCCTATCACCCATAATCCTCAAACCCACTTGAAGAGTGGGGAAGACATGAAGGTTCTCCAATCCAGTTTCAATCACAAGTATTCCAGACATCGAAGGGGATATATCTTTTGGGATAAGACCAATGGACCAAATGTAGGTCCGATAAAATAAGAAAAAAGAAAGAATAAAATTACATAGCAGACAACCTATATTCAGAAACACTGCTGCTAACTAGAAGCACAATAGTCGTGCTAATTAGGTACCTTGTTAGCAAAGATGTTTACTATTCCATGATTTGAAACCAGGTCAGCTTATAAGAAGCAAGAAGGAAGCTGAAACTGAACAGGAACTAAGTTAATTGTCTTTCCAGGATCATTTCTTAATCCAACCAATAAACTAACGCGGCATCGGCTTTACATATATTGGGGTGCTCTTCAACTTTCTAACCCTGAAAAGTGAGGCGCTTGAATTACTAAAAGAATACAAATTGGGAATAAAATAAAAATGGAACATAAAAGGGGTAAATTCAACGTTTGCAATTATATCTTTATCCAGAATGATTTCTAAGATACATTTTTGGTTCATGATCAATCACAACCAAAAGAAAGAGTGTTTCGTTGTTCTACGTTTTCAATTTCAATTTATGTAATTTTATTAATAATTATAAAAATATTACCTTTTATTTATTCATTCATTCTTTATCTACCATTTTGATTTTATCATTTTCTTAAAAAAACTTAAAAAATAGAACACAAAGTAAAAATATGCAACTTTTATAATTATAAATAAGAAGGAAAATTAAAAATTAAAAAGAAAAATCAAACATCGACAAAGCTTACAACATTCTAGTTTCAAAACTTGATTAATAAAACAAAAAAGCAAGACTACCTGTAACTCGCTTAAATTGTGCATCAAGAGGGACAAATAACAGTATACTGGGATGGAACTTTACGTCATCCAGCATGGAAGGATTTGCAAATGAAAGAGTTCAATAAAAAAGACCCTAGACATTGGAATTTACTCGAACTTCACCATAAATTTCATATTTTATCATATATTTCAACCAAAGCTTTTTTTTTTCTTGAATTACAAAGTTTGACTACACTTGCAAAATTTAACTTGGCTTTGGATTCTTCGACTACTTGCTAACTTGAGAAAAGCAATTTGAATCATAATTTGCTACTAGTCATTATAATCAAATTATTTAGCCTAAAAAGTACAAACTTTCTTCCTTAATAATACTTTATTGCAAGATTTCGCCTATAAAAGGCCACCATTGTACCAAATCTATAATCAAGCTGGATGAATGAATTGTGTTATGAAATTTACTTCCTCTAGTACAAGTGCGTGAGTTATGTGAGAAAAAGGTTCCTTAGTGAGACTATAAGTTTTAGGGGAAAAGAGAGGGGAAGGAAGAGTTTAAAAAATAAAATAGACTTATAATTATTTTTCAAATCCTTTATTTTCCTCCTTTACTCTTCAAAACCTGATACGTGCTCCGGAGGACAAATTGGACATTCTAGCATAAGAGGCCAAGATGGAGATTTTACCATGCCAGTAGGACCACTCACACGAGCAAGAGCAAAGAGGTTAAGAGAAGACTTTGGGAACTTGGCTAAAGCAATTGTGGAAGAGATGTATCAAGAATGGGCCAAGGAGACCAAGATGCCAACTCATACTAATGGACAACCCAAGATCTTGTTATTTGCTGCGAATTGGGCTTAGAAGCTTATTTTGGCCATATTGGGCCATTATCCTATTTTGGTCTTGTTTAGTTAGTTTAAGTATTTAGGATATCTAAACTTTTAGTTATTTTATTTGGCTCATGTTTTATGTTTTATATTTTATGTTTTATGTTTTATGTTTTATCCAACCTAATTCATATTATTTAGTATCAGAACACTTCTTATTGGGCTTGGACTTAGTTTAAGTGTCTAACCTAGTGTAAGAGGTTATAAATACCTCAAGGAACACATTGTTTAGCAGTTTTTGATTAATTGAAATTCTGTTTTGTTTTCTTTCAAGAAAACAGTTCCTTTGTGTGCAAGTGAGGTGAGTGATTTGCTTTGCTTGTTGCATCAAGAAAATTGAGAGAATTCATCCTAAGGTAAGTTCCTTGTGATATTCAATCAATTTCTGTTTTATCTTTTCCCTGTTATCTACGTTTCCAAAGACAGGTTTCTTGGGGGTTTAGTAGGGAGGGTCTTTATTCTATATCTTATTTTCTATCAAAGTATGTGCCTGGGGTTTCTGGATTTTTATATCCACGAGGTTCCATCATCATTTGGTATCAGAGCAAGGTCTAGATAAATTCCTATTTATCTATCTTTGTCTTTTACGTTTGTCTTTTGTCTTCTTTTCTTGTCCGTTTGCATTCTTGTTTTTCGTGTTTTTGCAATCTCTCCTTTTGTGCTGCAGTCATATCTTTGTTCCATCTTTGTATTTCCCTTGTTTTGTTTTCAATCTTTGTTACTAGTTGAAATTAAAAAAAAAAAAAAAGGAAGACGAAAAAAAAAAAGAAGGACGAAAAAAAAAAAGGAGGGGAAATTAGAAAAGATTGAAAGGATTATATTCAGATTTAGTTCTGATTCACATCAGATTGCATTATCTTTTGTTTCAAATTCAAAAGAATTGTGTCTAGATTCAGTTTTGATTCAAATCAGATTACATATCTTGTCTTCCCTTGGAATTTAAATTTTGATTTTTAAATCTGATTTATATCAGATTTAGTTTATTTACACCAGATTTTGTGTTATCTTGAGTTCTTTGGAGTCTAAGTAATCCTTAGTTGTGTGTCTTTTGTGTTTTTTTTTTTTTTCTTGCAAATTAAGTAACTCATTCTGAGTCTTAAACTTGAGTTTCTCTTGGTAATCCTTTGCATCAATTCTGATCTTGATATTACTTGTGGATTTGCCTTGCTTGATTTCATTTAATTTTTGAAGTGCAACATTCTAAAGTGATCAAGAGTGGTAAAAGGCAAGAGTGGTGAGCACAAAAGAGGGTAAAAGCCAAGAATTGAGTGAAAACACGAATGTACCCAATTTTGAGTGCAAACACGTGAGAGAGTGCTTGTGAGGTCCTTTTTCTTTTATTAATATTTTGCAGGTTGTTCAATGGCTAACAACTCAAGGAAGGAAGGAAAAGAAAATTATGAAGAGGAACCTAGTGTGATACTTGACATAAAGGTCATGTACCAAGCTTTCACTAGTCAATTTCAGAAGTTGAATGATAGACTTGATGAGATGGATGAATGGAGAAAGGAGATGAAATAAAGCATGTCCAGAGGTAGTAGACGGGTTGATTTGAGGAATCGACGTCACCATGATTCCAATCATGAGCTATCTGGGGAGGAGTCTGATGAATTTGATTCAGCTAGAAATAGGAGAACTAGAAATAGAGCTTGGGATAGCAACATTAATGCTATCAAGATGCAGATACCACCATTCAAAGGTAGGAATGATGCTGAAGCTTATTTAGAGTGGGAAAGAAAGGTGGAGATGATTTTTGCTTGTCATAATTATTCTGAAGAGAAGAAGGTCAGATTCGCTGTGGAATTTTCTGATTATGCTCTAATTTGGTAGGATGAGCTAGTTAAGTCCAGAAGAAGAAATGGGGAATACCCCATAGAAACTTGGGATGAGATGAAGAGGATAATGAAGAAGAGATTTGTTCCTTCCCACTACTATAGGGAAGTGCACCAAAAATTGCATAGGCTCATTCAAGGCTCCAAGTCAGTAGAAAATTACCACAAGGAGATGGAAATGCTCATGATTAAAGCCAACATTGAAGAGGACATGGAAGTAACTATGGCTCGGTTAATAGGTGGTTTGAACAAGGAGATTGCAGATGTGGTAGAATTACACCATTATGTGGAGATGGAGGATTTGGTTAACATGGCAATGAAGGTGGAGAAATAGCAAAATCAAAGAAGGGCAGCTAAGGTATTTTCGAATTCCAACTCAAAGTGGGGTTCAAAATGGTCTAAGTATGAGGACACAAAGAAGAATAAAGACTCAAACCCCAAGGAGAAGGGACTAGACATGGCCAAGAAGAAAGGTACCTCTAATTCATCTTCTTCTCCTGCTACTTCTAGGCATAGAGATGTTAAATGCTTAAAGTGCCACGGTTTGGGCCATTATGCATCTAATTACCTGAATAAGAGAATAATGGTCATTAGGGGAGGTGAAGTTGTATCTGAATCTGATGATAATGGTAAGTCTGATGGTAGTGATGATATGCCACCATTAGAGGACTGTTCTGATAATAATGAGAATGTTGAATATGCTGTGCATTGTGAGTCTCTTGTTGCTAGACGTGCTTTGAATATGCAGGTTAAGGAGGATAGTCTAGAGCAAAGAGAGAACATCTTTCACACTAGATGTGTGGTTGGTGGAAAGGTGTGCAGTTTGATTTTTGATGGTGGAAGTTGCACCAATGTTGCTAGTACCACCTTAGTGGAAAAGTTGGGATTGCAGCATGATAAGCATCCTAATCCATATAGGTTGCAATGGTTGAATAATAGTGGGGAAATGAAAGTTACTAGGCAAGTTGTGGTTGCATTCTTCATTAGGAAGTATAGTGATGAAGTAGTGTGTGATGTAGTACCCATGCAGGCTAGTCATTTGTTGCTGGGGAGACCATGGCAATTTGATAGGCGTGTGCTACATGATAGGTACAAGAATAGGTATTCCTTTGAGTATAATGGCCACAAGATCACTCTTGCATCATTATCACCCAAGGAGGTATATCTTGACCAAATGAAGCTTCAACAAACTTTTGTGGGGAATTTGGGAAGTGAGGAAAAAGAAAAAGAGAGAAAAGAGGCCATGAGAGAAAAGAATAAAGAACAAGGCCCAATGGTGAGAGAAAATAAAGAAAAGAAAGAGAGAGGTGAAAAAAATGCAAAGAAAGAAAAGAGTGAAAAGAAAGAGAAGAGTGAGAAAAATGAAGAGAGTGAGAGAAAATCATGTTTTTATGCAAAAGAGAGATTTGAAAAGTGCTTTGTTAGGCAAGAAAGTTTTGATTATGATTCGGTTTAAGGAGATTTTACTCTCTGAAACTGAACTTAACCCAAATTTGCCTAGTTGTTTTCTTTCTTTGTTGTAGGAGTTTGAGGACGTGTTCCCTAGTGAGGTGCCAAGTGGATTGCCACCATTGAGAGGGATTGAGCACCAAATTAATTTTGTGCCTGGAGCTAGTATTCCAAATAGATCAGCCTATAAAAGTAATCCTGAGGAGACAAAGGAGCTTCAAAGGCAAGTGGATGATCTGTTAGCTAAAGGGTATGTGAGGGAAAGCATGAGTCCATGTGCCGTTCCAATTTTGTTTGTTCCAAAGAAAGATGGCACTTGGAAGATGTGTGTGGATTGTCGTGCAGTCAACAAGATAACGGTAAAGTATCGCCATCCTATCCCTAGGTTAGATGACATGCTTGATGAGTTAAATGGTGCATGCATATTTACTAAAATTGATTTGAAAAGTGGGTATCACCAAATTAGAATGAAACCAGGGGATGAATGAAAGACTGCATTTAAAACAAAATATGGTCTTTATGAGTGGTTGGTTATGCCGTTTGGGTTAACTAATTCACCTAGTATTTTCATGCGTTTAATGAACCATGTTTTGAAGAAATTTTTGGGGAAATTTGTGGTTGTTTATTTTGATGATATTCTGATTTATAGCCAATGTTTCGATGATCATATATCACATGTTAGGGCTGTTTTAGATGTGCTTAGGAAGGAAAAGTTATTTGCCAACCTTAAAAAGTGCACCTTTTGCATTGATAAAGTTGTTTTCCTTGATTTTATTGTGAGTGCTTATGGTATTGAGGTTGATGAGGAGAAGGTGAAGGCTATTCAAGAATGGCCAACACCTAAAAGTACTTCTGAGGTAAGGAGTTTTCATGGTTTAGCTGGATTTTATAGAAGATTTGTGAAAAATTTCTCTACCATTGCTGCTCCATTAACTGAAATTATTAAAAAGGATGTTGGGTTTAAATGGAGAAAGGAACAAGAACTTGCTTTTAATACTTTGAAAGATAAATTGTGTTATGCTCCTATTCTTGTTTTGCCTAATTTTGATAAAACTTTTGAAATAGAATGTGATGCTTCTGGGATTGGTATAGGTGCTGTTTTGATGCAGGAAAAACGTCCCATTGCATTCTTCAGTGAGAAGTTGAATGGAGCTCAACTTAGGTACTCAACCTACGACAAAGAGCTATATGCTTTAGTTCGGGCCTTAGAGGTGTGGCAATACTACTTGCTGTCCAAAGAGTTCGTGATTCATACTGATCATGAATCTCTCAAGCACTTAAAGGGACAAGGTAAGCTGAATAAGAGGCATGCTAAATGGATTGAGTTTATTGAGACTTTTCCATATGTGATCTCTTATAAGCAAGGGAAAGAGAATGTGGTTGCTGATACTTTATCTAAAAGATATGCTTTAATCACTATACTTACCACTAAGTTGTTAGGATTTGAGCATTTGAAAGAATTGTATGCTACTGATTCTGATTTCTCTGATATTTATGCTGCATGTGAACATGGTGCATTTAACAAATTCTATAGGCATGAAGATTTTCTGTTTCGTGGTAATAGGATTTGTGTACCTATTTGCTCTGTTAGATAGTTGCTTGTTAGAGAATCACATAGTGGTGGTTTAATGGGTCATTTTGGTGTGCATAAAACTTTAGATGTATTATCTAAGCATTTTTATTGGCCACACATGCGAAAAGATGTTGAAAGAATTTGTGCTAAATGCATTGCATGTAAACAGGCTAAATCTAAGTCTATGTCACATGGTTTATACACACCCTTGCCTGTTCCTACTCATCCGTGGGTTGATATATCTATGGATTTTGTGCTTGGATTGCCTAGAACTAGGAAGGGTAAAGACAGCATTTTTGTTATAGTAGACAGATTTAGTAAAATGGCTCACTTTATTGCATGCCATAAAACTGATGATGCAACAAACATTGCTGATTTGTTCTTTAGAGAAGTGGTGCGTTTACATGGTGTCCCTAGGACCATTGTTTCTGATCGTGATATGAAGTTCCTGAGTCATTTTTGGAAAGTGTTGTGGGGTAAGTTAGGAACTAAATTGTTATATTCTACTACTTTTCACCCACAAACTGATGGTCAAACTGAAGTGGTGAATAGGACTTTAGGGACTTTATTGCGTGCAGTTGTTGGTAAGAATTTGAAAACTTGGGAAGATTGTTTGCCTTTCATTGAGTTTGCATATAATAGAACCATTCATTCTTCTATAGGGTTTTCTCCTTTTGAGCTTGTGTATGGCTTTAATCCTTTAACTGTTTTAGACTTGATGCCTTTATCTTTGAGTGATCTTGTTAGCTTAGATGGTGATGAGAGGGCTGAGAAGGTTAAAGCAATGCACTTGAAGACAAGTGAGTTGATTGAAAAGAAAAACAAGGTGACGGCTCAAATAGTTAACAAGGGCCGCAAACAAGTTGTCTTTGAACTTGGTGATTGGGTTTGGATTCATTTAAGGAAGGATAGGTTTCCCACTCATAGGAAATCTAAACTTGACTCAAGAGGTGATTGTCCATTTCAAGTGATGGAGAGGATCAATAATAATGCTTACAAGATTGACCTTCTGATTGAGTATAATGTTTCAGCTACTTTTAATGTTTCTGACCTTTCTCCTTTTGATATGGATGCAGATTCGAGGACGAATCTTTTTGAGGAGGGAGGGAATGATACGTGCTCCGGAGGACAAATTGGACATTCTAGCATAAGGGGTCAAGATGGAGATTTTACCATGCCAGTAGGACCACTCACACGAGCAAGAGCAAAGAGGTTAAGAGAAGACTTTGGGAACTTGGCTAAAACAATTATGGAAGAGATGTATCAAGAATGGGCCAAGGAGACCAAGATGCCAACTCATACTAATGGACAACCCAAGATCTTGTTATTTGCTGCGAATTGGGCTTAGAAGCTTATTTTGGCCATATTGGGCCATTATCCTATTTTGGTCTTGTTTAATTAGTTTAAATATTTAGGACATCTAAACTTTTAGTTATTTTATTTGGCCCATGTTTTATGTTTTATATTTTACGTTTTATGTTTTATCCAACTCAATTCATATTATTTAGTATCAGAACACTTCTTATTGGGCTTGGACTTAGTTTAAGTGTCTAACCTAGTGTAAGGTTATAAATACCTCAAGGAACACATTATTTAGCAGTTTTTGATTAATTGAAATTCTATTTTGTTTTCTTTCAAGAAAACAGTTCCTTTGTGTGCAAGTGAGGTGAGTGATTTGCTTTGCTTGTTGCATCAAGAAAATTGAGAGAATTCATCCTAAGGTAAGTTCCTTGTGATATTCAATCAATTTCTGTTCTATCTTTTCCCTGTTATCTACGTTTCTAAGGACAGGTTTTTTGGGGGTTTAGTAGGGAGGGTCTTTATTCTATATCTTATTTTCTATCAAAGTATGTGCCTGGGGTTTCTGGATCTTTATATCCACGGGGTTCCATCATCAAAACCTCAACTTACAAATATACCCTTAGAGTTTGTGAGGAACAAGAGTGTTTACATATAGTTATTTTCCCTAGATTCGTTATAGCAAACAATTATAATATTGTTAAATTAGATGAGAAACTTGATTATAAATACTAGGAAATTTAAATGTCTATTCACCTTGAGGCTAACAATATTTGGAGCCTTGTTGAATTAGGGATTCAGGAAAGGAAAGAAAGATCAATTGGGGCAGCTGCAAATTCGTCAAGGAATAAATTATTCGATAGTTGACAAAATATAATCTAACTAAGAAATTTTTCTCACACTCTCATAACTCACTCACACTAATACAAGAAAAAGAATTTTATCGTACAATTCATTCAAACGAAGCTTAACTAAAAACTTATAATATAATGGCCTTTTATGGGTTTACAACTAGTGAATTTCTTCTTTTATAGACAAAGAAGTATGCCTATATTACGTTTAAAACAACAAAATCTAGTTTCTTTTTATACTAGTCTCTTGCCGTGACTTTGCCTTTTGCTAGTTTCTATGCTTCTGACATCTTTGGGTTTTGTGATGGCTTAAGAATTTTACCATCTAAGTCTTAAAAATAGGCTCATGGCTAAGTGATATGTTGGCAATTTCTCTGCTTTCTCTTTTCCTTTACTGTCTTAATTCTATTTCTAGCAACTTTGCTTCAATGTCTATCTCTTCCATATCATCATCTATGTCTTGGGAATCTTACAGAGTGGTATCAGAATCTAAACGCCCAGCTAAGTTATTTCCTTTATTTCTAAAGACAAGGGAGCATATTATAAGTATTGATAGAAAGAATAAGTAAGGAAGAATCCAAGACAAAAATGGCATAATCTTCTGAGACTACCCTCTAGAAACCCATAACCTTAACCTTCAAACTATCCATATCATAATCTTATATAAAAACACTTTCCTCTAAAATAGAGAACCTTATAGAATATTCCTATGCACTAGATGATGCCCAAATAGAAAGCTCTATTTTTCCTCTTCTTAGTTCCTATGATGTTTTCAGAAGAGAAAAAGAGCCATTTATGTGATTTTGCAGAAGACTTATCTCAACTCTTCGTCCCAATGTACAAGAGGAGTATATCCAAACTACTAAGATGGATGAGTGTGCCCTTCAAACCACTAGCATTGAACAATATGTCAATTTGGAGATTAATTCTATTCTCATCAAGCTCTGCCAGAGAGAAAGATACATCAACCTTCACCTTGGAGCTATTAGACTAGTTTTCTCTCTTCATGGGAGAAAATGACTTCCTATTACTGCCAAGGTCAACTGATTGGATCCTACTTTTCAAAGTCTTGAACATGCCACCATCGGAACTATTTTGACAACACTAAATGCAAGCAGTGTTGTTTCAACTATGTTTCCCAAATTTAACGTTCACCTTAGAGATTCTACTCTGACCACAAGATTCAAGATATATGTTTAGCTCATAGAGGCTCCACAAGATGGAGTTGCTTTAGCTGCTTCACTACAGCATCAACTTATTTATAAGCTTCAAGATCATTATTTCGATCTGCCTACCCCAAAAGGCTTCAATGAGAATGCTTTGATGGTTCTTGCTAAGTCAAATGACAAAATACCTTCCATTGTCCGGATCCCGAAGCAAATTCCAAAAAAAAGAGCTCTTACAACTTATGCCACTTGAATGGATAAGTAATTATGAGAACTTCAAGAAAAATGGTACTCCTATTGTAGCTATCGAAGCAACTTTCAGGAGATCTAGTGACGAAACCATTAGAACCATTTTCAAGAGGCCAAATGAAGAACCCTCTGGTGGGAACCCTCCTATTTTCCACACAATAATTATCACCGCTAGAACAGCTAAAAAGAGACTGCCAATCCATGCTATTGAACCAAATGGATAGATTATTTATTCAGATAAGATTGACAATCATTTTCTATGAGATATTCCCCGATCAGGAATTTTGTAAACTAGATTGCAATTGCAATTGTGATTCGTGTTTTTATCCCATGCTAGGAAGTGAATCATGGCGCAAGGCATGCACAGGAGCTTGTAAAAAGCATCCTACTACCTTTAACAAGTCTCCTTTTACACCTCAAAGGAAGCTTGATCCAGATAACAACCCTTGACCTGAGAATCGAAAAAAGAAAGAACCTTTGCCGATTTATGAAGAAGCTCTCAAAATACTTAGGTGAAAAGGGTATCCACCCCTACATGATGACTAATCTCATTACTTGGCCACCACCAAAAAATGGTTCAAATTCCTTTTCCTGCAAGGATCCAGTGCCAACACCTTTCATTTCATTGGTACCGGAAATCCCATGTATGATGTTTGCCTCCTCTTCTGCTACCTATGGAATTGAATTTCCAGCCCTAGAAAAAAAAAATCAATCCTACTACTCAAACACACACGAAGTTGTTCGTCTAACCCACTAAAGTTCAATCAAATGGAAAACTAAAACCCCTAACTCAAGTTGAAAAGTTTCTCAATTGGCAAATAAAACAGAGAACTCCTTAGCTCAAAATGATCTGCTAGTAAAAATAAATCAAAAAGTTGATAGCCTCATGCCTGCTATAGAACAAAGGCTGGGGGTACTATCAAAAATATTACAAATAGACAAAAGTTAGAATTGAAGTCTTGAAAATGGAGATCCAACAACTTCCTATACGAAATAACCATGATCGTGCTTTTGATCAAAGAGAGAGAAAACTTCAAAAACTCAGTCAGCGCATTGAAAAACTCTATGAATACATAAAGAATCTTCAAAGACAGCCAGACTCAGATCCATTCTTCACTCTGCCACCCAAAATATGTCCCAGCCTGTTGTCATTCTCACAACTATATAAGCCTCCACCATTATTGCCACCTATCCTACCACCAAAAACAATATTCTTTAGAGAAAGGCTTAGACCCTCTAGAGAAAAGAAGTTATTGAATCAACCTCTATCAAGGCTTAGACCCTCTAGAGAAAAGAAGTTATTGAATCAACCTCTGTCTCTCCTAGCCAACATCTCCAACATCCTAAATCTTCCAAATCATCTCCAGAAAAGACTCAAATCTTAGATATTAATCCAGACATAGTACCTTTGTCATAGGCCATGATGACACAAACCTATCTGGAACAATCCGATGATGATGATCAGAGTGTTCAAGCCTCTGTGGAAACTCTTAATGAAGAAGAATATGCTGATATCATTAGGATTTAGATGGCCACATCCATAGAGACTGAGACAATCAAAGGTCCGCCGTTATCATCCTTGAATCCTCAGAAGATCAACACTCCTCCTTCTAAGGGACTCTTATTCACTATAGATGATATTCCTCTATCTCAATGGAGAAAGAGATTCTTGGATTTTAAAGCCTGGATGGACACTAAAATGCTTGCACCAAATGCTAATCAGTACAAAGTCATTGAAGAATTTTGTGCCTATATGACTGGTGTTCTCAAAAAATGGTATTGTAGCCTTGGCCCTGTAAGACAAGATAAGTTGCACAGGCTAGACAGCACTAATACTATTATTACAGCACTCCACCATGAGTTTCTCGGAGATTAGAGTCTTGTTTAGAAGGAGATTAGACAAGAGTACTTCGAATAAAGTGTTGTTCCCTAAAGAAGTGAGACTTGGAGCACCAATTCAAAAGGATGGCCCAAAGGTTCTACCAGCTAAATAGATGTAATGATCCTAACTTTAAAAACACTTATGTCTGTTCTCTTCTTGAAGAACTCCAGGCAAAGATACATCGGATGATCATTGCCACACAAAGAGATATTGAAAGTATGACTCTCGAGGAAATTCATCAAACTTGCCAGGCTACATTTGACAAATTATATTGTCAGCAAGTTCTCTTTATTTTATTCTCAAAGTCAAGAAAAATCAAGGCCTGCAAAAAGAATTATCTTGAAATAAAATGCAAGAGGGAAAGATTGTAGCTGCCACTATAAACCATTAGCCAAAAAATGAAACAAAGTCTTCGTAAACAAAAAAAGAAAGAAAAAAGGTCAAATTCTTCAAAAGAAAATCTTATTGAAAAAAGATAGCAAAAAGTGTTTCATTTATGGAAAAAAAGGACATTTCTCAAAGGATTGTCCAAATAAAAAGGAAAAGACCTCTAAGCTGATTCATTCTCTCAATCTAGCAGAAGATGAAGACATTGAATCTTGGTTTGATGAACAGGACCAACCACATGGTGCCACTGCTTTCGGGCTTGAGCACATTGACTCCAATTGCAGCAGTGAATCAAATCCCTTGGATTTTGAAGAACACTTTCCTGTCATCAAGCAAAAGAAATTCCTAAAGCCTCAAATTCAGAAATTGGCTCACTTAACCCAGTGCCACCTTTACTCAATATAGAAGTCCACATCCTTCCTTTCAAATATGATGTACCAATCAAAATTATTGCATTTATGGACATAGGTGCACAAAAGACCTTGATGAATCCAATTATTTTCTCATCCTTAGCATGGGAACTTGGTATTCATTTTTTCAAAGCAGCAAATGGAAAAAATTTTCAGACAGACCTAATCACCACACACAAGATTGGCATCAAATTTTTTTCAAGATGTATTATCTAGACCAAAGTCATTGGAACTGATTTGCCTAACAAAGACATTGTCATAAGCATGGATATTTATACTCAAAATGATAGACTTCAGATTCTCTCTCAAGGCATCAAATTCAAAAAGAGTTTAAACTTTATTCTATCATCCCAAAATTATATGCTTTTGCATATGCATCCCCAGGATATAAAGAAATAAGGGATAAACTTCTCAAGATGAGTGCTGATAGTCATGATCTTTTTGAACATCCTTGAACTCTTTGGAAGAATGAAAAATTCTTTGTAGAACGCTATTTAAGCTAAATAAAGATATAAATCCAACCAAAGCAGTTCATCCAAAAATATTACCATCAGACAAAACAGCAGCATTTGAAGAGCATTGACAATTATTAAAACAAAGATTGATTAAACCAACCAAATCTAACTGGGTGTGCCAAGCCTTCTATGTAAATAAGAGATTCGAACAAGTTCAGGGAAAGAAAAGACTTATCATCGACTGCTGGCCATCAAATCAATTTATCAAAGATGATAAATTTTCTCTTCCAAAAATCTACTCTCTCTATTCATACATTTAGAATGCTCACATTTTTTCAAAGTTTGATCTAAAGTCAGGATTTTGATAATTGGACCTTGACCCAAAAGACAAGCCAAAAACAACATTCTGCATAGTTGATGCCCATTATCAATGGACTATCCTTCCTTTTGAATTAAAAATAGCTCAATCACTATCCCAGAAGGCCATGACCAGAGTTTTTGAGTCACTCCTCAACAATGCCTTCATCTACATTAATGACATACTCCTCTTCCCACCAGATAGAAACAGTCATAGATAACTCTTAAAAAAATTCTATGAAATTTGTGATAAAAATGGAGTAATACTTTCATTAAAAAAAAAAAAACCCTACTTTGGAACTACTGAAATAGATTTTTTAGGAATGCATTTCACTCAGGGAAAGTATGTTCCTCAACTGTTCTTCCCATATTTCCTGATGAGAATATGTCCACAAGGCAGCTATAACAATTATTAGGAATCCTAAACTATATAAGAGATTTCATTTCTCATATCTCCAAGTACACTACCAAGCTGTCCAAACTCCTCAAGAAGAATGCCCCTTCATGGGGACCAAAACAAATTGAAGCTGTAAAATTTCTGAAGCAAGCATTCAAGAATCCACCTCCTCTAAAAATACCAGGAGAAGGTAAATGAATTCTACAAATAGATGCTAGTAACCAGTATTAGGGGGCAATTCTGATAGAAGCGAGTAAAGGACAAAAGTTTTATTGCGGACATGTTAGTGGACAATTCAAACCTGCAAAACTTTTCTAACACACCACATATAAAGAAACTCTAGAAGTTAAATATGAGATTCAAAATTTTGATTTTCATCTCAGGGGATACCAGTTTGATGTGCATCTTGACAATTCGTCATTCATAAAACTTCTTGAGTTTAAAAACAAAGTTTCACCAAGTCTTCAAATCCTCAAGATAAAAGAATAGTTCTCACTTCTCCGTAAAATATATAAAAGCAACCTAAAATCTCATTCCAAACTTTCTCTCCAGGCCAAACCAAAATCAAACCAAACCCATCATCATGATTTCCTACACCCACTGCTATCTTTTAATCATAATGAAAACTTATCCATCCACCTCTTTTGAAGAAAGCAAGATCCAAAGAGCCTACCCCCCTCTCCTGGCATTATTCTCTCTCCAAAATACCTTCAAAATTTTGTAAAATCACACATGTTCCATTACCTAGCCACCTCTTTTCAACAACACTATCTCACTCCTCTGCCAACTTGGTTTGACCCAACAACTCCGTACCTCACTATCTTTACTATTCTCATGGGAACACCATTCCTATAATCTGATATGTGGTATTTATGGTCTGTTTCTCTGCTATACTTCTACCCTATCTTGTGTCCTACTTTCAAACTAAGACAATTTCTTACAGAACCTGACAGCCACCATTTACTCCTTTGAAAAAACCTATTGTGGTTTGCACCCATTAATTAGTGGATTAAAAAGATTGACCAAGAATTGTCCAAGTTTAATATCTAGAAATTAGATGAAAAACAGATTAATGACTTCATTTCAGTCTTCATTATTCATCGCTCTTATTTCCAACACCCCCAAACAAAGCTCCTCTGGATACAAAACCATGCAAAATTGTATGGAGTTTTCCCAAATCCAAAGTTTTTGTTCAAAACAATCAGCATCCCTTCTACAAGGAAAATCTGATGATCGACCTATCTGAAATAAACAGCTCAGATGTCAAAGCATCAGTAATCAATTCCACTTGTGCCAAACTCAAGCCTTTAGAAATTATCTGCCTGCTAGGAACTAAAATGAAAATGGAAATCACTCATACAGGCGTAGCTCCAACTGAAAAAAATTAGTGAGGCCAGACCAGTAGAAGTCATGAGAAAAACCTAACCCAAAGTCTCATCATGCAAGATTCCCAAGACCTAGATGATAATATGGAAGAGATAGACATTGAAGAAAGCTACTAAAACTAGAACTAAGACAGTACAAGAAAAGAGAAAGCAGAGAAGAAAATGGCAACCTATCACTTAGCTATGAACCTATCTTTAAGACTCATAGATGGTAAAATTGTCAAGCCATCACAAAACCCAAAGATGTCAGAAGCATAGAAACTAGCAAAAGATAAAGCTACGGCAAGAAACTAGCATCAAAAGAAACTAAACTCTGTTGTTCTAATGTAATATAGTAAAAAAGTTAGAATACCTATAATAAGTAGACTTCGCAATGACTTCGTTAAGTTTTTAAACTTTATCATCTTGTATTAAGTAAAATGTAGCTAAGTCAAAAAGGCTAGAAAGTCTATAGTCTATAGTCATGTGACAAATCTGTAAGATAGATATGAGCTTTGTGCACACTTCATCTATAAAAGAAAAAGTTCACTAGCTGTAAATCAAGTCCAAAAAGGCTAAAGAATAAAGCTTATAGGCTAAATAATTTGATGATAATGACTATTAGTAAATTTCTGCCCATATTATTTTTCTCGAGTTGGCAAGTAGTTATAAAGTTCAAATCCAAGTTAAATTTTACAACTTAAGCATAATCAAATTTTATAACTTGAGAAAAAAAAGGGGGGGGAATATGGTCAAAATACTTGGTATCTACAACATTCGACCGAAACGGATAAGCTTGGTTTATTTCTAGCACTGTCTTCCTTATACCAAGCTTGTTATTCCAAGTGTTTTCTTTAACTTTAAAAAATAATTCAATCTTCAATGGCTTTGGAAAAATATCTACAACTTGTTCTTTAGCATGACAGAAACTAATTATCAATTCCTTTTTTTGGATAAAAAATTATAAACTCTCCTATTTTGTGTAATCGAATGTGTATGTGTGTGTGTGTGTGTGTGTAAATCAACTAAATCTGATATAAATCAGATTTAAAATTTAAATTTAAATTCCAAGGAAACACAAGATATATAATCTGATTTGAATCAAAACTGAATCTAGATACAATCTTTTTGAATTTGAAACAAAAGATAATGCAATCTGATGTGAATCAAAACTGAATCTGAGTATAATCCCTTCAATCTTTTTAATCCTTTCTATTTTTAGGATTTATGTAATCTGATATAAATATGCCTTTTACGTTTCTCTTTTATCTTCTTTTCTTGTCCGTTTACGTTCTTATTTTTTGTGTTTTTGCATTCTATCTTTTGTGTTGCTGTCACATCTTTGTTCCATTTTTATGTTTCTCTTATTTTGCATTCAATCTTTGTTGCTAGTTCAAATTTAAAAAAAAAAAAAGGAGCAGAAAAAAATAAAAACAAAAGAAGAAAAGAAAAGAAGCTGGAAAAAAAAAACAAAAACAAGGGAAGACAAAAAAAAAAAGAAGGGGAAGAAATTAGAAAAGATTGAAAGGATTATATTTAGATTCGGTTTTGATTCACATCAGATTGCATTATCTTTTGTTTCAAATTCAAAAAGATTGTGTTTAAATTCAATTTTGATTCAAAACAGATTAAATATCTTGTGTTTCCTTGGAATTTTAATTTTAATTTTAAATCTGATTTATATCAGATTTAGTTGATTTACACCAAATTGTGTTATCTTGAGTTCCTTAGAGTCTAAATAATCCTTAGTTGTGTGTCTTTTGATTTTTTCTTTTTTTTTGTTTTGAAATAAAATGAGGAAAATCTCATAATTGTATTAGTGTCAAACCATGATAAACTATATCATAAATTCTATTGTCTATAGGCCAAGTTGCCTATTTATACATAAATCCTAAAAATAAAAATTATCTAATCCTATTTAAAAGATCTAATTTGAAACTAAAATTTAAAAATTAAAGATATAATTCTATTCTAAAAAATTTATTCCTAACTAATTTAAATTAGATTTGATCTTTATAGATTAGACCAGATTTGATTTAAATCTTAAAAGATAAACTAATTCAATTCAAATATAACTAAGTCAAAACTAATAAAAAATGAATCTAGACACAATCTAAACATATTTCCAACATGATCAAATTGCTTGCTTTCCAAGTTACTTTAATTAAGCTTGATTCCTTGATCTCCAAATAACTTGAAATGAGCTCTTGAATTGCTTGATCTCCGAAACAAAATCAATTTGCTAGAAATAAGCTCTTTTTCAGTGTTGGAATGATCAAATTACCCTCCTAAGCATATATCAATATATTTTGTCCTACTTCTACTTAAATGAAAACTATGTGTTTCTAAAGCTTATTTCCACAACTCTAATCCCATTTGTTTTCTCTCTCAACCCTCTATTAAAACTATACCATCCACAAAAAGGATACAACGCAGCACGAATTCTTGAATATGTTCAATACTAGGGTGAAAAAGCTCAAAGTTGACACTTGGTGCAATTGTATAGTCATAAGAAAATCTTCTATGACCCCACCTTGTGCTCACATATTAGTTGTTACCCCAGAGTACATGTCTTTGATTGCTCAAATATGGGTAATATGAAACCCTTTCTTCTCCAAAGCCTTCCATAATAGCTCTCTTCACACTATCATACGCCATTTCAAATTGACAAAAACCATGTATAAGTCTCTTTGATCCTGATGCAGAGCAGATGGCTACAAACTACATAGAGCGAATGGATTATGAAAAGACCAAATAAAGTTGTTATTTTGTTAGTTTCATACTTTTTTATTTTCCACCGTTTATTAGTCCTACATTGCTTACAATGTAAGAAGTGAAACTCTTATATAAGTAAAGAGTTTTGATTTGAATTTGAATCACCCATCAAATAATAAACACTTTTATTTTAGAAATTTATTATCTCTTTATTGCAACTTAGCATTGTGCCAACTATTAAACATTTTTCCACTGTGTTAATTGGCATCAAAGTTGGTTTGCCTAGCCAATGGCAAGTGATAGTGGTAGAGAAAGTGTGGTTCTCACGACGATGATTTGATGACCGAGTCTCCACAATCTCCCATAGAACAAGGAGGGGTGTTACGGGATTTGGGGCAACGAGTTGGCAATTTGGAGGGTCGCTTCAACCAATTCAATGGTCAATTTGATCCATTGTTGTGCAGCTTGACCTCTAGTTCTTCACATCAACTTGGTTTGTGATGGCGATAGGAATTGATTCTGAAATTCGCCTTGTGGAAGGCAATGAGAAAACATAAAATAGAACCAAGCAAGGTCGGCACACAACATGTCCCTTGATACAATGCTAACTCACAATAAAGAAAGAATAAATTTCTAAAATTGAAGATTTTATTATTTGATGGATGATTCAGGTACAAACTAAAGCTCCTTATTTATAATTACTCTCCTCACATTCTTAATACAAAAGATGTGGGATTATTAATGGGGGAAAAATAGAAAAGTATGACACCAATATAATAACAATCTTATTTGGTCTTTTTGCGATCCACTCGCTCTATGTAGTCTGGAACCAAGCGCTCCACATCAAAACCCTCTAATATCTCTTTATCAATCTTCATAGTAAGTAGTTTGCTTTCATGGCCTGTCTTCATCTCCATTCAATTTGCCTTCCATAACTTCATAGTATGGCTTATGACCTCAATCCTCCAATAATATGCACAATTTTGTATGTCTCCATTATATTTATAAATAGGAATTAAATCACTCCTCCTTCACTCATTTGACATCTTCTTATACCTCATAATCTTGTCAAACAACTTTATAAGAAAATTATATCTTTCTCTCCTAAACATTTCCATACGGCCATACTTCAATAGGTATATTATCATGTCCAATTGCTTTACCATGATCCATCCTCTTCAATGCTTCTTTTACCTCAAAATCCTCAAAATCCTAAATACTATGATTAAAGGTATAATTTTGGTCCTCCTCTTTGGTGTTTAGCCTAACAAAGTTCTAAAAAATCTCGTATCCTTCATTAAATAGCTTATGAAAATAACTTTTTCCTTCAGGTCTTGTTTCTTGACCAACACTTTACGCTCTTGATCCTTGATATATTTCACCCAATCTAAATCTCTTATCACTCTTTCTCTATCTTTAGCAAACTTGCAAATATTTATTTCCCCATCTTTAACAAGCCTTCTATTACACTTTGCAAAATGGGAGATTCAAACATACCCATATTCGATTACACAAAATTTGGGAATTGATAGCTAAGAAGGAAGTCATAATTGATTATTGCTGTCATCGTTCTAAAAACCGGACCCTCTTCCAATCCAGTCAACTGATAAAACTTGTTGGCTCAAAAACTAGTCAAAAACCAGAAAAGCCAATCAAAAATCGGCAAATTGCTTGAATCGGAGCCTGTTCACCGATTTGACAATTCAAAAAAAATAAATAAATAGTGAAGGGGGAGACACCGCTTGAACCACCATGAGAAGGAGCGGCCACGGCATCCATTCACCTGGTCTTCAAGCTTGCCACTAATGGTGAAAGGGTGTCGCAGCTTCTGCTGAGATCTTTGCCCTAAGTGGTGCACGATTTGGTCTTCCCAGAGAGAGAGAGAGAGAGAGAGAGAGAAGAAGAAGAAGAAGAAGAAGATGGAAGGGGAGGAAGCCAAAAAAGGGGTGTCGTTTCTGGTTTGCTTTGGAACAAATTGCTATAGCCACTAAAATGTTGGTGTTATTCTTCATTTGAGAGACTATTGGGTTTAGGGTTAGCTTCTTGGGCCCAACTAAAGCATTTGTTTATTAAACAAGTAGACTACTAATGGGCTGGGTTGTTGACAAAAAAATATTAATATGCTTTAAAATGATTTTATTATGATATCACTAATAGAATTTTTCATTTTTGTCAAAAAATTTAAAATTTTATATATATATATATATATATATAACATTCCGATTCAACCAATTAAATCCCGATTGAACCAATGAACTTTTAAACCAATACCTTATCCAGTTTAATATCCAGTCCAGCGGTCTAATTTTCAGAACCTTGATTGTCGTACTAAAGAACAAGTTGCCAATAATTTACAAACTCATTAAAGATTGAGTTATTTTGCAAATTGAAGAAATACATGGAATGATAAGCTTGGTTTTATGAAGACAATGTTAGAAATAAATTGGTCCTATCCTTTTATCATAAGAAGTTGTAAATACCAATTATTTCAACCACAGTTTTCTTCTTAAGTTGCAAAGCTTGACTATATTTAAGTTGCAAAATTTAACTTGGATTTGAACTCTACAACAAATTGCCAACTTGACAAAAACAATTTGGATCAAAATTTGCTACTAGCTGTTATCGTCAAATTACTTAGCCTATAAGCTTTCTTCTATAATAATATTTTATTGTAAGATTTTGCCTATAAAAGACCACCATAGTACCAAGTTTGTAATCAAGTTTTGAATGAACGAATTGTGCTATGAAATTCTTTTCCTCTTGTATGAGCATGTGAGTGAGTTACCAGTGTGAGGCAAAATTTTCTTCATGAGATTATGAGCCTTTGACATCGAATTTCACCAAAACTCCATTCCTGAATGAATAAAACTTTTTAGCTCAGGCTATAAAAAAATAGATAACTAGTAAAGAGGAGCCTCAAATGATATTTAACAAATTTCTACCAAATAAAGTAACACAATTTCAATCTTCCAAGTGTTAGTAAAAATCCCGTTCACAAAGCTTGCAAAAAAGATGAACCATTCCCGTTAAGAAGTGAAAGATCAGAATGAGCATACAGACCTGTTCACAATGCATCCATTTCTTCAAGGTCTACATAAAGCTCACTGCTAGAGTATTTTGGGTCTGCTGCTCTCCAGGAAACATAAGATGCTGCAGCACCTGAAAGGGTATCACTCACACTACAATTGGGGCCAGTCACAACGCTGGACTTTGCTAACAATATTTGGCAGAGAAATTATCTCTAGCAGGATATTAGGTTCCATGGTTAGGGGAAAACCATTGTCTTTCGTCTCACCCAATAGCTACAACAGCAAAATAAATTAATTTGCATCCAAGTTCTTAACAACGAATAGCAATGCAAAGACTATACTAATAGAGGGAAAATTCTCCAAGGGAAATGCAAAAAAGGGACTGAAAAGAAGTTTCAGAAAACAAAAATTTAAATTATATTCGATCCTCACAATAAGCAACACACTTTTTCCCCCATAAAAATTTACAGACATAAATCAGCAAGCTGATTGGCAAGTTAAAATAACATACTTGAGAATAAATAAAAGATATGTAAAGTTATTTATGGCACTGATTGAATGTCATTTCCTAACTACATAACATCTAACTGAAAGCAGATTTACTCTAGCAGCCAATAGACAATTTGGCAAAACATATACAGAATGAACATTACAGAGGCAGCAGGCAAACGATATAAAAAGGCCTAACAACACTTAATTCCATAAAGGAAGCCTACTAATATATGAAGGCAGGGAAAGTAGTTCAATGAATTACCCCATATACAATAACTAAGTTATCTTTAATCAAGTCTTCGTTCAAGTCCTAAAGATAATCATAGAGAACATCAGGAAGGAAGAAACTAACAAACAGATAGTTATAAATAAAGAAAGAAATAAACACACTACTTTCATAAGGCATCAGATTATGAGTTTTTTTGGGGGGAGGGGGGTGGGGAGAACCAACTCAGTGGCCATCTGGGGTGGCATTTCAACTTGAGTACACGCCAAAAGAGGTGATCCCCTCCCGAACAACTTGGAAAAGATAATGCTTAAGAGAAGCAATCACTGGATTTTGCTACAAAGTAAAAAAAGAACGGTTTTTAAATGGAAAAAAAAAAAGTTAGATCAGGGACAACACGAACAACCTCAATAAAATTATGACAAGTACTGTGAACAAAAAAATATTTATGACAAGTACGAGGTAGAAAAAAAAAATTATAGAGACTTGCGCATAAATATGAAAAATCCTAAACAAGTACAAAAAGCTTGGACACAAGGAGATTACGAATCATGAGTTATGCATACAGGTAAGAGATACCTTGAATTAGTCACCTTGAGAATTGGCTTGCTCCCAGAACCAGGTAAATATCGAGTGATCCACGCGGTGCTCAGTGTCATTGAGCTGTTTCTCTAGCCTTACCTCTCTAAGAAATCAAAATTCAAAATTTTCATATTTAATGTAAATTCGCATAATTTGGAGCAACACAAAGAGTACAAGTCAAAATTTGCTCCTCTGGAAAATAAAATCAACATGACACATTTATGATTTATCTTACCCGGAATCCGACAGAAGAAATATGCACTGCAACATCTCGAACAAGGAAAAAAATAATAATAATAAATAATAAACAAATCGGAAGCAGAAGCCAAGGTCCGTGGTGGAGAAGAAGGGAGGATAAAAGGGCAGAGAATAATTTAGCACGGAACGGTGAGTTACCGTCGCTTTGCAATGGACAGAAACTCTTCTAGTTTTTTGTATTTGTTTTCCATCTTTATTTTTTTTTTATTTGTTATTTTTTTGGTAGACAGAAGAACAGTTGGCTGCTCTTTTGCTGCTGAAAGGCTATTGTTTCTCGGGTTTATAGTACGAGGTTTAAGCGATTAACGTTAATAATTCTGTTTTCATTTCTTATTTTTTATTATTTTTTCACAAAATTTTGAATATAATAAACACAAGATATAAAAATAGAAATTAAACCTAATCTAAAGTTTTTAGTTTCAGTAGGACTTTTTCTTTCAAAACTTAGTAATATCATATGCGTATGTTATTAAGAAAAAGTTTAATTTTAATTCAATGTGAATGTAAATTTTATATTAGGTTTAAATATATTTTTAATCTCTATAAATATAGGTCGTTTTAATTTTAATCTTTATAAAAAATTTCTTTGTCTTGGCCCCTCTTTTTCTTAATATTATATTTTTAGTCTTTGTCGTTCTAAATTTTAGTTCAAAAAATTATTTTAAAATATATATTTAATTTTTACAAATATTGAAAAAAAATATCCTTATAAATATTTTAGTAATCTTCTATTATTTTTTATAAGTGTTATTACTTAACAATGTTAACTAAGGATAGAGACCAAAAATATAATATCGAAAAAAGAAAGGACTAAAAGCCGAAAAAAAATTTAGAGGGAATAAAATCAAAATAATTTATATTTATAAAAATTAAAAATATATTTAAACCTTTTATATTATTATATATAAAATTTTTATGATAATTATTATAATAATTAAAATTTTTTAATAACAACATATTAAATGATAAAATGATGATATAAAATTTGGTAATTAAATTCACCAAATATTAAGGATAAGTATGGATTAGAGATGAAATCAATTTTTCAATAATCAATAATAGAATATAAGTATAATTGATTTTTTTATAATCAATTATGGTAAAATCAATTTTATGTTTGAATATATTAATTAAAATATTATTTTACTAATATTTAGTTAATTCAAGTGATTTAACACTATTTCTTAAGTAATGTTTTATATTCAAGTTTTGTGAATCAAAAAAATTAGTCTTGGAATGAATTCGATCTAACTCGAGGTAAATTAGTTAAAATCTACTAAACTCTAAAAATTGGGCATGTGGCAATTGACACTCTCAATTGTCTATTCGCATTTTTTATTAATTACTTATAATTTTAAATTCCTAAATTATCCTTAACTAAACACTCTTTATTTTGTTAAAGTTAAACTTTAATTAAATATATTAACTTTTATCTATTTACACTCCATATTATTAATTATTTTATAATTCTACTTATGTTTTAATTGAAATTATTATAATTATATAAATTATTTATTAACTTCTTTCTTGACAACTTATCTTCAACATGAACTATAAACTATAACAATATATCTATTAAGAATACATTTATAGAAGCTTGGAACTAAAACAATTTTATGATGTAACTTTTTATAGAGTTTTTTTTTTTAAGTTAATCTTTTAAATTTATGAAAAAGAAACTACTTTTTAAAGTTTTTCTATTCAAAATATTATCTATTTCTGTTAAATTTTTATACATTTATTTTGATTAAAAAATATTTTTTCTTTTTTATTAAAAAAGAACTAAATGGCTAAAAAGCCCAAGAAATTACACATTTATTAATCTAGGACATCCAAGTCCAATAGAATCTGCGACGAAGGCAAGGGATATACAGGCAGGCATTAAAAATTGAAAAATACAATTCCTAAAGGGAGCCCATGTCCAGACTTAGATAAACCATCAACATAACTATTTGCTTCATGAAATATGTGGCTAATCTCCACATTCCAACCTTTCACCAATAGCCTCCTAATGGTCGAGACTAAAGAGCTATGGAGCATGGGTACGTTTTTTTTCCAAAAGTACCTGCACCAAATACGTATTGAGTATGGGTACGCATAGGTACGAGTACATGCAGATTCGTGTCCAAAAAAAGTTTTCAAAAGAAATTCAAAAATGGGCATGACTTGAGTACAACTTAGGTATGGCATAATACAGTGGGGTACGGTTGGATACGCGACTCGCATAAAAACACTATCATTTTACCCAAAATTTCCCCTTATTTCTTTCTCTTTTCTCATTCTTCTACCATTAACTCGCACCCAACACCAGTAGCAACGATGACCACCATACTTCTCCCAGTGCCCACTGCAGCCAACGACAGTTCCCACTAACCGCCGGTGACAACGCACAAAAGCTCGGCCCACCACAAGCAACAGCAACCGACCTTTTCCCCACATGCAGCAGCATGGTGCTTCCTTTTCTTATTTTTTTGGTTGCTCATTGCTGTTCCTATACCTTCATATGTGTGGCTGGCCGTTGTATTTGGTCTGGATTTTGTTGCTATAACCTGCAGCAATATGCAGTCTCGAGGGGATGATTTTTGCTGCAATATTTTTTTGTTCCCCTCTTTTTTGGGTACTTTTTTTTTATTATTTGAATGCCCATAGACTAGTTGTAGGACAAAAATTAAAAATATGAATTTGTGTGTTTCCTCTTTTGAAAAAATAAAAATTTAGTTGATATATATGTCATACTCATTCCCGTACCCTAATTTTTGTAAAATTTTTGTACCTCGTACTCTTATTCATTTACCGGTACCTGTGCAACATAACTAAAGAGTAGCTATTATGTGAAGACTAATCTTGAATAAGAGGTAGTATTGTTAGCTATTAAATCTTTAGAAAATTACAATATCAATTATAACTTCAATAACATTACATTATAAAAGCATCACAAAACATGAATAAAATAAGAAAGCTAAAGGAAAATAAGAGAATAACATGAGGAAAGAATTTAAGGAAGCATATCAAAATAAAGATATATTTTTTCAACTTTTAAAAAAAGTAATTTTGAAACTTAAATTTTTATATATAATTAAAAAAGTTGAAAATAAATTTTTTTTAATTTTTATTATTTTAAAATATTATCCAAATATATGAAAACTAATTTTTTTTTGCCAAAAAAATATCAAACAAATACATCGTAAGAGTACGTATGTTTCAACTTTTTTGTAATAGAAATTTATAGAAGTTTTGTTTTAGTTTCAACTCAAAAGCTTAAAAGAAATTAAAAAATATTTTTAGCTTTTAAGAAAAAGTTAAAATGAGTAACTCCTTTGAAAAAGTGATTTTTTTAGTACTTTAAAATCACTTTTTGTCAAAATAAGTTGAAACAGGTGCACTTTAATAACTCAACTCTAGCAAACAATTTTTACTATTTGAATAAGAAATCTTATTAAAGTTTACTTTGTAATAATTTATAATTGGTCATTTATCTTGTGAAAAAAAATAGGGTGATGATAAAGAAAAAAAAAAGAAAAAGAATAAAAGAATAAAAAACTTTGATACATAAAAATAGGGAATTACTAACATTTTATTAATGTGAATAGATAAATTAACAGTAACATAATTAATTAAACTTAATTTGAATAAAATTATTAGATGAGGGTAATTTAAAGAATTATAATTATGAGGAATATAGGTAAATAAATGAGAATATCAATAGTTCCACCTAAAAGTTGCTAAGAAAATAATACCAGAATATGGTATTTTTACTAGAATATGGCCTTTTTAATAGGGAGAGAGAATCTGCCATGCATCAAGTATGATTTTGACCAACTATTGCAACCTTCAGTGAGAAAGAACCTGCCACCAATTAGGTAGAATTTTAACCAAGTTTTTGCAACACGGAAAGAGAACCCGCCACTAATCAGGTAGAGTTTTGACCAACGTTTTGGGAGAGAGAAAGTAGGGTTTTGACCAGCTTTTGCAGCAGTGTAAACAAAACCCGCCATAGTATAGATAGGATTTCCTTTACAAACCCATTTATGATAAATACTTGTAAAAAGTCATATTACAATAATGTGATATAAAAACCCATATAGAAGATAAAAAACATATTATAATTCCAAAATAATAAACTTCCACTTATAATCAAAATATTCAAAATAATGTTTTTGGAAAAAAAAACTGTTTCTAATATAATTAAATTAAATTTAAATTATAATAAAAATAATTAAATTAAAAATTATAATCAATTCTATCTTATATTAATTAAATATGATAGATAATACCAAAAACAGTTTTTCGAAGAAAAATGCATTTTCAAAAAATAATGAAGCATTCCCAAACATGCTCCAAAATTAAATATACCTTAAAAATGTGTAAGCATTCATAAGGAAATTACACATTTTTGGAAAGTGATGTAGCCGTGCAACAGAAGAAGCACCCGACGAGGACTAACAAACCCCCCAGACCGAAGGTATAAGCTTCATGCATGGATTTCGCAGCGCTATCTTTCTTAACTTCCTCTACGTAGCCGCAGAGA
The DNA here is from genome assembly GCA_031439585.1 of Pterocarpus macrocarpus. Taxonomy (NCBI): domain Eukaryota; kingdom Viridiplantae; phylum Streptophyta; class Magnoliopsida; order Fabales; family Fabaceae; genus Pterocarpus; species Pterocarpus macrocarpus. The sequence continues at coordinate 42,524,647 of CM062516.1, read as the reverse complement.
GATATGAGAGGACTAAGGAGTCTCCCCCCTTCTGGTTGGTTATCAGTTATTAATTACCCTTCTAAATTTGATTTAAGTTCTCACTTCTGGTCGATTATTACCCTTCTAAATTTGATTTAAATTCTACATATATTTTGGTCAGCACCATAACCGTGACTCGTGATACAACGTCATCGTCATGCATATTTTCCACCACTTTCCATGAGTCAATTTCATGATTTATTTGTTGCAGTAGATGCAAAATAAGTATTTTTGAAATCCAATGAAAATAATACAAGAAAAACATGATTTACACCTGAAAATAAGTAACTCTTTTACACCGTAATTTGATTATCATAGTCTCACTCACGCCATTTCATATTGAAGTGTACAAAATTTTGCATTTCCTGTATCAGTAACTATGCGAGTTCGATAGGCACTAAGAATCAAATCCGATGCTGGCCGAAATAATCATAATGTACAAACCTCCACGCATCTCAGTACTTCCAATAATGCACGTATCAGCCTGCCTTTCCATCTTTGATAATCAGACAACACTGAATGCCGATGATAAGGTAGACGAGAACCGAGAGGCAAGTGTCTGAGTAGCAAATTGTTGAAACTGCTTCTTGGCATCTGAAAAACAACAAAGCAGTTTTAGCCATCGCAAGTTTTTCCATTGAATAGCATGTAAGGCAAAACTAGATCCCCTTCAGACTTTTCTAGTTTAGGTATTAAATAAAAAGATAGAAAGAAATTGTATTCGAATGTGTGCTTTTCTTGTTGTGAACTTGTGATCCACAAAGAAAGGATAGTAAAAATGGTGTAGTAAAAATGTAGAGATAACATTTTCGTAGATGTAATGACACATGTATTCATGGGAAGCACGAGCAGCTAGACCAGACGGATTGCAGAAAAAAATTGATGCAACAATAAAAATAATAAGACCCAAGGTTCCCAATCCCACAAAAAAAGGGGTACTATTACATAATCATACCAGATTAATGTTGCTTGTTACTTAAACATTCCCAATACACCTATTTCTACTATCACAACAACAACAATAATGGTTTTGGAAAAAGACTCATGTTCATCCAATTACAAAGCATCAATAATTGCAGAACCCTAATAGGGGTAGAATATACCAGCATCCGAAGTACCTTTAACCCAAATATCATGCGTTCATGACCCAACCTTAACAAAATATGATTCGGTGATTACATGACTCATGTTGACATCTAATAGAGCCCTTTACCACCCCCAAATAAGATACACATAAACAATGAACTCAAAACATGAGTTATTTAGTATCTTCATATGTCAACAACTTTACAAGAAACAGGCAGAATGCAGCAAATTATAGTTTGCATCTTTCATAATGAGAAACAGGTTCTACATGTTAAGTTGCCATAACTTCAAGCTGACACATTACTTCTATGTCATAAACCAAGAAAAATCTTTTGTTTTTTTTTTTTTTTTTTTGGGTTGTTTGGGGAGGGGGGGGGCTGTTACAGAACATGCACAAATCCCCCAACCTAAACCAATACCTTTTACTGTATTAGCAGACACAAGAGGATGGGAAACGGGGATGTCAAGAAATGAAGACATTAAAACTAGAGCAACATGTAGGAGCACTTATACCACAGATAATTGGAGATACAAGCCAAGAATTATCTGAAGATTCTGTGATTCAACAAATGCAACAAGCTGAAGTAATTTTAAGAACATCATTATAAACTTGCGCACCTTTTTTGCATTTGGTAAAACCAACAATATTTGCAATGCTTAGAGTCAAACAAACTCCTACAACAAGGAGATAATCAGCTTGAAGCCTTATAAGTGAGAATATTGCCAGCACGATCCATGCAATTGCCTATAGAACAATACAAATAAACCATTGGTTATGCTGATTACCAGAGAACATTAGATTGCTTAGTTTTAATCTAATTCCTTGTGTAATACCCAAACAACAAGTAGTAGGAAAATTCTTCCATGTTAATTCATAAAGAGTTATTCTCCATCCAGATCTAAAACTAATTAGAATTGATCACTCTACTTGGAAATTAGTCTCCATTTAGTGTACTATTTACTCCTCTATACTGTTCCCCTTATTGATTTCTCCCACCAATTACATTAAACACTGTAAGGGCATAAGAAAAACCAGAATGTCATTGCATGCTGTAACCAATCCATATTTTCTTACAGATAGGTAAAGGGTCCACCAGAAAAGCCATGAATCTTTCTTGTTCATCCGAGCCAATGACTGTTGGAAAAGAAATCAAAATATGTAAGATGCAATTATCTATAAAGCATTTGAAGCCCATTCTTATGCTACTTAGTACTTGATAGAGAATCTTATCTTAAAAATAAGATTACACCTTTGCAATGGATAAAGAGAAGGAACACATACCTCTTGATCAAGACATTCAAATTTCCACACACTCTCGCCCAGATCATTTATTTCATTCCACCATCTCAAACCAACCAAAATCCGCCCACTCACATTCTTCACTACCCAAAAATCAAGGGCAGCAAGAAGGACAGTCACCACAAAAATGATGACAAAGTTATCAATAAAGAGGGCCGAGAGAATGTAAAATGCCAAGGCTGCAGCCTGCCAGATACCCAAAATAATAATAATAATAATAATATTGATAATTTTAACAAACAAACACGGCTTACATAAAAAGATATGCAAAGAGCACAATTAGATAAACCAAACCTTGAAGAGAACATGAAAGAAGCAAGTCTTCGGATTGGCATAGTTTTCAGTTACAGGCTGCACATGGAGGAAAACGAAGTAATTAATTATCCAAATCTAAAAGGAATCAACAGTATGAGCATCCAAACCAAATCAAAGTTCAAAGGCCTACTAAGTAGCTTCAGTTTCATTCAAAGCCAAAACAAGCCCCTCCATTTTCATTTTTATTTTTATTTTTATTTTGTTTCCCACATGTATCCTCCACTAGATATTCGAGGCATGGTTGGGCACCAAATCTAAGCACCTCTCCCAACTAGAATTCGAAACCAAGCCCTCCCTAAATTCATTCTCTCCAATCCAAGACCATTAGATCAATTTTCTTCAATTTTCAATCACACTTCCAGTAACCAAAAGAGTACGGCAGAGTCTAATTCATATCCAAACTTAGATGCAGCAACAGAAAATGCAAAATCGAGCAGAAAATAAAAGGCACTTAATCATCGAAGCAAATTAAACCATCCAGTGCGTATACATATGCTAAATGATGATTTTTCCCCCAACGTTAATGTAAAATCCCAATCTCCGTAATTTTTACGATTCTAACAACCGAAACAGCGCGTGATGAACGAATATTGAAAGAAGCAACGTGGAGCCAACAGTTGGAAACCAGATCTAAGAATCACCCTAAATCATATCGTTAAGGAGCATGAGCTGCGGCATAAGTGTTGGAATGAATGCAGAAAACCTAGAAAAATTTGAGAAGTAGTTGGGTGACTCACCTGGTTCGGATCCATCAGCGAAGCTTAATGGAAAAACTGACAGTTACGGTTAGAGACGAGGAAGCATAACAGATCTCACACCCCGCAAGGATTTTCAGACCAAAATATTCTCCGACTTGTTTCTTTCTTACGCGTCCGATCCGAAATAAGAAAATTGCATTAGCCCCATCTATTTGTTTTGGTTACAGCATTAACCCCTTTTATTCCCTGAATTTTTATACCGTATGTGCCCTTATGTGAAAAAAAAAAAATGTCCTTTTTTTTATGTTGACAAAAACCCCCCAATTTGGTTCGCACAGGATAAACTGGTTCCTTGACCAAAAAAATATGGCTTATGGTCCTGAATATTAAAAATACACAATAAGTGTAACTAAAAAAAAACACAATAAATTAGTCCTTCCTTATTATTTTAATAGATTTATTTGCTTTATTTATATTTTTAATAGGATTAATTTAAATCATTTTTTTAATGATTAAGGATCAATTTATTTTATAAATCCTTAAAAAATATTGAAGATGGACTAACTTATCAAACTTTTGAAATTGGCAGGGGTCACAAGTTGAAATTTTTTACCAATTTTTCCAGCCTTAAAAATTAAGGAAGATAAAAAGTTAAGGAAGAGTTTTTAAGAGAAATAAAAGGTCAAAAAATATTGAAACTTTGGTAATTATTTCCAACACTGGTAACACTCCATCCAGCTTCTCTGCTCCAGTCTCCACCTCTCAATTTATTCAGCTTGACCGACAGAGTATCCGCATGATGGTACTTGCTACAATGCACTTTGCAAACTATGGTGCTTCATGCACCGTTTATTACGTTGCACCTAATGGGCGCCATTACTGGTAAGGAGGTAATTTCACTGTAGACCTGGTAGCATACCTTTTTTTTTTTTAAAAGTTCTTTAATATTTTCCCCATTCTTTTTTTGAAGTTTGATCAAAAGCCAAGAAAAAAAAAACTTGTTCAGCCCTTGACCCCTATGAAATTAGCGATCTTGGTTGGTTGTAAATGGGTGGTGTCGACACTGTGAGACGACGGACAACCTTTGGTGCCTTTATAAAATAAAGTCACACTTTGGTGTGTCAACTTGTTCTTTCCCTTTCCATTTAGAGCCTCCGATCTACCTCTACTCTTGTTGTCCCATTACGAGAAGGGAAAACCGTGTTGCCTTCAACCATTACGAACTCGTTTGGAAGGAGTGCGCACAGAGCCTAGTACAGGCATTTGGTTAGGGACCGAGCAAGTATCTCTTAAGGCGTGCGAGTTTCAAGTACTGGGTATGTGGATATCCTGGCTCTTATCACAGTTCCTTTAATTTTAATTTTAATTTGTGATTTATTTATTATTTTTCTAGAAATCCGGTAAAGCATAAGAATGCCAACCTGTTTATATCCAAAAATTGATTGATTTTGTTTCTTTGACCAAAGATCCACAGCAAGAGCTTAGATTTTTGTTAAGAAATACGTATTAATTTGTAGATCAGTTGGCTGGGTAAGGGAGGGATGGTGACATTTGTGGTTAGTGTGCATCATGTAGAAAGAAAATTTGAATGAAGGTTGCTGTCGAGCTGGGTTTTTGCTATCGTTATCTTTTGTTGTGTGAAGATTAGTTATCTGTCCACTTGAGTTTGCAGCTTAACCATTCAGGTTAGTTGGAATATAATGTTAAGTGAAGTTAGAACTTGGGAATAGTTAGCAAGCAAGGTTAAGGTTGATTCTTCGATCAGGGTTGCCTGCAACTATTAAATTGCAAGATGAATGTTAAGGTTTTTTTATTTGTTAAAAGTATGTATTTATTTGTTATTTTATTTTTATATGGATGTAGTGTTAACTGTGTGAAGCAGAAAGAGAAGTATAAATGGCGGAACTAATTGAAGATTCTACTTCGAACCAGTTGAATGAGATGGCGACAGAGGTAAATTTAGTTTAGTGTTGAGTGTTGTTTGAACTAGGCTTTAATTTGGCTATGTGCACTTAGTGTGATGTTTTTTTATAACATAATGAAGTTGAACTACCCATAGGGAGTAAGAGGAATGGATGACAGGCATCGAGTTGGGGAAGGTAATGATGAAGAAGAAGAGGTGTTCCTTGATTTTATTGAGAGTGTTCGTAGAGTAGACTACATCTCTTTGAGTGGAGAAAAGGTTGAAAAGTATGAGTTTGATGATTTGGACATGGCATATGCATTTTATAATCTATACGCCAAATCCCATGGGTTTGGTATTCGAAAGCACAAAGTTGGTCAGAGTGTATTTGACAACCGAATACTTTGGCAAACATTTGTTTGCTCTAGATAGGGCCATCGGGAGGCAAAGTATCTGGAGAATAGCAATAAGAGAAGGGAGCTGAAACCACTGACTAGGTATGGGTGCCAAGCTTTGTTACGCGTGCATTCTAGTAGCATGAGGAATCAATGGTATGTGACAGAATTTGATGATGACCATAATCATGATCTATTGAGCCCTGATTATTGTAGGTTGCTTTGGTTGCATAGAAATATGGGTGTAGGTGACATTTTAAGGTTTAATACCATGAGAAAAGCAGGTATTAGCCCTTCGAAGATTTATGGGCTTTTTGCTAGTCAAGTTGGTGGTTTTGATAAAGTAGGATTTCAAAAAAAGGATATGTACAACCAAATTCAAAAAGATCGACGATTGGGAGGTGGAGATGCAAACAATGCCATAGGGTACCTCCGTATGCAGGAAAGGCTAGATCCATTATTGTTTTGGAGGCATGAACTTGATGAGCAGAATGGAATGCGGCAGTTGTTTTGGTTTGATGGTAGAAGCCAAGTTGATTATGAAGTGTTTGGGGATGTATTGGCATTTGATGCTACATATGGAAAGAATAAATATAAGTGTCTTCTGGTTGTGTTCTCCGGAGTCAATCATCATCTCCAAACAATTGTTTTTGGTTGTGGTATAGTTTCTGATGAATCTGAAGGTACTTATGTATGGCTATTGGAGAAATTTGTGGAGGTAATAAAAGGAAAATCTCCAAAGTCAGTGATTATGAACGGAGACTTGTCAATGAAAAATGCAATTCGGAGGGTATTTTCAGACCCAAAACATCGATTATGTGGGTGGCACTTAATAAGGAATGCAACATCCACTATGGCAATTCCAAGGTTCACTCAGGAGTTCAAGATGTGTATGTTAGGAGACTATGATGTTGACGAATTTGAGCAGAAGTAGGCAGCAATGGTGAGAAAGTTTGGTGTCCAGGATATTACGTGGGTTCAAGATACGTATGAAAAGAGGGGTATGTGGGCAAAAGCACATATGAGAGGTAATTTCTTTGCTAGTTTGAGGGCCACATCAAGATGCGAAGGCTTACATTCTCAAGTGGGTAGGTATGTGTAGTCTGGTCATAACTTGATAGAGTTTGTATAACACTTTGATCATTGCTTGGAAGCCATCCGTGACAATGACGTAGAGGCTGATTTTAAGTCTAATTTTGGTTTTTTCGTCATGCAAACTCAACTGGAAGCATTGGAGCAGTCGGCTGCAAAGGTATACACTCGGGAAGTGTTCTATATATTTCATGCTATCTTGAAGAAGTCAGCAAGTGTAAAGATTATTGTGTGGAAGGAAACTGCTGCCAGTGTTATCTTTGTTGTTGGTAAATACTGTGATCCAAATAAGATATGGCATGTATCTTATTGGCCATGGAATGTGGAGTTTAGATACTCTTGTCAGTGCATGGAATCGTTTGGCATTCCATGTGTGCATATAATTAATGTTATGGTGTTTCTAGATATTGACAAGTTGCCTGAGTCCTTAACACTAGGGAGATGGACCATGAAAGCAAAGGAAGGACGTGCATTGAGGAATAGGCGAGTATTAGGATTTGAAGATGGTATCTATGTGAGTCGCATTGTCTTTATGAATGATAGTTGGAGAGAATTAAGCAATGTTGCTTGTAGAATTCTTGATGACTATAATGATGTGATGGACTAGATTGCAAGTAGAATAGTAGAATTATGCAGGAAGCATGAGCAGGAAATAATATTGCCATAGAATGCTGGGCAAGCTGCACGATGCAATGTTAAGGGTCCCAAACGGATCATGACCAAAGGATGTAGTGAAGCTACTAAACCTTCCGGTAGCAAGGCGAAGCGAGTGATCCAGTGTAGTATATGTAGAGTAGAAGGTCATAATCGGAGGGTCTGCCTTAAAGCTCGGAAATTGAAAATAGTTGCCCGATCTCACAGTGTGAAGTCTGAGCATGTTGATGAAGAAAACGACGAGTTCAAGGGTACTGATGGAGACTATAATACTAAAGAGGATGATCTAGTTAGTAGGTGCTACGGATTCAATTTGTGTTATATTTAACAATAGTTATTTTCGCTTCTAACTTACACCAGTGATCATGAGGCAGGGTTTTTACACTTCCCTTAGCGATGGGGTAGTTAACATTTATGGGTGGTGAGCATGCATTCATTTTCCTGGTAGTGATGATGCAGTCTGTGCTCAAACAAAAATAAAATAGATGTTATGCTGAGAAGAGAATATTAGTATGTAGTGATCATCATTAGTTCATCAAGATATAGGGGTTAGCGCAGTTAGGTGGTTTGTACTATAATTAAGATATGTCTTCTTGTTTGTTGCTTGTGTGTGGATCTGCTATGGGATTGAAATGTATGTGATTTGGTTTACTTAAACTAGATGAATTAATCACCGGTCATTTAGTCTGGTTGCAAATGCTTTGTGACTAGGATATACCCCAAGTAACATAACAAAAATGAGACACTGGTAATGTCCTTTTAACGCTGGTAAATTTGGAACAAAACACTAGTAAGTGTATAGAATGCGCTGGTAACTCTCTCTGGCTGATAAATTTTTGTGGTTTTAATTTTTTTCCAAAATCTATTTTTTTTAACAATTATTGACACTAACGGGCACCTTAAATGCTAAATACTTTCATAAGAATATAAAATATTTGGAGTTGAAGTAAGTCATTAGACATTGGTAAATTCCTTCTCGGTGCTAGTAAGCTTGACACAAAATGCTAGTAAGTGTATGGAATGCGCCGGTAACCTTCTCTGGCTGGAATAATTTTGTGGATTCAAATTTTATATTTTTCTCCCTTCATTTTTTTTTGAAAAAATAATTTTTGACACTATGAGGCACCTAAGAGGCTAAATACTTTCATAAGAATATAAAAAATTCAAAGTTGAAGTAAGTCATTAGACGCTGGTAAATTCCTTCTCGGCGCTGGTAGATTTAGCACAATGTGCTGGTAAGTGTATGGAATGCCCCGGTAACCTTCTCTGACTGGAATAATTTTGTGGATTCAAATTTTATATTTTTCACCCTTAATTTTTTTTTGAAAAAATAATTTTCGACACTACGGAGCATCTAAGAGGCTAAATACTTTCATAAGAATATAAAAAATTCAGTGTTGAAATAAGTCATTAAACGCTGGTAAATTCCTTCTCGGCGCTGATAAACTGGCACAAAACACTAGTAAGTGTATGGAATGCGCTGGTAACCTTCTCTGGCTGGAATAATTTTGTGGATTCAAAATTTATATTTTTCCCCTTTCTTCTTTTTTTTTTTTTGAAAAAATAATTTTTGACACTATGGGACACCTAAGATGCTAAATACTTTCATAAAAATATAAAAATTCAGAGTTGAAGTAAGTCACTAGACGCTGGTTGTAATGTCCGCCACTTCCGACTTCCGAGCCCATCAGTATTCCCCACCTTCGAATTCATCTTCAAGGCTGGACAGACAATGATTTCTGATTTCCGACATTAGTAATTTTTTTTTTTTTAAATTCCGATTTTTGACTTTAGGAAGGCTCAAACGGATTGCCTTGCATTTTCCGATTTCCGACCTTATGTGAGCGTGTATGAATTCCGACCTCATTAGTAATAAATTCCGATTTCCGATTTCATTTCAAGTGGCTGATGTTACCAATTTCCGATCTTAAGATTTCCGACTTAACACGAAATCCGACGTCCGATTTTATCTCAACCAGAAATGGACACGAGATCAGATTTTTTGAACTTGTCTCCAAGTCCGAGTCAAATTTTCACGAGTTTTGATCTCGAGTTTAATACCAAGAGCTCTCATTTCTCTATCTTCCCGAGTTCCGAGATCGAAGTCCTATATGTCCCGATTTCCTGGTACACGGATTAATGTTGTGAATTCCGATTTCCAGTGTTATGATTAGAATTAATTCGAGTTTACCTAACTTCCCGACTTCCGACTTTAAGTGTTTGGCTTCACATCAGGCTTTGCTTTCAAGTTTCGAATAAACTGGATACGTTTCCCGGGTTTCGACTTCATATGCGAGATGTGCACGAGTTCCGACTTTATAAAGAGTACGAGTTCCGATTTCATTTTCAGAATATACTGGAAACTAGTCCCACTTTAGGCGACGTGGAGAGCAATTCTGCCACACAAAGAGGACGACATAGAGAGCATTTTGGTCACAAAAAGAGAGCAAGGTTGGCTAAAACTCAGCTTTATGTTTTGAGGCCAATCAAAACCTTCCAAGTTAACTACCACACATGCTTATATAATACATTCTTCTCCTTTTCTTCAGACTCTTCTCTCACGTTGCCTACTTCACTCCAGCTCTCTCTTTTCTTTTCTTCACTCACCCAACTCCACCACACTTTGAAATTCCACCAAATTCCAGTTACAAACTAAAGCCAAATCATTCATAGCAAGAGATAGGGGTTCCAAATTCTTACTTGATTTTCTGATTCTTGAAGGATTGATGGTGGTATAATTTCTTAATTTTGATATGTGATTGAATGATTATGATGAATTATAGCTAGGTTATGGGCTAGTTATGAGGTTAAAATTTGAATTGGAAGTGAGAAAGGATGAAGATATGAAGAAGTTGAGAGGCTGGAAAACTCAAAATCTTTGGCAGTCCGTACGGCAGAGTGTACGGCTCTGCCTCCTGCCGTTCAAAATTATTGAAACCATTTTTATGTGAAACTAGACATCTAGGGCTTTCTATACATTTATCATATAAGACCATTGGATTAATATTGAGAAAGATATGAATTTTTGAAGTTTGACCTAGGAATCCAGACATCCACCCGGGCAGTATGGGTTGAAAAGGGTGTAACTCACCCTATACAACTCCAAATTGAGTGAAACTAATTTTGTTGGAAAGCTCACACATAGGAGAACATCCTACCTATAAATTTCGAGTTTGTTACCATTCTAATTGTTCCCAGTGATTTGAAGAAGTTAACCTATGTCCAAACCAAGCCAAATCAGAGCAGTTCAAGAAGGTTAAGTTTCGGGGCTTATAACTCGAGCCCTACCAAGCCAAATGGGATGGGACTTTTTGTAAATGAAACTTTACCCTGTTGACTTTAATATGAGTCCAATTTTGTATCATTTGAGTTAGTTTTCGATTTTTAGTGGATTTTTACTTTTAGGTGTCTGATTTTAGCTAGCCACTGGGCAGGCCGAGGAAAGATCTAAATATCTCAAATTATAGATATCGAAATTAGATGGGACTAAAGAGGTTAGAAAATAGAAACATAACACTTTAACATACTCAAATTTGAGGTCCAAATGAGTTAAATAGAAATTATGGCTTGAATTACAAAAACCGGATTGGTTGACTATGCTGGAGCAGGAACTCTGCCTATATGAATTTGATGTTGATGAGTTCTATATTGGAATATGTATGTGATATTATGTTCCTTGTGATAAAATGATATTTTGATATGCTAGCACTATTCATGGGGAAGCGGACACGTTCTATTATGCTGTCGAGATTTCGGTAAAATCCATGCATAAGTTATGAATTACATGTTAATACATGTGCATTTCAAGGGAAGTTATGAGAGTTATGATAAAGATTATGTACTATGAAAGTTCCATGCTACTTGGACTAGCCCCAGATAAAAAGTTAAGGGGAATAGATCGGTGGGAACGTCGGGGAAAGTAAATCCGGCAATTCCTGTATAGGAACGAGCTCGATCCTGATAAGCAGACTATTACCCAGGAGTCTAAATGGCCAAGAACTCCCAGGGGACCAAGAGATGGAAAAATGAAGAAAAGTGATGCAAAAAGGCATATGAAGAAAGGTTATGATAAAGTATGCATGATCACATGACTACATGGTTACCTAGAATAATTATGTCAAAATGCTTACAGTTGTCCATTATATTTGCTTACTGCTGTTTATTATTTGCTCCGTCTATTATTCTATGCATTATTATTAGCAATCTATCTTGGTTCTTGTGTCGTCTAAAGTAAAAATGAACCTTGCCTCGGATCAGGTATTTTTCTCGAACTCATTAAAATGGACATTTCAGTTTGAAAACATGTTTTTATAATTAAATAAAACCCGAGGCAACTGAGAATGTATGTGATGCCAGTTAACCAAGATAATTACGCTTCATCGAGAATTTCTTGAAAATTCTCACCCCGTTTTGTATCCTTCGCATCATTCTCAGACACTGACGATGGACTCCACCGCTACCCTCTTCATTGAGATTCCTGCTCTACAGCTCCACCACGACCCTGAGTTAGATTCCTCAGATATAGCCTACTCGTGTAACTTCCGCTCTCTACCTCTTCAAAGAACAGAACTTTGATGTTCCTTTACATCATCCCATTTTCGACTCGCTAGTCCTTGCATCGCTGGTCTCCACAGACATGGCACACCCACCTCCAGCCTCCTCCTCGCACTCAGAGCACGTGCAAAGACTCTACCGACTCAGACCTGAGTTACCTTCGCAGGCAGTTCCCAATGTACCTCTTAGTTCAGAGAGTGACTCCTCTGAGGCCACCGGCTCGTCACCCTCTTCCTCCTAGGGACCCAAATACAGACTACTCACTCACTGAGCCTGACTGCCAACAGCCTATCCTGACAGAGTAGCTCGGCCAGCAGGAGACGTTGTACAAAGATGACCTCTTTTGACAAAGACGTGGCTCTGGGTCATACACTTGACAGTAGGATTAGCAGTAGATTATGCAATCTCCTTTGAGGACCATAGGATCTCTTTTTGACAGATACGGGCCTTACTGTCTTTTGGTATGCCGGCCCACATAGGTGTTCTACTTTGAAACTTGTACCGAAACTAAAGCAGTGGCTATATATATATATATATATATACATGCACCTATACAGTAACGGTATTGTATTATTCTTATTTTTCTTTTTATTATTATTGTATTTTGTTAAATTCGTTTCGCCCTTGGTATCACCATCTAAAGAAAGACGAATTAGGAAAGGTAAATAGAGTGTTAATCCGGTAACACAATCTACTTGATTTCATGCTATGACTTAAGCATAACATTAAGTTGGTAGGGTGTTACACTGGTAAATTCCTTCTCGGCGCTGGTAGACTTGGCATAAAGCGCTGGTTAGTGTATGGAATGCGCTGGTAACCTTCTCTGGCTGGAATAATTTTGTGGATTCAAATTTTTTATTATTCCCCCTTAATATTTTTTTGAAAAAATAATTTTCGACAATACAGGGCACCTAAGAGGCTCAATACTTTCATAATAATATTAAAAATTTAGAGTTGAAATATGTCATTGGACGCTGGAAAATTCCTTCTCGGCGCTGATAAACTGGCATAAAACACTAGTAAGTGTATGGAATGCGCTGCTAACCTTCTCTGGCTGGAATAATTTTGTGGATTCAAATTTTATATTTTTCCTCCTTCTTTTTTTTTTGAATAAATAATTTTTGACACTACGGGGTACTTAAGAGGCTAAATGCTTTCATAAGAATATAAAAAATTCAGAGTTGAAGTAAGTCATTAGACACTAGTAAATTCCTTCTCGGCGCTAGTAGACTTCGCACAAAGCGCTGGTAAGTGTTTGGAATGTGTTGATAACCTTTTCTGGCTGGAATAATTTTGTGGATTCAAATTTTATATTTTCCCCCTTGATTTTTTTTTTGAAAAAATAATTTTCAACACTGCGGGACACTTAAGAGGCTAAATACTTTCATAAGAATATAAAAAATTCAGAGTTGAAGTAAGTCATTAGATGCTGGTAAATTCCTTCTCGACACTAGTAGACTGGCACAAAACGTTGGTAAGTGTATGGAATATGCTAGTAACCTTATCTGGCTAGAATAATTTTGTGGATTCAAATTTTATATTTTTTCCCCTTCATTTTTTTTTTTGAAAAAGTAATTTTTGATACTATGGGGCACCTAAGAGGCTAAATACTTTTATAAGAATATAAAAAATTCAAAGTTGAAGTAAGTCATTATACGTTGGTAAATTCCTTCTCGACACTGGTAGACTGGCACAAAATACTGGTAAGTGTATGGAATGTGCTGGTAAGTGTAAGAGGCACCTAACATTCAACTTGTCTCTAAATCTTATTCTACAAATACATGGATTAAAGTAATAAAAGAGATACACAATGCCATAGTTTTATATTTGTATTGCCAACCATACAATTGTCTAGTTTAAGGCGACATGGCCTCCCAACATAAGGTGTTTAGGTTTATAATTACAAGCCCCAAAATATTCATCGTAGAGCATTAATGTAAGTTAGCCTAACTAACATCAACACAATCGATCCTTGTCCTTGGTTTAGTAGAGGAATGTTAGTTAGCCTAACACTCAAAAAAGTATGAAATTACTAGTCCTGTGTCTAATATATGAACATATATGTTATCAAAATAGAAAATATGGACCCATAGGCATGGCCTGTGCTAGGCTCGTAGTAGTGAAGCCCACCTTACTGCTGCCCGTGCTTGCACCATATCCTGGAGCTCATTGTGGTATCCAAGAATCATGGCCAGGAGTGCCCTCATCCTAACAGGCAACTCTTCAATCTGGCATAACACATGCAAGTAGAAACTGAATATGAAAATAGTCATTCATAATATTGGTGTGACATTGAAACAAGTATTCACCATTTCAACACTCACTTGGCCAATTATATTTGGCTGGAAGGCAAACTCCATGTCCAGCCAATCAAAAACCCACAGAGAGGACTTTGAACTACAGTTCATGAAACTAATGATATCACTAGTTATGTGGTTATATAGTTAAGTGAGGTTGCACAAATATAATAATTTTTATTTGTTTATGGTATCCTTTTACTATATAGAACTGGATTCATTAATATCTATAATCAAAAGAAGTTGGCTTAGGTATGAAAGGACAAACCTTGTGCCTAGGTCAGGAACATTTTTGACCTGACATGTTGGCCATTTATCCATTGGTGGTTTGTTTGCCAACCAACCCATTTCAGAGTAATGTGATGTCAAAATACTATGTAATGCTCCACACTGAATAACAATATTATCACAATTGCATGGAAATTAGCCCACGATGAAGAACACCTGGCCATATAGACAAATTTATTGGGCCTTCTTTTCGTATCCTACGTTTAATTGTTTCTTTCATATGTCAGTAGTTTCCATGCTTACCATAGTATCTATGCCACATGCTTTAAAGGGTGCTCTGCCAACATCTCTGAATGTGTCCAGTTGATATATCTTACACTCATCAATAGATATTACGATCAAGAACCGGTGAAACAAATCGTCTACCAAAGGGCATATATCTGGGAAACATGTCAACTGTTATTGTTAATGTACAAGCATGGGTGCTTTGTACAATGCAACATATTTCTATTTAAACCCTTTGTACACAATATTTTCTTATATATTTCAGTTTCTGAGAAGGAGGCATCCACTTTGATCCATATATTTTGAAAGCCTCCTCTGTGGTTGTCACTCCCCTGACCCTCTCTTGAAGTCCAAAGTTTACCCATTGGTTACAATTGGAACGTGGAAAAAAAATGGAAATACACCATACTTAAATGTTGAGGACTTGCCCCAAATGATGGGGGTAAACACCAATTTCCTGAGCTTTTCTGACTCCACATAATCTTAAGTGCTTTTAGCATCAACATCTAAAATGTTTAAGGTTGTGGCCTGTGGATGTTAGCAAGCCATTAGTTACTTAACATATTATATACTTTAATGATAGTGGAGTATACCTTGTCAGAAATTTCCTTTCCAAGACAAAAGGATTGAAAGTCCAGCCTTGTGATCCGAATATCTCCATTCTTCAGTAAGAGTTCGCTGTGTCCAATTGTTTTGTGTCATGAGATGGAGTTCAAGTGCTATGAGTATTGTGGAAATAAATTGCTATGGAGATAAAACGCAATGATTGACAGGTTACCTATCCTCCAGCTCGTAGCCTAATACATAAAGGCACACTTGGCATTCCATCTTCGATAATTACATCTCCGATGTAGGTCAAACTTGCACTTCAAAGCCTATATGTTCACATATATAAATTTATATCAACAATAACTGATCCAAAATTGTATTTAAATTACTACAATAATAACTGAATAATGAAGTACGAAGAACTAAGGATATAATGCACATAAATCATCATACCGTAGGAATGACTTCCCCCTTTACCATTGTCAACAATCTAGATCCCACCATGTTGGTGGCTTGCCTTATTTGGAGTCACTTTTAAGGCAAGGATCCGTATTCCCAGTAGGTGCTTTTGGTGAATGGGCTTTCTTTGTTGGCCTTGTTGATGGAGTAGGATACACGAACAACTTCTTTTCAACCCCCTTTGTGGTTGTCGCAGATTGGTTCCTTCTCCTTTATAAACATGTGTCATTAAAGGGGTCAATGTCCACTGATATTCATCACTTAGAATACTACTAAGTTAATTCATGCATTACCTTAGAGCTAGCAGACTTGCAACAGTTTGCTGACCCTCCTTATACGACCAATTCGCCATCCAAGTTGATCACTTTGATGTTTGGACCCTCAAATAAGGCAACGTAGTCATTCCACGAGGCCGGTACCTCCGTCAGGCGAGTCATAGGGGTTAAAGGATGGTCGTCTTCATCAGTTACTCCGACCAAAATGGTAGTGTCCTTCTCTTGGTCAACATTGCCGGGATTAAGAGCTTACTTTCCTTTGTTCCTCGAGCTTTCAGCTAGTATTGTGTCCTAGGAGGGGGCATCATGAGGACAATTTGCATCTACCCTAGGCACGCTACCCACGTAATCACCATCCAGGTGCAGCTGCATCCTAATTGCCTTCTCCATCAGATGCATGGAATCCTTCATAAGGGTGCATAGGCGTTCCACCTCTGTTTGTCTCGATGAAATTGTCTACAAACATCTTTCGTTAATATCACTATAGAACGACTGAATAAGGTTAATTTATTAAATATTAGATGCAATGGACGAAGGGAAGGGTTTACGATTCTTACCTCCGTTGTAGCCAAGACCCTATGTAGAATGCTCATCATTGACACCATCTGATGATGTAGTCTGGACTCTTCTGTGCTTGACATCCCTTGTTAATATATATTTCAAGAGTTAAATATTACACATAATGCCGAATACATAACTCGGATGCATGGAGTGCATTCTTACCGTAAAATAGATCGAGGTTGGGGGTGTATCATTTGATAAGACATTGCCCATGGCATGGTCATGGACCTCGCTAATGGGATCTTTGCAAAATGACATTGGCAGAAGTTAGTCCATTGGATGAGAAAATGGAGTGGGTGGGGACGATAATGTTTAGAGATGATAAAGCGAGTGTCCAACCTGCAAGCCGTTAAAATGTTGTCGGCATTCATCCTCGGAGATTCGAAGATAGTCTTCTCCATGAGTCAGTTTTTCTCCGCAAGGCAAACTCAGATTCATGTAAGTCGTCTTATGTAATGTACAAGCAATTGTAATCGAAGCCATGTATACAGAAAATTAGAAAGGGATGCAGGTTTCCATGCACATTTTGTAACATCCTCGTTTTCTTTAATATAGCGTAATAGGAATTTTGAATTATTTCACTTAGGCAGTGTGAGAATTTCTCTGGTAGCGTTATGCCATGATTATCCTCACACTTAAAACTATAGGGTAGTATGACACTGCCATTGAAATTATTGTACTGCTGTATACTAAAAATTAGGAAAAGATGAAAATGCCCTCGTAGTGTAAACTTTTGGTTATTTATAGTTTTGCGCAGAACATTTTGTAATTACACTTTGATCCTAGATGATAATTTCATATTGATTCCAAGACTTTAGAAAATGACATTTAGGTCCCCGCATTCGTAGAATTAGTAGAATAGGGTTCCAAACGGAGCTGAACGACATATCGGAACCGTAGAAACCTAAGACTTAGCCTACTGAGCCACAGAGGTATCCAAGTGTGAAATGACATGGAATACCCCTGGACTTGGTCAAATTTACAAAAATGCCATTAGTTATAAAAAGATAGAAAATACAGAGAAAAATCCGATAAAAAACAGATAGAAAATACTAAAGGTCTTACACAAAACCAAAAACTACCCAGAAGGCCTTGAAAAATTCTCAAGAATATTACAAATATATTTTTAACATAATTTTGAAGATAAATATCAAATTTTAATAAATTTGAGCAATATTTACATAATTACACAAAAATAACCTTATCGGGGTATAAAACGGGCACCGAAAATCATATAAGATCACTTTAACTTGCAGTACGGCAAAGAATCACTGAAGTTCTGGGCTTGGGCTTGAAGGACCATGTGAATGGGCCTCAAATTGGGCCTTGGCAGCTGCAACCTTGGGCCAAACAGCTTTTGAATTTATTTTGGGCTTAATTATACTTAATTACATAAAAAAGGCCTAAAATAAGTCATAAATCATAAAATAAATTAAATAAATTGAATAAAAAAAAATCAACTAAGCCTAACCTTCAGACCTAGGATACCCCCAACAGTCCTCCAGCCCCTAGAATTAGTTTCAAACAAAATGTGAACAAGGATTAGCAAAATTCTAACCAAGACATCAAATAGTCAACAATTCATTAAATTACTTTTACTAATTTACCTTACCTTTTTGACTTAACCATGTTATAACAGATTTTGTCACCCAAAATCTGATACATAGGCGCAGCACTTCACATGGATCAGCAGAGATTTTTTTCATTTAATTATTAGATAATTAATTAGGCTAATTAACCCAAAATAGGCATATTTAAGGCTAAAATTCACTAAAAATAGTAAAAATTATACAAAAATTCTGAAAAAATTCTGAGTATCATCTAACACATAATTAAACATAGATTTAATGGTAGATTAAATAAATTTAATTATTTGCTAAGTATTTTATTAATTAAAGCTTGAATTGCAAAAACTAGTTTTTAGCAAAAACACTAATTATGCACAAATTAAGGGTTAAACTATTTTAATCTTTTCTCAAACCTTAATCACCATATAATATGAATATTATATCATGCTTAAATAAGTTTGTTGCGGTGATTAGAATAATTAACCATTGATGTCTTAATTAACTAACAAAACTACCTAATTAAGTCAATAACTAATTAAATGATTAAGACTAACTAAAATCACAATTTTTCTATAAAAAGACTCACCCCATCAGACCTACACACACTTTAGAACCCTTCATCTCAGCCCCAAGTACCTCCAAAATGTGTAGCCTTCCTCTCCCCCTTCCTCCTCCATTTTCTCTCAAGTTCTTCACAAAAACACCTTCAAAACATCACCAAATCTTCACCCTTTCCAACTAGCCTCATACACCATCAATTTTCATCATTGAAACACACATTCAAGCCCTCAAAAAGAAGCAAGAACCACATGATTAGCTATTGCCCACCACTTGGTGCAGTTGGAGTTTTCAAGAGCTAACTCAAGTAGGGTTTTTCTTTCACTCTTTTAGGTTCATGCATGAGTTTCTTGCTAACTTGTGATGTTATTTGAAGCTTTGGGTGTTTATTTTCAAAATATGTTATTTTGAACTTCTAATAGTTAGTGATTGTTTGGGTTTATGATGAATTTTTGAAAGGATTTGTGTTTCTAATGATGTTTACTTGTGTTTTCATGCAACTTGTGATTTTCATTTAAAGATGTTGCTGTCCTGTTTTGGGCATAATATATTCTCATTCTTTCTCATCTATTTTATGATATTGAAGTGTTGGTTTGATGCCTTAGATGTTGTATTTTTATGTGTAGAAGACTTGTGTGCTTTGCTTTGAAGTTAAGAAGCTAAATAACCATAACTTATCACAAAACTTAATCTCGGCCATGTACAGGGCAGCCACTATAAGTTATGTTCTTGAGATGTTATGAGTTGTATTTTGCTGAAATTTAAGTGTTGAATCGATATAGATATGTATCCCTTTGTTTGTGAAGCATAAGAACATGAAAATACTTGATTTTGGTGATGTTTTGTAAGGGTTATGCATACTAAACGTGAAAGAGTTCAGCTGTCCTGTTTTGTGCCTAATGTTCCAACATGTTTCTCGAATAATTTAAGTGAGAAAATTTGTTATATTGGTGTCACATAACCTATAGTTTAATTATATGTGCTTATGTACTAATTTTACATGACTTTGGTGCATGAAAGTTTGTGTTTCAATGGGTTTCATAGGCTGCCCTGTTTTGGGCAGCAGTTTAAGTTAATTTATATCATGTATCTAAAGCATCTAAATGGTCCATTTTATGTCTTGATTAATGAGTTTTCATTGGAATAAATTTTGAGTTAGTGTATGTAAGATTACAAGCTACTTTCCTACTTAAATAACTTGATGATCTTGAAAATGTTTGAGTTCAAAATTCTGCACCCATTGGCTGTGCACTTCCAACAGGTTTTTGAAAGTGTTTTTAAGCCCTTAAAGTTGTATTGATGTTAGAGAATCTATGTGATCATATTAAGTAATTATATGATAAGTTTCTTGTGTTTTGAGTTAGTTTTCTAAGTAAAAGTTAGATTTTATTTTCTGCCCTGTTTTGGACAACATGTTTATCATTTCTATTTCTCTTGATTTAATGTTTTATAAACTTCATTTGATGCCTTAAATCATGTAATTTCACTTAATTAAGCTTCATGCAAAAGCATGAGAAGTTTTGAATCAAATGCTTTGTTTTTGGCCTCATGTATATTTTGGCCATGCATTACCTTTCTATAAGTAAGTTATTTTAATTAGTTTGTTACATTGAAGTGTTTTTAAACCGTTGAGTATGATTGAATTAGGGCAGTTATGTGATAGTTTCTTTTGGGGACAATAAGACACTAAAAGCTACTTAAAACTTAATAAAATGAATCATTACCTTTGCTTGGAGTTCATGACCTTGACCTATGTTATTGAAGTTTAGATGAACTCATTTGAATTTCTATGAGACTATGAGAATTATATTATACTTATTTGAGACCTTTTTGGGTCATACCTATGCATGGAGTACCTTTACTTGAACACGAACCACGGACCTTGAACTATGGAACATTGTACTATGATGATGGACTTTGGACTATGACTATGGACTAAATCACGCTATTAATCACATTAAATAACCTTAAACATAAAGATTTAATTTAAACATAAAGATTTAATTTAAGGGTCCCATTAGAAATGTCACATGAACTATCTAGCTCCTTGCTTGAAAAGGTTTTCTAAACTTTGGTTTAAAAATAAGAATTTTGAACTAGTCTTTGAAGTATTTGTGAAGTCTTTGATTGGCATATGAATATGATCATTTATATATGTGAATTTCGAAATTTATGCATGAATATGTACGTGAATCATGTGTGTCCTAATGCACTTTGAACTTATGCGAATAAAGTGTTATAATATGTGCTTATGTGTAATCTATGATTAAGCTCTTTTTTGCTATGTATGATCAAGATTATGAGAATTTCTTACCATGAATTAAGTATTCACAATATCATGCATATCCGCTAAGATATTATGTGCTTTTGGTGCAATTATAAGTTTTATGTGTGCACTGAAATATGCTCAAAATAGTTTGTGTTATGTTCACTTTGTGATAGAAATGAAACTATGCACCATTTGAATGGAAATTACATATATGCACTTATGTCTGGCTGTTATATATGACTCAATGAATAAGTGAGTGTGTGGGCCCCACCGTATAGTGGACAAGCTATGCATTTCACTAAGTGACACCTTGGGCCCCGCCTTATTAGCAAATCAAGACTTGGTAATCACTAAGTTTGGCAATGGATTTGAAATGGTACCTTGGGCCCCACCAAGTTAGCGGACAAGGACTTGGTGTCTATTATGTGAATACCTTGGGCCCCACCAAGGTAGCGGATAAGGACTTGGTAATTCACTGATTTGACTAGGGGATGCCCTAGCAAAGAGAGCTATCATAGATTCGGATTATTAATGCAGGCCCTACAGACTTTAGTCACTAGAAAAGGAAGCAGTAAAAGGATCAATAGTATACTTGTGATTATTAAATTTATATATTGCTTGATTATATTACTACTTTACTATTTTTAATATTGTGACACACTTCCATCTTGTTTGACATTAATAGTAGTTGGGAATAATAATTTATCTTGTTAATTGTTGTGCCTAGATATCTGTTATTTTGCTGCTAAATATTCTGACAGTGTTTGTTTATATGGCTTATATATTGCTGCACTCCTGCCTTTGTTCTTAGCATTTTTTGGATGAAGCGAGATTCCCCTAGAAACACCGCCCTACTGGGAGACTTCTTTCACCCCTTTTTCTTTGGTGTTTCCAGATGGTATGGATCATCCTTAATATTAAGATGGACATTATTTATGAGCCTGATATACTGAATAATGGAGTTATATTGCATGTTGTGGATCGTGTCCTTTCTATTACTATAATAAATGACTTGTTTTAGGATGCTATAATATAGCTTACGACGCTTCTTTTTGGCATCTTCATCCGACATATTTATTTTGAGCAATGGTGGGCTGTATATGGGTTGGGTGAAGATGATTAGTAGTATAAGCATCTCGTCCCCCTTTCGATATTTTGGGTCCTGTATTATGACTACATTATGTACTCCATGATGCAGTAGTTATGATGTATGTTTTCTGTAAATGGTAGTTTACCCTATAAGTGAATTTCTCAAACTAGTAAATAGTAGTAACTCCGACTAGTATGCGATAACATTATCTCCGCCGAGCGAAAAGATTAATCAATAAGTAAGATTAATGATAACAAACAGTGAAAAAAAAATTTATCCACTCTAAAATTAAAGTAGTAAGTTTAGTAATACCTTACTGGCTAATTATTATCCAATTTAAGTAAAGGAAATTAAAGCGGTATAATAATAGTTAGTAGTAGGGTGTTACACATTGCGGGTAGTCAGATCCTGGTCACCTTTAAACCAAACCTTCCATGTAAGTGGCAGCTAAGGGCATGTCAAGTCGAGGGCTAACAAGACGAAGCAAATTATCCTAACTAGCCCTTCCAACTTTGCTCCTAATTACACCTGAGTTGAGCAATGAAAGTGGGTACGGATGGTTTAGCTGCATCCCTTCGTAATCTTGGTGGAGGTCTCAAGCCACTGTGTCACTCTGAACGAGGGACTACAACCCTATTATTCTCACTGCCACCATTGCAGAGTCATCCTTGTTTTAGCATGATAGACATAAAATTCTCTATTTGCAACCACAACAAAACTATAAAATATATAAAAATGTACTTTTCAATGATACTGAAAAAAAATTAACAAAATTGTATCCTACACTCCAAGGTATGGTGGGAAAAAAGAAATTTAAAATGCCAAAGTGATATACTATGGAAAATGATCCAGGGAAAAATAACTTACCAACGCATTGAAGGAATCTACCAACGATTTGGTCAAATTTGCCAGCGTTATTTGGGGAATTTACCAGCGCCCAGAGAATGAACCATTTTCAAATCTAATTTTTTTTGTAAGTTAAGATTCAGTGACATCCAAGCTTGGTTAAGGAGTAAGTGTGCCTCTTTACTCAATAATCATTTATGGTGAAAAAAAAAAGAAATTTAAAATGCCAAAGTCATATAATATCGAAAATGATCAAGGCAAAAATAACTTACTAGTGCCTTGAAGGAATCTACTAGCAATTTGGTCAAATTTGCCAACATTATTTGGGGAATTTACTAGCGCCTAGAGAATGAACCATTTTCAAATCTGATTTTTTTTGTAAGTTAAGATTCAGTGACATGCAAGCTTGGTTGAGGAGTAAGTGTGCCTCTTTAGTCAATAATCGTTTATGGTGGAAAAAAAGAAATTTAAAATGCCAAAGCGATATAATATAGAAAATGATCCACATAAAAATGCCAAATAGAGGCACTAGTAAAATTGAAAATGCCTTTTGCTCAAATTTACCAGCATTTTTGATTAATTTACCAACTTCAAAAGATCTCATTATCCAAATAATCAAATTTTAACAGGTCCTTGAGGCTGGTGAATTCTTTAAAAATGCTAGACAAATTTGAGAAAAACGTTGCTAAATTCGTGGAAGGCGATGGTAAGTGACTCTCTCTTATGCTTTGAAAATTTTTTTCACTTTCTTAATTTTTTTTATCCATAACGATTATTGACTAAAAGCACACTTAATGAACAAAGCTTGCATGTCACTGAATCTTAATCTCCCAATAAGTAGGTTTTAAATATTTCCTAAGATGCTAGTAAATTCTTTATAAACACTGGTTAATTTGATCAAAACGCGGGTAAATTTGTGCAAGGCACTGGTAATTTCCTCTCTTTGCCGTATGTTTGGATCCTTTTTAACTCTTTGCCTTATCAATCCTTTTTTTCTGCAACGATTATTGACTAAAAGCACATTTTAATGAACCAAGCTAAAATGCCCTTGAATCTTATTCCCCAACTAATCTAATTTTAAATTCCTTTTTTGGACGCGGGTAAATTCTTGAAAAATGCTGATAAATTTGCTCAAAACGCTAGTAAATTCATGATAGACGCTGGTGATTGTCCTTATTTGGATTCTTTATTTTGCTTTTTCATTTTTTTCCCCACGATTATTGGCTAAGTGCAGCAAAATCAATAAATGAAACATATCAGTAAAATGCTATTCCCTAGGACTTCATATTTCATATAGTTCATGAGACTGCTAAATTCATTCCAAAAGCTGCAGGTAATTTTGCTTTTAAATTTCATAATAGGAACCAGAGCGAATCCTCAAGTGTGACTATTTCATGAGCAAGGTGATCTCCAGTCCTTAGAGCAAAGATTGATAATCATTCTCCAACAGTTGAATTGCAATCTAGAAGTGCCAACAAATATCATGACCAGTCGTATCCAGGGCCTCAAAACTTTACTAATATGCTTGCAGTACCGTTTGGCTTGGCCAAGAGCATAAGACACTACCAACTAATCACATAATTTTGGCGAAGGAGATGAGCAACCTGGACACAAGAAACAATTATCAATGCAAAACTTCAAGCACCATTGTAAAAATGGATGCTACACGTGTTGCAAATAACATTTTTCCCAGAGCCAAATACATACAACATTGAAAAGTAAATACAATTTGAGTTGCAGAACATATCGGCAGACTACATGAACCAAAATAACGAAAAAGAAGTAGGAACTACATTATTTACTGAGAAAGGGACAATTTCAATATACTCACCATGCAGGGCTAACCTACACAACTCTTAGACTCCAAATCTCTTCATCTTGAGCAAAAGTTGTTGAAGGTTTGTTGAATCTACTTTGGATAATATTCAAGCACTCAGCTTTTCAGAACATCGGGATTTATTTGCACTCATCAAGTTAAGATCAGGAGCATCAGGCCAGGGCCAACCAGCTTTAACAACTATCCATCTTCAAAAGCACCCTCAAACAAAGGATGACAATCCATGTGCACCTATTTTCGCTTTTGCTTAAGATCCCCTACAGTGTAAGGAGTTTTTCCATGTGGCCCAATCTTCCGCCTTCTCTGAAATTTCTTAACCCGGGTTGCAACATTTGATTGCTTTCTATCAGTTGTATGATCCTGATCTCCAACTTCTTTGCTAGCCACTCCTGTTAAAGTAAACCGTAGAGATATACAATTGGCAAGTTTATGCAATTCATCTTATAGTAGATTAATTCAAATTATCGATATAAACAGCCTTTGTTCATAAATTTATAATTATGCACAAACATGTCACATTCTCTAGATCTTCTTCATTAGTGCCAGAATCCTCTACATTCGGAGTTTTAGCCAGAGGAGATGATACTTTGCCATGCGATGCACTTGAAAGTAGTGAATCAACTTTTGCAGTATGTAACACTCTTGCTCTTGCCTCATTTCTATCATCCAGTACCCAACGCGTGAGTAGCTCACATCGAATGTGTTTAATATCAGTCTGTGGCCATTATGTATTTAAAATTACACATCATTATGGTAATATAATATAATCACAACATACAAAGAAGAGAAAAGGAAACTGGCCTTAGACCAAGGAGGCATGCTATGCCCTCCGTATGTCTTAACACCATCCCATATCTCTATGTATTTGATGGTGTAAACACTATAGATATTTCTTTAAGATAAACACAAAAGAAGCCACAATGAATTAACAAATTGAGGACGAATATGCAACTAAGATCAATAAACAAAACCAATCAGCCCTTACCTATTATGCTACGGTTGCACCTTGACCATCTCAATTTTCAGCTCATCACAACTGGCGAATGTCAATTCCAACAATGGCAATATAACCTTAAATCGATAAGCCTGTAAAATTGAGATACCAATAACACTCATAAATCTCAATAAACAGCCAAAGCTGATTATTAGGCAGTAAATTTAATTTTCATACCACTAGCTGGTCAAGCTTAACCTTGTCACCCCTATGAGACCGTGGTAGAAAATCCAGCACATACAATGTCCTTTTATCTCTAATTAAAGCATAGCACCACCAATGCCTTGGAAATATGGCTGGTGTAAGGATCTGCAACAACAATATAAGATTTGCAAAACCATGATATCATTAAGAATGTGTATGGGAGATATAGCTTGAAGGGAAAGGGATGGAAAGGAATGAATTTGGGAGTTTTTTCCATGTTTGGAAGTGCAGTGCCAAGTTGAGGAAAGCAAGGGCTTTCAGGGTTTTCCTTACTTAGACCTTAAAAGTTGTTTATCATATCCATTTTCAAACTCCCATATAAGGGGAACCCAAAGACTTTAAACCCCTTTTTTCCTAACCCCTCCTTCCACTTTCATTTTTCCTTTTCCTTCCCCTCCACCCCAACAACCATAACATGCTACAATGATTGAAATTAAATACCTCATTACAAGTGCCGATGTTACTATTAAAAAAGGGAAAATGCACCGGAATATCAGTCGACAGCTGCAGATGCCCTTTCTTGAATTCTCCAAGTCTTTTTACAAGTTCATCCTGTGATAACAAAAAAAAATAACAACATTAGTCTTTTCATGCAAGATTTTAATTCATAGATTCATATTGAAATTGTGCAAGTAAGCTGTACTCACCACAAAATAGGATGAAAGACAAAACCGAGACCTCGACATTCGTACATTGTCATTGTTAAATAGGGTACTTGCAAAGGAAACAGGCTGGGCATAACAAGAGAATATAAGGTCATGAGGTAATCTTAGGCATTTGTACAATTAACAGGAAAATATTAGTATTGCTGAGATTTACTACATGATTGCTGATCCACTCTCCAGGTGCTAACGTCACCGCCTCGCAATGCTCTAAAAAAGTATGGCCAGCCCGAAACAGCACCCTAAAAAGACCCAAAGGTAAATATATAGTCAAAAGACCCTAAACACTAAATATATAGTCAATTATTCAACTTTAGTTTTAAGCGACTACAAATGAGTAGATTTTGATACAATAGGAGGAAAATATTTCCCTACTCGGTTGGAGGACCAAATTGATGGGAATGCACTGCACTTTGCTTCCCAATGCTATAGTCATATAATGTTTCAAGCAAGTTTTCTCGGTCATCTCCGTCATTGGTCAAAACAAGCTGTCCATGGACAATGCCTTCCCTATATTCATCTTCTTCATCTTTTCTAGCATCCATGTAACCCTCGGCCTCGTTGGCATCCACGGTGCCTTCATCGTCCTCCCTGGCATCGATGGTGCCTTCATTGTCCTCCCTGGCAACCATGGTGCCCTCGTCATCCTCCCTGGCATACATGGCGCCTTCATTGTCCTCCCTGGCATCCATGGTGCCTTCATTGTCCTCCTTGGCATCCATGGTGCCTTCATTATTCTCCTTGGCATCCATGATGCAGTCATCATCCTCCTTGGCATCCACAATAATTTCTGATTCTTTAATGCTCGGTGTTTTCAATAGTCACTGTTCGGGCTTGCTGCAGTCATCAAACTCATGAGCCAGAATATGGTCATATACTAACTTCCACATATTCAACTGCTCTCGAACCTTCTGCTGCACAAACTGCAGATGCCAATTTATTCAAAAGTGAGTTAGTTAATTATTAATTAAGTAGTTAATTAGTTAATTCACCAACGCACCTAGTTTTGCTACATATAGATAAATGAATCCACTAATCAAAATCAAACCCAGGTGCATTGTTCAATACCTCGCTCTTGTAGATGGTATGGAGTTCAAGCTCCTCAAAAATGTCATCTTCATCATTGACACGGTTCAGTAATCCCTATCACAGAACAATGAACATAATGAACTATTATTTGGGTAATCGAGTCGATAAATCATAACTCCAATCTATATGATCTCATCAACTATTATTTTAATATTTAACTTAATTTCACATATCAACCTCAGTCATAGACTTAATTTAAATGGTTTTGAGCCCAATGTATCTGTTCATTGTTCTTTTCCTCCCGAATCCGCGACTCCACCATCTCGTCATCCCCGTATTTAACCAATGGAAGCTTTATACTCGGTGGGATCACAGCCAGTGGTCGACCATGGAAATACATGAGTTGTGCAATGCCAAAACATTATTAAGATCTACATATCTACATGAACAAGCCATACTCAAATCATTACAAAGGTGTTGAATTACATACCATCAGGCAAAAAAGACAGCCTCCAATGCTCTTGGTCTTTCCTTTCTTCATCTTCTTGAATGCTTCAATTTGCTTTACAAGCCAATCAACTATGAATTCGCTCCAGTTATAGTTGCGCAAATTTTGCACATCAATAATGGCCCCCAACAACTTTGGGCTAGGTGCCATATCTGATGTTGGGCACAAGAAATATGACAACGCATATAGCAAATATGCTCTTCTAAATTGGTCGTCAGTTCTCCCGTCAGCAATCATTGCTTCAAGCTGACTATATTTGATGCCTTTAACTAGCAATTTTTGCTCATCGTTGAAGGACTTTGGAACAAGCAACCCTATTACATCCAAAGTATTAGAATTGTCAAATCCATAAATTTTAAATATGAACAAGTAACAAAAAATTATCATTTCATCCAAATAATAATAAATTCATCATAATAACTCAAAAGGGGAAAAAAATAATGCCATAAAGGTTTAATTGGTAGGAAAAAATTACCATTATTCGGTAGCCCAAGGGCCATGCCAACATCATGGTAGGTAATAGGGATATCGTGTCCCTTAACAACCATTACATGCCACCACAAGTCAAAAGATTTCACAAGCCTTAGGCACAATATGCGGTTGAAGGACTTGCATCTAAGATCCAACAATCCTCCAAACCCCATATCCATAACAATCTTGACTTGCTCTTCTGTCAACTTTGCATGTAAACTATGTAACCGACTAGGCGAGCACCGGGTGAGGAATGCAGCCTTCATTTAGCATGCATTACAAAGATTATATCAGTCCTCAAATGTCACTATGGATGAAAGAGAAAAAGTCTGATCGATAATGAGATAATGAGATAGGGAGTTAAAATGCAAATTTGCTTTCTAGACCTTTTATTCGCACCAAAATAGAAGCACACAGCCAACATAGTGATTCATTTAATTGTACTAGTCAAATTTAAATTATTTGTTACTCAAACACATACCTTCCCTAATTTCTTCTTAGGCCGCTTCTTGATCTTTTCTAAAAAATCCTCAACAAGGGAACTACCTAGATCAGTAGAATTACACATAAAATTTTATGATAAACAAAACAAAATTAAACTTCAGTAATTAAATTCAACTGTAAAGCAAATTAGCTACTTTCACCGTCCTCAAGTTGAGGAAAATCAAGTCCAAATCTCGCATGAGTTCTTTTGCATGCGAATATGTTAATTGCAAAAATATCAAAGGTATGGATAAATGATGAACCATATATAGTGAAAAAAATAGGTAAAACTCTAATCAACCTCGCTTGACAACATCTACTCTACAAAAAAGAATGTCGATCATAGCATGACATACCTTGTACTTGACTACATTTGTTTGCTTGCCTCCTCCCCATTTAGATTTATAATACTTTATGTAACACTTTATCAGACAAGTATTATGCTTAAATCATAATAAATTATCTGATAAGAGATTACGTGTAGTGAACTAATTCAAAATTCTGTTTTCTGTATCATTATTAATTACCCACAAAAAAATGACTATTCGTGTAATAACATTTTCTGCTTGACGGCGGAATAAATACTAGTTAATTAGTATACTGTAAATAACATAACATAAATAAAATTGCAATAAAGACGGAACTACTGTAAAATACATCTTAAATATATACATAGACGTCTACTTGCAAAGTTTGTCAAAATGATACAGGGTAAAAAAAAATGAGGCCGCTAATACAAAATAAAATGGCCGGTCCCTAAGAACAGTATCCTAGATGGTCCCCATGGGACATTTCATATACTCCTCCTAATTTCTACCCATCTGTACATGACCCAGACTGCCAAAAGAAGGCCATTCTGTACATCTACTATTGCTACAACATGCCCACTACCTAAACAGAATCCGAAGAAAGAAACCTATTCGCCATGGTGGCATCTGCAGGAGGGTGGCCCGCGCTAGGAGCAGAGGCCGAGGAAGAGGAACTCGCCGCCTCAGACAGATCCTCCTCTGACATTGAGGCAGAAAGCATCTACTACGGTGGTGAAGCAGGAGGGGCCATACGAGTTGGGGCTGCTACCGTTGTTGGTGCTATTGCTAGTGCTGCTGCTGGTGCTGGTGGAGGTGGAAATGGATGGGCCATATGAAAGGAATAGCAATATAAGGGACACTGGGGTCAAAAAGTGGGTGTATAAGTGATACGGCAAAATCTCTCTAGAAAAAGAAATAAAGACGGAACTGACATCTGCCAGATATATATACAGAATCCAGGAACGGGTCGATGTAGATATGGAGCTCGGGGAACTCAATGAACAGGACTCCTGTTGCGGCGTTCTCCATAGTCTGAGAATGACATGGAAATATACAATAGGGTGAGAAATAAAAATTTCTCAATAAGAAATCCTAGTTTCTACATATATGTCATCGCTGTCATTCTCAGTTGTTTCGGTCTTTCCGTAGTTCAAATTTAGTATGGCACAAGAGTAATATTTAACTCAAATACTCACTTATAAAACATACACCGAAACAAACTCAATTTTAGTTAACAGATATCCTATTACAATTAAAACAATAATGTTAAGAGTACAATAGCATATCAAGAATAATAAATAGGTATCTAGAACAATCAATTAAGGAGTATCATACTGCACATGTAAATGTGAAATTGGAAAAAAATGCATCTTATCCTTGAAGGCTTTCGCCTCATAAAACTTATTTCCATCCTTGGTCCCCTGGGAGTTATTGGCCATATACTCCTGGGTGATAGTTCGCTTTTCAGGATCGAGCTCGTTCCTATACAGGGTCAATGGGTTTGCTTTCCCCGATTTCTCCACTGATCTATTCCCCTTAACTTTGTTCAGGGGCTGGCCCAAGTCACATGGAAATCCTTTTTCATACTTATAGAGTAGCATTGCTTATCTAACACTTTGATCAATGCATGCATAACTTGTGAATTTACTTTAATGGCATTTTCTGCTGAAATCTCAGTAGCATAACGGATCATGTCCCCTTCCCCAAGAATAGCACCAGACAATTAGGACATTTAAATCAAATAGTAAACTCAATATAATATATCATATTCATACCAAGAACATAACAATATTGATAAGTACAAGATTTAGAATCTCAAGTATCAATCTATCTTGCAGGCTTTTCATTTTTATTAAGGTTCCCGAGTTCAACTTTCAATATCCAACGGGTTCCGAGTTCCAATCTTATCTAGTTTCCGGCTTCCCTACATTATGTTTAGTCTCCCAAGGTTACATCATTCCTGACTTCCGGGGTTGTGCGACTTCCGACCTTATCCCACCATTGGTCTTTTGAGACTATGATAAGTATGTTTCCTAAATCCCAAGCTTCTTATTTACTGGGTTCCGAGTTAAACATCAAATATATTCGATCTAGCTCTTTCTACTAAGTTCCGAGAACAGCCTTAAAACATACCCGATATGGATTCCTATTCACTAAGTCCGAGTTCAATCATTAGGTAAACCCCTCCAAGTTCAACCTTAAGTATACTCTTCCGAGTTCATCCTTGCATACTCCCGACCTAGTTTTCTATTTTACTGAGTCCCGACTTCGACTTCAAATATTCTCGACCTAGTCCCTTATTTATTAAGTTTAGAGTTTGATTCTAAGTATACCGACCTAGCTTTCTGTTTACTAAATTCTGACTTTGACTTCAAATATTCCTGACCTAGTCCCTTACTCACTAAGATTAGAGTTCGATTCTAAGTGTACCGACCTAGCTTTCTATTCACTAAATTCCGACTTCCAATATTAACTCAAATTATTTGTGTCTTATCTTAGACTTGTCCTACTTCTAGCTAAAATTGCACTCTTACGGGGAAAAATTCACTAAAAATAGAAATATGGGTGAAATTATGCAAAATTTATATCTATGTAAAGCTAACAGAACAAGCTTTCAAATGAATAAAGTTTCATATCATTTGGATGAGTATAATTTGAGTTATAGGCTTTGGAACTTGACCCTACTAGACTACCCTATTCTAACCCGGATTGGACATAGGGCAACTTTCTCGACTCACTAAGAACAAACGGGACCTTATCAAATTCAAAAATTTTTATGAATGATTCTCCTATGTGTTAGCTTTCTAACAAAGTTAGTTTCACTCAATTTGGAGTTATATAGCGTGAGTTACATCTTTCTCAACTCATACTGTTCGGGTGGAAGTCCTGATTTCTAGGTTAAACTTCAAAAATTCATAACTTCCTCTTTACTAATCCAATGGTCTTATATTATATATGTATGGAAAGCCCTGAATGTCTAGTTTCATATGAAAATAGATTCATCCACTTTGATTGGCTATAGACAGAGCCATACACTCCGCCGTATGGACTGCCGAGGAAAACCCTAACAGCTTTTTAATTTATTCTCTATTCTTCAAGCTATTTGTTATCAATTCCAATTTTAATCACAATATACATGTGAAACTAATCATAAACCATCATCATCACTCTACATAACATTAATATCTCAAGTTATACATGACCACCATGCAGCCCCAAATCAAGGAAAATAAGAAGAGAAGTAGGATCCCCTACCTTGTCTAGTTGAACTTTGGGTTAATTTAGTGGCTTTGATGTGAACAACTTGTGTTGAGACTTGAAGGAAGGATGGAAATGGAGTGGAGATGAGAGTGAGGAGAAGAGAAATGAAGAGAGCTTCAGCAAGGAGGTGGCCGAAAATGATAAGAAGAAAGGGAAGAAAAGGTGGAGACCTTTTGGGAGCACCTTTTCTTTGATTGGTGGATTTAACTCCATCATAGAATTTTGTTTAGATTCCCTCCCTCAATGGTTGATCAAGGTGCCACATGAGGGAGTGGTTTGGCTAAATCGTAGCCATTGATCCTAGGGCACTCATAGAAAAATTTCTATTGATCCAGTTTCAATAGTTTAACTTACCGAAACCTTACCCATTTCTCTTAAATCGGCAAACCGGTTTTAGAAAAATTCTGTGAGGTTTCCTATGTTCCTAATCTAATTCTATCAAGCCTAATCACTTCTAAATCACACTTAATTAGCTTTAGGTGAATGCTTAATCGAATTCCAATTAAACTCACTTATTCGATAAAAACCGAACAACTCGGTTATTAACGATAAAATTTTTCGGACGTTGCACTTTATCACAGCAAATTCACATTATAGTACCTACAAAGCATATTTCATCTCTTTCTCAATTTTAGAGAAGGCAGCCTCCAAGGAAATTTAATTGAGTATTTCAAGTGTAACATGTGTCCATGAGCTATGCCAATCATTCTAACACACAGTATCTAGCACAATTTCGTTTCCATTCCAACAAACCTACAAGCCGACTCAGCCTAAAGCATTCCCAACTCTCTCATTATTTTCCTTTTAATGTTGAGTATAGAGAGACTTGGCACACCATGTTCAACACCTCTGTCCCCCCTATTTCAACACAATTTTTAGGCCTTATATGTTAAATTCGCTCATTTAGGTTCCCATAGTCAATAATTGTTGCAAATTTCAACAACAAAAGAAAGATATAGACAATTATCAGCATTTCCTAAGAATTTCCATGGTCTTATGAAAGCTTCAAAATCTGTTTCTATCTAAGATGACTTATGTTAAATCTATTGACTAAAGGCAATATTTAGCATATCACAAAATCTTATTCTTCATAAAATAATATTTTCAAGAGTTCGTAATTTGCTTGTAAATTCTTTCCTAGCACTAGTAAGTTTTAACAAAATGCTGGTAAGTTTTAATGCTGGTGAATTTCTATAGTTTCCTATTTCTATTTTTTTTTCTCCTTCTCAAATATTACAATAATTGCACCTAAATCAATAAATATTTATCATCACAAAACCAGATTTTCAATAGGTCCTAATACGCTGGTAAATTCTTAGCAAACGCTGGTAAGTTCTTGGTAAACACCAGTAAATTTGTTTACTTGCCAAAACAAAACTAGATTTTAGAGAATTCATAGACACTGGTAAACCAAATTTTAGAGAATTCTTAGAAAACTCTGGTAAATTCTTGCAAAACATTGGTAAATTTGATCCATACGCTGGTGAGTGCATACAAGCAACATGCTAGTAAATTTCTTTTCTATGGCTCCAAAATAAAACAGCAAACAGAAGAAGTTACCAACATATTACATATACTTACCAGCATTATGCAACAAAGTTACCACCGTTCCTATGAATTTACCAGCGTCTTTGGAACTCTTTAAAATCTGATTTTATGGTATAAAGGTCATAAGTAGAGGTGGAGTCTGTGAAATGTACTACTATTTAATAATGATCGAAGCCTAAACTCATACGAACACAACTGCAAACATCTATGCTTTACTAAGAAAAAACTTGCTACTCATCCTTCACCTACAAATACCCCAAAAAAAATAAAATTAAGCTTCAAAAAGCAGCTTAAAATTCACCATTGACAAGGACTTATACACAAAGACATGAATGTTGTGATTGTACCTAAGACAGAGTGATTGACTCCCTCTAGGGCTAACAAGCGACAAGAAATGGGTGGTCAATGAGACAAGAATAGTGATAGTGTGGAGATAAGTACCCAATGACAAAAGATGTAGAAATTCCTGTAGAAGGGGAAGTAGTTCTTGAGCAGCGTAGGTAAAGGGGCGTTGCTCAATGGTTGGTTGGGGTTGGACGAACGTGGGGGGTGGAAGCGAGGTGGTCAGCACGGACGTGGAGGGTTGGAAGCCAGGGTTTGCCGCGGCGTTTGGTTTTGTTTCTTCAATTTTGAATTTTTTATGTTTCATTCATTTACTATCTTACTGTTTTACTTTTACTATATTAATTGCTCTAAAATTGGGAAGCCAGGTTCCCCTTAATCCTTGACAGCCATCTGATTATCACTAACTCAAACTATCGCTGCAGATCCAACTTAAGGTGTACGTACACCCGCAGTGCATGGAAAACTACGATGCATGTTAGAAAGCGCCTCTACATGATACCTGCTCCTGAGTTTATGCCCAATCATCCTCCTTTACCACCCCCACCACCACCACCCATTTAGGCATAGTTTGCACCTACGGGTGCTTTCACTCCTTCCTTTTTCCTGCTCATAGGTGACACTGAAGTAGATGTCTTATCATCTACATAGTAGTCATAGATAACTTCCAAAGGACGTTGCCCCCAGCATTTGCGGTTTGATGGAGGTACCTGGTAAGTAATTTGTATTTTAAATCTAATTTTAGCGTTAAATTACGATTTCTTAGTAGTTAATGACTAAAATTTTGCCTTTTCTTTATATATCATTTAGTTAGGAGCCTCCTATGCAGGGATTGCACCATATCATAGATGCGATAAAAAAGTTGTATGACGCGCCATATGAGAACTTCATTAAAATTCCAAAGACCTCAAAGTGTGGTACGAGGAGTAGAAGATAATAAGATAACAATTTTTTTATTCAATATTTTACTTCTATATATATTCATACATGACATGTTTTACTTTTCTATGTACATAGGAATTTCATTATTAATCAAGTCAAGGATACAATTATGTACAAGGCTTGGAAGTCTCGGGCTTCCAAGCGCCTCTGCGACATGTATCGAGATGTGTGGCTTGGGAGGGACACCAACCACTCGTGGCTGCAGGAGGCCTATTTATGAGTACTATGAGAATATTAGGCTTTCCCTAATTTCCAAACAAAGTTAGGGAAGAACAAGGCCAATAGGGCCTCCATTAATAGTGGATCCCTACATTGCGATGGCTCGACTACCTTGGCAGGTACAAAGGCTAATATCATAAGTTAATTTAATTAATACACTTAATTTTAAATTTTGGATAATATTATGTATTTAATTATTTGTTAATCAATAACATCGAATTAATTTGAACTGCAGACAAGGCTTTTGAACATGACACTCACACAGGGAGAGGTCTTCAAGGAAACGCACACCCAGAAGGCTGATAAGATGTCATGGGTGGACACCCGCTTCGAGACTACATATGTAATTTCTAAACTTTATACTACATTTTGTTCTTATTTTTTATATCCAATATAATGTATATTTAATACTTGTTTCAATTAATTATAGGCTGAGTAGATGTAGAGTCTTGAGGAGGCCAAATATCAGCAGACTCAGCAAGAATCCCAAGATGGGACCGCTATTGAGTGGCCACTAGTTGACGAGGACATGGTGTGGTCATAGATAGTTGGCAATTTCTATAGAGGTCGCATCTATGGCATGGAAAGCTTCTATAGTGATTCCTTCTCCCTTGCATCTGTGATCAGAGATGTGCCTGCTAGGTCTGCTAGGTCTAAGCAGGTGGAGGAGGCCATTTGCACTCACGTCCATGCACTAAATGAGGAGCACCATCAGAGATTGCAGCAGCAAGAGGAGTGCTTTCAAGTGAAGGAGGCAAAGTTGAAGAGAAGCTAAAGATGGTTGAGAGGAGGGCAGGGAAGAAAGGAGGATCATAAGGCAGATGCAGAAATCCTTCAAAGATCTGTGGGCCAATAGCTCATTATTTCCTCCTCCTCAGTGGCCAGAGATATCTGACCAGCAATCTTCATCATTTTCTTCTTCCTCTACTATGGACGATGAGGATGGCATCACTATTGACAAGCAGGTGTACTCCAAGACTTGTCATTTTTTTATTTTATATTATGTGTAGTACTTATTTTATGGATATTTAATATACTATTTATATATAATAATTTTATTTCTTGTGCTTTTTATTATAATTAATATATTTTATATTTTTGATTATATAAATATTGAAATGATTAAATAAAATATATAATTAAAATAAAATTAACATAAATCATAACAATTAATGATAATGAATAATTAAATAAAATTGAATTATTAAAAAAATTTACTAGTACCAATGGATTTTTTTGTAAAAAATAAATGAAAATATAAATAAATAAATATTATTATTCAATCTTACCGATGGATAATTCGTTGAAAATTCAAAAAAATATATATTTATTGAGAAAATATCCATCAATAAAATTTAAAAAAAATTGACGAAAAATTTGTCGATTTTTCCACATATTTATTGATGGAATTTTTTAAAAAAATCATCAGTTATTTTTATCGATGCTGTTTTTACCAATATATGTTTCTTGTCTCTTAATACGTCAATAAATCTATTGGTATTTCACGTGTTTCTAGCCGTGTATGAAACATTTTTTTTAAAAAAAAAAACTTTGTTCATGTGATACTTTCTATATAAAATTAAATTCTAACAATTAAATATAATTATTTTTTATTATAATCTCACTCGATTTCTTATATTTTTTGGAGCTTTCTGTGGTACACGAGAAAATTTAAAGTGTTTAAAACTCATGCTGAGTTAGACCAATTGTATCATGATATATAATTTAAATACATTTTGCATAAATTTTATAAATTTAATTATTAATAATTATAAATCAATCATTTTACAAAGTTTAACATTTTACTATAGGGATGTTTGGTAACCTCAATAACTAAGTTAACATAGTACAAAATAGAACCAATTATGTTAACAAGTACAAAAATGAACTAATTTTTAATTAAATATTATTTAGTTCCATAACTTAAAAAATTATTTTAATATGTATTTTTCTTTTTTTTTCTTCTTTTGCACCTTTTTCTTTTTGACTACGTTATTAAAAAAACTAATCTAGCAAACAATGGCAACCGACGGTGGCAAACGATGGCAAATGGTGGCGCCCAAAGATGGTGGGTGGTGGTAAACCGTGGTAAGTGGTGGTCAGCGGTGGTGGCTGGCAGCGACAGCGATGAATAGTGGCAACTAGCCGCGATGACAAATGGTGGCGATCAACGATGACGAACAGTGGTGACCAATGACGATGAACGATGGACGGATGGTGGCAAATGGTGGCAGCCAACAATAGCAAATGATGGCGGATGGTGCTGGTGGTGGTAATCAGCAGTGGCCAATAGCAATTAGCGGCGGATAATGGCGGACTGTGGCGATGAACGGTGGTGGATAGTAGTAGAGGATAATTGGCAAGTAGTAAAAAAATATAAAATAAAATGGGAAATTTTTGGGATGAAATAAAATCAATTTAAAATTAATTTTTTTAAGAACTGATTTTAGATCCAAATTAATTCAGATAAAAATTAGTTTTAAAATATTTAAAAGGTTGCCAAACAATATTTATTAAAAATTAGTCCCCATTATACCTAGTTATTCGATTTTTTTAGTCTGCCAAACACTCCCTATAAGATGGCCCAACCCATTTAATTAGTCAGCCCAAATGGGTTGGCTTAAATAGCCCGATCCAATATTATATTAGCTCATTAATATCTGCTATAGGTTGACGTGACCCATTTAACTAGCAGGTCTAAAATGGGTTTAGGTTGGGCCTAAACAAGTTAAGCTTAAATGGGTTGTGTTGCTCTATTTAAGTCCATGGATTAACCTTAAATAGGTTGGATCAATATTATGCTGGTTTGCTAATATTTGTTATAAATTAACTTGATCCATTTAACTAACGAGGCCAAATAAATCTAGCATAAATGCACTCTATTAACTAGTTTAAGTCGATGGGTTAACCTTAAATGGGTTGGCCCAATATTATGTTAACTTGTTTATATTTTCTATAGAGTGGCTTGATCTATGTAACTAGCAAGTCTAAATAGGTTGGGCCTAAATTACTTGAGCTTATATATTAGTTCTTTAATATTTGTTATAAGTTTACTTGACTCATTTAACTAATAGATCTAAATGGTCTTGCCTTAAATAAGCCGGATTGGCCTATTTAACAATCCTATGGGTTAGCTCGCACAGGCAGACCAATATATCCCTGACGACAGAATTCACCCTCTTTTCTAGGTTGCCCAACACTTTCGCAACTTGTTACAACAAGATGGAGAGGTGGAGTTGTGCCACATCTATAGGCCAAGACGATTTCAATGTAAAGCATTGTTATGAAAACTAGACGGACTGGCCGGTTGGATCGGTTAAACTGGGAATCGGACCCCATACTCGTCTGGCCATGTCCCAAGAACCCGTATCTGAAAAATCGGTGAACGGTCAGACCATTACTTGGTTTGCATGGTTTGACAATCTCAGTTGATACAAAAATCTCCAATGGAAGATGAACCAGAGAGACCCCTTCTTCTTCTTCTTCTTCTTCTCTAAGCAGCGACACCAAGTAGCCACCGTGGGGTGCGAACAAGAGAGGACGTTGTGGAGGGCGACCGCTCCCGGCATAAACTGCTCCTCTTTGCCCAAATCTGTGACGAGGAAGACGATTTCCTCTTCTCATTGAACTAATGAGCAACATCCATGGTGCAGCGAGAGAGATAAGCGAGTGCAGCGGTGCAGTTAGAGTGTGGCAACACAGTGACAGTGAGACAGGAAGTGAGAGAGAGTTGAGATGTGAGAGGAGGATGAGCGCTAAAAAAGTAAAAAAGATTAGAAGGCAATGTGTGGCAGCCATCGGATGAGAAAGAAAGGGAAGTTAATAGGTTGGGGGGTTAGATTTTTTGTTTTTTAAATTTTAAATAAATTTGGGTAATAATGGGTTGCAGTATTGGGTAGGATTTAGGAAAAAAATTAGCAGTACCCAAGGGAAAAGGCCACGTTGAGAATGGGCCAAGTCTATTGGATGCTCTTTTATTGTTGTTATGCAACATGTACACAAATTATTATAAATGTATATTTATTTGTTTACATATAATTAATTATAGGAATATATTATATATAAAATTAGGTGCTTTCTCCGGTGCCCAGCAAAATGTGAGGGCATTCGTACCCTGCTCAATTGTCACCACTAAAAATGAAATATATGTTAATTTTAATGATATATCATTAATTATTAATCAAATCTTATTTTAATCCCAACACAGATTTTTTTTTACATTTTACCTCAAATATTATTCAAATTTACTTTTTTAATTTTACAAATAAATCCCTAAATCTATTCAATCGAAAAAAAAAAATCCCAAAATCTCATCACCTTTCTCTTTGGATCTCACATCCCTCCACTATTGCCTAAATCGCCTCCATAGCCGCCTCCACTAGCTGATGAACTGTCGACCGTCGCATGAGCAGACCACCACAGATGGCCATGCTTGCTTGCCATCGTCGCCATGAGCTTCATTGCTACCACCGCATCTGCCACCATCAAACTTGTCCATGGCACTGCTGGCCGCCACGCACAACCATCTCTCTCCACGCGATTCATGCCACCGCACCATGCCAAGCCACCTTGCTGGAGACTAGCTCAAATCGTCATCGCGCCATGGTCACTGCACCAGGCCACGGCTTCATCCCCTGTTCTGGGTCCGAACCTAACCCATTTCCCTTTTCCTTTCCCTTTCCCTTTGTTAGTACTTTTTTTTTTATTTTATAAACTTTTATTTGGTGATTTTTTTTTCTTATGAGTACTTGTTGTGGGCGAAGTTGTTGCTGGAGATTTGAAGTAAGGTTGGGAATGAATGGTGTGGTTGAGTAACTATGTGTTTGAGGGTTGGTGTGACCAATGAGTGCCACCCAAAAAGGTTTTATGTTTGTAATTAATCAACGTGAATTTGAAGTTGGATTTGAACAACTGTAAGAACAATGGGAAGTTTAGAGTTCTTCATGTTCTACATGATTTTTTTTTTCGGTTACATTTTAATCAAAATGAACTGGAAACAAGGAGAAAAGATGCATAAATAAATTTAAGAATTTATGGATAAAAATCAAGAAGTTTATTTAAATAATATTTAGAGTGAAAATATAAAAAAAATATCTGTTGAAGTCAAAATAAAATTTGATTGATTATTGATGATGTGACATTAAAATTAACACATATCTTATTTTTAGTGTTACCAACTAGAAAGGGTACTAATACCCTCTAATTTAGTTGGGTACAGTAGAATTCACCATAAAATTATATATATTATTATAATCCCGTTCAATCATGGTTGAATTGGTTAAATTAATGAATCTTTAAATTATTATTTTGTTCGATTTGATATTCGGTCATATTTTCAGAACTTTGATATAAAGTGCTTCAATGATGCACCATCTAACATTTGTTCTTTAACTTCTTGACGAGTAAAACCTTAAATTATTCTTTAAATATGGAAAATTAACTTAATCTTTGAAAGAATTGTGATGATAATTTAGTCATTAAAAGAATTAATACATCAATTTAATTTTCAAAAGATTAATATTTATTTAAAGTTAATCCCAAAAAATAAACAAATTTAGATTATTTTAAAATAAATTTTAATTTTTTAATAATTAAGTTAATATTATAAATATTTTGAAGATTAAATTGATATCCCATAATTTTTAAAAAAATTAATTTAATATTATAAATT
Source organism: Pterocarpus macrocarpus (assembly GCA_031439585.1). Lineage (NCBI taxonomy): Eukaryota > Viridiplantae > Streptophyta > Magnoliopsida > Fabales > Fabaceae > Pterocarpus > Pterocarpus macrocarpus. The sequence continues at coordinate 42,483,165 of CM062516.1, read as the reverse complement.
TTTTAAAAATTAAATTAATATTTCACAACACTTTCACAGATCAATTTAAAATTTTACTTGCTTATTGACTATTTATTTTTTTAGGTTGTGAATAAATTCTTCATTAAAGAAACTCAACTAAAAGTGGGAGAAAACAATCAGAAAGCCCATGAGGCCCACTAGTTGGGAAGAGACAGATTACAAACAAGGAGCTCTATCTCTATCTAATAGTCTACGCAACGAATTGAGATAATTAGTAGTCCAATCCCTGGGAAGATTTCCAACCATTCCCAATTGAGCTACCTGATGTGCCGCTGAGTTTGCCTCTCAAGGAGTCCACACGAAGCCACTGGAGTTTAGACTTTTCTTGAGAAATATCTTCCACCACAATGGACGTAGCTTCAGAGTATTCATTAGATCTACATGCCTCCACTACCGCGATATTATCAGATTCGATTATGATGTGATCACACCCGCAGTTGCTGGCTAGAAATACTCCCTCCCGCACAGCTAAGGCTTCGGCCATGAGACTCTCAGCGCAGGGAAAATCTTCCGAGAGCAGCCCGCAATAATGGCTCCGCTACAGTTTCTAATGACTGCTGCAATTGCCGCAACACTTCGATCCTTATCAAAGGCAGCATCAGTGTTGCATTTGAGAATGTTTTGAGGCGGTGGTTTCCAAGTTTTATAGCGGATGGGAAAAGGTTGGGGATCACCTCCACCACGGGAAAATAAGATTTGATGTTCATGTTGGAACCTCCTTTGAGATCACCTAATCCCTATGTGACCATTAATCAGGCTTATTGACTATTTGATACAAGTGGCGTGGCTAAGAGAGTTACCGGTCCTGTGTTTTTTCTTTCTTCCGTTGTTTGGGTTTGATGCCCCTTTACCTGCTTAAAAAAAAAAAAAGTGTACCAAAATATGAGTTTCGTCTATTTAATCCAAAAAAATTCAGTTGAACCAGTTGAAAATTAAACCAGTTGAACCAGTAAAGAATTGATAGTCAATAGAACGGCTACAAATTGATGGTTTGCTGATTTGAACAAACTTTTTGTTTTTCCCAACGAAAGTGAACTTAACCAAAAAGCTTTTAGACTAACAATAGCTTGCCTAGTTATAAAGACCAACATTACGAATACCCAAAAACAAAAGACCAACATTACAACCGAGAAAAAAAGACCCACAAAAGGGCCATATATAGAATATAGAATATATATATATATATATGAGCAATCATATCGCATGAGGCATGCCCCCAAAAAAACAACAAATAACCTCGTTGTTTCTTTATTGTTCGATTCTGGTAAACAACTCTGATAAAAAAAAAAAAGGCAAAAAAACTGGTAAGCAACATATTGATTTTTTCTTTTCAACTTTTTTTTTCATGTGATACTTGCTAAACTAAATATAAATTTTTATTTTTTTATTCTAATTTATTGTTAAATTTTATTAATTGAATATAAGATGCTAATACGTTAGTTTATTATATAATATATTATGTAACATTAAAATTATATGTTTAATTATCATTTTTTAAAAATCAGAATTCGACTTCAGTTAACTGAAAAACCATGAACTAGTATCTTCACCAATTCAATGATCGATGCAATTTTAAAAACACTGATAACCAAAAGAAAAATTAAGATACCATATCATATAGAGGATAAAGAATATCTTGCATTTTCAGGTGTTCCCACCAAAAAGAAATTAAATTATTCAATGGGGGCATTAATTTCTCTAAATAACTCCCATATCACATAGAGATATTATTTTTAAGTACAAAGTCAAAAAAGGACATAGCTTTCTTTAATTACAAATACATCAAAATATACGGAAATAAAAGAATTTTTTTTTTAATTTTTCATTGAATGTTATCTGTTTTTGTTTTATTTTATTTTTCTTTAAATTAAGAAGTTCTCTTAATAATTCGTTTTTTCATTTTTTGAACTTTGATCTTCTTACTAAAAATGTAATTTGCTTATTACAAGACTCAATTCTTGTTAATTGCCTGCTCTTTGTTTGACATAAAAGATTCTCAATATAAGCAAAGACAGAATGATAATTAAAACTCAAAATATCAGATAATCAACTGAAACAATAATAAAGGAATCGGGAATATCAGAGAATATTCTCATAAGCGATGTTTCCTAGTTGGTGTCAGTCAATTTCTCTTGCCGAAATTGTATTATCATCTTTCGCTCTCCCATTCACTAGGATACAACTCCAGACTTTCAGCGCAGGGACCCACGTCATTTTCCAATGCTATAAAAGATGGTCGGTGCGGTCAAAAACCCCACGACAACATTATCCTAAAACAATAATTAAACTATGTTATACTATTTCACTTTATCATCCCGCTCCTAATGGAGCCCCTTATGGACTTAGAACGGCCCTTTGATTTTGGACCAACTAACTAAACCAGAAAACGTCCCTGAGCATGGGCCACGCCACCGTTGCTCCTAGAAAGGCAATGTGGCACTACCACCTTCATCTATCCAACTTCTACGTGCATACTTGTCCCACCAAACCGAAGGATAACCTCGCATTTCACACGCAAAGGATTTCATGGATCCCACTAGAAGACTTAGTTAAATAACATTCGTTCATATGAAAGCCACGTGTCTACCAGCACTCGACGTGCCTCGACATTGGGGTGTTTCGTGGGAACTTAATTACGTAGGCCTAGTCGGTGGCGATACTTGATAGTTGCTACAACTAGGGTCGGTGGCAGTTAACCTGAAAAAGATTATTCTATGCTTTGCCTTTTGTCGTTTACGTACCCAAAATTTATCCTATGGGTAGGTTTTCAATGTCGAATCGATTAATTGTAACAAGATTAGCTTAGTGGGAGTTTGATTCAGTGTAAAGAACGCGTCGACATTTTACATTATCCTAAGTCCTTTAAAGTCGGATTCAAATTATTTTAAAAAAAGTGAAAATACTGAACAACATATAAGGTGAATTCTCTTGTATCATCTTATAATTGTATATTTTATGTATTTTTATGTTGAACGGTGAAGATTGTGACATGTCTTATGGTGAGATTATGAGATGCATCAATATACCAATCACCTATGATATATTATAATAATATTTAATTTTAAAAAAATTTAAAAATATAATTAAATATATTTTAAAAATTAATTATCATATACTGATAATATAAAATTATATTGATAATATAAAATAATTTTATACTATTAGTATATGATAATTAATTTTTAAAATATAATATAAAATAATTTTACACTGTCAGTATAATCAAAAAATTTTATCAGTATAATTTTAATTATCATATATTAATAGTATAAAATTATAATATCAGTATAAAATAATTTTACACTGTCAGTATAATCAAAAAATTTTATCAGTATAATTTTAATTATCATACACTGACAGTGTAAAATTATACCGCATCTTGTAAAATTACCTTTGATAAAATTTTTTGATTATCTTGACAGTAAAATTATTTTATCTCACAGTATAATTTTACACTATCAATGTATGATAATTAAAATTACACTAATAAAATTTTTTAATTATACTAACAATATAAAATTATTTTATACTGTCAACATAATTTTACACTGTCAGTGTATAATAATTAATTTTTAAAATATATTTAATTATATTTTTAAATTTTCTTAAAATTAGATATTATTAAAGTGTATCATAGATAATTGGTGCATTGATACACCTCACAATCTCACCATAAGGCATTTCACGATCCTCACTGTTCAACACCAAAAATGCATAAAATGTATAATTATGATATGGTACTATAACACTCACCCATATATAAAAGAATTCACTAGTGAACAAAAAGTGACACCAAAATAACATCGCACTAGCCACCAAAAAAACGTCGTACCACCATTCATTTGTTATGCCACAAAAACTATGATCAAACATTGAGGGGTTTTCGTGTAGTCTCTGGTCTCTCGCTAAGAAACAAGCTTATATAATTAACCGCTCAACGATAACATAGAAAAAAGGCGTATAACCTCAAAATATACTAATTTCATTGTATGTCCACTTCAATCTTGTGCTACTTATCATTAAATTGTTTGTTTAATTTTATGGAAAGCAATTTCGCTTATGCGTTATAATTTTTACATTTATATCGATTAATAGCTAGTAGTTTAATTATTGATTAATAACGTGTCAATTCCATTAGTTAATAGACTAATAAATATTTTTAAAAGTGTGATATATATTATTAATTAGTTTCCAAAAATTTCTCAAATAATCAATATATATTATTTATTAATAATTAAGTCATTATTACTGATGTAATAATATTATTATGGAATTTTAGTATAAATATAACATAACTTTATCTTTAAATTTAAAGGACATGTAAATGTCATCAATTACTAATCATGTAATGACTACTTAAATGTAGTTGATTGCTGTAGAAGTAGACTGCAACTCTAGTTAAACTTTTTTTTTGGTTCTAAACTCTAGTTAAATTTTAGCTTAAATGTCAGAAATTTAAATATTAAAATTGCTACTTTCAAAATGACTTTACATAACCCCAGTCCAAAATTGTGTGAACAACTTTCACGTCCAAAAAAATGACTAGTACAATGCGCATCCGTTATAATGCCATTGGCCGTTTTAAAGATTGCGCATTTGAAATTTTGATGCTTTATATTCATATATTAAAAATTTTATGAATTTAATTTGAATATATTGTTAGTGTAAAAAATTTTTATACAGATATTTAATCATATATTGTCACATTAGCAAAAATCTTTGATATAACCACCCACTACTTGAATGGTCATGTAAATGAAAGATTTTGTTTAGATGATAGTGTAAAAAAATTTTATATTATCAATACACTCCAATTAAATTCAAATTTTATTACGTCATCAATCATTTTATTCCTATATTCTTTATAGAAATGAATATTCTTATTCATGTTCTTATACTATAGTCATTTTTTATTCGGATATGTTTTTTATTATTTTCCGTTTTAAGGTATAATTAAAATAAATATATAAAAATTTTAATTTGCCAATTTTTGGCATATATTTCAAGGTGTTTTAGATCAGCCAACAAAATGAGTAAATACACATTTGAATCATAACGATATATGCACTATTACATTATTTTATATTTATTAATCTTTTAATGATATTTAACGTTTTGTCTCTTAAAGAACTAATTTATATCGTTTCAAAGACTAATTTAATGACAAACATTTGACATTATTATATTTAATATCATACGTATATTCTTAAAAATTAATTTGATGTGTTTATAAATAAAAAAATTATTATAGCATTTTTTATATTTTAAAAGAGTATGAAACAGGCGTTTGCTCTTAACAAAAACATATGCCATGCTAAGATTTTTACCCGAAAAAAAATGCAGATTATGTGCCCATAAAAGAAAAAGATGCAGACTAAGATTGATTTTTTTTATATTTTATTATTGCTTTTACATTGACCGTCGCTATCAAGATTTTATTACAACGTAACAGCACCATGAATTCAAACATTGAATGACTAGAGGAATGGAAATCTGGAATTCTCCAATGTTATAGCCCGACCCAAAGCGATAATATAAAGTAGTATAGCTAATTCTTTAATTAATTAATTTAATCAATGAAGGGCTATCGCAGCGTGTGATCCCAAAATCTTCCTCTTTAGCCGTTGGATTAATTGTGGAGTATGTAATGCCGATATTGCCCTCCAGAGCTTCTATATAACGCACCCACCCTTCTTACTTCATTCACCATCACACAACAAACGACTACAATACCTCTCAAAGCAAAACAATCCACTCTTCTTGGTCCTTGAGAACTTTCTTCCAGTTCTTGTGTCCAAAACCCTTCATTTTCCTACCTTCTTTCACTTAAACCCCCACCCATCATGGCTCCTGCTATCACCACCACCCACTTCACTGCACCCAAAGCCACCATCCCCACAGATCAAGAAGCTAAGGCCAATGGTAACATCGCAAACCGTGCCTTTGTGACCTTCCTGGCTGGGAATGGTGACTATGTGAAGGGTGTTGTTGGCTTGGCCAAGGGTCTTAGGAAGACCAAGACCATCTATCCTCTGGTGGTTGCAGTGTTACCTGATGTTCCTGAGGAGCACAGGAAGATTCTCATCTCTCAAGGCTGCATTGTTAAAGAGATTGAGCCTGTGTACCCACCTGAGAACCAGACCCAGTTTGCCATGGCCTATTATGTCATCAACTACTCCAAGCTGCGCATTTGGGAGGTACACATGTTCTTCTATGTACACCTTTTTTTGTTTCCTTTAGTTGTTTTGCACTGCATGTCTTCCACGTTGTAATAGTGTCATGGTGAAACATTCTCCTAATTTGTGTTTGTTGACCCTTGTAAAGATGAGCAGCTAATTCCTTGTTTTGTACACCACCCTTTAACTGAAACGCACCACTTTAGAAACTTCCAAGTTTTTCTTCATGCCCGGATGTTCTTACTTTTTACATGTACCTAGTGTAAGCTTGATTTGTGTTTATTTGTATGTTCGTTTCTTGTTTTTTTTGTATTAAGTGTGATTGCAAAATCTTTGCAGTTTGTGGAGTACAGCAAGATGATTTACCTAGATGGTGACATCCAAGTGTTTGAGAACATCGATCACCTCTTTGACCTGCCTGATAACTACTTCTATGCTGTGATGGACTGTTTCTGCGAGCCTACTTGGGGCCACACCCCTCAGTACAAGATCGGTTACTGCCAGCAGTGCCCTGATAAGGTTCAGTGGCCTAGTGATTTTGGGCCAAAGCCTCCTCTCTATTTCAATGCTGGCATGTTTGTTTATGAGCCTAATCTGGCCACTTACCATGACCTCCTTAAGACACTCCAAGTCACCAAGCCCACTTCCTTTGCTGAGCAGGTACTTACTAAATCAATTATGCTTATTACACTACTAGCCCCATGAAAAAACAAAAAGCACTTACTCTGTATTTGGATTTGAACAATTGCAGGACTTTCTGAACAACTACTTCAAGGACAAATACAAGCCCATACCAAATGTTTACAACCTTGTGCTTGCCATGCTGTGGCGTCACCCTGAGAATGTTCAGCTTGACAAAGTCAAAGTAGTCCACTACTGTGCTGCTGTGAGTGTTCAATTTAAAACTCACTTAAACAATCCCAATTTAAACATTACATTATTGTACAATTTTTTTTTTCTTTTAATTAGTGGCTCAAATTATGTTATGTGGCGTTACAGGGGTCTAAGCCTTGGAGGTACACTGGGAAGGAGGAGAACATGGACAGAGAAGACATCAAGATGCTGGTGAAGAAATGGTGGGACATATATGAGGATGAGACTTTGGATTACAACAATCCCCTCAATGTGGAAAGGTTCAAGCAGGCGATTTTGCAAGCTGGTGGTGAAATCAAGTTTATATCAGCCCCATCTGCCGCATAGTGTGCTTGCTGATCTTAGGCAAAAAATGAAGTGTGTGATCCGTGTACATATATGTATAAGGAGCCATACATCATACTAAGCACTGTAGTTGAGAATTAAGAGGACCATTATAAGGAGCCATACATCATACTAAGCACTGTAGTTGAGAATGAAGAGGACCATTTTTATGAGTCCTCTTTTTCATTTTTAATTTTTTACTTTTTGTTTCGACGTTGTGAAGCTTCTTAAGAATATACTAAATTTTGTATAAATGGATATTTTTATTTTATATTATGTGTTTTTATTCTGGTATGTTTTCTTTCCTTTTCTTTCTTTTCTATTTTTCTTTCCCCCCCCCCCCCTTTTCACGTATTCTCTTTAATTTTCATGATAATCCGTATCTACGCTGTAGACGTAAGCGGTGAGAGTTGGAGATTGTGCACGCCCCTTCTTCGTACCCGTGCTTGTATACGCCCATGCTCTTTAAGCATTCGGTCCAATGGTCAACTTGTACATAATGAGCAATGCTAGTCAGAATGGATTCTAACTTTTTTTTTTTCTTTTTTTTTTTGTTGTATTGGGTTTTTGTTTTTTGTGTTTTTTTTTTTGGTCGTTTGGGGTGGGGGGGCTCTGGTTTTAACAATGTTATTTAAGGCTTGATTTACATCCCTTTTGCTCAACAGCAAGGGCTTCCTTATTTGTTTGCCTATATCAACATTTAGCTTTTGTTCTTAGCTCCAATAGTCACTATTTATCTATCTACTGGTCAATTCGAAGTTTTTCTCTGTCTCCTTGATTTGTAGCATGGCCTAACCGTTGTGATAACTTCCTTTGGAATTGAATGTTCTTGTCAGGTATCGGGGCCAACTACTAGAATGATCTTATTACCATTTTTACCATCTTGATGTCTTTTTTCTTCGTTAATTAAAGCACTCCACAGAACTAAATCCCACTCCCTGGCTTCTGTGCATGTTAATTGCCAACATTTGCTTGAGCAATTGCGTGATCTGCAGGGCGCGCACATAAATGTGTAACTGTTTACCATGGAATGATGACTTCAGAAAATTAAGGTATCCTTGGTTTAATCAAAATGGTCAAGAAAAAATGAGAAGTAATTGTTTTGAACCACTTTTGCTTAACAATACCCAAAAAAAAAAAAAAAATTCTGCAAATCACATAAGAGTATCACCTGGGTAGTTTTTTGTATTTATTGTCATTTCAAAAAACTCAAACCTCACGAAATTTTCTTTCGGAAGTTAATTTACGCATGCAGCATACAAAGAAAGAGAAACAATAATGTTATTTGTATGTGTATTTGAGACGTGTTTACGACAAATTATCAACTTTTTTTTTTCAGTTACCAATTTTTTAAACTAAAGTTAATATTTTTGATTGAGTTATCAACTAATTACAGCGTATAAATACCAATTTTTTTTTCAGCTATCAATTTTTTAAATTAAAGTTACTTATTTGATTGAGTTACTAACTAATTGAATGCAAAATATTTGGTAATATTATCCTGCAACTGGTTGATAACTTAGTTGAATAAATTTATAATTTTAATTTAAAAAGTTGATAACTAAAAAAAAAAAGTTAGTAATGCATCGAATGCATCCATTTTTGTACGTTCAAATAACATAATTCAAAGAGAAATATCATTAATATTCACACTCAAAATTTTATCCATTTCAATTGCATAACATGGTACAATGCTTTTTGATTAATTTTAGTTGTATAACTTGGTACAATGCTCTGTCTTCTGTAAGCAAAATTTTACAATAAAATATTACAATAAATCAAACAAATTTGATGGCTATATATGAAAACAATATTGGTTAATAGATAGCAAGGTATAGCCGTAAAGTCCCTTTAGATTGGGTGCAGTAATTGTTGAAATAGAGCAACAATTGTCGACAAATTTTCATCCACGTTATTGAAATCGGTAAGTCTTGGAGCATTGTGGCGCCAACATGAACTTCGGGCGGTGCTCGGTTAATCATTTCTTTTTCATAATTCTCAAGAACCAGCGTGAGCATCTTTTTGGATGCAATAATTGTTGAAACGGTGTAACAATTGCGGACAAATTTTCCTCCAAATTCAGTGATTTAAGTCGGTGAGTCTTGGAGCACTGTGACGCCTAAATTAACTTTATGCGCATTGTGATGCCTTCATTAACTTTAGGCGGTGCTCGTTTCATTAAGCCGGCGAATTAACATAACAATGTTTCTTGTTACAATTAAAATAATAATGTTATAATATATATATATATATATATATATATATATATATATATATATATATATATATATTACTTGACATATATTTTTTAGGTTTTTATTATAATTAGGCGAACACGATTTCTATACATTTATGCTAATCGTGTCACCTGAACAAATCTGGTATACAAATACATATCTCTTGTGGCTAACATTGTTCTTATAAAAAAACTATCCAGAGAACTGCTTACACATAATTGTAGAATGCAGTCAAATCAAAATTTTCATACACTAACGGATGTAGTTAATTATTATGCCACTAGCGGCCTATTTGCCTAAGGATGTTTGAAACCAAAATCGAAAAAGTGACCAAAAAATAAAATATAAAAAATTCAATATATTGGTTTTATTTGGATCTTTGTAATTGAAGAGAATTGATCTGATCGGATTAATTTTCAATTTTTGGTTTAAAAGGTCAACAAAACCAAATCAAAATTTTATAGATACATATATAACATGGTAAAAAATATATTATATTTTTACTCTTATTTTTATTATACAGATAAAAATATCCTAAACCCCAATTTCCCTAGCCCTGGCTCCTCAGTCAAATTACCATCACCCTCTCTTCACTTTTAATCTCATTAGTATTAGTGATGGTAAAGTGGATCGGCCCTCCCCAACCCACCAAAAGCCCTTCAAAAGTGGGGCGGGGCAGGGCAGGGCGGGTCAAATTAAAAAGGCAAACTCAATATTTTAGCTCCTCTCGTTTAAGGTGGGTTGGCCCGCAAAAAAAATAAAAAATAAAAATAAATTTATTTTAATATTTTTATGAGTTAAATTACTTTTAAAATTAGAAAAATATATTGAATGAAAAATCTAATTAAATAAAATAGAACAAAATAATTAAACTACATATTTTGTATCTAAATTTAACTCAAATATAAATATAAATATAATAAACTAATTATGATATATAAATAAGTTTATAAATAATAATTAACCATAAATTTATAACATAAAGTCTATAGTATAAAGTTCACAAATTAATAAAAGTATAATAACAACATAATTTATAATAATAACCTAATTTTTTTTTAAAAAAGTACTCTTGCACCTAAAAAAAAAGAGATAAGCTTGGTAGCCATGACAAGCCAAAGCCATGAGTTAGGCGGATCAAAAATTTTTAGCGGGTTAAATATGTCAGCCTGTCAGATTATTTTGGTGGCCAACCCGGCGGGTTGAGCTCGTTTTGCCATCTCTAATCAGTATGTTGTAGCTCTTACATCTCACAACCTCTGCCTTTGCCTCCTTGTCCATAACTTGCGACAACGCCAACTCAATTTGCCTCATTGTTGTTATAGCTACCAAGCTACGTACAAATGGGTATTTGCATAGATTACCTATGTCAGGAAAGAGTACTAGAATGCCTTGGTCCCACTAGAATGGAGACACCATCCCTATTTATTAAATGAGATAAGACAGGGGATAAGGTTTCTATCTTATGGAGATTTGTTAGGTCCCCCCACCCCTTCCCCCCAACACACACACACGTACCAAATTTATCTTTGTCTTGAAGTATATACCTAAATGTTTCCTTATAATTGTTAAAATTATAGATTTATTATTATATACTTTCATTGTTAATTTTAATGTGTTGTGGTAATAATATTATAATGGATTATAGATATTATATATGCTTTATTCAGGTTTAAGAATTTTTTTAATGAATTTTTTCTCTTTTTTTGGAATATTTTTAGGATAAAGATAAATGGTATGAAGGGGTTGGTGCGAAAGACTTGTGTGAAATATTTTAGTGTGCAATTTAAAATTCCAACCCTAATTTCCATCAAATTTCACCTATGTTTTCCGCAAAATTCTCCTCTTTACACCAATCACATTTTTTCGTGATGGATTCGTACAATGAGCTTTTGAGCTATATAACAAAACTTATTTTTTTAGTCTTTTGCATAAACTCTCAAAGATTCAAATTCCCATAGGGAGTGAGAAATGGGGACCCATGATGGGATAAGGTGGAAATAGAGGGCAAATTTTCAAATAGGGCGGAGGCAGAGGCATCTCCCTTTCCCCATGGATACCAATTATTATTCCTACGTCTATTCTCTACTGCCACACCAGTTGTCATGTCTCAGCCCTAGGCTAGTTGTGGCATCTCTACTTTAGACTGGTTGTCGCATCTCTGCCTTAGGTTGGCCTTCATATCTTTGCCTTTATCTACTACTGCTATTTAAGGCTTGAATTCTTATACTCGAATTCTTATACATTTCTTGTTGAACTATGTTTCTAACAACGATTGATTTTCTTTTGGTTGGTCATATCAATGCCTTGCTTTTGTTCTTTGCTTTGATTATCATTTTCTTAGCTAAATAATGGTTAATTCATGATTTTTTTTTCTGTCTCTTTGATTTGTTGAATGGCCTCTCCATTTGTGATAACTTCCTCCAGACTTAAATGTTTTTGTAGATATCTATTAGTGGCCAATTTACTAGAGCAATTTTACCTTTTGTATGATGTTGATACTTTCTTTTTCTCCATTAGATTAAAGCACTCCATAGAAATCTCATTCACCTGGCTCCTCTTCACATTAATTGCTAACATTACAATTGCATGATCTGTAGGGCACATAAATATGTAAATGTTACCATGAAATGTGACTTAGTTTAATCAAAATGATTAAGGAAATAATTCTATTATTTACATTAGCCTTGGCACCTATTGACTTATTATTTACATAGTGCGTGACAAAATACGGAATTATATGAAGCAAAGGCCACCTAAGAGTGATCCTAACAAACCATCCTGGATTAGTAGAGTATGCATTGAAGATGGGATATAGAAAGACAATGACTTCTCTCATGAAACCTATCAAACAATTTTCCAATAAGGGAAGTGTTTTTCTTTTTTTTTTTTTTTCACATGCAATATAGTGAGGGATTGATAAAATACAATAATTAGGGATTAAAAATTAAATAAGGACATTTTAGTAAACATATTTTGTAATTATGTATTAATTTTGAAATTTTTAATTCTTATACATATGACTAAAGTGACAGATAAAATTAGTATTTTATTCGCAAGACAAATTGATTTTTGTTTGACGAAAAGAATCTAAATTAACTATGTTTAATTAGATTAATTTGGTAAGAAGTAATACTTTTTTAGATTAATTTTGATGCACTACCAGTGTAAAGAGCTTCACAGTGTCATCTTATCATATGTTATTGTGGGTGTGTTTGTTTGTACTTTTTTAGCAAAAAAATCACTTTTTTCATTGCAAAAAATCAGTTTTTATATATTTGGATAAATTTTTAAAAATAATCAGATTCTCAAAAAAATAAGTTTTAAGTTTTTTTGGAAAAACTGAAAAGAGTAGTTTCTGAAAAAAAAATTAGTTTTCAGCTTTTTCTGATGTATATAAAATTTAAGTTTCAAAATTACTTTTTTCAAAATCTGAAACAAACGCACCCTATATGTGTGACTTTTTAGGCTATAATTGTAAAAATTAAATATTTTTATTAATGTGATAATATGTAATTAAATAATTATGTAAAAATATTTTATACTAATAATGCATAAAAAATAAATTCATACTTTTTAGAATGAAAATTGTTTGTGTGAAATTATATGAATTGGTTGTGGTCTTCATTTTATCATTTCTTTCCCTCGTAATTTTCACATTTTACTAACTTAGTATCCAATGAACTTTAAATAAGTGATTTCATTACTTCTTCATATGAAATAATTTATACTAAATAGCATAGTTCGTTGGCTAGAATAACTCAAATGAAACAGTCTAGTTTAAATTAAGTCACTAATCCCCAGCAAGACCATCCTTAAAAAAGGTGTTTTTTTTTTTTATTTTTTTGCTTCCGGGTGCTGAAACATAAATCGCTTTCTGTTTTGGTTTTGTCAAAAAACATTGCTTCGTGTGTAGGGGTGTTTTAACATGAGCCCATTATGTTTTGGTCCATGGACCACCCACAAAATTTCAAAACATTCCTCACATAAAATTAGCATGCCATTTTCAAGTATGAGTCTTACCACACCCTTTCCCCTAGATTCGTCTTCTATGGTGCCCTTGGCTTGGGTTTACCCCTCCTCCTCTTCCTTTTTCTCTTGTCGTATCCCATCGTCATGCTAGTCCTCTGAGACCCTCATCGACGCTTATCGCGACAAGTGGTATTTGATTTTGGTAAAGAATAATCTAATTCTTTTCTTGATTTCGAATCATGTTGAGCAATTTCATTCTCACATGTTTCATTGTCTTCAAGTTCTACTATGGTAGATCCCCCATGCAAATTCAAGAGCTAGGACTTCATCTCCAAGCATGACTTTAAATCCTTCTCACTACAGGCTTTGTTAATTTCGTCAGTAAGATCATTTATAATTGATAATCTTTTGGTTCTCCAACTTTTTACCCTTTTTGAAGTGTTATTGGGTTCTTCATCAAATGGTTCACTAATGTCACAATAAACTGCAGACTTTTTAAGCTCCTTTCTTTCCTTATCTACAATTTGTTGTATTCTCATTTCTGCATTATCACTTTGAATAGAGTTTGATCTTGACTGCAATTTCATCTCTATGATCATTATCTCATTGTCTTTCTCCATTAAAGAAGAACTAAAACTAAGCCTCAAAAGTTGTATCAAGAACCTTAAAATAGACATAAAAAACTAATTATAAAACCTTCAATTATTTGAAAAATAAAAAAGGGGATTTTAGGCATGGGGGGTTACCAGGTTTGCCATCTTGATGAGGCCATTGAGACTGAAATCTTGTTTGATGTTAAGGCAATGAAGAACGCAAATTGGCCCAACCAAGGGTTGCAGGTTGCAAGAGGCTCTCAACGATTTGCAGATTTCTAAGATTGGGGAAGTGGAAGGCAAGAAGATGGAGGAATTGGTCGGGGAAACTAGTTGCTCTGCTTAGAGGAGGAATGGGTGAGTCACTCAAGGTGACACAATGACGATAGATAAGGCTGAAGGTTTAGAATTTTGGTGCAGATTGGAATGAGGAGTGTTTCGTAATTTAAAAAATTTAACCAATTATATATTATTTGTTATGAATTGATGTGAACCATTCATTTAATTCCTTTTTGATCCAATGATTAAAAATTGATGGTCCATTCATTGACCAATACATCATTGGTTCATGGTTAAATTCCCCTTCTATTTAAGGTTTTTGTTTTGTCAATCTTCTATTTAAGGCTTTAACCTTCTTTATGGAAACACTTGTCTCCAACCCCATACCCAAATCCAAACAAAAAATGCATGGATCATTAGTAGGAATATATAAGCTATACCATTTAAATTTAGGTGCATGCTATTATGCACCTCACCGATCATTGTCCATAATGCACCTTATGATAGTGAAGATTGAATAGTATATCAATATATCAATTATTTGTGATACATTGTAGTAATTTTCAAATTTTAGTCTGACTTTGAACATCTAGTTAAATGCATTTTAAAATTGACAAAAATTTATCAATTGTCACATGATGAATAAATAATTAAAGAATAAAAGTATTCATATCTCTTAATTTTTTTATATATAAATATTACAGTAATAAGTTTTATGTCTTTTTAATTAATTTTTCAGATAAAAAATCATTTTAATTAATTTGTAAACTTTAATTTATAACCCAATAAATTTTTTCAAAGGATTTGTAGAATTGCTAATTGCAACAACAAATGATAATATCTTTTGCATTTATTAATATAGATTATTAATTAACATATAACATTATTCATTAAATTTTTAAAGTTAGTAATTTTTGTTTTTGATAAGGAGTTCGTAATTTCTGTTATAATATTATTTTCATTTGATTTTAAAATTTTAGAAATGCTTATCTATTAATGTTAGATATATAAGAGTATTTAAAAATTGAAAGATAAGTAAAGTAATCAATCATCTTAATTTAATGTAAATAAATTATTCAAAATTATTATCAATGTATTAATAAATTTCAAACTGAAAAAATATTAAAATAATAATAAAAATTGAATTTAATTTAAATATATTAATAATATAAAATAATTTTATATTATTAATTAATAAAAATAAAAAAAAATAAAAAATTATAATAAATTTTTTATTATAATAAATAATTATTTATATAAATTAATATTTTTTATTATTTTTATTAATTGCATGTCAATTAAACTCATAAAAATTTAGAGAATAATAAATGAGAAAATTTTAAAGTTTGTTGACCGTGATTTATCAAAAAAGGGGGAGAAAATTAGGGTGGCTCAATGCATTCATTTCACTTGTGGTTTAGAAGGAGCTTCATCTCGGATCTGCTCTCTCAAAAGTTTGCAAATCTCACTTTTTTTTCTTTTTTCACTTCGCTTCGGGTTCGGCTTATTCTTCTCCTTCCTCTGTGTAAATTCTGCTTGCTTTTGCTATGCACTCATTGTTGTATGTGTCTGTGTGTTCTCTAGATCTGATTAACTTGTTATTCGAGTTATTTATGTTTCGTTGTTTTGTCTGTGATAAATCTGATTTGAAACACTTGCGTAATTTTTACGTACTCTACCACCGGATTTGTTGCAAGTTATGTGTTTCTCATTTTTCAAATAGCAAATCAAGCATTTATTCTCAATAATAACGGAGATCTGAACCTTCGCATTTGATATGTTCTACTGTATGAAGAAGTGAAATCATTCTATTTTCAAATCAGTTTTGAGATTTTTTTTTTCTTTTGGTTTCATTATTTTGTTTAACATATCTTTCTTTATTTTTTGTTCTTATAGGTTTGCGAACTCCATTTAAACTTTAGCTGGTACAGAATTTATTGTGTTTGTTTGATAGGGTTTTTTTTTTTTTTTCTTTAGGTAATTTGTGATATAAGTTAACACTGCCTTTTTCATTTTTCAAAAAAATAAAAAGGACATCGATGAATTTTGAAATTAAGGTTGGCCTCGTCAGCAGTAAGAAGAACTCGTTTTGTGGGTTCTGATGTTCTAAAATCTGCCATGCTATGTTCATTTTGTTGTCAATGTGTGTGCTTTGAAGTCGAAATGCTTAATTTTGCATTTGAGGTTATACTAGATTATATTTTTATGGTGTAATATTTTTTTAAAAAATAATTTTTAATAATAGGTAACCTTTTATGGGTTTACAAATTGAGCTTACGAGTTGAGTTTGCAAAGGCTCCACTAATTTGCTTAAACTCTCGAGTTTGACAACCTTGGATGTTCTTGTTTCTTATCATCGTGAATTTTCTGCATACAGTTGAAATAAGAGTGAGGCCGTCTTTCAGACATATATATGTGTAGCACACAGATAAGAGAGTTATAAGTCCCAAGTTCCAAGTTGAAAGCTGTTTGTTGTTGAATGGTGAATATGGGAGTTGTCAATGGGAATTCAGAACCAACGATTGAGATTAAAGACCTCAGATTCACGTACCCTGGCATCGACGGTCACCCTCCGCTGGGTTCCACTCCTCTCATTCAGGACTTTTCTCTCACACTCTATTCCGGTGACCGGTGCCTCCTTGTTGGATCCAATGGCGCTGGTTCTCTCTCTCTCTCTCTCTCTCTCTCTTGAATCTGAAGAGGCATTTGGGTCTTCAAAAATGTAAGCTTTTGTTTGTTTTATGATGTTTTCTGTTTGATAGGAAAGACCACCATCCTCAAAATATTAGGAGGGAAGCACATGGTGGAACCGGGCATGGTTCGTGTGCTTGGAAGATCGGCTTTTCATGACACCACTTTGACATCTTCTGGTGATCTCTGTTATCTTGGTGGTGAGGTTGGTGCTCTTTCTATGTATCTATTTATCTATTTGTCTCTCTATCTCCTTTTTCAACTCTCAAAAGGAGCTTTAGAATAATCAGCTATCAAATATTGTTAAATGTCCAATCCATATTTAATTTGGCGTATAGATTATTATAACAAGTACTTCCTATCTTACTAATGGAATCGTGAATTCCTTATCCTGTGAGAATCCCATGCTTTATATAAATGTTATGTTCATTATCCAACTCCCAAAATGAGCTTTAGAATAGTCAACTATCAACTTTTAGTTTATTATTAATGTTCAGTTCATTATCATTTGGCACATAGATATTAGTGTTAGAGAGGCTTCCTATGATCCCATCCAACAATTGAAATGGCAAATTCCTTATCTTATGAGAAGCACAGACTTGCTTCATATGTAAATGTTGTGCTTCTTATTGTTAAACAATTGCAATTTTTAAGTTCTCTCACTTTGTCTAGCATAAGACCAGTGACGGATCTAGAAAATTTAGATAGTGGGGGCAAAAATAATACATAAGTATAATAAGAAATTTCACATAATTTTTTTCTTAGTGTGGGGTCAAACTTATAAAATAATGGAGGCAAAATATATGTATGCTTATATACTATTGAAAAAATTTTCAAAGTCTAGTGGGGGCATATGCTCCCAATGCCATTAACGTGGTTCCTTCCCTGCATACGAAGAGAATAAAGAAGGGTGAGAGAGATTGCTTACATGATAGGAATTTTGTATTGCAGTCATTCATTTTTAGTCTGTATCATGTTGTTAAATTCTAGTAATTGATTCTGTTATTTCTTGTTTTTGCGTATGGGTACAGTGGAGGCGAGATGTTGCTTTTGCAGGTTATGAGGTTCCAATACAAATGGATGTTTCAGCTGAAAAGATGATATTTGGTGTAGGTGGGATTGATCCTGAAAGAAGAGCAGAGCTAATCAAGGTTGGATGAATCTTTTCGTGTGTGTGTATATATATATATATATATATATATATATATATATTTATATGTATCTGCTTTTCTTGTGTAACTTAAGCTGAACACTTTTGCATACTCTTATTTGATGTGTGAACATGCATTTCCTGAATATTTTTCTTGATATCAGATGAGTTTACTGGTCGTAGGACACTTGTGTCGTAACTTGAAAAATGGGTTATACTTTGCCATGTTTAAAAATGAAACAAAGCGGCACCATGAATAATTATGCCTTTAGTATTTTCTTAATTATCTAGTAGTTGTGCGTGAATATGGCTATAGAAGGGGGTAGTGGCCACTGAAGTGGCATGTTGTTTCTTTAGTGAATACCGATTTCTCATCAACCTCAAGAGATATTATTTGACTTTGATTCAGTCCCTAAGATATCCTTCTTTTTTCCATTACTATTTTGGTATAGGTTTTACTTTTTTGTTCATTTCTGTATATGGATTGCAAGAGAGGTATTGTGGCAAGTTTTGTAAAAGAAGGGAGTTCGTGTTGCTTATATTCAAGCAATTAAAGATATGTATGACGGGGTCACAACAAAAGACTTCCCAATAGTTATAGGACTCCACTAGGGGTTGACTTAGAGACCATCTCTCTTTAAGTTGATCTTGGATGTGCTTATCTAAGAACCGTTGTCTCAATGCATACTTTTTGCAAATTGCAGATGGCATAGTTCTAGTCGGAGAGTCGAGAGAGAAAATAAATGGGAAATTAGTGTAGTGGAGATAAACTTTATAAGCACATAGATTTCATTTAAGCATGTATCTGTATATGGGTTGCATGGCATGAGTTTTCCCTTTAATAACTTATGTAATTTATGTTAATAAGATATTGGGAAACTCTTTGGGGTGGAAAGAAGCTCCTAAACCGGCTTCTATATCCATGAATTTGGTACTGGTGGATAGCATAAGGACTGAGTCACCAGTGGCAGATTCAACCAAGATTAGATCAATTGTATTTACTTGATATTCATGTTCTCTGGTTATGCATGGCAAATATCTGGGAGGGTTTGTCCAGCCATGCATATATAGTGGTGTCTGGAATGCCATGGCTTAGTTTCTGCCTTGCTTTTTGACTGGGCAGGTATTGGATATCAATCTTTCGTGGAGATTGCATAAAGTATCTGATGGTCAAAGAAGAAGAGTGCAAATTTGTATGGGTCTCCTCAAACCATTCAAGGTATGTTCATATTTTGTTTGGTGTATTGAAAGTAATTAACACTTGTTTAACTTACAGTTCTATATTGTGGCTTCATCGTGCACTTGTATAAGGTTGCTCCCTGTTTGTGTAGGTTCTTCTTCTCGATGAGATAACCGTCGACCTTGATGTTCTAGCAAGAGCTGACCTCCTAAAGTTCCTAAGGAAGGAATGTGAAGAGAGGGGTGCCACTATTATCTATGCAACACATATATTTGACGGTCTCGAGGACTGGCCAACTAATATAGTATGTCTTAAGTCCCATTCTGGACTGTTCCATGTCAATGTTTTAGCATAATCCATCATCCTCCTTAATATTCTTTTATCAGGTTTATGTAGCCCATGGAAAGCTGCAACTAGCGATGCCTATTGATAAAGTCAAAGAAATTAGCAAACTGTCACTAATGGTTAGTTCTGTTCCTGATCTTGACCTAAAAAATATTTTGATCAATTATTCGTATGTGTCACCCACTTCACTTTATCTTACCTCTAGTAATATGGGCCCTTCTCAGCGATGGCCTTGAATGCCACTTAATGGTGTGGAGCGAACAGCGAGGATAATAGACCAAGAAGTGCGATTGAACAGTTTTAAAAATTGTAGAAAAATAATCCTGCCTAATTGGTTTTGAATATGCAGAGAACAGTTGAAAGTTGGCTGAGGAAAGAACGCGACGAAGATAGAAGGAGAAGGAAAGAGAGGAAGGCAGCTGGTCTTCCTGAATTTGAGAAGCAAGTTGAGGGAAGCCGTGTAACTGGGGATCCGGCACGTGCTGCTGTTCGAGTAATTAATAATGGCTGGGCAGCAGGACGATTAAATTCCACCGTTGCTGGTGAGGAAAACTTTCTCCTCAGCTCAAACAGAGTATTGAGGCAGTAGAAATTTTTCAAATTCTACTAGCTCTTTTGTTGTATATTTTTATGAGCTTTAAAATAGAATTTGTTGCCAATCCTTTTTGGCATATATAAAAATCCTTTCTTATATAGAAAGGATCACAGGTTATACACAAATGAAACCTAAGCTAATGTGATTCCCATTGAAAAATTTATGTTATATATTTCAAAGAGTCAAGTGATCATGGTACTGTAAATTTGTGACCAGTATTTGAGGATAATGTTATTATTCCTTCGTATATTCATGTTATTTGTTAATCAAATTTTATTTTTGCCCCAATTATTCTAAATGAAATTAAATGCGTGGCGAGTTCATTAATTTTCCTTTTTATGCTGTATTTTGTTGACATCATTTGTTGCATCTTTTAGCAGAACAGTTGCATTGCTTCCATATGTAAATTTAAAAAACTTTATACATTTATGAAAAGACTTTATTACTTTATTATATAAGCTTAAAAAGTTTATACCTATTAACCTTAAACTTTTAAGGGTCCGTTTGGTTTCACTTTTGGAAGAAGATTTTTTGAAAGAAGGTTTTTTAAAAAAAGGTTTTTTAGAAGAATTACTTTTAAAAGAATGATTTTTGTTTAGTTTGAATATGTTAAAAGGCTTTTTAGGAGAATGAGTTTTGTTTGGATAGAATAAAATAAAGTTACTTTTGGTTGTTGATGTGAGAGTAATAGTAAGATTCCTTTTCAGAAGGTCTTTTTCTAGAATAAAAAATAACTTCAAAGATACTTCTTCTAAAAGGCCTTCTGGAAGAAGACCTTTTGAAAAAAATTAAATCAAATATTATCATTTACTGTACAAAGTTATTCTCCTTCTTGTAGAAGGCCTTCTGGCCATTGCAAACTGGGAGGGCACTAAATCCTGTGCATTGCACTTGCCGAGGAGGGTGCTACCAGCCCTTTTAAAATTCTCTCAAAACTTGCCTCGCACTGACATTGATGTTTGGACGAGTTATTCTATGGATCCTCTATTTTTTCAGATGAAGTCTTTGGCCATGAATCCAAATATCTAAAATTTCACTCTCAAAAAAAGAGGGATTAGTAACATACAAGGTTGAGATTTGCTAATGGCCTAAGCCTAGTACTACTTCCCGATTACTAGGTGCTTTGGTGTTCATGGTATGACTCTCCCACAAGGCGTGTCAATACCTTGTTGATTGTTGTCGTCATGTGAAGCTCTTGTTGCCCTTCACAGGTTTGATCCTTCTTCAAATTAGATGGTGTTATGTTTCAAACTCACAATTCGTATTTCTCGAGCATGTGAAATAGAGAATAACCCAAGATCAAAAGTTTTCACACACTGCAATTCTTGGAAACAGTACCAGCTTCTACAGCAATGCTTAGACTTCAGCCTTATGCGCTCTTTCCAACATATAGGCACCATCGCAAAGAAGCATGACTGTTAACATTGCAATCTTTCGTTTTTTTTTTTCCTTTGAAATTTGGGAAAAAATTCATTAATTTAAAAAAAGAATTGTAAACGTGCATGTAACAATTAACAGGATGATATAAATAAAAAATATCATTAGTTAATTTTTTAGATTAATTTTAATATTTCTTGTGTGTAAAGTTTTCTATATTATCAATCAATTATTTATAATTATATATGTAACTTTTTAAGTATTTATTATAAAGTTGAATACCTTTTATGTCGTGATATTATTGAATGAAAATGTAAAAAAAAAAAATAAAAATCATATTGACCACTTAGAAAAGACTAAACTGTCATTCAAGCTTCGACGTTGAAGTTGGGTACAAGATCGACACAATGACAAAATTAATAGCGCAAGGTGATTTGAGCTGTGGTTATTATTGACGGATTAAGTTAGAAAAGTAATAATCCTCACGGTGGTTGAGGTTCAAAAGGTTTCTGTAATTTGCTTGTCTTTTGTGGTTTGAGGCTATATTGCTTTGCTTTATATACAGTAAAAATGCAAGCTATCTTTGTTTAAAGGTTAAGGCTAGAGCTGAATAACAAATAGACTAAAGAGACTGTTTCCATAGAAACTAGCACATGTTATGAGGACAGGAATTCCCATGTCTATTCATGTTATTCAACTTCCTTGAGAGACTGATCGTCTATCAGAAACACAGAAACCCCCCTAGGGAATTGGAATGGCATGGCACTTTTGAGTTTTGATACGCAAGGGATATTTCAATATACTTCTTGCGGCAAAAGTTGGTAGCAGTGTGTGTGTGTGTGTGTCTGTAACGGTATACAGATAATGAGGAAACTTGGACTTCAGGAAATGGGATAGACCATTTCCGTTACTTTCTGAACGTCATCTTAAGGCTTCAGAGGCCCGACCACAAAAAAGTAAAAAGTCTTCAGAGGCGGTTGCCCCTTTATACTTCTCCCTTTCTTGAGTGTCTGAACTTTTTGGATGTAAGTTGGTAAAACTCTTTTAACGATCGACGACCAAAGGGATAACAGAAAATGGATCAAAGGATTTATTTAAGCAACTTGGTGTTTGCTCCTCCTTTACAGCTAAGCTCGGGGGTAAATTGTTACCTCAAAATTGCTTGAGATACTGGCCATAAAAATACTGGTGCTGGAATGCTATTCAATTTTTGACTTGTATCCTTATGTCGACAAGCCATGGCAACAATCATGATCATGCTTCAGGGTGAGTTTGTTTCAATTATTCTCCATTTTTTTTTTGGAGCAAAAAAATACTTTTTACTGAAAAAAACCACCATTTATAAAAATTATTTATCTCAATTTCTCATTGAAAGCTAAAGAAATATGTTTCTAACTTTTCAATAACAGTCAAATGAACAGCTTATGTGAAAAATATTTTTTAATAATTAAAAAAATCACCTTTTTATCAAAAACATCTAAACTAAACACACCCTTAATTGGGAGAATTCTTGCCTAGTTTGAGCATGAAAGGGAAGTTCGCATGAAAGGGAAGTTCACATTCAACATTCTTAGATAGGCCACAAGTCTGCTAATTGGATGGCGAGCTTCAATTAACGTAGTGTTTTGATCTGGTTTGAGGGATATTACACCAATAGGAATAGGAGATGTACTCAATTTGTAGGGGCGTGGATGCCAGATTTATACCATAAACAAAGCAATTGTGAAAAGTTCACAGGGTACTACCACCATCACTATTCAAAAGTCGGTGTTCCAACAACAGACGGAAAATATTGGAATTCACTGATTCGAATAGTTTCTGCGCAATCAAAGCATATATATTAAGCGACAATTGTTAATCAAGCACCCGAACAACTAATAACCAAAGCTTGGGATTAAAAGATGAGTAATGATATAGTCTCTTAAAAATCTTCATAAATATCCTCTTAAGACACTAAATGAAGTAAAATGCAGATATAATAAATATCTTGGAATCTTAAAAAGTAATCAGTTCTTCCTTTATTTAGTAATTAGGAGGATGTTTAGGAAGAATTTTTAGGAGGATAAATCATTTATCTTAAAACATTGTTTCGAAATCATTTGACTAACACGAAACTAAACAGGATTACGGCATGTATAATTTGTAATTCATTTAATTATTTAGAAACTCTACAGTAACAATCACCTTTAGCTATTATATAGAAACAATTAACTAAATAAAGAGTAACAACAAAAAAAGGGGGAAATTCTATGCGATAACAGAAGACAGACCCAATGAACCTCGTAATACAAGAGCAAAGCCAGGCAAGATTGCAGCGTTCTCAAAAAAGAATGTCTCTAAGCCTGATCCAGAAAATAAAATAAAATAAAATAAATCAGTCAGATAATTATACAAGACAAGTATCAATAATGATACAGCAGTTGGAAATTGAAGCCTACCTTGTTGGCTATATTGTTGGAGAGCCAGTCCAGGCCCTCATAGAGTCCTTCCCCAGATGTGGCACATGTGCTCTGGATATACCTGCAGGGATGAAAAAAAACCAACATCAAAATCCAAATATCAGAATGAACAATATGGATGAAGACAGGCTGACATAACAGAAATGCATCAGAATACCAGTGGCGTTGTCGTAGAGAATGTAGACCAAGCTTGTCTGTGATTTCTGCAGCATTCATAGCATTTGGAAGATCTTGTTTGTTGGCAAATACAAGAAGCACTGCATCCCTCAACTCATCCTATACATTAACCAAGTAGATAACTAAAATTTGTTCCATAAAATGTAATGCTTAATTGCAACAAGTTCATCATCACTGATAAAGTCTCAATCAAGACATGTTACTGCCCAGAAGAATATAAATAAAGATACATATAATTTGGATTCACAAGACATGATCACGCACAGCACTAAATGTCTTCTATTTACCTCATTCAACATCCGGTGCAGCTCATCTCTAGCCTCAACAACACGGTCACGATCATTGCTATCCACCACAAAGATAAGTCCTTGTGTGTTTTGGAAGTAGTGTCTCCACAGAGGACGTATCTGTGAGTGCACCATGCGAAAGAACATTAATGGGAAATAATTATAACCAGTTTAGCATGCAAGGACAGAAACAATTGGCAATACAATATTAGAAGTTAACCTAACAGACCTAGCATGTACTGACAAATGTGTAAAAGCCATGTAAGCCATCCAAAATGTGTGAAATAAATGGGAACAGCATAAATTTAGCTACCTCATGCATTACAAAACATTGATCCAAAGCACATATATCAGAATACACATTTGGTAAACAATTTCAAGGCAATAAAAATGGATGGAGAGATTACTCAACACATGACTCTCCATAAGTAAATGCAACTGTAAGAACAACAGAAACATATAAATCAACCTACACAGACAGATATGTACATAGGAATTATTTGTTTAATGTCTAAAGTGTGAGCCACAGCATGTAAAGCCTTCCCTTTCTGATCCAGGAAAAGCTTGGAAACCGCAATGGCCCAATATGTATGTAGCTTATGTTTGTGTTGTGTGCCAACGAGAGAACATCTAATTGGCACAAGACCGTCCATAAGCACATTGCCAACAAAACAGACAGATTTCAAGCATCAAAATCTAGAATAAATTACAAAAGATTTCATATGTTTACATGTTTCTTTTAATCAAACCTAAAACACCATATATGTCCATAGGGATTCTTCGTTTAATATTTATGAAATTTAAGCTGCAGCCAACTGATAATTTTCCCTCATATGGTTCAAGGAAAAATTTGAAAACAGGGCGGATCCAATATATGTAGCCTACATTTATGTTGAAGACTTGAAGTTAAATTCAACAACAACAACTAAGCCTTTTCCCATTAGGTTGAGAAAAATTAGTTTCTATTACGTATGTTCACAAAATTAGTTTCTAGTGCGTATGTTCACATCCTTTGTTTCAGGTCAAAGCGCTCTAGCAATGAGAAAAAGAAATGAAAAGAATATACTAAGATTCATTGTATAGCTTATTATAAGATTCTTCGCAAAGTTTTGACAGGTCTCATAGGCCAAAATACAAATCATACAAGCCACAAACCTTATCTTGGCCACCCACATCCCAAACAGTGAAGCTAATATTCTTGTACTCCACAGTCTCCACATTAAACCCTGTACAACAACAAATATAAGCATCAATTGCCAAGTCTTTTTTTTTTTTTTTTTTTTTTCTCTTCTCTTTTCTATAACCAAAATTTATTCAAGTCGGATGGTGAATCACATCATAATCATAAAGCACTAAAAGTCCTAAAATTATAGAGAATAACAAAATTAGGAACTTGGAACCTGGAACCTAAGCAAAAATGTAACCATTTCAAAGATAAATTCAGGAGCATACCAATTGTGGGAATGGTAGTCACAATTTCTCCCAGCTTGAGCTTGTACAAGATAGTAGTCTTACCAGCAGCATCAAGACCTACCATGAGAATACGCATCTCTTTCTTGGCAAAGAGCCGGCTAAAGAGTTTGGTGAAAGACAGCCCCATCTCTTATTTCAACTGTATGCCGAAATTCATGATGATAAGAAACAACAATATCAACAATGAAGCCTTTTCCCACTTAATGAAGTCAGAAAATGGATCAAATGGCATTATTGTATCCTACCGTAAGTAACATGGCCATTAATTTAAATCACTTAGTTATACATTCCTCCATTGATCAAATCTCCAAAATTAAAAATTAAGATCTACGAAAAATGCTCTCATCATAACAAGATACAGAAACAAGTAAGGTCTTCTTACTGCTGCAGAGGCCAACCTTAAATTCAAAATTCATAGACGTGCTCTTTTCTTTTTCTTTTTTTTCTTTTTTTTGAAAAATGGAAAAGGCAGCGTTAATTTGTTTCACAAATTACCCAAAGGAAAATATATATATTCTGTACTTCGTAAACCGATAAGAAGAAAAAATAAAGAAAGATCTGTTAAACAAAATAATGAAACAAAAAAAAAAAAAATCAAAACTGATTTGAAAATAGAATGATTTCACTTCTTCATACATTAGAAGATATCAAAAGCGAAGATTCAGATCTCCGTTATTACTGAGAATAAATGCTTGATTTGATGTTTGAGAACAATAGGAAACATGTAACTTGCAACAGATCTGGTGGTAGAGTGCGTAAAAATTATGCAAGTGTTTCAAATCAGATTTATAACAGACAAAAAGACGAAACATGAATAACTCCAATAACAAGTTAATGAGATCTAGAGCACACACAAAGACGTGCGAAAATGAGAGCATAGCAAAAGCAAGTAGTATTTAGACGGAGAAAGGAGAAGAAGCTGAACCTGAAGTGAAGCGAAGAAGTGTGACTTGCGAACTTTTGAGAGAGCAGATCCGAGATAAAACTCCCCCAAAACCACAGCTGAAGGGAATGCTCTCCAGCTTTTAAGTTCTTATCATTTATTGCGTTGAGCCACCTAATTTAATTTTTTCCCCTCTTTTTAATAAATCAGCGTCAACAAGCTTTAAAATTTTCTTAATTATTCTCTAAATTTTCACTAACATTTTAATAATTTTTCTGTTTTTAATTTATTAATACACTGATGATAAATTTTAATAATTTATTTGATATTAAGTTTAGAGTATTTATTAATTATTTATTTTCAAATTTTAAATATCTAAAATCAATATATAAGTATTTTTAAAATTTTAAAAGTTTAATTATTTTACAGGTTCCTATAATTTTACTCAATTTTTAATTTGGTCCCTATAATTTAAAAATTTATAATTAAATCTTTATATTAAACCAAATTTTATAATTAGTATTAGAAGATAACACTGTCAAAAAAAAAATTGTGGCAATACTACGATGCACTTGATAAAGTCAAGTGTATCATAGATATTATTCATTTAAATTATTTAATTATATATAGAATAAAAATCTATGATTAAAAATAATATGAAATACAATACACCCTACTTAATATGATATATTCTAAACAATTACCATCACCCTCTTCATCTACAAACTCAAAACTACTGTTGAAACACACCACAAACACCACCACCACCACACTCAACCATCGCCGTAAGATATGTTCAAAAAACACCAACAACAACCATTGAAACAGAAGCCATAGAAGCAAAAACCAACAACAACAAAGGAAGGAAAGGAAGGAAAAGATTATGTCGTGGCTTATGTGGGCGGATTTGGCAGTTTGGTGGTTTGGTTTTGGTGGTTCAATGGTTGGTGGTTTGGTGGTTTTGGTGGCTATGGTGGTCTATGGCTTAGTTTGGGTGGTGGATGATTAAGGAGGGTGGATAGAGGATATAAAAAGATATAGAGATAGAATATTAATAGAATATTCTATTTTTTGGTAACAACTATTATTTTTAGAGATATAATTGAAAATTTTCAAATAATATAGGGACTTAATTATAAATTTTTAAATTATAGGGACCAAATTAAAATTTGAGTGAAACTATAGGGACTTATAAAATAATTGACCCAATTTTAAAATCAACTGAAAATAATATTATAATAATAATTACTAGGCTCAAGTAGATCAATATTGCAATTTTGTGTGTTAAATGGAGAAGTATGGTAATTTGTGTATATTTAGAAGAATATGGTGTTTTAAGGGATAATTTGTGGTGACTTATTATGAATTCAATAAAAAAAAAACCAAGAACTCGTAACAAGCTAACCGAATTTGTGGTTGTGTGTTGATAGTTCTTTCAACTCTTAAAAACATAAATTCTTGTTGTACTTTATTGCAATTTCAAACAAAAAAAATAATAAAAATTTGGTGATTTGTCGGAATTCTCTTTGCATCCCGCAACAATGCAGAACTATTTGAGAGTGCTTGATAGTATTTAAGAGTGTGAGATAGTTTACTAAAAAAAAAAAATGAGTGGAAAAAATATGGATAACATTATAGCTACTACTATTATACATTTCAATGGTTCTATTGTAACAATTGATGAAAGTGTGATATTTATATGTGATTATCCTGTATTAGTATACTTTCCCGATACTATGTTGTTAGAGGAACTAAGAGTTAAGCCTTTTGAAAGTATAAATGCTGGTTTCTAGAAGAAAGTGAAAAAAATAAGATACAAATGTCCAATTTTAAATATTAACGAGAATGTAAAATTTCGATCTATTACACTAAATAGCAATAGAAATATGAGAGTGATGTTTAGGAAGTATCGCCAGTATCATACTATAAGTTCGGTAATGGAGTTGTTCATTGACTTTGAAGAAGTTTTTGCTTGAGCTGGTCATAGTACATATCCAGCTAACCAGCATTACGATAAATTTATTCCTATTTCGTATCTAGTGAGCCTTGTTATATTTTGCTTTACTAATTTTTATTTCAAATTAATTTCTATTTATTTTATTATGATTATTATTATTGTTTCTTTTATTATTATTATATGAGATACAAAGTATGTTTTGCACATTCTCAAAAAAAAAAAAGGACACTTTACATTTTTTTCTTATTGAAGATCTTGTGTATCAGAAATATTTTTAGCTAATGATCCTTAATAATTGTTAATCCTTTTATTATTATTATTATTATTATTATTATATGAGATACAAAGTATGCTCTATACTTGTCTCTTACCAAGGATCTTGTATATCAGAGATATATTTGGCTAATAATTTTTATTAATTATTATTCCTTTTATTTTTATTATGATTATTATTATTATCATTGTTATTGCTTCTATTATTATTGTTATTATTACATGAGATACAAAATATGTTCTATACTTGTCTTTTTCTGAGGATCTTATGTATCAGAAATATATCTAATTAACAATCTTTTGTTTATAATTATTAATTGTTAGTACTAGTATTATGAAGAAAGTTTACCAAGCTCGTTTCTGGCAACAGGTGCAAAATGCGAAATTAGGGACAGTGAAAGTGATGGCCATTACTTAGAAGGGGAACATGGAGCTGGGGATGATGGTGCAGATGCTGATGATGACATACCAAACATACTGGCTATGATTCAGCATCCGAAAGATCCTCCATATTTCATATGTGCTTTGGATCTTCAAACTATGTATGCATTTGAGTTTCTCAAGTATACAAACATGGCCAATGATTATGCTGCAGATGGTGAATTAGGTGTGGGAATGGAATTCAATGATAGGTAGACTATTAAGAATTACATTTATCTAAATTGGTGGACTATTACATGTGTTAGTGAGAACTAAGGACCTTTTATTGTAAGTGCAAACATTATGGCATAGGGTGCAATTGACTTGTTAGCTTCAGTCTCGGAAAGAAGAGGGACATTAGAAAGTCAAAAAGTACAATGGCCTGAACACTTATACTACGGCGATAATTTCTCAAGATCACACAAAGTTGGATGTTGACATGATAGCAGAACATATAGAGCCTATGGTACGAGCTGATATATTCGTTAAAGTAAAAGTTGTGATTACAGAAATTCAATCTCATTATGGATACACACCGACATACTAGAAAACATGGATAGCAAAGCAAAAGCGAATCAAAAGCATTTATGGTGGTTTGGAAGAATCGTTTATAGTTTTATCCAATTGGTTGGGAGCAATCCAATTGGTTGGGAGCAATGTATGCTTCTACAAGAGGTTTATACATTGAGTTTAATACTGTTTCGGCCTACTATAGCATTAAGGAGCGATCAAATGATCAAATATTTTGTCAAATATTTTGGACTTTTGGTCCTTGCAACAGAGCTTTTAGACATTGCAAACCACTAGTCCAGATTGATGGTGAAGGTGAAGGTTGTCATGAGAGGGGTGGTTGAATCATGACTATTAAAAACATTTTAAAACTTGAAAACTTAAACAAACTTTCTCAAGTATTATAACTTGGATAGCAGAAGTGTTTGTCTTAGATTCAGAAAGTTACCTTTTTGACGTAAGAAAACAAATTAGTTGCTTAAGAGACAATGAATAGAAACAAGAAGATAAGTTTAGAAAATGCTTAACACAGAGATTTATCCTTGTTCGGCCAAACCACTTGTCTATGTCTAGCTCCTAACAAACTAGTTGAGACTTTTATAAACTTGAGTATTATTGCATGAGCTTTTCCAAGCTCACAAACAAGTAGTCTTATCCTTGCCTTTCCAAGCTAATTAAATAAATAGTATTGTCCTAGCCTCTTCAAGCTATTTAACAACCACTAATGGGTTAGGTTATAAGATTTGATACAAGGTTTGTGTTAATAACACTCACACTCTAACACTCAAGATGTATATCTCAAAAGAGTACAAGGTGGGGTGGCTTCTCACAAATCTCTCAAGGAGAATTTTTGTTGATGATAAACAAGAGAAGATTTAACTCTTAGAAGCTTCAGAAGGATGTTTCTGATTGTTCAAAAAGATGAGAATGTAGAAAGCCTTTGGTTTTCAAAGTGAACAATTCTAATACTTCTTCTTCGTCTTTAGGACTTTTATAAACTTCAAAATATAGCCGTTGAGTCTTTAGGTCTTGAGTCTTGAGCTTTTAGATTTGTTGGTCTTAGACTGAAGAAATAGGTGATAGCTTTCTTTCTCATCAAGGAAGTACAGTACAAAAAAAGGAACTAGCCATTCTTAGTCAACTAGCTTTTCAATGTGTCAACATGTCTTTTGGATGTTTGTCTTGTTACTTTGACCTTTAGAAAATATCTATGAATTGTGGAAGACAAGTTTTGAATGAGTTCTTTGTCACTTAGAACAACATTCTTGAGGTTAGCCTTCTGGTCAAGCTTTCTAAACAGATCATCCATCTGAGTAGCTTGTATACCTTCTGGTGACTTGCTAACTTTCTAAAGACATAAATACATCATTATGATGCTTTAAATAATTTTCTTATGAGAATTATGATTATTGTGAGCCAAGTGATGTTCTTTGTAACACTCTTTATTATATAAGCCATGATCGAGTCATGGAGTTATATTAAAGAGGTGTCACTATGTTAAGAAGACTTTAAAATATGGAAAATATAATACATGGCTCTTTAACTTCGCACTTTATTACTTACCAATAGTTTATAAACTTCGTCGTCTCTGATACATAGGGGATAAAATAGTTACAATTTAAAAGAAGTTGTGACTAATATAATACATAGAATTTGCTTCTGCTGCGTCACTAGCTAGCTTCAATAGTCTCTTGGTCTGGTTTTGCACTCGAGTCTTACTCAGTGAATGTCCCAGTCCTCCACCTCGCACTTCATTTCCAACTTAGGTACTGGAATGTTTACGGGAAAGAGAAACATACAAGTAGGCAGTGAGAACCTAAGGTTCTCAGTAGGTAAACTCAAACCAATTTTACAGTGCTATCATAAACATTCCAGCCGCTTCGATTTATTATGAAAATATGAGCACAGATAAACAAATAGTGGTTCAATTTTAAGTTGAAAACATTTTTCTCGAAGCGGGTTATATTTTAACACCCACTTGTCACATCATATGATAGACATAGAAATACAGATAGTATAATAAACTTCAACAAGGATCATAATAGCATTATGACTTAACTAGATAATTTAAGATGTACATATAGATGCTTATACTTGAATGTATGCAAGTGCACTTGACTTAATTCATATCTTTCTTTAACTTGCAATTTGATCTTACTCTTTTGTACTTGGTCCCCCGGAGGTGAATGGCCTCTCTCACCCCTGGGTGATAGCCTGCTTTTTAAGTCCGAGCTCGTACCTATACATGAGTGACGGGTTTATTTTCTCCAACCCTCACACCAATCTATTCCCCTTAAATCTGGTCGAAGGCTGGCCCAAGTCTTAGACAGTACCACTTTGGCTCACGCTAGCTGAGTCTATGTCATGCTTCACGTGGTAGCTTGGTACGTCTTTCTTGCAAGTTCTCATAAATTTTATTCTTCTTTGGACATGATTATACATGCATATGCTATATGCACTCATGCATATACTTCATATTATACTTAAATCATTCTTGCATATATAAATCTTATGAGCATAGCATATAAAGGTTCATAACAGTCACATAATTAACATATTTTTGCCGGAATTTCGGCAGCATAACGGAATGAGTCCGCTTCCCCATGAATAGTGCCAGGCAACCAGTGCACATGTACAAACATTGCAACTCAATAGGGACCAGCAATTATATATATATATATTCATAGCATCATTCATAAATTTCAATTCAAGCACCAATTGGGTTTTCGGTTTATTCTCTCCTATTCTGCCCGAGTTTGGTATACTCCACCTTTATTGCAATTAAACTCATTTGAATCTAATTTTCGAATATGTCATAGCATTATGTGTCTAGTTTCTAACCCTTTTAGTCCCATCTCATTTTGATTTGTATAACTCAAGATATAAAAGTTTTACCTCAGCCTATTCAGTCACTGGCCCGAATTATACTCCTGGAAGCATAATTTCACTAAAAATCGAAACTAGCCTCAAATCATACAAAATTGGTGCTATATCAAAGCTAATAGGACAACCTTTCATTTGCAAGAAGTTTCATGATTTGCTTAAGTATACCTCGAGTTATAAGTCCTGAAAGTCGACCTTTCTGAACTATCCTGTTTTGGCTCGGTTTGGACATAGGGTAACTTCCTCAAAACATTATGATCAATTGAGGTCATAACAAACTCGGAATTTTATATTGGGATGTTCACCTATGTGTAAGCTTTCTAACAAAATTGGTTTTACTCAATTTGGAGTTGTGTAGAGTGAGTTACACCTTCCTCAAGTCACTCTGCCCGGATGAAAGTCCTGGTTCCTAGGTCAAACTTCAAAAATTCATATCTCGCTCAATACTAATCCAATGACCTTATATGATATATGTATGGAAAGCCCTGAATGTCTACTTTCATCTAAAAATAGTTTCATTGGATTTAACCGGCTGTAGGCGGATCCGTACACTCCGCCGTACAGATGCCGTAGGGCTTCCTCACAAAAATAGATTCTGCTTAGCTCCTTTTTGGGTTTTTGATAAATTCCTCAACTTAAACCAAGTTTCCTCACCTCAAGTCACTAAAAGAATATCAAAGCACCATCATACAAGTATGGCATAAGAGGAACACAGCAGCCACATGGTCACATGATGCATCAAATAACTAAGAATTTGAGCTACCTACCTCGAAATCCTTGAAACTATGGGAGCAAGGAGGCCAAGAACCAACTCCTAGCCTTCTTCCTTCATCATGGCAGCAGCTCATATGAATGTAGGGAGGCTCTATTTGATGCTTAATCATGAAATTGCTAGAGGGGTTTTGTAGAGAAGGAGGTGAGGATCAATTTTCATAAAAGGAGCAAGAGGATTTGAGGTCAAGAGGGCTTCCAATCTTGAGCTTGAAGTTCTTGATCATGGAGGTAAGGAAAGAAAGGAAGAAGAAGAAGAGATGTAAGGAGGCTGAAATATGGTGGAGGGCGCAATTTAAAAGGAGATGGGTGAGATTTTTCTAAGCTTTGTGACATGGATAAGGATGACTTTAGATATTTGGCTTTAGTGGTCATGATTTGGCCAAATTTCCCCATCATATCGCTGCCATATGGCGCTATCTATGGTGGTGGTGGCTGAATTTCAACCGTTCCGCCTAAGGTTATCAGTGTAAAATTCTACTAATTCGACTCTAGTAGTTTAGAACATCGAATATTTACCGATTTCCTTCAAATCGGTAAAACGTTACTTAATAGTTTTGTAAGATGTCTACATGTTCATTTTAATTCATCTTAAGCCTAATCTCTCTAACTAATATCTAATTAGCTCTTGATTAATATTTAATTAACTTCTAATTGCCCTTACATAACTATCGGAACCGAATAAATAGATTAACGGCATAAATTAGACAATTTTGCAAATCTGGAGCCTTTTTGTTTTCTATCTTCTATAATTAATGGCATTTCTGTAATTTTGAGCAAGTCCAGGGATATCCTACGTCATTTCACACCAGACTGCCTCCATGGCCCAATTAGTGGAGATTCAAACTTCCACGGTTTTACCACATGATTCTGTTTCGTTTAAAACCCCATTCTGCTAATTCTATCGATGTGGGGACATAAAGGTTATTTTATGAAAAGTTCTAGGGTTATTGTGGAAATATTCACTTGGGGTTAAAGTACAATTTTATACAGCCATAGTGCAAAGAATAAAAATGGAATCCTACCTCTTTGGAGTGTGATTTGAGCTAAGTGTTGAAGCTTGAATTATTAGAATCTTGTTAAGCTTGAAGGAGTGATGGAGTTGATTGAGAGAAGGGAAGAAGGAGGCTGGAACAAGAGGGAGAGAGAGTGGCATAAATCAGCCTCAAACGAGAAGGAGAGTCTGACTTAAATACATGGGGGTAGTTGAAATTGTGAGTGTTGATTGGTTGAAATTTTGTGGTTGAAGTTCGGCCATGTCTCCCACTTTTGTGGCCAAATAGCTCTTCACGTCATCCTAAGAGTGGAACTCGCTTCCATTCATCTGAATTAGAACTCGTCTATTATGTGTAAAGTCGGAACCCGCGTCCCTTTTAGTTGAGCTTGGAGCTGAAGCCGGATGTCGGAACTCGCCCAACCTTATTTGACCCTTGGGGGTAAGTTCGGATATCGGAAGTCATACCGCTTACAATCACCTAATCCCGGAACTCCCCATTCAAACTCGGGAATACCAACAGAAATAGAAAGCTTCTTGGAATAAACTCGGATATCGAAACTTGTGTATGACTTGGAAATCAGCTCAAAGATCCGAACTCGTGTCTATTCTAATTGAGTTCAACTTTGAGGCGAGATCTCATTACCCTCAACTTGGAGGTCGGTACTTGCACCATTATGTTAAACTATAACTTCGGAGGTCGGAAACCATGTATACTATTTTGAAACATGAGGTCTGAGGTCGGAACTCGGGTACATCGCTTGAAACTTGGAGATAAATTATAAGATCGAAAATCGGGTACATTGTCTTTAAGACATGAAATTGGATATCAGAAATCACTCCATGTTGTTTTAGACCTGAATGTTAAGTTGGAAGTTGGTAAGTTATGCTGAAATTCGAAGACGAACTCGGAAGTCGGAAATAGTTCATTTTGTGTGCGAAATTCAAAGATGAAGTCGGAAATCATGAAAACTTGAAAGTGAAGTCGGAACTCGGAACTCGTGGTGGAGGTAGAATGGAATAATTTAGCATAAGGGAAATTTGAGATGTTACATTCTTAGCTTTAGTAGACAATATTTTGAATTTTTAGAACATTTTAGAAGCTAATTCCTACAGCTTGAGAACCATCTTTCTTAATCTTGACTTAGAGTTATCTACGCTAAACCAAACACTCAAGCAAATCATTATTCTTTACAAAAGATTTTCATAAGAATTGGTTCATTATCCATCAAAACCCTTAAAGAGGTATATCTAAGATCACTTAGTGGCTTCTGAAGGGTGTTGGAGCTTATAGATAGGACACATTTGCACAAAAAATAAAAAGGCACACTATTGATGGTGATTGCACAAGATGGCAATCAGAACATATTGTTAGTTGCATTTGCAATCGTCAATGGTGAAAGTGTATATGCATGGTATTTTTTTTTTGCATTATCTACGCAAATATATGGTGACTCTAGATAGAGTTGGCATTTTTTCTGATCAGCAAAGTCAATTGGAGTAGCAATTCAATATTGCCATGGTCAGTAGGACCTTCAAAAGCATTCCATATGTACTGCATTAGACATATCACTACCAATTTCTTGTGGAGATTCAAAAAGCCTTACTTGCACTGACTTGTCCTAAGTATAGGTAATTCACAATTTAATTATCTTTATTTGTGAATGCAATTTTTTTCATAATATACTAATTACATTGTGATTTGTAGGCTATTCAAGGACGGAATGTGAATTTAATCATCACTATGAGCAAATGTGCCAGGATGGTGAGATATATACAAATTGGCTTGACAACATTACAAGAAAAAAGTGGGCTCAAGCCTTTGATGGTGGACATTAGCATTGGCATATGACCACGAACCGGGTTAAGTGCATAAACTCTATGTTAAAGAGGGCTCACAATCTACCCACTACTGCCTTAGTTAGAGTAACGTACTTTGGGTTGAGTAAGTTGTTTGCTATTAAAGGTGAGGAGGCATAAGCACAAAAAGTTATACGAAGTGTTTTCTCTAAAGCCATCATGACATGACTGCGAGAAAACTAGCAAGCAGCCAGAGGCGTACGCATCACTACTTTTGCAAGATAACATGAGAGTTTCCATGTCCAAGAGCTATCAAACGAATTAGAATTCAGAGTTGATCTAAGGTATGGGTATTATGACTATGGCGATTTTCACACAAATCGATATCCATATGGTCACAAAATTGCTTGTTATTCCAATCAAAACATTGACTAGCAAGTTTATGTGGACAACATTTATAGGATAGACAACATTTGCAATGCGTACAAGCGAGAATTTGGGGTTATGGGACACGAAGCACAAGGCCAATGTATAATGGCTCGAGGATTCATCTTAACTCCTATTTGAAGTGCATAGAGAAAGGTCAGCCCAGATCAACTCATTTCCTCAATAAAATAGATATGAGAGAGATGCGGGGAATGAAATATTGTGGTCTTTGTCAAGGTGAAGGACATAGCCGTAGATAATATCCCATAAAATGGACCAACTTCTTAGACATGAGTAAAATGTTGTTGTCTTATATTGGTTAATGTAATTTGGACTTTTAGTTATTAATTTCAGTGAAACTATTTTATTTATAATATATTATTACTTTATTATAATCAATAATACGTAGTTTAAATTAATTTAATTAAATTTAATATTAAGATTACAATTAGAGTTAGGGTTAGGGTTAGGATTAAGTGTAGTATTTATTTATTTTTGGGTTAGTGCTAGTGTTTAGGAAAAAAAGTTATACAAGATCAACAAAAGGAAACAATATTACTTCTAATCAAATAATAAGTACAAAAATACAATACTACAATAATTTTTTTACATTCATAGGAGGAATATAACATGACTACTATTTCTTTCTTGACTTCTTCCATGATCCAAAAGTGTATATATTAGGTGGCGTAATTTTAAGCTGCAAACCCTATAAATGCCCCATGATGGTTTTCCTACTAGATGTTTGCCCCTTATTGCCCTTATCTCTCCTACTAGGCTCTACTTCCTCTTCCTCGTCATCATCATTGTTCTCCTCTTCTACTTCCTTATCTACTAGTCCCACATGTTGTGGCTCTTGGGCAGATGTTGTCATCAAGCATTAAGTGGCTTTGACGTCGCCTGTAGCTCTAGGATCCTTTGGCAATTCCATGATCATTTCGTTTACTAACTCCGAATTTTCGGCAACTATAGGCATAGGCCCCTAAAATTCTTATTCTGGTATCTGTGGGACTGATCGGTACATATCCCCTTGCATTGCTAAAGCAGCACTTCCATATCTAGATTTAGCAACACGAGATTGACTGCATTAATGTGGGTTGGCACCATATACATAGTGTACCCCACTATCAAATGACATTCTTCCTTGTGTCTAACCTTTATCACCATGACTTGATCCAGATGATAATGCTAAAAAGCTTACTCGACATAGCTCCATCCCATGTGGCGGGGCATGTGCCCATAAGTATATTATGAGTGTGCCGAGGCCATGTAACTATATTGGTACTAGGGTGGTGGCGGGGGCATATGGCTGTAAGGAGGATACTGCCACAATGTGTAACATCCTGAGTAATAGTGTGTATAACTAACACTATTGCATAATTAATTTTTAGATATATTATAGATATACAAGAAGGTAAAAAGGAAATGTTAATTACAGGATAATGTGATTTCTAATCTTTTCTGTAAAAAAATAATGATATTTTGTTGGTCGGAGAAATTTTTCTTACTAGTAGTGCCTTGTAATACAAGAAACTTATCCAGTAGGAATTATCATACAAGAAAACATAAATATCTTCTAACAAACCCTAGAATATGTAGCTAGAAATTAGCCACATTAGTCATCTTGGTTGCAAGAGGATGACCATACAAGTTGGAGTTAAGGGAATTTATTTATTTATTTCAAGTCCACCCTAGATAAAATATCAAGATGAGCATAAGAGCTAGTCATTTTTCTCTCTTCTCCCTACACACATTTGGCTAGCCTCCCTTTATTTCTACATCCATCTTTATCTTCAACTTACTCCAAACTCTTGTATCTTGATTGTCCTTACTCAATTTTCCAACTCTTCTACTTGTTTCCTTACCAACTTACCCCTATACATGCCAAAACTCCCTCTTCAAAGCCCCATAAATTCGGCCAAGCAAGGAGGAAGGAAGGGATTTGTGATCATCTTAGGGCTTTAGAGAAACAAGAGCACCAAAAGATCAAAGCTAGACAGTTTCAAACTTTGGATTTAAGGTAGGCTTCTAGATCTTGTGTGAAATTTAGAGTTTTATGAAATTAGTATTTTCTTAATTCATTTTGTTCTACTCATTTAGAGATGGATATGTTGAAGATAGAACTTGTTCTCATGATTTGAAAGTGGTGAAGCTTGATTAGTGTGGAGAGATACGCCAAAGATCCATAATCACCCCAAAATAGAAAATCTTCTGTTGAGGGTTTCATGAACAATGCTCAGTATGTGGGCCAAATCTTAGGCTAGGAAACCCTAACTAAAGTAAGATTAATTTTGCATGAAAATACACTCATATAGGAGTCTACCATCAAAATTTGAGGTTCATTGGAATTAACATAAGTGAGTTATGATTTTTCAAGATGAGCTATTGGTTTACACCTTTAGTTTCAACTAGCACATGGTCTAATGGACATATCTTTTCATATGCAACTTCAATTGGTGTGAAACCAGTCTTGTTAGAAAGCTAACATATAAAGGATTGTGCCTATAAAATTTGAGATTTATACCCATAGTGGATTACTCCCAACAATCCCACGAAGATACCCTAGGTTCCCTAAATATGAAATAGGATAGCCTAAATGTAGAACTTATAACTTAAACCCTGCTTAACTAAATTAAGTGAGACTTAGTTTATTTGAAAGAGAGTTTAAGTGAGCATAAGTATACCAAATTTTAGGGTAAGATGATAACAAATAGACTTTTAGTGATTTTTCCTTTATCTGGTACTCAAATCTGCCCTAAAATAGGACAATTTTCGAGTTTTGCCCTAGTTTCTGAGTTTTGGTCTCAGCCTGTCACTATAGCAAAGTTTTGAGTTCAAATGCCACTTGACGTGGAGGGAGTTCGCTTCTCCTTTGTCCTGAGTTTTGAGTTGAAGAGTCACAACTTCCATGTCCTAGTCTTTGAGATTCGACTTCGATGGGTCACGACTCCAATGTCCCTAGTTTCCGAGTTCCGAGTTAGACAAAATACTACTCTTGCATCCCCAAACTCCGAGTTTTAAGTTTGTCATGTCACTACTCCTATGTCCCCCAAACTTTGGGCTCTAGGTTACTACTTCATAAAGAACATGAGGTTGAGTTTTAAAATGTATCATGGACATGAAGAACTAAGTAATCATGTGGTGAAATGATGTTATATTAAGTTTGTGTGGAAATTGTTATTACTATGACTGGGTAAATGTTATCTTGTGGGTTCATTCTGGACATTTTCATATCATAGCTATTATGAGAGAATGAGTTATGTAGCAAGATTATGAGTATATTAGGTACTTTCATACATGAAATATGAACTTTTAAGATGGCTATGATTCCATATGACTTGGGCAATGCCCCTGAACATATGTAAGGGGAATACATCGGTAAAAGAGTCAAGGAAAATAAACCCGACAATTACTATAGAAATGAGCTCAGTCTTGAAAAGTAGGCTATTACCTAGAAATGGGAGAGGTCATCCACTTCCAAGGGACCAAACAAAGATGGTCAGGTTATGAGTTAAAGAAAGATAATAAAAACTGTACTTTGAGAATGGTGATATGTAACACTCCAGTGTAGACATATGTAGATACCCTAAGGATGACAAGATGTGTTGAATAAAGAAAGTTAAAGCAAAATAAAAAGGTCAAATGCACTTGCATCAGTAACTTGCAGTATCTACATATGTATTAGTTCTAATTATCTTGTAGGCCTATTGCTACCCTTATGGAATTCCTCTTTTCTATCAAGTGTGTGAATAAAATTAACCTGCTTCAGAGGGATACATTTTCTAAACTTAATAAATGAACTTTTATTCCTATGTATGAGAACATATTTTCTTAATAAACCGAAGCAGCTGAGATGACAATAATGACATGGCTTGTCAAGTAGTTTAGGAAGCCTACTAAGAATGTAAAATTTTCACTCCTATGTATGTTCTCATGTCATCTTCAGACAGCTTAATAGATCTTGATGAGGACCAATCCAAAATAATTTGGCCGAAACTGGACTGGTTGCTGAAGATAATTAACGAATATATTTACACATGTTAGCATTATATGACTATTTCACTGGTTGAAACTCCTAATAGAGCTGCTCATGTACTTTGAAAGGATGTATTATGATACAAATATTGGTAAAATATAAGGTATATTGTGTTTATTTTCTCGAATTGTGTCTATTTTCTTAGGAAATAAAGCAAATAATCAATTAAGGTCTGTTCAATTAGTGGTAACAATTCCTAAGTGTGATGTTATAACTTATGCATTATATTGTACTTGGGAGGGTGTTACATAGTATGGGGGGCATGTCGGCATAAGGAGGATATTGTATGGGTGTAGGTGCATCTCTGCAGATGGGTGCATCTTGGCATTATATTGTTATGGAGGTGGTTGTGGAGGCGGTTGTGGAGGCATCTAGGCTTGCTACTGCCTTGGGGTTAATTCATATTGCATGGGTCTTATACTAGGGTTTTGGGTGATAAATATAGACCCATGGCAAACTTAACATACCAATTCTAGTATTAGCGAGATGGAAGTGAATCATCAAAGGTATGACCATGTAATATGTGTTGCTATCTATGGTCCCAATGCTACAACCATCCCTTGTGCTTATCTATCCAATTAGTGCTCTATGCTCTTCTCAAGTATCGATTATGACATCCCAACAAGCTTTTTGAATAGTCAGGGATATCTTGTAACCCAAATTGATGCATTAAGTGGTCAGTTAGGAGCCACTCAAAGTAGATGAGTGGACTGGTAATTGACCACAGTAGCCATTCATTTGTCAAGATATGTGGAATGATCCCATCAAAGGCTGGCTAGCAATATGGTTGTCACTAAAATTGCATTATAAAAAATTACATCAGATAAGCAAACTATATTGATTGCTACATTAATCTCTACAATGTTTTGATTGCTACCTCATTAAGTGTCATCAGATCTATATGCAATCTTATACTGTCCTGGCTCTTAAAGGGAAATTTCGGCTGGAATGATGTGTTCACCTACCTATGGAATATTATATTAATTAGATACACATTCAGCAATAGGAAACTATAAAATATTTATTAAATGAGGACAATTCTACTTGAAGGCTAGAGGAAAACGCAGCATGGGATTGGCCAGAACAGGAGGCAAGAATAGGAGTTGGTGCCATGATCACAACTATAGTAGCTACAAGCAGCTACCAATATCTCTAATAGAATGGTGCGATTCATGGTAAAAATTTTGATAAAGTACGACTAAGCATGGTGAATCCCAACTGTACTCACCAATCTCCTACATATTTTCAAGTAACAGAAGAAATGCACAATGGATCAACGATGTGCTCTTTTCAGACACAAGTCGCATCTCTAGCAGCTGGAGTATATAGTTGCGAGTATGGTGCCGTAATACTTCATCATCTACATCGAGTCCAAGGTGGTTCAACACTTTTTCATTGAAGTTGTCAAAGAGCCAAGTCAACCTAATTGAGGATTTTTCAATGTCACCCTCCTGGGGCCTAGCACCAAGTAACCTTGGACATAAATTTTTAATCTTTTCTCTATTAAAAGAGATACACCCATAAGCCGGTTGACCATTAACATTGACCCTAAGCTGAAGTGCCATATCCTCTAACGTGACTATAGGCTCACCTATAGGAAAGTGAAATGTGCATGTTTTTGGTCTCCAACATTCAATCAACACATTGATAAGTTCGTCATTTGCTTCCAAGTGGTTCATCATCAAAACAGTCAGCAATAGAGCACCTCATAATTAGTTATGTATCTTCAATGCTAGTTCCTCCTTGTTTGGGGGATAGATAGGGTGACTCATTACGAGTTCTATGTCCCATTGTTAGGAAACACTGTCTCTTCATGTGTAGCATAGTGTGAAACTCCCT
Organism: Pterocarpus macrocarpus; assembly: GCA_031439585.1. Classification (NCBI taxonomy): domain Eukaryota; kingdom Viridiplantae; phylum Streptophyta; class Magnoliopsida; order Fabales; family Fabaceae; genus Pterocarpus; species Pterocarpus macrocarpus. Next base: position 42,440,164 of record CM062516.1, on the reverse strand, counting down.
TATAAAACCTTTTTGGAAGAGTTGAGACATACAATTTAAAAGAGTTAAGAGTGTATATTTTTTGAGAGGATTTTAATTGATTTAGCATAAAATTCTTTGTTTGGATAATAATATGAAAGAATTTTAAAATTCCAAGTATTTTTAGAAGGTATTTTCTAAATTTCATAAAAGCGGATTTCAATTTCTACTTCTTCACAAGAAATTCTAAAATCTTGTCTCTTCTCCACTCATTGTCTCTTAACCCTTTCCTTTTACAAGTCTGCTATTAATAGCCGACCGCCCACCAACGATTACTGCTGACCGGCCCTCGGCAACTAGTGATCGCCCATTAGCCACTATCGGCAACCCACCGACCATCGTTAACTGCTCCTTAGTGATCGCCGCCCACCATCCTTAACTAATTGCGCAAAGAGAATGCAATATAATTCATTATACAAATAGTGTATGTTGTGAATGAAGTAATATAATTACTTTATCCAAACAACAAATTTTAAAATGAAGGAAATTAAATTGAAGTATTTAAATTTCTTTATATCTTAAATTCCTTGAAATTTGAGAATATTCCATCCAAACACACTCTAAGAGTGAAGTGTGAGAAAATTTAAGAGAGTTGAGACAGATAGTGAGAGTTACAATAGTGACAGAGTTTGAGATAGTTGAGACATTGTGAGAGAAAAAAATCTTGTTAGAAGAAAAATAATATTATAGTTAATATTAAAAAAAGATGGTTGTAGATGAGACAATGATAATAGAGGAGCAAATTTTGGAGAAGATTCCCAATAAATGAGTAATATTTTGTTGTTATAATTAATATCATTATTATTATTATTATTGCGATTAGGGATGGAAATAGGCCAGGCATCCTTAATAGGCCCAGCCTGTTTTGCAATTGGATGGCTTGAGCCTAGCCTATTACCTATTGTAGGCTTTTTATTGAGTCTAAGCTTGGCTTGTTTAAAAGTAAGGCCTGGCCTACAACACAAGGCCTGTTTTTTGTTATCAAGATAATAAGTATAATTCTTAATTCTATAGTAAGCATTTTCAGGACCATCTAGAATGAAACAAAGCAAAATTACATGTAAAATCAATTGCTCATACTCATTTCATAAATTTGTAATATAATAAAACTCAATCACTTTACTCAAATTATTTCCCACAGCATTGGAAATCCACTTTACTCAATCACTTTTTCTCTTTCTTCTTTCCTTTTTCTTCTTTCTTCTTTCTGTTTCTCTCTCAACACGAAAAAAAAACACACACACATACACACACATATTGATGAGACCACAGAAGACAAAGAAAATAATAATAATAATAATAAAATAGAACTAGCTAAAAGTATTGGCTGATTCTAATTTTTATTATAAAAAAATACTAACTATAAGCAATGGTGGTTTCCTATTAATTTTTTTTATTAAAAAAGGGAACCAGCCTGACACATTGGCTTGTTCTTGAAAAATTCCATAGTTTTGTAAATGTATATAAACTTCCATATTCTAGTATTATATATAATAGACTTCCATATTTTACAAAAATCATCCTTGAAGCTTATAATGCAATAATTTATTCAAAAAAATGTTTAAGAGATGTGAATACTTTTATTCTTCAATTATTTATTCATATTGTAATGCTTACGTGATGTTTGATTGACGTATTTAACGTTTGTTAAAGAATTTCAGTTTCAATTTTTTTTTAAGTCATTGCAAGAATATCACCTTTTTTTCGTTGAAAATTGTTCATTACAAAATAGCCCAATAAAGTTGCAGGCTCAAACACTTTACAATTTAGAGCAGGCCTGCTATTAGGCTAACGCAGGAGAGGCTCATCTTTAGCCAAAATCCTATCTAAGCTAGGTGGGAATCTTTGAGAAGTAAAGCTTTTTTCTCTAAATTTTTTTAGTAGAGTTTTAATTTCTAGAAAAAGTTAATTTTGTATTTGGATAAACTATTTTAAAAGTACTTTTAATTAAAGTACTTATAAGTCTATTTGGATACAAAAAGACAAAAGTATTTCTTTTATGGTCAAATTACAAAAATAGATATTCAAAAAGAGGAAAAAGAAGGGATAAGAAAAAAAAGATATATATTATAATTTTGAATAAAGATAAATGATATTTTTAGAAGATAATTTTGTTAAAAATCATTTCTGCTTTTTTAGAAGGTAGGTATTTCTAGCTTTAAAAAAAGTGGTAAATTGACTTTTTTCTATTAGCAATATTTTTTTAAAAAATGTTGTATTCAAATACTTTTAAAAACTTATAAAAGTATTTGTTTAAAAGAAAAAAGAAAGTACTTTTCTCTTGAAAAGAGCCAAGCTAAACGGGCTCAGATTTCTAGTGAGAGGAAGATGAGCTACTACATTCATTGCTCTATTTGCATCTCAACTTGTCCTTAGAAGGCCACATCGAGCAAAAGAGGCTCTAAGCATTGAAATATCCTCAATGATCACTACAATTTCAGACACTAAGGTTTCACTCTTGCAAGCATCAATAATGCAGCTACAATCTGACTCTAGTAAAATTTCATCATAGAAACAACTATGGGCAAGAAAAAGGCCATCCCAAATTGCCAGTGCTCCAACTGTTAAGCTAGATAAGGTGTGAACTCTCCTAGCTTTCATAGTAATTACTTTCCCTTAGTGGTCTCTAATGATTACTGAAATCGCTTGTAGGCTCCTTTTCAGATGAGAAAGTTGCATCCACATTGCACTTAAGCATTTCGGATGGTGGTTGTCTCCATGTTATTCTCAAAGGCTAGACTAGTCAGGGAACTTGTCTGGGCTACAAAGACTCTAATGCAAGTTAATAATCCTTGGATAGGATGGATGCTTTGTGCAGTGTTTGTATCGGGTCCAACTTCTTGTAGTAAAAAACACACTAATTTTTGCCTTTCCATATTTGCCATAACAAGGTAGCCACTAACCCCAACCTCTGATTAAGCAACTCTTTGTCTTTCATCATGACTGTAGAAATATGGTCTAACCAAGTGTCTATTCTTGCTATATTGCCCTTTGAGGGAGAGAGCTGGAGTTGAGATCCAAACGACACCAGAGTAGTCCATGGGCAAAGAAGCAGGGAATGCTCAATCGTCTCTAGAGCTTGAATGTAAACGAGGCACATTGGTGAGTTCACTATCTTCCTATTAAATAAGTTGTCTCTAATCGGAATTGCATTATGACACACGCTCCATAGGAATATTTAATTTTTTTAGGCTAGGGAATATGCCATATAACTTTTCATAATAATTGATTTTGAGTTGTTGATGTGGATGGATTTTGGTTAATTGTATTAGTATCTTATTTAGCCACTTGATAGCTTAATTTCATAGTATAGTCTCCATCTTTATTGGAGAGGCATAGAAACCTATTTGGGATCCCTGTGAGTACTTGCAAGACTTGCATAGCAAGTTAGGGAAGAAGAGTACCTTTGATCTTGTTGCATCCCATTGTTTGTTTGCGATATTAATCAATTTACTAACTAAGAGATTAGCATTCTATCCTATTTGGTAGGACTTAGATAGGCTAGGCAAATAGTTATCCTTCCAGAGGTGGATAGACTTTCCATTACCTATAACTTATTTCCCTCCTTTAATCAATAGGTCCCTTCCTTGCAATATATTGCCCAAATCCATGAGGTATCTCTCCTCTTCTTAACTTTTAAGAAATCTCCTTATAAGAAATAGATAGACTTTAGAAACTTTGCCTACAAAACCTCTACTGCTTTCAAAAGTGCCCATGCTTACTTATCAAGGAGAGTTAGGTTCATACTATAAAAATCTTTAAAACCCAAACCTCTATTCCTCTTGCTTGTGGTAAAAAGATTCCACCTTTTCTAATGAATTCCCATATCTCTCCTATTTTTTGCCCACCAAAATCTGGCCACTTTTGAGCAAAAATCTTCACACAAGCCTTTGGGAAATTTAAGGACCAATATTGCATGGCTAGGATGCTTACTTATCAAGGAGAGCTAGGTTCATACTATAAAAATCTTTAAAACCCAAACCTCTATTCCTCTTGCTTGTAGAAAAAAGATTCCACCTTTTCTAATGAATTCCCATATCTCTCCTATTTTTTGCTCAGCAAAATCTCGCCACTTTTGAGCAAAAATCTTCACAAAAGCCTTTTGGAAATTTAAGGACCAATATCGCTTGGCTAGGAGTAGGTTGGATGACAACCTTAATCAACACTTCTTTCCCAGCTAGATCTCTGACCCTAGAATTTCTCCTCATTTTAGCCATCTTAACCTAGATCTTTGACCCCATAATTTTTCCTTTTGATCCCAAAGTAACCTGATACCCTTCCTTAAGGAACTAGCTCTTTCCCAATTTACTTGATCCCTATCTTAGTTGAGCAAATCGGTTAACTCTTTCTTCAATTTTCCAATTTCTTTTGCAGCATTCTTTAAAGTGTGCGATATTACTAACTCTCTTTTTCATGCTTTGGCTCTGTCTAATACATTTTTTCAACCCCCTAATCGTAGCTTCCTTTTCCCAACCCACCTTACTACTTCTACACATTCTTCAAGATCCTCCCAGACTACCTCATATTTAAACTTCCCATCATCACCATCTTTAGTTTGACTATTACTATTAGGGGATAGTGATTTGATGCCACAGGTGGGATAGTATCCATAACAACATTTGGGTAACACTTTCTCCATTCCCAATTGGCTAGACACCTATTTATCCTTTCCTTTATGACAAACCTTTCTCTAGGATTACTGAACTAGGTAAACTTACAACCTTTCACATCAAAATCCATAAGGCTTAAATCACCGAGAAACTCCTTGAACAAGTCAATTTGACCTTGGCTTCAAGGCCTTGGACCCACTTTTTCCTCTTGGTGTAGTACTTGATTAAAATCTCCAATACATAGCCAAGGATTGTTATGATCTAGTTGCAATATCGGAAGTTGACCCCAAAGATATCTTTTTTCAATGAAGTTTGGAATGCCATATATTAATGTACTGTCTCAAAGAGGACCCCTACATTTTCATAGCAAATGGTATAGATGTAGTTAAATTTGGCTCTACCACCTGAATATATATTTCCTTATTCCAAAAGAAAGCAAAAGCTCCTAATAACCCATCTGCTGCAACACGAAAAACCTCATTAAACTTCAGTTTCAACTTGAGTTCTTCTATTCTTCTTTTTTGTGATTTGGTTTTCATGAGATACAAGATAGCAGGTTAAATCCATCTACACAGATCCAAAAGCTCCTGAACTATTGAGGAACTTGGCACATCTTGACAATTCTAATTTATGATGTTCATGCCTTCGGAGGGCATGAAAAGGCCTACATCCTTAGTCGTATCTTCAGTCTCCACTCCATTTGTTTCAATCTTCCTTCTTTTTCCTTTATCATCTACAAAATCTTTATCTTTCTTGCCATATGTTAATAAGAGTGCATTGCTATCCTCCCTCAATCTCTTCAAACTCAAGATTTTAGAGAATCTTGAAGTTAACTCATTTGCAATTTTCTACCCTTTAAGGTTGCTAGCATACTACCAATTGCCATCCTCTTCTTAGGAAATTGAACATAGTAGAGGGAATTAGACACATTCTCTTTTCTATCCCCTTCTCACGTATCTTGCCTTTTCTTGTCTAAGATAATATGTGGGTAAACCTTATTACATGGGTTATTCACATGGGCCTTATTTCCAACTACTTGTATCTCGCAATGGGCTTCCTCTCTTTGTCAATTCTTATGCACCCTCAAATTTCCCTTCTACTTGGATATCTGATTTTCTTTTGTTTAACTTGGGTTGAGTAGTCTCTTGGGCATCATGCACTAACCCTGCCCCTTCATGGGAATGAACCTTTTTAATAGGGGTCGTATCTAGATTAGCTAATGGGGTATTCTCCAGGCTAATAATATTCTTCCTTTTTTTTCCCTAGCTTGGTCATCCTTTTTCTTCATACTAATGTCTTCAGTTAATTGAGCCAACATGTTGGACCCCCTGACAAATATTGCTCCTCGTGAGGGACCCTGTATGCCACAATCCTGTTACCTCTTTTAACGTAACTTGGCTGCCACCCTTTTGTTTGCAAAACCACATCAATATTAGGAGTCCTTGTAATATCCCGAAGAAATGGTGTGACTGATTAGCACTATTAATTAATTTATTCCATTGCATCAGAGAAATAAGAACAATTAGGATTAAAATATAAATACTAGGGTTAGAGAAGTTGGGTTTGTTATGTGGAAAATTTAAGAAAGACAATGGGCAACATTTTGAGAATTTAAGAGAAATCGGTTAAATTTCGGTACTGTATATTGAAATAACTAGATCAGTAGAAATTTACATTGCTAAACCCTAATTTGGATGGTCATGATTGAGCCATCTATATCTCCAAAGTGCACCAACCTTGCCATCAAAATGGGCAGCTCAAGCAAAATGTAAAGGGTGTTGAAGTCCATCAATTATATCCCATGAGTCACTTTCAATATTATAACTCAAAACCTCAAAAATTCCCACTTTCTCCTTGCTCATTTTCGGCCAACACAAATTGAACACTTTGTCTCTTTTTTTTCTTCCTTTCATCCCATCATCTCCACTTCTTGATTCTACTCAACTCCTATCACCCAAAGTTTGCTCTTATTTTACTTAAAGCTTGAAATCTAAGTAGGATTCTTGAGTTTTATTTGATAATTAAAGTTGTGTGGCTGATTAGCTTTTTTTGTGTTCTTCTTAGTATGATGTTATCTAATGATTTTATGACTTGTCTCTATTGATTGGGCATGGAAATTCTTGGTTAAGTTGGAAAATCTATCAAAAAGCTGAAATAGAATAGTTAGAAATGAAATCCCTAAGATGTGTTCGTATTGCATACTTTATGGCTTGGCCAACAGAGGTTAGAATTTAATGAAATTATTTTTAGATGAAACTAAATATTATGGGCTTTCTAACCATATAAATTATAAGACCATTAGTGCAACCAATTTTTTAGGAAGCTAACACATAGGATAACATGCTATAAAAATATCAGAGTTAGATCTTTTCTCTGTTGTTCCCAAAAATTCTCTAAATTTACCTTATGTCCTATTTGAACCAGAACAGGGCAGACCATTCTAGTCAAATTTAAGAGCTTATAACTTGAGCTCCACTCACCCAAACCAAGTAAAACTTGTGGGAAATAAAAGATATTTCAATTACATTTAATTGGATATAAAGTTTGGATAAATCTAATGAAAATTCTATTTTTGGTGAACTTTTACATTTCAATGCTCAATTCTACCTAATAGCAAGGCAGCCTTGGGTTAAGCTTTAATAACTTAAGTTATACTCATCAAAACTTAATGGAACTAAAAAGACTTAAAAATGGACACATAGTTCAATAACGTACTGAAATCTCAGGCCTCAATAAGTTAATATGAATTTATGGTATTATTTACAAAATAGGGCAGAATCAGGGACATAAGGCAGAATGGCCAATTCCAAAATGTGGCAAGCTCTTGAATTCCAAACTTTTAAATTTAGCTAGTTTACTTTTGCAAAACCCCTATTACCTTGTTGAAGTTATGTTATATAACTGTCATTTTTCTATTATGTGATCGGGCTGATTGAGATGACTCTATTGCATTTTTGGGGAAGCGTATTTTAAGCTGTTATGCTACCGAATTTTTGGCAGAAGTATGTGATATGAAGATATATGTACATATGTTGTACATGGAAGTTATTCATGCAATAATATTTGAAAGTAAGACATAAATTATGAGACACATGATATGAGACATATGCATGAATGTAAAGCATTTGTGTGCATGCTTATGCATGATAAGGAAAAGACCATAAAACTTGCAAAGAGATGTAATAATCCTCCACCTTGCAATGGGCCAAGGTGGTACTATCTAAGATTTGGGATAGCCCCTGACCAGATTTTAAGGGGAATAGATCGGTGTGAAGGTCGGAGAAAGTAAACTCATTACTCATATATAGGTACGAGTTTAGACTTGAAAAGTAGGCTATTACCAGAAGTGAGAGAGACTATTCACCTCCGAGGGATGAAGTATAAAGAAGCAAAATGAAAGTAAATGAAAGATAAGTTAAAAAATGCATCATAGGGATGGTGATACGTAACACCTATGTGTATCAAGAAAAGAAAGTTAAAAATAGACATGAGCACTTACATCAAGAGTCTAGTTGCATTCATATATATGCATGTTATCTACTTGTTCTTTAATATGCTATACTTATGTTTAGATCTGATCTCTATCAAGTGAATGAATAAAATGAACTCTACTTCAGACAATATGCTTTCAAACTATAAAATTGAAATTTTATATAATGTGTTCATCTTTTTCATAATAAACTAAAGCAACTAGAAATAATAACAATGACATAGTATATGATAGCTTAGGAAATCCTACTGAAAATTTATAATTTTCACCCTTATATATGTTTCCATATTATCTCTAGATAGTTCTAGAAATATTAAAGGTGTTCACCATGGATGGAGTTGGCCAGTTAGATTGAAGAAGGCCGAAGAGTGCTGTCATACAAGGTCTATATAAGTACTAGTAACATGCCTGAATGTGGTACTATAACTTAAGCATAGTACTGTGCTTGGGAAGGTGTTACGGTCCTTCCCACTTTTTCTTGCCTATTGCCTTCATCATATATCCTAGTTAGCTCTTGGACATTCCTTAATGCACTTGAGCCTTCTGTGACTTCATATGTGCCTTCCTCCTCCTCCCTACCTTGTCTCTTAGACTTCCTAGCTTCATTTTCTTTGCATATCATCTTCAAGCAACCCCAAGACCTATTCCATACCCTGGTACTTTTAGATTAACAGCTGAAACAACTTTATCTTCCTTATAGACCTTTTAGCCATGACCTATTTACCACACAAGTAACAATACCTTTGGAGCATTTCTTATTTTAACCACAACCACACCTTCCCTTTATCTCTTCTTGGCACCCAAAACCCACTTGTGAGTGGCTGGTTAATATTGATCAGAACCCAAACTCTGAGGAAGCTTAGGAGCATCTAGTTATTAAGGAATGGATCTTCTACCTCTTCAATATCACCCAACCTACCTCCTATCTTCTAAGCAATTTTCCTTATTAGGGCTTATAATGGAATATCATGCATTTGTATCCAAAAGGAAACCATGTTGAATGTCACCTCCGTGATTGAACTCTAAGGGTAGCACCATTGCAAGCTCAACAGATTTTCCATAACATTCCAAGGACTCTCCTCTATAATCCTTTTCGGAGTATCTTCTTCTGAGAAGTTGAACATGAAAACTATGGATAAAGTTGCTAGCTCACCCTATACTTTAGTAATGATGGTCTCAATAGCTCCTCTAGTAAGGGTTTTACCACACATCACCTTCCTTACAAGAGTGGCTACAGTAATCAGCTTATTTCCGTCTTTAAGATCTTCCAATGGAATCACTTCTCCTTCCAAAGGAGTATTCTAGTCTAGACCCTTTTGTTGATCTTCATCACCTGCATGTCCTTTTGAAGACTCTGCCATAATTATATTCACAACCCTAGTTGTTTTCTTAGTCACCTTATTCGCTAGAATACAATGCAAACACTTAGCTAGATTGCTCATAAGCAGAGGATGTTTTTCACTTAGGAAAAGGAGAGCTCCTATGACCTAGGAGAGAACCTAAATAATATCATTTTCAATGATGTGGTTGGTTATAGTTTGGGTCTAGACTATTCTATTAGGAAATGATTGACGTGTCTTTTTTTATTGATTTATTTTTTCATGAAATGCTAACATGTTTAGCTTGTGGATTCAAGTATATTGACTTTAAATGCTACGGCCCATATTTTTAGTGCTCGTGATCCATGCATTTTTCATTTAGGTTTGGGTATGAGGGGGGAGACAAGTGTTTCCATAATGAGAACCCAAAAAATGTTTCCATAATGAAGTTTAAAAGCCTTAAGGGTGCAGACAAGGCCTTGCATTAGTAGAATTGCACCTTGTGAAGCAAAGGGAACTTGTTCGATTCCAATGAGTAAGGGTACAAAGCACCCTTAAAATCCCCCTAACCAAAATATAAAAAAAAAGCCTTGAGGCTTAAACAGAAGATTGAGCAAAAGAAAAAAAAAAAAAAGCCTTAAATACAAGCGGAGTTTAACAATGGACTACTGATGTTTTGGTCCTTGAATGGACCATTAATTTTTAACCATTGGACTAGAAAAAATTAAAGAATGGTTCATATCAATTAATAATAAATTACATATAATTCACTAAATTTTTTGAAATTACAAGGCATTCTCCATTCCAATTTGTAGAAAAATTTCAAATCTCCAATCGTGTCTGCCATCAATATGTCACCTTGAGCCTCTCACCCATTCCTCCTCTGAATTGGAACAACTAGTTTCCTCGACCTTCTCCTGTATCTTCTTGCCTCTTGTTTCTCTAATCTTAGAAATCTCTACATCGATGAGCACCTCTTGAAACCTACAACGATCCATTAGGCCAGTTGTATTCTCCACTGCCTTAATATCAAAAAGATTTGAGGCACAATGGCAAATCTGTTAAACCCACTTACCCAAAGTCCCCTTTTTTATTTTTTAAAAAATTAAGGTTTTTGTAGTTAGTGTTTTATTTTGTCTATTTTGGGGTTCCTAATACAACTTGTTGATACTCTTATGTTAGATTTGTGAAAGTTTAATACTTCTTCGATGGAGAAAGACAACGAGATAAATCACAGGTTAAAATTGTAACTAAGATCAAACTCCATTAGATGTGACAATGCAAGAATGAAAGTACAACAAATTGTAGATAAGGGATTAAATAAGTTTAAGAAGTCCGTACTTTTTGGTGACATTAATGAACCATTTGACGAAGAACCCAATAATGCTTCAAAAAATGTAAAAAGTTGGAGATGGAAAGATTATCATCTATAAGTGATCTTATTGATAATATTAACAAAGCATGTTGTAAGGAGGATTTGAAGTCATGCATGGAGATAAAGTCCTAACTCTTCAATTTGGATGAGGCTCTACCATAGTAGAACTTTAAGACAATGAAGCACGTGAGAATAAAATTGCTCAAAATGATTTGGTATCAAGAAAAGAATTATATTATTATTTACCAAAATCGAGTATCACTTGTCACAGTAAGCATCAATGAAGGTCTTGGAGGACCAGCGTGACAAAGGGATGCGAAAAGAGGAGGAGGAGGACTAGTAGGAAGAAGGGCAATCGAGGATAGGGCATCGTAAAAGGCGAACTTGAGGGAAGGGGTGTTGTGGGGCTCATCCTTGAAAATTGGCAAACTAATTTTATGTAAAGACTATTTTCAAATTTTGTGGGTGGTCCATGGACCAAACGTAAAGAGTCTACAGTAAAACTCCCGAAAACATGAAGCGATATTTATTGACAAAACAAGGCAAGTTTTTACATGGAGAGTGTTAAGTTAGTGACCATCATAGTCATTGAATCACAACCCTTAAAAATTAAATCAATGGTTAAACAAATTGAAATTGAAATTTACATTAAAATTTTAATATTTGTAAAAAAGTCACATTACAAATGGTTTACTCATTTTAGTCACTGCTTTCTGCCTGTCTTCCTCCCACCATCAATAAGCTAGTCACCATTTTTGAGATTTATGGTGAGTCATGGCGATGGACATTTGCCATCGCCGCTATGGAGGGTGGTTGCTTTTCTATTTTCACTGTCAACCATCCAGATTTTGGTTGAAGCAAAACAAGCATGAAGATTAAAGAAAGTCTCAAACATCTTCCCCTCTCTCTAGATTTTGTAATACTCGTCATTGTGTCTCTAGCTAATTTTTGTTAAAATTTGTTCTTCATCCAATATTTTAGTGAAAAAACTCTAGAGATCTAAGATTAACAAAGCAAACCCAAATCTAGATATTTGTTAGAACTATAATCAATGAAGTGGGGTCCAGCTAAAGTGCTTCAACATCATCAAGAGGTCAAGTAGGAAAAGGAGAAATCCTTGATTGCCAATGCCTAAACTATCAAGAACCTTTTTTGTCGAACAACTTGCCTTCAATCGTAAACCCTAGAATCCTAAAACAATTGGGAAGCGAGATTCACCCAAAACCTACCAAAACACCCTCTGAATTAGTATGAAGCTCGAATAAATACCCCATATTATAAGTCACAAATTTGTGGACCATAAATAAGGCATGGCACACCTTGGTAGGAGTGATCCCGGAGTAGCTCAGCATGAGCATTCTCAAAGTGGTGCATCGCTGCAACAAGTGGTGGTTAAAGGTGTGCTGAGATGACAATGACTAGATGTAGAAAGTGATAGCCATTAGGAGGGTGGCTACATAGGTGTAGTTCTAGTGATCAGGTTCATGGTTGAACTTGAATGTTCATGTTCAAATTTGAAGTGACAAGAGGCATGGTTCCATGATTTGATTTCTTTGTGAAATGAGCTAATGTAGGGACATTTTCCAGCAAGGGTTGGGGAAGGAGAAGAAGGCTAAGGAGGAGTTGAACAGTAAGGGCAAAATGATAATTTTATCAATATTTTTCTAATTTTATATTACGAGGATCAAAATGGTCACAAAGTTCCAACTAGACCGTGTAAGAATGAGCCACAAAGTAAAAGCTGAAAATGATGTTTCAATCTCCCCTGGCAAAATGAAAAGCACGTTTTTTTAGTGTGGTCTTGCTAGGAATTAGCTAACAAACAATGTTATTTGGTACAAATTATTTCGTACTAATAAGAAACAAAATCACGTGTTTAAAGCTCATCGAATATTAAGAGCCTGTTTGGTTACCAGTTTAGGGTTGGTATGAGAAAGAGATTGCCCAGTAACTACTTGCTTGGCAATTTTTTCATACCACTAAAAGTACTTTTCAAGCAACTAAAAGTTATTTTTCGAGAAGTACTTTTGAAATTACTTTTCATTTTAGAAGAAATACTTTTGAGAAGGAATTTTATTATTACTCTCATATTAATAATTAAAAGTAATTTTACTTTATCATATCTAAATAAAAATCATTTTCTTAAACTTACTTTTGATATACTCAAACCAAATACAATCAATTCTTTTAAAAGTAATTCCTCTAAAAAAAGTTCTTTCAACTTAATTCTTCTAAAAGTACTCTCAAAAGTTAAACCAATCATACCCTCAATTGGTAAAATATGAAAATCGCGCAAGCGCACGAGAGTGAGAGAGAGAGAAAGAGAGAGAGAGAGAGATGATAAAATGAAGACTATAGCCCATTCATATAATTTTATACGAACAATTTTCATACTAAAAAGTATGAATTTATTTTTGATACATTATCAGTTTAAAAGATTTTTATACAGTTGTTTAATTATATATTACCACATTAATAAAAATATTTGACTTTTATAATCACAGCCTAAGAGTCATACATATAGTATCACTATATATTATTGGATGACACTATAAAACTCTTTCGTATCAAAATTAATTTAGAAAAAGGTATTTTTGGTAACCACATTAATCTAACAAAACTTAATTAGTTAATTTGGATTGTTTTCCATCAAACACAAAATCAATTTGTCTCGTGAATAGAATGCTATTAATTATGCTGAATGTAAGTGGCAGTTTATCTTCGTTATTTTTCAGTTGTTTTAAAACGACTTACTTAAAGAAAATGTTTCATAAAATTCCTTGGAATTCATTTGAGGATTTTGAGGAGAAACTTTCAGAAGTTACTTTATACAACTTACCCCAACAATATATGTAACCAAGAACATGAGTTTGTGGTTATATAAAATTACCAATTTATTGATTATGATATATAATATACGAATATTTTGTTCCTAAAGCAAATTACAGTTCAGTGAGTGAAGGAATAAAATGTCAAGCGGGTGCGCTAGTCAGGAACAGACATTATCAATTTATTGGTTTTAATTTTATAGTGACGTTTGTACTTTATAATTTATAATTTTTACTTATTTAGTATACATTGAACTTAGATTAAGGGTAGAGTTCTAATTGAACATTTCCAGCAAATATCAAAGGGTGCTAGGAATAAATCAATATATCTGCGAGGAATTTCTAATCCAAACTTTTATTTTGGATAAATTTCTTATTCAAACTTGATACCACAGTCTGGAGATCACATTCAAATGCGAAACGAGATTACAAACTGCACTAGAGAATGCCATAACATCACTAGGCTAGAAATTTTGTTCACAGAGGCTATAGGTTAATAATTAGTTCTAAATGTTTTATAATTTTTACTCTTATTAATTTTTTAATAAAATAGAAAAAATAGATTTAGATATTTGATATATCAAACTCACATTATACCGATTCACTATATTGTTAATATTAAAAAAAATAAAAAATTTTAACCAAGCATATATTTATTATTAATATTAAAAAATGTAAAAATAATTCTGTCTTAATTTTATGTTCAATATTAAAATTATGGTTAAAATTGTAAAAATCTTTCAGTTAATAATATATCATGATTGAAATTATATTAATATTATTCTTTTTATGACAAAAACAAACTATACTAGATAAATAAATACTTATATAAAAATTAAAATAGTAAAATCTTTATGCAAATATATTTAATTATCATTAAGACCTATTTTAATTTTACTTTTTCAGGTAACATATAAAATTTTTAATGATTTTACTGGCATCCATTGAGCTCCCCTTCTCTCACCCCATGCATGAGACTTCCAAATGCCCCAAGCGAAGGTATAGCCACCCAAAAACAGACAATGTCTTGTTCCTTTGTGCATGCATTTCATCTGCACATTGAATCTTCCCTTTATCATGCAGCAGCATTATGGTTACCACGGCAAGGGTCACTGGATTGCATTTCCATGTCATTCATCTCATCCTCTTCTTTATCCTTGATTGTTTCTGTGACTGTCACTTGAACAACGTATTTGTTGTCCATCTCTCTACTCTTTCCCCACAAAACAGAATAGAGCCCCAGAACTACGAGGGTAGACCCTATGGCACTGAAACAAATCAAAATCTGAGATTAAAAATAAACAAAATTGCAGGAACCACACTGTACTATTTTTATTTATCTGCAACAGAAAATTAACAAAAAATGTTCAGTTATAGATGAGTAAGTAAAGTGCATATAAGAATTAACTTCATACGTTCCAACGTATAATTGATCATGAAGCAGAGCCCAGCTGACAACAGCAGTGATGACAAGCGTCAAAGGGGCGAATACAGAGACATAGAGAGGACCTTTCCTTTCAATGGTCCAGGAAATAAGGCCATACGCCAGCCCAGTGCATATTATTCCCTGAAACCAGCAACACACCATGCAATTAATTATCACCACTACGCAAAAATATATAGATTATCTAATTTATTAATGTCACAGCTGGTAGATGAGAATTGGGTACTAACTCGTAGTATCAAATTCAAGGTATTTTTATTGGTAAATTATCTATAAGTTTATGGTAAACTGTCTTTAACACAGGTTGGTTGGAATGATAGAAAGCTCGAATCCCTTATTCAGTGATTTCGGATTCAAATCCTGGGAATGAAGAAACCTGTGCTAGAGAGGTTGTTCCCTTAATGGACTATTCAGTTCCTCGAGCCAGATGTAGTTGGTGGGCTAAAGATCAACCAAATACCCATGGCCAAAGACATAAAATGCCTACTAAGTATTTGTCCTAATCCTAATTTGAGACAACCATTCTCTCCATTTAATTTTATGTATTAAATAAAAAACTTATGGGAGGTTGCATAGTGTATTAATGTATTAATAAACAATTAATTTATTAATATGAGTGTAATAATATAAAAAAAAGCATGAAATTTTTGGGAAAGGGTATCATGTTTGATAATGGAAACAACAAAACAAAATACAAAATTTTGGCTTTGAGGTGTAAATTCCCACCACTATGACCAGCTTTGCCTTCTTCACTTGGAAAGTTGAATATAAATTGAATCATAGTAAGCCAACTCAAGCAGTTGAAGAAACATTAGTATACCGCATAAAGTGCAGAGGAGAGTCTCATAGCATTGTGTAGTGACCAAGCCGAGACCGTGTGTTCAGAACACAAAGCAATGGCCACACACTGAATGCTTGCCAAGAAACACATGTAGAGGCTGCTCGTATAAGGAGCTGGGAAGTTCTTGCTCATATCTGCCTGAAACGGCAAAATTAAAAAGTATGCATTTAATTAACGAACTCTACTATATGACAAGAACCAGATCAAAATAAACATAGTAATTAATGAAGATCATTAATCATGATGCTTACTTGAACTATGAACCATATTGACCAAACAAGAGCACTGCCAATTAAGGCAAAAGGGCCTAGAAGCAAGTTTGTTCCAGTACCGGAGGAGCTTGATCCTTCCAATTTTTCTGCAAATTTCCAGTGAATACTTGATTCGCCTAAACCAAGGGGTTTTCCATGGTAAAATGATAAAAGCAGGGCTCCACCAACACTAAGAACTGTCCCTAGTACCTTCGCTTGCCCGGCTCCTGTGTTGATTCTCAAATACTCTTGTCTATCACAAAACAAAATTTAAATTACATCAATGGCATACAATTATCATCAAGTATTATCTTAAGGCCTATAGATAGGCTATGGCTGCAAAGTGATGTTATCAGGGGCACATAAATAACGAAAATACTTGGGTAACCCAGTTTATTTGCTACTTACCTACAGAGGACTGCAAGGATAAAAGTGAAAGCTGGGAGCAAGTTCGTCAATGCACACGCAATTGTAGCGGTTGAATATTTTAGCCCCACGAAGTACAGTATCTGATTTCCAGTAACTCTGCATTCAAGCTCAAATAACTTGTTAATTTTTTATTTATTTATTTTGTACCAAAAAAAATTTTAATTTTGTAGAACAAAATGGTCATACAATTTTTTTATTTTTATTATAAAGTTAGGTTTTAAAATTAAAATAATTCAAACAAAATAAAAATTTCTAAATAAAACTTTTCTCCCTTTTTGCTCCACTCCTTTTTTTTTTCATCATATATTACTCTCAGCTTATATTAATGTCTCATTTCCTTACTTAGAACTTGAACGTGAGCTAGCCAAAAATGAAAATGCAACTGGAGCAAATTAATTAAAAGGGAAGAAATTAAATCGCCAAATTAAGCTTACCCTGTCAAGGAAGACAATAATATCTGCAACGCAGTGCGCTTTGTCAACCGGGGAACCGTCTTCCTATGGAAAGAAAACCAAAGATAAATTTGACCTCTTAGGAATTTTTTGATCGTATAAGTTGAACTGTAGAAGACAAATAAATGAGAAGTTCACGTCCCCTGAGAAGTGTATTTTTTATTTTGCTTACGAATTGAATTGTTATACTGTTATTGAATTTTTTAGCTCAGCGAAATAACGGAAATCAAGGGGTGGTAATAAGCAAGAGCGAGTCACGTAATTCGTAAAAATTTCGTTAGATTGAGTTTGTATACTACAAAGCATTTCGCTACTAAAAATGTGTTTGATATGAAGTAGATTCTGGGTCTTGGTTCTTGTGTTGACGCAAATCTGATTTTAACTTTTGCTCCCCACTTGTTTCTTGTGGGTTGAGCCTTTGATGGTGCTATTCACAAAATTGTAGAAAATATGCTTCTTTCTTTATCAACTCTGTTAGTTGATTTTGAATGTGATCATTTCTTATGCATGTATGCATGTATAAGATTATATATGACACAAATTAAAAACCAGACCACAAGAACATCATAACCAGCCTATTCATAGAATGTACATGTGGATATATATATATATTATAGATAATTTTTTTAAAATTTTAGATTAATCTAAAATCATTTAATACACTTTTTATATATATATCTAAAATTATTTAATACACTTTTTATATACAACTAAATCAATGTAATAAATATTTTATAAATATATGTAAAAAATATTTTTTTGATAACATTTTTATTGATATCCAATATTTTTGAAATTTAGCATAAATAATCAACATAATATATAGTTAATTTAATAATTAGACTAATAAGTGTATATATATATATGTGTGTGTGTGTGTGTGTGTGTGTGTGTGTGTGTATTACCGTTCCAACAAATAAGCGAAGGGAGCAAGGGATAGAGTCGCAAAGATTTGCCGATAAGCAACAAGGACAAGAGGGCTCATGCCAGATTGTATTGCAAGCTTTGAAGTAATAGTCATGCCAGCATAGCTCGATTGCACAAGAGCCATGGCGAAGAATGGAATGGCACCCCTCGCCATTCTCTCTCCAAGGTTTCTTCTTCTCTGCTCTGTCTTTGGAATTTGGAGAGACCTTCTTAGAGAGACTGTTCTATGGAATGGGACAATGTAACTGGACAAGGGATGAGAACTGAAAGGTGGGAGATATATGCATTTATATGATAAATTTACATGATATGGGATCAAGATTTTTTTTTTTTTTTTTTTTTTTGCCATGTGTCTCAGGAGCTCAATTACGTGGATTATCGTGTCTCCCATTTTAACCACATTTCTTAATCATATATTTGAAGTGTCATATAGAAAAGGATATGTAACAAGATTTTTTTTTTTTTTTAAGATTTTCTCATGTACATATAAAAGTGTAGGAAGTTGTGCATGAACTAAGAGTTATTTAAAAAAAAAAAACAAGACTGTTCTCTAAAACGAACATGACATGTATACTGTCTTTTAGCTAGCTCATCAATGAAAACTTTAAAAAGGCAACAATATGATCAGAAAATAATATGCATGTTATGTTTTTACCGAAGAATAAAATCACTGATATTACATGTATAATTTGTCCGAGGCCCCTGTCCACTCTCATATTAGTTACTTTTGGGCATCGACTAAATCTATGAAAAATATCTCTTGATCATGTCATAATTTTTAAATTGTGAGACACTTCTTCCTCTTACTGCACCAGCCATTTCTATAGCTTTTTATATATGTCAGAATATAACAAACATATCTACAGCTATTCATATCAAAGTATAACAAACATGATGATATTTTTCTTTATAAAATTCATGCCTGTGTCTTTTTATATCATAGTATAACAAACATGATGATATCTCTTTGTACAAACTATGACTTTATTAGGAAAAAATATAAATTAGTATAAAGCTTACCAAAAACTGCGCGAATATATCATTTCTGTTTCAGATTTTTGTCCTAGGCTGGAAAGCCTTGGCTACGTGCAGAATCTCAAGATAACCAAATTGTTATACTCCAACCATGCCCATGTCATCGAAAACAATAAACTGGACCCACCTCAATTCTCATTGTTGGGCTACTGCACACGCAAACTTACGTCAAAAGAGTTTTGTTATATATGCATATATTTTTTTCAAAATTGCACCAGACAACCCAAAAAAAAAGAAAAATCACATTTCTCTTGTAATTATAGGTCATTTACCCTTAAACGGAAAAATATGTAATTTAATTCTTGAACTTGTTTGAATACATCTATTATTCATGAAAGAAAGTGTGTTTTATACCTAAATTTGGATTATAGGAACTTTAACCTTTAAATTAAAAAACAATTGCAACTCAATCCTTAAATTTTCTTAATTGTGTACTATTTTTATCAATAAATAATAATAGATAGAAAACTTAATAAAATAACTAAAGAGCATATCCATAAAAGTTCAAAGAAATATTTATCAAAGTGCATATTTATTCATTTAATATAAAAAAAATACTTTAACCTTTTAAACTATAAATCATATGCACCTTATTTCTAGAATTTTAAAAACATGCAAATCAATCCCTAATATTTAATTACTCTGCAAATTGACCATTTTATTAATTTTTTTCATCTACTATTAATGGATATAGAGTATGTTCAAGAAAGTTAAAGATATCAAATTGCATATTAACTTTTAATTTAAGGACTATAGTTAATTTATTTAACAATGGATGAAAATTTTGGCAGAAGAACTAAAATACGCATTTAAGAAAGTTTATAGATTAATTTGTACATTTTTAAAAGTCAATATGTAAAGTGCACATAACCTATAGTTTAGGAAATAAAGTATTTTTTTCCCTTCATTTAAGGACTAAAATACAATTGACTTATAATCAAGGTTTTAAAAATCGGACCGGATATTAAATCGAATAAAACACTAATTCAAAAGTTTATTAATTCAACTAGATGTTCAACTGGAGTATAATAAAATAGATAAAATTATTAAACAATATAAATGAAGAGTTGAAATATGGAGCACTCAAGTGCCATATTATTTATACTATAAATTTTTTACTCTTAAGAATATTATAAAAAACTCAATTCCCACATGGCTTAGATTAGGAACTTTTTACTCTTGACACAATTATAAATACTCATGCAACATTGCTTTATACTTAACTTTAGGCTTTTTTTAAAAGAGTAAGAGGTTCAATAGTCATTGTTTAGCCAACCAAGATGTATCTTTGGTTATTTATTACCGTAGTAGGCTTGCTAATATCACCATTAATTGAATCAAAAAAATTAACTAATCCGACAGTTCATTGATATTTTGGCCAATTCACCAGATTTCGACCAATTTTGAAAATTTTGGTTTTGTTCCATTACGTGACCAGCCTGGCAACCAATTTCTGGTCCAACCAGTCGGATTTGCTGGTTTGGCTCTATGTAAAATTTAAATTTAAATAATTACATTAGATAACTTAATTAAAATGTTTATAGTTATTAATGACTATATAAAAATAAAAAAATGTGATAAATAAATTATTTATTGATAGAAAAATAATTTTAAATGAAAAGTAATCTAAAAAAGGTTAAATGAAAATAAATTAAAGGGTTAATATATATTTTGATCCTTAAAAAATCAGAGTCTAACACATTATTTCCTCAAAAAATATTTGATAACACTTTCATCTTTAAAGTTATATATGGTGTAGTTATTCATTCTGTTTAATAATTTGAGCCATTATTAGTGTGTTTTTGTATATATTATTGAAATGCAATGTTTTAATTAATCTTATGTTAGTACAGGGTGGAATTTAATAGATGAAAGTTAATGAATAAATTAATTTATTATAATATATTTAACTTTAGGGATAAAAGTGTTAACAAATTTTATTTAAGAAATTCATCTGTTAAATTTAAATTCTTTTAGAAATCAAAATATATATTAACTCTTGATTAAAAATAGAGTGCCAATTGACATATGCGAGTGTCTGTAAAGACTCCACAATTTCCGATATCAATTTGGTATTTATAAGACTTACATGGAAGAAAAATATTCAAATATCATTTTTTTTTTTGTTACATTGTCGGTAATGAAATTTAAACTTATGACTTCATATAATCTACGTAAGTCTTTAACTATTAAACTAATCTTAATGGCTTAATATGCAAATATCATTACGGTTTCAAATTTTTGTTTGAACAAGACTTATATCATATTTTTTTATATTCATTTCAACTAATTTCTAAATTAAATAATGGTATGTGCATATTTTTTTAAATGAGAAATTTAAAAATTAAAAGTGCATATTTTTCATCAGAAAATTATTTACTTATTATTTTTTTATTTAAAAATTGAATGAAAGGAATATAAAAAATTGGATATAAAATTTTTCCTTTTTGTTTTACCCTGAAAGCTTTCGCTACATTCGAAGTCTTGAAGCAACCAAATTTGTTAGATTCCAACTATGCTCATGTCAGCATAAGCTATAAGCAGGACCATCTCAATTCCCATCGTGGGTTAGTGGCTTTAGTGCGTACGAAATTTAACAAAGAGTTTAATTGAGGTCCACTGTCATCCAATCAAAATCTTCTATTTGCATGATCATTCAAGTAGTGAGTGGTTATATCAAAAACTTTTGCTGATATGGCAATATATGATTGAATGTCTGTATAAAAATTTTTTACACTGATAGTATATTCAAATTAAATCCTTTAACAAAATCGTATATGTACTCACATCATAAAAGGTTGTAGGAGTTTGGTTAAATATATTTTTAATTTTTATAAAATTAACAAATTTTGATTTTAGTTTTTAAGGAATTTTTTTTTTAAATTTTGATCTTAATATTTTGAAAAGTTTTGGTTTTAATTTTTACCATTAACCTATCTTCATTAAGTGATAACGTGGATGATAGATAATTATATTACCATTCCTATATTTAAGTAAGGACTAAAATCGAATTTTTTGAAAATATTTGAATTAAAACTAAAAATAAAAAAAATTAAGAATTAAAACAAAAATTTTAAAAATATTTGGATCAAGACCAAAAAAATAATTTATTAAAAATTAAAATTAAAATTTATTAATTTTATAAAAATAAAAAATATATTTAAACTTAAAAATTTTAACAATTAAAAATAATATATCTCTATAACTATGCCAACTCCTTATTACACGTTTACTCGCATCATAAAATATTGTAAGAGCTTTAATAAAATTGTGCATTATTAGTAGCTCAATTCCATATATACATATATATGCTCTTACTTCCTGCACACGCTTCCTTATAATGTTTTGAAAATATTTTGATTGCTCTTAATCTACATCATAATTACTAGCGGTTTGTCGTGTCTGTCAGCCGTATTTTTTTTTTTTTAGACATTATTATAATTAGAGGTTAAATTTTTTGTTTTGATGATATAAAATAATTCTATATTTTTTATTTAATTAAATATATAATGTTAATATTTTTAACTATCAATACATAACAATTTTTAGAGCCAAACAATTGGTGGTAGTTACTTTTTCAAGGAAGGAGTGCAACTTGGTTGCAGGTGGTACAAGAAAGAATAAAATTGGGGTGAACGTGGGTAATAGATGACAATGGCTTTGTCCCTTTTTTAAACTATTTATATATTTATCTCCTTTTTCCTTTTTTATAGATACTATAGTATATATATTTATGCACTTAAAAAAAATATTTCAATATAACGAGGAGAGATAAAAAATAGTTATTTAGGGAAATTCCCTTTATATATATATAGTATAGATAAAGTTTTGTGTATTGTATTACATAAAATTTAAGGAGAAATTCATAACATATTGTATATCACTTATAATAAATTTAAAGATATATATAACTCTTTTCAATTAACTAATAAATTTTTAAAAAAAAGTAATGAAAAGTTTCAAATTAAAATATTATGATTTTAGAGTATTTTTAATTTTTAAAACTAAATATTCATTGCTTTCTTGGAAAAAAGAGTTGAAACTTTGCTTAATAGAAAGTTTTTGATAAGTACCATAGTTATTGATCAAAGAATAAAAAAGAAAGTATAAAATAAAAAAAGAAATATTAAATATTAAAACTAATAGAGGCTATTTAATGTTCTTCACTATGGTAATTAAACCACTCAGTAACAACCTTATTTAAAATTAATATTTTTCTTAACATATTTGTTCTCAACTCTTAATCCATAATCATCGTAATTGATTATATTATTTCCATTAAAAAATTTGTCAAAGGTACAATTTTTTTTTTAAATAGTTGAAGGCTTAATATATTTAAATAGAAACTAGACTAAACTACAAATTTGGTCATCCAAAAATATATGTGATGCCTAGGAGTTAAGTCCTCCAAAGCTTTTAAGTAGCAAGAAGCTAGTTTTGCCATGAGCTGATCTCATCTCCTAACCATTATTGTGATGCCTAGGAGTTAATTATTTTCCATTGTATTAGGACTTGTTTGATGTCAGTTAAAATTTTTGGAGGACTTGATGCCATAAGTCTTTCAAGGACTAATTGGATGTCATATAAAAAATCTGTGGAGAACTTTTTTAATGTCACAAATCTTTAGAGAAACAAATTGGTAGATAATCTAAAAACTAATTATATACTATATAGTCACAAAGCTAATTAGTTAACTTTTGCGCTTTAACACCAATTGAATGAATCTCCTTGAGAATAACATAATGAGTAATGTATAGTTGGCAAATCACTAATCTTTTTTTTTTGGATAAATAGGCACAAGGCTTGACCCTAAATCAGGGGAGCAAAGTTCTACATTACAACAAAAAGCAAAGCTAGGAATGCCAACACATCATACAGACCCCAAAATAATCCCAAACTTGGCTTAACGGATCTGAACAAAACATACATCTATAGAAGGCCTATTTATCAAAGGAAGAAACAAGATATGATCAAAAAAAAAAAAAAAAAACAACACAGGGTCATAACAAAAAAAACCAACAGAAACCAAGGGATACATCTCACATCATAGCATCCTATCTTCAAGTCTTAGAGCATGTGACATAGAAATTTCATACCTCCAAAGCCTCTGCCATGATCCATTGATTAGCCATCGCCACTTGTTAAGGGATGAGGGATTAGATGACAAGTTTTCCACCATCATGTTCCTATTGGCCATCCAAGATTTTAGCCAATAAGCCCACCTAACTTTAGCCTATTTCTTTTCTAGCTCCTAATCAACTTTGTGACTCTCAAAAACCATTTTATAATAGACCATAAGGTCCATATAGTGACATAAAACAAGGTAATCCACATCTTCCTCTCACAACCACTAAAAGGAAGACTGCACCATGCATGGAAAAAGGTTAAAGGATCATTTGGATAGCACCAAGATAATCCCCACCACCTTATGACCAAAAATTCCATGACAGCACACAACCAAACAAAATGTGCCCTACTATTTCAACAACTTCGCAATAGAAAGGGCATACAGCTGTAACAAGAGGAATAATATTGAACCTAGCAAGTCTTTCTCTGGTATTTAACCATCCCTGTAAGACAACCACACTAAGATTTCAGCACATGGTGGAGTAAGTCCTTTCCATGCAAACGAGCTGAGGGTGCTCCAATCGTGTTACTAGCAACCATGCTTTCCACCTTTTTACAAAAGGCTTTGATGGACAAGACACCAGATGAATGATATCTCCATGTAATTTGATCATCCTCTCCATGCTTCAACATATGTTGCTGTAACAAACACAAAAAATTGCTCAAATAGATCAAATTCCCATTGAAGAAAGTCCCTTCTCCAACTGAATGCCCAACACCATGTGTTACCATCCTAAAAACCCATATTTGCAACCAGTGTTCTCTGCTGATTGGACATGATGTATGGCCTGGCAAACGATTCCTTGAGGGGTCTATCAACAGTCCACTTGTGCTCCAAAAAGAGGGTTGAATTTCCCTTTCCAATTTTCTCCGCAAATCATTAGAAATGACTTCATTTATTTCATTGACATTATAAGAAGAGGAAATGATCTACCCCTAAAGGCCTCCTTTCTCTCCTTGTTCCACATCATGAGATTCACAATTTGGATTGCTATAGTGATTGGAAACAACCACCTTTTTCCAAAAGGAATCTTCTTCATTAAGGAAATGCCACCACCATTTAAAGAGAAGTGCAGCATTCTTAATAATTAAATCTCCAAGTCCCCCACATGATTGTGGCCTCTAGATAATCTCTCATGCCACTAATGGAATGCCACAATTTTTAACTTTCCCTGCCCAAAAAAATTCCTTTGGAGTTGTATGATCTTCGTAATCACCACTGCAGGGATTCTAAATGACCCCAAGTAATATATTGGTAAGTTGTTTAAAACCGCCTTAATAAGAACAAGTCTCCCTGCTCTTGATAGTTTCTTCGCTTTCCATAAAGCTAAGCTTTTTTCTATCTTCTCTATCACTGGCTTCTAGGTTGACACCTTTCTTGGATTACCTCTAAGAGGAATACCAAGGTACATCACAAGCATCTTCAATAGTTTACATTCGAGAATCTTGGCCAAACGGACAACATTATCTTACTCACATCCTATCGGGATAATAGCAGATTTACTATTAATATTAAGACTAGACATGATGGCAAAGCAATCAAAGATCCTTCTAATATTTAAAACATTTTCCGAACTTGTCATACTAAAAATAAGTGTATTGTCGGCAAACTAAAGGTGGGAGATATCCACCCTATTTTTGCCAACTTTGAGCCTTTCAATGACTCCAATTTCCTTTATGTTCAAGAGTAAAGAGTTACGAACTTTCGCCACAAAAGAAAAAATAAGGGGCAAAGGAATTGCCTTGTCTCAATCCCCTCTCAAGTTTAAAAGGTGAAGTGGTTGATCCATTAACCAAAATGAACATAGATGTCAATGAGTCACAACATCCTATCCATTTCCTTCAAACTACCCCAAAGCCTATTCTCTATAGCACCAAATAAAGAAAGCCCCATCGAACAAAGTCATATGCTTTATGGAAACCCAGTTTTATCATAACTCCCTCTGATCTCCTTTTTTTCATCCACCATGCCACCTCATTAACAATTAAAGCTCTATCAAGAATTTGCCTTTTCTCTACAAAATGATTGGGTTTCACCAACTAGAACTGGCAGCATACCTTTAAGTCTATTAGCAAGAATTATTGAAACAATTTTATAAAGACAGCCTGCCATACTAATGGGCCTAAAATGGCCCAGATCAACAACATCATCAACTTTTGGGATAAGAACAACCCAAGTCATATTGATTTCTTCTGGAAACATACCATTATCAAAGAAGTTTAGAACAAAATCAACAATTTCCCCACCAATCACATCCCACATGTTCTTAATAAAATTGAAATTAAATCCATCGTACCTAGGAGATTTTGCTGATTCACAATTCCAAACAGCTTGCTTGATTTCCTCAATAGATGGTCTTCTTTCCAGCATCTCAGCTTCCTTAGTACTTAACTTTGGCAACGTCCTCAGGAAAAGTAATGACAAAGGCCAGTGTTGAGAATTTTCTGAGTCCTATTTCTTCTTTTCACATTTCTTCCATTCACCTGAATTTTCTGAATCCTATTTCTTCTTTTCCTGCTCGATGCCACCGCATGATAATATTTTGTATTTTTGTCTCTAAATTTGATCGAGTTTTCTCTAGACATTTGGCTCTAGTACAACTCTTTCCTCTCATACCATAACTGTAGTTGACCTTGCAATGCTAGCCAACGGGCCACACCCACTTCAACTAACTCTTCTGAATCACGCGCTTCTTCAAGAGAGGCAATTTCTATTCCTAGTGTGTTTATATTATTATCAATGTCACTAAACGTCTCCTTATTCCATATTTTTAGAGGTCTCCTTAGCTTCTTAAGTTTCTTGACAATAAGGATTTCCCCAAGAGAATGCCATTCTTCTCATATTAACCTTACAAAGCACAGGTTTGTAAACTAATCATCAATAGACCAGAAAGGCCTTGAATCGTAATTCACTTGCTGTGTCTTTAACAAAAGCGGACAATGATCCAAAACTGACTTGTTGAGAGCCCAAAGTTTCAATTTTGGGAATGCAAGGGTCCATTCTACGTCTACCAAACCATGATCAAGCTTGTTGTGTGAATTGCCCCTTGACCATGTGTATTTTGTCCCAATTAGATGCATATCAATTAATCCCATCTCTTGGACCTAATTTGCAAAGTCTTCAATACTAGTATGATTTCCCACCTTACTTATTATTTCATTGATGTCCAAAACTTCATTAAATCACCAATGAAAAAAGAGGCCTTTCAAGACTGCTCCTGAGAGAAGCTAACTCCTGCCATAACTGCACCCTTTCTGCTCGTGAGTGCCAATCGTAAACAACCACCAAGGCACAATTGAAATTGGATTCCTTGGCTATACCTTGTACACATATCCATCTATGTCTTTCCAAAACTTGAGATACAACAAAGGCACATTTCATGCAAGAGCAAATCAACCCATCGCTTCCATTTGATGCTGCTACATGACACCACTCAATATCATCCTTATTGCACCAAAATTTAATTTTCCTTTCATCAATATATGCATGCTTTGTTTCAACAAAATCCAAAAACATCTGGGCTCTTATCCTTAATCAACTTACAGATCACTGCCATTTTATGCCCCCTACTAATACCTTGAATGTTCCAGATACGAATCTTTATAAGATAATCTTTACATTCACCTGCTTTGAAGTCCCAGTTTCTAGTTCTTTTCCCTTAGCCTCCCTCTTTTGCATTTCTTCTTAGCCCCCCCATCCACTGTGTTGCCATCCTCCCCAATTTTTTAAAGTGCCCGAAGGATGCCTTCTTCATTGTTGGCTTCCAAGCTAAGCTTCTTGCCAACCTGCTATGTTTGTTTCGCTTCACCTTTGTTATTATCACAGTGCACTTAGTTCGTCTTTGATGTACACAGATTATTCTCGGCCAAATTTCTAGTGGTTCCATGCTCAATAAAGTCAAGTGCAAATTCACTATCTAAGGATGGAAACAGGCCAGGCCTATAGCATAATTAGTGGGCCTGAGCTGGGTCTGTTACCTGTTAAAGCTTTATTTTTGACCTAGCCTGAAGCTTGAAGCCTGTTGCAAAAAAAAAAAAAAAAACTCTTAATAGGCCATCAGGCCTAGGCTAAAATATAGGCCTAAATAGGCTCAGGCCTTTAAACACACTGTAAATAGGCCTTCAATAGGCCTTTACAATGTATATAAAAAAAACTTGCTAAAATAGAAACATTAAATGATAAAAATGATATATCATCACCTATACTATGTCACCAGCCCACCACAAAACCTTTAAATTATTTATCAAGATAAGTTCCATAGCTTATGAATATATCACCACAAGTATAATATGCTAATGTTATCATAAGTTCACAATAAGAGAAATTTAATATCTAATACTCCACAAATCCATAACAATACAATAATATAATAAGGATAAGAAATAAAGTTCAACAATCAACAACAATAATCTAGTAACATTGCATTACTGAACTAAGTCAACTAAGTCAAACTGCAACATCCAATGAATCAACAAAGTATCAAATCTTCAAAATGATCTCCTCTTCTTCTTGAAGCTCAAGTACCTTGGAAAAAAAAAAAGAATGATGCTGACTTGAAAAGTGATTTTCAATTCATCAAGCAATGCTTGCTCATTTCCATCATTTGGGTCCTTGCTCTTCAGAAAACTCACGAAAGACCCAAATATCTTTGATCCCCTACAAGTGTAAACATAATGTACATCCAAACTCAGTCATGAAAGAGCAATTCTCTCAATTCAAAACATATCTTCTTCACAACTAGAACACAACATAAACATCCTATCTAAAACTATCTTCCAAGGGTGAATAGTACTAATTCGTAACAAAAACAAAAAAAAATGGAAACACAGAACAAAAGAAAAATAAATAAAGTAAAAGAAAAACATTAGCAACAATCAACAGTGCCAACACTTTGAATATGTTGAGTTAACGTAATAGAAACACCATAAAAAAATATTCTCAGATAGCAAAAAGTAAACTTTGAAAAGGGTAAAAGTAAAGGGTAAAGGAGCATACACGGACGCAAATTCAGGAGGAGTGGCGAGAGAAGGTTGTGGATACTTTTCCTTGAGGATCCCTACAATAACATCAGAATTAGGCACCCATTTGCCATCAAACTTAGCAACTGAAATCTTCCCTTCAGGATTCGCATCCAAAAACCTATCAACAACAACCACAACAACGAAAAAATGCAAGCTTGGTACCACCCCAAGGAAGAAAAACACTAAGACCAAAATCCATTTAACATTTGAGTTGATTTAGCTGGTAGCATAGCAATGGAGTTTGTAGTTGACATCAATAAGGCAAGTGGTGTATGGGACTTTCTTCTCTTCCAAAGTCAAGAGCACCCCTTGGCAAAAAAAAAAAAAAAAAAAGAATGATGATGAATTGAAAATCACTTATGAATATATCTGATGTCTACCAATTGATAAAATGCACTTTGCAGAAGAATGACTTGAAAATCACCTCAAGTAACTGACAAAAGGTGTCAAACATATACTTTGCAAAAATCACTTCAAGTAACTAACAACTAACCTGATATGATCGAAGGTACCTTGGCCATGACATACTAGGATAGCTCCTTGTTGATGCACTTGAGGACTGGGGTCAAGTATCCCCTCTTAAAAAGTTGATCATCGATGATTGTATAGTATGCTACCAATTTTTTATTTTTAGCCCGTCCTTCAGTGTCTCAAGAAAAGAGCCTTCTTATAAGTATTTTATTATGAGTGCTAATGACAAATGTAAACTTTGTAAGTATAGAAAAATAGTTATGTGACTATTTAGAAATTTATAAGTCGAAAATGTCTTATTGAATGTAAGGGCCTCATCTGAGAGCGATACCTCGTACATTATTGTAATTGATAAGATGGAACTAAAACTATTAACTGATAGCTAGGAAAATTCAAAATTACACAGAACCAAAATTGCAACAAAGTAAACACTTGTAATTCTAAGTTGATACTCGGTTACTCTTCATCCTGAGATACCTAGCTAATGACTATTTGAGAGTCATTTTCATGGTGAGGTTGGTAGCTCCCATTTCCTTTGCCAAATGCAAACTGGCGATCAAAGCTTCGTATTCTGCTTGATTATTGCTTGCTTCGAAATCGAATCTCAACAATTGCTCGATCATGACTCCTTTCAGTCCTATAAGGATGATACCCACTCTATCGCCCTTCAAATTAGAAGACCTATCCATAAATAAGATCCATGACTTCCCCCCTTCTGGTTGTCCATCACACCATTCTACTACAAAATCAGCAAGGAATTGGGACTTGATCGCCCCTAGTGGTGGTAGTTAATAGCGAACTCTGACAATTCAACCAACCAAGCGATTATCCTTCCTGCTAGGTTGGGCTTCACGAGGATTTGTTTAATTAGCTAGTCGGTTTTCACAATAACCTAATGTGCCTAAAAATAGGGTCTTGGTCATAGGGTCTCGGTCTTTAGGAGTAACCAAAGCTAGAGCCAGTTTTTCAATTTTCTGGTATTGAGTTTTCGATCCTTACAAGATCTTGCTAACAAAGTATATCATTCTCTATTTACACCCTTCTTCTTTTACCAAATTGGAGCTGATGGCTCTTGCAGATATTGATAAGTATAGTAGTAGTTGGTCCTCTAGTTCGGGCTTCATAGGTATTGGAGGGGTTGAAAGGAAGTAGGGGTATTCAAAACTAAAACAAACTGATTAAAAAATTGAAATCGAGCCAAAAATTGAAAAAGTAAAATAAAACAAAAAATCTAAAAAAAAACTAAAACAAAAAAATCGACTGGATCGATTCAGTTTTCAGTTCTAAATTTTAGAGTCGAATAGAACCAAACTGAATCGAGGTTCATATTATTTAATACCATAAATACCCCTATATCTCTTTGTTAATCCAAAAATAGCCCCTGCCCAACTCTCTAAAATACAACAAATCCTAATTCTTATTCCTCGTTTTAACTCCTTACAGCCGCACGCACCCCTCGGCCCTTTCCTCCACTCCAACCCCAACTTATCTTCTCTCATCTCACCATCATCAACAATTTGGCCACTACCTACCACCATCTTGCCAACAGTCTGGCCACCAATCATGCGGCTCTAGATCGATCGATTGTTTGCAGAGGTTCTGGTGCTGAGTTAGTGGTCCTCTCATAGGGGTTTCTCGTGGTGGTCTAAATTGCAATGGCTCTCTCGCATTTGCATCATCATTCATTAGCTGACTTCATTCAAGACTCAAGAAGGTAGCTTTTCTGCTCTTATTTTGCTTTGATTTGCCTTTTTATTAATGGCCCTAGATATAGGTTTTTTTCCTATGAATGCTTCTTGTAATTTGTTTGTTCTTATTTTTTTGATGATTTATTGGTTTAAGTTATTTTTCAAATGGGTCTTAGTCAATTAGTTTATCAGTGATTGTGAATGTTAATATGTTGTTTGACTTTTATTTTCCTATTAAGTGAATGTCTCTAAATTTTACTTTGATTTGCTTATTTTAAGTAAATGTGTCTTTGACATTTGCATATTTCTTTGCTTATGTTTGTAGATTGAACTACTAGTTAGCCATTACCTCGTGCCTCCTACTACAAGTGTTTACACACGTCTCAGGTGAGTCATAATTTTGATATTATACTATTTCTTGTTAGTTTTATTGGTGCATAAAGTGAATTTGTGTGTTTTGTGCTTTTCTTATTTAATCATTTATTTTATTTTACATGTGCAACCAGATAACACTCAAAAGTGTGAGAGAAACATGTTTGGAAATACAAAATTTTATAAGATCCCCAACATAAAATAGTAAGGCACAAGCAAGAGTTAGAGTTCCCAAGATTAACAAGAAGAGTAAGGCTGCAGCAAAACCTTCTGTTGATGATAGCACTAATGATACTAATATGAGAAAGAGAAAACCCTCTAGACCTAGATCTTGGGCATGGGATCACTTTACAAAGGATCCTAATTCTAAATTGTCAAATCCTAGAGCTAAATGTAATTGGTGTTGGGCTAGTTATATTTGTGATACACATAGGAATGACACAACTAATGTGAGAAACCACTTGTTGACTCAATGTAAGAAGTTTCCTATGGAATCAATTGACCTTAGTCAAACACATCTTAGTTTCCAACAACTTAAAAAGGAAGATGGAAAAGGGATTGGTAGTGCACTCAATGTTGTGGCTTTTGATGATGATGCATGTTGACAAGCCCTTGCTAAGATGATTACTGTTGAAGAATTGCCATTTAAGTTTGTTGAGGGAGAGGAATTTCGATATTTCATGAGTGTTGTGTAGCCTAAGTTGCCTATTCTTAGGAGGGTTACAATTGTTAGGGATTGTTGGAATTTATATATTAAGGAGAAAAATAAGTTGAAGTCTATATTTGGTTAATCAAATGAAAGTGTGTGTCTTACAACTGATTATTGGACTTCTGTGCAAAATCTGAATTATCTTTATCTTGCTATGCACTTCATTGACAATGACTGGAAATTGAAAAAAAGAATTCTTAATTTTTGTCTTATCAAGAATCACAGGGGGGAAACAATTGGTAGAAAAATTGAGAAATGTCTTTTAGGATGGGGGATATCTCGAGTTTTTACTATTGCTGTTGATAATGCTAGCTCCAATGATGTTGCTATTTCGTACTTGAAAGTAGAATGGAGGATTGGAACTCACATCCATTGAAAGGAGAGTTTTTGCATGTTAGGTGTTGTGCCCATATTTTAAATCTTCTTATTAATGACGGATTGAAGGACATGTATGATTCAATTACTAAGATTAGAAATGCTGTTAGATATGTGCGTGCTTTACCTAGTCATATGGATAGATTAGAAATATGATAAAGGAAGCTAGGATACAAGAGAAATGCACTGTGCAATTAGATATTCCTACAAGGTGGAATTAGGGATGTCAATTGGGCGGGGCAGGGGACGAGGGGCTGGATAAATACCCGCCCTCGTCCCAGCCCTATATCCGCATGGTTATTTGTTTTTGACTTCCTTGTGTATTTATGAGTACCGGTAGGTATCCATAGATACCAGTTAGAATGTTATAAATTCACAAAAATTAAATTAAAAAAAGAAATTCTAATATCATAAAATACTTAAAATAAACATAAATAATAAACCAATTCCACAATCCAAATTTTAACAACTTAAGATAGTTAAAATAAAAATAAACACATAAAATAAACATAAAATAAGCATAATAATCTAATTCCACAATCTAAATTGCAATAACTTAAAATACTTGAAATAAAAATAAACATATAATAATAATAATCTAACCATTAGTCCAACACATAATAAGTATAAATAAATATAACTTCCAACTTTAAACCTTAGTCCACTCAATTTAAATAACAACAATAACATTAGCCTAACTAAGTTTATAACTTAAGAGTAAAATAGTAATTTTATATCAAGTACCCGAGGATATGGGGATAGTGATCTTCGCCCCACCTCATTTAACATATGGGTGTTTAAAATCTCCGTCCTCATTACCCGCAGGGAAAAAATCTTCCCCGTTTGCTCGCCCCTGTCCATTTGCCTTTCTGATGCATTCGAAGAAGGAGCCACTTTGTCAACCACTTTGGACATGAAGCAAGAAAAAGTTGCGACTTTTCTAGCTAAGCTTTGCACTTCCTTCACCGTGCTAGGGCTCCTCATTTCAAAGATAGCCCAACATTTATCCAAGTTTGCCTCAATCCTTCTTCTTGTGATCATAAACCCTAAGAACTTGTCGGCCTTCACACTGAAAGCACATTTGTTAGGATTAAGGCGCATGTTTCTCTTCCTAATTTGGGCAAAATTTTCTTCATGGTCCTTGTAATGATCACCTGAGGCCAGTATTTTGGCTTCCATATCATCAATGTAGACCTCCAAATTTCTCCTAATTTCATTAAAGAAAACTTCATCCATGAGTCTCTGGTAGGTAGCTCCTATATTCTTTAGCCTAAAAGGAATCACCGTATAGCAATAGCTGGCCCATTGGTCATGAATGCCATATTTTTCTCATCGTTGGGGTGCATCTGGATCTGGTTGTGCCTCGAGTAGGCATCCATAAAACTTAGATATTTGAAGTCAGCAGCTGTGTCCATTAACTTGTCAATTTTCGAGAGCGGATAAGAGATTTTCGGTAGGCCATGTTCAGGTCTATGAAATCAACACACATGTGCCATGTCCCACTGGTCTTCTTTTTCTACCAAGACTACATTGCAAAGTTATGTGGTGTATTTTATTTCCCTAATGAACCCTACTGCCAATAGTTTGTTTGTTTCTGCTTAAATGATCTGCCTTTTCTCCTCAATGAGTTTCCACTTTCTCTAGGCCACTAGTCTAGCTAATGGTTCAATAGCTAGTCTATGGGACAAAAAGTCAGGTCGATGCCCGCATGTCCACCAGTACCCAAGCGAACAAATCAGTATTCTACTTTAACAGCTCAGTGAACTTAGTCTTCAGGTCTTCTGGAAGTTGGCTCCAATTTAGATGAAGCCATTCTCCCTAGAGTTCACCTGTATTTTGACCAACTCTTTTTTGGCTTGCGGCCTCCTGTCTTTGAAGTTTTCCCTCAGGTCTAGCTTGGCCAAGTTGACATCATTAACCTTATCTCTCTGAACTTGGTTTTCCTTCAGGAGAATGTTTTGTCCCTCTTTAATCCTTAAATAATCCATGTAGCATAGTCTTCTTTTTTATTGACATGAATGGCCCTTACTTGCCCTTTAAAAAGTGGAAACTTCATCATTAGATAGGGGTGGACACAATTGCATCGATTTTGTTGAATGAAGGTTTTCCCAGTATGGCATTGTACCGGCTCTCCCGTTCTACTATCATGAACTTGACCAGGATTGTCCGAACGCTAGCAAATTGTCAGCTTTATATGTTCCTTCACGCGGACTTGCTCCTCTGCCAAGCCGACAAAGGCTCTATGGAATGGGCTTATCTCTTCTATTAGCATGTCAAACTTGTTGAATGCATCAATGAATACTATGTTAGCATAGTTGCCATGATCTACTAACACTCTTCCTACTTCAAAGTTCGTAATTATCACCCTGATGACCATAGGATCGTCTTGCTTGGTGTCAGCCCCCTGGAAATCGTCATTGAAAAAGGTGATAGGGACAAAAGGAGTCAGTCGGTTAGGCACAACATGTCCAATGCTCATAACGGCTTGAATCGTCCTGAGATGCTACATCCTTGCTAACTTAGTTTGCCTCCCCTTGTAAAGCCCCTAGTGATGGTGTTGATTACCACTTAAACATGTGGGGGATTCTCGTTATGGGGCTGGCTTGTCTCGACTTCCAACCAGGGCTGTCTCAAGGGTTGCTCTTCGGAGCCTTACAGGGTGGGGTGTGGTGGTTCATAGTGCCACCAGTGGTTGTGATGTGGCTTTGGCAAGTATACCAGATCGTACAAGTAATAAAGTGATGAAAAAGATATCGTTCCCACGAGGATAGATCATTTATCGAGTAACTAACAAGAATGACTATTTGGACTAGAAGAATAGAATGAGTAGAGAAAATTAAAAGAAATCAAATAAAACAAGAGAACAAAACTACACTTAAAGACAACTTAAATCACTGTGATGGATACTAGGGCTAACTAACTTCACCTAACTATGGACTCAATTATCATGGATCTTAATTATTTAGTTTTTACCTCAATTGATTAATGGTCGGATTCTCTAAACTAATTCCAAGCCTTTCTCAAGGTCAAGAAATTCTCCTTGCCCTAAATTGATTGCCTAATCTCTTAGTTACAAACTAATTTAGGAAAAGGTTGAAGCTTTATGGATTCCTAAGATGACCACATGAGTCGCATTTATCTATCTTTAGTTTTCGCTCAACTCACGGTATTTATGATGAGAAGCTTTGTTTACAAACCTTATCTCTAGTTATTGCAAACTAACAAATCAGTTGAATGGTAGCCAATCACTCAAAAGCATTAGGAACAATCATAAACACTTAATAATCAAGATAAAAACATAAATAAAATCAATCCATGATTAACATCATCACAATGTTGGATCCATCAATGCCCTAGAACAAGATTTAGTTCATGATGGAATCATAAACAACAGAAAAAGTAAAAGAAAGAACAAAAGAAAGAGTATCCATGAAGAAGAACAAGGATTCCAATGTCTTGAGGATGAAGGATGTTTCCAACTCTTCACAAAACTCTCCACAATGCCCCTTGAATCTTCAAGCCTCTCTTCTAGGGTTGCCTCTAGTGTTTAGAGTGTCAAAAGGTGTCAAAAAGGCCATCCAAATCCTTTAAAAAATGCCCCAAGATCTTCTCCCACAAGGTTGCTTCGAAAAATAGACTTTCCATGTTTATCACAAACTGCACCATAGACTTGTTCTTTTTGTTTCAGGCTGCGCTTGAACGCGGGGTTGCATGCTGCAACGCAGTCGACGCTCGAGCGCGAGGTCTTACAATTGAGCGTGCATATGAAACAGCAACTCTACATATATGCTTCTTTTGCTCACTTCCAGGCTTAATAGTGATCAGAATAGTTGGAATTTACCCTCGGAGGTAGAAATAGCAATTGTAGATCTTTGAGTAAGCTTTTCAAAGCAATAAGAACCACCTCAATTGGCATTTTGTAACTTAAGCTATAGTCAAAATACTGATGAATGGTCATGCTTGACAACATCAGAGACAAAATGCAACTTCAATCTTGTTTTGCCTTTTTCTCCTAGAGGACTTAAGAATCCCGAAAAGTGCTCAACAACAAAGTTGGAGATATCCTTCTCATCTTTCCAAAGAGTCCTAAATCATGTCAAGTTGACTTTTAAAGAGTTAGATATGAATTTTCTCTTATGACAAGGTCTTGAAATCTGGCAAAATGGACTGCTTAAGATTCCGATTGAACTCCTTTTCCACTTGAGTGCTTGTACCTAATTGAAACATAATGAAAACATAAATAACTAACAAAAATATGAGAAAATGACAAACAAACTAGACAAGAACCTAAATCAAAG
Source organism: Pterocarpus macrocarpus (assembly GCA_031439585.1). Lineage (NCBI taxonomy): Eukaryota > Viridiplantae > Streptophyta > Magnoliopsida > Fabales > Fabaceae > Pterocarpus > Pterocarpus macrocarpus. The sequence goes on along the minus strand of CM062516.1, from coordinate 42,403,083 downwards.
AAACCAACTAAAAACAACCAAAACACTCAAATAAATTTATGTAACCAAAGCCTAAATCTAAATAAAATAGAACAAAATAACTCACTATGGGGAGTTTTCAGGTTGCCTTGCTAAATATATCTTTCAAGTCTCCTACTCCTTGCTACTCTACAAGAGGTCTCTTACCCTCGCACACTCCTCTGTTTTGTGTTAAACATCCAGTGGTATTCACACATTTTCCTTTTATTAATATGAATCGGTTGGAACTTGGGGATAGGGGGTAAGGAGATTTGCCTAGTAGCATAGATCTCTCTGAGAATAGTCTCCTTGCGGGTGTTGAGTAGTCTGAACATATGATAGATCGATGGGAGAAGAGGAGATCCATTTTCAAAATACCTCCCCAAATCGTGCCTCCTTGGGGATGGCACTCGGTACCTGGGATTGTAAGACTCCTTATGTTGGTCAGTGGCTATGGCCTGCCTCGCCGAGTTCTTCTGGTCTTTTTTCACCCTTTTCTTATTCTTAGTGCCCTTTTCCACCCTAATGTATCATGTGGCCCGAGTACACAGCTCGTCGAGCATCTCCGATGGAGAAATGTCTAAGGATTTTGCAAACAACCCAAGCTTTAGGGCTCGGGTGAAGGCATATAGAGCAACCTCTTGATTGAGGTTCCTTTTTTGGGTGGTTTCTCTATTGAATCTACTGATGAAATCTTTGAGGGATTCGGAATCTCCTTGATTGAGACTATATAGGCTTCCTATCGTCTTCTAGTGGGCTCGGCTAGCGTTAAAATGAATAAGGAACTTCTCAGTGATTTCTGAGAAATCTCGGACCAAGCAAGAAGGCAAAGCGGAGAACCATTGTTAGGCGACTTCACTCAACATCACAGAGGAGACCATACACTACATGACATCAAAATCGCCAAATATCAACATGACATTTTTGAACGCATTGGTGTGGCTTTGTAGGTTTGTGGTGTCGTCATAAAGCTTAAAGTGAACTGGACATTAGTAGGATAGAGGCATGAGTTCAAACATAATGAATTCCATGAACAAGTGACTCAGGTAATGGTTGGGTAGTATTTCTAGGTGGTTCGGACGGTGTGAGTGATAAAAGTAGATATAGGAAGGTAGAGGGGGTGGTGGCGGTGGCTGTAGTTAAAACTCATCATGCTCATCTACAAAGGGTTGGTTGTTCTGGTTCGGGCAATTGATTTGTTCCTGCATGTTCTGTAAAGTTTTAAGGATTGCATCCATATCTGGGTCAGGTATGCTGTCAATCTTAGGGTTGGGGTTGTCAGTGTCATATCAATTAATGTTCATGGTGGGATCCTATTCTGGAGTGGTGTGAAAGGTAATGGTCTTTAGGACTTTTCGGTTGTGAGCAGTGTTTTGGGGGGTTAGGATTAGGGGTATGGCTTTGGTAATACTGCATGCTACGTGTATCTACTATGAAAATAGCGGCCTACATGCTGCTTGCAACTTTGAGAGTGTAGTGGGAGAGATTTTACTTTTCCCTACAAACTATGCCAAAATATTCTTGTTTAGGGCTGGGTAAGTTTATGTTTAGGCTATGAATGTCTTAACCCCCACTGTAAAGAGAAGGCATATAAATAATGTCTGATACCATTATGGTAGGGGATCTCATTGGGGCATGAATTATGGGGAGATCACCATCACTACCTTGTTCTTGAAAATTGCATACACCATTTCCATTCCCTCCTACTACACTATGTTTTTTTTCTTGTGTTCATACATCTTCCCTTCCTTTTCTTATCTCTCTTACACATACACACACACAATCTCTCTCTCTTTCTCACTCTCACTCTGTTACTCTCTCTCACTCTCTCATTTTTTTTTTCTTTCTCTGATCTTTTTCTCCTTTTTTTTCCTCTAAACTCTTCTTCTTCTTCTTCTTCTTTTTAAACCAAAAAAGATATAAAACTATATAATGTAGTACAAATATAACAACCTTTTAATTTTGCTTAACTAACAAATATGTACCTGAACTAAAGTCCCTTCAAGAGAACCCATCTTGCCATGCATATTCCTTACTTCTATTGCACTGAAATTACACTAGTTCTTAAAATAGAGTTCTTCAACAAAGGATATTCATGCTTTGCTTTATTGTAGAAGCCCATTCACTCCATCATTCCATTCAATAAATAGCCCATTATGTTGCTTCCTACTTAATAATTTGGTGTTCCACAAGCCCCTTCGTTCCATAATCACCGCACCCTTTAAAATCCTACTTTCACTTAGCATATTTTGACCATTGATCAAACCAGAAATTCCTATCTCAGATGCTTTTGACACTTTGATTTGCTTCTTCTCAAATATGATCTTGTCTTTATACTTTAATACCGCCAAATTACAACAAAAAAGTAATGTATCATTCTTTTCTACTTTGCCCTTATCTAGGATTCAAATAAAATATTATATTATTTATTGTTGGCTTTTTAACATCTCCAATTTCTCTAAGCTAATTATCTCATTACTGCTGAGTAATTAGAGTAATTAGTAAACTAATCAAGGATTAATTCACTAATTAAGTGAGCAAAAACTTAGTAATTAGGAAAAGTTAAATGTCAATATAGTTAAGGGAAGGGCAAAAAGGTAATTTCAATTGTTAAACTAACTTGCTAAAATTAAATGTTAAAAAATTAAAAAAAATGTGATGGTGGACCTTAGGATCCAAATTGGAAACCGAACCCCTCACAAACATCCGATAAAATCAGAAATCGAACCCTTCTTAAACATCCAATAAATTTGGAACTTGGAACCCACTATAGTTGCAATAGAATTTTAAAATAACCAGTTTGAGATTTAAACATGATGGCTTAAATCTCGGAATGTACTCGGAACTTTCCCCCAGCTGAAACAGAAATTTAAAAATAACCTATTTGAGTTTAAAATGTGATGGCTTAAATCTAGGAACTAACTTAGTAACCATCCCAAAGCCTTCAACTATAAATATGCGGCCCCCTCTCTCTATTTACTTTTTCATTTTCTCACTTTCACTCAACTCTCAAACACTCTTAAAAGGCATGATCTCTCTTTCTTATTTCCATTTAACCCACGGCCTCAAGTAGTGTGGGAAAAGGACCTCGCACACATTAGCTCTATTTTTCCTCTCTTGCTGTTGCAACCTCAAGTGTGACTTGGAGAAGAATTATGCAAGCTTCAAGTTCTAGTTTTAGGCAAATCACTCTAAGGTAGGATTCTTATAATTTCTTTGTCTTTCTTTCGTGTTCATAACTCATGAATAGGGACTCTAGTCTTTCCATGGCTAAGAGCACCTACTCTTGTCAAAAGCTTATTTGTGGTTTGAAATCTTATGATCATGCCTTTAGATGCATTGTTCTCAATAAAAACTATTCCTTTACATTGTTAAAAGATTTATTCGATTCTAAACTCCCCGTTGATGCTTCTAAAGGATCTAAATGGAACAAAACCTTCTCTTCATATTTCTAGAAGATTTAATTGGATCAAAACTCTCCCTTAAGGCTTCTAAAAGATTTAATTGGATCAAAACTCTCCCTTGGTACTTTTAAAAGACTTAATCGAATCAAAACTCTCCTTTAATACATATAAAAAATTTAATTAGTTCAAAACTCCCCCATGATGTTCTCTAAAAGATTTAATCTAAAAGCTTCTAAAGCCATGAACTTATAGCCTTCTAGTGATAAGAAACACCTTTGATTTGTAAAATAGATCAAGAACTCAGAAATCGGAAACAATTCATAAACATGTAGTCCATCACTTTCAATTCATGAGGTTGGATAACAATGTTAGTTATGCCCTAATCTTGGAAACTAGAAGACTTGATAAATTGCATATCAACACCTAAGGTTATATGATAATGTTTAGGCATGACTCGATCTCGGAAACTAGAAGACTTATAAAATTACAACCCAGTACCTTCAATTCATAAGGTTAAATAATGCTTATGTATGACTTAATCTCAAAAATTAACCTTGATGATCGGTCCCGTGTTAACCTCAGAGACCAGTTAAGCGTCAACCTAGGAGATCGATTCAAGTTCACCTCGGATACCAGTCGAAACTTAACCTCAGAGGTTGGTCTCGAGTTAACCTCGAAGACCGGTTGAACCTTAACCAAAGATTGGTCCGAGTTAACCTCAGAGATCGGTTCGAGTTAACCTTAGATACCGATCAAAACTTAACCTTGGAGACTGATTAAACCTTAATCTCGGACATTGGTCATGACCTAGCCTAAGAAGATTGGTACTGGTTTCATCCCTGAAGCTGAAACACAACAAACATAAAACCTTATTCGTGAAATCCCGAATGTCAGAACCCAGAAAACATAAAAACTTCATTCATACAATCCTGGAGATTAGTTCTGATGTAATCTCGGAAATCGGTCACGAATTTAACCCAGAAGTCGATAGACTAAGCAAAAAGGAAGTTAAAAGCTTACAAGATAAACTCAGATTAAAGACAAGACTTCAATTAAAAACTTGTATCTAATTACCTAAGCTTTGCTCATAAGACTTTATTGCATAGTTAGTTTACAACTAATTATCTTTGCATGGATGAAATTGTGAAGTGATAATGTTAAGTTACATGTGACCATTAGGTTACATGTTAACTTGATTTATAGTTGTCTAATGTTATGTATGAATGTTTATGAAGTTCATCTATCTGAAGTAAACTATGATATTGATGATTATGTGTGTTGGATAGAAGTGCTTTTATTTATCATGTTATATTTACATGTTACATAAGAATGAGCATTTAAGTTGCATGTTGTGCATTAACTAAGAGATAAAAGATCCAAGGGCATGATCCTTGCACAAAGGAAGGTGACCTCCCCAAAAGACTAGATAATGGAGATGATCTTTCCACGAGGGAAGGTGATCCCCTAAGATCCTTCTACAAAAGGAGGTGATACCCTTTCCCCCTTTCTTATATGGGAATCTTAAGATGGCAACGACCGCAGTATGAGCTCATTACCATTCTAAGAGGCATAAAGCCTATGAGGGTGGACCAAGTAATAAGACATTAAAGAAGTTAAAAAAGTCAAGAGGCACAAGGCCTAAGATAAAGTTGCATTAAGCATATGTATACATTCTTACGTTAACATTGTTACTTATTATGCCCTATCATGCTTTATCATTTTATGCTTTAGACCTATGTAAAGAGATATGTTAAAATGAATCCACTTTCATCCCTATTTTCTGTGTCGCTTCAAGGCGAGAATGGCATCATCAGTGGAGTAGTACATGATGTCACCAAAGGTTGATTGGTACTATGACCGAGCACGTGATGCCGTAGTGGTTGCGACCACCACTACGACTTATACGCCACTATACGTGGGTCATGTCAATAACATAGCTGAGGTTCCTCCTGCTTTTGCATCTATGAACCTTCCAGAGTTCTCATAGCCTCCCCTAACCTTGCCAAACATGAATTCGTGCTAGGAGTAGAACCAATTCCAGACCCTGAGCTACTGCCGAAGTTACAACATATGTCTCTTCCACCCTTGGAGCCCATTATTCTAGAGGTACCGGTACCGATCATAGAGATAAGTTCGTCAGATTCTCCTATTCTAGTAGCAGAACCTCATCAAAGATCAACCTCATTTGTGTCAGACCTTTTCAAAGGCAACGTCTACAACAGCCAGCCAAGTTTCCCAACGTAGTCCTGAACGTGCACGCGATTCTAGTTCACGTTGGATTCACACCTTGATCATTCCCTGAGGGCATGGCTGTAGGGGGCATGGACATTGAGTTTCTTCCCATCGAGTGTTAATGGGAGGATTTGTTCCTTTGGATGTTTAGTAGTTGTAGTGATTGTTTAGGGATGCCTATGACATTTAAAAGTAGATTTCCTTGTTCTGTTTCTTGTGAATATTCATAATGTTATTGGGTTGATTGTATTATTATTATTATTAATGTTAGATTACTTATATTATTATGAAATTTCTTATTGCAATTTATATTTATCATCTCTGTGCTATTACCGATGCTCCTTTTATGTTAATGCATCATATCCGTTTATTAATCCACAATCAAGGTTCACATTTTAGCATGTATTTTCAAAAGAAAAAATTTACCCATTATTTTGAAGTAAAATAATTTTAAAGAAAAGGTTAAGTTTTTTTCCACAAAGCTAAAAGGTAACAACTAATAGAGTCCAAATGCGACATAAGCGTAAGTTGGAACTACAAGGGTGTTACAGGTTTTTTAGCTACTCAACATTCAGTCCCATACAACATTGGTAATCTTATAGTTGTGTGATAAAATTTTCTCTTAAGCTTGAATAGCAATTTGTTTTTGTAACATCCCAAATTTTCCTTGTGCTAAATTATTCCATTCTACCTCCACCACGAGTTCCGAGTTCCGAGTTCACCTTCAAGTTTTCATGATTTGACTTTCATCTTCAAATTTCACATACAAAATAAGCTATTTCCGACTTCCGAGTTCGTTTCGAATTTCGACATAATTTACCGACTTAGGCTTAACATCTGAGGTCCAAAACAACATGGAGTGATTTCACGATATCCGATTTCATGTCTTAAACACAATGCATCTGATTTCCGATCTCATAATTTATCTCCAAGTTTTGACGGATGTACAGGTTCACTTCATACCTCATGTTTCAAAATAGTATACATGGTTTCCGACCTCCGAGTTGAGTATACTTGAGTATTTAGCCTCAGGAGTTGAACTCGATTAGAATGGACACGAGTTCGGATCTTTGAAATTTCCAAGCTCATAAACGAGTTCAGATGTCCGAGTTTATTCCAAGAGGCTTCTATTTATGTTGGTGTTCCCAGAGTTTGGATGGGGAGTTCGGGATTAGGTGATTGTGCGGTATGATTTAGATATCCGAACTTACCCCCAGTGCCATATATAAGGTTGGATGAGTTCAGGCATCAGTTTCGACTCAAGCTCAAATAAAGGGACGCGTTCGACTTTACACATAATACCACGAGTTCCGATTTGAATTTATGGAAGCGAGTTCCACTTTTGGGATGACGTGAAGAATTTGGCCACAAAAGTGGATATTTCCACAATAATAACCTGGAACTTTTCATAAATGACCTTTATGTCCCCACATCTATAGGATGGGCGAATAGGGTTTTGAGCGGAGGGAATCACGTGGTGAAACCGTAGAAGTTAAACTCTCCGATTGGGCGCTACGGATGTAGTCGGATGAGAAATGACGTGGGGTGTCCACTGGACTTGCTCAAAATGCGAAATGCCATTAGTTATGAAAGCAGAAAAACAAAAAGGTCTAAATTTGAAAAATGTCTAACTTATGCCGTTAATCTATCTATTCGGTTTCAACGTTATGTAAGGGCAATTAGGAGTTAATTAAATATTAATTAGGAGTTAAATTGATGTTAATTAGAGGATGAGCTTAGACAATTAGGATAGAGATATAGAAATCCTCTCAAAGTCATTTAGTAAAGTTTTTCCGATTTGAAGAAATTGTGAAGATTCGTGCATTTTAAATCTCCGTAACTGAATCGGTAGAATTTCACTGGATTCAGTGTGGTTTAGTGTGATTAGGTATAATGGAATTGGATTAGAACCATAGGAAACTTCATAGGATTCTTCTAAAACCGTTTTACTAATTTAAAGGAAATCAGTAAGATTAGGTATTTTAAACTGGAGCCAACTGCAGGTAAGAGAATTTTCTATGAATGCCCTAGAATCGGGACCAGATTTCTAAAATAACTCCCCTCAGTGGCGCCTTAACAGCCCTTGATGATGGAAAGCTTAAACCAGATTTTATGACCAAGTTGAATCCACCAATCAAGACTAAGTAGCTTCCAAATATCTCACCTTTTCTTTCCTTCTTCTTATCATTTTCGAGGCTCCCCACTACCAGCCCCATTTCTCCACTCTTCTTCATCTTCTTCCACTTCCTCTCATCCCCAAACTCAAGCCCCAACCATCAACTTCACTCCAAGATCAAGTTCCATCAAGATTTCACACCACCAAGGTAGGAATTCCAACTTCTTTTCTTGTTTTCTTTGAATTGGGCTGATTGGGACTCTATTTTCTTCCCAATTTCTTGCAAGATTCTGATGCTATCTTGAGTGATGATGATGAATTAAGATTGGTTTAAGGTGTATATGTGAGTTTGAATTGAGGATTGGGTGGATTGATTAGAGAAAAACATGAATCCAAGGAGAGTTCAAGAAGCTGTTAAGGTTTTCTCCTCGATGGTCTGTACGGCGGAGTGTACGGATCCGCCTACCGCCGTTTAAATTTGATGAAACCATTTTTAAATGAAACTAGACATCCAGGGCTTTCCACACATATAAAATATAAGACCATTGGATTAGTATAGAATTAGTTATGAATTTTTGAAGTTAGACATAGAAATCTGGGTTCTCACCCGGGCAGCATGGGTTGAGAAGGGTGTATCCCACCCTATACAACCTCAAATTGAGTGCAACTAAAGATTTTTGAAAGCTAACACATGAGAGAACATCCCATAAAAATTTCAGAATTTAATTCGTTGTCCTTCGATCCCAGCACATCAATGAAGTTGGCTTAAGTTTAAACCGGCCTAGAACAGGACAGACCAGTAGGGTAATGTTTCGAGGCTCATAACTCAAAATCTACTTATGCAAATGACATGAAACTTAACTCATTTTAAATCTTGTTGTGTTATCTTTAGTTTGATATAAAATTCGCATGATTTCACCTAGTTTTCAATTTTTAGTGAATTTTCTTCTATAGGAACCCAATTCTGGCTAAGAACAGGACATGCTAAGATAAAATGTTTATATCTTGAGTTATACAACTCAAAATGAGATGGGACCAAAAAGGTTAGAAACTAGACACATAATGCTATGACATATCCAAAAATTAGACTCAAATAAGTTGAATTGCAAAAAAGGTGGAGTATACCAAAATCGGGCAGAATAGGAAGGAGTAAACTGAAAACCTTATAGATGCTTGATTGAACTTGATAAATGATTCTATGAATATCTATATAATGGCTGATCCATATTGAACTACAAGTTTGAAAGATTGTATTGGTGGTCTGGCACTATTCATGGGGAAGCGGACTCGATCCGTTATGCTGCCGAATTTTCGGCAGGAATTTATGAGAACTTATGCTATGGATGATTATGCTTCGAATATATTTACGTTTACATGTCATATTCATGTACATCATGCATGCAAGTATATATTTAGAACATGGTATGATATATATAAAGTATGAGACATGCTCATGAATGCACCAAGCGTCTGCATGCATGACAAGATATGAAAAGGAAGAGATAATAAGAACTTGCAAGAAAGACATACCAAGCTACATTTATGAGGGCATGGCATAGACCCAACTAAGCGTGAGCAGGCGTCTTCATCTAAGACTTGGGCCACCCAGACCAAATTTAAGGGGAATAGACCGGTGTGGTCTAGGGAAAGTAAACCGTCACTCATGTATAGGTACAGCTCTGACCAAAAAGGTGCTATCACTCGAGGGGGTGAGAAAGGCCATTCCTCCTGGGACCAAGTCTGACGTAAGAGCAAGGTTAAATTGCAAGTTAAAGAGAGAAATGAATTAAGTCAAGTGCACTTGCATACAATCAAATACAAGCATCTATATGTGCATTTCTAATCATCTCATTATGTCATGATGCTATTATGACTCTTACTAAAGCATATTGTACTACTCGTATCTCTATGTCAAATATATGAAATGGCAAGTGGTTGTTAAAATATGACCCGCTTCGAGAATGGTGTTTTCAACTTAAAATTGAACCACTGTGTGTTTATATGTGCTCATATTTTCATAAGAACCCAGCTGGAATGTTTATGATGGCATTGTATGAGAATAGTTCATGTTTACCTACTGAGAACCTTAGGTTCTCCTTGCTGCTGCATGTTTTTAGCCATAAACATTCCAAGACTCCAAATTGGAAACCAAGTGCAGCGGCAGAGTACAAGACCATTCATGGAGCAGGCATTGGGTGTAAGCCACACCAAGAGATCATTGAAGCTAGTAACGACTAGTCAGAAGTAGACGCAGTGTATTATATCAGTCACAGTTTCTTTTAAAGTGCAACTATTTTATATTTTTCCATGTATCAGAGACTATTAGTTGGTAATAAAGTAAGCAATTAAAGGGCCATGTATTATATTTTCCCTATTTTAAAGTTTTCTTAGCACAGTGACAACCTCTTAATATAACTCCATGACTCGAGCATGGCTTATATAATAGAGGGTGTTACAGTTTTTACCATAAACAGCATTCGAAGATCTCCTCTATTTCATCCACCTATTTTGAATTCCATTGTTTGCATTTCCCTCTATTTCCCTATCATTTTGGATGATGGACCCAAGATACTTAAATTGTGGGACTTATTGTATGTCTTGTGTCCAATTTTCATTTTTAATTTTGAATTTGTCTGCTTCTTGCTAAACTTATATTCTATATATTTTATCTCAATTCTACTTTTACAAAACTCATGTGCTTCCATAGTTTGTCTCCTTTCTCGATTCTCCGATTAGGACTATCTCATATGCAAAAATATACTGTGGCACTGATTCTTGGATGTGTTCAGTAAGCACAACCAAGACTAGGCTAAAAAGGCAAGAACTTAATTAATTTGACCCTTGGTGCATTCCTATAGCTAAAGGAAAATATTCTTTGACCCCATCTTGTGTCCTTATGCTAATCATGGCCCCATCATACATATATTCAATTGCATGAATGTAGACAATACAAACTCTTTTCTTTTCTAAAGCCTTCCATAAAACCACCCTTACCACTTTATCTTATGCATTTTATAAATTGATGAAAATCATGTGTAAATCTCTTTAATTTCTCTGATATCACTTTATTAATATTCATAGCAAGTAAATCATTTCCATGATAAACCTCTAAGACATAAGATGAAACTGATTTTTTGTAATCTGATTATCCTTTCTTAATCTCTATTCAATTACCCTCTCACATGAGCTTAATCCCTTTGCATTTGTACATGTATGTCTCCCTTATTTTTATAAATAGAAAGTACTCCTCCTTTACTCATTTGACATTTTCTTATTAGACCTCATGATCTCTTTAAACAAATTTGTAACCAAACTTATACCTTCTCACCAAGAAACTTTCATACCTCCATAGTTATATTATTAGGTCTAGCTGCTTTGTCATTATCTATTCTCTTTAAAGCTTCTTTTACCACAAAATCTTGATTTCTATCATACAAGGTATACTATTGGTCAACCTCTCTAGTGTTTGGCCTTATTGAGTCCAAAAGAGTCCTATATCATTCATTAAATAGCTTGCGAAAGTAACTCTTCTATCTTTACTTGATGTTTTTATTCCATTGTAAAAAATTCATCCTTTACATTCTTCACTACAAGAAAATCGCTGATTTGAGGTGGAACTTGGGTACCCACTAAAACCAGGGTTATTAATCAATAGCGGCAGCTTGTCCCTCGCTAATTTGTAGTGGATTGTTATCCCTTCTAATTTCTGGTGGCCTTGTTCCCTTCTAATTAGTGGCGGCCATTTTTCCCCTCTAATTAGCATCGATTGTTTTCCCCTCTAATTACTGACGATTGTGTCTACTACAAGTGGCTAATTTTTTGGATTAAAAAAAAAGTTTAGATGCTTCTATTCAAAGGGTGGGCAACAATTCAGATGCTTCACCTTTATAGCAACTCAGTGTAAATCAAACAAATAACGCACTATAGAATACATAATCAACATAATGATGCAACACCACGCAAGATATAAACATCAGCAATGCAACAATTATCAACAATTTTGAAAATAGTATAGAATACATAATCGACACGGGTTAACATATTTAATAGTTTCAACAACATCAATAAAGCTAATATATATTTTCTCAAGAAAAAAAAATAAAGAACCTAGTAGTGATCGGCATAGTTCTCGGTGGCGGCGGCATGGATATGCAAGCAGCATCACGAATAGATAGAAGGGTAGTGCGGCACATGCGGGGGTGGGCGACAGTCAAGTGCAATGCAGCAGCGGCTGATGATGCTTAGGGTGGTTTGGGAAAAAGAGAGAAGGAAAATAAAAGGAGGACAGAAGAAGAGAGAGTGAGAAGATTAGTCTAATGGGGCTTTAAATTAACTCAATTTGCAGCAGCCAAATCTGCTGCAAATTTGAAATTTCCTTTTTTCATTTTTTATAGATATATCACTGCAAAATAAAATAATATTTTTTAAAAAATTTATCTATATTAGTGATGGCAATTGATGCTATAAAATAATGCGAATTTTTTTTTTTTTAAATTAGCGATGGCCAATACTAGCCATCGCAAAATGTTATTTTCTTTTTAAAAATATATCTATAATGCAATTTTTTATTTTTTTAATTTAGTGCCAACAAAATGTTAATTTTTTTTTTAAAAAGTAAGCTTAGCGACAATTAGAGCTGCCACCCAAAAAATTATTTTTATTTAAAAATTTATCTATATTATTAAAATAATGCATTTATTTGTACATTTAACTCCCTCTCTTTTTTTTGTTGGCAGAAATTAGCAACCTGCACCACATTATAATTGAATTATAATGTCATTTTTTATTTATTAAATAACTTACTTTAAGGATAATTATTCTAATTTATCACTTGTCTTGATAAAAGTAAACCAAAATTTTTTTCTCTATCCTCTTTTCTCATCTATTATTGACCCACATAAAAATTAATTTTTCATAAAAAAAGAGGTGAGGAGAGAGGAGAGAGAAAAATATTTGCATTTAATTTTATCAAGACAAGTGAATAATTATAATAATACCCATTAAAAATAAATTATTTAATAAATAAAAAAAGAGATATTTTTGTCTAATCATTATGTGATGGAAGTTATTAACTTAACTTCTGCCAACACAAAAAATAAAAGAGTTTAATTGGAGTGTATTGACAGGGTAAAATTTTTTTACATTATCATCCAATCAAAACATTCCATTTGCATGACCATTCAAGTAGTGGATGGTTATGTCAAAGACTTTTGCTGATATGGCAATATATGATTAGATGTCTGTGTAAAAGTTTTTTATACTGATAGTGTATTCAAATTAAATCCAAAAAAAAAATTGAAAATAATTTTGCAAATATATATATATATATATATATTGCCGCTACAAAAGCAAAAAAATAATTTCTTTTTAATTTTCTAACTTAGCGATGTCTAATGCTGCCGCAAAATAAAATGTTTTGTTTTTTTCTAAAATATTAGTGGCACATATTTCTGTCGCAAACAATATTTTTAAAATTTTTTAATCTATTTGCGGCCGCTTGTGGCGCTGCAATGTCCACCATAAAGTTCGCCACAGCTTCGCGTGAGATTGTGTCTGCTGGATATTTTTCACTGCAAATTTATGTTTTTCTTGTATTGCTTGATGCATTTTACCATGTCGAACATTTTCTAATTCTTGCTCGGTTGTTTCTCGCTACTAAGTTTCTTTACCCTTTGGTTCGAAGCCTCTTGATTCACTGAATGTCTATTTTGCTACCTTCTTGGCCCTTTTAGCCATCTCATCCGAGAATTTATTACCATTTCTTTATCCTTGCCATCTCACTTTTCCCAAAATCATTCTTTGAAAGTTCCATTTTCTTTTTTAAACCTTCAATGTCCACCACCTGATCATGAAGTCTTATCTTGGTTATTTCTCTTCATTCCTTATAACTCATACATCTATAATGAAGAGCCTGTGCTAAGTAGTAAGCTCTCTATAGGAATAACTCTACAATTCACACAAAGTTTTCTAATTTTCTTATAGAAAAAAAAATCAATTTGAGAACATATCACCCCACTCTTGTAGGTGCTAAGATGCTCTTCCGATTTCTTAAAATAAGTGTTAGCTATTATAAAATCAAAAGTCAATAAAAATCTAAAACAATCTTATATCCTTCGTATTTGTTTCTCCTAACGATATCCTCTATAAAAACCCTATATGTTATATCAAATCGACAATTTTAAAAATAAATGCATTTTAGAAACAATATGTGTATTTAGTGTAGGGATGAGAAATAGATAAATTGAATTTTAGATGGAAGCAAAAAGGGATAAAAATAAATTATTAATCCATTTATGATTTAACAAAAAAGTGCTGAAAAATCTAATTTATTTATGATTCATCTAAGCTATTAATTATTTTCTATAGATAAATATTCGACTTATTTATTTAAAGTTATTATATTTTAGGAATTTGTCTTTACTTCTTTTAATGTAGTGAATTTTAATAAGTCATGAGAGATTTATTATCTATATGTAATAACAATAAAAACAATAAGTAAGTTTTATCGCATTAAGTGGAATTGGCTACATGGATGAAATAATGCCATAGTATTCTATAGGAAATTATGTTTATGTTCAAACTAGTAAAATCTAAATCTCATTTAAATAGTTTCATTTATGACTTTGTTTAGAACTCTCTCTACCTCTTGCTATGAACTACTCTTCATCTAATCCACTTTTCTTTCTGGGGTTTAATTTCTATTTGTCTTCACTACACATGCCCAAACCACCTATAGCAATTTTCTACTATCTTTTTCACACTAGGTACTGCCTCAATTTTCTCTCTAATACATTTAGTCTTAATCCTATCTTGTTTAATATTTTCATTCATCGAATGGAACATTTTTATCTCAGTAACATTAAGCTTATTTTTTGTTGATTTTTTATCACATAACATTCAATCTCATAAAACATCACATGCATTATAATTGTGCGGCAAAATTTTCCTCGCAGATTGAGTGGTAATTTTTTTTTTTTATCACAAATAACACTAGAAACACTTCTCCATTTTATCACCTAGTTTGAATCATATGATTTACATCTTCTTCTATTTTTGAATCATTTTTTTATGATAGATCCAAGATAAAATCATTTGACTTATGGTATGGTATTGTCTTCAATTTTTACCTCTAAGCTATTTCAAAGTTTGTTTCAATAGCTCTAACTTCTCATTTTTTCCCTTTCTCAGATTCCTCTTTTAGCACTATATATCATCTGCAAAAAGTATGCACAAGAGCACCGGACCAAATATATGTTGAATAAACACATCCAAGACTAGAGTAAAAAGGCAGACTCAGAGCTGCGTTTAATAAATAAAGTTAGATTTAATGAATTAATTTAGATTGAATAAATTTAGTTCATCAAAAATAAATATACTAATAGACGAGTTTGATTGCATCTGTGTCTAACTGAATTAGATAACTAATAAATTCATGAATTATTTTGACACCACTAAATTATTGAGATGCTATATCATGTCTTTGGTTTCTGTTATACGTTCAGCATGATTGGCGCTTTCGTTCATCTCTATCGATCATCTCTTTCTCTTGCAAGTTACACCATGAAGCCCACAAAAAGAACCAGGCAGACGGGGCCTCCCTTAAAGCTAAAGTTAACGTTTACTCCCCTTTCTTTGTCATGCACGAAAACAAACAGATGGTCAATGTTACCTAAATCGTCGGTGAGTGTTTCATGTCAGAATAACTTTATATACAGTTAGCTAGGCATACCACTTAATTTAAGCTACATAATTTTTATTAATATATAATAATATCATTATAATAAACCTCATTAAGTTATTTTATTTCCTTTTTTCATAATCTGCCAGTGCCACATATGATGTTAGTGTAGTATGTATGATGCGTAACAAGCCCTATCCTTTATGTTAAACATGGCCAACTGTACCTTGATTTTTGGATCCGTTTTTGCAGTATACTTTTTTATAAGTGAGTGAGGTTAACTCAATTCCAAAAATTAACTCATAAGTGGAGGATTGCCCAAATACTTATAAAAATTATTTCTATTATATCTTTAAGCAACGTGGGACTTTGACATATTTTTCTTCCGCACCAATGATTTTTTCTCAATCCCTCTGTTGGGTAGTTGCTTCTAGACTCTGAATATGGTCCGTTAATGGCGTTTCATAATGTCAATCAACTATTATGCTTTACGCAAATTGGGTTGGTTGTATGATGTCATGGCAGTGCATCACCCTTACCTATGCCATTGCCAATTATTGTTTGCTCGATCATTATAGGCATGGTTTTAAATTGCGGATCGTATCACGTGATGCAGCCGCACCTACAATATGCTGTGTGACTCCAAATCACAACAAACAGCCACAACACAACCACAATGCAATAATATTAGGCCGCATTTTGACTATATTAACCCACATCACACTGTGTTCCAGCCACATGAGGCCACAATAAGGTCAATTTTAGATTGCAAGCATGCAAAAGTTTCACACAGCAACCGATGCAATGCGCGTTGTAATAGCCGCAATATCTGCAATCACAATAATTGCCACCGCTATTGTAATCACAATTTAAAACCATAATTATAAAGCTCAAATATATATAATTTATATGTGTTGTAATTGGTTACCGAATTAAAATTAGATTATTTATGTGAGGTTTCTGCTTGTAAATCCCCTGTGAGAGTAATAATTTTGTGTCCGTTTGTTGAGATTTTTCTTACCGCAAATCACTCAAATTTGACTTCTGGAGGCATCGGTCTGTGAAAAGAGCTTGACCAAACATATTGCTACAACAAAGAAGCTCTCCTATGAAAAATATATAACTCACAATAAACTGGTAGATTCAGTTGAGAATTTTGTGCCTACTGCCAACTGCCAAGATAAATATCCAAAACAGTCCTTCATTGTTATTTGTCACTGATGATTCTCCGTTTGGAGTTTGACAGGTGAGCAATGTGACAATTTAGTACAGAAGACGTATGATAGATTGATTGTCTGGTTTTCCTTCCGTTCCATTTTTATTGGCTTGGAAGCAAATCAACCTGGCAATTATGCCGTACCTGAATCCTTTATTGCTTTTTAAACCACATGCGTGAACCGGTAATAATCTGACGTAAGTCACGTAATTAATTGAAAACCGGTGAATGCTTGCAAGTTGTATTTTGTTTTTCTCAAAAAATAATAAAAAATTGTTGTTTGTCATAAGCTTGTTTTGGTGAATAGGTTTGTCGTGATCTCGATGGAATCACTTATTATTGTCAGAAATTTAGCTAATCTAATTTGACTTGATAGAATTCTTGAAAGGAATAGAAACCTTTTATTAATAATTTTTTTTATTTTTAAGGTTCAAATCTAATATCATTGATTAAAGAGTCAAAATATCTACTACCTTGATCAACTTTAGAGTGTTATATATTTGTCATAATTTAAAGTGAGGCAATCTTCAAAATTTAATTAGTACTAATAGAAATACTTATAAAAAACTTAAAGAAAGAAATCAAAAATTTATTTTTTTTTTATATATCTGAAAGAAAATCAAAAATTAAATTTAAGTCCTAAGGATATATGAATGGAATTATTAAACAACTTTTTTTAATGATAAATCATCACACCTAAAATCTTCTACACAGCACAATTTAGTCTTAATTGCATAAATAATTGAGCACCGTAATAGTTGTTAAGATATGTGGGTCTACATATGAATGTAGAATGGTCTTGATTGTATGCCTTTATATTTTGTTGTAGTGTCCTGATGTTCTTTGGTTTGATGTGTGATAGTTCGGGCTCTACAGCAGGGCTTCCATAGTTATAAAAACTAGCTTAGACTGGTTGGTCAAACGGATAAACCGGTAATCTAGCCGGTCCGAGTTAGTCTAAGGATCGGTCATATAATAGAACCAGAATAAACTTGTGTGACTCGACAGTTCTTGGTGAAAATCGATGACCTGACCAGTTTGATTAAATAGGATCGGGTCATGAAAAAGAAGAAGTAGATTTGCAGAACACAGGCAAAAGAGAAAGTAAAAGCAATGC
This sequence comes from Pterocarpus macrocarpus, assembly GCA_031439585.1. Classification (NCBI taxonomy): domain Eukaryota; kingdom Viridiplantae; phylum Streptophyta; class Magnoliopsida; order Fabales; family Fabaceae; genus Pterocarpus; species Pterocarpus macrocarpus. Next base: position 42,385,323 of record CM062516.1, on the reverse strand, counting down.
GTCACAATTGTGCCATCTGTCTGTCCGCCCCACTGCTCGCCATCATGTTGCCCCATGAGACCACCGCTGCCCCATCGCGCCTAGTGTCATTGCCATTGCGTCCTACCACCACACCTGCATCGCATCCTGTTGCTACACCTGCACCACATTACTTCAGTCCATTTCTGCTCATGAAGAAAGGGAGAAAGACAGGGGGCAGCGACTGTGCCATCAAGAGGAAGAAAAGATTGTTGTGGATATTAGGGTTTTTGACATTTATATTGGGTTATTAGTTTGGCTAATTTTTGGGCTTGATTGATCTAAAATTTTTGGCTTTTATGGATATTAAGGCTTCGTATATTTGTACCAGAATTTGATAGTCTAGGCCTTTGCTTCTTTGGTGAATGCTAAGAAGCCCCTTACTTGTAAGGGGCACCATGCACCTTGTAAAAATGGAATGTGATGAATGAGTGTAATTGAAAAATATATTTATACACCAAACATTTATGGTGCATCGTAATAATTTTTTAATTTTAGTCGGACTTTAGAATTTTGATTAAATATATTTTAAAAGTGACTAAAATTTATCTGTATGATCCTGAATATTTCCAAAAATATTTGTTTAATTATAGGATCATACAGATAAAATTTTATTTAATTTTAAAATCACACAAATAAAATTAAGAATTATTACAATACATCATAGATATTTTAAAAGCAATTAAAATTTACTTACGTGATCCTAAAATATCACCCAAAAAATCTGTTCAATTTTAAGATCATGCAAATAATATTTTATTTAATTTTAGATTATACAGATAAATTTTACAAATTATTATATTATATTATAAGTAATTAATATATCGATACACCATTAAATCTCATCTTTTAGATCTTTCAATTGAATGGTGCACCTCCCAAGTAGAATCCACATAAGACAGCGCCTGCTTTTGTTAATCTACTTTTGTGCCCATTAATGAAGTTGGAATTTTAGACCCCAAAAAAAAAAAAAAAATAGTAACGCTTCAAATAAAAATAATAATAATAGGCAATAAAATAATTTTATAATGAGCTAATGGCATCATTAATATAGTTTTTTAATCTTTGTCAAAAAATTATTTATTTAAATTTTAATGTATATTTATGTATTTATTTAATTATATTCAGTTCAATCGATTCAATCAGTAACCCACTGGTTGAACCAATGACCTAATGACCCAGTACATTAGTTGAGTGGATCGTCGGGTCAAATTTTATAATCATGAGGGTCCCCTCCTTGCAAAGTTTTGTTGAGCCTGAGTTGTTTTGTTCTTCAATTATCGAAAAAGAGAAATGGAGAACGTTGATGTTAAGTCATACATAGGGGTAGAAAAAAAGGGAAAAATAGTATCCTGTTTTGAGGCATTTTAGGCTTAAATATAGCAATAAACTTTGTTTAGCCATTTTGAGTTTCAATATAACTTGAAAAATAATTAATTACCGTCGAGTTTTAATATATAGAGAAATAAGTTTTATATCACTTAAAACGATAGATATTTATAGATATATTTTATTTTTAGAGTTAAAAGAATATGATGAGATAATGATAAAATTGTAGGGACCCATCTTTTTATGTGTGTCTCTATAGATGTCTTCAAAATTGAATATACAAATAATACAACTCATTTTTATAAGTTGTGAGATATTTAGTAGTTGTTAGTTGTTATATATAATAAATATTTAGATTTTTGTTGAATATAACCAATAGCTAATAAATATTTGACAAATTATCACCCTGTAACTGAAAAAAAGTATTAGAGTAATCTCAAATTACTACTAATTAATGTCTCCTACCCAAAAAAAAAAAAACTACTCATTATGTATTTAAATAAAAAAAAGAAAGAAAGAAAATTACCACTCATGTTTACATGTTTATACAAACCAAAAGACACGTTACACAGATTACAGAAATATTTAACCAGTTAGGATCTTTCTGAAAAACTCGCAATAGGATTACTTGTATTGATGAATTTTGTGAGGATGTAAGTTTTTTTTTTCTTTTTCCCCTCTTGGTACCGAGGATGTAAGTTTTAAACATAGTATATTTGCAATCCCATACAACCATATATGCTGGGTCATTAAATACCAACGAAAATTGATATGAGCCAATTTGGTCTGCAAATCATATTGCTTTATAGCCAATTATACATCATCAGATGGCATTCATTACAAAGAAAGCGTTAGGTCTAAATCATCATCACTTTCTTTCTTCTTATTTCCATTTTCATCAGCGGGTGCAGCTGGCGCCGTATTTGCTTCTTCTGGTAATAATTCTTTCTCAGCAACCTCTTTCTCTGAAGGAGCTACCGCAGGTGCATGTGAAGTACTGTGAATCCTTGCCAACTCTTCATCATCAATGAAATCTTCTAGCTGAAACGTTGGGTTCCAAAGAGTACCCTTTGCCTTCTCTTCCTTTTTCTCCTTAAAGAGGCGATCTCGCGCATCTTTCGTGCTCTTTATCAGGGCAACGAACTTCTCCATCTGCTCCTCTTCACTTTCTTCTTCATTGTTCTCCAATTTCCTCTTCCTCCTTTCTCCTTCCATGCTTCTTAATTAGTTTCAAGAAGATGGAGAAGAGCAAGGACCTAGCTACTTATAGCAACGAAGAAAAGAGAACATGAAGGTCCACTCGTCCTTTTTTATTTTTCCTTTCTCGCTACCACTTCATAGATTGACAGCTTGTGATCTACAGTAGAAAAGTGAAAGTGAAGGGGAAAGTGTGATTAAAAAAAGAAGAAAATATTGAACACAGCGGAAATGAACAGTTTGACAACCGAATATACCTACTGTGGCCAAGATCTGTAGGAGTTGCTTACTGAATTCACCGTACCGAGACTCTGCTGGCGCATGATTTTATTCACTAACCAGATTAATATGGATTGACAAGAGCGGCCAGGCATGAGATTTGAGCAAGGTTATGATTGGCTTGTCTAAAGCAAGGGTACAAATTCTAAGATAGAGATAAATTTAATAATTTATATTTAAATATATTCATAATAAAATTAATAAACTTAGAAAGTGGATGTATCATAAAAAAAATTAATAAAATTTATTTTTATTATGAATATTTCTAAATATAAGCAGGCGAATTTGTGCCAATATAAAAATCTCTCCTTGTGGTAAATTTCAACTACAATGCTGTGTGAAAGCATATGTACACATCTTGCGTCATCCGTAACGTGGCATTCAAACGCTATTTTTTTTTTCCCACAACACTCTTATATTACTTCTTTTTAAATGATTAAATAATAAGTAATGTTTATTTGGTTAAAATAATGATTTGAAATTTTAAATAAGATCCTTGTTTCAAATTAAATTTTATGAATAAAAAAAAATTTAATTTGAATGCATTTTTAGTATAAAATTTTTTTATATAAACATCTAATCAGAAATTGCTACATCAGCAAAACTCTTTAATATAACCACCCACTACTTGAATAATCATGCAAATGGAAGATTTTGATTCGATGACAGTGTAAAAAAATTTTACACTATCAATATACCAAAATTAAACTCATAAAAAAAAATTACCACAAGAAAATTTTATTATTATAATAAACTGATAAGTTAAAGTTAGTTAAGATTCGCTATATTTTAGATTGGTTTAGTCTAAAATAAAATAAAAAGAATATTCTTTATAAAAATTTTATTTTTTAAAACAAATATGATGTAATTAAAAACGTACCAAAATACTGTGTTAGAACATCGTTTTCCTATATCTACCCATATAGCATGTGCCACGGTTGCTTGATGACAAGTAATGTGGCATCTTCTGAGAAGATTGATTCACTCAAAGAAATACGTTAGGTAGGTTATCATGGAGACGGAGATGACTCCACAATGAAGAAGTATCGTCAGGGAAAATTCAGGGCCCTAATTATTTACATGTGTCTCAACGAACCGAGAACAACTTAACAACAATAGCATGTCACTGTCCTTAACATATGGAACTGATTTTCTTTTATTCTCCACGCATCACTTCTTGTTTGCGTCAATTAAACAAGATATTTATTTAACACTGTACGACATGCATATATATTTAAAAGAAGACACATGGTAGAAGCAATTTGCATTTTGGTATAGCAATGCACAATTTTTATTTTTTTAAGTCGATTGATTTATTATCGTGACCATTACAAGTCTAACTGGAGTAAAAGCAAGTCAACTTTAATTCTTTAAATAATTATCTTTGGAAAACACAATAAAATGATTCTGGAAGAGTAATAAATTGGCTTTTGAACTACGGCTGCGTAGTATATTAATTATACACCGCGTGTAATAATGCGCAGATGATGACCAACAACATGTACGCCTTCATCATCGGAATGGAATCAGATTTTGAAGTGTCTCTGGGGTTCAATGTATATTATACGTGCAAAGCCAACTCATTCAATTGATCGATCAGTATTCAGCGATCTCCTTTTTCGTCTGTTCCCACAAATTATAAAAGTAAGAGAGGGAACTCTGGTAGGAGTAATTCACACTACATTGTATACATATTATTTAATATAATATTAAATATCAGTTCAGAAAAAAAAAATGACTTATACCGGGTGCATTTATTTGTATTTTTAGCACAAAAGATACACTTTTAATATTATTTGTCTGTACTAAAAAAAATAAAAGTTAAAAATAATAATTTTTTCTATTTTTTTAGAAGCAAATAAATAGGAACTGTTTCTCCCCAAAAACATAATAATAGAAGAAAGAGAATTTTTGTTTTTTGAAATTAGTGATCACTATATTTTTACTCTATTATGATTTCATCATTAAAATCTTTTTGAAACAAATACCACTCTCTTTTCATTTTTATTCTCAAACACTCTCTCTTTCACTCTATATCCTTAATCATAATTTTATAAAAAAATATAATTCTATATTTATTACATTTAAATTTAACAACCTCTAATTTTGGTAAAAAAGTATATATAATTACTTGTGTGTTTGTATTTACATTGCAGCACCCAAAATTCCATTCAGGGGTGATCAAGGTGACTCTATGCAAGAAAAATATGTTTGGATGTTTATTTCTAAAATCAATTTTAGTTTCAAAATCAATTTCAAGTAGAAGCAACTGGAAGTTGCTTTTGATTTCACCTCTTTTATGTTAGAATATTTCAAACTCCAACTTCCAATTTTGCCCCCATGTATGGATGCAAATGCCATACCAAAATAGGAAAAGTACTAACAATTCATATCCACTTTAGTAATTATATATATATATATATATATATATATATCTAAAAGTGATTCAATTACTATTATCCAAACAATATCAATTTTGATAAAATTATCTTTCAGATCAAACTTCCAAATATAAATCACTTTACTTTAAAATTACATTTAACTAAAATCAATTTTATTAAGAATCAATTTTATAAATGCAAAACCAAATACACACGTAAATATATAATTACAAAACAATTTTTTGCTTTTGTTTCTACTTTTGCTTCTACTTCTACTTCTACTTCTACTTCTACTTCTAAAGAAGTATTTCTCCTAAAATCTTAACCAAATGAGCCCAATATAAAAATGTAATAGTCTATAAAAGATGTATTTATACATGTTAATTATTGAATGAAGTACTTAAAAATAATATAATAAGTAATGTCTAACAAAGAATTTCTACTCTCAAGTATTTTGAATAAGAGTTATGCTGTTAATATTCTTTTCTTTTTTTTTTAAGGAGAAAAGCCCTCTGCTTCCCTTAACTATAGACCATGTGCACTGATCTCTATATTTTAAAAAGATGCAAATTGACCCTTGAACTTTCTTGTATGTATATGCAAATGGACCATTCTATTAATTTTTTCATCTATTGTTAACTAAAAGAGCACACATTCAAGAAAGTTTACGGTATCAGCTTGTACGGTATTTTTTAGTTTAGAGACTAAAGTGCATATGACCCAAAGTTCAAGGGGTAAAATGCACTTATTTTTTGTTACAACCCTTCGCTCAACTCACAACCCTTCACCCTTCTCCCCTTCCATCCAATCTTAGCAGCATCCACTCTCACCGACGTGACCCTAGCTATTGCCAGCACCTGCTACCTGCAATCTCTCATGCCCCTTTATCTTCCTTACCAAATTTAGCACCCTCTCTTTCCCAAGTTTCACAGGAAAACCTGACCAAAAGGAAGCATTTTCACATAGATTTAGAGCTTTCAGAGAAATAGTAAAACCTTGCTTGTCGAAATGATTGCTGATTTTCTTTCTTTAATTCATTTTTTTTTCTCTTCTCTCTCAATTTTTGAAACTAGATTTAAATTTTTTTTACTATTATGTTTTTCTTTTTACACGTATTTTTATTTCAATTTGGAATTTTGATTCTTGCAAGTTGTTGATTCGAGCTTGCAAATGGAGGTTTGGTTCTCGTCGGTGAAGTTCCAAAGGTTTGTTTCGTCAACTTATGCTTGTGACTTGAACATGATATTTACATTGCTTGGTGACTAGTAGGGTGTGAAGTTGGAGATCTGTAACTGGTATCAATTAATAGGAGTATCATTCCATGCTCATTTTTATCTGTACCCAAGTCCCTTTGATGTGGTACATGTGGTATTTTCGAGAGAGGAAATTGTCTTTAACCAAGCTCAAAACATGCATGTAGCGATAGTATGATGTTGGTGATAGTAGTGGAGTTGGAGAGGATGGTGGTTGGTGGTTGGAAAAAAGAAGGGTAAATGGTTTGGAATGAATATAAAATTTTAGATAGGTTGATATTGTAATTTTTGGGTGAACCATCAGGTGGTCCAAAAAAGGGGTTGGACCACCTTAACAACCACCAGGTATCAATCCTTAAATCAATAAGGAGCATTATAATCATAACTCACTAAATGATTTAAAGACATGGTGGTATCTAATTTGGTCCTTACTATCTTCTGGGCCATGTCATGGCCGATCATTTAGACCGTTAGATAAGGTTTAATAAAAATCTGATGGCTGAAAAAAAATTCGTCAGTACATAGACCTTAACTGACATAGAACATGTAAGTGTTAACCCTTCTCTATCTCTTCTATAGTGGGCCTCCATCCTTGATGCCACCCCACCATCTCTCTTCGACTTCCCAGTTCTTATTGATGACCACTGTGAAATAACGATCTCCGTCGCAAAGGAGCGCAAAGGACATTGTCGTTAGCCTCGCCTAATGTAGTGCGTAGCCTCCGTAAACCGCTATATGTAAGGCACGTGAGACGGTGATGGTCAATGTCGGAGGTGGAGTAATGGAAACATGGTGTGAGGAGGAGCCGAGGCAAATATTTTACTGTCATTTCCATCGTATTTCCACCTTGGCAAAGTTGTACCCATTTCAATAGATCTAATTTTGTAACCTTGGAGCCTAGTTCATGTCTTTCTTGGAGATGGTGAAAATGCAGCGTTGTGCATGGTGGATCTAGCAATGGCTACAATAAAGGTGGCTTCGAAGTTGCTGGCGTGAGGAGGTGGTCATGGCTACTACGGCGATGTTGTCCTATCATGGCGGTGGCAAGTGTGAAAGCGATAGCAAAAGACTGCTAGCTATGGGAAGCTGGTGGTGGTAGATTCGAGCGACAAATCTACATCGACAGCATTCCATGGGAGACACCAGCTTGGACGCTTTAAATTGTTGTAGAAAGAGGATTGTGATGTGGCAACACTTAACATATTTTGTATCATTTAGGGTCTATGTACACATACATTTTTTTCTCAATCATCAGATTTTCATTAAATTGAATCTAACGGCTTATAAAGATGGACCATATAATGGTCGAAAAGATGATAGGGGCCAAATTAGGTGCCACCTTAAAGATATACACCCCCTTACTTTCTCCCACTTTAGAGACAAGCACACTTTAGTAGAGATCTTTCCCAAAATAAAACTTAACCCCATTAGTGGGTTGAAGACAAAAACATGAGTAGGAAGGTTCAAATATAAATCGAATAAAAATTGAAAAAAAAAAGGAATGGTAAAAAAATTGAAAAATGATTAAAATAAAAAATGGTTTTGAATTGGTTCTTATTTTATGAAAATTGATTGGTTTGGTTTGGTTTTTAGTTTTAGTTTTTAAAGCTAATCTAAACCAAACCAAACTGGTAATATATTACACATACATATTTATATGCATGTCCATGAGATATATAATGTATTACATATTACCTATCCATATCTATACTTATATAAATATACAAACATATTATTTAGTTAAAATAGAATGAAGCTTTGCTAGGGTTTCCTTGCATGACTTAAGCCTTGTAGCCACCTTTGTAACATTCCAAATTTCATGTAACTAGCACTATTGAATAACTAAATTTTTAAATACATTATAGATATATGAGTAGTCAATGCCAAAATGTGGATATTAGGGTAAAGAATTCAAGTTGTTTTTTAGAAGAAATTTTATGAAGCCAAATAGCAATGTTTTGTTAGTTTAAGGCAAATTGGTTTAATTTCGGTATCTTGTAATGCAAAAACCGAATCGATATGAATATATATTGTAGGATGACATGAGTATTAGTTAAAAATATTAGAATATGTGGCTAGAAATTAGCCACCTAACCTATGCTAGTTGGCCAAATTATGACCATAAATTTGGAAGACTTAACAAAAATTGAAATTTCACTTAAATCCACCAATCATGTTCTTTGTCAAATTTTCCAACTAAGGACACAAGGCATAACATTTTTTCTTTCTTGTCCCATGAAATTTCGACCAGCCCCTCCTCCCCTTTAACAACCCCCATTTCTTCTTCATGTTCATTCCCTTCTTTAACCTCTTCATCCTCACCCAAAGAGCCTTGTGATCTTGCCTCCTTATGCTCAAATCTTTCACTCTTTTTTTGTGAATCTTCAAGAAACCTTAGCACAAACCCATAAACTCTCTTTATTTGAGTCATCTAACCTCAGCCACCAAGAAGAAAGAAAGGAATTATCATCATCTTGGAAAATCTAGTGAAGAAAAGCCACCAAGAAACTCAAGTTTAGAAGCTCCTAAGTTGTATTTGAGGTAGGATTTTCTAGATTAATGGATTTCTATGGATTATATGACTGTTAGGGTTTTTCATGTCATCTTTTGTTTGATGATATTTGATGAAAATATGGCTTGTTTTAAGTGATTTAAGATAGGGATCATTGGTTTAGTTTGATAATTTGATCAAAAGACCAAAAGAGACTACAAACAGAAAAGCTGGGAGAAAACCATAGGGTAACTATTCGTACAACGAATGGTGTTTCTACACCCATAGGTATCAAATTCAAGTAAAATCAATTTTGTATGAAACTAAACTTCAAGAGCTTTCCAATCATATAAATTATAGGTTCATTAGATTTAAAATGAGAGAGTTATGATTTTTAGGAGCAAAGTGTTGAAATCTACTCTTTGTCCTGACTAGTATGTGTTGTGAAGGGCATGTGTTATGAAGCATAACTCGCCCCATACAATTTCAAATTGAGTGAAACCAATTTTGTTAGGAAACTAACATATATATAACCATGTCATAAAAATTGCAGACTTAGATCTTTAGTACGTTGCTCTCAGTAATTCTTCAAAGTTACTTTATGCTCTATTCAGGTCAATACAAGGTAGTCTACTTGAGGAGCTCATAACTTGAGCTCTATTTACCCAATGAGGTTGAAACTTGTTGGGATTGAAAGATAATCCAATTATCTATAATTATATAAAATTTGGATAAAATGATAAAAGATGGGATTTTAGTGATTTTTTAAAGTTAGGTGCTCAAGTTTATCTTGAAATAAGATAGCCTTGAGTAAAACTCTAATCACTCAACTTATACACCTCAAAACTTAATAAACTAAAGAGGTCTAAAAGTAAACAAACAGTATTACAATATATTAAATTTCTAGATTAAAATGAATTAAAATGGAATTTTAGTGCAATTTAGAAGAATAGGGTAGATTTGAGAAAAATGCGGCAAGTTGATAACATTAAGACTTAGAAGCTCCATTGACTACAAAGAGCCAATGGCTAAATTATTTATGTAATTTCTTGTCATAATGATCTAATATTTACTTATTGATATGATGATTCTGATTATTGGATTGACTGGCTGAAATGTTACTGTCTGTATATTGGAAAGCCTCATGTTTCAACTGTTATGTTGCCAGATGTTCGGCGGAAATATATGAATTATATATCATGATTATAAGTTCCTCAAGCATATTCATTCATAAATATATGAGCATATAATATGTACATGTGAATGTGAATTCAGACAATATATGAATAAATGAGATAAAATCCCTTTGCTTGGAGGTAGTTATTAGATCCTTCTCTGTGAAGACAATTAAATGGATAAGATGTGGGTCCCTTCACTTGGAGGCAGTTGCACATTGAGTCCCTCCCTATGAAGGCAGTTAAAACTATGAGATCCCTCTACCTTGGAGACAATTGGCCAAAAAAAGATCGCTCCAATGTAGAGGCACGTGGGTCCACTTGCGGGTCAGTACTGTGTGACGATGATCACGAGTTAAACTCACTTCTAGATTAGGCTACCCAGGGATAGTTAAGATTAAAGACACAGCAGATACCCTAGGGACGATAATACATAATGCTTAAGTGTGTTAAGTAAAGAAAGTAAAGAAAATTAAAGAGAGCATAAGTGCATTTGCATGATTATATGATGTGCATCTACATATACATAAATTATATTCTTGTCGTCACTATTATGAAACCGCTTTTTTTCAAATGGCAAGTGTGTGAATAAAATAAACCTGCTTCAGGAGGATATTTTTGAACTTCATAAAATGAAATTTATAGTTTATATAGCATGATCATTTTTTCATAATAAACTGAAACAACTCGAAATAATGACAATGACACTATATATGGTAGTCTAGGAAATCCTACTTAGGATTTCTAATTTTCACCCCTTTGTATGTTCTCATGTTATCTCTAGATAGCTTAAGAGATAGTGAAGATGGTCAATCTTGGACAGAGATGATTGAGCTTAGAGGATGGCCGAAAGTTGCTATCAGACAAGGTCTGTTTAGTTACTAGTAACAACTCTTAAGTGTGGTACTATAACTTAAGTATGGTACTGTGCTTGGGAAGGTGCTACAACCTTCATCTAATGTAACTCTTTCTATTCTCAATGACACAGTCTCTAGTCCATAGAGCCACTAACCCCCTTCTCTCTACATCCAAATCTAGGCCTTATCGCTCCACCCACATTGTCTTATTAATCTATCATCCTAATGTCCATAGGCCAACTGTGTCACTCTAGGCTATCGCAGATCATCAACCACACTCTTCTTGTTTGTTAGCCACAAAATCCTCATCCATACCAACGATGTCGGCTCTTGCATACCCAAAAGGACACCAACAGTGCCAATTTTGAGACCATTAACAATTGAAGACCATAAGGTTGATATGGAAATCTCATTCAAGGATGCAGTTCTAGCAAATTGTTATAATCTACAAAATCAATCCCTCATAGGTAAATTGCTTATTGATGAACAGATGTTCTTTCTGAGATTTGGAGAACACCACAAGGATTTCAATGCAAAATTATGGCCAATGTGATGGCTTTCTATTTTGATCTCGAGGTAAAGGCTTACGCTACATGAAGGCGACAGTCATGGACCTAAAATGGGCACCTTCTTGTTCTAAAATGGTGAAAAAAAAAAAAAAACAAAGAATGTCTATATGGATGAGTATGATTTTGATCATGCCCCATTCTCCATCCGAGTTTAGGGCATCTTAGGAGAATATTGAACCCCATTAATGGCAAAGGAATTATGCTTCAAAGCAGGTATAGTTGGAGATGCATTCATTTATTTTGTCAGTGGTGAGCATGGATTTGTTACCAAAGTGGAGGTCAACATAGATCTCACAAATCTTATTTGTAGAGGTATCCACCTAAATACTTAGGATTATTACGACAAAATTTGGGTGGAGTATAGATATGAGAATTGCCTATATTTTGTTATTACTTGGTATGATTGGTTATTAAGATAGGAACTCTCACATGTTAAATTGAGACGAGCTATATAATACAAGTCACCCATACCCTAAACCGCTTAATGAAAGTTGACCAACTAGCAAAACCAAAGTCGGCTATAAAGAAATCTCAATGGTTAACCACTCATAGAATTTAACAGAGATCTTTACACCCAAACCAAGTAATTGAACAAGTATTCTAACACTTAGCAGGGGCCTTTGCCAAGAGTGAAGAGTACGAACTAATCTGATAAAATCACGCCACAACGTAGCGGCTTAGAGTTGGAATGAAGACCAAACTACTATATTTGGCGACATTAACCTCCAAAATCCCAATGTGGCTATATCTTCTTGTTCCAACTCACATTCTCCTATGGTAGAAGTGGCAAGTGCAAGTCGAACAGATATTGCATGACACAACCTCTATCCTCACTTCAATAATTGGAAAGCTATCAACTAATTACCCTCACCTTCAACCTTGGGAAAAAAATCCCAGTCCACTAGCCAAAATAAAGAAGAAATACAGCAAAGCAGTAATTAAGCCAAAAATCAACCTCTTTCTTATGCCAGTCTTGCAAGCTGATCCAAAAAAGAATGATTATGAAAGATGGTTTTGATAACGAAAAGTCTAAGGAAGATAAGCATTCTTGCGAGGATATAATCTAAACTCTTTTATACTTCATTTTATGGTTTTGCACTCTTCCTACCTTATGTTTATCCATTTATGTTGCTTACTAGGGAACTTCCAACATATATACTTGGAGACTTAGGCCTAGTTTGGTAGTATTTTTCGAAGGGGTGCTTTGACTTATGAAAAGCATAAGTCAATTTTTTCTGTTTGGTAAATCGAAAAGCTAGGGTACTTTTGCTCCCGGCTTTTGAGACCCAAGGGTGCTCTCGGGAGCCCTCATGGGGTGCTTTTCGGAGCTGGCATATACTTTCTAAAATTTAAAAGATTAATATGACCTTACTCTATTTAATGACATTAAAAATAGAAATTATTCTCTTTAATATTTATAACTATTGTAGTTATTTTAGATATTAAGAACAATTTTACTAAACATTACTTTTGTGGCTTCTACTTATTGAGAATATTTTTATATTATTTTACCAAACAATACTGCTATGACTTTTTGAGAGCAGCTTTTAGAAAGTCGAAAGAGCTCAACAGCTTTTAAAAAGTCACATCAATACCAAATCAAGCATTAGTCCCGTGTTTATTCTTTAAAGAAAACTTTTACCATGTTTGGTAACAAAAATTAATTATAATATTAAAAATATTATTAAGCCAATAATAATAATAGTTTACGTAACAAAAAATATAATATATAATATAATATAAAATAGGTTAAATTAATTTGTAGGTCCTTGAACTTTTTGGAAAAATTCAAATAAGTTCCTATATTTTAAAAGTTTATAATTGGATCCCTAAATTCACAAAGCATTTGTAATTAGGTCCTTAGATATAAATATTCATTAAAAATTTGTTATAGAAAACAAAATATTCTTAGAATCCAACTCAACATGTATATAATATATAAGATGATATCTTAAAATAATTCATTTTTATTTATAAATTTTTCACAAACATTTATGATCAAGGACTTAATTACGAATACTTTATAAATTCAGGGACTCAATTACAAGCTTTTAAAATATAGCGATCCATTTGAACTTTTTCAAAATGTTCAAAGACTTACAGATTAATTTAATCTATAAAATAATAACTTTTAAGGTTTTTCTCCTGTACCCTTACTTTTTTTTTTGGGTACCAGTATCCTTAGACTTTATATATGTCTAGTTTTACAAATTACAGTATTCTTCTGATTTTATTCAGTTTTAAAATCTTATTTTTAAAATTCTACACCCTCTTATCAAAATTATCTGACAATTAATTGTACTTAAGTGAAAGTCCTAATAAACAGTTACTCCCAAGTAATTAAAAAAAAAAAAATTAAAGACAGCGGTTATCCACAACCTTTGCAGAAGTTTCTTTCTCAGTGTCATCCCTCTTTTCTTGTATGTCTTGGCCTTTCATTTTGTAATTTTTTGGTTCTCTAGATTTTCCTTTTCAATCTATGCATACCTTCTCCGCTAAAGATTTGTTTCATTGTTCTAAGTGTAGGGTGGAAGTAGAAAGCATTGCATTGGTGAGTGATCTCTTTTTCAATAAAACCAGCTATGCTTGGCATACACTAAATTGTTTCTTAATAGCATCATACTCTGTGAATATTTTGCTTTGTAATTTTAGGCATTGTTGACATAATAAGCTTCCTTTTTTAATTCCACTTTCCTTACTTATGGCACTCACGAGTGCATGCAACTCCTAGTCTCTCACAAGATCATCTCATCAAGCAAAGGGCAGAGAATAACGGAAAGGGGTTCATTTCTAAAATAAAAGAAACATTGAGAATGAATAGTATTATTTTAACTAAATATGTCTGTTTTACCTGATTAGTAAGTCAGTGGTTAGTTTTCAAAATTTATATTAAATTTATATTATAAATTAATCAATTATTAGATGACACATGTGCAAGGGTATCAATACCTATATAAAGTTGAGGGTACCGAAGGAAAATCCCTAACTTTTAATTAGAATTTTGGAATTTGAACCAGATGAAAGATCTTGCTATGTTATAGTATTCAATTCTTGAAGATGAATATTTGATACCTTATACATTGTCATTCTTGACATTTGCAAAAAGTACCTATCCGGTTATTCCCATCGTTCTTTTCTTTTTTAATTCCTCACCCTTTTTTATACTTTCTATCAACGGTTCTACTGGCCTCTATTCGTGTCGGCTCTTGTCTATGTCTCTCTCAATTTGTGAAGAAGAGGCGCACAAGATTTTTTTTTTTTTTTTGTAAAAGAAAAAAGTTGTAATAAATTTTGTAGAAACCGTTTAGTCTTCGTATAAATAGCATTGCCTTTTTTTCGATAATTTGAGAGAGTCTCACCCACTACAAGCGATGTGGGGAGCAAAAAAAGGATAACGTTGCCTTCATCACAATTAAGAAGCATTGCCTTTAACATTAACGGAAGAAGCAAGCAAATAAATTATGCTAGAATATGGTTAACATCACTTGGCAAGTGTCAAGTCAAGTGTGATGCAAACATTATTCAACATTTGAGTGCTCACTTGTCCTTGCAAATTCTTTTTCTGAAAATTCCAAGTTGTAAAGTAATCTTGAATCTTATTCTTTAAAGAGAAGTGATATTTGAATTACTTAAAATTCTAAACACTCCAAATATTCTCTCACAAATATATAAGATCCACTCGTGTATTTTTTTCTCTACTTCTCTCTTCACAACTCTCTCTTTATTTTCTTTTAAGATGTCAAATGTCGATCACATTGAAGTGGTGTAACAATCTTTTCTCTCACGAAAATAGCTTCATTTGGTATATAGTGAGCTGAAGAAAGAGTTCATCCGTGCCACGTTCAATATTATGCCCTGCCCGTCATGGAAAATATTGCGTGGACCTTTACGAAACTAGACCCGTATCTTTATTCTTCATTAATATTATCTAAGTAGGGTTAACTGCACAGGATGCTCAATTAACATAAATGTTACAGGTATATTTACTTACAATTGTCTTGACTATCTCTTTCCTTCTCGAAACAGATAACATGTATATACTAGTATATATGTGAATGTCGGTTAGGACTTAGGAGTTGCCACTTTTTCCATTTATCTAACTCTCCTCATATTATCTATAGCTTTGCTATTCACATATAATATTATTTTTTGTATTTATCATTTTCATATTAATCATCGTATAGGACATGCTGATTATTACATAATGTACATGTTGATTATTATTACGTACTCTAATTATCACATAGTGGTAATTGATTACAATTTTTAATCATTGCATAATATATTATCACCATTTTTTCATTTGCATACGGATTACACAAATATCTTCTTGCTATTATTTATCTTGGGAGAGCAAAATAACATACTTGAAATTACAATTTTTAAGACCAATTCCACATTAAGCTTATGAAATATTGTCTTAAAGGAATTCTTGGATGCAAAGACACATTTAACATCCCTAGACAAACTCATTAGCGGATATTCAGCCTTTCCCAGACTAACCTTGAAATAATTATTAAAAATAAAAAAAAATTCAAAATTTAATTTTAATATATTAGACATTCAATTATATATTATTATATCAATAAAAATATTTAATTTAACCATTTATTACCTTAAAAATCTTACAAATAGAATATATAATTAGATGACGATATAAAATTTTTTTACATTGATTATGCATCAAAATTAATCTCAAAATCTTTATATCCTGTCTTTTTTATTTTGACTGGCCGGCTGGTTTGGCAGAACGAAAATTTGTTAGAAATTTGATCATTATTAGCGGCCCAATGCACAACACAAAGTGATATGAAGAAATTAACGTAACAGGGATATGGAATCTATTCATCTAATCTAGAAGACTAGAAATACTGTCACTATATAATTTTTTAATAAACTATAATTTTTTTTTTGAAAAAAATATCATCTAATAATGTACAATCATATATTGTCACATATTAATTACTTATATATAATCAATACAAAAAATAATTTTTACTGTTGTTTCTTTTGGTAAGATGCCTTCCTAAAAGGCGAGCAATAATGCTAATAATTGATTGACATGGATCATGGACTTATATAACAGTAGTTTTGTGTGTTTGCTTAGCTGGCCCTCTCAATGCAACTCCATGCATTATTAATCAGAAGTTTTTTTTTTTTTGGTGAATCGACTTTTTTTTTTTTGGGTGAATAATCAGAAGTTAATTTAAATTATTGGATTAGCGTAGTAGTACAGTTGCAAGATATTAATCTGAGAATTTCATTGTACCCTTTTTGGGGTCGTGGGGAATCATTAATCACCATTAATTCATACAATCCTATCGAGTCTTGTAACTATGTGTCACTTCCACAATTTTTTGTACTAAAATTTTAAAAAATTCTAAAAATCACAAAAGTCCAAAATGCTATACTATAGTATTATACATAGCTATTAATTAAAAAGAAATCTAATACCTATAATACTATACTATACAACTATGCTATAGTGCTATTTTATAAATTAAAAATAATGCCTACGGTGCTATACTATAGTACTATATTATAGTTCTTAATAAAAATAATATGATTAATTTAAATTTAACTATTATAAAAGTAAATTATTATCTTAAATATTTTAGAAAATTATTCAACAAAGACTTTTGTGTTATTTTTTTAAAAAATAAATTATTTATTATATTTTCTGGAATTTAAAATTCTGCATGAAATATAATTAAACTAAAATATTACGATGAAGAGAAAATCAACCTTTTTCTTCTATTGAAAGGAGTAGATTTGAGTTTCTATAAAAGAATTTATAACTATATACTTTTTAAAGCTAAATTTATGATCCTTATTATAAGACGAAGAAGGGGATGATATATTTCTTTCTTTGTTGATAAATTCATACTAAAATCCTTCACATTAAAAAAATTAATTATGTTTATTAATCCAATTCCTTTACACCAAAAATATTCACACTAAAATCTCTTAAGTATCTTTCATTAAAGTTAATTATGCTTATCAATCTAATTTCTTTTATTTTAAATTTTTTATTTTATTTAATTAAATTTTTAATCAGTTTTCCTTATCCAAGAACAATAGGGGAGAATGGGAAGAGATGGTGATGAACTGTTTTTAATTTTATTTGTTTTGTTCATAAATTCATACTATAACCTTTTATGAATATCCCACATAAATGAATTATGCTTATGAATCCATACATTTCTTTATTATGAAATTTTTATTTTATTAATATGATTATTTTGTCATTTTTCTTTATCTTATAAAAAATAATATAATTAATTTAAATTTATCTATTGTAAAAGTAAATTATTATCTTAAATATTTTGCAAAATTATTTCTCAAAGACTTGTGTTATTAATTATTTTAAAAAATAACTCTTTATTGCATTTTGTGAGATTTAATATTTTGTATGAAATATAATTAAATTAAAAAATATTACGTAAGGAGAGAGAATAATATTTTTTTTATTAGGCTATGGATAGATTAAGTAGAAGTTACTATCCAATTTTATCGTTTTTTTTTGGGGGTTATTTAGTTCTTTTTTGGCAACCGACCCTCGCCCTTTTCTCCTGTTGTTTTGTACAATAGAAGGTTAAATGTGTTTTTGTTTGTGGTGTGCAAACTTTATATATTAATATACATTAAACTAGATAGTGTTTAAAACTTGAATTGTTACAGACAAGACTAGATAGTGTTTGTAATTACTTCAATTGCATATAGAATTATATGCTCTTTTGACATCCATTATCTTTTTTTTATTATAAATTTTGTTATAATATAACTCTGGAAATGCTTTGGGTTGTAATTTCTAAACCTTAGAAGGTTGAAGACTTTACATTCTAATTATGTTTTTTGATTTTATTGGTAGTAATTCACAATGATATCAATGTTAATTGTGTGTTATATACTTACTCTATTTATACTTTTATCATTAGGGTCTTTTTTTTATAACAGAAGTATATTTATTTACAATGTTGCATCAAATTATAAGACACTAGGTAACACTATTCAAGTCTTTAGCCCACTAAAATTGGGGAATAAGTCTTTTCTCTTTTTTTTTTTTTTTTTAAACTATTTTGCTTTTTTGGGATCCACCCTCTCTTTTTTTTTGTTATTTTGTTCTAATACATGTTAGTCAGTTGCAAACTGAGTAACTAAGAAAGTTGATTGCTGGCAGATACGTATACGTACTGCCTACGCACGGGTCTTCTGCTAGTTTTCATTGTAGAATTCAATAGTTCTTCATTTCTGCTCAGCTGCCAAAGAAATCTTTATTACAAACGAAATCTCATAAGGCATGGGCATCCTTGGACCTCAGAGGGATTGCAATTTTTAGTCGAAAACAAAAGACTTTAAGTCATGAGCATTGAGATTGGGCTCATTGGGTCGCCCCAGCGTGTTTTGTTCTGCTAGGCTTAAAGTTAAAACAGGATCTTTACATGTGGAGCCAGAAAAAAAAAAGCAAGATCTTTACAAAAGCTGATAATTTTTTTTTCAAAAATATTAAAAGCTCATAATTCGATATGAGGATTAGCACAAATGATAGAATTGATGCCATGTTGTACAAAACAGGAGTTCGAACCCCATCCCGGGCCCCTCCCCTTCCCTAGACCAGAAAAAAAAAAAAAAAAAATCTGTGCTGACTTGCTGGAATATGGCACATGCCACAGACTAGTAAGAATGATTTGAAAACACTAAGGGCATATGTCTCAAATTAATTTGAAAGAAACCATTCCCATTTAGGCCATTGCCAACCTTGATTCGAAGCAGGTGGACAGGGTTGATGTGGAAGCAGATAGAAGGGAACACGATTCTCAATTCTTTCATTAATCTGTTATTTGTTAATAACAATGAATCTCAACAAACAACCAACCAACCAACCAACCAACCATAGCCATTGCTAACTTGTGGACACAACTTAATATCAATATTTATCAATTATTTAATACTAAGGGTGATAACTATGTTCTTTATGCTTTTCTTTTCGCATTTAAATAAAGCTAATAATGTCCTGTTATAGGTGTTTGCTTTTGGGTGCATACCCTGTCATAAGTTTAATCATTTATTACCACGAGAACAAATATTGTTTTCTAATTTATCTTTTTCTGCTTGCTATGATAGTGGCTTTAAGTTTACAAAGCTTGAAAATCATCATTAACTCGTATTAATTGATTGTTAGTATTTTTCTTTTAAAAAAAGAAGTGTAAACGTTGTTTTTCAAATAATTAAAAATCTCCAATGAAAACAAAATATTGAATGCACAATAAAAATATATAATATGGCAACCGAATTAAAAGTGAACTGATTAAAAAAATTTTAAACTCATTAAAATCCAAACAAGTTGGTTTGGATTGATTCTTAATTTCTGAAAACTAATTCGTTCGAATGGTTTTCGGTTTTAGTTTCTAAAAGAGTATGAAAACAAATCAAACTAATCATAAATTATACTTTAATAGTTATATATTACAAGATATATTATATATTGCATATTACTTATTCATATCTATATTCATATAAACATACACATAAGTATATTTTATAATACTTTAACACTAAAATTATTCAAATATTGTTATCATATTTTAACTCAAAATTTTATATTTATAAAAACCTATTAATTCTTTTAATTTAGTTAACATGACTTTTGTTCAAATATTTTATTATTTAATTAACTTATTAGTATTGGATAATAGTCTAACTTTTGATAATTAATTTAGATTTTATAACTATATGATTTCATAAAAATATTAGTGATTAATTTAATTTAATGAAATTAAAAATTACTTTTTATATTTATAAAATTTTAATAAAAAATTGAAAACCGATCAATCTAAATCTATTTAAATCAATTAGGTTTAGTTTTGATTTTTTAAATATAATTAAACTGAATCAAATTAAACCAAAATAAAATTTATTGCTTAAATCGATTAAAGTTTTATCTCAAAACTAAAACAAACTAAACTGTGTGAACACTCCTGTTACAAATGTAAAAAAGCACTGAAAATATAATGTTGAATGCTTAGTGTGAAGAGATGAATCAACTGAATTAGGGGTCATTTTTGCTACCAGATTTGAGTACTCTAAAATATGGTGTATTTTAGAGAGTAGAATATTTGATTTCAATGTGAAATAATATATAATATTATATGTCATTAATATTCAGACTAGTAATTAAAATTATACACTATCTTATAAAATATATTTTAATTTTAAAGGAGTTAAATTCTTTCTTGCTATATTTCAAAAGGGGAAAAAGAACTTAGAGTCGGCTAGAAATTTGAGACAAGAAGTCAAGTCTTCTGTATCATTACACCTTTCTTTAGCGCTCTTCTGTATTATTATACCAAATTGTGCGATGACGGTGTCCTCTTTTGAAATGTTATAAAGCAAGATAAGGAATAAAGGAAACCCTCCTTGCTTTGCTGGGTCTCACCTTTATTTTCCCCTGTTTCTCTATTTGTTTTATCTTATTTTTTTTATTTCTTAAATACACCCCGAAGAATGAGCAATGTGACCAAGAATTTCTGGATACATAGTTATGTTGAAACTCAGATGAGAGAACTTTATCGTCCAATTAGTCTTATCCGGCTTAAACAAAATTATATTTGATGGGAAGATGTTTGTGGATTCAACCCCACCAAAAAAAACAATGAATGAACATTGTAATGGCTATAACAAACTAAATCATCTAGATCCACTTTTATTAAATGCCAATTTCAAATAATGATAATATATTTAGGGTATGTCTTAACAGGTAGCTCGACCCATTCGTCGAAGCTCGTCTTCCGTCTTACACCTCTCACTCTATGACCCTTTGTTCTTCGAGCTTGGGTCAAGAGAGTTTGTGAACCAGTTGATCAGCTGGACAGCAAGCTTGCCTTCTTTACTCTATCTTCCTTACCCCAAGCTTGACATGATAGCTCGACCGTTTGTTCAAATTTTGTCTTCCCTTATATAGCTCTCGTTCTATGACCTTACGAGCTTAGGTTTGGAGGACATGTCTACTAGCCAGTTCGCTAGAAAAGAAGCTAGTCTCCTTTCCCCTACCTTGCTCTCCCCAAACTTGTCATGGTAGCTTGGCCAGTCGTTCAGTTGGTACCATCCTTCCACTGCGATTTGCCAGAGGACCCCTCTTCTGCAATTAAAGCCTCTTCATTCTCTAGAGTTAGAGGTTGAAGAGTTTGTGATCTATACAAGTTTCTCATTTGCTTGATCTAGACCCACCTCATCGCATATTTGGGAAAAATCTCCCATATCCACGCCTTAACATGTACCTCACATTAATAACAAGTAACTCTTATCCTTTTATAAATACCATAGTATAGGTGGGGAATAGACAATAGATAGGTTCTTCTCAATCCACATATTAAACTCCACTTATTCTCTCTATCTCTATCTCTAGTTAAGACAAAAACAATGTTTGATAATCGGTTATTTTTAAAAAACTAATGAGCTTTTTGAAAATTACCTCAAAATGTTTTCAATTATAAATTATTTTAAAACTAAAATGAACTAATTCAAAAGCACACCGATTAACTTTCATTAGAAAAATGGACAAGTTGATAACTTGACATGATATGATGATAATCCTTGACGACGTTGTGCTCTGTTGTTTGAAAGTGACTCCCACGCAACGACCTCTTTTATTATTTTGGTATTTCTATATATTTGTCATTTGCCCTCGCTCTCTTTCCCCTTTCTCTAATCTAATCAGAATCTTCACCAGGTAACATCAACTTTGAGTAGATAGGACTGGTGGATGTGTCATCACTTTTATTGAAGGTGAAGATTGTTATTATTCCTGGCATGGAAAAGTCTCTCTCTAAATTGGGTTTCCATTCCTTCTTAATTCAAAAAACACATGCTTAATATTAATTATGCTATTTTTTTATTTTTCTTTTCCTTCGAGTTAATATTTCTGGGTTTTTGATCATTTGGCTGCGCGATCATCAGCTTTGTTTTAATGGCGTCTTGTCACATGTTTGTGTTTAAGGTTGTTTTTTCCTTGTGCGTACTATTCAGCCATAACTAACCGGCGTGCTCCTCTCCTTGTACACAATTATTTCTCTGAAAAGCCTTGGAACATCCTTGTTATTGTTATTATTATTATTATTATTATTTCCCTTGTTTTAACATCTGATTTTTCTTTTTTCATCCTTTGTGTCACACTGTCACTCTTGAAACTGGCTCCTATTCTGTTGGTTTTGAAAACATGAATTTTCCTGCGAGATTATGTCAGAAACCCGTTTCTGTTGCCACCTTGCCTCCTGCCATTAGGATAACCTGGCATTCCCAATTGGCATTTTTCTTTTTCATGATGGTTTCTTCAGTGAAATGGGTGGAATTTTTCTTTGACCAACTTCTCTAATTTGCTTAACATGTAAGCAAACATTGAAATTTGATCGAGTATATTGGTTATACTTTATGCAATTCATGCAAGCAAACATTAAAATTTGATGAGGGACTTATAGTTTATTCAGAAGAGATGATTTAGCAGTAGCAATATGGCATAATTTTTTGTATATGATCCACCATCTAGGAAAATAGTTCAATTTTTGTGTCCATTACTCATCATTCGATGCAGGTATTTGGAAAATACTTTCTGGTTGAAGCTCCAAACATATGTAGCTTTACAATCATCAGCAAATGGGGTCTGAAGGTCCTCCAGCAGCAATCACAACAGTTCATGTAACAGGTTTCAAGAAATTTCATGGAGTTTCAGAGAATCCAACGGAGACCGTTGTCAATAATTTGTCAGAGTATATGAAGAAGAAGGGTTTGCCGAAAGGTTTAGTACTTGGGAGCTGCAGCATTCTTGAGACTGCTGGTCAAGGAGCACTTGTTCCACTGTACCAGACATTGCAATCTGCCATTACTGCCAAGGACTCTGAATCTTCAAGTTCCAACAAAATTATCTGGGTCAGCTGCACCTTTTATACTTGATATGTAGTTCTACAGTTTATGTTCATATATTAATTCTTCCATAGTTCTCAGTTACCGAATCAGATCCATATTTATGCCTCTCCATTAATTTCTTGACAAATAGGTTACGATTTGTAAGAAAGAAGAAAAATATCACATAGGAAAATAAATCAATAATTATCACCAACAGACCAAGAAGGAGAATGTCATCTAATCCAACAGAGTTCAGTCATCCTCCTTGTGCACTTGTCTGTACTAATTGCAGTCTGCAGTGGCTACAGGGGAACCTAATACTGTTCTAATAACTTAAAGTAGGAAATGTTGACCATAGTATGGGTAGTCTCTGCGATTGTTGCTATTTATATATCAAAGTATTTTTGTTAAAAGCTATCATGCAACTATTAGTGTCTTGAGATAATGGCTTAGGCATAAGAAAACTCACAAAGAATTTTAAGAAGGTGCCAAGTTGACTGTGATTTTGCCTTGGTTGGATTCAGCTATCATCTTCAATCTGTAGTCGTTTGATTAGATTTTTCACTTCTATGTCCTTGCATCGTAAGTTCTGTCTCTTTCTGATATGTTTATTCAGCTGCATTTTGGAGTTAACAGTGGTGCAACACGGTTTGCTATAGAGCATCAAGCTGTCAATGAGGCAACTTTTCGTTGCCCTGATGAAATGGGATGGAAGCCCCAGGTTAGATTAGAATAGTTGATGTATTTTAAACTTGCTTTTCTCAAACCTTAAGACCTTCAGAAATTTCCACAATTTGTAGTTGTATGTTGCAGAAATTTCCACAACGAGGCTATGTTCTCATTCACTAAAATTTCCGCAATTTGTATGTTGCAGAAAGTCTCCATTGTTCCTTCAGATGGTCCAATTTCACGAATCCGGGTGGTAAGTTGGATTCCTGATTTTTCGCTTATACTTAAATTTCTAAACTTTTGTACTCCTGGGCTTGGTGTTAGTCCTAATAGATTAATGTTAAGCTTTATTGTTGCCATATAGAAAAACATTCATTTTGTATCCTTGCAAGTGTTTTAAGGCACTCCTATTTGTTTGATTGTTTTGATGGTCCTGAAGTTGCAGCTTTCACCATAGTCAATTCTCTTAATATCATTTTGCAGGCTTTTTCTATTGTCCTTGAGGGCCCTAGCATCTAATAACTTTGTGCTCTTAATTTTCTGAAAACTTAAGTATTAGTTATTGAGGATTTGTATGTTCTATCAGTCTGTTCCTCTTGATGGAGGCATATAGAAGTACAAAGTTATTGGGTATGCATAGACAACATGAAGCAAATGATTTCATAATTGCCTCATCAAAATTTTGGCATGGTGATTCTTCCATGTTTTCATCTTGTCACATGATTGTATCCTAAGTCCTAACCTTGTGCAGACTTCTCTCCCTGTGGAGGAAATCACCAAGGCCTTGGCAAAGAAGGGTTATGATGTGATGACATCTGATGATGCCGGTAGGTTTGTGTGCAATTACGTTTACTATCAGTCCCTTCGTTTTGCCGAACAGAACGGGACCAAATCCCTTTTTGTGCATGTGCCGCTTTTCTTTACAATCAATGAAGAGACCCAAATGCAATTCGCCGCTTCCTTGTTAGAGGTGCTTGCTTCTATATGTTAGATCATCAGGTGTTTTCGAGCTTATGAAAGTGGATGAGTGTACTTTGAATGAAATTTTACGATAAGATTGTTTTCTAAAAGAAATGGTTTAAGGAAATGGCATATGCAGCAGAGGCATTTGCTTTCACCAGTAAATGTTTCTGATCGAAGGCATCAGCAAATGGTCAAGACAATTTGGCACCTTCAGTGTTACCTTGTGAATAAATGTTCATTTTCCTTAATACTGCTCTTATTAGTTATTATGACTTGCTCATGAAGGAATTGTATCTGATACGCATGTCCAAGAAAAACTGAAAACTATTATTTCACAAAGTGTTCTTTCATCGGATGCTCAATAAATTGCTGAAGCTTTTCACTGGCCTGACAAACCATTGACAGTTGAGTTTTATCATTCATGCTAGGAACCACATCCCCTTGCCCTTTAGGAAGTTATTGAGCTGGTAGATCGTGACAATGTGTTGAGCTTCTGCAAAATAATTGACTAATCCCAAAAAGAGGCGTAGAAAAAAGAGGAAGTCATATTCCAAAGATTGAGTAAACCCCTAACTTGGCCCGTGACAATTTTGATGTCGGTCAAGTTAGTCCTTGGTAAAAATAAAGTCCGTTGGTCTTTGACAATGACATTTGTTGGATATACATTAATGTCTGACGTCAAAACTAATGGATCTAAGGATCAATGTGTCTAAATTGATAATTATCATAGATCAATGTGTCTAAATTGTATATATATCATATTAAAATGCAGAAAACACCTATTTTCATGGAAACTCCTTGTAATATTGTTCTTACTATTCTTCTGAAGTATTACCTCTGCATTCACATCCTATACAATTGCAGTTTTATCCCAACTTTGAGTAAAAAGATAATCGCTATTTTTATTCAACTTCAAAGAAAATATTGGGTCCCTTGTATTTGCTTAATATACTCCTCTGTTCACTTGGCCTAAGACATCATCACATGATCAAAATTTTGATTTTTGATTTAAGTCCTAAGACCAAATTCAAACACACATACACAGCCTTTGAGGTCTTTCCATCTCATCATGTTTAACTCCCAAAAGGCAGTAGTGCTAAGTCTATGTACAAAAAAACAACATACCATTAGTGGTCCAAATTCTTGCTTGCCCATCATATGAAACACTAGCAAGTAGTGTATCGTCCCCCTACACAACATCACCAGAGGTTAAGACCTCAATAAGATATAAATAATTATGATTAAATATTGGAAATAATAACAATGAATTTACATATCTTACCATCACAAGAATAATACCTAAGCATATAAAAAGAAGGAGAAAAGAGTCTCAGAAAAATTATTTTGGTAAGAAAATTATAAAATGTATAAAACCTACCATAAAAAACATCACATAATTCTCCTTGTCATAAACTTTTCCTATTAAAGGGAGGTTGGTGTGGGTTTGAAAAATATAGAAATGTATGTTGAAAACCAGAAAAACAGAGGGGAGGTTAAAGTATCTATCAGTACCCATCTTGTATTCAAATTAGAATATGCAATCAAACTCACATTCCAATCAAGTGTAATGACATATTTATTCTTTTCGTTTGTTTTACACCTATCATGTTTCAACACCAACTCATTCAAAGGGCCATTTTGTGAACCAAATTTACATCTCCTTTCTGCTATTGTCCAAATACGACCTATAGCATCCCCAGGCTTAAAAGTTGAAAATGTTGATAATAAAGTGAAATGATATAATGAGAAGCCATCTATATGAATTCTATTTCCACAACATAATGACATCTTGTTTCTCAAAATGAATGAAGCCCCTCATAACAATGTGTGATCTCGACAAATTCAAAAGAACAACATTATGAGGGGGTTCTATGCAAATAGGTGTTTTCTGCATTTCAATATGATATATATACAATTTAGTCACATTGGTCCCTAATAATTAACATTGGCCCTTGGGTCCGTTAGTTTTGATGTTAGGGACTAAAGTGTGTCCAACGGATATCATTGTCACGAATTAACAAACTAATTTATTTTTGTTAAGGTCAACTTGGTCAATGCTAAAATTGTGAAGCATTGAATTGGGGGTTTACTACCAAAAGATTTATAACTATCAATGTTTTGTTAGTTCAAGTGATTTAGCACTTGATTTCCTTAAATAAGATTTTGTATTTGGGTATAAATGGAAAAAAATTAGTGTTAGGAAAGTTTTTATTTCCATAGTGGGTTACTCGAATTAAACCAGATTAATTGAGGTTTAGTAAATTTCAGATATTGATAGTTTAGATAGAAAAAAAAATATGTAAAATGTGTTTTTTATTTTTTTGAAATTGGTATGACAAAATTTTTTATTACAATTTAGTCATTGGACAATAAATGTTAAGTGATATGGTCTATAGTTATATATAATAGTGTCTAATTTAGTTTAGTTTCTCCGATAATTTAAAAACAATCCATTATATTGAGAATGAGAAAAATGAGCAAAATGAATGAACGGATTTCCTTCCATAAGATTAGTACCTTATACACAGTTGGTTAGCCAGACAATTTAGTGAAGTGAATTGTGAAACTTTAAGAATTTATGTTTTTTTTTCGTACATCAATGATTATGAGATTCGAACCTCTAACCTCATATATATTACTTACATCCCTCACCACTAAATAACTTCTAGTGACTTTTTAAGAATCTACGTTCTTGAAATTTCAAAATAGATTTGGCTCAAAATCTCGAATTTTAATTTCAAAAATTTCAAACAGAGACTTTTAAATATATATATATATATATATATATATATATATATATATATATATATATATATATATATATATATATATATATATATATATATATATAGACGGGGCATAAAACCAAGATGATGAAAGATTGAATGTCACAAAAAAAAAAAAAAATTATCCTTTGATAATCCCTTTATAAGCTCAGCAAGTTCAATAAAAAACAAGAGAGGAAACTCTCCCACATTTTGTCATTCAGAATAATAAAGTCTGCTTCTTTTATAACCTTATTGAAGTATTTACACTTGAAAGAAAACCTTATTTGAATAAAAAAAAGACTTCAGTTCAAAAACTACGTGGTACAGCACAAAGTAAACCTAAATGACTATCTTTTTAAAAATAATTTGTGACAATCACGTATCACTTAAAATAAAACGAAAATAAAATAAAAATAACACGTGACAATCATGTGCCACATAAAATAATTCTAATAGGCTGAAATAAGGGTGTGTTTGTTTGGAATTTTTTTGGGCAAAAAAGCACATTTTTTATTGAAAAAAATCAGTTTTTGTATATTTGAATAATTTTTTAAAAATAATCAGATGTTCGAAAAAATCTATTTTCAACTTTTTTTTTGTAGAAGCTGAAAAAAGTAACTTATAAAAAAAATCAATTTTCAATTTTTTCAATTATATATAAATCCAATAATGAACTTAGATAAGCTTTCCTGAGCTTATCTAATAAGCTTAGATAATTTCAATGAACTTAAAGTAACTTCCATGAGCTTTAAACGACTCTAATGGTCCTTTTTTTTTATTTTTGAGTTCTCTTGCTTGGATCAAATAGATCTACTAATCGTGGATAGGGTTTTCATAAGCGAACTAAACTAAAAATATTGAGCATATCAAATCGAAAAGTCGAAAATCGATTAAAAATTGATTTTTTTTTTTGTTTTTTTTTGCAAAAACTTATCTATTTGATTTTTGGCTCCAAAATTGAAAACTGAACTAAATTAATATCCATTGTAGTACTATCATACCCTTACTAATATACTATATCCCAAAAATACCCTTCATAGTGTGGCCCATCCCTTCAGAAATGGAGAAACTCTAATTTAATTATAAGTAAACCCCTAAATCAGTCCCTAATAATATTCTCAGTAGAAATATTGGTCCTTGACAAAAAATAATTGGTCATGTAATCCCTGACACAATTGTAAAAATTAGACGTCTTGGTCTTTGATAATTGCAAAAATTGGACATCCGTGATCCTTGACTCATTTGTAATCAGTAAAGAGTTTGATGTAAAAGAAAAATGATGAATAAGACTTCCCTAATCCTATCTCATGTAGCACTCGTTAAACGTATAGTTTGCATAACTTTAAAAAACCCCTCAAATGCATGTTTTGAAATGTTTTGATAGACTACAATGATGCATTTAGAGTTTTTTTTTCTTCAAGTTATTCAAACCATGAGTTTAGATGGTGACACATAAGATAGAGTTAAGAAAGTCCTAATAATTATTTTACTATCACATTAGACATTTTATCGATTGTAATTGAGTCAGGAACCATAATGTCTAATTTTTGCAATTATCAAGGACCATAAAACAATATTTTTTGGTCAAAAAGTAATATATCCACTTACTACATTGTGATAGACTAATTTAGAGATTTACTCTTTTAATAATTCATTTCACCCCTCACTCACTTCTGAAAGTACCGCAGAGACTCGCTTCCCCTCCATCACACCATCCCACTTAGCCACTATTTCTCATTGTCTCCACTCACTCTCATAGATTGAGACTCACACTCTCACAAACTCTCATTAAGCACCAATCACACGTCATCCTCATCTCTTCTTCTTAGAGTACAATCCATCACGACAATGCAACAATGCGACCCTCCTCTATTTTTTCTTCTCTTCAAGTTCAACAACTCGCGATGATGCGACACCAACGGCCTCTTCGGCGTCAACAACGACGACCCTCCCCTTCTACCTCGCCACGCCATGCCTCCTTCCTCTCTGAATCACCTCTTCGCCCTTCCTCTCTGCAACAGGCCAACAGCCATGTCTGAAGCACCCCTTCGAGTTCTATTTGCTATGCATTTTTTTTTTTTTTTGCTTCAATAGTTAGGCATTGGCTTGCGGACTAGCTTTGGGATGGCAAAGGTTTGAGATGGTGATTGTTTTGTTTTGCTTTTTCTTTTTGGTTATTTAAATTTTGAACTTTGATATGTGTTTTTCTTTCTTTTTTTTTTTATAGTTTTAGTTTTTTTGATTTGAACTATAATGTCTCTTAGCTTTGATTTGGGTTGGCTACTGTTTCATATGGTGTGTGGGATTCTATTTTGGGTTTGAGAAGTTTGTGTTTGTATTCTGATTGTTGTGCTTTGCTTTTTGAGTTAGTTGGTTTATATGTGAATTCATCTTGCAAATTCTGGTTGTCTGGTTTGGGTTGGTTCTATGGTGCAATAGGATACTTTGTTTAATTTTTTTTCTTCAATAAAAAAAAAAAATTTTTTTGAAAACTGACCGAAGGTTTGGTTGGCCTACAAAAAGAGAACCAATTGGTCGACATTTCACATCAATCTATTAGTTTGGTTTAATTGGTATTTCATCCAGAACCAAACCAAAACCGATCGCGAACATCCATGTCTTGGACTCTCCTTCAAGCTCAAATCCATAGCGCACACTGATCAAACAATCTTGTGCCTAATCCTTGAATGGTTTCCTTAATTCTCTTAGCTCTAGCTTAGGTAATTTGTCCACATGGCACTTCAAAATCTTCATGTTCAACATGTGTCCATGTGTTTGCTATTTCATGTCATTTAGGTACTTATAATTCGTAGCAAGTCTACAATGTGTAACAATAAACTAAGTGAGTAGAGCATCATTCTAGAATTAAGATTCACTATGACTGTTTTATTTATCTAAATTAACTGAAATTTTAAAGGAGAAATTTGCATATTAATATTACAACCATAACAACAATTAAGCTTGATTTTACTAGGCAGAGTTGATTACATAGACTAAACGATGTCATAGTGCTATATTATAAACCATATCTTTAATCAAATCATTAAATCCTAAATCTTTTTCCATAGTATTTCTTGGTCACTCTCTTACTATTAGATTACCTTTCCATCTTATTTACCTTTTTTTATCAGGACTCATCCAGGCCTTTTACACAAATGACTAGACTTCCTACAGTAAAATCCTACCATCTTTTTCACAATAGGTGCTATTTTAACTTTGTTTATAATGCAATCATTCCTAATACTATTCTATCAAGTATGTTGACTGATCCAAAGCAACATTCTCATCTATGCAATATTGAGCTTATTTTTCTGTTAGTTTGCCACCTAACATTTAGTCTCACACAACAATTTTGGATCTTATAACTATGCATCATAAATTACCAAAACACTCTTCCATTGGTCATTCACAGTCACTGAAAAAGCATACCTCGAAATTTGAAAATTAAAAAAAAAAACTTTCTATTTCATCTACCCACCTTAAATGCTATGGTTTACAATTCCTTCTCTTTCCCTATCATTTTGTATGATGGGCCCTAGATACTAACTTGTGTGCCTTGGGATATGACGTTGTCTCCAATTTTAATTTTTAAAATGAATCCAATCTAAACATAATATAATTTTTATTATTGTAGTTACTCTTCTATTTAAAATAATTTCATTTATCACAATTCTTTTTATTTATGTCTCGTTCCCAATTAAATATTATTTCATATATATTAAGTGAGTTATTTTTATTTTTATGATGTTTTATTTTTATTTTTAATGACTTAGATTACTTTAGTTTATAATATTCTAAGTTTTGATATCCCCAAAACAAAAAAATTCTAAGTTTAATTTTTTTTTTTTATCAAAATCTAAAACTAATCAATCCAATCCAAACCGATATAAATAATATTGTTTGGATCAATTGATTTTTTAGTTTAAAACCAATCTAAACTTGAAAAACAAACATCCGTACTCGCTCTAACAATTATTTGCAGTCACTTGTATCTTTGGGAGGGAGGTATCACAGTTTATCACTATTCAACTAATATAAAAAATATATAAATAAATAACAAATGATATTTTGAAATAAATAATATTTAATATAAATTTAATTATATATCATAAAATAAGAAATTTTAAAATAATTATAACTAATAAAAAAATACTTTAATTATAATATTTATTTTTAAATTAAATTTATATAATTAATAAAAATTATGATTTGAATATTTTTATTTTATAAATTATGAAAATTATAAGCAAAAAATATTAAACTATATAAGAAAAAGAGTGTGTTATATATTTTTCATTTTTAATAGAATAAGAAATATCTATTAAAAATATTTAAATAAATAATAATTAAAACTTAATACAAACTACAATTTTAAATAAATAAAATTAATAATATTTATTATAATATAATTAAAATAATAAATATTTAAATCATAACATTTGTCTTAAATTTATAATTAAATAATGAATAAATTTATTATTTTATTATATTTTTAATTAAATATTTACTTTTAATTAAAATTATTTGTGATAGCAAGAGAATAATATTATACTACCAAATTTTATACTATCAAACCTTGTTTTAGTGAAGATGGAGCTGGGGTGGAAGAAGCATTACTCTCTCCCAGCCCACCGCATTGCCATACCTAGCTAGTGACATCCATGCATCGTATGACATGAACACTTAAACATAGTGATAAAATTCATAATAACACCAATGGAGGTGTTATTATGAATTTAATAACTTATGTACTCCTTTACTCTCAGAAATAACTTTCTAAAATACATTTTCCTTTTTCTTGTAAGACCACCGGGTATACTCTAAGGTTTAATCCATTTGGACCACGTCCTACAAGATTAATATTCATTCGATTACGAGAACATAAGGGTTATGCAATCTTTTCATTAGAGTTATCTTTTCAGGATTTAAACTTGAGTTTTCCTCCTAAGAGGTCAAAATTATTTATTTTTCAACTAACACTTTGTGAGTTAAAGTACATTTTCCTTTTATATTCGTTATGTTGGTAACTTGGTACAAAATATATTTTTTGTCAAACAATTTTTTTTTTTTTTATCATTGCATTGACTTTTAAGTCAATAATTACAATTCTTTTTTTGGTTAAAATCATAATATTTGTTTTTAAATTTATAATTAAATAATGAATAAATTTATTATTTTATTATAATTTTATTTTTATTAAATATTTACTTATGATTAAAATTATTTAGGATAGCATGAAAATAGTATTATATTATCAAACCTTATCTTAGTGAAAATGGAGTGGCGGTGGATGAAACCTTAGTCTTTCCCATCCCAACCCATTGCATTGCCATATCTAGGGACATCTGTGTGTCGCATGACATGAACACTTAAACACAGTGACAAAATTGATAATAACACCTCCATTGGTGTTATTATTATGAATTTAATAACTTCTATACTTCTTTACTTTCATAGAAATAACTTTCCAAAATATGTTTTTCCATTTTTTTTAAGACCATGAGGTATCTTCACAAGTTTAATTCATTTGAACCACCTATAAGACTAATACTCATTCGAGTGTGAGAACATAAAAGTTATACAGTCTTTCATAAGAGTTATTTATCCAAAATTTGAAGTCGAGTTCTCTTCTTAAGAGGTCAAGGTTGCTTATCATTACAACCAACCCTTTGTGGGTTAAAGTACATTTTCCTTTTGTATTTGTCATGTTGGTAATTTGGTACAAAATTTATTTTTTGTCAAAAAAAAGAAAAGAAAATTGTATGATTGCAATGACTTTTCTAGTAAAAAATTACAATTCTTTTTTTGGTCGAAATCAGAGGTATCAGTCGACTGGGAGCAATTCTAATTGAGCTATATAGAATCTCTATGAGTGTGGCCAAAACTCTTTCCTCTGAATTTTAATACAACTGCATATCCAATATTTGAATCCCCGTCAGTTAATCTATGTGCCCGTTAGTATTACATTTCTTTTAAAGAAAAGAAAAATGACTTGTATTAAAAGCATTTAATTAACTAAACATGACTTTGTGAATTGATGTCATGTATTCCATTGTATTCCATTGCCAAAATCGCATCATTATGAGTGATGACAATAACTTTATCCGTAACAAACATTGCTCAAATAATCCGTATAGGCCACTCTAACTACTATAAGTTCTTCCTCAAATATAGAAGTTTCAAATAATGGGGTATCAGGTATATATGTTGACCTTATTTTGAATACTTTTACCCAATATCCCCCCCTTTCTTCTTTTTCTCTCTTCTCTCTTCTTTCTCTCTCTCTCTCTCTCTCTCTCTTTATAACTTTTTTTTTTTCCGGTTTCGGTCATATATTCCTAAAGTAAACCTGGACAATGCAAATAGGTATACTTTGTTGGGATGGACTGTTCTTTATTCGAATAGTAGCAAAAAAGAAAAATGCTACTCTGTGACTCCAAATTAGTTTTTATATATTAACACAGGCCTGATACAACGAATCTCTTTTTGAGACGAAAAATATTTTTTGTATCACTGGGGTAGATAGACACCTTGGATATTCAGCGATAGAAAGGAGAAAAAAAATTGTAAAAGAAAGTGAAAAGAGTGAAATGATTGATGGAGAGAAAAAAAATTGAGAGAGGGTGTTGGGGTGTTGGAGTTTTTGATATGTACAAATAACATACCTCTTTTGAGACATATGAATGACTAATATAGTGCACTGAAAGTTGACAATATGTAATTCAACTTTTTTGTTAATCATTTCAGGCCTGATAATGCCATAGCTAGCTTCTTTTTTTTTTTTTGATCAGATGCCATAGCTAGCCCTTGTTTCTGGTTAAAAATGCCAGGCCATCTTTTTCTGGTTTAACTTTAAAAAATGTCCTTTGCTTAACCATGTTTTTGCCTAACACCAAACAACATCAACTTGAGGAAGCGTTAGTGGATTTCCATCTAGAAAGCACAAACCCGGTGGAATTCCAAGTGTCTTCATATATAGTTTCATCAGCATTCCAGCAAAATGGGTTGGCAAAATTTTGGCCTTGGGCTGGAAGCAGTTCCACCTCTGATAGAGTCAGGTTTGTGCATGATACAGAATCACTGCAAGCGAAATGCACTGGGGGGCTTCTCACATCATAAGTTCCTCTAATGCTTGAGTATGAAACATGTGAAACTGAAGCCATTGAGCTCTGGTTGATGCAGTTCTTGATGAGGCAGCAGTATTGGTCTATGATGATTGGGTTGCGGACAGTGTCCATGTGAATGTTATTGAACGTTACCTTAGACACTACTCCTTCTCCACCCTGCCATGTTTTAATCCGAACCACGTTATCCGAGTGCTTGATAACTAAGTCAGTGACTGTTATGTTTGAAAGTTGAAACACAAGCTCGGGAATTGTGGATACCAAGGCTACCAATGCTGCAAAAACAAAACCAAAGAAATAAACAAAGTTAACTCAGTTCTGAACGTATATATTGTCCTGTTACTCATAAAACACAAGGCCAGGACGGCCTAATGCACGAGGCTCTGGTGGGGTCTGGAGAGAGTATATGTAGGCAGTCTTACCTTGCAAGTAGGGAGACTATTTCCTATATTTGAACTCGTAACTTTAAGGTTACAAGACAGAAATCTTATTATTGCGCCATAACTTACCCACTTAACTTACGGATACTAATTTGAGAAAATTATGCTGTGGCCATACCTATGAATCTATGATCAAAAGACTTTAGCCTCCTAAAGCAGAGGTGCTATTTTATTTATTTATTTATTGGTTACAAGAGGTACTATCTATTTTATTTTAATTAGCCCTAGTTCAGACTTGTAACCCTGCTAGTGCCTGGGGTTCACTAGTGAAATGTACCTTATTCCATGAAAGAATTGAGTGGTAATATATTCCAAATTATTTATTTCATGCTATCTTATTATTTTCATTTATAAAACACCCAAACGATTGAGAGATTTTAAAATGAAAAAAATCCTTAATATTGATTTTTATTTTTAATATAAGATTGTACTCTGGAGTCGGAGAGGCCTAAAACGCCATATTTAGACTTTGCTAGATGGCATTTCTTTTTTCTTTTACCATATTATAAGAGTATACATTTAGCATGTTGATGAACTTTCGATTTTGTTATACTTTTTCCGGTAGAGATTTGATCAAAACTCCAAAGTCCAAATAAGTACAAATCACAAATTTGCAGCAGCAAAAAGTCACCAGATGCCCCATTAACAAAATTTATCCTAACAAAAGAAGATACAATCAGTTGTTTGATATGTTAATGAAAAGTTCTTTGAACATTCTTCTTCAATTCTATGCAATGTTGTTTTTACTCTCTTTTTCAGTTCCCAATCTAACTCTTTCTTTTTTCCTTTTTTTTTTTTTGTTTTTTTCCTTTTTTCGGTAAGTAGACGGAGCCGACGCCCAACACACAACAACGACCTACATCACATATCGGGGAAAGGCAACCCATATTCATCTTCCTCAAATTAGAATTCAGGCACAATGGGACAACACAAGACAGCAACTCCAAGTTGTTTTGAATGACCCAACTTCACAAGGCAATCTGCAACGTGATTTGCCTCTCAGTACCCATGCATCAGATTCACCGTTCAAACCGTCTAAGCAACTCCTGAATTCTTTTGATGACGTTAGTTTAAAGGTGTCTTCCATAAGGATATGGCTTCAGTTGAAGCGCACTCAGAGCCTAGCTTCATAGTATTGAGGTGAAAACCTATATTCAAGCTAGCTCCAGCCCACAAAACACCCCGAGATCTCAGCTATTGTGATCCGACAACAACTTTTGCAGAGAATCTAGCAAGGAAGTAGCTATAGCTATCGTGGGCACGTCAGATGCCACCACAAGCAGCGTGCCTCAAGGACAAAATTGAGCAACTAGAATTCACCTTAATTTATCCCTTCCTCCTGGGTAGGTTTGCATGATATAAGCTGAGGATGCTTCTTCTTTATCGTGGATTGGAACTCGTTCATGTGAGTCCATTCTTTGTCAGAACCCATGTGCCTACCACGGAGATTAACAAGCAGCAATTGATATAAGTTACTCGAGAAAAAGCGTGCCTAGTTAGACTTGGATGGCAACACAAGCATGTACCAAAAGTTTCCAATTGCTGGGCAGCTATATGTGATGCATATATATGTATATGAGATTTGCTCACATATGTATATCGTATGGGAATACGTATACGTATATGTAACTGTATTGGATACAAATACCTATTACTAATTATTTGAGTAAAACTATACTTTGATCCCTATAAGATTTGTGTTCTAATACTTTAATTCTTGAAAAATTAATTGCATACATTTGAATTCTCCAAAGATTTAGTATTATAAGATTTAAATTTTGGAGAATTCAAATATATGTAATTTATATTTTGAGAATTGAAGTTGTTATAATACCAAAGTTTTAGGGGATTTAAGTGTTATAACTGATCTTTCGATGACTAAAGTATCAAAACACGAATCTTTCAGGGATCAAAGTGTAGTTTTGCTCTAATCTTTTTTTTTTTTTTTTTGAACTAATAGATAAGATTGCTTATTCTTTAGTTATCTAAGAGAAATTGTCTTATCTAAGATAAGGTTGCTTACTTTTTTTTTAGGTGTTTTTTTTTTTCACATGTATCTTCCACTTAAGACAATTATGTTTAAATTACAATCGAGAACTAAATATGGAACCGTGATTCACCATATATAAGAGACTAGCCCTTCATGTATGTCTACAAAAGATAGATTTCACTAAAAGAATTAAATGAACAATTTATCTATTCGAACAAATTTATATAATCAATATTGCATAAATATAAACTTTTTTTTTTTATTTAACATGTATTACCGTACTCGTATTTTACCTTTTGTAAAATTGTTGTATATAATTTGGCATTGTATCGTATTAGATTTTCATATTTATGCAATATAAAGCGAGACGCAGCTGGACAGACACATAAACATTCGAAGTACACTCGTGAACTCTCATATCACATTTGCTACAGTGGGGAACAATAATCATATGTTGTTTGTAATGGAATAACGTTAGTAATGATCAGACATCAGAGACTCATTTGCATCAATGGCAATTTTAAACAAGATTAGTGTTCCATATCGACTAATAGATTCTAGGATCAGTGCACTTTTTACGGATCATGACAAACTCCCTTCTAGAAAGTAGAAGCTGGCACTAATTTTGACCTACAAGGTCAAATTGGAAGATGGAAATTAAGTAAAACATCATACGCCATTACTCAATGATCGGATGTATGACAATAAATTTGAATCAAAATTTTATATTATTTCTAATTCAAATAAGTGTGTATATTCAAGTGGAAATGTCTACACAAGCTCTTCAAAGATTCCTAATGGAGAATACAATTTACAGCTACATCTGAGGCATGCCAATGTGCAAATTTTGGAAAAGATGAGGCATTCAAACGTTATTCATTGAGGAAAATTTGGAAGAGAAGTTAGTTTATCTTATCAATTTTATGTTTTTCACATGTAGTCAATTGTTGTTGAAGTCTATCAAGCTTGTCTACTTTGGCTCAAGCACTTGATAAAGTTAGGGTCACAATAAGTCATATGAAGAGAAGAGTATATTGAAAATAAAATTAGATAGTTTTTACTAGAATATCACAATTAGGTGGAGTTAACTATATATATATATATGTGTATGTATGTATGTATGTATGTAATACCCCAATTTAAATTGATATGTTAACTTTGATTCTTGTTTTAGGATGAGCTCTAAAGATGCCCTTAAAGTCTTTTTCTTGTTTGTTTCGGTGTTTAAGAGTGTATATCTAGTTAGGAATATCTTTTGGGCCTTAAGAATGCATACTGTAGGTGTAAGATGAAAAAGAAAGGGAAAATTTTGGTTTGGGCATCAACACTTAAGCATCCAATAACCTAGAACTTAATGCTTAAGTGGCCAAAACCTAGTGCATAAGCGCTAGCGATGCCAAAAAAATAAAGGCGTGATTCCTCACTCTTTCTCACATTAACTTCTCTCCCACTTGATCTTTCTTTCTCCCATTCTCTTCCCTCAACCTTAACTTACATCCCTAGCCCTTCCCACCTTCATTTTTCTTGGTTTTCCCTTCATCCATCCAAGGGCCCACTTCTTCTTCTTCACCATCATCTCTCTCTCTCTCTCTCTCTCTAAAACTCCATTAAAGGAGCTTGGCAACTTGGTGGAGAGGAGGATCTCTCCTCATTTCAGATTTTCTCTTCTCTAGAGCTCCAAAGGTAATTCTTTAAACTCTATTCCTCTTTTATTCCTAAGATTTATTTGATTTCTTCATGGTTATGATTGTTAATGTGAGCTTTGGAACCTCAAGATTTGAGTTTTAGGGGATTTGAGTAATTGGGCTACATTATGTTAATTCTTGGGCACTGTCCGCAATGCTTCTCCTTAACTATGGTGCTTAATGCACCTTGTTATCTAAAGATCAAGATTTATTGGCGTTATGATATACCATCCTTAAGTATAGCACAATAAATTTTTCATCACTCTCCTTCCTCCCAAACCACCCACCCGCAAGCCTGCCCCTTCCTCTTTTAGACCCTCCTATCTACCATTCGTTGTAGCATCGCCAACATCATCAACACAGCACTGCCATGAACTGTAGCAAGTCCAACACCAACAACAATATTTGAGTAGAATGACCCCAAAGCTATAGACATTCCTAGCCATTGTTATTGTCATTGTATTTGCATACTTTGCCAACCAACAAACAAAATTAAAATCTTTAGTCACTAAAATAGATTGGCTTCTCATTGAATTCTAATCCATTAAGAGATTAACTGTTCCAAAGCTCAATGGTCACAACATTCAGAGAGTAAGTTTAGTGCTAGCATTTATCTAGATGAATGCATTAGCCTCTTTTAAAACAAAGAGAACTAGGCTCCAAAAGTAGCCTAGAATACAAGTCATGAAGAAAACCTTTCGGTAGTTGTCGTGAAGTGCTCTTCTTTGCAGCAAGGGGCAGACAATCTATTGGAGTGGGGCATTGTCGAGCTCGTTGGTGCCACTAGCTAGTTAAATCAACCTGTGATGCTCATTAAATCAACCCCACGGATGGCATACTCTAGTCAAGTTTAACGATGGCATGTCAAGGATGTAGTTGAAGGGTGAGAGTCAAGGATGTAGTTGAAGGGTGGAACTAATCCATCATCCACCCTTGCATCGACACCAACCATGGCATTGACAATGGAGAGCGCAAGGTGAAGGAGGCCACGAGTTTGGCATCGTCGAGAATGTTGTAAGCTAGAATAGGAAGAAAGAGGTGTTACTTTGTGGTATCATAACTAATCAGAGTACCGATACACCATCAATTTATACCATTGGATCGCCTAAGTGCGTAGTGCACCAGTCTTAAGGCTGTGCATAGCATAATGTGCCTAATTCTTGAGCTCATAAATGCTATCATTGTTATGTCTCTAGAGTTGTGAAGCTTCCGAGCATCATATCTTGGATTGGTGGCATCCTTGAAGTTACTCCTTAACCTCAAGTTATGAATAAATAGTATGTCTATGGTTATTTTCCATGATATATCTCTTTAAATAATTAAAAAAATGTGTTGAACTATTAAAGTATGATTGATTTCAGGAAAAGAAATTTATTTAGTGAAAATGGATTTTATATTATCTTGAAATATACACTTGAGGCAAGAATCATATATTACTCTTGTTGTTTATCTTTTGAATTGTGAAGTTGTGATTTACTAATGATTAGATGGGATGTCTTTTGATTTGTTATGAGATTTTGAAAAGATATCTCCTAACTTGTTAGGAAATTTTGGACTTGAATTATGTTATATATATATATTGACTAAATAAAATAGAAAATGATTTTCTTTAGAGGAGGTACCTCTGTTAGAAACTGTAGCTAACAGCAATGGCATTAGCTTTAGTGCATCAAGAGTCAAACTCTAGTTAGCAAGTGAGGTGCTAACCCATGCATGGAGGCCACATGGCTAGACGTGTGTATGGATAAGAGTCAAATCCCCAATTAGCAAAGGTGGTGCTAACCCACACATGATTTATCATTTCTAGACTTGTGGTTGGTTTTACTTTAGATGACTCCATGCTTAAATTTATTAAGACTTGGATCATGTTATGGTTTTGCATCCAAAGGAATTTATATTTGTAGTTTGAACTTCATAAATATATATATGTGTGTGTGTGTGTGAGTGTGTGTGTGTGTGTGTACTGAAATCCTTCCTCCTTTTAGATATAGGTATTGATCCGAGATCTGACCCTCCTGCTTCTTAGTTGTTGTGTTCTTATTTTGGTGAGCCCTTCTTGTCCAAGGGCAAGTCTTTGATTGGATCCCTTTTGTGAACTCCATAGTTATGTCTAAACACTCCATAAAGGCACAAGCAGGATCTGACCTAGTGTTTATTTTGATATGAAGTCGATGTGTTTTATTTATAAAGTATGTATTTGATGTAATTGTCATCGTGGTTGTCTAGGGATTAGAGTGCTACACTTAGCGATTGAAATTGTGTTTTGCAATGGATTATAGAAGAATGGTTGCTATATATTAATATAACAGCTTACATGCTGTGGGATGCATTTTGAAAATACCTGAATTCCTAATATTTTGTATGTGTTTGTTGTAGGGAAAAGATCCATATTTGGGAAATGACTCGAATACAAAGAAGACTCTATGCAATTTTCTAGAAAAATTTGTATGATAAGGCTTGTTGGGAGATGGTTTCCATTATGCATTGGTCATAACTTGAGCTGGGTCATGACAATATCAAACTATGCCATCAGGTTAAACGTGCCCAAATTGAAGGAAAATTTTCCCAGGAGTTGTTTAAGTATTATAATTTTCCCAAGCTAACTTTTATATTGTTTAGAACTTGAAAAAAGAGACATATTACATGACAAAGAGACATATTGCGTAACATTGATACATGAAAAATTCTCCAATATATGTAGGTAGCAAACCCTAACACCATAACAAGGTAATTAAGCACATATCATCCTTGTAGTTGAAAGGCTTAAAGGCATCAAAGTTCCAACAACATAAGGAGATAAAATCCAACAATATCATTTGTAATTGTAAAAATGAAAGCCAAGGTGTAAACAACAAATTG
This sequence comes from Pterocarpus macrocarpus, assembly GCA_031439585.1. NCBI lineage: Eukaryota > Viridiplantae > Streptophyta > Magnoliopsida > Fabales > Fabaceae > Pterocarpus > Pterocarpus macrocarpus. The sequence goes on along the minus strand of CM062516.1, from coordinate 42,343,378 downwards.
TTAAACACATGATAAACTTGTTGAGCACAGGATATAGGTATGCCTAGAAATCTATCCTCAATCCACAAAAGGAAGGGGAAGGTATCCACCCTCAGGCGAAGGCGAAGGCTGCAGCGATGAAGGCAGAATTCCCTACGACACCCCAACACTGTCTTGTACACCACTCCCTGCATATCATAATACCGCAAAAAATAATCATATGCTCTGACAACCGTGGTTATTGTTCAATATTAGAGCGCTAATGCGATAACGAACACCAATGTTAATACAAGTGGCTTTATTTAATTATAGCTCAAATGGGTATTGGTTGATGAATATTGAAGCACAAAATAAAACAAGCATGCATAACACATGAATTCAACACCACAAAGAAACATCACAAAGTAGCTAGCAAATTAAGTTTACCTGGTTTAGTGGCGGGGCTTATTATTGGCTATTGTATATTGTTGGCACTAGGATGAAAATATTTGCGGTAGTCACCGTTAACAGCAAAACCCCTGAAATAGAGGCAATAAAAATTAGAAGAAAGATTGATTGACTAATAAAATTGATTCAAGCATTAAGGAGTTGAGATTTGATTCCATACATTGTTGATGAAGTTGCTACAAAGGGGTTTAGGGAATCCTTGAGATGGTTGTGTATTAGGTAGAAGTTGTCGTTGTTGTTGTTGTTGATTTTGCTGTTCTTCAAGTTTGAAGGAATCATACCAATGATCTTTGGCTTGCCGGTGTTGAATGTTTTGTTCATGTTGTTTCCGATTCGCCTGCGTGTCTTTGAACCGTATATCGCAATAATCACAATAATATGTCCGCCTTGGCATTTTCTCTATCAATCTCAACCTTTTATCTCTCTAATATGTAGTTTTATTATATCCACTGCCTCTGCCTTCAATACTTTTATGCGCCAAAATCCTATTCACGTCCTTTAATCTTGAGTTTACCCATAAATAAATGGGGATCACGAATAAGTTAACATTGTAAAATAGGTTAGCATTAACAGGCCTTTATTATCTTTCTTCTTTTTTTCAAAAAAAGAAAAGGTAAAAGAAAAAATGTGTGTTAATTTTTTTCTTTTATCAATATTTAAGCATATAAGTCTTCTTTTTTTTATAAAAATTAAATATTAAACTCAACACTATAAGTGACATTGTGAGTCTTGTATGTAATGGAAATATGCTAAACAGTACAATAAATAAGAGTACGAAACTTATACAAAGTACTGTGCCGTTCATGTTAACTATTTCTCTAGTTGGATGGTTATCCATGCTCACTTTAAGTGCCTAACTACCGTCTTCAGTTTTCGTATTCAAGGCCTTCGTACCAAATAAAAGTGCTCATATGTAATTATGCAGCCCCCTATTATTGTTATCATAGTAAGAACTCGTGCATACACAGAAGTCATTAAATTTAAAGAATGTAAAAATATAGGTTGAAATAGAAAGATATTTAAGAAAACTATATTTAAATATTAAAAATATAATAATTTATTCAGGTAAAAATATAAAAAAAATATAAATAAACAAATGTTTAAACAAAGTTAATAATGAAAAATTGACTAACATTTATCATTCTTTTCAAAAATAAATTGAAGTTTTGATTAAGATTAATTTATGATATAACTTTCTAAGATTCTTTTTCAAAAGTTACTCTTTTAAAATTATAAAAAATATTTAAATTAATTATTCTTTTAGTTTTATTAGAAAAACTCTTTACTTGAAAATTCTTTATATAGGTCTTCTAATTAAAAATGCTTTTTTTCTTAAAAGGATCCGAACAAGCGGACTCTAAGAAATTACTCACTCTCAAAAGAGTGTACTCTATTTTAACAAATAAAAATAGATCAGCAATGATATTTAAAAATTTTTCTAACAAGGCCTCTTTATGATACTTGTTTAGAATTTTCAAAGAAAAGAGTAAATGCTCATATTGGTTTTCAAAAAATACACGGAACATTAATTTAGTCTTTTCAAAATATTTAACATCGATATGTTGCTTTATAGTATAAAAGAACTATTAATTTGAGGACCAAATTGATCTCTAAATATACATTGAAGTACTAAATTAATATCTATTTTAAATATTGAAAAAACAAATTAATGTTCAAAATGTTTGAAGAACTAACTTAATGTGGCAAAAAATTTTACAGAACAAATTTGAGTGTTCACTCAAAAAATATTGCATAAAAGGATCATTTAGTTTGTTATAGCTTTTCATTTTTAATTGTTATGTTTTAATTAGTAATTACAAAAAGTTCACAATAGTATTTTTATTTTAGAGTAAAATACTTAGCACCCTTGAAGTATTAAGAAATAATACTCCACCCCATTTATTTGTAAAATATGCATCCCACTTCAATCCATCAAGAGTGTACTTGGATTGATTTTTTTTTTCTTTAAGAAAAAAAACTTTTTTAAGTGTTTTTTGTTCAAGTGCTTTTATATGTTTTAAAAAGTCTGTTTGGACACAACTTTAGGGGAAAAAAAATTGTTATTTGTAGCAAAAAATTAATTTACCATTTTTTTAAAAGTTAATAATATCCAATTTTTGAAACAAGCAGATATGATTTTGAAGGATAATTTTGGGTGTATTTATTTATGTTTCTAGTATAAAAAAAGTATTTTTTTTCAATTTTTTTCAAAAAATTACTTATAAAATTTTTAATATTGTTTGTTCATGCTTCTCTAAAAAAGTAAAAGTAAAAAATAATTAATTTTTAATTTTTTTTAAAAATAGATAGGGAACTATTTCATTTAAAAGAAGCAGTAGAAAAGAGAGAATTTTATTCTTTAAATTTAGAAATCACTACCTTTTCAGTAAAAAATATTACTCCCTTTTTACTCTCGCTCTCTCACATACTCTCTCTCTCTCTCTCTCTCTCTCTCTCTCTCTCTCTCTCTCTACGTCGTTAATTATAATTTTATCAGAAAAATATTTATATATTTATCATATTCAAATATTTTAACAATTTCTAATTTTAATAAAAAGTATTTATACAATTATATATCTAAATATAAAATACTTTGTTTCTTTTGCTTCTAGTTCTAATTCTACTTTTGTATCTGAAGAAGTGCTTCTCTTAAAATTTTAATCAAACAGATTTTTTATTAAAAATTATTGCCACTTCTGCTTTTTTTTTTTTAAGCTAGGTATTACTAATATAAAAAAAAAAGTAGTAAATTATTTTTTTACAAGCACTTTTTTTTTGTTATCCAAACACACTTAGGGTGCATTTAGATAAACTTACGAAAAAATAACTTTTTCTCTAAACATTTTTTTTTGTAAAGATCATTTTTTTGGAAAAAATTATTTTATATTTGAATAAACTATCTAAGAAATGCTTTTAATGATTAAACGTACTAGTTTATTTGTATATGAAAGAACAACAGTATTTTTTTTTAGCCAAATTACAAAAAAAAATTAAAAAGAGAAAATAGAACTAAAGTTTGGCAAAAGATAAGAAAAGAATAATATATCTTGTAATTTTGAATAAAGATAAAGGATATTTTTAAAAGATAATTTTATTAAAAATAAATTCTGCTTTCATTTTTTTTTTAGAAGTTGGGTATTTCTTGCTTTTAAAAAAGTGGTAAGTTAATTTTTTTTTTATTATGAGCACTTTTTATAAAAGTAACTCTTTTTTAAAAAGGTGTTTTTTTCTTGAAAAAAGCCAATTCAAGTAGGCTCTAAAAACTTATAAAAAGCACTTTTTTAAAAAAAAAATCTCTAAAAACAAATTTTATCAATCCAAACACACTCTTAATGGATTGGGTGGGAGTGCATATTTTGTAAATAAATAGGGTGTAGTGTTAATTCTTGATACCTCAAGGATGTTAAGTGTATTTTACTTTTTATTTTATTTCTTGTACTCAAAATTTTGTAAGAAAATACTAAAATCAAGTAAAACCATAGTTATTTTTAATATATTTAGTGGTTGTTTGACAACTTAAAAACCTATTTAATGTAATATAAAATAAAACTAGTTAAATTATGATTATGATTTAAAAATATATTTTTCCCTTCTACGATGACAATTAAATTATGATTTTGATGACTGATTTGAAACTATAATAATTTTCTTTGTCATTTTTATAATTTCATGATTTTATTTTTTCTTATTTTATCTTCTGCTAATATGACTTACGAGAATTTTTACCTTCAAGAATTGAATCTTATTGGTCTTGATTTATTAGATTTGAGCAAAGTGTTTTACTATAAGTTTATGTTGAAAAAGCCATGATAAGTCATAAGTTAGAATATCGTTGTTCATTATTAGCGAAGATATACAATGGTAATATTCACCATTAGTGAACATATATAGATATAATGACTTATGTGTGTATAATATATGGAGATACAAGGTGAGTGTAATGCCCCAAAGTATAAGTTTTAAATCTCTTCGAATCATGGACCTTTGAGTAATCTTTTGGGTTCACGTAATTGAGTATTTGAACGTTATTAAAGTTAAAATATGCTTAGGAGTATGGTTTAAGGCATAAGAGTGCTTGAAACAAAAAGAAAAATGTGGAATTTGGGATCTTGGAACCAGCGCCTAGGCACTAGCTGTGTTTTGAGGGGTATTGTTCTGCCACACCATGGCCTAGGCAATGGAAACTGACTACCTAGGTAGTTCTTGCACAAGCATAAAACAAGGTCTGCGACCTCTCTCCCCCATTCTCCCTCAAACATGCTCTCTCTTGGCTCTCTCCTTCTCATCTTTCCTCCCCCATAAACCCCATCAATTTTCCATCAATTCCTTCTCAAATCCACCATAAAACTCACTCTTTTCACCTCATCATCATCTTTCATCTCTTGAAGATCTCTCTCTCTCTCTAGTGAGAGAAAGTGAAGGTAGGAGGAAGGCCACCTTTGATCTCGCACTCCACTCCCTTCTTCCACTCACTAAGATAATTTTTGAGCTCAACCTTTCCTATTATACCATAGATTAGCTAGATTTTCTATGGATTTAAAGTTTGGTAAAGTGAGGTGGAAGTTGGGGGTTTAGGAATTGGGAATCTTGGAGGTGGAAGTTAGTTTAGGTGAATCTTTAGTATTAGAAGATAATTTGTGATTGGTTAATGTTGGTTGTAATGTTAGATACTCTTGAGGATTGCCCGTTGGCTTCTTGGCACCATAAGAAGTTGTTGCCTTTACTTGGGAAGCATTGTGAGTAGATAGTCTACCCATAGCTTAAGTTCCTAGTAGAGTTACTATACTTCTATATTTGCAAATGATGAACTATGTTATTGACATTGCATTAGCTCTAGATAATTTGAATTTGGGAAGTGATTTTTTTTTTTTTTTTGCTATTTATGTTTTATACGAAACTAACACATGGGATTATGAGATGGTTTATTTGAAGCTATGATGAAGTTTTGTATGATGAATATTATGGAACATGTTTTATGAATACATAGTATCGGTTTATTCTTGGAATTTTTTTTAAACTTATCATTTCATGAGACAGATCTTGAGTACTTTTGTTACTAGAATTAGAAAGGTTTTCTGGAGAAAATCTATGACAGGATCTCTATGCTAACAATAGTAGATGTTAGCCTGAATGTACCTTATCTTAATGATTTCATGACCATTCACAGATTGGTTCACGCCTATTTTTCGGGCCACTCGATGGGGTGGCTCCTGCCTGTTTATCCTAGATTAGATGACTCCCCCTTACTTTACACTAAATATTTGATATTTCTCTATTTATCTTGAAGTAACTATTTAAAGGTTATTAATGATTTCTAACTTCTTGTGTACATTGTCCTATGTAGGTTACGGATGTCCTATCTTTCACTGAGTTGAATAAACTCACTTTGTTACCTTCTTCTCTTTTTCAAATATAGGCACTAATTTGGGATCAAATCCTTCTGCCCCTTAGTAGTGACTTCTTACTTTTCTTTTGGGTGAGCTCTTCTTGTTCACACATATATATACCATTAACTTGTGGGCATTGTCCTATGTGGGTTATGGATATCCTATCTCTCACTGAGTTGAATAAACTCACTCCGTTACCTTCTACTCTTTTTCAGATATAGGCGCTAATTTGGGATCAAATCCTCCTGCCCCTCAGTAGTGACTTCTTACTTTTCTTTTGGGTGAGCCCTTCTTGGTCAAGGGCATATTTTGAATTCGAATCTTTGGTGAACTTCCTAGTCTAGTTTTGTAGCTCTATAGTGCCATAAGCAAGGTCCATCCCTCGCTTGGCTTGTGTTTGTATTAACAACATGGTGTTATGTCTATTTGAGTATGAATACTTGTTATCTATGCTCTTGTTTCTTAAATTAACTAGATGTTGTTGTATGAATCTTAGAGGAATGCATATTATATATTTTGGATGATTAGACCTGTTGATATGTTTTTAATTCCTATGTTGTGTGCTGTGGAGTACATTCTGAAAATACTTGGATCTCCAATGATTTGAGTGTATATGTTATTTGTGTAGGGAGAGGATCCGTATTTGGGATTTGTCCTAAATACAAAGGAAGCTCTACCCGATTTTTTGGAAATATTTTGTGGAAGGCTTACAGGGAGATTTGTCTCTTATGTGCTGGTCATAGCCCGGGTTGGGTCGTGACAATGAGCGAATTCTGATTATGATATAGTGTTAGGTAAGGCGAGGCCCTTAACTTGAGATAAGATCAGATTTATGACTAAACGAGTTGAGATGACTCCCTACTTGAGTTTATTCTTTGTTATGTAACCCTCATTAAGTATTTGATTATTTGACGAACAAATTGATTTTGAATAAGCTTTTATTTACAAAAAATATTGGGAAGTAAGAAATTGATGAATCATTACTTCTACATGGTATCTTGGGTGATTGTATGATTGTTTAATTACTTCTTGTTATTTTAAAAGCTCGTGCATTTATTTGTTTCTCCTTATTTACTTTGTTTATATGACCTCACTAAGTCTATGTAACTTACCCTATTCTATTTCTTTAGATTCACAAGTTGCAAAGTAATAAGTTCCTGGAATTTACTGTTTTACCCAAGAGTTATCTTTTGGTAGACCTCCATTGCTAACGGAGGTGTATGCCATGGTTGACTAACTAGGGATGTCAATTTTACCTGTCTCGTGGATACCTACAATAATACCCATGATAGGGTGGGTATGGGGGCGAAGTTTTTCTTCGCTGGTAATGAAGATGAGTATTTCAAGTACTCCTTTGTTAAACATGGTGGGGACAAAGATCACTGTCCCTATACACATGGATACCTAATATATTGTTATTTAGATTTGTTGGATTAAGAATTATTGCCATTTAAATTTATTATTTTTGTTTTAAGTATTTTAAGTTGTTGGATTTATAATCTATTTGGATTGTACAATTTGTGCTTTGACAATTTCAACTATATTGAAGAAATTACAAATTATGATATTAGGATTTACCTTTATTTATTTTATTTTTATAGTCTTTTAAAATTTTTAATGATATGTTGGGTACCCATTTTATCCACAGAGGAAATTAAAAGCAGGTACCTATATGAGTATGAGGTGGGGATGGAGATGGATTTTTATCCACAGGGCAAGGGACAAAGCCTACTCTCTGCCCTGCCCTATTGATATCCCTAGTTGACTCCATTATTTTACAGCTATAGGATATAGTTTTATTTCCTTGGAATATATGACCATAGAGTCAATTTTTAGGGTAAATTCTGTCAAATTTTCAACTATTCTATGACTAAGTTGTTAACACACTTTGTTATTCTATTCTTGGGCTTGCCAAGCTAAGTGAACTCATATTTAGCATTAGCCCGTGCATCGACCATGGCCTAGGTGCTGGTTGTGACACAATCAAACCCAGGACATTTCATAATTCTAAAGCTACCTTTATGCTTTATATTGTTTGGAACTTGTAGGCAGAAAAATACTCCATAACACTGATACATAGTAAACTCTTGGACAGCTGTTGTCATCAAACAATAAAACCATAACAAGGAAACAAGCACATGTCATTCTTGTAGCCGAGAAGCCTAAAAGCCGCAAAGTTCTAGCAGCATAAAGAAGTAACAATGATTATTCAAAAAACAAAAAATCCAAAAAAGGAAGTAGCAATGAGGACTCAACAAATTGTAGAAACTTGTTGAACATGGTCTACAGGGTGTGCCTAAAAGTCTATCCCCATTCTCTCCCCCAATTTTTTTTATTTTTTATTTTTTAAAAAATGGTCTACCCCCAGTCCACAAAGGGAAGAGAGGGATATCCACCCTCAGGTGGAGGCTGCAGCGATGGAGGCAGATTGCCCCACGACATCCCCATCCTATCTTGTACAACACTCCCTGCACATCAGTAGTACCATAAAAATTAATCATGTACTCTAAGTCTCTAACTACCATGGTTATTGGCTAATATTACAGTACAGATGCAATAACTAATGTCAATAGTAATTCGAAACTTGTGCTGCATAAATTGTATCAGTTGATAAACAATGATGCATATAACAAAACTGACGTGCAAAGACACAATGGCACATGAATTCGACAACATAAAAAAATGTCACAAAGTTTCTAAACATCACAAAGTAATGAATAAATTAAGTTTACCTGATGTAGTAGGTGCGCTCATCGTTGATGGTTGCGGTGTATTGTTGGCACTGGGATGAAAATATCTGCAGGAGTCACCGTAACGACAAAATCCCTGAAATAGACGCAATCAAAACCAGAAGATTGATTGACTAATAATTAATTCAAGTACTAGGGAGTGGAGATTTGATTACATACAGTGTTGACGAAATTATAGCAAAGGGGTTTAGGCAGCCCGTGGGGTAGTGAGGTACTAGAAGGAAGATGATGCTGCTGCTGTTCAGGTTTGAAGGAATCATACCAGCGAGCTTTGGCTTGTTGATGCTGAATACCTCGTTCATGCCGTTTCCGGTCTGCTGGGGTGTCTGGGAACTGCTTGTTGCAGTAATCGCAGTAGTACTTCCGCACTGGCATTTTCTCTATCAATCACAATCCCTTATCTCCAACTATCCTTCAACACAGGCAATAGTTCTGTACTCAATTTACTCATAAAATCAAATATATGGATTGAACATTTAGCTAATAAAGCTGAATAAGTTATAGACAGCCAACACAAGCATTAGCAAGTATTAAGCAATTTTGGACCCCTTTTATAATTTGAAAAGGATGTGAGCTCAAATTTAAGTAACTATTTTAAGGAGATTGCACAATCTTTATGCTTCCACAATTGAACAAGAATCAGTTTTAATAGCAATTCAAATGAACAAATCGTATAATGATATATCTTGTAGTCTTGCAAACAAAATTTTTATGAGTAGTATGGGCATATAAAGTCTTGAATTTTAATAAAAGTTAAATATTAAATTCAACACAAAAGGTGATATTATGAGTCTGACATGTAATTATGTAATCCTCTTTAATCACTGCAATAGAAAGTATCTCGTAAATTTTAAAATACAAATTAAAACAGTAAATATTTTAAATTAAAAGAAGAGATGTACAATCAATTTAAGCATAATTTAAAACCATAGATTGAAAGAAAAATATTTAAAATTCTAGAAAAGATATGTTAATTAACTCAGACGAATTTAATTTTTTATTTTTTAAAAAAAGTTTAAATATGACTAACATATATCATTGTTAAAGAAAATCAAGCGAAAAGATTGGTCGCTATGAAAAGAATAAAATCTAATTTAATAAATAAAAAAGATTAACCAAGAATTAAGAAAAAAAAAATTTACTAACAAATACCCTGATCCATTTGGATGTTGGAATTTACTACCAAATTGCAAAATCCAGACAAGATCATAACAGCCCTATGCAACCAGCAGCATCAAGAAAAAGATCACACCCTCTGATAAACCATGATATACAATCATATAACTCAACAACCACCATATTATGGTTCATGCTAGTATAAGCACAACCATATAATCATGAGGAATAAAAAAAGCCCACATTTTCAGATTACCAACTGCGAGATATCTCATGCAACTACTTAGAACCATTATTTGATCTTCAGTTTTCCGTGTCTTCCACCATTCCACTTATAAATAATCAACGTAGTCATTAGAGTTACAGATGAACTTAAATCTCCACTGAATATGCTTGAAACAAGATCACTATAATGTAAAGGATCGGACCGGCCAGCGATATAAACCGGCAGAATGGGAAGGTTGTCGGTTCTAAGTGAGTTCAACACGAAAGGTTAGATTGGAACATGTCTGGGTCCATTCGGACCAAGGGATTTTTAAGGCTTAGTAGTCCATAAATTAATTGGGAACGCCCATCAATCATCCAAAGGGATCGAATAATTGACCCTTACCCTTCCTTAAAGACGTTGTTAGGCCACTTAAGGCCCATCTTAGGCATTTAAAGATCATTTCAATGGTAGATGAGGGCAGCAATTGAGACATTGGTTTAGTAATGAATCTATCCACCTCTCATTAATTATATTTGGATTTGAAGCCTGACTTATGATATATGAACCCTTCCCCTCCCGGTAAAAATACGTAGATGAGGCCATGGCTTAGCGGTAAAGGAGTCCCCTCACAAAAAACAAAAGCAAAAGTCTACCCTACCCCTGATTTTTTTTTTTTTAAGAAGAAAAATTCGGATCGGTTCAAACATTTAAAGAGGATATAACCGTCATTTTACGAGTGAGGTGGGAGAGCTATTGGGTCTCTTCGACCGGTTTGAGTATTCCCATCGGCCCAAGCAAATGTGGGTCTGGTCCATCATCATTATGGACTATGAATATAGATTTGTGCTCAAACAGACACTCGATGGGCTGAATTCTTCAAAGAAGAACCCCACATTTTCCAAAACGTTAAAGCCGAACTTCGACCAAAAGCAGCACAGTTGGTTACAGACTTTAGCCTTGTGAACAACTGCACCCCGGAGAGTCAGGGAGCGTGTTCGACTCCCAAAGTGTCAGAGACCCCTGTTCCGCCCCAACCCCCCTCCCCCCCTAATCGACCGAAAAAACAACAAAAAAAAATTCGACCAAAAGAAAAACTAAAGCATCAATTAGACAATTACGGATTACCACATCAAACTTTCAGATCTCCCACAAAATTAGGACTCTCAGCGAGCTTGGGAGGGTGAGTAGACGGTGGCACTCGTTGCACTTCACAAACAGCTCGGGAAACACACTCAACAGAAACGGGCACATCCAAACCCACCCACCAACACAACGCCCCAATTCGAAGCCTCTTTTAGTGGTATCTTAGAAGAAAATGTGCACGAGGAAGCAATTGGGTACGTGTGGCCCCACAAGGCGGTTTAACCATGAATATCGAGGCTAAAACAATCCTCGACGGCGTTAACCTTGGCGGCAGTATTGCCGTCAATGGCACGTGCCTCACGGTCACCCAGTTCGACTTCGACACCAATGTCTCGAACTTTACTGTCGGTTTGTCCCCAAAGACTCAAAAGAGTCAAAGAACACCCCAGCAAATCAGCTATTTGTAGAGTGGCAAAAAAATAATAATAATTAAAAAAAAAAAAAGGAAAACGAATGGAGAAGAAAGAAAGTGCATGCCTGATGATGGTACAGGAAGCCCGGAAGAGACGCTCGTTCGAATGTTACCCAACGGCAGCAGAAGACAGAGGCTCACGAGAGCACAGGAGAAAGTTCGAATCCCCTGCAATTGCACAGAATAGGAACATGCTTTTAACTTTCAATATGTTTACAAAGGGAAAAAAAAAAATGATAATAGGCAGAGTTTTTTTTTTCCCCAAATTTAGGTAAAAGAATTATTAGACATATATTTATGAATTTAATTTTGAAACCTATATTTACGTATACATGCAATTATGTATAGCATGATTAAAATATTTTACTTTTATATCTATTATCTTAAAAATCTTATTAAAAATAAAAATAAAAATAAAAATCTTATATATATATATATATATATATATATATATATATATATATATATATATATATATATAAAATTAAATAATAATATAAATTTTTTTTACATATATATCGCATCAAAATCAATCTCTCTATTTACAAGAAATACTTAAACTAATAGAATTTGAAATTTTAATCTTAATTTTAATTTCAATTTTATTAAAACTAGAATTAATTTATAATTTTATATTTAAGTTTATGAAACAAATAGAAAATAAATTATAATTATGAAAATTTAAATCTAAATGTATTTTTTTAAGTGTAATTGAAAATTTAAAATTAAAAAATATTAATAAAGTAACAAATTTATAATATTATAGTAATATTTTTTATTATAAATTTTTTTTGTAAAAGATATTTGTATAAAATAAAAAATAATTAGAGTATAAGCAATTTTTGTAGTATAATACCTTTTAAAAAATATTAAGGCTTGTTTTATTTCTATTTTCATTTTATGTTTTCAGTTTAAATTACAAAAATGTCACTTTGTGAAAGAAATGGTGAAAACATAAATAAAAATAGGAAACAGATTAAGAACAAGATTGTATTTTTGTAATTAAAATTAAAAATAGAAAATAAAAATAAAAATCAAATAGACCGTTAAATTTTAATAAATATAATTATCAATTAATAGATGAACGAAAATCATAAAAATTTTAATGAGAGAGAGAGATACACACTATATTTTTTAATTTTAAAATAAATAACTCTTAAAGTATAGATTACAAATTAAGAAAAATTTATATTAGATATTTTCAATTTTCTAAAAATAGTTTATGAAATTGTATATGTAATTTTCAAGTTATTCTAAACATAAATATTAAAATTAAGAATTCAATTTCCAATTTTTAACTCTAACTTCATATTCAGTTGCAAGCTTCAAACGAATAGAATACTATTAAAGAATAAAATACATATTACATTAAAACTTGAATAAGAAGGGAATAGACTTGTTGTATTATATGTATAGAGTTACTTATATGAAGAAGAATACAATCAATCACCTGATTCTAATCCTAAGAATATCAATCATCTTGATTTTAATGCTGAAAATATGTGCTCCACAATCAGTCAGTGGAAATTTGACTAAAGCATAAAATGGAAAATACATATTAATTACAAAAGATAATTCTCAACACTTTTCCTCAAGTTGGAGAGTAAATATCATGAAGTCCTAGCTTGTTACAAAGTGTCACAAATTAATCCTTTACCAATGCCTTCACAAGGACATCTCCTAGTTGAAGTCATGTAGGCAAATGTGATGGTTTGATCGAATCAACTTGCAAATTCTCTCGAATTATGTGGCAATCTATTTTTATGCCTTTAGTACACTCATGAAAGACAGGATTTGCTACAATGTACAAAGATGCTTGGTAGTCTAAACTTCTTGTTGAACCTTTCAATCGTATAATATCTATTACAACCAAATCAATTCAAAACATGTGTTTGCCATATGTTCGTACTCAACTACTGCTATGATTCAATAGGTAAACTAATATGGTATATTGACAAGGATTTAATTTTTGTGAAATGTTTGGAATCATAAATGACATGGTCTGTGGCTCCACTATCCAAGACCTAAGAACTTGTGAATACATAATTAATTGAGGCATTAGAAAAAGGATACAAGTTGTAGCATTTGCATAAGTATCATTATTACCATTTGCATTTATCATGGATAGTGCATGAACAATTTGTTGAAGTTGCTCTTTGGAAAAGACTTGTGAGGAGTTAAATAATGATGCATTGTTATCTTGTTGGTTGTCCCCATAGGAAGAGTTTCCCTAAGTTTTCCAACATTGTTGGAATTCCACATGCCATTTTTGAAATCTACGTCTATCTTTCGTATTTCCTTTTTGTCACAAAATTTGCACCGAAATTTTTGGATTCTACAATTGTCAATTGTGTGGCCTTCTCTATTACAATGGTCGCAATGCTTATATTTGGATTTATTGGGGACATTGTTTTGGGATTGTGCATTCTAGGAATAATAAAGATATTTTCACACAATTTTGACATAATTTGTCACTAAATTTTCATCCTAAATTGCAAGGAAATATGCCTGACAAACATTGGGAAGAGGTGACATCATGAGAATATTGGTATGAACAATGTTATATGTGTCGTTAAGTCCTGCGAGGAATTGTATCAGTTGGTCTTCTTCCTTCTGTTCATTATTGCCTTCATATGTTTGTGGGTGGGAAGAGTCTGATATGCTTCCAACTTATCTCAAAGACCTTTGAGCTTAGTAAAATTCGCAGACACCATCATTGTGCCTTGTGATAGACAAGCCAATGACTTTTGAACTTGATATACTGCTGGTGCATTTTTTCTTTTTCTTTTTTTTTTGGTGAAAATTGATCTTTGAAATCTTCCTATACCAAATTCATTGTCTTGGCATGAATGACCCTTTGAGCAAGATCAAGCTCATTAATATAAGGATAGGTACAATAATTAAGGAGTGGTATTCTTAATTATTCAAGTTCGAATATCGAGTCAATACTAAAATGAATTTCTCCCAATATGAAAGCGTTCCTTTAACATTACCTAACAAGTTATTTAGGTTATGTTTGGAAGGATGGCAACTGAGGGAATGACAAGGAATAGAATGGCTAATTTTGTTAATTGTGTGTTTGGGAATAATTTCAAAGGAAAAAGTGAAATGGTAAGAGAAGGGCACATTGTCTCTCCCTTGCCACTAAAAGTTCTTATTTTTTGTCCCTTTGAATGGGGGTCAAGGAAAGATACTATACATTTTCCTTCCCTTCCTCATTAAACTAACTAAATATCCAAACCTAGTGATGGCAGGTCCATCCCCTTGAGTCCTTACCTTTCCATTCCATTCCGTTATGAGCCACTCGCTTTTAGTCCATTTCGTTATGAGCCACTTGCTTTGTTTTGCAAATGATATCAATTTTTTATGCTTGGAGAAGATGCATCTATAATTGAGAGTTTTAGTTACATTACTGTAAATATACTTTTGTATAATCATGTGCTAATAACTGAGAATTTCAGTTATCTTACAAATAAATCTAGTGAAAGTAACCAACAATAGATGTGAAATCCTTTAAGCAAAATCATTAGTTAGATAACTGAAATTTCCTATTATTAACACATAATTTATCAAAGATTGGTTTTCTAGTAATGTAACTAAAATTCTTAATTATAGATCTATTATTTCTTGTGTGTCAAAAATTGCATCTTAAAACTTATGTACAAAAATATTATTCAATGAGAAAAGACAAGTTCATACAGAGCAATTTAGGAATCAAATGTCAACACGTTTCGCGACTAGTAAATGGCTACTGTGACTAATTTTTTTTGGGTACAAAATGCAACTACCTTGACCATTGGATTACAGTCACTATTGGATAAACAAATAACAAGCAATACCTCTATGGATTCTAATATTTCTTAATACAACAATTAGGGTTGGGCATGGTAAAAATCACTAGAGGAACCAAACCAATTTCAACCTAAACTAAAAATTCAATTCAATTTTCCAAACCAAATCGGTTGAAAACACCCAAACCAGTTCAAAACCCAATGGATCCTAAGAAGAAAACTTCAAGCCAACGTTCTCAGATGGACAAAGGCTTCTCGAAGGCCTTCACCAACTTGTCCTCGACCCACTCTCACGGTTGTTGTGCCTCGCCTCCTCCAACAACTTGTCTTGCCCCTCCTACACCTCATATTGGAACTACTCTCATTTTGTTAGTTATAGATTCTTCCCATCTCTTCATTCGTGACTCTAGAAGAACTCTTCTTGGGAAGTGTAACATCCTCAAGTTCCGATTTCCGATTTCATCTTCAAGTTTGATCATTTCTGATTTCCGACTTCATCTTTTACTTTCAAATTAAATGGAGTGGCTTCCGAGTTCGAACCTCCGACTTCGAGTTTCAAATATATTGTAAATAATTTCCGACTTCCAGGTTTACGTGTTTTAGGTTTGATATTCTTGTCCATGATGTTCGATTTCAAAGTGTTTTATGTGCTTGTGATTCCGATTTCTGACCCATATTCGTCTTCCAAGTTATGAGTTTCCTAATTCCCAAGTTCCGACCTTAACCATATTCAGTATTCACTCATTTCCGACTTCCGATTTTATGTTCCAAAATAAAGTGTATAGGTTTTCCGACTTCCGAGTTAATAGTTTAAGATATGGTCACAAGTAGCGACCTCCGGGTTCAATGTGAAAAGCTCCGTCCTTGGAGTTGAACTCAACTAGAATGGATATGAATTCAGATCTTTGAGTTGATTTCCTGTCGTACACGAGTTCCGATCTCCTAGTTTATTCCCAAGAGCTTTCCATTTCTGTTGGTGTTCCCGAGTTTGAATTGGGAGTTCCAAGATTATGTGTTTGTGTGCAGTATGATTTCCGATATCTAACTTTGCTTCCGAGTTTCGAATAAACTAGACAAGTTTTCTGATATCCGATTTCATCTCCGAGTGTCAAATAAATGGCACAAGTTCCGGCTTTAAGCAGAATCGGGGCGAGTTCTGATTTCAGATAGAATGGGAGCGAGTTTCACTTCTGGGACGACGTGGAGGATAATTTAGCCACAAAAGAGGAAAACATGGCCGAACTTCAATCACAAAATTTCAACTAATCAACACTCACAATTCCAACTACCCTCGTGTATTTAAGTCAGACTCTCCTTCTCATTTCTGGCTGATTTACGCCTCCTTCTCCCTCTTGATCCAGCCTTCTTCTTCTCTTCTCTCAACCAACTCCATCACTCCTCTAAGCTTAACAAGGTTCTATCAATTCAAGCTTCAACATTTAGCTTAACACCTAGCAAAATCACACTCCAAAGAGGTAGGATTCCATTTCTGTTCTTAAATTCTTTGAACTATGGCTGCGTGGAATTTTACTCTTGTTCATGTATTTGATGATATACTGGATGTATATGATGTATTATAGTTGGATTAATATGAAATATTGAGTTGAAATTAAAGTTAGAAGGAGAAAACTAGAAGGAGTGGAAAATTAGGATGTTGTCTGGGTGAAACATCCACGGCAGTCCGGATAGCGGAGTGTGCGGCTCTGCCTACAGCCGGTTAAATCCGATGATACTATTTGTAGATGAAAGTAGACATTCAGGACTTTCCATACATATATATAATATAAGGCCATTGGATTAGTATTGAGAGAGATATGAATTTTTGAAGTTTGACCTAGGAATCAGGACTTTCATCTGGGTAGTGTGACTTGAGAAGGGTGTAACTCACCCTACATAACTCCAAATTGAGTGAAACCAACTTTGTTAGAAATATTACACATAGAGGAACATCCCATAATGAAATTCCGAGTTTGTTATGATCTCATTTATTCCCAGTAGTTCGAGAAAGTTTCCCTAAGTCTAAACCAAGCCAAAATAGGGTAGTTCAGGAAGGTCGAATTTCAGGACTTGTAACTCAAGCTATGCTAAAGCAAATGAAATGGAACTTGTTGCAAATGAGAGGTTGTCCTGTTAGCTTTGATATGACATCAATTTTGTATGGTTTGGATTTGCTTTCGAATTTTAGTGAATTTTTACTTTCAAGAGTATAATTCGGACCAGTAACCGAATAGGCTGAGGCAAAATTTAAATATCTGAAGCTACACATATCAAAATGAGATGGGACTAAAAGGGTTGAAAACTAGACACATAGAGCTATGACATATCCAAAATTCAGGTTTAAATGAGCTGAATAGAAGTAAAGGTGGATTATACAAAATTCGGACAGGACTGAATAGAATTGGCAGAAATGACCAAATTGATGGTTTCACAAGTGTTAGTGAACATATAAGGCTTGAGTTGACGGTTGCAAGTTTTACATTGATAGATATGTTAGATTGATTGTATTGCTATGACTGATTTGTCCGTGAGAACTAGCACTATTCATGGGGAAAGGGATCTGATCCGTTATGCTGCCGAATTTACAGCAGAAGTCTATGAAACTATGAGTGTTTATATTTCAAGAAATTTATGATATGAATAGATATACAATTATGAATATGTATGTGGAAATTCTATATGCAAGAATGATATAAGTATGATATGAGGTATATAAAAATAAATGATGAAGCATATGTATGAGTGTATTCAGCATGTCTATACTTGATTATGCATGAGAATGAAAAGACATAAATATATTAAATGTGAATCCCTTCACTTGGAGGCAGTTGCACATTGAATCCCTCCCTGTGAAGGCAGTATAAAACTATGAGATCCCTCTATCTTGGAGACACGAGGTTAGATAAGATCCCTCTATATTGAAGGCACGTGGTCAGATGAGATCCCTCAATTTTGAGGCACGTGTCCAGAAGAAATCCCTTCAATTATAGGCACGTGGCCAAAATGAGATCCCTCCAAGACTAGAGGCATGTGAATCCCCTTGTGGGTTAGTCAGTGTGACGACGGTCACGAGCTGAGCTGACGAGCTCACTCCCAAATCAGACTACCTAAGGGCAGTAAAGGCTAAAGACTAAAGACTAAAGATTAAAACATATGCAAGTGCCCCACTCACATAAGGAATGGCATCGACCCAGTTAATGTGAGTATAGGGGATAGGACTTACATGAGGCATGGCATGACCCAGCTAGTGTAAGTACCGAATGAAGGTTTCATATTCCTAAGGATCGTGACATGGCGATCACGCTCTGATGGAGTATGACATGGCGATCATACTCTGGAATGTGGCATGTAAAGATTTTATGATGAAAAGGAAGATAAAGAAAGAAAAGTAAATTTTATGTATCTGCATAAATTCAAATACAAGTAAAGGCATGTGCAGATGTTATGTCTTCAGTATATTGATGCTATTGTATTTTATTATGTTTCAGTTACTATTCATAATATAATTCATGAATTAATTTTGTGTGGGCTCTCCCAAATGCCAAGTGTATGAGTAAAATAAACTTTGCTTCGGACAATATATTTTTGAACTATAAAATTAAACAGTTTGTATAGCATGTTCACCTTTTTCATAATAAACCAAAGCAAACTGGAGATGACAACGATGACATTATGTATGATAATTAGAGAATCCTACTGAGAATTTATAATTCTCACTCCTATTTCCGTGTTATCTCCAGACAGTTCAAGAAGTTGTAAGGACGGCTGAAGTTGCTGTCAGTTAAGGTCCACTCAGGGAACCATAACAACTCCTGAATGTAGTATTATGACTTAAGTATAGTACTATACTTGGGAGGGTGTTACAGGAAGCCCTCAAATTCTCGTACACCATGCAAAGCAAAGACACTTTGCGCTTTCACCTTTGCCTTTGCACTTGCACAACTTTGATTTTGCGTCAATTTAGCAATCAGGAACAAAGATTGGAGATGAGAAGATTAGGGATCAGAATTTGAGAAAGAAAGGGATTAGTTTCTATTAGTATAACCAATTTTATTGGGTTGGTTCATCTGAACGCATAAAATCGATTCAATTTTGAACTTCTTTTAAAAAAATATATTTTATAATAGATTGGATTGGTTTAGTTTTTTAATGGTTTTTTTAACAGGCCTAACAACTATGACTTAATCTTATATGACAACAAAATGAAGGTAGAAATAAACAAATGTAGACAAATCAACCTATCACAACTTCCAACTACCATGCTAAGCATAACTAAACTAGCCAACAACCCATGATTATCTCAACAAATACAAATACTAATATACTATTTAGATAATCTAGACATTTGTCTTCTATTGAATGCTATAATCTGTTCTAATACATAAAATATGGTAATCTGAATACCCATCCAGGGTTAGGTAATATTGAGCACCACATGTCTGTAAATTTCCTTGTACAAGACAATCAAATACACAGAGGAAATAGGAGGATATCCATCATCAAGCAAACACTATAGTGATGGAGACAAATTGTCCCATGATAATTCCATACTATTTCATACCACACCCCTTGAACAATAATAACATCGTAGAAAATCATTGTATAGTCTAATAACCATGTTTATTGATTAATATTAACTACAACTACAAAAACTAACATCAATGTCAATAAAAGCGATTTTGTATGATTACAACTACAATAGGTGTCAAGTAAATTATTGAAAGATTACTTAGCGTTCATAACACACACAAGGGAAGAGTAAAACCAATTGAAGATTATCAATTTTGTGTCTAAAATTTATTCAAGCAACAAAGATAAGACATACATACTTGTAGGTAAAATGCACTTAGTATCCAAAATAGCTTTATTTGATTGCATGAAGACTCTATGTATATCTACAAGAAGACTAAACTTTGCTGTCAACTATTTGTTCAATAGATCTCCCATAACTGAAGGAACTTAAAGAAATTTTGAGCCAAAATTCTCAAAAGAATTTTATCATGGGAACCATGAGGGGAATTTTGTGTGGAGTATTATGTTTCTCCCTTTCTTGGTGCTATACTTATATAGTATAATATCAACTATTATCTATTTTTATTATTATTCTAAATTAAGCATAATCATATCCTACTAATTAGGAATCAATTTCAATCCATGATCAATTATCCTATCCAATAGGATTTGATACAATTTTAAATTGGTTGGAATCAATTTGGGTACATGATCAATTATCCTATCCTATAGAATTTGATTTAGTTTTAAATTCTAGAAATTTCCCTTTCATTTGATATCAAGTTTCATCAATTATCTCACATATTAATTATGTTACCAATGCTAGCAAAGAATATAATAATATTCCATTTAGACTATAAATTTATTTATTTAAATAAATTAAATAATATTTTAGCAAAGATTAGAACACTCATTAGTATGTGACCCTATAAGTTTAATACCATGTTGGTAATAAATTAATCAAACGAATTTACTAATCAAGGTTAGCATCTAATCAATAGCATTCCTTAAAATCAAAACAGTATGAGGTAATAACATCATTTTACTCTCAAGAACTGTAAGAAGAATAAAATCTTTGTTAACATTTTAAGCACATAAAATCTTTTTTAAATAAAAATTAATATTAAACTCAAAAACATAAGTGACATTATGAGTCTTTTATGCCTCTTTTATCATTGGATTTACATCCTCTAAAATGAGTAGACTTGTAAAATGAGAAAGTAAGAGATTAACCACCCTTAAATCACTTAGTGGGTCAATAGCAAGCATCTCATGCATAAAAGTTATCAAATTTTAAAAATGTAAAAACTATAGATTGAAATAGAAAACTATTTAAGAAAATATTTAAAGTTATAAAAAATAGAATAATTAGTTCAGGTAAAATATAAAAAATATAAATAAAAAATGTTTAAACATATAAAAGATATAAATAAAAAATGTTTAAACAAAGTTAATGAAGATTAATGACTAGCATGTAGCATTCATTAAGAGAAACTAAATTCAGGTTTTGCTTAAATTAAAAAATATTTTTACTATATAAATTTTTAAGATATTTTTCAGAAGTTGCTTTTTCCAAATTATTTAAAATATTAAAATACTTATTTAGTTTTAGTTTTATTGAAAATTTATTTAATTATTTCAAAATTTTTTGTATATGTCTTTTAATTAAAAAATATTTTTCTCAAAAAATTTAAAAACAAACCGGCTCTGCGAAATCAGTCACTCTCAAAAGAATGTACTCTATTTTAAGTTTTTAACAAATAGAAATAAATCAACATGAGATTTAGAAGAATTTTACTAACAAGACCTCTTGTGATATTTGTTTTGGAATTTTAAAAGAATAGAGTAAATGCACAAATTGATTTTTGAAAGATATGCTAAATATTAAATTAGTCTTTCAAAAATTCTTTACATCAATTTGTCCTCTATAGTATAGAATTGCTATTAATTTAACAACCAAATTAATGTCTAAATATAAATTAAAGACCTAAATTGATGCCCATTGTAAATATTGAGGAAACATATTAATATCCAAAATCTTTAAAAAATAAACTTGGTGTTGGCGAAAATCTTTAGAGCACTATTTTGAGTGTTTGCTCAAAAAAATACTGCATAAAAAATTATGTTTAGTTTTTTTTTTTTCAATTTTAATTATTATGTTTTCATTAGTAATAAAAAAAATCACATTTTTTTTTATTTTATCTCTTGTTTTCAAAGTTTTGATAGAAAATATTGAAAATAGGAAAATTAATACTTTTTTTTTAGTATATTTAGGGATTGTTTAACAACTTAGAAAACTTATTTAATATAGTACAAAATAAAACTAATTACATTAGTTCATATACAAATGAACTACTTTAAAATTAAGCAATTTTGAAGCAAATTTAAAAAATAATTTTAACATATATGTTGTTTAACATAAAATCAGTGAAAATAGAAAATTAAAGCACATGCCAAGTTCAATAGGCCAACTTGAATAACCCGATAAAATATATGTGTTTGGTCCATAAAATCGAAGTGAAAAATTATTTTAGCATGATTTAGCCTGACCTAATTTTGGCCTGCCCAACGTATGTTAGCCCAAAATAGGCCAAACCAGCTTGCAAGTCCAAAAATATAAAAATTAATTACTAAAATTGTTTTGGATTGGCGTTGAGGCCCGATTTAAATAAGCCCACCAAGGCCCGACTTGGAACTCCTTTGCTTGATGAGGAGCCACTCGCCCACAACGTGACGTTGGATATCTTGGACACCTCACATGCTACTAGTCCACATTTCAAGTAGTCGCTAGAACTCGGAGTGGTTCCTCAAATCATGGGACTAAACTACTCTTATCCTCATCCAATCATGTCAATAAATAATTCATTAAACTCGTAACACATGAATGTTCTTACTCTCATAACACCTCTAGTATCTCGAGCACTCCCTGACTTGAGCATCGAAGTCCTTCCAGATACACTCCACTAATTCATAGCTTCGATCACTCGCTGGATCAGGAGCTCAGCAACTTTGCATTTACAAACTCGTTTGGAGGACTTCAGGTACTCTCTTGTCCCATTCTCCTACTTTTGAACAAAATTTTTTATGTCTATATTTTCAATATTTATTCAAATATTATTTTAAAATAAACAATCATCTAATTCATGTAACAGCATATTTTAAATTAAATATCCTTTAATTTATGTCTTTTGAAATAATTTAATCAAATCAATTATTAAAAGCTAATATTTTTCTACTCTATAAATAAATAAATAAATATGAATCAATGGGCCTACTCAAATAACCCACAACTCACAAATTGACCCAACATAATGTAGAGATGAAAAAAAATTCTAACAAAATGCTAGCCCGATCACCATACTTGATCTATAATGAGCTAGCCCACATTTGGCTCAACCTATAATGGGCCATCCCAAAATATTTGAATTGGACCAAATTGATGTCCCTAAAGCGTAGTAACATCTACATGATAAGATAAGAAGGGGAAAAAAAAGAAAAAGGAAAAAACTTGGGTCAAGTTCCATACCTCCATGCTATCAAGTTCTCCAATTACACAATGGCAAGTGTATGTTTTTATCAAACTCACTAACACCCTTTAACAAAGCTAACCCACCCTTAATTTAGAACACTCTTGCCTTACTTACTTACTTTCTTCATCTAACTGCATTCTTTCTCTCATGAAGGCTAGACTAGCAAACAGTTTTTGCAAGTGAGCATCTCCGCAACCATTGATATTGAGAACATCAAAGAAGCATCGTCATTATCTAGACGTGCTGCCACCTCAATGATTACCAAGAACACCAGTGATTTTAGGTCATTAGTGTATGGCAGCTTATCTAGTGGCTCTCCAAAAGCGTTTGGGGAAAGATGGCGCATATCATGATATACTTTAGGGAATGGGAGACTTTTCAATGCTACCCTTAGGGTTTGGTTTGTAATCTTGTTGTTTCCTTTTATGCTCTCTTTCCTCTTTGTTTTGTTCATCTCTATTTGTTTTGGTTGCTCCTTTTCCATAGTGGAAGGGTTTGAGCCTTTTCCTTTGATGTATCAAAAAAAAAAAAGGTACTAGATAATCTTTTGTCATCACATAGCCCTTGGGCACTCATGTATGAGTTCATGCAAGAAAGGAAAAAAAGATCAGTGCTTGGCTTGAAACGCAAAAACAAATTGATAAGAAAAATATGTTAAGTTTTTGCTTAATGGTGTTGAAACTTCAATTGTTTAATCAATTAAACGGGCAACAATTTCTTCTTTTTACTCTTTTTTTTTTTTACCTGTTGTATATGACATGTGAGAATCTCAATTTGTGTTTAGTTTCTTTTTCTTTTTCAATTATTTATTAATATAGTAAGTTTGCATAATATGGTCTCACGTAGATTATTACCTTTTCAATAGTTAATTGTTGTCTTCATCATTTAGAAAGGCAAAGTATTGTTCTTGCATAATTAAAGGGTATGTGTTATTTTTGCACCATCATCTTTTCCAAATGTATGTAATCTTTTTTGTTTCTTTGTTTGGATAATTTGTGGATTATGTACTACTTCTAGGCAGAAAACATATTTAAATGATGCTTTGAAACATGAAGTTATTGAGGCAAATTTAACTCCATATGTTCGGATGGAATTTGAGACTGAAGATCATGCATATAGGTATTAAAACATGTATGTTGCCCTTGTTGGTTTTAGTGTTAGAAAAGAAAGCGTAAACAAGAACAAGGTAGTTAAGAAGGTTTTGAAGAAGCAAACTAATTTTGAGAGTAAAAAAATTCGTGAAGATATTAGAAATAGAAGTTTAGCTCAAATTGTCATTGTTTGCAAACCTAATGGAAAATATGTGGTCATCTACTTTGAGAGTGACCATAATCATGAGCTTGCAACACCTCAAAGCTGGCACAAATTACCATCATAATGGAAGATTTCTACTTCTCAAGTTGCTTAAATTACTACTCATTCTCCTTACTATACTTTCTTACTCATCTATAGTTTGGATGCTTCTTTCCTCGTTCTCTCCACTATACTTATATTATGTCCCCTTGTCTCTAGAAATAAAGGAAATAACTTAGCCGATCATTTAGGCTTTGATACCGCCTTGCTGGGAGCCTCCTTATCTTCAGCACACAATCCTTACTTTGGCAAGGTGAGGATTTCAACATTATCATGATACAGTTACTTATAAGGATTATATACCAAAGATAAAAAAAGACAGAAATAACAAATTGCTAGTCAAATACATTTCTGATGCACAGGTTTCTCATATAGAGGCAAGTGTAAGTCATATTTTGTATCTTACATAGCCTTGTTATTTCCTTTATCTGGTCAAACTTACAGGAGCATATTTAAGGCAAGAGGGTTAGAACTTTCAGGAAGAAAGGAGAAGAGTTTAGAAACTCATGATTACAGAAACAAACAGATAATATTACTTGTGAGTTCAATGATTTTTACAACTAAAGAACTTCTCTTTATAAAGACGAGGGAGAAGCTTGTTCAATGCTCATACTTATCTTACATGAATTTATCTCCTGACATATGGCTATAGCCATTTAGACTTTTAACCTATAGTTACATCTAGACTTGACATACCTTTATTACAAGATAACAAACTTGAAAGACTTCTTACATTATGTATCATAAAGTCTAGCTACTTTGTCACTAATTCTTCTTTTGTTGTAGCTTTTTCTTTTTTTGTCGATCTTTGTAATTTACATGGCTTTTGACACCTTTTACCACTAACGAGATTCAAAAATAGGCTCATGGCTGGGTGATAGATTGGCGTTTTCCTCCCTACTTTCTCTTTTTCGCTGCTATCTTATCGTTTCTTTCAACAGTTTAGCCTCAGTGTCTATCTCTTCCATATTTTCATTCGGTTCTTGGGGATCTTACATGATAAGACTTTGCACCAAGTCTTTGCCATATATTTTGCTTGTCTGGCCCCATTTATTTTTCTCAACTAGAGTTGTGGGTATATAGGTGAACTCCATCTCCATCTCAGTTTTTAGTATGCATATAATTTTTAGAGGCATGATTTTGGCACAAGTGGAGTTATAACTAATGTCTTGATATCTATGCCATTGATTTTAGAAAGGTGGATCATCAGATTTTCCTTGTAGAAAGGATGTCGGTTATCTTGAATAAAGGTCTTCAAACTTGGTAAGACTCCATACAATCTTGCATGGTTTTGTGTCCAGAGGAGCTTATCTTAAGGATTTTGGAAATAAGGATGATGGATAATAAAAACTGAAATGAAATCATAATTTGCTTCTCATCCAATTTCCAAATATTAAACTTGAACAATTCTTGGTCAATTTATCAAATCCACCAATTAATGGGTGCAAACCACTACAAGGTGTTCCAAGGAGGTGAATGGTGACTATCAGGTTCTGCAAGAAATTGTTTTAGTTTAAAAGTGGAACACAAGATAGTGTAGGAATATAATAAGGAGACTTACCACATGTACCACATGTCAAATTCTATGAAGGGCATTCCTATGAGGATGGTGAATATGGTTAAATAAGGAGTTGTTAGGTCAAACTAGGCCGGCCGAGGAGTGATATTGTGTTGTTGAGGAGCAGTGGCTAAGTAGCAAAACATATGTGATTTTGCAAAGTCTTGCAGGTACTTCGAAGTGAAAATGATACCAAGAGGTATTTTAAGAGGACAGGTTCTTTGGGCCTTATTTTCTTCAGAAGATGTGGATGGATAAGTGTTCATTATGATTAAAGGATAGCAATGTGTGTACGAGATGATGGTGATGGGTTTGGTTTGGAATGGAAGTCTGGAATGGGGTTCTAGATTCCTTTTATATGTTCTACAGAGAAGTCATGTCTTGAGCACTATTCCTTTATTTTGAGAATTTGAGGATTTGGTGAGACTTTGTTCTTAAATTTCAAGAAGCTTTGGAAAAGAAGAATTGTCGAGATTCAATTTGAACTGATATCCTCTAAGATGAAAAATCAAATTTGTGTATCCCATATTTGATTGCCAAAGTTTCTTTGTATGTAACGTGGTAATAGAGTTCTCCATGTTTGAATTGACCACTAGCATGTTCATAGTAGAATTTTTGTCCTTCAATTTTCTTTATTAAGACTGGTCCTCAATGCTGGTTATTGGCATCTATTTGTAAAATCCTTTTGCCTTCTCCTAGTATTTTTAGAGGAAGTGGATTTCTGGCTGCCTGCTTTAGAAATTTGATAGCTTCAGTTTGCTCTAGTCCCTATGGAAGGGCATTCTTCTTGAGGAATCAGATAGCTTGGTAGTGTGTTTGGAAATATGTGGAATGAAATTCCTTATGTAGTTTAGGATTCATAGGAATAGTTGGATCTATTTTGTGAACATATTCTTATCAGGAAACTTGGGAAGTTCTTCATCAATATGTTATTGAGGGACATACTTTCCCTAAGTGAAATGCATTTCTAGAAAGTCTACTTGAGTAGTTCCAATCTGGGATTTCCTTGATGGGAGCATTACTCCATATTTATCATAGATTTGATAGAAATTTTGTAAAAGTTGTCTTTGGCTGTCTTTATCTAGTGAGAAAAGGAGTATGTTATCAATGTAAATGAAGGCACTATCAAGAAGTGATTCAGAAACTCTGGTCATTACCTTGTGGAATAGTGATGGAGCTACCTTGAGTCTAAAAAGGAGGATAGTCCATTAATAATAGGCATTAGGAATACAAAATATTGTTTTAGGCTTGTCTTTTGGGTCAAGGCCTAATTGCCAAAATCCTAACTTTAAATCAAACTTTAAGAAAATGTGGGCATTCCGAATGTATGAACAGAGAGAATAGATTTTTGAAAAAGGGAACTTATCATCCTTAAGAAATTGATTTAATAGCCAGTAATCTATGATAAGCCTTTTCTTTCCTTGAACTTGCTTGGATCTCTTATTCATATAGAAAGCTTGGCATGGCCAATCAAACTTGGTTGGTTCAATTAGTCCCTGTTTTAGCATCTGCCGGCATTCTTCAAATTTTGTTGCCTTATCAGATGGTGGCATCCCTGGATGAACTGCTTTAGTTAGATTTATATCTTTATTTAACTTGAATGGCAATTCTACAAAAAAAATTTCAAAGAGGCCAAGGATGTGCAAAAAGATCATAGCTATTGCACTCATCTTGAGAAGTTTGTCCCTATTTCTTCATATCCTAGTGATGCATCTATGAGCGCAAATAATTTTGGGATAACAGAATAAGTTTTAAATCTCCTTTTGAAGTTGAGGCCTTGAGGGAGGCTTCAAAGTCTATTATTTTGAGTGTAGACATCTATGCCTATGACAATGTCTTCGTTAGGTAGATCAATTCCAATTACTTTAGTCCAGATGATACATTTTGTAAAAAAATTGGTGCCAACTTTATGCTTGGTGATTAAATTTATCTAGCAAGCCTTTTCATCTATTGCTTCGAAAAAATGAACATTAGATTCCCATGCTAAGGATGGAAGAATGATAGGATTCATCAAAGTTTTTTGTGCATCTGTACCCATATATGCAATGACTTTGATAGGCAAATCACATTTGGGAGGGAGGATGTGGACTTCTATATTGGGTAATGGTGGAGTTAGAACAAGTGAGTCAATTTTTGGGTTTAAGACTTCAGGAATTTCTTTTACTTGCATAACAAGAAAATGTTATTCAAAATCAGAGCGTTCTGATTCACTGTTGCAGCTTGAGTTTGTATATTCAAGACCAAACGCAATGGTGCTAGCTAGATGGTCCTACTCATCATACCAAAATTCTATGTCTTCATCTTTGGCCAGATCAAGAGAATGGATTAGCTTAGAAGCTTTTTACTTTTTATTAGGATAATTTTTTAATAAGCGTCCTTTTTTCCCACAAATGAAACATTTCTTACTATCTTTTCCTCAATAAGGTTTCCTTTTGAAGAATTTGACTTTCTTCCTCTTCTTTTTTTCGTTTACGAAGACTTTGTTTTTCTTCTTGGTAGATGGCTTGTATTGACAATTGTAATCTTTCCCTTTGTATTTTATTTCAAGATAATTTTTTTTGCAGGCCTTGGTATATTTTTCTCTATATTTGAGAAGAGAATTTGTTGACCGCATAATTTGTCCAATGCAACTAGGCAATTTTGATGGATTTCTCTGAGAGTCATGCTTACAACATCTCTTTGCATGGCAGTGATTATCCTGTACATTTTTACCTGGAGTTCTTCAGGAAGGAAGCTGACATAAGTTTTTAAGGCTTAGATTAATATAGCCATTTAGTAGATAAAACCTCTATGCTATCCTTTTGAAGTGGTGTTCTAGGTCTAGCTTATTCAAAGAACAACAGTTCATGTTAAAATATTCCTTCCTAATCTCCTTTTGGACAAGATTCCAATCCCCGAGAAATTCATGGTTGAGTACTACAATAATAGTGTTAGTGTTGTCTATTTTGTGCAGTTCATCTTGCCTTAAGGCTACAGTACCATTTTTTGAGAGCACCAGTCATATGGGCATAGAATTCTTCAATAACTCCACACCGATCAGCATCTAGTGCAAGCATCTTAGCATCCATCTAGGCCTTGAAATCTAAAAATCTCTTCCTCTATTAGGACAGAGGAATATCATCTATAGTGAATAATGGTCCTCCAGAAGAGGGAAGAGTGTTGATCTCCTGAGAATTTGAGGATGGTGATTGTGGAACTTTAGTTGTCTTAGTCCCTATGGATGTGGCCATCAAAATCCTAGTGATATCAGCATATTCTTCTTTACTAGGAGTTTCCACAGAGAATTGAACACTCTGGTCATTACCATTTGTCTGTTTCTAATAAGTTTGTGGAATCATCATGGTCTGGGACAAAGGTATTGTGTCTAGATTAATATATGAGATTTGGGTCTTCTTTGGAGATGGTTTTGGAGACTTAGGGTTTTGAGATGTTGGTTTAGAGAGACAGAGGTTAACTTAACTATCTCTTTTCTTTTTCATTTTCTCTGGAAGGTCTTGGCCTTTCTGCAAAAAATGTTGTTTTTGGTGGTAGGACAGGTGGCAATAGAAATGGAGGTTTAGGTGGTTGTGAGGAAGGTAACAAAATGGGAAACATTTTAGGTGGCGAAGTGAAAAATGGGTTTGACTTTGGTTGTCTTTGAAGACTCTTGGTGTATTCATAGAGTTTTTCAATGCATTGGCTGAGTTTTTACTGCTCCCTTTCTCTTTGGTCAAAAGCTTGGTCATGGATATTGCAAACAAGGAGTTGTCAGATTTCTGTTTCCAAGACTTTTATTTTGGCTTTTGTTTCTTTGTAGTATTTTTGTAATTTTTCTGATAATACCCAGTCTTTGTTCTACTGCAGGCATGAGGCTATCAACCTTCTAATTGATTTTTATCAGTAGACCATTTAACCTATGGAGTTCTCTGTTTGCTAGTTAAGAACTTCTTCAGCTTGAGTTAGAGGTTTTAATTTCCTATCTGGTTGGATTTCAGTGGGTTGGACACATGGCTTTATTTGTGTTTGAGTGGCAGGATTTGTTTTCCTTTCTAGGATCAGGAATTCAATCCTATAAATGGCTAAGGTGGAGGCAAATATCATGCATGGAATTTTTGGTACTAACAAAATGGAAGGTGCTAGCACTAAGTCTTTCCAAGAAAAAGGAGTTTGAACTATTTTGTGGTTATGGCCAAGTAATAAGGTCAAGGTATACCTTTCTTGTCTGAGTATCTTAGGAACTTCTTCATAGATCGGCAAGGGTTCTCTCTTTTCATGGATCTTAACCGAAGGACCATTATCTGGATCAAACTTTCTTTGAGGTTTAAAAAGAGGCTTACAGGAGTTCATTAGATGTTTCTAACAAGCTCTTATGCATGCTTTGCACCATAAATCACTTCTTGGCATGGGATAGAACCATGAATTGCAATCATAATCTTGTTCACACATTCCTGATCTAGGAATATCCCATAAAAATGGCCATCAATTTTATCTGAATAAATGATTTGTCCATTTGGTTCAATAGTATGAATTGGTAGTTTCTTTTCTGCTGCTCCAAGAATGATCATCATTGTGTGGAAAACGAGATGTTTTCCACTAGAGGGTTCTTCTTCATCTGGTTTTTTGAAAATAGTTTTGATGGTTCCATTGACATATCTCCTGAAGGTTGCTTTAGTAGCTACAGCAGAAGCGCTATTCCTTTAGAAGTTATCATAGTTGCTTATCTATTCAAGAGGCATAAGCTACAAGAGTTCTTTATTAGGAATTTGCTTAAGGATCTAGACAATGGAAGGCATGTCATCATTTGAATTCTCAAGAACCATCAAAGCATTTTTATTAAAACCTTTTGTGTTAGGTAGATCAAAACACTGATCTTGAAGCCTGTAGATGAGCTGGCATTGTAGTGAAGTAGCTAGATAACTCCATCTTGTGAAGCTCCTATGAGTTGTACTTGTACTTTGAATCTTGTGGATGAAGTAGAATCTGTAAGACGAACATTAAAGTTAGGGAACATGGTTAAAGCAACACTACTTGCATTTAGTGTTGTCAAAATAGTTCCAATAATAACATGTTCAAGATTCTAAAAGGTGGTCTTCATAAGTTGACCATAGCGATAATAGGAAGCCCTTTTCTCCCATGAAGAGAGAGGACTAGCCTAATAACTCCAAGGTAAAGGCTAATATATCCTTCCTTTTGCTAGAGCTTGATAAGAGTATCTCAATATAATGCTATGCATTTGTGGCTTGAAGAGCACATTCATCCATTTCGGTAGTCTGGATATACTCCTTTACACTGGGGGGAGGAGTTGAGATCAGTTTTTTGTGGAGCCACCCAAATGGCCATTTTTTCTCTTCTAAAAACATTATAAGGACTAAGAAGTGAAGGAATTGAACTTTCTATCTGGGCATCTTATGGTGCATACGAATGCTCTATATGGTTTTCTATTTTAGAAAAAAGGATTTCTATACAAGGCTTTAGAATAGATAATTTGGAGATTAAGATTATAAGTTTTTTAAGGGCATTTTTTGAAGAGATTGACATCTATAGTTTGGATTCTTCTTTACTCATTGTACCTACTATACTTATATTATGCTCCCTTGTCTTTAGAAATAAAGGAAATAACTTAGCCGGACGTTTAGGTTTTGATACCACTCTGTCGGGGCCTAATATATCTTGGGAAGATGCAAAAATGGAGGTGGATTATGTTTATTTTATGGATGTGATATGTTTTGATATCACTTATTGTACTAACAAGAACTTTTAGCCATTTGCACTTTTTTTTTCCCAAATTAATCACCATTAAGAAACTGTGATATGTGGTTATTTAAAAATGAAATGTTTTATTCCTTCAAATGGTTATTTAAAAATTTTCTCAAGGCTACATGTGAAAAGGAGCCAAAAACAATTTTTATTGATCAAGATGCAATAATAGCAAAAGTTATTGAAGAAATTCTAACTAAATCATATCATTGCTTTTGTTTGTGGCATTTATTTAAAAATGCTTTGAAGAATGTAAATCATATTTTAAGCAATCAAATAGTTTTGCGTAGAGTTAAAAATTTACATTTATGATCATGAGTATGAGGATGACCTTCTAAATGCTTGAGAGTTATTTCTTGATAACTATAGCCTTCATCAAAACAAATGGATGAAAGATTTATTGTAAAAGAGATACAAATGGGCAATTGGTTCAACAAGGTCTACAATAACAAATATAAATGAAAGTTTTAATGGTCATCTACGAGACTATATGAAGTCGAATTTTAATGAGTTAGAATTTTTGAAAAACTTTGACAGATTATTGGAAGACTAAGTTATAAAGAGCTATAGTTCAACTATGACATGAACCGACCACTACAATCAATGGATGTGGATATCCTTTTGTTAATATTTGCGAGATGTCCACATACCAACAACATTTTGTCAAGTTAAAGAGGAATATGAGAATGCTTGTCATCTTGTAAATTTATGTTATCAGACTTTATTATTGTTTAAGTAAAAGTGCATATGATTGGAAATATTGCAGAACAAAGTTACTTGTAATTCAAAAGATGAAACAATTTCATGTAGTTGTCAGAAATTTGAATTCATTGGAATCCTATATAGTTATGCACTTAAAGGTCCTCGATCTTTGGACTAAAATTATAATTCCTCCGAAGTAAATCCTTAAGAAGTGGCTAAGCATGCTCGAACAAGTTGTATTCTAGAAAACAAGGGATGCATAATCAAAAAATGCCACAAGTTAGTTGTATCAAATCATTTTAAAGATGTCAGAATGTGGTTGAAATGGCAAGTAAAGCTACTAAATCTGAAGCTGCTTCAACATTTTTGGCTAGAAAGCTAGTTGAATTAGGTGTTGATATTAATAAGATTTTGAGTGAAAGTTGTTCTACACCAAATCATGGTGTTTCTTTGAGCAGCTCAAATTTTCTTGAAAGTGAACATGTCAATACAACTATAATTGATAGGAGGACATAAGCTATAATTGGAGAATAAAATACATTTCAAGCAAAAGGAATAAAAAAGAAAGATGGTATTTTCTGTAAATTATAAAGGAAAATTGATGATTTCATACCACTCAAATGTAATATTTTCTAAAAATATGAATTCCATAAATGGAAAGGGAAAGTCCAAATACCCCTTCAACTTAGATCTATGTGCATTTGGTTTTGTTATTTTAAAAACGTGCAAATCGGTCATGAAACTTTTCGATATGTGCATATTACTATAATTAATTGATGTTTATATTTTGATGGAAAGTTGCCCATGTGAAGCTCATGTGCTCTAAAATCTCATTAGGAGCCCTCACATATCGAAAAATAACAAAACCAGAGTGCACATGAACCAAAGTTGAAGAGGGGATTTTAGACTTTTTCTGTCAAAAAATAAATGTTTGTTACCAAACTATAGTAACCTACACATAATCAAAAAACTTTAGGACCAATTTGCATGTTTTTAAAATAACAAGACCAAAGTGTACATAGACGCAAGTTGAAGGTTTTTTTTTTTTTTGGACTTTTCCCTAGATAGAATTTAAATTTTGCCCAAAGTAAATCAATAATAAAAATTGAGAATATACACATATAATCCAAGTTAATCATGTAGACTCCTCACAAAAAATGAATTTCTATCAAACTTAGTAAACAATAGATAATGTTTCATGGAAAGACATAAGAAAAAACAAACAACTAGAGCATATGGTACATTCTTACTTTTGGAAGATTCCTCACAATTTTGAATTCTTTCGTTAGTGAGAGTACTAGGAACTTTGTTCTCTTCTTGTTGGTTGTTGATTGGATCTGAAGCATTGATGATGTAGTATCAAAAAGTTGAGAAACCACAACATTCATAGCTAAAAACAACCAAAGAATAATACATATTCATTTCATTAGGACAATATTTTGTCGAGCACCAGAACCACATTCATAACAAATATAATATACAAGTTTAACATTCAACCATGGTTCACACCCCAAATCGGAGCTCATCAAAATCCCGCAACATTGAGCCAAAAGCTTAACATTTTTTTCTTACCAACTTGTTTTTGCCTTTCAAACCAAGCACCATTTTTTTATTTCTTATTTTTTTTTTGCCTGAACTCATACACGAGTGCCCAACGACTGGGTGATGACAATGGATTACCAAATACCTGAAATCGTAGAGGTGGCGTCACATTTAAGGTGATAAATAAGGAAGCTTCTATGAGGTTCCCGATATCAATGACTGTGGAGCTACTTGCTTGCAGAAACTTCTCGCTGGTCTAGTCTGCATGAGAGAAAGAATGATCTGGTTTTTGACATAAAAAGAAAGTAGTTAGAGCAGTTGATGAGGTAGTCTAACTCTGCTGAGGTGCATTTGCCGGGAGCTCCACCGGTTAATGTGAGATCATATCGGTATCCTCAATTTCAGAAGGAAGAAATTGAAAAATTGGTGGAGGAGATGTTGCAAGCAGGGGTTATTAGAGACAGCCATAGTGCTTTCTCTAGTCCAGTTTTGTTGGTAAGGAAGAAAGATGAGGGATGGTGTTTCTGAATTGATTACAGGGCTCTTAACGCTTTCATTCTCAAAGATAAGTTTCCTATTCCAACCATAGATGAAATTCTGGATGAGCTGTTTGGTGTGGAATATTTTTCTAAAATTGATCTCCAGTCTAGTTATCACCAAATCAGGATGAATGAGTGACATTCCCAAGATGGCCTTTCGCACCCACTTAAGCCACTATGAATTTGTAGTCATGACCTTCGACCTAACTAATGCCCCTTCTACTTTCCAAGCAACTATGAACCAAGTTTTCCAGCCTTATTTGAGGAAATTTATTGCTATATTTTTTTACGATATCCTAGTTTACAGCTATTAAAAAGAAGAACACATGCAACATTTGGAGCTAACCTTATCTATGCTAACACAGCATCAATTTTTTGTAAAGATGTCTAAATGTTTATTCTGCCAGCAACGTGTAGAGGGCATGTGGTGAGTAAGGAAGGGATGCAAGTAGACTCTTCCAAAATCAGGGGCAATTGTGAACTGGCCAAGACCTGCTAATGTGAAACAACTATGGGGATTCCTAGGACTTACGGGTTACTATCACAGGTTTGTGGCCCAATATGCCCACCTTGCTTTTCCTCTCATTGAATTGCTCAAGAAGAATGGTTTCGAATGGGGTGTGGAAGCTGAGTTGGCTTTTGAAGAATTGAAAATTGCCATGACTCAAACACTCGTATTGGCCCTCCCTAATTTCTCTGAGCATTTTGTTGTGGAGACAGATGCTTCAAATACAAGGGTAGGGGTTATGCTAACCCAGAATGGCCACCCAATTGCATATTTCAACAAGAAGTTTGGAAGAAGATTAGTAGTAGTATCTGCCTATGTTAGAGAGTTGTATGTGGTGACTCAAGCCATTGCTAAATGGTGACATTACCTCCTTGGTCATAGATTTATTATCAAAACTGATCACAAGGGGCTGAAGAAACTCATGACTTAGGTGGTGTTAACACCCGCATAGTAGTACTACCTCTCAAAACTCATAGGTTATGTCTTTGAAATTGTTTACTAACCTGGGAAGCATAATCAGGTTGCAGATGCCCTATCCAAGCAAGAGGAATTTAGGGAAGAGCCTAAATTCCAAGCATTTTCTACGGTACAATCAACATTAATACCCTCATTGCTGAGAGCTAATAAGGAGTCAGTGGCCTCACAAGATCTGCATTCTCAGTATGACCGAGGGCTATTGGGGGATGACTATTTTGTAAAAGATAGGCTATTACTGTTTAAGGGAAGAATATGGGTCCCAGAATTCAAGAACTTGAGGGAGCTATTACTACAAGAGTTCCATAATACTACTTATAGGGGAGTTCTCAAGACGTACAAAACTTTAGGCACTATGTTCTTTTGGCTAGGGCTAAAGAATGATGTTTAGAAATTTGTAGAGCAATGTCACTTGTGCCAAGCTACCAAGTACGTTCCTATAAGGCCCCAAGGACTCCTACAAATCCTTCCTATACCCACACGGCCCTGGATTGACATCAGTATGGACTTCATAGTTCAGCTACCAAAATCCTCCGGCTTTATAGCCATTATGGTAGTGGTGGACAGGTTTAGCAAGTGTGCGCATTTTGAGGCTCTAAGACCGAGATTCACGTTCAAGATAATGGCCAAGGTTTTTATCATTTTAGTCGTAAAATTACATGGTTTTCTCTCATCAATAGTTATAGACAGGGATCCCCTCTTCTAAGTCAATTTTGGCAGAATCTCTTCGAATTCAGTGGCACGAAGTTGCATTATAGTACAACATACCATCCCCAAAGTGATGGTTAGATAGAAGTGGTTAATCGATCCCAAGAGTAGTATGTCAAGGTATTTACCCAAGTCTATCCTAATCAGTGGGCTTCATACCTATCTTGGGCTGAATTCTGCTACAATGGGTCCTATCACTCCTCAATTAAAATGTCACCTCCTGAGGCTCTTTATGGTTTTCCTATGAACCCTATCCCTGGCTACACTATGGGAGCATCGTCAATAATGGAATTGGACTCTTTTCTCTGAGTTAGAGAGATATTAAATTTGGAGCTTGCTTCTACTTACAGAGAGCTCAAGCATGAATGAAGAAGCAAGCAAATCAGAATCGTAGGGACAAGGAGTTTAAAGAGGGGGATTGGGTCCTTTTGAAGATCCAGCCGTACCGCCAAGGATCTTTGACCAAGAAAGGTCACAATAAACTCGGTAAAAGACTCTATGGATCGTTTTAGATCAAAAACAAAGTAGGGAAGGTTGCATACCGTTTGATCTTGCCTGAGCAGAGTGCAATCCATCCGGTCTTCCATGTCTCGCTATTGAAGGAATTCTGGGGATCTCCTCCATCAACCAACGCTCATTCGCTTTCGGGTTTGCCTCCAAAGTTGCATCTAGTACCATTAGCCATCATGTTGCGGCGAGTTGTAAGTGGACTCGAGGGACAGAGAGTTCAAGTTTTAGTGGACTAGGAAGGACTTTCCCATGATGACACGTCGTGGGTGGATCTACAGGATCTAGTGCAGATGTTTCCAAAGATTAACCTTGAGGACAAGATCATTGTGGAGAAGGGGAAGGTTGATGCGAGCCCACTAAGCCCAACTCAGGACACCAACCCTTTTACAGTTCATGATGACACAGCTTATGGAGAGCCAGGCCCAAGTAATTCAGTTGGCCCATTAAAAACTAATCTGAGTCCCAAAGTCAGATGTGCAAGAAGACCCTCTCCATGGACTCGTGATTTCCACATGGGATGATACTCTGTGATGCAGGGGATAGTAGCCCGGGGTGTTGACCAGGCTAGTTTATTATGTGTGAGTGCATGCATTGGTGAAGGGGAATAATAACTAGGCAAGTGGCATAATTGGGTAGTTGAGGAATATTTTGGAGAACATTCTAGAGTCTTGCCCCTAAGTCGAAGGAAGGGATTGTATTGCCCGGATTTTTTTCTTTGAATTAATACTTTCTGTAATTGTCATTCTTAAGCTACTTTTCATCTTTTATTCTGCAGTTGAATTAATATATTCCTTCGATAATTTCATTACTGATTGAGTGTATTAACTGGATTAGTTTCTGATGGGCCAATTGAATTACTTGGGCCTGGCTCTCCATAAGTTGTGTCATCATGAACTGTAAAAGGGTTGGTGTCCTGAGTTGGGCTTAATGGGCTCGCATCAGAGTGTCTTCTAAATTAACTATAACTTAAGTTCTAGGGTATTAGTAGGTTCCATAAAAATATTCCTATTTCATTGTGTAATTGGAGAACTGGATAGCATTTATTACTTACTTATAATTGTGATACCTGTGTTTGGAATCCAATTTTTATTTTATTTTAATTTGTTTTTCAATTTTGACATTATATTTGAAACTAAAGAGTAAATCCTCAAATCAATCCCTAATAATATTCTCAATGGACATATTGGTTCCTAACAAAAAATAAAATTATAAAAATTGGACAATTTGGTCCTTGATTCACTTGCAACCGATAAAGAGTCAAATGTGAAAGTAAAATGATGGCTAGAACTTTCCTTCTCCATCTTATGCGGCACTCCCTAAATGCACAATTTGTATAACTTGAAAAAAAAAAAACCTAGACGTACTATTTTAATCTATCACATCTAACTCTAACTTTTCAAAATAGTGTGTTTGTGGGATTTTTTAAAGTTATGTAAATTATGCATTTAGTGGGTACCACATGGGATGGGATTAGGGAAATCCTAATCATTATTTTATCTCCATATCAAACTCTTTATCAGTTGCAAGTGAATTAGAAACCGCAAGTGTCCACATTTTTCAATTGTCAGGGGCCAAATTGTCCTAGTTTTACAATTGTTAAGGACCATAAGGCTAATTATTTTTTGTCACTTTCACCAAAAATATTGTCAGGGACTAATTTGGCATATAAACAAACATGTCAACTTTCTTTGTACAATTTAAAAGAAGGATGCAATTGCCCGAATATTTTTTAAGCATGTCCAAAACTTCTGATCTTTTCAAACTGCTTTCCACGTTCATTCCATAACTGTGTAAATTCTTTAAACCACTCACCTTTTATACAATTCACTCACTCACTTGCAGCAACAGTGTCGCCGTTTTTACCTCTCATTTTTTTTCTCCTGAATAAGTTGTAGATACAGCTGCAACATGTTATCCTATTTATTGGCAATGGGATCGTGCACAAGTAGATTGGGTTGCTGCATATTTTAAAGTAACCTCCATCTGCAATTAAAATTTTACTATACAATTAGCCTCCCGTCATAGATTTGATTTCTACGTCATGTCATGATAAATTGCAAATTCTGGAACCTAATTTCATAATTATTTGGATTCGATATTCAGTCAATGCCCAAACTACTTTCGCGCAATATGAAAGTCCTCCCTTAACATTAGCTAGCAAGTTCTCTAGTCTCAGAAGATCGCAAATATTATCATTTTCTTATGGTAAAGAGAAATGACAAGAACACATCAGCGTGTACATTATTTGGCAGTATTCATGGTTTGTAGCTGGCTACTGCTGCTTATTTCCATTTGGTAGAAACTACAACTACCCACCA
Source organism: Pterocarpus macrocarpus (assembly GCA_031439585.1). Classification (NCBI taxonomy): domain Eukaryota; kingdom Viridiplantae; phylum Streptophyta; class Magnoliopsida; order Fabales; family Fabaceae; genus Pterocarpus; species Pterocarpus macrocarpus. Next base: position 42,304,158 of record CM062516.1, on the reverse strand, counting down.
AAAAGTAAGAGTCACTCTTGTCTATCCAAATTATTTGGCAGCATTGATGTTTATCAGACCCCAACCCCAAAACAAGAGAACCCCACCAATGAACACAAGATAGCGCAAGTCTGTGTTGGTCTGTTGGATTAACGAAGAACAATCACTTTCATTTATAAATTTGAATATTCTCAACACAGCAATGACTTAGTGCATGAGACAAGACATCCGGTGTGACTTAGTCCCATGTCGTTCCACCAGATAGAGATTACCGACACAAGAAAAGTAGCTAAAAATAAACAAGTGCAGACAGATAAGCCCATCGCAACTTCCAACTACTATGCTAACCATAACTAAATTAGCCAACAACCAATCATTTCTCAACAAATACAAATACTGATACACTATTTAGATAATTGCAGGCATTTGTCTTCTATTGGATGTTACAATCTGCTTTGATACACGAAACAGGGTATTCTGAATACCCATGGAGGGTTGGGTAATATTTGAGTACCATATATCTCTAAATCTGCTTTTACAGGGCAACCGAAAACAACAAAGATACCAACAAATATCACATCATAAATAGACGAAACGCGAAGCATTCATATGGAAACAACACTTGGAGTTTTGTTACATTTCACTACATATCACAAGCCAAGAAACGGGCATTGCTTCCTTGCATGCTCTGGAACCAATTTCACCAAGGTCTCGACAGGGACTCCCTTCAGTTCTGGTATATACAGGCAACAATAACACCCAAAATGTCAGCAAGAATTATTAGTGACAATGAAAGACCATAGTTACACAAACACGATAGCCTGTTCCAAAATTAACATACCATGCGATTTGAAGTTAAATAATGGTGGAAGGAATCGACCATTTGGCAAGCGAGTGTTTGGGTCACGAAGCTCATCAAAAAAAGGATGGGTCAAGGCATCTAACTGGACCAGATAAAGTAAAAAAACACACTATATAAATAGTTGGGATAAGTGACACTCATTGAATAATTATATTAGAAACCACAAAAATCAAAATGTCAAATAGTCTTGTAGAACCATTATATAACATTGGGAAGCACTATTTTTTATGAAATAGAATATAAAAGGCCTGCTATGAAGTCATATACTCACAGCTGTGCATCGCAGGTTAGGGGAGTACTGTAGTAGTCTTGATACCAAATCAACAGCTTCTGGAGGCATGCGCTTATGGAAGATCTAGCAGGAAAAAATCAACAAATATATCTTAGTATAGTATACTCAATAAGGAGTTTTGAATATATTAGTCTTATGAGCTTAAGAATAAAACATGAAATGCCATTAGATTTATTTGTGATACCTTGTGCCATGGATGTGCTTTAATCTGCGGGAATTTAAATTCTGTATAGTTTGGGTTCATGCATTTAATCTCTTCCCTTGTTGGAGTGCCCAGAACCTATCAAATCAAGCAATAAAAGAATCAATTATATGTTAATGATACTGGCACTGTATAAATCAGTAAGGCCACCTATCAAAATGATCAAGTAATCAAATAAGCCACTTCAATCTTAAAAGGCTAAAGCAAAAGACAAGATCAAGAATTCACAAGCTGTTAAAGTTGAGTTAATTGAATTCATTATACTAGTCTCAAAAGAATAGATGCAATGCAAATAAGTAAAATATAGAGCAATAATGAATGAAGTTAAAATGATCAAGACAATTACCTTGATAATCTCAACAAGCTGATCAACTCCACTCTCACCAGGGAACAAAGGCTGGGAAAAGCAAATACAATTTCAGTTAAATATACCAAATCAAGAAATTGAAAGAGCTCACATCAACAGCCACCAACCTGCCCAAGCAGCAGCTCAGCTAAAACACAACCAACAGACCAGACGTCAATAGCTGTACTATATTCAGTTGCTCCAAAGATAAGCTCAGGTGCTCTATAATATCTAGAACATATGTAAGATATATTTGGTTCTCCTTTTACCTGTCAAAGGTCAGATCAAAGTAAGAAAAAATATAGTCCCTATCTAATTTAGGACAACAGAAGGTAAAAGAGAATGCTTGACGGAGGAAAGAACAGAAATGTGTACACACACATATAACATACCAAGACTTTTGCACTTCCAAAGTCACATAGTTTAACCTGGTGGGTGTGTGGATTGACCTGCATAGAAAAGAATCCAGTTAGTATCTACTACTCAACAGTCCTGATACCAGAGTTTGAATTAGCAGTTTTGTATCTTTTAGCCACCCCAAACACAGCCATAAGTATGAAACAATGAAGATTGTCGATTAGAGGATGTATTCAAGATAAAATAAAGGGCATACCAATAGATTTTGAGGCTTGATATCCCGATGGCAGACTCCAATACAACGATGAATATAAGACAATGCCCTAAAGATCTGCAGCATGTCAAGAAAATTGTTACAACCTCAACAAGATTAAAGCTGAATACATGAGGCACAACAAGCCATACCTGGTATGTGTAGAGCTTAACATATATCAGCGGCATCCTTTGGTTCAACTTGTTGTAATGTTTGATCACACGATGAACTGTTTCAGGAACATACTCGAGAACCAAATTAAGGTATAGTTCATCCTTTTCAGTGGTTGAAAAGAAACAATGCTTCAAAGAGACGACATTCGGGTGGTCAAGTAGGCGCATTGTTTGCAGCTCCCGGTTCTTATACCTCTTGTCTTGAAGAACCTTTTTGATAGCCACAGTTTCACCAGTTTCCAAACATTTAGCCTAAAATCATACACAATTTCAGTACTAAAGGCAACATATGTCACTATGTTGAAAATGCTAAAGTAACACATCTCATCCAATCAACTAGACTTGTTACCTGGAAGACAACTCCAAATGATCCATGCCCTACAACACGCTCTGCCATATAGCTTATAGTCTGAAATATAAAGAAATATAAGATTATTCTGAACTAACAAACATCAAAAAATTTAGGGGAAATCAACCACACCACATGGCATCACCCTATCCTATAAAATCTCATAAATCTTCATCAACTAGTAACCAACTGGTAAGGATACTTGCCAATCACAAAACACAGACAAGTTGAACACAGCAAGCATATAGTTATGCTACAAACTGCAGAAAGATTCAAGTCAGCAAGAAGTAAAGCTGGCATACTACTGAAATCTTCAGAGGGACAAAAAAAAATAATTTGACTTCAAGGACAAATACAATTTGTTCTCATCTCAAATTTCAATATTCAAAATCACAGCAGCGGAGGGACAAAACCCAATTACACACAATAATATCAAGATGAAGCATTAATTATTTATGGTCTACCAAGCGCCACCTCATGTAAGACGGTGCAATAGTTTCAATCACTTCAAACCGCATATATGACAGTTATTAAAAACAAAGGGAGAAGCTATATACCTGCTTTGGCTGACCATTTCTACCACCAATGGTAGTCACAATGATATGCCCTGTCTCTGTTCCGTTCCCATCAACAACTGTGGCTTCCATTTCCTACAAGATGAAACAAGCTGTAAGTAATTTGGTCTAAACTTTAAAATCCAACCTGCACAAAAATTAATTCTAACGATAACAAAAACCATGTGAAGAATTTAGAAAAATGGGTGACATACTCTATCATCCCTAATCTTCATATCGTTCATCTCCTCTGGTAATCTATCAACACCAGCTGCTGCATGACCACTGGCTCCTCTCATACCTGAAGTTGGTGCCACACCAACCGATGCCATCTTCACTGAATCCCTTTCTCTTTTCAAAAGCTCACTAAACAAAACTACTCATTTACCTGCGAGAAAACCAATTACATCACAATTTTAAAAAATAAAAAGATAAAAGAAGTTTCTTTTTTGTATAAAAAAAAATTGAGCACTCATTAAAAGCTAATTTGGAGTTGATAGACATGGAAACTGAACCTCAAATAGGAAAGTTGCATCTTTGACAAACGGCAAACACGAATTAAACAAACAGAAAACAAAAAGGAGCAATAAATAAATGCAAATCCTAAAGACTCATTTTAGGTGAAAATAAAAAATTGAAGATCCATCAATCACATAGAACCCCCAACAAATCCCACGGAAGATTCATCGTTGAAATTAGTTTCCTCGCCAACAGCCAAAAAGAAAAGTAAAAAAAAAAAAAAAGAAACAGAAACAGAAAAAACAAATCCCTAACCAGACCTAACCGAAGATCCACGTAACCGAAAGCGAAACAACCCGATCCAAACAAACAGAACAACATCAACGAGCATTACAAACCCAACAAACGTTGGTTACATCGGAGAGTAGAGGAACAACAAAAAATTCAGAGAAAAAAATAAAATAAAATAAAAAGCTATGGCACAAATGAAAAGAGGAGAAAGGAAAGGAAAATATACTGTTTGGAATAAAAAATGAAGGAGGAGGAGAGTTGAGTTGAGTTGCTAGGGGAAAACGGCGCTTGGAAGGGATCAAAAGGGTTAGAAGAGAAGGAGATCCATATAGCTATGGGGTTTGGCTTTCGTGTTTTTTGGTTTTGGATTTGTGTGAGCAAACGCTTCTGCCTTTTTTGTGTGGTGTGCTATAATGCGCTGGTGACAGTCAAAGAACAAAGCCAGTCTTATTATTATTTTTTTTTCCTTTTTTTAATAAAATGTGTATACGTTTTTTTGGGGAGGGAAATTAAAAAATAGGGAAAATCTGTGTGTGTGAACTGTGTGAGGTCCCGTTTCTCTTTCTTTCTCTTTTGACCGTTCAAAGTTTCAAAGTTCAAAGTCACTCTGTATTACTAAAATGGAAAACAAACATCAATTCTGGCACATGGCATAACGAAGTTGCTTCTTGTTTGGCGCCTTCATTTCACGGACGCTCTATCTTTTTTTTGTCAAAAAAAATTAATTTAATTTTGATGTATGACTAATATAAAATTATCTTATATAAATATTTAATTATATATTATTATTTTAATAAAAATATTTGATTTAATTTAAAAATTTTATAAATAAAATTATGTAATTAAATAATTATATAAAATTTATATATATCGATAATATATTAAAATTAATTTAAAATATTAATTTTAAAAATATATCATTTTATATAAATTATCGCTATATAAAAATTTGAACTTAAATTTTAATAATTTACTTTAAATCGAGTTACTAGATTGTAAAATGAAGTTATTTTAAACGTTAATTTTTATTCTTTTTTAATATTAATAGAAATTACAACAGGTGACAAACATAAATCAATATTTTTTTTCGATAGCGACGGGGCCAAAACGGCCTTTGAATTTGAAACAATGTTGCATGTTATAACTCCAAAAAAAAAAAAATTAAACAAAAAAAGAACTGTGTTGAAGAATTTGAGAAAATGTTGAATAAAAAATATGAAATTTTGAAGGAGGTGGTAATAGTTTGAAGTATGTTCCTTCTAAAACCGGTGCCCATGAAGTTAAAGAGCGATGATGCATCGGCACTTGCCATTGGCATTCATGATATTCGTACATAAGAGAATATGCTACGGTATCCTTTTGCCGCTCAAAAGAAGAGTGGGAATGGAAGCCAAGTGTTAAGAGAAAAACTAACGACACCTTTACCTTTGCTTGGGTTAAAAAAAAAATAAGAAGAAAAAAATAAAAAAATAAAAAAAAGAGAAAATGAATATATATATATATATATATATATATATATATATATATATATATATTTGTTGATTAGTTAAGAAGAAAAATGGGAAAAAAGAAATTATAATTATACATAAAAGATAATTTTATCAATTTATTTTATATGATTAAAAAAAATTAAAGGAGTAAAATGGATAATTTAAGTTATAAATCTCCTCTTTATCAATTTTTTCACCAATGAAAAAGACAAAGCTTTTTTATGTGGGATCCACACTTTTTTTTCTTTTTTCTTTATTTTCTTTCATATTAAGGCAAGAGAAAACTAATTGTATAATAATAACTTTATTTTCTTTCTTCTTTATTTTTTTTATTTTCTTTCATCCCATTTTTATGCTATCCAAACAAAAGGTAATGGATCATTTAATTATATAATAATAACTTTCTTTTGGTGGAGAAATTATATAATAATTTATTAAGGAGTTTAATTTTATATTTTGGTATAATAATATCTTTCATATTATCATTTATTAATGCTTAATATGTTATTCAATAAAATTAATTGTAGCTTTAATTACCTTAAGAACTACAATTATAATTAAATTTTTAATTATTATATTAGCATGTATCCTTAAGACACATATTATAAAATAAAAATAAAAGGTATAAACATTAAATATTTTAAAATTTCAAATAGTATTCAATGCTTTCCATTTTCAATAATTCAGAAGAATAATAAATAATATTTTTCAACCATTGGTTCCAAAAGAGACATTAATAAAAATTAATTCTTAAAATATATGTGAGTTTACGAAATCGAATTTAATTTTAGTATATAATTAATATAAAAAATTTATGCTAGTAATCAATTATATATTATTATTATTATTATTAAATGATTATTATATATGTAATTTTTAAAGAGATTAATTTTGATACACTATCAGTATAAAAAAATTATATTTTCATTCAATTATATACTATTATGCATCTGATTTTTGATATATTGATTGTAAAAGTCAAATATTTTTACTAATGTAGTAATACAAGATTAGATGACTATGTAAAAAACTTTTATATTAAGGATGACAGATAGTATCATAAATAAATCAATTTGCTTATCACATTAATGTTTTTTCAATTTTCAATATTTAAATTAATTAATGAGTTGTATGAAACTTAATTCTAAAAAATTATTAAATTGAGTTTTTTTTTTTTTGGGTTACATGGAGGGATCAAGACCCTAAATTAGAGGAATACTATAGGGGAGACTAGCTCCTTATAAGTCATTTGACCCAAAAAAAAAAAATCCCATAATCCATGGAGAAAAAGCTAAAATGTGCAAACCAATATCCTCAACATGACCAAGATTAGCTAACCAATTAGCAACTTGATTTCCCTCTCCAAACATGTGGACAATCCAAACCTCCCAGATTCCAAATAGCAACCCAAATATTGGCTCGATGAAATGGTGGTAAGGATGATCTAACTGGCATCCTTTCAATACTATCTAGATAGCAATTTTGGAGTCACTTCCAATATCAACTTCTTGAAAAACCATGGTCTTAGCTAAAGAAAGACATCTGAAAATTGGCCATAACTTTGACATAAAGGCATTAAAGCTTCCTAAATTACAAGAGAAGCCAAAAATCCAATAATATGTGGTGTCTTGAAAGAGACCCCCTACACTGTCACTCTACTGTGTGAGACCACAAACCCATCTATGCTACAATTTATTAAATCATGTAGAGGGAAACTTCGCCCTATTAGTGTTGTATCGTAGCATTCGTTCTACATGTAACTAGGCAAAAAGAACTCGTTGCACTTTGGCTCTTAAGCATTTTATGATTTGCTTGGATTGTGATTAGAGACATACTCATGCATTCCCCTTGAAAGCTATGGAGTTATGTGAAGCCCAAAGCAACCAAACAATGTTACTAAATAATAAAGGACATTTTTCCACTACTCATAGAATGCACTATCTTTCAAGAAAATGATAATATTGTCCAAACCATGATGACTCAACACAAAGCTACATTAATTGGGTGAAATCCAAGCTGCCATATGCTTCTTCATCCCGTTAGTAATAATTTTTTAGTTATAATTTTGTCATCTTGCACAAAATTGTATGTCCAAATTGCCACATGTTTTCTAGTTGGTCTAATTTCAATATAGGGTAAATAACAGCCCACCCCTTGAGGTTTGCTCAAATGATAGTTAACCTAATTTTTCTTGTAAAATAGTACTTCACCCCATTTATAATATGTCACTAACGGATTCGTTAGTCTCAGTCACACTGACATGAGACATTGGACCATGATACATCTTCCGATGTGGGACATGAATACCAGAAAATGGGGCTTACTTTCACCAAGCTATTTAGCCGTTTCTTCACCGAGAAAGAGAGGTGTATTTTCATGGTAGGCCTTGATGCTGCGGGTAAGACCATGATTCTGTACAAGCTCAAGCTTGGAGAGATTGTCACCACCATTCCCACTATTGGGTTTAATGAAGAAATTGTAGAATTTAAGAACATTAACTTCAATGTCTGTTCTTTGTAGAGACATTTCTTCCAAAACACACGGGGTTATAGTCGAAGCAGGCAATGGCTGAAACATTTTGATAATTAACAATCCTGCCAGACTTGTAAAGTGCCACAGCCATGGAGTATTTTCCTACTAGTTGATCAATAGAGATAAGGACATTCAATGTTTGGCCTAGTCCTAACATCACTATGTCTATGGTGAATGGCTTTGTGTGCTCAACATCAGCTCCCATTTAAGAACCAAAACTTGCACAATCTATTTTTGTTGGGTTGGGAACACAAGCAAAAGAGTGAACAATAGAGGGTTGGAGCAAACAAAAAGCAAACGGGTGAAAATAGAGAAGTGGGTTATTTCCTTCATCAAAATCATTCTTTGCCCAGCCAGAAATATAAGAATTCAAAATCAACAAGACTCAAACTAAGTCAAAACCAAAAACGGAAAAAAAAAAAAAAAAAAAAAACTAAAAATGAATATAGAGCCAAAAATCCAAATCATACAAAACTTTTGTCAAACACTTGTGGTTCATCATTAAAACACAAAACAGAAGCATATAACACTCACCCCAATTCATCTCCATCAAGAACACCCAGACCAAGACAAAATTTTTCAACCAAGCAAAAAAGCGGTGGAGTAAATACAGAACAACCATGTAAGACAAAAAGGGGTGGAGGATGAGCCATTGATAGAAGCTCTTTACCGGTCATCAAACACCCTACCATTTGCACCATTGTTGCACCTATCTCCACCACCAGCCATACCCATGACAGCACCACCGCCATGCCAGCAACCGCTTAGGAACCCAATCATGCCTCTATGTTGTCCACTGCCCACAAAATCGCATGAGTCAGTTGCTTCACCTTGTCTGTGTCCGTGAGCAGCTGCCAACCACCATCGCTCCTCCATCCACGCCGTTGTTTGGTGTCGCAGTCGTGAGGCTGGGTCTGCTATTCGAAAATGGAGATTTACGTTGTCCTCTCCCTTGTAATTCTATTAATGATGAAGAAAAGAGGAGGGAAAAGAATAGTGTGGGGATTGGATTGAGTGGATTATTGGGTTTGAAGGGAAGGGGAGGAGACTATCTCTTTGCAGCGAGGAGCAGGCAGCAGATGCAACAGTAATTGTGTTTTTGTTTTTTTTTTTTAATATGTTACAGACGTTAAAGGATTGGGGCGGGGTGTCAAGTGTTAAGAAGAATTGGGTTATATGTTATTTCTCCAAACCTCAAGGCATTTCCTTGTTATTTACCCTTCAACATAAGCACTAATAAAGTGTCGTTCACTAATTAAATCATGCCTAGGTTCTCAAAGATCTGATGTCGTTGGACAAGGAAAAGAAAAAGAAAAAAAAATAAGGGGCACATTGGTTATTTTAGTGCAACAAAAAACAAATAAAGAGTGAGGGCAGCTTCTTTTTCACCAAGACCTTCCCCCCCCCCTTTTTTTCCTTCTTCCTTTTAACCCACCCCTAACTTTCCCTTCTTTATGTTTTCCTTCTTCTTTTACACCAATCATCAAGCTCCATTCTTATTTCACTTCACCATCAAATCCTTGGCACCTACTGGTTTCTAAGGGTTGAGATAAGTATATAATCTTAAATCTTATTCTTATAGGTAAACTCTAAGTTTTTTCTCAATACTAGTGATTTGTAAAAAAGGGTGACATGAGTAAATGTTTGAGGTTTTGAGTAGAAATCTAATGGGTTAGGAGCTTGAACAACAATAGGTTATAGTGGGTAAGCCTAACTTTGATTAGCACTCTAATCCTTAGGAACCCTAGATGTCACAAATTGGGCGTTTTGCTTACTAGGCTTACCAATTGCCAATTAATTTGTCTTTAAATTATCTAAGCTTATAAAAAATGTTTGTATTGGTCAAATTTTTTGGAGACAGTGCCAGTCACTCCTCCCAGAACTATTGAAAAGTATATTTCTCAGTGTAATGAATGGATATTTACCTTGCAGCAATATTTTAAAATTTATTTTCATGGGAGAAATTAACTTATTAAAACTAATGATTTTACTTTATGTTATTTGACTTTAGATAGTTACTTTGACTAGTTACTTTTCCTTTCTATGATGATAAATGAATTATGATTTTGATGACTAGCCTAAAATTATTATTGGTTTTCCTTGTTATTTCTATAACTTCATGATGTTATAGTATCTTATTTCATTTCATGCTAAAATGATTTATAAGAGCTTTACTTTCAAGAATTTCTAAATTTGAACCTTGCATTTTGCTATAAGTTATGTTGAGAAAACTATGATCGGCTCTAAGTTAGAACATTGTTCACTATTAGCAAAGAGATATAACGGCCTATGTGCATATAGTATACTCAGATAAGATGGTACTGGGCGAGATGAGGCCCTCGGCTTGAGATACAATGAGATTTATCACTAGATAAGTTGAGATTACTCCCTATATAATTTAGTTCTTATTATATAACCCTCATAGAGTATTTAATTAATTGACAAAAGATTTAATTTTATTTTGAGAAGAACTATTTATGAAAATTATTGAGAAGGAATATTGAGAATTATTGAGTTTTTATTTATGAATGAGAGATATAAATGAGTTTCTACTTATGAAAAATATTTAGAATGCATAGAATCGAGGAACTGTTACTCCCACTAATTACTTTTAACGATTGTATGATTGTTAAGTTATTTACTTTTATTTTAAAAGCTCGTGTATCTATCTATTTCTCCTTCTTGTCCACTTTGCTTATTTGGCCTCACTGAGTCTGCATGACTCACCTTATTCATTCCCTTCAAATTCATAGGGTATTAAGTTGTAGGTTCCTAGGATTTGCCGTTTTGCCCATGAGTATCTTCCTTCTTTTTTTTTTTTTTTTTTTAGAGGCCTCCATTACTTGAAGAGACTCATGTTTTGTTGACTCCGGTAGTTTGTAGCTGTAGGGCATAGGTTTATTTCTTTTAGATTATGTACATGACCATAAGGTTTAAATATGCTCCTTTTTGTGTAGCTAATCCTTTTGATACTTACAACTGAAACTCTGAGAATATTTTGGTTATTGATTCTGATTTATGATATTTGATATTAAATAGTTTTATTTGAATTGAGTTGTTCAATTTTTAAGGGAAATTCTGCTGAATTTTTAGTGGCCCCAATGATTAATTTGCTAATCTATGTTAGGAGAGTTCTATTCTTAGGTTTGTTAAGTTAAGTGAACTTAATTAGGCTATGTGCTGCTCATGGCCTAAGTTGGGGTCGTGACAAAAGATTTGTTTAACTATATGACAAACTGAAGGTCCCAACACATTCCATTGACTCTCAAAGAAAATGGGATTGAGACCACTAGGTCCAGGAGCTTTAAAAGGTCCTATGCAAAACACCACCTTCTTTTTGTTTTTGTTTTTTTGCTCATAAAAAGGGTCTTGTATCTGTGAGAGGGAAAAGGTTCAAACTTCCCTTTTGTGCCATAAAGTTTTTGCAAATACTTATTAGCTATAAACTAAAACAGTGCATCACCATGACTCCGATCTCCTAATTTTGACTTTAAGTCCCTCAAACTATTTCTTTTTAGTTGGACCATAATAAAAAAAATGAAAAAAAAAGGTGTTTCTATCTCCATATGGAATCTAATTTAATCTAGATTTTTTGAACTAAAAAACCTCTTCCTAGAGTATGATAGGCTCATATTCTTTCCAATGCTCTCATTGTACCCTCTCTAGAAAAGGGTGATTATGCATTGAGAGTTTTCTATTAATTCCCTCTAGCCTTCCTATAATACTGCCAAGTTCATTATTATTCTAATATTTCACCTTCCCTGTGAAGTTTTAAACAACTTCCAACTAGTTCTTGTTAAGGTGCCAAGCACTCTAAACCAAGGATCACCTCTATTTTGAGGGCACAATTTAGTATGTATAAAATAGCGATGAATTTCAAGGACTTGGAAGTCCACCACTACTTCATCCCATAAATTAAAAGTCATATACCTCTTAAGAAGCCAACAACATTCAACATAAAAAAATTGGAAAGTCAAGGTGTTTAAACATTGTTTGACTCTTAGAACCACTTATACACATTTCTTACAAAGAAAAAAGGACATCTTATGTCTACAAGACAAGTCTTTTAATCAACATATGTAAAGAATGGTCCCTTGCTGCGCTATAATTCAATGACATTAGATTCATATAATAATCTTAAGAAGAAGGTGATGGAACTATATCCCCTACAGCCTTTTGAGATAATTTAGCCAAAGAATTCCTAACATCAACTTGCACTACATTAAGCCCCTCAACATGCATGGATGAGTTAGTTTGCCCTCCATTGTTATTCACCTTAGAAAGACCAAGTTATAGACCTCAATTTGCATTAGGCTTGGCTCTTGAGAGATCCTTACAACTCCTATAATTTTTTTGTTTAGGTTTTAATCCTTATAGTGTCAAAAATTTAATTTTTGGTTCTTGAAATTAATTATCAGTCCTTATAGATTTTCCTTTTTAGGTTTCAATCCCTATAGTTGCTATTTCTTATAAAGGATTGGTCTTTATTTTTCATAAAGGATGGGTCCCTATAGTTTAATTTGTTTTGGTTTTGGTTCCTCAAGGATTAAAATTCAAATGGTAGAAAAACCATGGGGATTTATACCAAAAGAAAAATATTGTAGGGACCAAAACCAATATTTGTTGTAACTATAGGGATCAAAATGGTATATAAACCTAAAATTTTCAATTTTTAAAAAAATGTTGCAATATTAAAATGGTTCGAATATGATAATAGATTTTTCAATAATGTACTATTATTTTATTAAATTGATTACAATAAAACTTTTAAAATAAAAATTATATTAATTTTTTCCTCTAATAAGATTTTTTAAGGTAACTTGTGCATGAAGATTGCAAATTGAGTTGAATGTAAAAATGACTCATTTAACATGCAAAAATTTATGTATTAGATTATATTTTAAAAATAATTTTTAACTATGAGTATAGTTGCTAGCAGTGCTGATCAAGTCAAGCCAACCTACAAACCCATGGGTTTTGGCTCAACTCACAAAGTGCAGATTGGGTTGGGTCTATGGATTGAGTTAGGTTAAGTTGAAAAATTTTTAATGCACAAGATATGGTTTGGGTTATGGGTTTAGAAATTTTCAACTGACAAACCCAACCCAACCAATTCCTTTTTTTTTTTTTTTGGTATCCTAAATTTGTGTAAAGATAGCACTTTTTTTTACCCATTATGTTTAGCTTCCAACAAGACTTATCTTTTCTATGGTTTAATACAATGGTTTTTTTTTTTTTTTGGGTGAAAAAGAGTTATAATTTTTTTCTTGAAAATAATGCCATGCCATGACCTACAAGACAATGAGCCAATGTGATGAGAAGCTAATGGAGCATCTAACGAATCATTGCAGTGAGAAATTCGATGGATTGTTTGGATGACAATGACTATATTGGAAAAATTGAGAGCGAAGCCAATGATTTTGTCAATCCATATACTATTTGTGACAATATTGACTTTAATTGGCTCATTTAATTTATTATGCCTTTAGAACATTTTTTAAAAGCTATTAGGACTTATGTATATTCCTTAGAAAACTTTTAGGATTTGTATGCTTTCTTGAAAGCTTTTAAGATTTATGAATATTTTCTTAAACTTATTTATGCTCTTTTGAGTTTATGTATATATGATGAGATTTATAGGTCGTTTTCGTGTCTATTAAAAGACTTGTATTCAACTATATATTTTAACATATTTTAACTAAAAAATAATAATTTTCAATGTTGTTTAGAACTAGGAAATTAGAATATATTTTACTTGGTCTCCAGTGTAGGTTAGGAAATCCGATGCCATTACTTGCTCCAAGTTGGTAGAGGTGTAATTGCAAGGACTTTGATATTCAAGGTAGCATAGACCAAGAGATAATGTGTAAATAGGAAAGGTTGCATACCTAAATCATGGGTTCAAAATAGCTTATATGGATATAAAATAATTTGAATTGGAGAGGTTATCTCCTCTTTTTGGGGGATTCCCTTTAATTGATGGCACCATGGGTCGTTGACCTCTAACTTGGGCCTTCTAAATTGACATCTGAGTCCATTTGCTACTAAACTTATGGGCTAGTCTATAATAAAGCCCCCAACTCAAATTCAAGGTTAAGATCTCAAATGTCGAGTTTCATCAATAAAGATCTCCCAGTATTAATCGAGTTTCATTAGAAGCCAATATTTAAGTAGGTATTCATATTCCTTTTTACCAATTTAGTGACATCAGAAATCGGATGTCTCATGACATCAATGATATCTGAATCCTTTTAAAGTCACGACTTCCTATTCTGAATATGCTGTTTCATCACAAGCATATCGCTTATGGAGATTACTTTGCTCTAATCCATAGGCCATGTCTCATCATGAGTTAAATGTAAGGTGATGGTAACTACTGCGAATGGATTTAGGTCATTGAGTTTAATCCCAATGCCCCCACTATCAATTACTCAAAGGTCCATAATTGATTTCCTTCTAGAGGAAAATATGTGAATTCTTAGATTTGGAGTGGTATAAGATTGCGAGCAGATGTTCCTATTCCTTTAAATTTACTTCTTGCATGTTTTAAGAAGGAGCATTGAGAAGAGCTTGGATATGAGTTCCAAACTTTGTTTCCATGGGGGATTTTTCCCTAACGTATGTTTTATTTACTTTGGTCTAAGTCATTCAACAACTTCATTTGTCAAAGTTTCAAATTCTTTACCTCGACCTTTATGAGTCCATCAAGGCCTTTTTCGAGTGGTGTCAAGCTCATTCTTCTGAGCTTATCTTTGTGGTTGAGCATGTTATCTTCAAACTTTCTTTATGTATCAACTAAACATTTATGAGTGTCTCCTTGCATGTAGGGGGTCATGTTCGGGGAAATCTATATGTTGAATATGAGGGGATTAAGCCCTCATCATTGATGAGGTCATCGGCTAGGAATGTCCCTTGTTAAAAGTTGTTAAACCTTTAGTGTGTTTAAAAAGGGTCATAGCTCTTTCTTTGCCTAGTCCAAACTTTTGGGATAGGAAAACGGAATCTAAATGTTTTTGGGATAACATAAGATCCCTTGAAATTCCTTTCTTCAGTTGTTCATTGTTGGCTCTTGGGCTTGTTTTTGATTTGGGCCTTTCTAGGCAACCTTTAGGCCCTTAGCATCTTGAACCTTTGGGCTAGCCCATAAAAGAGTCCCCATCTTAGGTTTGAGGTTAAGATCTTGGATTACGAGTTCTATTCTAGTGACAGATTTTGAATAGATTATTGGATAATAGAAGTTGGATTAATATTCATACTTTAGTCATTCCTAGTTGTTTGGATTTATTTTTGACTCCATTTATCGGGTTTATTCAATTTTAACTGAGCTTCTGTTTACTCTCAAGACTTGTATCTTGGTCATATTCTTGACTTTTGACTAACAACTTTCTTAGCTAAGATTTTATATAGTGTTGGGAGTGCTAGGTTTTGGATCATGAGTGTTGAACCATGTCGTCTGATGTTATGATTGCCTAGATTTTAAAAATGAATTTCAAATTAGGGTTGTCCAATGCTAGAGTTTCTTGGACTTGGATAATGTGCAGGTTGCCAAGGGCTTTATTTCTGACCATAATTTAGGCTGACCTTCTTGCCTTAGTTTAGGCTTTAGCTAATGTTTGTTATTCACATCCAGGCTTGGTATTGAGTTCATTGAGTTCAAACTTGGTTGCTCCACTTGATTCTAACCTTATTCCAAGTCTATTTTTCCAAACCTTAATCTGAGTTTGGTCTTTTAGCCTTAATCCAAGCTTATCCTTCTAACCTTAGGATCTAGGAAGTCGTATTACCTGCGATTTTCTCTTGTGAGTCATTTTCCCAATATGGGTAGGAAGTTAGTTTCTCTGTCGCCTAAAGTTCTCTAGTTTCTACCATTGATAAACTCTATATATCAATGGGTAGACAGATAAAAAGGTTTTTGGGAATTCCATCCTTATTCGATAGCAAGTATCTTCATTCGCTTAAGTCGGAGGTGTTAATTACTCATGTAGGAAAAAAGGAAGATTAATATATCTTGGAATCCGTAGGAGAACATGAGAGAATATGTTACATCAAGCATTCTAACAATCCTTATTGGACGTGGATGTATGATGCTTTATTCACACATCTTGGGGTCCAAGTTCCATTCTTCCCTATTATTTGTAATGAAACTTTACCCTAGTATAGGCTTATTGGATGAACATTTTGCCCCGATGTGGGCTATAATATATAACCAATATCTTGGTTTCCACCTTATGTAAATATTTGGCACTTAGACCATGTCTAAAGGTTCCAATTATTTGAAGCTTAAGGCTTTTACTTAAGGGATTTATTATTTGATTTACATGATCAAGACATTTGCTTAACAGGCTTAATTTGACCTTTGACCTAGAACATATGTCTAACAGATTAAATCGAAGTTCGATTTAAATCATCATTCTTTCACTTGAAGTTTCCAACTTAGGTCAATTGCCTAAGTGATTTGGCTAAGATCCAATTTTCTCAAGTCATCCTTTATTTCTTGGATTAATTATCCAATTTATATTTCTATGCTTAACAAACCTATTTAAAGGAATTGGGTGTTGTTTAGTTTATACTTAGAACATTTTGTCTAAAGGACTTTATGCTTAGAGAACTTATCTAAGGGACTTAACACCACTTTTGTTGCCTGCTTGTAGAGTATTTGTCTAGAGGTTGATTTTCACACTCAGAGTATTTTTTTTGAGGGATTGATTTTCACACTTTGATTATTTGTCTCAGGGATTGATTTTCACACTTAGATCATTCATCTAAGGGTTTGATTTTCACGCTTAGATTATTCATCTAAGGGATTGATTTTCAAGCTTTTAAATCATTGGTCTAAGGGATTTATTATCATGCTTAGATCATTCATCTAAGGGATTGATTTTTACACTTAGATCATTTTGTCGAAGGTTGTTTTTATGCTTAGATCATTCATCTAAGGGATTAATTTTCATGCTTAGATCATTCATCTAAGGGATTAATTTTCATGCTTAGATTATTCATCTAAGGGATTGATTTGCACGCTTAGATCATTCATCTAAGGGATTTTATTCAAGGTCCATGTATGAGAACCATTGCCTTTGTCAGCTTATGAATCGAAGGATTTTTGTGAGTTTTGCTACTCATTGGCTGATCTCATTTAGATTCGGAGACTGCATGTAGAGAAGGACCGCATTTAGAGCTAAGTATGGACTTTGTCATTTGCACACTTTGTCTTTGGTGTGTTTCCATTGTGGGATGACAGTGAATGTGCTTTGTCTCTGACATGCTTCCACTCTTAATGATGAGTCTTTTGAGGAGTCATTATGCTTTCCGTAGTCTTTTGAGGAGTCGTTATGCTTCCCATACTCAAACCTTATCCTCATGTATAGATGTGAATTTTTCTTGAGCTCATACTCTAGTTGATTACTTGTCTTTTCTTCCCATTAAGGGTGTAATGGCAATATGCTGTTAACACATCCGTGGGGTTGCGAGTTTGAATCCATACACCTACAAACCTCAAATTTTTAACCACTTTTCCCCCTCCATTTTTTTTTTTTTGGCAAAATGGACCAAATCAAATTTGACTTGCTGACCCACACTTGTGTTTTAGCAAAATGGGCCACTTTAACCCTAATTATCACACAACAATATTTTTTTTTGGCGAATTGGGCCACTAACTATCTTCTTGTAAAAACCCTAATCATCTTTTTCCTTTTGGAGTAGCTGCCTTAGCCATCTCTCCTTCTGCCAGCTGCCATTGGCACACGTCAGACTCTTTCTCTCACAGCGGCCACGACTCAGTTCCTTGTGGCAAAGGCAACACAAAATGGTGGCCCTTCTCCTCTCTAGTCGAAACAATGGCTTACACCTATGGACCTCAATAAGAATTGTAAATGGTAGTATGCATGCGACGATCGTGCGGCAACGTGAGGTGGCTGGCAATGCTGGTGTAGGTGTTGACTACCATGAAAACTTGCGACTAGCAGCAGCACACCTCCTCCCTCCCTTTATCACAATTCTGGAAATAAGATTCCACCATTGATGCTAGATTTGAGCTCCATGAATTGTAGCTTTTCTGCATAAATCTCTTTCCAGAATTAGAAGGAAACTTACAAGGAATAAAATCATCAAGGATTTCATAAATTTATGCATTCTTGGTCCAGAAAATATGTGGAGGAACTAACTCGAAGTGGTGGTGATCTTATGCGAGACAAAACACAAACATTGCAACATCTTTGCAACATACAGTGTAATTTGTTTATGTTTTGTTTGCCTCTAATGGCTTGGATTTAAAATTACAGTGTGAGCATTTTGAATCTAGTACCAACATGAGAAGAACTTTGGATTGGACTTATCACTCTCCATCTTGGAATCTTTAAAGCAATTATTTCATATGGCTCAACTACAAACAAAAGAGACTCTCTTTTATCAAATGGTT
The DNA here is from genome assembly GCA_031439585.1 of Pterocarpus macrocarpus. NCBI lineage: Eukaryota > Viridiplantae > Streptophyta > Magnoliopsida > Fabales > Fabaceae > Pterocarpus > Pterocarpus macrocarpus. The sequence continues at coordinate 42,285,602 of CM062516.1, read as the reverse complement.
GCACCTTTTGCTCATAAGAAAAGATAAAGTAGTGATATCTGCTTTGTCTTTGGACCACATTGCCTAGTCACTTGATATCGATGCCCAAGCTTAGGTTGTTTTGTGAAAAGAAACTTTGCACTTGAAAGGTTAAGCTTCGCCCTCGCAAGCGACACGCTTTACCAAATTGGTTTGATGGTGGTGAATGGCTTTAGTTTGGGCAACATGACTTCCCAGTTTTGAAGTTGGTCCTATGGAAATTAGAAAAGATCAACAATAGTCGTGTTACTGCAAATGGTGCCATTGTTCGAAACTTGGAAATCGGATTAAAGATTATCTAGTCTCTGGTGTAAGTTAGGAAACACGATGCCGTTGATCCTTGCTCCAAGATGGTAGGGGTGTACCTGCAAAGACTCCGATACTTAAGTTAGCATGGGTCAAGAGATACTATGTAAATAGGAAAGTGTGCTCACTGAATCATGGGTTCTAAATAAGCTTATATAAAGATAAGATAATCTAAATTGGAGAAGTTATCACCTTTTTTGGGGGGCATTCCTTTTAACCACTTGAGGATCTCAGATAAGATAAGATCCTTTGAATTCTAGCTCAGAACTAGGAAATCCGATTAGAGATTACCTGGACTTTGGTGTAGGTTAAGAAACACGATACCATTGATCCTTACTTCAAGTTGGTAGAGTTGTATCCGCAAGGACTCCGATGCTTAAGTTAGATTAGTTCAAAAGATACTGTATAGATAGGAAAGTGTGCATACTTAAATCATGGGTTCAGAATAGCTTATATAGAGATAAGATAATTTGAATTGGAGAGGTTATTTCCTCTTTTTTGGGCATTCCCTTTAACTGCTTCAAGATCTTAGACAAGATAAGATTCCTTGAATTCCGGCCCCCTAATTAAACTGATGGCGCCATGGGTCATTGACCTCTAACTTAGTCTTTCTAGAATAACATTTGAGCCCATTTGCTACTAGGCTTATGGGCTAGTATGTAATAAATGTACATCGGACCCATGGGTTTGTCCCAACCCAACCAATTCATTAATGAGTTGGGCTAGGTAGAGTTGAAAGAAAAAATTGGCTCAACTAATCCAACTTAGTCCACTGATTGAATGAGTAGGTCAGGTGAAAAAAACTCCTCAAACCCACCAGATCTAATCCACCGACACCTTTTTAGTTTGCAACTCATTGTTTTAACTTGTTTTGTATAGTGCATGGATTATAATGAAATGAGTAAACTTGGCAAGTCATTTTTAATTTTATGCTAAGTTAGACAAGATAAGTGGACCGGCCTATAATTGATCCAACAAACACCAATATTTCATTTAATTTTAGTGCATGTTTGGGTAAATAGATTATAAGATAAAATCAACATTTAAAAAAAAAAATATGTTTTGAAATAAGTTGTTATGTTTAGGTTAAAAAAAAAAGGGAAATGGATTATAAGCAAAAATTATAATTTTATGTTGAAAAACAATAATCATAAGAAATTTTTTGAAGCTTTTGATTACAAGCAGGACACACTACTTTAAAATTACTTTTAAGTTAATGTATCCAAACATAAGTTATACTTATAGTCTATTATTAAAATAATTTTAATCTCATAGCTTGCTCAAACACACACTTAGACAAGTTAACATGCTAATCCATTGTTATGTCATGCTTAGCTTACTTTTTTAAGACATTATTTAAAATGGATTAATATATCTTGTTGAATTTGACTCTTGTTAACTACAAGGTGCATTTTAAAGGTAAAGTTTACAACTTCAATTCTTGATGAAAAAATAATACAAATTATCACATATGTATTGGTCATTTTAGTACTTATAAAATTCCAAACCATTGATAGGTTCAAATAGGTGGATCTACATTGTCATCTTTATTTTTGCACACTGTAACTACTATATTTCTTAATTTTGATATATTATTAATCTAAAAAATTATATCTAACATTATCAAAAGCAAGATTTCATTATAAAACAATTAGGGTCAAGTGAAGCATAAAAGCGTGGACATTATATATTTTAAAGAATATGAATTAAAAAGAATATGAATTAAAAGTAATACATGTACTTATTTGTATTGATATGTAAGTATTTTAAGTCATATTTGAGTCCTAAAATCACTCAAATAAAATTTAGTATAATCACAATTCACAAGTAATAGAAAATTAACATTTTAAAAGCAATGTGAGGTAGCCCTTTTGTCTTCACATGTAGCCTCTTCCTCTCGAGGGCAAATGATGCAACATTGTAACACCCTCCAAACACATACGCCATGCTCGAGTCATGGGATTATATTTAAAAGTTGTTATGGGTGTTGTGAAAGACTTTTAAATAACAAAATATAATATATGACCTTTAAAAGTTCGTACTTCTTTACTGAATAAAGATTTATAATTCCAAATATTCAATACATATAAATTGAAAGAATTACAATTTAAGAGAAACTTAACTACTATTATATACATAACATGTCTTGCCTTGCGATCATCACTTCATGGTTATTAGTCAATCACTTTAGCCTCCTAAACTAGGCCCAAGTCCAGATCTTATGTAATATCTCGAGACATCTGCTGTAGACTTGAAGCCTAGTCTATATACTAGAATATTTATGGAAAACATACAAACAGTTAGTGAGAATCTAGATTCTTAGTAGGTATACTCAACCCACTAAACACATAGAGTGTCATTATAAACATTCTAACCGTTTCGATTTATTGTGAAAACATAGACAAATACATAAAGGCACTGGTTCAATTTTAAGTTTGAAACATATTTCTCGAAACGGATTATATTTTAGCAATCACTTAGTATGTTTCATTGTAAGCATAATAGCAATAACAAAATAAAATTTCAACCATAATTGTAATAGCATTGCAACATAATAAGATGCTTAAGTATGCATATGCTAATGCACATACTTGACTTATGCAAATGCACTTGACTTTGTTAATCTCTTCCTTTTTGTAACTTGAACATCTGTACTTGGTCCCCTCAAGGTGAATGACTTCTCTTATTTATAGGTAATAGCCTCCTTTTCAGAACTGAGTTCGTTCGTATATATGATTGCTGAGCTTACTCTTTCTGACTCTTACACCAACTTATTCCCCTTAAATCTATTTAGGGGCTGGCCCAAGTGATCATCTTTGACGATATCGCCATAACCCATTACGAGGTGGAGGCTTGATACGTCTCTTTGCAAGTTTTTGTTATTCTTTTTCATTCTTGTACGTAGTCATGTATGAATATGCTATATGCACTTATGCACATGTTTCATATCTTACTTTCAAACGTTCTTACATGTATGATTTCCGTGTATATAACACATAAATACTCATAGCTTCATATATTTCTGCCAAAAATTCGGTAGCATAATAGTTGAAATATGGATGGTCCCAAAATGGACATTACAATCAAATAGTCAGCTTGTGGCGACAATCATAATCATCGTAGACAATATACCAATATAACATTATTTTCCTATGGAATTTGCATAAATAATCTAACCAAATCAATTCTACAAGAGCAGAACCAAACATACAATGAGATATCAGCTTCATTGTATGAACAGCTCCTAGGGTTTCTTTCAACAGCTTCTCTATTTTGTGTCTTTCTTGGTCTTTTGATCATTCTTCCACCCAAACCAAGTTTTCCTACCTCCAATCACTAGAAAGGAACCATAATAACACCATACAAGAACAAGTCAAGGATGCTACCAAGAAATCACAATAGCCACAAAACCCTACAAGACAACAATCCTAAGGATTTGAGTTACCTACCTCAAGATTCTTGAAGCAATGGAAGCAAGATAGCCAAGAACAATTCCTAGCTTCTTATTCCCTCATGGTAGCAGCCTAAATAGAGGTGGAGAAACTCCACTTGATACTTAATCATCAAATTGATAGAGGGTTTTTGTAGAAGAGAATGTGAGGATTAATTTTCATAAAAAGGAGCAAGGTGTTTTGAGGACAAGAAGACCATCAACTATAAGATTGAAGCTTATAGCCATGGTGGTGGTGAGAAGAAAAAATGAGTAAGGCAAGGTGGTGGTGGTGGAGGTGGCCAAAAATATGAAGGAGAAAAAGGGAAAAGGTGTTGGCTTATTGGTTAAGTTTGTGGCTTGAATGCTGTTAGTGGGTTTGAAACAAAAATTAAATTCTCCTAAACTTAAATTTGAGTGGCTCATCTTTAGCCACCAAGAGAGTTTGTATGGCTAGTTTCTAGCCATATATCCTAAGGTTTTTAACTAATATTTATGCTATCCTACAGTGTAGACTTTTACCAATTCGATTCTTGTATTATGAGGCACTATTAATAGACAATCTTTTTCTACGAGCAAAACATATCTTTCTTTTTTTTTTTGTTTTTTTACAAAGAAGCTTGGAAATACTATTTCCCTAAAATTAGCATTTCCTTGTTACTTGCTTGTATATCTATAATGCATTTAAAAATTTATTTATTTGATAGTGCTAATTAGGATGTTACAAACACCTTCCTCTCTAGTGTGATGTGATGCAACCCCTTCCTCTCCAGTGCAACATGTTGCAGCCCCTTCCTTTCTGGCACAACATAACACAACCCAACCTACAACCCCCTTCCTCTTTAGTGCGACATGATGTAGCCCTTCCTTTCTAGCTCAACATAATACAACCCAACCTGCAGGTGCATCATATGAATTAATAATGCAGGATGAAACCGTCCAGATAAGAGCAACAGCGGGGTGGGATTAGAGATCGTAGAGATTAAGGCACCAGTATATTAGCGATTAAGGTAGCGAGTCTCAAATTTAAATTGTTTTGATCTAAAATAGGCGAAATCACAAGCAGTTAAAAAAATATGATTAAATCCACATTTTTATAACTCATTTGTGATGTGAATACAAAATTCTAACTTTTATGATTAAAACTTAGCTTTACGATTTTTGATCACTTTAAAGCGTAAAACATTTTACATATAGTAGATTTTGCATTTAGGTAATCTTTAAAAGGAGCGTTTGGTAGGAGGTTTAAATTTTTATTTTCCAGGAATCCTATTATAAGAGTGTTATCTTTGGGAATAACTTTTCCAAGTATATATCTTTTAAAGCGTTTGATAAACGAATTGAATTCTCAAAAATATTTTACACGTTTTCAAAATGACCTTGACAAAGTGTGGCAGATGGCGATGGAAGTAATTTAGTCTTTTCATAAGAAAAAATATTCCCTTTTCATGCAAATATTACAATCCCATACGGAGGATGGGATTAATTTATGGACAATATTAAAAAAAATTAATCTCAAAAATATAATATTTTCAAAAATATTTTTTTAACTTTTATATCAGGGGATGTTTTTACATCCACCCCTACCAAATGCCTCCAAAGTGTTTTCGGGCGTTGAAAACATTAAAACGAGCTTTCAACATCCTTAAGTTATATCTAATAATAAGTTATTATATTTTAAAATTAATTTAACGCCTCGAATTAAACTAATAATATATCATATTTAAACCTTTTTCAATTCACTAAAAACGGCGTATGTTAAGATTTTCATAGAAATACTCTTCTCAACAAAACTATTAAGATAAAACTTTTATGTTAATTAAAAAAAGGATAAAACTTTGTAGCTTTTTATATTAATCACGTGACCCATTCTGAAATTATGAGAGAATTATTTGAATGGACTGCAGGTTATTGATGCATCGTGTAACATTCACCAATATCATACAAATATTTTTGATAAAGTAAAATGAAAAGGTGAAATAGGGCCAGTTGTGCTAGGTCCTAATTCGTAATGATAGGGGCGGTGTTACAGCTGCGTGTCTGAATCATGAGCACTTATTGGATGGGTTATAGTCAAATAATCAATTAATTATATTGTCGATATCCGAAGGTGGATATGTCCAGTCCACAATTAACAACTAATTTTCCTCATCATTTTATAGTCATACTCAATTAATGGACTTAGCTCCACATTCCACAAAATTGAATGCAATTCGGCCATGCAAGAATTCAGCGCCAGTTTCATGGTCAATTAAATTAAATTGTTAGGAAGTTGTCGGTAAACGTTCGAGTAAACTAATAAAAACAAAATTATTTTATACTACGTTTGAATTTAAGTCTTATTGAACATTTTAAAACTAATTGTATATTTTTATTGATTGCATACACAAAGTCAATTACACGTAATTATCGCATAGTGGTGACTCTGAAATGTAGGAGATATCCTCACAACTTCATGGAGTCACAAGTTCTCATGTGGTAACCACCAGCCAGTAAGATAGGCGATAGGTTTAGGGTTATCCGAAAGCGTTAAACTATTTTGTCTTCTTTTTCTAATGACAATAAGGGAACATTTTCTTTAAGTTTTGTAATAAAAGAAAAAAAAAAAGGAACAGTTGCAAGTAAGCAGGACAAATTTCCAAAAGTTTATGTAGTTTAAAATTTCTAGCTGAAAATTGGAAAAAAAAATATAAATGGCAAATATTTAATTAATTTAATTTTGATATATTATTAGTGTAAAACAAAATTTACATACTCATTTAATTATATATTATTATATCAGTAAAAATATTTGACTTAACTACCCATTATCTTTAAAATTTTATAAATGAAAATATATGATTGAATGATAGTATAAAACTCTTTAATACTAAAGTGCATCAAAATTAATCTTATATTCAATTTATTAAAAAAAAAAGAAGTTGACTGAAATGGGGTGATAGATAAAAAACAACAGAGAACTACTAATGAGTAACCTAAATGCATTTTATTAGGGGGTGTTCGCGGTTCAGCTCGGTTTAATTTTGAGGCAAAAATTCAATCAATCTAAACAATAAATTTTATTTCAGTTTGATTTAGTTTAGTTTGATTATATTTGAAAAATAGAACCAAACCAAACCATTTAAATCAATTTGAATTGGTATGATTTTCGATTTTTTATTAAAATTTTTTATAAAGTATAAAAAGATAACTTTCATAGTGAGTAAATTAAAAAAATTAATAGATAATTATAAATAGAAAATATTGAGTTAAAAATATAATAATAATACTTGAATAATTTTAGTACAAAAATATTGTAGAACATACTTAATATATATGGATATTTGTAATTTATAATTAATATATATATATAATTACTAATGTGTAATTTATTATTGGTTCGGTTTGGTTTGACTCAATTTTAGAAAATAAAACTGAATCAAACTGATTGATTTTTATAAAATAAGAATAAATGAAAATCAATTTATTTTGAATTTAATCGGTTTTCGATTTTTTTGATCGATTTTTTATTTTAGTTTGGTTTGGATTGATTTTAAACACCTCTAAATTTTATCATGTTTTCCGACGATAATCAACACCCTAATATTTCAATCACATCGATTGTAAAGTGGATAACACAAACTATGCTAGATTTTCAATAAGGATGACAATATATATATACTCGTAAGTACCTAGCCTTGCTCAATCCGTGTTGAGTGGGTTTAAAACCCTAGTTGTAGAGGGGAAGGGCAGGTTGAAAAAACATTGCAGGATAGGATAGTGTGGGACAAAACAGTGTGGATGCGGGTTTAGAGTGTGCACACCCCTACCCTACCCTCACCCCTAATAATAATAAGAAAATAGTTTTATAATGGAAAGTTATGTAAGAACATGATGTGTTTAAGATTATGAAATATATTTTTCAATATTCGATTGCTATTTTATGTTTGTTGTTCTTTAACTTATTTCACTTAACTTTAGTATTTTATGTAATTATAACTTGTGTTCTAATAATTTTAAATAGTATTTTATTTTATTTAGACAAAGATGTGGGAAATTGTGCTGCAGGTAGAGTAGAGTTAGGATGTGACTTTTAAGACTTATGAGTTGTTAGGGATAAGTTTTGAAGGTTGTCTTATCCTTTGCTTGGATGATAAAAAAAATGGGAAGAAAAAAAATAAAAAGAAAGAAATTAGAGAGAAGAAAAAATAAAATAAAAATTTATTCTCTCTCTTATTGTTTGGATAAAAAGAAAATGATATTTTTTTTCTTTTGCTTGATTGGAGAAAAAAATAATAAAAAAAAAATATTTATATTAAATTACTTTTTTATCCTATATAATATAATATAAATATTTTCTTGCATTTATATATAAATTATAATAGTAATTTTACATAAAATCTTTTTCTTTTTAATTTTCTCACCTATTATGGGGAGAAAAGCATTTTATAGATCCCATCACTAATATTTTCTTTCTCTTCTATTTTCTTATCACATCCAAACAAAAAAAAAACTTCAAAATTTCCTCGTTTTTTTTTTTTCCTACTTCTTTCTCCCTCTTTTCTCTTTAAACAAGTAAAAGGTTAGGGTGCAACGCGGATTTTAAGTAGACTAAACCCTACCCTAGCCCATCCTACCAGTTGCCATCCCACTTTTCAAGTACAGAATAACTGCAGCGAAATTTCAAAGCATGTTTTTCTCAAATTCAAACACTCATATTTATTTATTTTTTTCTTTTTATAAGTGTAAATCGTATGCAAGAAAAATATTTTTTTTCCATTTAAAAATCATTTATCCTTGATGAAAGTGAGATTTGACTTTAGAACCTTGTATTTACAGTCCCCCAAAAAAATGTTCAGTCAATTTATATTAGTGAAAAATGCATCTCAAATAAGAGAGGGTAACACTTATTGAGAAAAAAGTAGTAAAAGTTCAGTTTAACTAATTTAGTTATATAAGAGGACCTGAAAACTCTCTTCAGAAGAGTACATTAAATGAAAAAAACACCGTAATATATAGAGATAGAAATAGACAAAAAAATTATAAACAAAACTTAAAAAAAAGAGAGTTAAATTTAAATAACTTGTTTACAAATATACTTTTCGACTAAATACAATGACATCGTTTCTCCACCTAATAGTGAAAAAGAGCTTTGTTATTATAGAACGATAAGTAAAAGGGAAAAATATATTACATGTCTCATTACGGTCTAAGTTTTCATTTGTAAAAACAAAGGATGCAATATCTTGCGAACTAGTTAACTTCAACCAATTTTTCATACGATATAATTTTGTTTTCAACAAAATAGATGAGAATTATTATTTAGATAACGTTTTTACACTAAATTTTCTTATAATAAATGAACTATTTAAATATTTTTAATGGACTCAAATAATACACAAGTTCATCGCCTAATAGTACAACAATATTTATTTTGTAAAGAAGTGCGTGAATTACATCCGTTATCCGTGCCCATCTGGATAGAAGAGATTTGTTCTTAAGAAACATATTAAGAATCAGAATCTTGCACTACTAGTGGTAGCACATGTCGTCATAGTAATAACTATAGAAACCGAAAATAAAAGACCTGATCTTGTAGGCAACCAAGTGCCTAAGAACATACCAAATCCAAAGACTCAATAAATCAAGCAAGTGCTGATCAGCTGAAAGTCTGAAACTGATCAATAACCAATTTGCTCTTCCATATTATTGGCCCAAATAAGTAGCCGGAAGTGAAAAAATACAATCGTGCAAAAACAAAAGAAGATTGCAGAGAAGGTTAATTCACTATTAGGAATAAAAAAAAAAAGTTACAATCTTTCAATATCAAAATAAATAATAATTATCACCAAACAAAATTCAAGAATTAACAGACTGATCTGACATGCCATCTCTTCTCTTACTCTGCTTACTTTTTCCCCCTACAATGAATGAATTGAAAAAGGGAAATATACTACAGAAAATGGAAACTTATCTCAAAAAACAAAAATGTTTACTCTCTATATCGAGACAGTAAAGCACTTTGAATCTAATCACTAAGATACAGTTCACCTAATTGATACATTCCAGGATGAACTTACAGTCGCCCAAAAGCACCCTTCTCACGACCAATTAGCCAAGCACCCACGCTTCATGAGCCGAGATCCAATTTGTTTCCAATGTAGAAAGAAATGGTCCTGCCTTCAGTTTTGAGACAGGTAACAAGCCTGACAAAAACTGCAAATATTAAGCCAAGGAAGATGCCAAAAAGGGACTCAGCATACCAAGTAGATGAATTACATTTAATACTAAATTCTACACAAAGTTTTCGACCTATTTAAAACTTCAAAGGGACCTGGGTTTCCATATTTCTCAAGAATTTAACTCAATTTCTGAAACACTGAAATACGGGATTAAAAATTCCTATCCTGAGGTCCACCATTCTAGCAGTAATTCTCACTCTAATATGACACTAATTGACAGTGTCAATTTTGAAGAGAGATTTAGATTTAGGTGATCCAAATCCCTAACTCCATTCAAGGAATATATATCACAAACTGCTTCACAGGATTGCAATGTGGATTGCATCTGGTCACTGTAGTGACACATATATAAGAGGGATAATTGCCACAAGATAATCACTGCTTTCCACCCACTGAAACAGAAGTTAAACTTGAAGGGCAATGCATATACACATGATATTTACTCCTGCAAGCTAACCATGAAATAAGATATAGTCATTAAGGTAAAAGATAATGTCCATTGATTGCCCTTGTACAAACCAAGAGATTTAATTAAAACCTCCTAATAAAAGACTAAAATCAGTAGATTCGGTACCTATACATTATGTCTGCTGTACTTGTCGGGCAATCTGTAGCATCCAATCAGCATACCCACCAGTACCACCCATCTGGTCCTCAACAAGGTTCGCAAGAAGAAGGAATCCTTCTTTGGGCTGTTCACCTTGCCTCACAAGGTGGCACAACTGGTAATATGCACGGTCAGTATTTCGGAATTTCTCAAGTACCTTCATCAGCCTCCTCGACATTTCGTTACCATGCTCATTAAGAGTAACCTGTTAAAAGAAACAGAACATATACACAAAACCAGATGGATGTCTAATGTTATTCAATGAGACAAACAGAGGAGGAATAAATCACAAATAAATCTAACTCTACTACATTTTGATACTACGTATCTGTACAAGAAGTTATTCAATAGGTTAGGACATCCATCAACACTGGTGTAAATCTAAATCAATCTCACCTCACAGAGTAAACTTATTACAGGACAAATTTCACACAAAATCCACTGTGGATTAAAAAATTTTATCATGAAGTTGATGTGCATAGAATTCCATATTACATACTTTTTTGGATAGAAATTTCATATTAAGTATAACTACTGTTAACTCCCTTGACGTATCTTAAGGTTAAAATATAATACAATTTTCAGTTCAAATATGATAAATATATCAACAATTTGATTAAATACTTGTACCATCACTTTTTTTTTCTAAAATAGCCAAGCAAGAACAATATGATAATTACTTTTAAGTCAACAATATGATAATTACTTATAATTAAATACACATGCATGGAGAAAACCAAAAAGCACCTAGAAGAATTTGAACAAGATGAGATAAAGCACAATAGTGAAGAAAAGATGGGGCCGCTTAAAGAGAAAATGACACATAATAAACATTTGTACTATCTAGCCCTCTCTCCTCTCTCTTGAGTATACACTACCTTTGATAACTCTGCTGCAAAGTCTGTCCCAAGTAAGTTCTTAGCTATATCAGGCGAAATAACTCTACCAAACCATAAAATGAACCGGAAGCCATCATCATATATATAAAGGCCCATAGAATCCAAGCTCTCACGAGTCAAAGGTAACCTTCTATCAATGCTTTTCAAGTCATCAGCCTGAACATAAACCACAGAAACACAAATAATTCAAGAAGCTAACCATTTTATTGGGGACTATTAAAGGCAGTAAATGCATACCTTCAGAAGATGTTCATCAAGTCTAATCAAACTTGGATAGAGAAGTTTCAACAGCCTTTTTATTGGTAGAGTCATCATTGTGTGTCCAGCTGCACACCGCTCGTCCAATGGAACATCCCCATACCCTCCACGGAGAGGTGTTGATCTACAAAGAGCTAATCCATACAAGGGTAGGAACTTTAATGAATCAGGATATATCATTCTGTTCGCCAAGCGATGCTGTACAGCATACAGATTTCGATACTCTCTCAGGCTTTTCACAATTCTTAGTTGCACAGCACTCCTTGCTTCTTCTAGTTTATGAGACAACGTTTTTTCAATTGCTGCAAATATGAAGGCACTGTTTAAGAAGAAGAAAGCTACTAAGATTCTTACATATGATGTCAATAGAACATAAGTCATGTTACCCTACCTAGCCTACTAATCAGAGATACAATTGCACCAGTGTCAGCCAGGCGATACATCTCTCCCAGGTCTGTAACTACTGGAGCTGCTGCGGTGTGTACTCTGATACGCCTTTCTCCACAAGATGCAGTATATCTATTTTGTTGTTAGGAATGGAACTCTTTTTAAATTTCACATTCTAATCATCCTGCCACAATGACATTATCTGAATGGCATGCATGACAGACATCAACATAAATGTAAAAAAGTGAAGGAGAAACAGTAAAACATGCACGATAAGGTGTGGCCAATGTCCTACAAAAATTGAAAAAAATAAAAAAGATAAAATAAGGTTATTTATGTTTTTTCTTGTAATTCCAAGTGCAACACCAAAAGAAAGAAAGAAAGAAAAGAAAAGGATAAACTCTTAAAAAATTGCTTGATGGCTGCATCTTCCACCTATAAATTGCAGACAACTTGATGAAATTAAATTGAATTTCATTTTTTCTTGGGTACAAAATAACTACAATCTGCAAGTGGTCAAAAAGAGAATCTCTTAATGCAAAACATAAGGGGAAAGACAAGCCTGATGATTATCGTAGACATCTACATTGTAAGAATGGAAATTCTGTATTTATTTTCAATGGTAGTAGCATTTCATAACAAAAGATATAAAAAAAAAGTAGGCCTTTTTCCACTAGGTAGAGTTGATTACATGGATCAAACAATGTTATTGTACCATATAATAAACCATGTCTATGATTCAAACAAATTGTTGAGATATAAAATCATTTATGTGTTTCTGCCCAACGACTTAAGCTTTTGCAAGAGTAGGTTCATAAAATGGTATCAAAGCCTCTATGATCAAGTGGCCTAGAGTTCAATCCTTGTTTGCCCCCGTTCTTCTAAATAAATATTAAATTTCAGCACAAGATAGAGCAGATCTGTGCATTGTCCATGCTTTAAGCCCAAAAAGGCTCTTGCGTGAGGGGGCATATTGAGATATAAGATCATTCATGTGTTTCTATCCAATAGCTTAAGCTTTTGGAAGAAATAGTTCATGACACAAACAATTCAAAATTATTAGGGAAGAGGGGGGGAGGGGAGAAAAAATCCACTTAAGTATGCATTATTCTCAAGCATTATGGGAGAAAGGGATACAGCAATGCAACTTGGAAATAGATTGTCTGAGTTGTCAATAATGCTTCTTCAAGAGATAATTGCATGGCAAAGGCTTTATCACAATCTACAGCTGGAAGTGCTAACAAGTCAGTAGACCTTAGCATAAAGTTTCCATGATAAGTTGTGAAACGTACACCTGGAAGCACAAAACCGATTGTCAGCCATTGCATAATACTGTTGCATGAGTCAGAAGAAAACCAAAAGAAGAAAAGGAGGATAAAAATTTCCAAGACATGCACAGACCTTTTGAACATCTAATTCGCATTACAGCCTCCCAGGCAGTTTCTCTGGTAAGGTCTCTCCTTAATTCACTTCTTAGTTTCTCCCCATGAATGACTGATTGGAAAGCTGGATAGTAATACACTTGACCGGCAGTATACTTTGCCAGAGTTCCTAGACAGATAACAAATTATAAGCAGATAGCTCACTTTGGCACGTATATGATCATTAGCACGAAAGTTTACGTCCTTAGAAGATCACTTATACTGAGGGAAGGAAATGTAACAGAATTGCAGAGGAAAAAATCCATGCATTGTTTACAGCCAATAAACTTGCATCAACACATCATTGGCTAATGCCAACAAAGCAGTTAAAGAAAAGGGGAATAATCCTTCAGGTAGACACATCCTTGACTGACACTATTAGCGGGTATTCCACAAATCCTAAATCACATAGCACCATCAAACAACACCATCAAGTAAATGGTGATCATTCAATCAAATTTATTATCCAGAAGTCCAAATGAAGTGATGATCTAATTATGCTCAATGTAGAACTCTTTCCAGAAATCAAGGTTGCGATCTACTCCAAAAGCATTTTAAAGTGAATATGAGAACAGAGCAAATTTTATCAAAATCAGCTGAAAAGAAACACAAAAATTGTGGGAAGCCATAATAAAACAATTATGTGTCAAGAAAGAATCATCACAAATATCAATGAACAGTCTTGTAATCCCCAGCATCATGTTTAGCACTTTTCTGCAAGTTTGGCACCTTTCATTTAGAATATGGAATGTATAAGTTAGAAGTTGTAAACATTTACCTAAGGAGGCTATGTCAGTGTACTTATCACTGAATGCATACACATTCACAGAGATCTGGTATTTGGAAAACTCAGCAGCCATTTGCTTGTAAAATGGATCTTCTGGCAATCTTAACGCATGTTCTTTGTCTGTGCCATAAATGCGAGAATCATCACCACGTAATTTCAAGCGACCAACGCCAAGAGATGGGAGTGAGTTTTGAAAAATTAACAATTTTCCCCCAAGTTGACTCTGCATAAAAGACGCAAGAAAAGGTCACAGCAGAGAAATGCATAAGAAAGAGGGATTTGTTAAATGCATGGGAAAATATGTACTGAAATACCACAAATTCCAAGTGGGTGGTCTTTTAATTTAGCAAACCACGGGTTCCATTACTCTGCATGTAACTTGATTTTCTATATTTTATTTGATTCATCTGATGAATTTATGGTAATACCAGCTATCGTCTCTATGGAAATTATACCAGACCCATACCTAATTAGACCAATTAGCTTAGTAAAGCACGGCTTGGTCATGACAGATTATAAGTTTTCTATCTTCACATAACCGACAACCATTAAATCGACAAATGGCACATTCAAGGAGCACCAAAGTCAAATCATTTGCTCATATAATTGATAAGCTCCCCAATTAAGTTGTCCAGACATTATGTCCCTATAAATTGTTGTAGTTGGGACAAGGCTAGGCATGTTCCAATCTAACCTTCAGCACTTATAGCAATTAATACCCATAGTCTATTAAGTGCTCCTTACTAGTCGATCGGAATCCATAAACTTGGCAAGAGCAGAAACGAATCTTTTAATTTCACTTTTTTATATTACTAAACATCATTTCAATCAAAATATACAAAACAATACAGACAAAACAAGACTGACTATGGGATTTGAGAGTGGCTCATTGAGTTCAAGAAGCTTGTGAAGCTAAGAAAATGAGCTCAGTTTCTCAATGAGTTGAGCTTATTCTCGTCAAGCTAAGCTTGTTTGGCTTGGCTCAACTCAGCTCACTTCCACCCGTAATTATTTGGTGTCAGAAAGCTTGCTATACAAAAGTAATGTAGGAAATCATAATAACATAATTCAAAGTAGAAGGGACTAACATACCATAACCATGAACGCAGCCTTAACGGCAGGACCAAATGCAGATTCCAAATTCATGTTGTCTTGGAACATGGATGGCAAACTATCAAGAAAGGTTTCCACCACACTTCTTGACTCTGATAAGTTGACGAGGAGATCATCTGGCAATGGAACAAAGATGTCATCCAGATCTGACACTACCAACATCTGTGGCTGAATCAAGGATGACTGCGAAGGCATAACACAGAATAATTAGCATAAAATTTGGCCAATTAAGGGGAAGATGGAGATGTAAACAACGTTAATAATGAATAACTGATAATGCTGCAAACCTTTATGTTATAAAAATGTATTGTGCTGTCAAAAGTTGCAAACCCTATTTGTGTTCGTGGAAAGCCAGGCAGCTCATCCAAGCATGACTTGATTGTTTCTGCCACAACCTGCGTTAAGGACAATTAACAAACTATCCAAAATAATGCAGGTTTGGATAACACCTCCAAAATGCAGTCTGAAGCTGACACTTCATTTTGCACTATAGGAAGTTAATTTGGGGCTAAACTGGTTATTTCGTAACCAAAAGCTGTGCCACCCACCAGAAGCTACTGCACCTGACCACTACAATCCTGCACCTATTCTAAGCTCTCGCTCCTATTCTTTTTCACCACCACAATCCACACCTAGTGTACCAATTTAGGAGACTTGTCTCTTTGTGATTTATCTTTTATGTTTTGAATAGCAGTTGTTGGATGTGCACTAATGTTTTCATGTTTATAGTATTGTATATGTGAATTGCTTAATGATTTTAACGTATTTGTATGACTTAAGTTTTATTTTGGCTGTGATTTGTTGTTAGATACATAATTTCAGCTTCTTTTTTTTTTCGAAAAAAAAAATCCGCCTCAATGAATGCGGCCACATCACCTCACCACACCAAAGTGAGGCAGTTTGCTAGGAGGCTGCATCAACCCACTTTTCACCTTGTGACATAATATATTAAAAAGTAAACTAACAAGCTACTATCTTACATTTCAATTAATAAAATGATAGGCAACTAGTAACAACTGAAAAATCATAAGAAATCAAGTGAGGTGAATACAAACTATAATTTACTTTAGTTATTGGAGGCTAAAATTTATGCAGCAAGTACCACATGGAATAAAGTTGTAAAAAGTTAAAAAAATATATATATATTTTGGCCAGTGGCTAGTGCTTCAAAGTCCCACATTGGACAATGAGTGAAACATTCTAGCATACAGCATACTACATATATAAAAGAAGAGGTCATACTTGCTAGTTGCTTGTACGACAGAGGAGAATAAGCAAAATATCCAAGCGTATAACACAAAACAAAAAAGGGGTGCAATGTATCTCTTGCTTTTCCTGGTTGCTTAAATGTAGGCCTTATATGTGGATCTTTGTAACCTAGTACTGGGCTTTTGGTGCACTAAAAAATTCTTTGTTAAGTTTATATATATTTATATATATATATATTTAACAAGAAAACATGTTCAAATTGGTAGACCACCAGTTTTTACAGGTTTGGCATATTTGATTCCCGTTCTTTGCTCTACCTGTTTTATGCGTTGAATGGACCAGACACATGGCAGGTTCACCGGTTTTCCAGTCAAACCAAGATGTCCAGTCTGGTTTTTCAATCACTGGTTCCAACTCTTTAATTTAGGCAACAGTAAGACCACATATTGCATATCAGTACAACCTTCACTCAAACAGACCTGAAACTCTATTTTCTGGTTAGGACAATAGGACTTCCTTAGAATGCAGTACAAACTATACACTGCTTCCAAGCTTCAGTTGCGCATAAGCTAGATTTCATATGAACAAAACAACTGTCACTTAAAAGAACAACAAAACCTACTAAAGGCTAAAGAGCTAAAAGTGAAGCGCTCACCTCAATCATTCCACTTCTAACAGCAGATATGGAAACATCAATGAGGAAGAAATACACAGGTGGCATAGGAGGCCGAACCATATATTCAGCTGGGGCTACAAACTCCACAGTACCCTTTGTAAGTTCAGGTCGTTGATTCAAATCAACTCTTCTGCCAGTGGCATCTAATTGTGCGTAATATTCACTAGGAACTGTACATAAGGTTCAATATATTAGCATTTTAAGAAAGATAATGTTAAAAAAATTACATATGCAAGAAACATTAAGGCAAACAATCAACTTTCATCATAGGGTGATGGAGCATGTAGAAACTTTCTTCATGTGTCACTGCCAATTAAGTGTTTTAGTATTTGGGTTTCAAATCTGTGTATCTAAGACTACTAGATATTCTAGCTACTCAAGAATAACTGCTGTCTATTTGATAAGTTAATTAAGGCTAGAAACGTCTAATCTCAGAATGAGGGGCCTAAGTAATTATAGGCAGTCCAAAAGTCAGTCAGAAGTTATTAACTTAGCCACTTAAGGGTCCAGTCAGTTCTACATGCTCTTTTAGCCCAACACCTATGAGAACTTGATGAGTCGATTCGCCTACATGCCACAAAAATTCTCATAGAATCAAGAATGAAGTTTTTCGTTCTGTATATGTCAGATCATGATTTAGTAACTGCATCCAATCTCCAAAATAATCCCAATTGTTATGAATTTTCTCTTTTTGGAATGGAATATTAACAGAATCCCCATGAATAGGATTAGGAGCAAACCTTATTGATATTTACAAGTTTGACACCCATGACAGAGTGACATCATAATCCACCTTATAAACGTAACAAGCCAAGTATGTATATAATTTTATCAAGTGCCCCCTTTGGGCACATATTCAATAAAATGGGAATAATACAGAAATCAATGAATCTTCAAAACTACTACGCATGTTATTAGTAAAAGAAAAAAAAAGTATGACGGCCTTTAGTCACTTTCAAATAACATATTTCATATGTAACGCAAATGGAATTGAAAAGTACCATCATTAAGCAATGAGCAGACATTGCAGCGGAACTTTCTTCCGGCTTCTGTAAATGTCACATAAGGATTCACATATGTCCGGCATCTCCTGCAACGTATGACACCAGTGGGAGCAAAATTAACTACAGTCACCTCTTCCTGAAAACAAAGAACATTAATGAACAAATGAAGAAAATAACATGACAAGCATGGGTTACTGGTAATCAAACATGAAAAATAAGGCACTAACCCCATCCAGAGGTTCTGCAAGAGGACACACAACTGCTCCAAGAGGCAGATGCCACCTTGAAGCTAAGGATTGGGAGCTGGGTATTGCACTTGTCGTGAGTCGTAGATAGCTGGGATCGCAGTTCATGGGATACATCTCAGCTAAAGCCTTCGGCTCCATGTCACCCTCCAAAGGCCTTGGCAATTCCTTAGCATTAATTGATGGCTCCATGAGTCCAGGACGAGTTTGAATTGAGAGCGAACTGAAGTCTTCTGTCAAGCCCTGAACAGCACCTATAGGCGGCCCAGATCCTGGCTGCTGGATGGGCTGGACGCCTAATGGAGCAGCCACCGGAGGCGGCGGAACATAACCACCTTGATGAGGAGCAAAAGGTGAAGGCGCCGCAGGGGTGACAGGTCCATAATTTCCTTGATTGGCAGGGTAAGGGGAATGCATAGGCAGCGCAGGCGCTTGCATTTCTACACCAGGCTGTTTACGAGCATATCCAGGAAACGATTGCTGAAACGCAGGAGAAGGAACACTCGAACCGGAAGTAGCAGGGGCGGCATTGAATGGGGAAGACCCCATTGGAGCAAATGGTGTTTGTGGCTGTGGCTGCTGCTGTTGCTGTACAGAACCTGGAAATGACTGTACTTGGCTACCAGAATGCTGAATTGACGGCTGCCCCCCCATCGGTGGAGCACGCGGCGGGGAAGGCACTTGAGAAGTCGACGAAAATTGCGGCACCGGAAACCGCTGGAAAGGTCCGCCAGCAGGTGGAACAGCATTGGATGTAGGAGGAGGAGGCACCGAGGGATCGTTAAACCGGCCCAGCGGCGCAGGCCTGAAACCCGCCGAGGGTCCGGAGGACAAAAATGGTGTGGAGGCCAAGGGAGGGACCGGAGGAGTGGGTCGAAAAGAAGGAGGCTCTGATCCAACCATGGAATTGGCACCACTTGATGAAAACGGTGCCACAGTCTGTGAAGGAGGAGCAAAAGGTGGTGGCGGTCTTGAAGGGAACGTTGAACGACCAGGGTTTTCAGTCCCCATAATACTTCACGGACAAAGATCAAAACCACTTGTTAGCTTTTAATTTTTGTTATAGCCCCGGTTCCATCGCCAAGCAAAGCCTGCCAGAGACTGCAATTTGATACATGAGAACTTGCGACACAGTTTCACTGACGTAATTGATGAGAATCAGACGAATTGGTGAAGAAGGATCATGGAGAAGAGCAACAAGAATGAGAATTGAGTAGTTATCAAATTTAAGTGAGAGAGATCGAGAGAGTGGAAATTGAAATGGAGAATAGAGAGAAAGAGAGACTCACCGCTGGGGCAGTGTGTGCGAGTTGGATGATTGGATCGGATGCTGAATCGGGCGTGCGCACGTATTAGTTGTTCACTGCTTCTAGCCGGATCTCTTTTCTCTCTGGCCATCACGCCGTAGTTGTATCTTAATATACATATCCTATAATTACAATTTTGATACTATTTTAGGCGACGTCTTAATATGAGTAAATATTCTAATAATATTTTTAAGTATCTTAACAATATCTAGGATACCAATATAATTATTCGTATCTCCAATAATTTTAAATAATAACTAATCTAATATATTTTAATAAGATAATATTTTTAAAATTTAAACAAAATATCTTATTCAAATAAAAAAATTAAAATATTATAGTAGATATAAAATTTTAAATATTAAATTTAGATTAAAAGAATAGAATATCTAATAAAAAGAAAAGATAAGAGCCATATATAAAACTTATTTGAATGAACCTTTTTTAAAAGATATTTTTTAAAATGATCTTTTGAAAAAGTAAAAATTATTTTATATTTAGATATAAAAGTATTTTATATTTAATATACTATTAAAAAATCTTCTTTAATTTTTAAACATATTTTTTATGTTATAAAAAAATATTTTTTTCTAGAAGATAAAAATTATAGCTTCTCAAAACAGATCTTTTTATTTTTTTTCTAATGATTTTACTTTTACTAAAAAAATTTTACTCAAACATTCCCAAAAACATTATAAGTTCTTTTTTTTTTTATCAAAATAATAGTACCCAAATAAACACATAGAATTATTAAAAGCTACTAAAAACTAAAGAGGCTCACTATCATAAATCACAACTCAATTTATGACTTTTTATGTCTTTAGTGTGTGTGTGTGTGTATCTTACGATTCTCACTGTGCTAGACTACAATATGTGAAAATTTAAAAAATCAATACACGATATGACAACTACAATCATGCCCTTCTCCTTGGCTTTGTCCCTACTCTTGGAGTTTCACATTTGCTTTACTTTGTCTGGTATATATGATTCACAAATAGCTCCACAATCTGTAGAAGATGTTTACTTGTGATATTTTGAGCTCTGAAGTTAAACTAGCATAGGAGGAAGCACGGACTCGAAAGAAGGGCAAAATTGTAATCAGATAAATCGTAGTAAAAGTAGGGACAAAATTATAATTTTTATATTATAATAGCAAAGTTGTAATTAGGGATTTATGGTTGTTGAGAGGAGCAATCGCATAAAAATCCCAATTTTCTAAGATTTTGAGTCCCCACGACATTGGTAGATAACTAAAATATCTGTACCAACTTTAATCTGAGATCTTCTATCGATAGTTTTGAATAAACATGTGGGATTACTCACATAATATTACAATATCTCGAGTAGCTTAGAATATCTGAATTGATAGCCAGACATCTTGAATTTATTTGCAAGGGTCCTATATTGTTATGACAAATCTAAAGAAATAACCCTACAAAGATTTAATAGATTTGTTAGAAGAGTAGCCAAATTATATGGCCTAAGATGAGCCACTCAAATTTAAGCTTAGGAGAATTTAATTTGTGTTTCAAACCCACTAATGAGATTTAACCTACTAGCTTAAGAAGTAAGTCAACATTTCTCCCCATTATACCCCTAAAATTTCGGCCACTTCCCCCTCCATTCACTTACCTTCCATTTCCTTCTTCATCCTCATTTTCTTCTCACCACCTCCATGGCTATGAGCTTCAAGCTCATAGTTGATGGCCTTCTTGGCCTCAAAACACCTTGCTCATTTTGTGAAAATTATTCCTCATCTCCTCCTCTACAAAACTCCCTATTAATTTGATGATCAAGCGTCAAATGGAGTCTCTCTATCTTCATATAGGTTGCTGCCATGAAGGGAAATGAAAGCTAGGAATTGTTTAGGCCTCCTTGCTTCCATAATTTCAAGAATCTTGAGGTAGGTAACTCAAATCCTTAGCTTTGTTTGTCTTTTAGGGGCTTTGTTATTGATGTGGTTTTCTTTGTACCATCCATGATTTATTCTTGTATGATGGTATTTTGACTCCTTTCTAGTGCTTTAAGATAGAAAAAACTTGGTTTAGATTGAAGTATAAATCAAAAGATCAAGAAAAACACCAAACAGAGAAAGCTGTTGGAAGGAACCCTAGTGACTGTCTGTATAGTGAACGGTATTTCACAACCTATAAAGTTCAAATTCAAATAAACTAATTTTAGATGAAACTAGACTTCTAGATGAATCCAACATATAAATTATAGGACTATTGGACTTAAAATGAAATAGTTACGATTTTTAGAAATTAGCCATTGGATTTCACTCTCTGTCCTGACCAAAATGTGATATGAAGGACATAACTCACCCTATATAACTATAAATTAAGTGGAACCAATTTTGTTAGAAAGGTAATACACAGGGGAACATGTCCATAAAATTTCAGAATCACATCATGAGTGGATTTCCTCTAGTAATTCCTTGAATTTGAACTATACTCTATTTAGGTTGAAACGAGATAGCCTACTTAAGGAGCTCATAACTTGAGCTCTACTTGCCCAATCAAAATGAAACTTATTGGGATTGAAAGAGGGTTCAAATATTACCTATTGGTACAAATTTTGGATTAAAATGATGAAATTTGGATTTTTAGTGATTTTTTAATTTTAAGTGTGTAAGTTTGTCCTAAATAGGACAACCTTGAATAAAACTCTAATAACTCAAGTTATACGCCTCAAAATTTAGTGAAACTAAAGAGGTCTAAAAATAAACTAACAAGGCTATAATCCATTAAATTTTTAGATTAAAATGAATTAATATGAAATTTTAGCGTAATTTTTAAGTTTAGGGCAAATTTGAGAATATAAGACAACTTAATAAGCTTCAAGGTTTAGAAACTCCATAGACCACAGAGAGCAAAAGGGCTGAATCGTATATGGAATTCTCATAAAAAAATGATATGATATTGATATATTGATATGATGATTCTAATTACTATGACTGGCTAGCTATAATTATACTGTCTGTGTATGGGGAAGCCTTATGTTTTAGTTGTTATGCTGCTTGGTAGAAGTATAAGTATATGAATGCTATGAGTATTTATATGTTATGTACATGGGAATCATGCATGCAAGAATGTTTGAAAGCAATATATGAAGCATATGCATAAGTGCATATAGCATGTTCATACATAGTTATGTACAAAAATGAAAAAGATAACAAGAACTTACAAAAGGACATACCAAGCCTCCACCTCATAGTGGGCTAGGGCAGTACTATCTAAGAGAATTACTTGGGCCAGCCCTTGAATAGATTTAAGGAGAATATGTCAGTATGAGAGTCGGGGAAAGTAAACTCAGCAATCATGTATAGGAAAAGACTCGATCTTGAGAAGAAGGCTGTTACCCAGAGGTGAGAGAAGCCATTCATCTCCAGGGGACCAAATGCAGATGTTCTAATTGCAAGTTAAAGGAAAAGGTAACAAAGTCAAGTACACTTGGATAAGTGAAGTATGAGCACCAACATATGCATATTTAATTATCTTATTATGATGCAATGCTATTATAATTATGATTGAAAGTTTATATTGTTACTGCTATTATGCTTATTATGAAACATGCCAAGTGATTGTTAAAAATAACCCACTTCGAGAAATATGTTTTCAAACTTAAAATTGAACCAGTGCCTATGTGTATATGTGTATATGTTTTTATAATAAATCAGAGCGGCTGGAATGTTTATGATGGCACTCTATGTGCTTAGTGGATTGAGTATTCCTACTGAGAATCTTAGATTCTCACTACTTACTTGTATGTTTCGGTTAACATTCTAGTATACAGATTAGACCTCAAGTCTGCAGCGGATGTCGCGGGACATTTACAAAACGCAGGACTTAGACTTGACCCTAGTTCGGTAAACTAATGTGGGCGGCCGACAACCACGAAGTGACAATCGCAAGCTAATACAAGTTCTTTATACAGTATCGTTAAGTTTCTTTTAAATTGTAATTATTTTACTTTAGATATATCAAATAGTTGGGATTTCAAATCCTTACTCAGTAAAGAAGTATGCAGTTTTAAGGGTCATATATTATATTTTTCTTATTTAAATATCTTTTATAGCACTCATAGCAACGCCAAATATAGTCTCATGACTCAAGCATAGTGTATATGTTTGGAGGGTGTTATATTACTTATTTTCAAATGGGTGTAATTACTGAGAGCAAGAAAATGATGCATTGGAAAATGTTAACTATTTTTCATTTATCTAGTAAAATGAGTTTAATTTTGATATATTGTTAATATAGAAAAATTTTATATAAATATTTAATCATATATTATTATATTAATAGAAATATTATATTTAGTCATTCACTATTTTTAAAATTTTATAAATAGAAGCATATAATTTGATAAGAGTGTTTGCACCGATAGTGTATCAAAATCTATCTTAGTAAAATTCATACCAAATGGAACTGATGTTATGTATTATTCAATATTTAACACACTTGTGTGTAAGTTATTATTGTCTTTCACTTTTATTATTTTTTTAATATAATTATTGATTATTGATGTGGAAAATCTTAAATAATATATAGCACTATTTTTTTTCTTTAGAATTATCAAAGAATTTCTCATGTTTCTATTAATGTAAGGAGTAAAAATGAATGGTATTTGTCAAAAATGAAACTTAGATTAAATTTCTTATATTTTAACTATTTAATTTTTAAATTAAGTAAGGATAAGTAAAAGTGTTTATTAGTATTGATACACACTCTTAACTTTTTGACAAAATTTCTAAACTAGTCCCTTTCGAAAACACTATAAGAAAAATTTGTCCCTGACAAATAAAAAAACCTCAAAATAGTCTTTGAACATTAAAAATGTGGGTAATTAGTCTTTTCCCAGGACAAATTAGTCCTTAAAAAATATATCATAGGAACATATTAGTCTCTAAAAAACATTGATTTTTAATCTCCCAAGGACTATTGTTGGACTTTTTATTTGTCAATATGAATTTGTCCTGCAATGTTTTTGATAGGGACCATTTTGAGAGGTTTGTCTAACTTTAAGTTACTTCTCTAAAAAAAAAATGTTGATATGTTCTTACTTAATTTGAAAACTGAATAACAAAAGCATAAAAAAATGTAATGCATCCTTTATGTAAACAAGCACAAACAGTTTACGTAAAAGGAATGAGAGATATAATAGTAATTTTATTTTTTGACAGTCAAATAAATGTGGTAATTTTATTTAGATGAAGATGAGTTCAATACATCCAAAAATCTCCTTGCTCGAAGGCTAGTTTTGCCAACGCATGAGCTACCTTATTGCCATTTATCCTAATGTATTTACATGTTCAAGAGATGAAGCTTTTGCTAGTTCTGAGAAACTCCAAAGTGATTACTGCAAAATATGTATGGTTCTTTCAGTCAAATTGCATGGCCTGGATAAGCTCTACGTAGTCTAATTCACTCTTGATTATGAAACATGTTCTAGTGCTAGTTGTAACACCGTTTTAACTACAGTACTATGCTTAAATCATAATACCATAATTAGAAGTATGCCATGTACGGGGGTCTTATCTCTTAATTTAGTTTTATTTCAACTCAAGTCTTGTTTGTGTTTGCTCTAATAAGGCATATGCATAATAAAATATTTTCGATGCACTTTGCATATATAAACTTGTTTATACAAAGAGTAAAATGTAAATGAAGTGCTAAAGTGGGAAATCATACATGTACTAAAGGTAACTATAGCAAATAATTTACATAATATCCAGTTCAATATTTACATATCCCATGTATTTCAACTACAAGTCTCTAAGTACATCAAATGTGAGACCTCCCTCTAGATCCTATAGTTAACCCACATCAAAGTAATTAGAACCCAAAAGGTCCACGTAGGGACACCTATCGAATACATGAGAGCAAAAGAAGTCCGTGTCTATACTTGTGGCCCCAATAACATATAGTTCAAAAGAGGATCACCTTATATAAGGAACATTAGTTAAACCCCATAGTAGCTAAACCGCCTCCCAAAAGGTCCTATGTAAACCTCTACTCCAATTCAGGGGTATGGAAGCCGTTTGCCAAGATGCCTGCAACGCCAGGCCCATCGGGTGGATATCCGCTGCCTCCAGAAGAAGGAGATGAGGAAGAAGAGGAGCTTACCTTAGAAGGATCAAACTCCATGGATGCTGAAGGTGAAGGTTAAGGCGGTGCAAATGCTGGGTGCACCATAAACAAGGGAATCTTGTCAAAAGGTCAAAACGGAAACTACAAACAATTGCTAGAAAAATATGTATAGTCAAAGACGCGAGCTAGCCGTTAGGTATAGAGAGTCCAGGGTACAGTCATAGTGCCACTACCACTCAGGGACCTTGGCGAAGAACACTATCGCCACCGTCATCATCATCTAAGAATGACACAAATACACACACAATAAGGATGAGAATGTAGAATTTTCAATAGGGTCTCCTAAACCATCACACACACTCACATCATTATCATTCTCAGCTGTTTCGGTTTATGTCAAAAAGCATTTGTGATAGAGAATAACATACAAATTTTAGTTGGTAAGTTCTTGAAAACTCTTTATCCAAAGCAAGTTCATTTTATTTACACACTTGACAAATAAAAGAGCAATTTCATAATAATGATAGCGAGTCTACAGGAGAATAGAACTTATGCATATGCAGGTGCAAATAAACTGATTATGCAAATGCACTTGGTCCCCTGGGAGTATTTGGCCTTTCTAACTCATGGGTAATAGTCTACTTTTCAAGACCGAGCTTGTTCTTATAGTTAGTTGCCAGATTTACTTTCTTTGACTCCCACACCGATCATTCCCTTTAACGTATTCCAGGGCTGGCCAAAGTAATATAAAATTATAATCATCTTATAAGCTCATTTAATCATATGCATTTTTCATTTGTATTCATGCATGAGAATGCTTAATGTGCTTATGATTATTCCACGTAGCTTATTTTTCAACATGCTTCTGCCTGTAATTCGGCTGCATGACAACCTTAATATGAAGATTTCCAAAATTGACAATAGAGCTAGCAGCCACCCAGTCATAGAAACAACAGTCTTAACATAGTACCAATAAGAATTTAAGCATAATTATCATTGTAAAGGTATAGAAGTCTCAAGCTTAGAAATTCTAATGCATGGCTACATCATAGCTTAATACATCAATATGGTGACAACTCAACACATAATTGCATAATCTCTCATTCAAATTAGGTCCCATATATTTTGGAGACCCTTAAGCCACTTAACTCACAAGTTTGGCTCAATGTCCTTAAATCTGTCCAAAACTTACAAATTGCACCAAAGTTTTATTTTAATTCATTTTAATCTCAAATGTTACTGGAATGTAGCCATATTAGTTTACTTTCCAACATCTTTAGTTTTACTCAATTTTGATAAGTATAGCTTAAGTTATTTTAATTTTACTCACTGCTGTCCGATTTCAAAATAGACTTGTACACCTAAAACTAGAAAATCATTAAAAATCCATCTTACTTTCTTTTACCTCAAAATTTGGCTAGACGATACTATATGAACCTTGTTTCAAATTCAACAAGTCTCACTCAATTTGAGTAGGTATAGCTTGAGTTATGAGCTCCACATTAAAACTGCCCTATTTTGAATCGTATAAAGCATAAGGCAAATTCACTGATTTACTAGGAGCAATCCACTAAGAATTTGAATCTAAAATTTTATAGATATAATCCCCTATGTGTTAGCTTTCTAACAAAACGGTGGCACTAAAATTGAAATTGTATAAGGTGAATTATGCCCATCACAACCTATACTACTCAAGTCTATGGTCTTTAATTTTCAGCCAGATTGAGAAAACCATAATTTCCTCTTCGAGTTTTTTAGCTTGAGATGTTCCCTTTGTGATACACACTATTCACGGACTCTTCAACAGCAGTTTTTCTATTTCAGAGTCATTTTGATTTCCTAGCTTATCTCTCATCACCAACCAAGTTTTACTAACCTTATTAGAATAAGTTCTATTCGCATCATATCAACTTCAAAATTAGTAGAACAAAATGAATTAAGAAAACCTTGGCTCCCAAGAAACCATATAATACAAACAAGTTGTAAGAACCTACCTCACTTCCAAGTTTGTAAGTTCCCCAAGACTTGCTCCCCAAGTTCTCTAAACCAAGCGAGCACCACAAAATCCTCTTCCTCTTCTCTGGGTGGCTGAAGCTTATAGTACCAAAAAGGGAGGATTTTTGCTTCTTTTATGAATTAGGTTATGGTTGAAAGGCTTGGATGTTGAGTAGTATGATCAAAGATCAAGAGGAAGGCAAGACTTTAAGCAAGAGAATTTCAAAAATGGAGGTGGAGATACAGAGGAAAGAGTTCAAAAATTCAAGAGGAAAGGAGAGAGAAAGTGATGAGTACAAGTGCTTATCTTGTAACATCCCCAATTTTCCTTGTGTTAAATTATTTTCCATTTTTGCCATTTCATTCTATCCGAAATCAGAACTCGCCTCCATTCTGCTTAAAGTCGGAACTCATGTCCATTTTATTTAAACTCAGTGATCAATTCGGAAATCGAAACTCTTGTCCATTTTGTTTGAGCTTAGGAGCGATTTCCGATATTGAATTGGTCCAAGTTTCGAGATTATATAAAGTCCCGACTTTCGGGTATGTAAGGTTAATGTTTTTGTTCCCTACTTCCTGGGTTATGTTTAGTATCGATTTCCGGGATTAATTCTGGACTGAGTTTCAAGATTATATGTTTAATAAGATAGCGAGTTTGGAATTACGTGTATGAGTTTTAAAGCGTCCTAGTTCTTGAATTCTGAGGTTCGAGTATAAGATTCCACATTCTGGTACCAACTTTCAAGTTTATGTTGAAGATACCCAACTTCCGAGTTTAGGTTCTATATTCTTGTCTTTGACTTCCGATTTTAAGACGATTTATGTATTGTGATTTCCGACCTCCGACCTTAAGTCACAATTAGTCTTTTAAAACTTTTATGAATGTGTTTCCTCAGTTCCGGGTTTCGACATTAATTATACTTGATCTAGCTCTCTGTTTGTTAAGTTTCGAGTTCTGATATTAACTAAACTTGATCTAGTATTCATACATTTCGCATAATAATATTAACGAACTATTACTTAGAATTATCGCTAATTCTTGCTCAACGTTGGAACTCATGTTTATTTTATTTGAACTTAGAAGATCACCTCGAAAACTGGAAATCTTGTACATTCCAATTAAACTCAGTGATCAACATGGAGCTTGGAACCTGATATTGCTTATTCTGCTTGAACTCGGAGCTAAAAACCTTAGAACTGAACTAGCCAAATTTAACACTTCAAACCCAAGATTCAATGGCTGAGAACTCACCTACTTTACCCCCTTAGGATGGCGCCATTTTTAGCCACTAGCTAGAGGAGGAGTGGCCAAGCCCCCACCACCCAACTCACCAACCACACCATGACTCAACCACTATAAAATTCAGCTAACTTCCACTTTCCTCCCTTGATATTCTCGACCCCATCAGCAGCTGCCTCTTCTCTATTCCTTCTTCATTCTTCTCCTCCTCACTTCACCTTACTTCCACCCTCAAGCTCCATCCCTCTTCCACACCAAGAACTTGCATCTAGCCAACATCTACAACAATCTAGAGGTAGGATTTCTAATTTCTGCTTCTTGTTTTCATGGATTAAAGCTGTATGAGAGTTCAACTCTCTTCACTTCTTTGATGATATACTTGATGCGTGTGATGATTTATGGCTGGTTGATTAAGTTTTTGGAGGGATTGAGATTGAATCTTGCATGGAACGTAAGATAGAGAGCAAATTAGAAACTAAAAACATAGGAGAACCTATGGCGGTCCGTACGGCAGAGTGTACAACTCTGCCTACAGCTATTTAAATTTGATGAATCCATTTTTATATGAAAATAGACATTTAAAGATTTCCATACATATATCATATAAGGCCATTGGATTAGTATTGAGAGAGATATGAATTTTTTAAATTTGATCTAGGAATCAGGACTTTCATCCGGGCAGTGTGAATTGAGAAGGCTGTAACTCACCCTACACAACTCCAAATTGAGTGAAACTAACTTTTTTAGAAAGCTTACACATAGGAGAACATTTCATAAAAAGATTCCAAGCTAGATATAGTCCCATTTGATGTCAGTGGTTTGAGGAATTTTTCCTATGTCCAAACTGGGCTAAAATAGAGCAGTTCAGGAAGGTCAAATTTCGGGGCTTATAACTCAAGCTCTACTAAAGAAAATGAAATGAAACTTCTTGCAAATGAAAGCTTGTCTTGTTAGCTTTAATATGACACCAATTTTGTATGATTTGATTTTGGTTTCGATTTTTAGAGAATTTTTACTTCCAAGAGTGTAATTCGGGCTAGTGACCGAATAGGCTGAGGCAAAATTTAAATATCTTGAGCTACACATATCTAAATGAGATGGGACTAAAAGGGTTGGAAACTAGACACATAAAGCTATGACATATCCAAAATTTAGGTTTAAATGAGTTGAATTGGACTAAAGGTGGATTATACAAAATTCGGGCAGAACTTAATATAATTGGTAGAAATGACCAAATTGATGGTTTCACAAGTGTTAGTGAACATATAAGACTTGAGTTGATGGTTGCAAGTTTTACATTGATAGATATGTTAGATTGATTATACTACTATGACTGATTTGTCCGTAGGAGCTGGCACTATGCAAGGGGAAGTAGGTCTGATCCGTTATGCTGCCAAAATTCTGGCAGAAATATGTGAATCATATGAATGTTATAAATATTTATATGTTATGCTCCTAAGGTTCAGATATGCAAGGATAAATTTAAGTATGATATAAGTTATGAGAGCTTATGCTATGGGTGATTATACTTTGAATATATTACATTTACATGCCATGTTCATGTATGCCATGCATACAAGCATAATTAGAATATGATATGAGAAATAAGGTGTGAGATATATCCATGTATGCACAAAGCATCTTCACGCATGATAAGATATGGAAAGGAAAGATGATAAGAACTTACAAGAGGGACGTACTAAGCTACCACGTGAGGCATGGTATAGACCTAGCTAGCATGGACCAAAGCAGTACTGTCTAAGACTTGGGCCAGCCCTCGACCAGATTTAGTGGGAATAGACCGGTGTGAGGGTCGGAGAAAGTAAATCCGTCACTCATGTATAGGTACGAGCTCGAACCTAAAAAGCAGGCCATTGCCTAGGGGTGAGAAAGGCCATTTACCTCTGGGGGACCAAGTACAGAATAGTAAGATCAAGTTGCAAGTTAAAGGAAGATATGACTTAAGTCAAGTGCACTTGCATATAATCAAGTATGAGCATCTATATGTGCATATTCAATTATCTCGTTAAGTTATAATGCTAATATGATTCTCGTTGAAGCTTATTATACTATTCATATATATATGTTTGTCATATGATATGGTAAGTGGTTGATAAAATATAACCCGCTTCGAGAAAGGTATTTTCAACTTAAAATTGAACCACTATTTGTTTATATGTGCTCATATTTTCACAATAAACCGAAGCGGCTGGATTGTTTATGATGACACTGTAAGATTGGTTTGAGTTTACCTACTGAGAACCTTAGGTTCTCACTGTCTGCTTGTATGTTTTTTCTTTCCGTAAACACTCTAGCACCCAAGTTAGAAATCAAGTGCGAGGCAAAGTACAGAGCCACTCATTGAGCAAGAATCGGGCGTAAGCCAGATCAAGAGACTATTGAAGCTAGCTAACGATTAGTCGAAAGTAGACGCTATGTATTATGTCAGTCACAATTCCTTTTAAAGTGTAATTATTTTATTCTCTATGTATCAGAGACTATTAGTCAGTAATAAAGTGAGCAGTTAAAGGGCCATGTATTATATTTTCCATATTTTAAAGATTTCTTAGCACAGTGACAACCTTTTAATATAACTCCATGACTCGAGCATGGCTTATATGATAGAGGTTGTTAAATATCTTCCCTAATTTTTTGAGTTTTATAAAATTACATCTAAAATTAAAATTAAATTTCCTTAATTTTATTGTGTTGTCATCTTTTTTCTTAAAAGATGACTAGTGTGGCAAATTCTTAGCCACACAACTTAGGGTTTATTGAGGATATTTAGGTTCTCTTATATTTTAAATTTCTATCGGATCAATTTCTTGTGTTACAAGATATTGCTTGTAAAGTTTTCTTTGTTGAGTAAAATATTATTATTTTATTACAAAGAAACTTATGACCACATTATCCTATGGTTAACATTACCCTATTATCTTATATATATATATATATATATATATATATATATATATATATATATATATATATATATATATATATATATATATATATATATATATATATATAAATTATTCTAACAATTAATTATTTAACAGTGTTAATTATACACATTATTACTAAGGGCATTACACTAATTGCATTCCCCTTTTAAGCCCTAGAGCTTCTGCCTCCTACACATCAAGTTGCTGTTGAATACACCATAATCCCATCAAGAGTATATTGTCTTCAAAGTCACAAACTACTGCGTCTAAATCCCATTTGCTGGCCATTGTGTTCGCGGGCTTTAGTACATGTTCCCTTGGCTTTGTATGACAATTCTTGAAAGCAATTATGAACTGAGATTATTTTTGAAACAACCATTTCTACAAGCATGTCCTTCCCATTATTGCATGCTATCCACATTCTATGGGCCAAGGATAGAAAAAGTTTTGCATTTTTCTTGGGGAATTGCTACATAATGTGTTGAAACCACACTATTATCGGTTCATTCAATTGTCTTGCCATCATGTTGCTTAAGGATGAGTTTCTCGACACCTATTCCGCCATACACAATCTTTAAACACATGCTCTACTGTTTCTAAGTGTTTGCCACATCTTGGACATGGTGCATCTAGCTCCATTCCGTTATCCTTAGCCCCAATCTCATTGGGATTGATTTAACGTATTTTGACCAATATCCTCCTTTGGCTAATATTCAAGATGTATTTTGGATACTATGCTAAGTTTAGCTAGGTCAAAATCTCACCTTAGCCTTTAAAAAGCCTACTTTTGGATAGTATTTCACCTTTATTCCAAGGCCCAGGGTTCAAATTTTGTCAACAACCTCCAACCTTATTTCGTCAGTAAAGCCAAGTTGAAGGATTTGAAATTCTTGAAATCCATCCTCCTCTATTTTTTTGGCTCACATTGAGTGTCCCATTTTGCCTAATGTATCTTCCTTGTCCCCTTTTGCTCCATCATAAAAAATTGTTGATCACGAATTCTACTTTATGGCAAAGGTCCTATGGCATCATAAACATCCCATGATATAGGTTGGAATTTATTAAGCCACTTATTTTGTAAGTAACTCCTTTCTTGTCTTGGATAAAGATTTCTCTTTTCATTCTATCAGCTTCTTCCAAACTTTATTCAAGACAAAAATCAAATACTTGTTTTTTGGATTTCCCTACGAAAGTTGATAATCCTAGATATTTAGAATGATTCTCTATGCCTATATACTCATCCATCCTTAAATCTTCATTTATCCGTCTATTGACACATTTTGGCTAAAGGAGATTTCGAATTTGTCCACATTCATCATTGGGCTAAAAGCTTGCTAGTATAGATCAAGAATTTTCTTTAACTCCTCCACCTCTTGGTTTGTGGCTCTTGTGAAAAATATGTTTTAATCTACAAAGGAAATATGTAATATCTTCGGGGCCATTCTAGAGCTTTTAATTCCATGTATCATTTTCCTTTCTTGTGCTCTAATAATCAATCCTAAAAGCACCTTAGCACATAAAACAAACAGAAAAATGAGAGGGGGTCTCCTTGTCTCAGTCCTCTAATGGCGAGAATCGTTCACAAGGGCCCTATTTAGAAGCACAAAAAATAACATCATTGAAAAACAACTCAAAATTAGATCCATCCATTTTTTAGGAAAGTCTGTAGTCTCCAAAACTCTTCTAAGAAAATTCCATTCAACTCTATCATAGGCTTTTGCCATATCAAGTTTCACCTTCATATAACCCTTCTTGCCCCTTGTGTTTTCCCCCCTCATAAAATGAAAATTTTCAAAAACAAGAAGCACAATTTTAGTAATAAGTCTTCCAAAGACAAAGGCACTTTGGTATACAATATGAGGAAGGACTAGTTTGAGTCTATTTGCTAAAATCTTAGTAACAAATTTTATGATTGCATTGCAAAAAGAATGGGCTTGAAATCCTTCATATGCCTCTGGTTTTTCACTTTTTGGATTGAGTAGATAAATGTATGGTTGAAATCTCTTGGGCCTACTTCTTCATTTAGTACATTAAGCACTATAGATGATAATTCCCCTCCCATAGTCTTCCAATATTTTTGATAAAAAATGGCCTGAAATCTTATTAGGCCAGCGAGCTTTGGTTACATGCATTTTGGAATACTTTTTCCCTCATAAAAGCAAACTCAAGAAAATCTTTTATATTAGTGCTCAAGCACACTACTTGCCTTTTTGATATCTGCTGTGTCACCTACTTCAAATAGTTTTTGGAAACAATTATTAACCATTTGTGCAATCTCTTATTCCTCAAAGAGACTAGTACCTTGCTCATCCTTCTCTAGTCAATCCAATTTGTCCCCCCTTCTATGATACTTTTTGGTGAAAACAAATGTATATTATTATCATCATATTTTAACTACTTGCTCTAAATATTTGAGCTCACCAGCTTTTCTCTTTTTCTAGCAATCTTCCAACTCTTTTTGCATGTTTTGTATGCTACCACGGCCCCTTCAATGCCTAGGTCTCATTCCCGTAGCTACAATTGTTTCTACAATTCTTTTATCCTCCTTTGTATGTCTCTAAACTTTGCATTTCCCCAACCATCTAAGCTTTCCATGTAGGACTTCATTTTCTCCATGATATTGGCATACAAGTCTAACCTAGTTTGTCCACTACTATTATGCAAGATGAGTCTTGCATCCAAAGCTCCTCAAAATGCAATATTCTTCTTTGAAGCATCTATGTGAGTTTTTTTTAGTATGGTATAGAGGGGGTTATGATCCTACTGCATAGGGTAATAAAGTGTATGACATGAAACATATTCTACAAATCCAGGCTCGCCACCTTTTTATCTATTCTTGCTCGTATATATGTTAGTCTCATCCCTACAAACCACACATCTGAAAAGTATCACGGAAACCATCAAATTGATTTAAATAAGGGAAATTACTGTTAGCTCTAATGCCTTTCAGAAACCATTCTATGGTTATAAACCAAAATGAAAATTAAGGTTTTGATGAATACCAAATCGGAGTTTAAGCTAATCTTGCTATATATATGAACGAATTGTTTCTAGAAGTGTTTCTTTGTGAATCATGTGCATTATATGCTTGAGAATCATCGAAGTCAGGCAATCCATTGGTACTTTAAATTGAATATACTTGATATGGAATATATGCTTTGTATACTTCTCAAATTATCATGAAAGCAACAAGAAAAAAAGGCTTAGAAGAATGAAACTGCAACATCAGAAGAGAAAATAGTGCCTCAAAAGTGAACACTATTCATTCAGAAAGATGACCTTGTCTAGAAAGGAAATTCTCCAGAGACATGCT
The DNA here is from genome assembly GCA_031439585.1 of Pterocarpus macrocarpus. Taxonomy (NCBI): domain Eukaryota; kingdom Viridiplantae; phylum Streptophyta; class Magnoliopsida; order Fabales; family Fabaceae; genus Pterocarpus; species Pterocarpus macrocarpus. The sequence goes on along the minus strand of CM062516.1, from coordinate 42,250,129 downwards.
TCTCATGAAGTGTTACACCTTCAATGCTTCCTCTACACGCTTCAATAGACAAATTCAAAAAGTCATAAAGGTGATTTGACAACATGCAGAAGAGGCGTTGACAAGTCTGAATAGTTGGCAAACCAACAACGGCTACTTTTCTACTTTTGTGTAAGTTTTGAAGAATGGGAAAAAGGAAGACTATTTCTTCTCTATCCAGTCATAGACCAGCAGACCAAAAGGATCACAAGGTTCAAGACCTACAAACTTCAATGGTCATATTTCAAAGTCTATATAAGGCTGGAAATCGAAGAAAGAATAGTTAGACTGTTTAAATATTTTCTATATAAAAAGAGTTTCCTTTTTTCATCCTTCTCAGGTTTCAAAAGCACCAGAAACTTACTTATCATAACTTTAAGATATAAGAAAATCTTCTCTTCTAGTCTATAATAGATAATATTCTCTCTTTGAAAATTTAGAGAAGTCCCACATATAGCACTTAATTGTCCAAATCTCTATTGAGAAAGTTAGTGTGAGTGTTCAAACAAAACATATCATTCATATCATTTGTATCTGAACCCAGTAGTGGTCAGTAAGAAGCTTGGAGAGTCTAGGAAATACTTCTTGTTTGTAAAGATTGGAGAGGCTTGAAAAAGACTACTCGCTTGTAAAAAGCTTGGGGAAGCTTGAACAAATAATACTCGAAATATAAAATCTTAACAAAGAGTTGGGGATCGGAAATAGGCAAGTGGTTTAGCCGAACCAGTATAAAAATATCCAATATGATTATCTTTATCCTGATCTTGTTATTTGAATTTATTACATAGGTTTAACTCTATTTAAACTCTATCTGAAACAAAGTTTATTTATGTTTTACATATAACTAAACTATTTCATAAACTAACACAATCGCTTCCACAATCCAAGTTTGAGCTTGAGATAGATCTTTTTGACGAAAGTTTTCAGATATTAAAATCTCTCGAAAGTATGATTCAACCCCTTCTTCTCGTGCTATGCCATCCAACAATTAGCATCAGAGCCTAACTCTGGGGTTGAGCTTCCTAATGGTTGCAAAGGTCAAAGATCCTATTAGATGACTTAACAGATAAATCACATTGCAGAAGGTCACTTTATAAATCGTCCTCTGTACTTCAATGGTGGAGATTATCCTTACTAGAAGAATAAAATGATAGAGTCCACTAGTCTGGATATGTGGGAGATTATAGAACATGGTGACTATATACCCACGGCTAAGTAACCAGCATCTCAAGTAGTTGCTGATCCAGAACAACCTCCACCTGTTGTAGTCAGAACCATCCCTAGAAATGAGTGGACTGATTAACACAAAACCAAGGTCCAAATGAATGCCAAGGCAAAGTATCTTCTCACATGTGCCTTAAGCAAAAGTAAGTATGACAAGATCATATCCTGTAACTCAGCTAAGGAAATCTGGGATAGACTTCAAGTGTTGTATGAAGGAATGGGCCAGATCAAAGAAACCAAGATCAGTTTATTGGTTCATCAATATGAAATGTTCAAAATGCTAGAGCATAAGAATATTGATGAAATGATGACCAGATTCATGCATATCATAAATCAGCTGAAGGCCTTAGGCAAAAAGTACTGCAATGCAGAAATGGTGAAAAAGATTCTGAGAAGTCTTTCAAAGGATTAGTGTCCAAAAGTTACAACTATTCAAGAAGCTAAGGACTTAAATGTACTTAGCTTAGACACTCTCATTAGGTCATTAAAAACTCATGAGATTGAGCTAAATGAAGTCACTGATGAGGCTGTCAAGAAAGGAAAATCCATTATTTTGAAGTCCACTCAGAAAAGGACTCAATCATCTAAAGCCTTGAAAGTCTCAGAAGAATCTGAAGAAGAAGAAGAAGATGATTCTTCTGATGATGATGATAGTGATGAAATTGCTCACTTAGCAAGAAAAATTTCAAGAGCATGGATAAAAATGAAGAAGAAGAACCTTGTTCCCAAGAAAGACAAAAAGGGCAAGGTCAATCAAGATGAGATCATCTGCTTCGAGTGCAAGGAACTCGGACATGTTAGATCTAAATGTCCAAGACTAAAAAAAGCCTTGAAGAAGAATACCACAAAGAAGAAAATAATGATGGCTACTTGGGAGATCTGGACGAAGAACAAAAAAATGCAGAATCACAGAGTGAAGAAGAAATTGTAGCAAATCTTTGTTTCATGGTTAACATTGTTTCTGATGAAGAAACTGAGGTACATGATTCTGAACCTGAACTTACTTTTGAAAATCTTCAAAAAGTCTATGATGAACTCTTGGATGATTCCAAGTCTCTTGCTTCTCATTATGCTTCTCTAAAAAGGATTTTCGAAAATTATCTTTGGAATTTGAAAAGCTCAAGATTGAAAAAGAGAAGGTTGGGCATGAAAAATAAAGATTGCAAACTGAAAATATCCTTCTTCAGAAGGATGTAAGAGACATGAAAATCGAAGTTTTTGAAACTCGCTTAAGTCATTTTCTTATGTTTCTGAGCCTCAGAAAACTGTAAAACCTCTCAAATCAGATTTGGGAAAATGGTTAATAGCTCTAAAAATCTGGGCCAAAAGCTTTATCTGGACAAAACTGGTCTAGGCTTTAAGAAGGAAGATTTCGAAAAATCATCTAAAGATTCCTCACATTAGATTCCTACATGCATATATTGTTTGAAAAAGGGACACTCTTCTAAAAGATGCTTTTCCATAAGGAAAGCCAAATAGAAAGTGAAAAAACCCAAAAACTCTACTAACACAAAAGGACCTAAGAAGATATAGGTAACTGAAGTTAAAGGGCCTGTTTGGCAATAGTTTTTAAAAATTGTTTTCAATTTTAAAAAATAAAAGAATAGAAAAACTTGTTTGATTGACTATTTTTGTAAGATTGATTTTAAAAATACAAAAACTGATCTTGTGTTTTAAAAACAAAAAACAGAAAACAGGTAAAAGATGTTTTGAGTTTTGAGTTTTGTGATGAGATTGAAAACATGGTGGCATAAGTGGTAAATATAATGTCCTATTGTCTTGACTCTCTTTTCGACGCTCACATGCACATAATGCTTCTTTCTTCATTCTTTTTTAAGCTTTTTTGTGTTGCCTCGCACCTCCTATCCATCCTTTTCACCCTAGCCCCATCTCATCTTCACCCTCACTATGGCACAGGTCGACTCAATGGCTAGCAATGATGGGTCGCAGCGATTTTACTAACATTGGAGGTGCTAATGTGGTTGAGGACACCATCTGGATGGTGGTGCCACGCAAAGCTTGGTTGTGGCAGTGGTGACGCGATGAGGCTGCAAGTTGGGGAAGACGGCGTGGTGGTGGCGGTTAGCTGTGGGTGGGGCTACAAGGCTCCTTCGTCGCAAGCTTACACAACACCTCCCCAGTTGTGTTTATGACAGGAGCCAAGTAGCCTAATGCATATTTCTCCATGTTTCTCTATATCATGACCTATGTGATATCAACATATGTCTGATTAATATTGCAACAGAGATATTGAGAGTTTCAGCAGCTGAATTGAAATCTGTGAAAATTAGAGTAATATGGTTACAAACCTATGTTGTTCATTGCCATTGCTGTTCACTAATTCTGAGAGTTACAGAGCTATGTTGTTCACTAATGTTGATATATTGCCATTTATCTTGTAAGTAATGGTATTTTTGGCCTATGGTTGTTGTTTTAAAGAATAGTTTTGCATCGATGTGCACTGGGGGTTAAGGAGGCTTGCAAGGCATTCCAATAGATGACCATGCGGTGAGCTGCTATACCATAGAATTATGCTTACCATATCCAGGTTTTGACATAATTAAGGAGTTTTCTATGCAATCTGATAGAAGAATTAGTATGTTTAGTATGCCTCTAGTCCTGTTTACGTTCCACATTAATAGGAGGGCATCTAATAGCAATAGTCAAAGTTTACTTTGTGTTTTCCATGGGTTATTTGCTTGCCTTGGCCCAATGTTTTTTGTTTCTCTTTGTATTGTTGTGTGACCGCTTGATTCGAGCTTCACATCTTTCTCCTTCCTTGTTGCACCCAAGTTTGATTTTTTTCATTTTTGATTTTTAATAAATATTAAAGAAAAATTATTAAATAAAAAATAATAGTCACATTAAATTAATAATTATGCATTAAATTTAATATTTTGTTATTTATAATAATACATTCTTGTTATATATATAAAAATAAAAGAGAGATCTATCAATCAATTAGTAGTAATTATTGAAATATAGAGCCTGTAATTGTATTATGTATCAAACTTAATATTATGTTAAATTTTATTTATAATATTGTATCTATATTATATTTATTTGCTACTTTTAAAAAACTATTTGCCAAATGGGTTTTTGGTTTTACTACTTTTAAAACTTATTTTTAAAAATAACTATCCAAACATATTTTTTGTTTTTCATCATTAAAAAACTGTTTTGAGAGTAAAGTTACCAAATAGATTTTTTTGTTCTTTTGTTTTTCAAAATTGATTTTAAACTTATTTTTTTAAAACTGTTTTGAAAAACACAAAAATAAAAACAATTTCAAACAAGCCCAAAATTTCTTCTGATGTAGGTGTGTCTTAAATCAGTACATCAAGGGGAGAAGAAGTGGTATCTGGACAATAGATGCTCCAGACACATAACTAGAAATAAATCCTACTTTAGAAACCTCAAACCTAAGGATGGTGGAATAGTTAAGTTTGTCAACGAAATCAAATCTAAAGTCATTAGTATAGGTAATGTTGGTAAGAACAATTCCAACGTAATATCTGATGTTATATTAGTAGAAGGATTAACGCATAACCTTCTGAGCATTAGCCAATTCTATAACCAAGGCTACAAAGTTGTGTTTGAATTTTTACAGTGTATAATTAAAGATTCCACTACTAATAAAATCATTCTTACTACTAGAAGGCACAATAATATGTATGTATTATATCTAGATGATTTTCTTGATCACTGTGTAAAATGCTTAGCTTCCTTTATGGATGAAAAGTGGCTATGGCACAGAAAGTTTGGTCATACTCATATAAAACTGATTTCTGAAATTTCTCGAAAGGAGCTAGTAAAAAGTTTGCCTAAAATCAATTTTGAAAAAGACACTTATTGTGAATTCTATCTTAGAGGCAAACAGACCAAAAGTTCTTTTCATAATGAAAATGTAGTTTCTACCACCAGACCACTTAAGTTTTTACATCTTGATCTTTTTGGACTAACTAGAACTGCTAGTCTTGATGGTAAGAAATATGGTTTAGTCATTTTGGATGATTTTTCGAGATTCACATGGGTTATATTCCTGATCCATAAGGATGAAGCTTGATAAGCCTTCAAATCTTTTTCAAAAAGAATTCAAAATGAAAAATATTTTTGTATCACTTCCATCAGATCAGATCATAGTAGAGAATTTGAAAATCATTCTTTTGAAAAATTTTGTAATGAAAATGACATTTCTCATAATTTCTCTTCTCCTAGAACTCTTCAGCAAAATGGAGTAGTGGAAAAGAAGAACAGGTCATTGCAAGAAATGGCTAGAACTATACTTCTTGAAAGTGGTTTATCAAAATATTTTTGGGCAGAAGTAGCAAACACTACCTACTATATTCAAAATCGCATTTTCTTAAGGCCTACTCTCAATAAAACTTCGTATGAATTATGGAAGGAAAGAAAACCCAAATTTTCTTATTTTTATGTCTTTGGATATGAATGCTTTATGTAACGTCCTCCTCTATATAGTACTATGCTTAAGTCATAGTACCCCACTCTGGAGTTGTTACTATTACCTAACGGACCTTGCTTGACAAAGAACTTCCTTGCCTTAGAATCTTCTCGAACTATCTGGAGATAACACGGAAACAAGAGTGAGAATTTTAAATTCTCAGTAGGGTTCGCTAATAAATTTTGTACGGTGTCATCATTATTATCTCCAGCTGCTTCGGTTTATTATGAAAATGTGAACATGTTAACTAGACTATTCAGTTTTATAGTTCGAAAAATACTTTGTCCGAAGCAGAATTCGTTTTATTCATGCACTTGTCATTTGGGAAAGCCAATACACAAAAAAGTCATGAAGTATATTACGAATAATAACTATAACATATTAAAAATATAATAACACTAATATATTGGAAACTTTAAATTAGCATCTGCCTTCACTTGTACTTGAATTTATGCAGATATACATAATTTTCTTTTCTTTCTTGGTCTTTCTTTACTTGTCATGCACATTCCAGAGTATGATCGTCATGTCATACTCCATCGGAGTGTGATCGCCATATCACATTCCTTAGGATATAGTCATCATGCTATATTCCAGAGTATGATTGCCATGTCATACCCCATCAAGATGTGATCACCATGTCACATTCCTTAAAATATATTCATCCTACTACGTCCCAAAGTATGATCGCCATGTCATACTCTCTCGGGATATGATCACCATGTCATATTCTTTAGGGGTGGGATCCTTATGCCACATTCCGGAGTATCATCACCGTGTCATACCCTATCAGAGCGTGATTGCCATGTGACGTTCCTTCAGAATATGGACTCATTATCATATCTTTTATCATAAAATCATAAATACATAGGTTTCGTATCTTATTCTGAAATAATAATACTTGCTTAGTATTTCTACACATAACAACGTTAATACACCAATATTTAGAATTATCACTAATTTTTGTCGGAAATTCGGCAGCATAACGGATCGAGTCCGCTTTCCCATGAATAGTGCCAGACAACCAGTACAATTGTACAACTTGCAATTCAATATAAACCAGCAATTATGCATATACATTCATAGATTCATTCATTAGTTTCAACACAGCATTAATATGGTTTTCAGTTTATTCTTCCCTGTCCTGCCCGGGTTTTGTATACTTCACCATTATTTCACTTCAACTCATTTAAACCTAATTTTTGGATATGTTGTAGCCTTATGTGTCTAGTTTCTAATCCTTTTAGTCCCATCTCATTTGGATTTGTATAACTCAAGATATAAGTGTTTTACCTCAGCATGCTCTGTTCTTAGCCATACTTGGGTTCTTATAAAAGAAAATTCACTAAAAATAGAAAACTAGGTGAAATCTTACGAATTTTATATCAAATTAAATCTATCACAACAAGATTTCAAAAGAACTAAGTTTCATGTCATTTTCCTAAGTAGATTTTGAGTTATGAGTCCCGAAACATTACCCTACTGGTCTACCCCGTTCTAGGCCAGTTTAAACCTAAGCCAACTTCATTGATGTGCTGGGAACAAATGACAATGAATTAAATTCTGAAATTTTTATGGAATGTTATCTCATGTGTTAGATTTCAAAAAACTTTAGTTGCACTCAATTTGAGGTTGTATAGGGTGCGTTACACCCTTCTCAACCCATGCTGCCCGGGTGAGAGACCAGATTTCTAGGTCTAACTTCAAAAATTCATAACTAATTCTATACTAATCCAATGGCCTTATATTTTATATGTGTGGAAAGCCTTGGATGTCTAGTTTCATATAAAAATGGTTTAATCAAATTTAAATGGCTGTAGGCGGAGTCGTACATTCCGCCATACGGACCGTCGAGGGGAAAATCCTAACAGCTTCTTGAATTCTTCTTGGATTCATGTTCTTCTCTAATCAATCTATCTAATTTTAAATTCAAACTCACATATACACCTTAAACCAACCTTAATTCATCATCCCCACCCATCACAACATCAGAATCATGGATGAACAAGGGACTCTAGGCAGCCCCAATTCAAAGAAAAGAAGGAGAAAGTTGAGATTCCTACCTTGGTGGTGTGAAATCTTGATGGAACTTGATCTTGGAGTGAAGTTGATGGTTGGGGCTTGAACTTGGGGATGAGATGAAGTGGAAGAAGATGAAGAAGAGTGAGGAAATGAGGCTGGTAATAGGGAGGCCGAAAATGATAAGAAGAGAAGGAAGGGAAAGGTAGAGATATTTGGATGTTGAATGCATGTGATTGGTGGATTTCATTATTCCATCTATTTTAGTTTGGCTTCCACCATCAAGGGCTGCTCAAGGTGCCACTTGGGTGGGTTTTTTGGCTAAATCTTAGCCATCCATCCTAGGATTCTCACAGTATAATTTCTATTGGGTCGGTTCCAACAGTTTAAAATACCGTAATCTTACCGATTTCCTCTAAATCGGTAAAACAATTTCGAAGAATTTTGTGAGGTTTTTATAAGTTTCTATCTTAGTCCTAATATCTCTAATTTAACCTCTAATCAACTTCTAGTTAACCTCTAATTAACTTTTTAATTAACTCTACAATCTCAATAAAATCGAGTAAATCGATTAATAGTGTACATTAAACGTTTTGCAAATTTTAGGGCCTTCTGTTTCTGTTTTTCAAGGCTAATGACATTTTCGCAGTTATGGATAAGTCTAGGGGCATCCCATGTCATTTCACATATAGATACCTCCGTGGCTCAATCGGCCAAGGTTTAGGTTTCTACGTTTTCGCTACGTGATTCTGCTTCGTTTAAAACCTTATTTGCTAATTCTATTGATATAGGGATCTAAATGTCATTTTCTAAAAAGTTTAGGGGCAAGGTGGTGAATAACAAAAGTTTGTTGTTATTATTTCCTATTACGTTATGTGGGGATGCTACACTTTGTACTTAACACCAAGGATAAACTTTCAAAGTTTGATCCAAAATTTGATCCTAAAATTTTCCTAAGATATTCTTCTATTTCAAAAGCTTATTGGGTGTTCAACAAGAAGACTCAAGCAGTGGAAGAAACCATCCATATAAGCTTCATGGAAAAGAAGAATGACCTTAATTAGAAGGTTGCAGATCTTGAAGAAGAAATGGAAAATATGTCATTAAATGACACTTCCCATAATTAGCAAAACATTCAGATTGTCACTAGTAATAACGAGGATGATATTCCTGAACTTCCTTCTCATCAACATGTTTCTAATGACCTTTTTGAAGAACCAGAAGGTATACCTCTGAAGCGAAGATACACTGGTATAAGAGACTTGAGAGCTGTCTCTCATAACCAAATTATTGGTAAACACTCTCAAGGAATAAGAACATGATCTTCACTCAAAAGCAATCTAATCTTGCTCCTATCTCTTAAATTCAACTAGAAAGAATTGATGAAGCTTTGACGGATCAAAAATTGAATTGAAGCAATGAAAGAAGAGCTATCTCAATTTGAGAAGAGCAAAGTTTGGACCCTCGTCCCTATACCTAAAGGATGATCTGCTATTGGGACTAAATAGGTGTTCAGAAACAAGCTTGATGAAAATGGAAAAGTTATTAGAAACAAAGCAAGACTGGGGGCACAAGGTTATAATCAGCAAGAAGGCATTGACTATGATGAAATCTTTGCCCTTGTAGTAAGATTGGAAGCAATCCGAATGCTACTAGCTTATGCCTCATATAAAGGTTTTATATTATTTCAAATGGATGTGAAATCTACTTTTTTAAATGGTTTCATATCTGAGGAATTTTATGTAAATTAACCTCCTAATTTTGAAAATGAAAATTTTTCTCACCATGTCTTTAAGCTTTCAAAAGCCTTATATGGTTTAAAGCAACCTTCTAAAGCTTGGTATGATAGGCTCAGCTCTTTTCTAATCAAAATGGTTTTATAAGAGGAAAAGTTGCTACTACCTTATTTGTTCTTCATGACAAAAATGATTTTCTAATTATTCAGATTTATATTGATGATATCATTTTTAGTGCAGCTAATCAAAATTTGTGCAAGAATTTTGTTTGAACTTTTGCAGGGAGAATTTGAGATGAGTTTGATGGGAGAACATAAATTCTTTCTTAGACTCCAAATCAAACAATAAAAGGATGGAATTCTGATTCATCAAGAGAAATATGCTAAAAACTTGCCCAGAAAGTTTGACATGGACAATGCTAGGAGCATCAATACCCTTATGCATCATTCACAAGTTCTAGAAGCTGATGAATATGGTGATCAAGTCTCTGAAACTCCTTACAGAGGTATGATTGGATCTCTACTGTATCTTACTACTAGTAGACCTAACTTGCAATTAAGTGTGGGAATTTGTGCTAGATTTCAATCTAATCCCAAACAATCACACTTGAATGCTGTCAAGAGAATTCTACGATATTTAGTGGGTACTACTAATCTTGGTCTCTAGTACGAGAAAGGTTCTGTTTGTATTATTACAGGCTATTGTGATGCTGATTTCACTGGAGATAGAGTTGAAAGGAAAAGTACTAGTGGCTATTGTTGCTTTCTTGAAAAGTCGTTGATAACTTGGTCATGCAAGAAGCAAAACACTATTGCTTTTTCAATTGCAGAGGCTGAATATTTGTCTGCTGCAAATTGCAATACTCAAATTTTGTGGATTAAGCAACAACTAGAAGATTTTAATCTGAGGTATAATAAAATCCCTATCTTGTGTAATAATACTAGTGCAATTAATCCCACAAAGAATCTCATTCAGTATTCTAGATCTAAGCACATTGACATCAAGCATCATTTCATAAGAGATCATGTTCAGAAAGGAGATATTGAGCTAAGATTTATTAAAACTGAACGTCAGATTGCTGACATCTTCACAAAACCCTTAGCTGAAGATCGTTTCTATCATATAAGGAACTTTCTGAACATGATTAGTTTTTAAATCATTCATATTTATTGCATCTGATACCTCCCTCTCTCTTGAGCAAAAAGTAAATGCTGAGATTGCCGCATCCTACTGGATTTACTTTCTGGAGAAAGTTCTTCAACTCAAATATGTGGCTCAGAAAGATCACATTCAAGAAAAGATTCAAAGAACCAACCCAAAATATTTTCTTGCAATGGTTTAGAAAGTAAATTCAGAACTGGTGATCAACCAAGTTGAGAAAGTTTGAAATCAAGTTCAAGTTAAGATCATATGTACTTCAGAAAGATTGCTTTAGAACAAAGTGAAGATGAGTTTGAGAAAAATAGTTTCAAATTGATTTATTCAAGAAATAGATCTTCTCATTGGGCATAATTTGACATATCTCTCTAGAAAGATGATTAGAGGTTCTCATCAATGTCTGGTTTCTGGAGAAATAAAACTATATTATGACATGTGTCGTTTTGGTTACCCCCCCGATTACACATTTGCGACAATCTTTAGAAGCGGGAAAACCAAAAGACTCACTTAACCTAAAATGGTAGCATTTCATTTGAAACCTTTCACATACTTCAATCATCAGTCTCACCCTGAAATTATCCTCATTTATTACGTCAATTGTCCACTTCCCTTTATCTCATCAACTCAAATTTTTACCTATTTTTTTCTCATTTAGAAATCATCTTCTTTAAAAATTTCTCACGTTTTCTTGAAACCGTTCATATTCTTTATCCTCCACTTCCTTTCTGATCAAATCTTGAACCATACATTATGTCTAGTATTGTATGTACAATGATTATCTATTTCTGACGCTTCACGATCAACTCTTGTGTGCTTTACACTATGACAAAAAGGAGAAAGAAGGACAAAAAGAACAGCATAGACAAATCAAGAAAATATCGATCTAGCTTTTCCAAATGGAAGTTCTCAAATAAGAAGAGAAAATTGGTTCCTTCTAGTGTTAAAGATATAACATCTGCAACTAATACCGACTCAATATAATCTTCCTTTGGTAAACCAGAAATAAGAGTCTCAAGACCTCTCGAACAAAGAATTATAATCAGAGAACCTCTTCCTTAAACTCATTCAAATGTGCAAGCTAATGGAGAAACTCATGGTGGAAATATATATTCCGAGTACAAAAGAAAAGGAACAAAGAAAATTTCTGATAATGATCCTGCAAAAGACTCAACTCATTCTACTTTAAAAGAGCAATAAGAGAAGCTGTAGAATACAGATTCAGAGAAGAGGAATTGTTACAATAGCAAAAAGATAGAGCTGATGGAATAGGTGTTTCATCTGAAAATTTCAGAAGGATCGCTACCTCATTGGATATCAACCATCAGAATACTCAAAGATATTTGCCAGAAAGATCAGGTTTGGACAAAACGCTTATTCTTAAGCTTGCATCTGAAGACACAAAGATTGTACCAAAAATTGCACCCCTTCCTACTTCAGTATCTACTCATTCTCTCTCGATATCTCCATCTAAAGTAAAAGGAATTCCTAATCCAATCCAAATTCAATTGGAACAGCTTCAAAAAACATGTTCACTCTTATGTCAAATCAACATTCAATCTTGGTAAATCAAAGTACCATGGAGAGATTGGCCAAACTAGAAACTCTCATGTTGCAGATTCTAAAGACTCTTCAGAAAAGCAAAGGCAATTAGTGATGGTTCTTCTATGATCCTACATTCTCTTTTTTTTTTTTTTTTGATGATGTCAAAAGGGGAGAAGATATTTTAGAAAAGTCTAAGTTGAGGGGGAGCATATGCTAAGGGGAAGCAAGCATACAAAAATTTGCATACATTAGTTTTTAGGAATCATTTTTTTTCTTTTCTACATCTCAGAAACAGTTATTTATTCATTCCGAAAACATCTCTTTATTTTATTCTTGTTTGGACACTTTATCATTAATTTACAATTCAGTTACAGTTTATGTTTAGCTATATTTATTTCTCTATCACTTATGCTTTCATATCTCTTAATCAATTGTTTTCCTTTTCACTGCAACTATATTATGTGTGAGCCTTTATATGATATGATATGTGAGCTATTAAATGCTCCGATAGTTGCCTTGATACCTGCTCTAATATCCAAACTGATTGAGATGAAAGTTGCTTAGGTTCTTTGAGATTATTCTGCTAAAAGATTATAGAATATGCACGAATATTATTTCTTGCTACATAATCTTTTTGATTATTTGAGTTTGATTTGAACTATCTGAACTATTGCTTTGATATGATTAGAAATATCATTCTGCTTTAATGATAATTTTATATGACAAAAGGATCTCGTGCACCTTTACATAGAATAAAATCATAAGGATTCAATCTTTCTGAGAGTATGAGTGTCATCACTCTTCAGAAAGTTATTTTCTCTGAACAACAATTCATGCTTATTTTTTTAACAAGAACTTTTCTTAAATATTGATTTGCCATCATCAAAATGGGGGAGATTGTTAGCTCCAATGCTCTTCAGAAACCGTTCTGTGGTTGTAAACCAAAATGAGAATTAAGGTTTTGATGAATACCAAATCAGAGTTTAAGCTAATCTTGCTATATATATGAACGAATTGTTTCTAGAGGTGTTTCTTTGTGAATCATGTGCATCATATGCTTGAGAATCATCAAAGTCAGGCTACCCATTGGTACTTTAAATTGAATAAACTTGATATGGAATATATGCTTTGTATACTTCTAGAATTATTATGAAAGAAACAAGAAAGAAGGTTCAGTAGGATGAAACTGCAATATCAGAAGGGAAAACGGTGCCTCAAGAGCAAACATTGATCATTCAGAAAGATGACTTTGTCCAGAAGGGAGATTGTCCAGAAGGGAAAATCTCCAGAGACATGCTTCTCATAAAGTGTTACACTTTCAAAGCTTCATCTACACGCTTCAATGGACAAATTGAAAAAGTCAAAAAGGTGATTTGATAAGATGCAGAAGAGGCACTGACAAGTCCAAATAGTTGGCAAACCAACAAACAGCTACTTTTCTATTTTTGCGTAAGTTTTGAAGAATGGGAAAAAGGAAGACTATTTCTTTTATATCTATTCGTAGACAGCAGACCAAAAGGATCACAAGGATCAAGGCCCACAAGCTTCAATGATCATATTTCAAAGTCTATATAATGCTGGAAATTGAAGAAAGAATAGTTAGACTATTTAAATATTTTCTATATAAAAAGAGCTTCCTTTCTTCATCCTTCTCAAGTTTCTAAAGCACCAAAAAGTTACTCATCGTAACTTTAGGATATAAGAAAATCTTTTATTCTGGTCTGTAATAGATAATATTCTCTTTTTGAGAATTTATAGAAGTCTCACACATAGTACTTCATTGTCTAAATCTCTGTTGAGAAAGTTAGTGTAGGTGTTCAAACAAAACATATCATTCACATCATTTGTATCTGGACCCAGTAGTAGTCAGTAAGAAGCTTGGAGAGGCTAGGAAAATACTACTCATTTGCAAAGTCTGGAAAGGCTTGAAAAAGACTACTTTCTTGTAAAAAGCTTAGAGAAGCTTGAATAAAGAATACTCGAAGTATAAAATTTTAACAAAGAGTTGGGGACTAGAAGTAGGCAAGTGATTTAGCCGAACCAATATAAAAATCTAGGGTGTGATTAGCTCTATCTCTAATCTTATTATTTGAATTTATCATATAAGTTCAACTCTGTTTAAACTCTATCTGAAACAAAGTTTATTTCTGTTTTACATATAAATATACTATTTTATAAACTAACACAATCACTTCCGCAATATAAATTTGAACTTAAGATAGATCTTTTGGACAAAAGTTTTCAGATATTGAAATATCTTGAAAGTACGATTCAACCCCCCTTCTCGTGCTATCCCATCTGAGAATTACATCTTTTTTTATTTATGGATGATAGGATGTGATTGAAATCTCAAATGCATAACCATGGTAGCTATTGTTAGTTGCTTGAATCACATAAGAGTTGCTAAGTAAGGTGGTTCTTTTCTTTCTCTAGGTACCCATATATTCCTGTGAATCTCCATGGGGCTAGGGAAACTTCCCATTCACTTCGATAACTAAATGGTGCACAAACATAGAGGTGATCTCCACTTCTATCCCATTCATATAGAGGCATGCTTAACCTCCTCCCCTATCTCGCCTATTCCTTGCAACTGACTACCAATACATTCTAGTAACCTCCCAAGCCTCTTATATTCTTTTTTATTTCAACATTTTTTCCTCGTTTCCATGAGCAAAAGAATGGTGGGATCTTTTGTCATATAAGCTTCTTTAAAGCTCTCTTTGCCCAGCAGTTCCCAAGATCTCAACAATTCCAACTAAGGCGACTCATGGTTGTTAGTGAGGTTGCCTTGTAGCTCCTACCGATGTTATTTCGTTGCTTGCTATCTTCTTCGTTAAACTATCATCATCTCCTTCAACCTCTATGCCTTATACCTCCATCAAGCTTTTCTTCAGTTCTCCATATTGAGGGAGTATATTTTCATTATTTCACTTCCCTTTCTTACTCCCATCCACCTATCTCCACTTCCTTGGTGTTTTGCTTTCTACTTTGACCACTCTTCAGACCATGCTCCCTATCTTGATGCCCATCATTTTGGTTTTGCAATGTGTAAGAAGCCCCCATATAATAGCACCATAAAAAGAATCCATGCTAATCGGCTCCACCTTACGCTACCATGGATGAAGAATCAACTATGTGTTGCTATGTATCCACGAGCTTCCACTCAGCATCCTATTTGTCTCATCATTAAATAAGAATTGAAATATTCTTCGCCTTACTTTGTCAACCCAAGATTCATGCTAGTGGTTCCATATGTTTTCCATCACTGTTTATATGATCTATTTGTTATCGTTTTCTCCAAAATCACCTTTCCTGTTTGGCTATTCTCACACCCAAAGTCCCTTCAAATGATGTTACCCTCATCAAAAACTAGTAGCATTTCCTCCTTATTATCGTTTTTGTCCTCTCCATTTCCTCAATCCTTTCTTTCACTCTCCCTCTTGCCTCCATCGTTGGTTTTGGCTCCTTGGATGGGATCTCTTTATGCTTCAAGTGAAACCTCACTATCTATGATAGAATGGCACTGTACATACAGCTTTTTCAAAACCTCGGAGTGCATGACAATTGCGGCACGAGGATTATAAGGATATAATAGTAAGGATTAATCTATTTTAAAAGTAGTCACCATGATAGATCATGGATTTTTCATATCATGTCATTCACATATGACTTTGTCAAATATCCTTAATATTGTTTAAATATCCTTGATACTATCTAGCATGACTCTAATGTAACATATAGATAAAAAATATTTCACACAATTATCAAATCGAGTTTAATATGTTTTGTGCTTAGAATTTCATTAACCTAATTCAATCCATTATAGGTTGCTAGTTCGGCAGGCCGATTTATTAGCTTGTCAATTCATTTTCTTTTAAAAAAATATAATTTATTTTAATTCCTATTTTCATTTTTATAATTTATTTTTTTCATATATTGTTCTATTTATAATTTCTGTTTTAGTTATCCTGCTGTATCAATTATATTAATGAGCATTTTATATATTTAGTTTTTTTTTATACTATTATGATTAATGTTTTATTTTTCTTAATGCTCCTCTATTCTTTTCATTTAATGTTATTTCTATTTAATGGTTTACTTTACCATGGTTCTAAGATTGTAATTCTTAAATTTAAATTAATTAATTAATTAATTATTATCATTCCCAATGTGATGTAATTATTGTGCATTTCTTCTAAATGCCTTTTCTATATTCATTCATTAGTGATTTGACTCTTCTAGTGTGTAAGATACATTCTAAAGGACATTATCATTGATGAGAAAACCAATAATTTAAGATTTTATAAGATATAATCACTAGTATGATTAAGCATATATGTATGACCAATATTTAGTTACTTCAAGTGGTTGAGCACTTGTTCTACTTAAGTAAGATCCTGAATTCGCATTTTATTTATGACAAAAATTAACTTCAAGAGAGTTTTACTCCATAGTGGACCAACCTGACTCAAATTAGATTAGATTAGTTCGAATTCAGCAGACTACTAGTAATTTAAACCAACCATACATGTATGATAATATGTGGCATTAATTTTCTGATCTACACAACAGAGGAGCCAAATTCTTACATCATAGCCCCTATTGTCTCCTTCTCCAAACCTTTCTTATTTCTTATTTTTAGCTTAATATTTTTATTATTCCTTCTTTCCATCTTTCTAAACCATATATATTACAATGACTAATTGTGAAATTTTGATTGGAAAAAAAAATAATTTGCATAGTGAAAAGAGATGGATTTGAGCCAATGCTTATGTGTATGTGTCCATATTTTCATAATAAACCGAAGCGGCTGAAATGTTTATGATGACACCTTATATGATTAGTGGATAAAGCATACCTACTGAGAACTATAAGTTCTCACTATCTGTTTGTATGTTTCATAATATGCAGAAGAGCATTAGGGACATTTGTAAAACACAAGACCTAGATTTCAACCTAATTTGGGAGGCAAAAGAATGAGCGACTGATAGCCACGAGGTGCGGATTGCAGACTGAGATATGGTCTGTATTTAATGTTAGTTGAGTTTCTGTTAAATTGTAATTATTTTATTTTTATGTATTGGATATTTGAGATTTTAAATCGTTACAAATTAAAGAAGTATGTGAATATTAAGGGCCATATATTATACTTTTCTTATTTTGAAGTCCTTTGCAGTTCTCATAACAACCTGTAAATATAATCCCAAAACTCGAGCATGACATATGTGTTTAGAGGGTGTTACAAGAAACGAGTAAACTGTAATACCCATCCATAATTACACTAGTGGCATGAGATTAAATAGAAGGTTTAACATTAAACCATAATATACATAAGCACATTGTAATGTTTGCAAGCAGAAACACAGCCCTATTAGTTGTAGGCTAAACATTCCTAAGCAGTAATACAAACTGCAGATTATTGGAATACTAGTCTGTAGTCCCTGGTCATTGGAGAGATCTACCTTTCTCTAAGTAATACTTGACTAATCTAAAACCACTAGAAATAAAAATGAGAATTGAAAATTCTCAACAGAAGATGAACTATTCTAAAATATTTGAACTATAGTTGGTTCCAACCGTCTTATAGTACAAAAAATACTGCACAACTTCCGATCACAATCACATCACATTAATTATAGAAACATAATATCTCATAATAATATGATCAATGAAACACATGATACGTCATGCCAATCAAAACGTAGCATAGATAAGCAAGCATCATTTAGATCATAATCTCTTAGTTTTAATTTTCACTTTTTTTCACCTGGTTGTCTCACACATAATCGAAGGTCTTCTTTCAGAGAATTCAACTTCTTTGATGTTATTCATAACATCATGACAACAATCATTATGCCACAACAACTAAGACATAAAAAGATCTTACATCTATCCCTTTGCCTTCTTGATGATTAATAACAAGTTTTAAATATCTTCTCTTTAATTTAATTGATTGTCATTGTGCATAAAATCACGACAAACATATAATGATATATACACTTAAACAATAAATAAAGTTAAAATAAAATAACCTTAACAGCATAAATTAAATAATAAATTTGAGTAATATAAACAAATTATAATCTCTCAATAACAATTGTCACACATAGTGTTATCAAATTCAAATATTGATTGCCTAAGGACCAACTTATAATAATTGTTTGATTCTCTTTTAATGGTTTTGGTTATAGTTTATGGCGTATTTAGTGTATAAAATCCCTATCCTTGCAATAGTCACTATAAAGATCAGTCCCAAGCAATGATCTAAATATTTTAATAATCCAAGTTCAGCAGCATAAATAGTCTAGCAGTCCAGATCGATGTACAGCAAAGGTAATAGGTTTTACTTATATATATTAACTGAAAACAAATTTTAATCTTTGATATTGGTCCTTAAAAATTGACACATGAATATTGACAACTTAAAGCAATATTGTAAGGCATGATAATAAATACACATAAACGGTTTAAATAAAGTAACTTCGAATAATAAATTATAAGGAAATACTAACTTATGACAATTTTTAAGAGTATAAAAAAACTCAAACTTATCATAAAAGTAAATATTAACATAAAAAGAAAAAATCATAAACTAATTAACAATTTTTAAATAATAAATGTATAAAATTGAGTAACTTGATCGCAACATAGTAGCCATAATCTTGTTTCGAAAATAAATTCATCTTCTACCATAAAAATTCTTGTAAGGATGAAAATAGTGGGTTCAGAGTAAACTTTCCTCCTTCCCTTCTTTCTTTACTCACGGCCCTATATTCTTTTTAGTCTCCCTCACAATCTCGCTCCTAGTGTTTCTAAATTTTTCTGTCAGTGTTTCACTCCCTTAAGCATCTGTGCAAGCTGTTGAAATGAAGCACTTCACACCCTTTATTCATAGCTCCTAAAGTGCTTTACCATGAGGACACTTGGGGTACTAACGTGGTGCCAATTGCACCTCACCGCTCAACAACTTTCACATTGTGAATTGGTGTAATTGGCTGGCTGGTTGGTTTTTACTGCCACCGCCTATTATTGTTATTTCTTTATTTAACTTTTTATGTACATGAGGCACTTGGCCTCATTTGCATCATATAAAGACCCATGGGCTTCTTCTTGTTTTGATATTTGTCACTTGCCAGTATTCTTTTTCTCTTCATGGGGGCACATGGTTGGCTACTTGTCATTTAATCTAATGAACCTATCATTAAAACATAAATCTATATAAATTATCGAAAAACATGCATGTATACACATGGGTATATGAATCTATAGTTAGGATATTTGAACGTATAGTTACGATCGAGAGTATGTGCTGGAATTTTGATAGTTAAAACAATTGGGGTTTAATATAAGATGGAGTCTATATATTATGTTGTATTATAATACAATATATAATTGTATGTTATGACTACATTGTACAAATTGTATTTACAAAAACTTATACTGCTATATAAAATATACTTAGAATAAATGCGACATCAATTATACTAATAAATACAGTTTATGAACTCATAAAATGCACTGAAGATATGAAGAAATAAACAACAATGCCTCAGCCAGTAGCAATCCACTGTGCTAGCTCCTCCTCCAAAAATTAATTTATTGTCTTACTCTAGAGATTTAGTAATTAGGATTTAGTTACTTGGTAAATCAACTAAAATATAAAATGAACCTAGATTACCCTACACAATATTTTTTTTTTTTTAAAGGATGCTACATAAACAAACACATACATAATAGTTCGGCTCATAAATATTGAGCCCATTAAGGAGAGATTTTTTTTTATTACCTATTAAGGAGGGATATCGTAACGATCAATCAATTCATAAATAACGTGATTGAGTTAAAATTTCATAATAATCTTTGGTCAAGTAGCAAACAATCTACTTGAACTAGTGATAAACTGATTTTTTGGAACCAGGTACTTTTTTTATTATTCTCTAAACTCTCTCTCAAACAATATCAAAGATTTTAAATCTATGTTTTCTAATTATGCAACTTAAATTTAATATATTTTAAGTAAACTTTCGATAATTATTATAACATCGAAAATTAGTTTGGATTTGTATTTGAAGTTTTAGATTCGTACTTTACGTTTAAAATTGTGTTTATTATATTTTGAAAAAAATTAATATTGGATATTAATTATAATGGATTCGTATATTTAAAGGAATTATTAACGAAAGAATAGAAAAATCAATAACTTTTATATTTCCACAATTGTTTTTATATATTTAATTTTCCACAATTATTTCGTGACGCTTCTTTTCTCAAATCCGTCTCTCACTTGCATGTATCATTATCTGATATAAAACTTTGGCAAAAAATGGTCCCGGCGGGGCTCGAACCCGCGACCTTCGGCTCATAAGACCAACGCTCTAACCAACTGAGCTACGGGACCATTCAAAAGTTGTCATAACCTTATAGTATATGAATATATTATGCAAACACCATATTTCATTCCTTGCTCTTTTTTAAGCCAACATGATTCCTTTGTTTACTTTAATTCTGCAATTTCGATCTGTTAAAAACTTTATCCACATGTCTAAGAATATCCTAGATGGTTTATCCAAAAAAGAAAAAGAATATCCTAGATGCATACATTGTCACATAAATAAAATATTATCTAAAAAGTATGAATATTTTATAATATTTACCGCACTGGGATCGGATGTTCACTCCTCTACTTGTATACTGTCAAATATTTCTCACACGCTATGCATACTTCCTATCTTGTGTATATTTAACTACTGTATTTAACCCATGTGATATAGGCGTAAATTGTAGGGAATATGTATAATATAATTTGATATGGTTATATAAATTAATTTTAAATATTATTTAATTAAAATCATGTAAAATAAAGTATTAATATAAATAAAAGTAGTTGTAAATTTTTATTGGATGAATTATTTTAAACAATATTTGCATACTTTTAAATTTAATTATCTTTTATAAAAAAAATTCAATTTCATTTTTAATATAATTAGTTCTCAATATTACATAATAATATATACATCTTTATAGAAATATATAGAAAAATGAAAAATATAATTTTGTAATTATTGTTGAAGAAAATATAATTTTTTTAAAAGTATAATTCAATCATATAGATCTATTTTTAATTTTTAAATAAGGATCAAATAAATAAAAAATCATTTCATTTCTTAATCTCACTCCTTTGTTAAAATGTTCATTTTATTTATCTCTAACACATTTTTATATAGTCTCATTATATAGCTTCCTAATAATGATATATTAAAACCATAATATAAAGAATATATATTAATTACAAAAATAAAATTGAATTTAAAAACCATAATGAAAAGAATATCTATTTTTTATAAAGAATAAAATTAAAATTAAAATTAATTCCTACAAAATTTATATAGACATTCAACATTTTATAAGAGGTGCATCAAATGAGGGAATTTATTAACTATTTTCATACATTTTTTTCTAATAACATTTCTTTTATAAAACTTTCAATCCTATACATAATAATATAAATGAATCTAAATATTATACAGGACTAATAATGATTTAAAGAACCATTTAAATAGTTCTTTTTAAAAGCTAAAAAAATGGATTTTTATTAATTAGCTGCAAGAATACTTCCACTTCCACCCATTTCAAATAAGCATTCATGACATGTTGTCAAACATATAGTTAAGAAATAGTTGCATAGGTTAACATAAAGAGTTTAATTTTGATATATTAACAGTGTAAAAAATTTTTACACAATCAACCAATCATATCCTTCCATTTATATAACTATTCAAGTAATGGGTGTAAACTTTAACTATATTTATTAATATGATAAAATATAATTAGATGACAACATATAAAAGTTTTACACTATTAATACATCCAAATTAAATTATAAAATAAAAATTAAAAAATATATGAAATAAAATTGGTATAGAAATTACAAGTATAACTTTAGAGTTTTTATTTGAAAAAGAGTGAAAAGTATAATTGTCAATTTTATAGCGATGGTTGAACAACTAAAAATATAATAAAATCATTTCATTTCTTTTTCCTTACCAAAACTTTGGCTTTCTAGAAAATTAATTTTAAAAAGTTCTATTTATTTGCTAAAAATAGTACTTATCATATATATATATATATGAATTAAATTTGGAATGAAAAGTTCAATATTTAAATTATTATTAAGAATAATTTAGTTTAAAAGTTCATATAAATTCATATAATTTATTTTATATGACAGCCCATTATCAAAAATGAATTTATTTATAATAATTCTTTTCCTAATTTTGAAATCAGAATAAAAAAGTTGATGTAAAAATCATTCTCTTATTATAACTAAAATAGTTTGTAATTAAAGAAAATCATTCCAATTCCTTTTTCAGTTCTTTTATTTGAAATTTCGTTTCACTCTCTTCCCTCCTTACTTATCTTTAATTAATTAATTTTTAATTCAAATTAATGGATCTTGGTAATAGTGTGAAGATTTTGAAGATAGTACATATAGTGGAGATAATGAAACTAATAGATAGTTAAGAGTGACAACAAATCAAAATAAAACTTGCCATAAATAAAAATATATTTTTTAAGAATTTTAAAGAATGGGGTTAAAAAACTGTCACTTAGCAGAACTTATCAAGTTATGCTTTTGAAATATTATATTAGTAGAAGTAGATTGTCTCGTATCCTCATTTGATAAGAAGTGGCATGTTCTTTTGTGTTTTAATTTTTCAACTTGCATAAGTTAAATCATTAGGGTGTTGGAAGCTTTATCCCATATTCACTATCCTTTTTTTTTTCAAAACTTTAAACAAGTTTCCATTTTTAATACACAATTCGTTGTCTTTTTAAATCTATATTAGAAATAATACTCGTGCGTTGCATGGGCTTGATTATATTTTTTACAATTATTTTTAATTATAATACGTTTAGAAGGAAATTGTAATAGCGATTAAAAATTGTATGATATAATATATTGAGAAAAAATTTTGAATTATTCTATAATATAAAGCAGATCAAAGATATTTACATTAAAAAAGTTCATTAAACACTTCATTGTAGAAAAATATTTTTAGTATAATTATTATATTTCTCATCGTCTGTTATATATAATTATGCATTATAAAACAAAGGTTTTGAAAAATTATAACCCTATATAATTTAATGATTGACTTTGACTTTTATTTAGTGTCATTGTATAACACATTTTTATTAGTAGTTGTTTCTTTTCAAAACAAATACTTTTGCATTGATATCACTGCTTCATGTAAATATTTTTATTTATATTATCCAATCTTTTAGGCACATAATAGGTAATTTGATAGAGTATTTTAGTGGTTTATTTTAAGTATTTGTTGTAAGATTACCTATATTTTATAAAGAGACTACTAATAAAGGTTGTTTCAACAAATAAGCAGATTCAAGTTGACACATGAAAAATAACTATTGGCACAAATTATATGAATGGGTACAATTTATTTGCACCCATTGGAAAAAAATGATATGAAATAATTTATTTATATTATATAATATTTGATATTTATGGTTAATTTGATAAAAATATCACAATTTTAAAATAATCAATTTTTGCTTATAATCAAAAGCTTCAAAATGTTACTTATGATACTTTTAGCTTAAAATTATAGTCTTTTGATTATTATTCATTTTCATTTTTATCCAAGCATAATATATTTTATAACAATAGTTTCTTTTTTAAAAAAAAAACTACTTTGGTAAGTTTCCCAAACACACACTTAATAATAATAATAATAATAATATTATGAACTAACTTATAGACCCAATAGCAAATGAGTTTGACGATGGCGCCTAAGGCACAAATAGGAAGTCTTGGCCCATATATGACTTTATATCTGTGTAACTAAACTGGAGTAAAAGAGATCATATCTTATCACTTTAAAGGTATCCCAAAGTGATTAAAAGGAATCCTAGTTGAGGGAGAATCCTACAAAAAAAAAAAGGAGATAATTTTCTCTCACTCAAATCCTCATATCTCTATAAATGATCCTTTAAGCTAAGGATTCGGGTAAACACACTTTCTTATTTATATAGTATCTCTTAACCCATACTAACTTAAATATCAAAGTCATTGTAAGTACACCTCCACCATCTTGGAGTGAGGATCAATAGCAATTTCGTGTTTTCTACCATGCATCGGAGACTAGGTAATCAGTATTCTAATTTCCTAGTTCCAAACAAATAGTAATACAATATTTTTTATTCTCAAAAGTAATTTGATTTTATTATCACATCATATTAATTTTTTGTGACATAGAACTATATATAATTTTTCACCTTTATTTAATAATTTTTTGACTCAAATTTTATATTTTGACAACTATTCTCTTAATATTTAAACAAAACTCACTTAAAATAGTATATATACATTGGTCTTATATAAGTCATTTTATCTCGAAATATTTAAACTTTAATAATTAACTTAAATAATGTATCTTTGTGAAGAATTTTATATATTTTATTTATATAAAAAATTACATATATAATATAATTTTCTGTTCTCAAGAATAATTTTATTTTTTATGTGAAAGAGTAATTTAAAATTTTTAATATTGTATATTGAATTTTTATATGAATCTATATAATTTTTCAATTTCCATTACTATGTTTTTAAAATATTATATTTTTATTATTTTCACCATTTGATTAATATATTTTCGGTCAGTTATCTATTTTTATATAAGAAATTATATATTTAATATTTAATATAACATAATACAATAGTTTCTATTTTTAAAAGTAATTTAATTTTTTTAATTTCGTATTAGTGATTTTTTACATAAAAAACCTATATAATTTTCTCATCTTTAACTACTACGGTTTTTGAAATAATGCATCTTAATCTTTTCCACCATTTGATTATTATATTGTAGTCAATTATATATTGCGATAACTTCAAACTTAAAATTTAAATAAATTTTCTTCAAATAAAAAAGGGGGATTTCGTTCACATCTGTTTACCTGAATGTCCACCATATACCACAATTAACGCATACGGAGTTACTATTATGAACTTAACTGAAGACGCTTCTCTACTGCTCGCGGTGATTTTACAGTGCCAACTAGGCTACAAGACTTTGAAATGAAGGTATTCCCAGACAGTAATGTTATTTATAGTCATTTTGGAGACTCGTTATTCATACATGACGAGAGAGAAAAATATAAGGTAATAAGTTTATTATTTTTTATATTTTCCACACTGACCATCATATATCTTTCTCTTTATTTGTGTTTATAATGAGTCCCTAAAATAATTATAAATATCATTTTTTTGCAAAAAGATAGATTCCCCAGACAGTTCCTGTTGCATATAGAAGAACCTATCGATTGCCAGTGCTACATGAAAATATGAAGAACTGATTAAGCAGTTACTCTCTAAATTATATTTTGTAAATATGTTGTAAATGTATATAAATGATGCTCGTAACAGTTCCCCCGTTGCTGGATAGTTGATATATAAGTGTTTGATAACTTTAGAGGCATACTCTAATCCTGGAGACATCCGTTAACCCTTTATTGGGATAGATATTTCCCTAAATCTAAAATTTTTAAATATGAAAAAATCGAAGGGTAAAGTCTAATAAAGCAACCAGACCTACCTTTCCTATTTATTATTTTCAATAATTCGAAACTAGGAGTTGTTCAATATTGAACTGCTGAGTTGCCAGTGCCAGTCACAAAGTTACGAAGGTCTGCAAAAATCACATTTTCAACTTCAAACTACAAAGTCCCTTCCAGTATTATAATTAACAACAAGGGTTCTACACGCAGAAGTTTTACAGATTTAATCTCATTCATTATTCTTTTTTTCCTTTTTTTTTTTTCTCTCAAATCAACGGTGGAGATTTTACTTATGTGTGTTTGTAAGACAAAAATACTGCAAGTCTGCAAGATGAATTTCTCTTATAATAATAATAATACTAGTAATAACAACAACAACAATTATGAACACATCCATCCTATGCATGCAGTGGAGCAAATTCGCAATGTTTTTGGACCAACATGACTCAATTTACTGTGACAATGTTAGTCATTACTGCTGAGCTGCTTTCCACAACTTCTTATGGAAATTTATCAGTTGGGTAGATGTACAAGTTAAAAAGGCTCAGCACACGAACTTGGAAATGTAATTAATTTCTCTGTCAGCGTCCAAAGATTTTTTACAGGACCCTCGCTGTATGAACCTCCTCTTTGGTTAGTTGGGCCATTCATAAATTCGCCAACGGTAATAGTGAATCATCTTAACGAGTGCTGTGCTTCACCTGCACGATGATTTTGGCGAAAGGTACAACATTAGCCTCAATCGAAGCGTGCCAATCTACCGCCAGAGCTGAGGACAAAGGAAGGAACTTAATTTATCTTCTGGCTGGTTGTTTGGTTGGCTGGCATGGCCTGGGCTGTACCTCTAGTAATTGTTCCAACAAGACATCCCTATTAAATTTCTAACTTAATATCTTGAAATGATTGATTGAGATAGTAAACAATTTTGACTCTTAGAAAAAAGACGTGAGTTCAAATTTTAAAAAAATAATTAAAAATTGCCTAATCTTTGTGTTATAAGTAATAGTCTTATTAACCATTTAAATGGGTCAAATTCATAAGATACAAAAAAATTTCAAACTCAACATGCCATAATTAAAAAAATTTTTCTAACTAGTGGTATTCGAAAGCTTTCAAAGTTTACAACGCATCCAATGCATTTAATATATTGAAAACTTAGAAAGCTTACATTTCAACCAATGCCATGGAAAAACCCTAATTAAAAATTAAAATGTTTACATAGGACCACAGCATTGAAGGCAAAGACCTAAAGGGTTGGTAACTTGGTACTATAAAATGGGAGGGAATGTCTAATACCATACTCTTATATCTAATTACTCTCACTAGTACACACAGAGGAAAGAGTACGTGAGATAGGAGGACAATTTCAAGATTTGGAAAATCAAAATGGAGAAGAGAGTGGCTAAGCCGTTGCTGATCTTGGCCATCGTGGTGGTGGTCCTCGCTTCAGATGTTGTAGGCGGAAGAAAGCTCAAGGAAAAGAAGGACAATGTGGATCGCCCCCAGAACTTCCTTGGAGGCATTGGTGGCCTATTTCCGAGCCCTGGTTTTGCTGGTGTGGGGTTTGGTCCTTCGGGCTTTTGCACTTTCCCTGGTGGATGTACTCCTACCCTACCCACTAACCCCGGTTCTGGAGGGTCCCCACCACATCCATAGAAAAAGCTAGCCTAGTTAAGCTTGAAACTTGAAAAGTAGGGGGTCATTTCTGCTTTGGCTTTGGTAGAAGACCTACGTTACTACTTAGTACCTAGTACTTAGTACTACTACTAATAGAGTATGGTGTGGTGGAACTTGTTTAAGCTTTGATTTCATTTTTATATGTGTTGTATGTGTGATTTTTGGCTTGGTCTAGTCTCATGATTAGCCGTGGTATCGTGTGTCTTTTGTGTTCTGGTTTCTATTCGGCTTTTGGCTGGACTGTGCTTGAATCTTACAGGGACAGTATATGTAGTTATATACTACTATAATACAGAGTCTTCCTCTCGGATTAACTTGCAATTTCTCTAGCTTCTATCAGGGGTGTAAAAGTTTTATGTATTATGATTATGAAGAAGCAGATTAATGATGATGACCGGAACAATGCCTTTTATTTTTATGAAAAATGAGTTACCTTTAGCTGGCTATTTACTATCGCTACGTGGTATGAAAGAATGTCTCTTGTTTTATATGTCTGCATGCCGTGGTTCTATAACTACGCGTCCACGCTGTTTGTCATCTCAGGCCATTAGCAATCAACTGGAAGTTTGAGTGTAAATATCCAAGCTTAGCAACAGCAATTTATCTATTTTTTCAACCAATTATGGTAGCAGAGTGATAGAAAAAATCTTGCTTGGCACTACTATTTGGTATGAAGATAGCGACAAAAATTTGGCTACGAAAGAGGAAGTGCTTTTCCACTATTGGTATCCAAAGTAAAAAGTAGATTTAAAAATAGAGAAATATTATTTTTACATCAAAAGAAAGTCTCGCCACTATGAGTCAATGACACCATCAGAGACAGACACAAAGCCCGCTTGGATATGCTAATTAGGGGAGAAAAAAAATAATTATTTTAATAAATAAATACTTTTTAGCTAGATTTAATTGATGTGTATATTCCTGTAATTTTATCAAATTTTTAATTAAGTATCTATAATTTAAAAGCTTTTTTTAATCAGATCCTTATATGAGATAAATTTTGTAATCAAATCTTTAAAACAACTTAATTTTACAAAAAATTTTAAAATTTTATATACTTTAATATATAGACCCGCACCTAATTTTATAAGTTTAAATGTAAAAATTAGTTTAATCTAACTTAAAATTTTGTAACGATAGATTGCTTCATAGACTTGATTACAAATATTTATTTAATGTAGAAATTGAATTAAAAATTTTTAAACTATAAAAACTTAATTAAAAATTGGGTCAAAATATTGAACTTATAAATTAATTAAACCTACTTTTTAATATTATTTTACTTAATTATTCAAGTTTGTGAAAAATAGTAAAATAAAAAATAATCAAATTTCTCTTTGTTTTGAGAAACAAATATAGAGTTGTTTCTTGTTTTAAGAAGAAACACTAGATAAGAAATAATAAATTGGTCTTTTGATCTTTTATTTCAACACCCACAACTATCATGCTTTGTGTAGTATGAGACCAAGTGGACACATTACGAAGTAATTCTCTAAACTTGCCTAATTTTTTAATCACGAAATATAAAAGTATTATAACCAAACTTTTTGCCTTTGGCATACGTAGCAAAGATTTTTTTTGGTTACTGAAAAAATTTAGATTGAGAAAAAGGCTTATTTTAGTTTAAGGATAGAATATATCTCCAAGCATATCTAACGCTTACAACAGTTCATACAAATAATCCACTAATTGAAAAGCCAAAAAATGAATCCAAATCATGGTCATATATGCATAAAATGTCGATCAAGTGAACCAATCCCTAATTTTTTATTATCTTATATTTTGATGGATAATATATTTTTAAAAAGATAAATAAATATCAACTATTAGTGTCACGACCTAATCCAGATCATGATCGATGCATTGGGGACATGTCTTTTAGCAAGTCTCACATGTAAATACTTATGGGAAAACAAATTGAGTTTCCCTTGTACTTGGGTCAATGCCCAAGTATGGATCATCTCCCTACAGCAAACAAGATACACACACAACTATTGGGGATTCAGACATTCTTAGAATGCACCTCTCAGCATACAGATCATAATTATAATAATGACATAATTTTAACCATCCATTAGAGTCTCAATATAATGTAGACTTAATCAACTAGGAAATAAATATATGCTTAAATAAGTTTACATATCTCAAAATGAATATCTCTTACCTAAACTACATAATCACCAACACAAACATAAAGCAAGTTAGGTCGGATCCTGCATATGGCATTATGGAGCAAGCCTAATACATTCTTAACAAAAGGAATCCGAAATAAAAACTTGTCCTTGGAAAAAAAGGCTCATAAAAGCAGGAGTGTATCTACTAGGAGGTAAGAGGATTGGATCCTAGGTCAGCACCTATATTTGCAAAAGAGAAGAAGGTAACAGAGTGACTTTATGCAACTTAGTAAGAGATAAGACATCTACAACCCCACATGGCACAATTTACCCAAGTATAATTATACATGCGTAAATTAGACACCTTTGATATCCGCAAAATAGTTATTTCAAAATAAACATGTGAATAACAAATATTTAGTATAAAAGCAGGTGGGAAGTCATATAGTCTAGAATAAACAAGCAAGAATCACACTCTGGTAGCATTTCCTCCTTGTGACCCTAAAAACAAACAGGAACCACCTCATCGAGTGGCACTGAAAATAGGCGTGAACTACCCCGCGAGTGGCCATGAAATCATCAAGAGAAGGTGCACTTAGGCTAACATCTACTGCCACTAGCATACAGATCCTGTCCTAGACTTTCCTAAAAAAGCCTTTTTAATTCCAGTGATAAATGTGCTCAAAATCCACTTCATGGAATATCAAACTTAAGTATAATTCCAGGAGTCCAAAGCCATTCCAAAAATAAACTCATACTATGCATTCATAAAATGTTTTCCATGATATCCATTATATAAAACATTATCA
This sequence comes from Pterocarpus macrocarpus, assembly GCA_031439585.1. Taxonomy (NCBI): domain Eukaryota; kingdom Viridiplantae; phylum Streptophyta; class Magnoliopsida; order Fabales; family Fabaceae; genus Pterocarpus; species Pterocarpus macrocarpus. The sequence goes on along the minus strand of CM062516.1, from coordinate 42,219,789 downwards.
TTGTTTCATAGAAATCAATTCATTGTTCCATGTGATAGTTTTTGCATAAAACATAAATAAAGAAAAGAATTCACTTCTCAATTCAAGTTATCCAAAGTTAATGCATAAATTTCAATAGCATAATTCATTATTTGCATATATATATATATATATATATATATATATATATATATATATATATATATATATATATATATATATATATATCGAAATTATAATAGGAACTCAAGCTACGGATATACTATCTACTCACAATGCTTCCCAAGCAAAGGTAACAATTCCTTATGGTGCCAAGAAACCAATGATCGATCCTCAAGAGTATCTAACACTACAACCAATATTAACCAATCACAAATTAGCTTCTAATACCAAGGATTCACTTAAACTATCTTCCACATCAAAATTCCCCAAATCCATGAACCCTAACCCCCTTCTCATATCACCAAACCTTGAATCCATAAGAAAATTAGATAATCCATGATACTAAAAGGAGGATGGAGCTCAAAAATTACCTTAGAGGGTGGAGGAAGGGAGTACGAGAGGAGTAGTGGTCCTCCTTCTACCTTTATTTTCTCTTACTAGAAAGAGAGAGAAAGACCTTCAAGACATGAAAGATGATGGTGAGGTGAAAAAGGATAGGTTTTGTAGTGGATTTGATGAGGAATTAATGTGGTTTATGTGGGAGGGTAAGCCAAGAGAGAAAGTGTTTGAAGGGGAATGAGGCAGAGAGGTCGCAGACCTTTTGTTATTTTCACCCAATGGCCACCTAGGTGGTCAGTTTCCATCGCCTAAGCAGTGGGTGGCAGATTGGCACCCTCTAAAACATAGCTAGCGCCTAGGCATTGGTTCTAGGATTCAAATTTCATGTTTTTCTCCGTATTTCATGCACTTTTAAGCCTTGAACCATACCTCTAAGCATATTTTGACATTAATAATATTTAAATACTTAAGAATAAGATTCTAAAAGATTGCTCAAAGATCCATGGTCTGAAGAAATTTAAACTTATGTTATACAAAATCTTGGGGTGTTACAATTAGACTCCATACAGAGGTCGTATGGATTTATGGCTACTCAAGATTTGTGGGTGTTGGCACCATAATTAATTTTTAGGTGAGCAATAATTAGAATTAATTATGGGCTACGAATGACCCAAATTGGACTCGATTTGAAAGTTGTAGTGGGCCAAGATAAATATTTTGGGCAGAGAAAGAAGACCTCAGTTGAGAAAATAATATTGGACCGAGAATTTGGGGTGAAGTCCAATTATTGAAGAAAGAGAGGTTGGTGCAAGATTTGGAAAGACCATCAACATGACTTCGACAAAACAAAATTTGGCCTCAAAGCAGAGAGTAGGGGGGCAACCATCTACGTACGTGGCTGCCTTGACTACATCTTCAGTAGTGACTTAGAGCAGCTGAGTAGAACTTCTGCTTCCTCTCTGCCTACGGCCATTACAACATCTTCTAATGTGTCCAGCTCAACATAGGCTAGACAAGAGGAGAGATAGCCGATTGTCATGTCTACCTCTTTCATCAAATAGCAAATTAAGTCGGGTATAAATGACTTGATGCATGAAATTTCTAAGCAACTAGCCAAGATCGTAAATCCAATGGTGCGAAATGAGGTACAGCTAATTCAACAACAGCAAAAAAAGGTGTCACATGCCCAAGGTCATTCGGTTGAAGTTGTGCATGGAATCATGCCTGAAGCTATTAATGAAATAATGGCTTATGCTGGGGGCCGTCAAGGTCCTCGATATGGCCAAGTGCAAATGATTAAAAGGCTCCAATGTAACAGGGAATTTAGGATTGCCTCTTGGAGATGCAAGCTCTTAGGGGAATTCTAATAATAATTTGAATTAGCCTGGATATATCAATCCCACCCCAATGGCTGATCCCTTAGTTCAAATGAATTGGCCTCCAAGATATGCCTAATGGCCTGTTCATAATTCAAGTGCTAGTACTCAGTCGATTAGAAGGTATGTGGCTTAGCCTACAGAATCGTTTCAACTTACCTATACTCCATCACTAACTTATGTTCCACAATCTATGTATACACCTGAACAACTGATATACTCCCTACTATGTGCTCAACCCCAAAATAGAGTGCCTCAAGGAGCGGAGCAAGGGATAAATCAGAAGATTGCACCTGTTCAACCTCAGTCGTGTATTGAGCCAAGAGTGGCCGTGCCTCAGTTGATTGACCCAAATATGATAGTTGAGGTTATGAAAAGGTACTTTGGTGTTCAACTAAGGCCCATGGAAAGATCGGTATATAGGAAACTATATCCCAAGTGGGTAGATAAAGTTCAATTCTCAAGAGATTTTAGAACTCCAGTCTTTACCACTTTTTCTAGAGAGGATAGGAAATATGCAATGGAGCACATTAGTCGATTTATAGTCCAATGTGCTGGGACTAGCCAAAATGACCTTTTGAGGCTACAATTCTTCCCTTCATCTCTAATGGGAGAAGTATTTATATGATATTCATCTTTACCTCCAAATTCTATGCAAAGCTAGGCAGATATAGAACACTTATTCTATGATAGATTTTACAAGCCTTAGCCCAAGGTTTTTGTCTTAGATCTGTTGGCCATCAAGCAGCAAGCTAATGACCTGGTCATAGAATTTTTAGAAAGATTTAAAAGAGTCAAAGGAAAATATAGTGTGCAACTGCCCGAGGCTGAATATGTCTCTATTGCTGTGAATAACATGAGCCCTTAGTTGAGGGAGAAATTGATTGTTTCGAAATATGGTGATTGGGCCCAACTCTCGTGGAAAGCCTCTTGAGTAGAGCAGTTTATAGTGGAAAGAGAATAAAGGAGAACTAATAGAGCTAAGCCTAGATGTTCTTAACTAGTTGTTGTAGTCGATTGTGACTTAGCTGAGGAGGAAATAAGGGATGAAAAAGGAACCATGCAAGGAGAAATTATAGCTGCTAAATTATCGGGGGCAAGCCATATACTTGTCTTGCACTCACCCCTGCTAAAAAAAAGAGAATATAAAAATTGAGGAAAAGAAGGCATATCTATTTTATATTTTAAAAGCAGATCAAATCTTTAACTTCTTGGTCAAAGACAAATAGATTAAGCTTCTAGAAAGCCATAAGCTTCCTCCAACGGATCAAATTCAAAGCATGAAGTATGGCAAATGGCATAATTCGTACTTATGCTACGCCAATAATTGTAACATTTTTTATAACGTTATATAAAAGATCCCAAAAAAGGAAGCTTCAAACTCACAAATAAAAAAGGAGCAAATATAACTGTGGGTAGCAATCCTTGTCCTTCTACTACTATTAATATGGTTTCCATTTCAACTAAAAGCAAATATGCTAGAAAGGAAGCTTCATCCTCCCAGCCTGTGCAACAATCTAAGCAGGTATGGAGGCCAAAATCAATGTGGTAAAGGAACATACCAGAGCTTTGAGTTATGATACTTCAAGAAGGAATGCAAGGAAATAATGGAGGCCTAAGCTTGAGAGAAGGGTGGAGCATGCGGGACAATCCAAACCACCTCAGTAGAGTATGTTTGAGAGAATATAGTTTCTTCAGCAAAGAAATCAGCCAAAGGAGAGAAGGAATGACCGAAGGCAAATCCTAATGTTTTAGATCATCTAATACCTAAGGAGTCTAAACGAGTTGTTGAAGTTAACTTAAGCCAAGGGAAATCCATTCTCAGAATCACTGTGAGGAATGATGAAATATCAAGAGGCACTAAAATAATTAAACCAAAAGTAGAGCCAAACAAGGGAGAATGGTTTCTGAATAAATATTTCAAGGATGAGCAAGTGAAAAAATAGCCAATTTAGTTAACTTAGACCCAAAAGAGAAGGCAACAAAGAAAAAGGTCCATCTGGAAGATGAATATAGTGGCTATGTTGGACCAAGCTAAACATGTGGAAAGGGAAGCAGTCTGTAGTTTGAAGAAGGAAACAATGCAGTAGATCTAGGAGCAAGTTCAGAGTTCAATTCAGGCTTCAACAGCCAAAATAGTAACCGAGAAAGTATCAATAACAGAACTAAAGTGGTCCAAAAACTTGATAAGTCAAATCTTAAATGATGATGAATTACTTATTCTTACAGATGATGTAGAAGATAATATGACTTTAACGGCTACCATTGCAGTTAGAGGGTGATGTTTTAGCTGAGGAGGTAGTATGGGCTACCTTAGCTGAGGATCCAGAAGGAGTAGAGAAAGATTCATAGGTAGAAAAATCAAATGATGAGGTAGAGGTAATTAAGTTTGAGAAACCCCAACTAGGAAGGCATTTGAGGGCACTTTATATATAGGCTTATGTTGATGGCAGGCCAATCAGTCGAGTATTGATAGATAGTGGTGCTATCATGAATGTCATGATAGTGGGAATTTTGAGGAAATTAGGCAAAATCTAGAATGATCTCAAAGAAATAAATATGAAAATGACTAATTTTATAGGAGAAAGCACAAAGGCATTGGATTTTGACATCACTGAACTCACAATGGGGAGTAAAAAATCTAGCACTGTGTTCTTTGTTATTGATGCAAAACCTGGATATTCACTACTCCTTGGAAAGGACATTGCATCAACAATTAATGTTCTGGAGCAAAGATAAAGTGAAAGTTATATCAGCTGATCAAAAGCTTTTTTCAGATGATGTCAAAGTTTGTTAAAGCCATGTATTACACCGCTTGAGTTCCAACCAATAACTTGGCCTCCAGAGGTTTCTCAGGATGCCATTTAGACTATGAATTTTACCAATCAAGACTTTCAGACTGAGTTGGAGGCTAACACACGATTCGAGGAGAATTATCAATGACTAGCCAAAAGACAATAGCAGAAAATGTTCTACAATGGTTGGCCTTGTATTCAGCTGAGGCAAGGATTAAGGAATGTCTTTTCCAACAACAACTAGTTGAGAAGGATGAAAATAGGTGTGAAACAATGGAGGATAAAAATTGGGGGGCAAGGAAACAGAATAAGGAAGATGCCAATATAGAGTTATTCATGTCCCTAATAAAGATAAAAGCTCCAAGTGTTGAAGCACATGACCTCTTAATTGAAGTTAATCTTGGGACAATTGATGAGCCAAGATAGACTAAGATTAGTGGCTTACTTAGCCAGAGTGATTGAGATCAATTAATTCAATTGATAACCAAGTATAAAAATTGTTTTGCTTTGAATTATCATGAAATGCCTCAGTTGTCTAGGAAGTTAGTTGAGCATCGGTTACCCATTAAAAAAGTATTCATGCCATTCAAGCAACCACCTTAGAGATTCAATCCAGAGTTAATGCCAAAGATAAAGCAATAGATTGAAAAGTTACTAAAAGCAAGTTTTATTAGGACAGGTCAATATGTATAATGACTTTCAAATATTGTTCCTATGATTAAAAAGAATGGCCAACTTAGGATATATATAGATTTTCACAATTTAAATTTAGCTACCCCCAAGGATAAGCATGTTATGCCTATTACGGACATATTAGTTGATGTCACAGTTAATAATGGTATTTTATCATTTATGGAAGATTATTCTAGATATAATCAAATCTATTTAGCTGAGGAAGATGTACACAAGATTGGTTTCATTGCCCAGGGGTCATTGGCATCTTTGAGTGGGTGGTTATGTCATTTGGCTTAAGGAATGTCAGGGCCACTTACCAAAGGGCAATGAATATGATTTTTCATGATTTGATTAGACAATGTATGGAGGTATATATTGACAATGTGGTTGTGAAATTGGCTAACGTCAAGGGACATTTGGCTAATTTAGAGTAAGTATTCCTCAGAATGAGGAAGCATACACTTAAAATGAACCTAGCCAAATGTGCTTTTGAAGTCTTGACTAGGAACTTCCTAGGATTCTTAGTCCATCAAAAGGGCCTTGAGGTGGACAACAATAAAGTCAAAGCCATGTAAAAAGCTAGAGCTCTAGCCAATAAAAAGGAATTGTAAAGCTTGATAGGAAAAATAAACTTCATGAGAATGCTTATTGCAAATTTAGTTAGCAAATTGTATGGGGTAGTAAACAGTAAAAGGCATTTGATCAGATTAAGCAATGCTTGACCACACCTCCTGTGCTAATACCACCTACTCTTCGAAGGCCTCTAAAGTTATATATATCAGCCACTGAAGAGTCCATTAGCAGTTTGTTGGCTCATGATTTAGAAGATGGAACTGAGTGAGCAGATATTATCTAAGTAAGTTATTAAATGATGCTGAGACTAAGTATACTTCAATAGAAAAATTGTGTTTATCATTATTTCATGCATGGACAAAGTTGGAGTATTAAGTTTTGCCAAGAAAGGTGTTAGTGCTATGCAAGATTGATATAGTTAAATATTTGTTGAATCAACCAATGCTTCAAAGGAGGTTAATGAAATGGGCTATCAAGTTAAATGCATTTGCTTTAGAGTATATTCCTTTAAAAGCCATGAAAGGACAAGTGTTGGTCGATTTCCTAGCACAACAACATGTATAGAAGTATAAAACCCATTAGTCGAGTGCCAAGATTATTTACAAATCAAACCATGGAATCAAAACATCAAAATTGTATAGAAGCAGGAGTAGTAATCACTAATCTTGAAGGAGTGGATAAGAAGCTTATGTATTAGCTAGATGTCTAATACTTCAATAACCAAGCTGAATATGAAGCTAGCATTATTGGCTTAAAATTGTTAAAGTCCTCAAATGTTCAAACTATGCAAATTATGGGAGATTCACAATTGGTAATCAACCAATTATTGGGAGAATATAAACGCAATAGCCTAATGTTGGAATAGTACCTTGAGGAAGCTAAAGGCTTATTGGAACATTTTGCCAATGTCATATATCGCATATCCCCAGGACTTCTAATGAAATGGCAAATGATTTAGCATAACATGCTTCTGGATATAAGCTCATGGCACCTGATATTAACAATATGGAAGAAGTAAGTGGTGTGGTGGCAACTATTAATCATTAGCTAAATGCATCAGTTGATTGGAGATAGAAATTGATCCAATATCTGGCCGACACATCGACTCAAGTTGATTTCAAGCTTAAGCAAAAAGCATTAAGATATCTATTGATGGATGGGAAGTTATTTAGAAGAAGCCAAGAAGGTGTGTTACTTAAATGTTTGAATAAGGAAAAGGCAATAGAGCAGGTTCATGAAGGTGCTTGTGGAGCCTACAAATTTGGCTATAATATGAATGGCTAATTTGTCAATATAGATATTATTGGCAAACTATAATAGTCGATTGCTTTGTTTATGCTAAAGGATGTGAGGTTGGTCAGCAACATGGGCTAATTCATAGAGTGCCAGCCGAAGGGTTGTATTCCATCGTCAAACCTTGGCCATTTAGAGGTTGGGCAATAGACCTCATTGACAAGATTTATCCTTCATCATCCAAAAGGTATACTTTTATCATAGTGGTGACTGATTACTTTACTAAGTGGGTAGAAGCTTAGCTAGTGACAAATATGTCACAAGCAAATGTGATCAGGTTTATTGAAAAATGAAGGGTTAATTATAGTTTAGCCCCCTGCATTATAGACCATGTATACTTTTTCCCCTACATTATAAAATTTGCAATCTAACATCCTGCATTATCACAATGTGCACTTTGGCCTCAAATAAATGCACTATACTCCCCTAAATTTTTGAGTCATGTATGAATTGACCCCCTGAACTTTCCAAAATATGCAACTTGACACCTTGCATTTTTGTTTATAATTGATGAAAAAATCAACAAAAGTGGCCAAAGTGCACATTGTGAAAATGCAGCGTATTAGGTTACACATTTTTAAAATATAGGAAATAAAGTGCACATGGCTTATAATGCAGGGGATAAACTGCAATTAACCCAAAAACGAATTATATATCGATTTAGTATCCCTAAAACCATAATGGCTGACCAAGGTGCTATGTTCATAGGCGATAAGGTGAAAACATTTGTACAAGAATATGGAAATAAATTAATACATTTATCACCATATTATACTTATGCCAATGGTTAGGTCGAGGCTTCAAACAAAGTTTTAATTAATATGATAAAAAGAACCATTGATGATCAACCGAGAAAATGTCATGAAGCATTATCTGAGGTTCTTTGGGCATACAGGAATTCAAAAAACAAGGCCACATATTTGATTCCTTTCAGATTAACTTATGGCCAAGATGCAGTTTTGCTTGTCAAATAAATATCAAGTCATTAAGAGTAGTAAAACAACCTGGTTTATAACCTGAAGAATATTCTTAGGCCATGTTCCAAAAACTAGAATCAGCCGACGATGATAGAATCATACCCTTGGAGAATATTAAGTTAAATAAGGAAAGAGTTGCAAAGTCTTACAACAAGAAAGTGAAAAGGAAATAGTTTGCAGAAGGGGATATTGCATGGAAAGTAATCTTTCCTATTAGGACTAAAAACCCTAGATTTGGAAAATGGTATCTCAATTGGGAAGGGCCCTACATTGTTTGCCAAGTTGTATATGAAGGAGCATACAAGTTGGTTAACATGCAAGGAAAAGAATTATCTAAAAGTAGTAATGGAAATTTTCTAAAGAAATATTATCCTTCCATTTGGGAAACCATTGCAAAATAACCAAAGTATCAAAATAATAACCACAAGCCAAATATATAGCTTAGTACTGTTTTGATCAAAAGAAAAATGAGAATAAATTCTTAGTCTAAGTCGTAGGGTCCATTGAAGTTGCATCTTCGACTCTGTTCTGTGTAGCAGTCGACTTTATAGCCATCTCATTTGCTAGGGCTATTATTAAAGCATCCCTAACAACAACCGAAATATTATCTTAAAGATCCTCATGAGTAAGCTCAAGAATTGGAAGAGTAGAAGAATTGCCAACATTAGAAGCAAAGGTTAGTCCAGGTGATTGAACAGTCTTTGCACAAAGTAGTATTTAGAAGTTTAGAAAAGCTATAAGATATTAAGGAACATCAGACGAAGTAGAAATGATGATCTGGCTACCTGAAGAAGGTGGTAGCTGAGCCTTCTGAAATTTATTGAACAGATAAGTCCAAGCAACTTCAACCTTGGCTAACCCTTTTATTAACTACTTGTAAGGCAAGTTCCAAAGGTTTTCATTTCTCAACTAAGGGCACATTCTTGCCATCTAAAGCCTTGGCTTGAGCATATAATCGAAGCCTCTATTCATCCTTAGCCTTAATATGTGCATTAACAGTGGCTAATTCTGGCTCCAAAATCCCCAACTCAGCTTGGAAATTTCCTCATGGATTGATCCAATCCTAGTCAATTGGGTCTACCGATGTTGGTGTTGATCTTGGCTAGACTTCACATCTTGATATTGGGTTAAATAAGTACTCTTTTAAGATTTGACCGAGGCCAATTCCTCCAAAACTTTAAAACTATTGTCTTGGCGAGCCTTATATATCTGATAATCCAACAAGGCTTCAAAAAAAGGGTGAGTGCAATATTAGTACAAGCTTGCCGAAGAGTAGGAGGAACCTCAGTATCTGTAGTTTCAGATACCCTTAGAAAAGACCTTTCTAACTTGGCTATAGCAGCAAGATCGATGGAGAAAGGCTTCTACAGCTCTTCTTTAATAATTTGAAGATGTTGTTGCAATGGAGAAGAATTTCCATGAGGTGGATGAGTAATAGGAGCATTGAAATATTGCTCTAACTCCTCATTAGGAACCAAGGTTGGAACATTAGAAGGAGAGGCAAGGTTCCGTGGTGGTAAAACTTTTGTTTCTTTTGAGGTAGGATTTGGTCGAGCCTCTTCAGCTATTATAGAGCCTCCCAGCTGGGTAATTGGTTGATCACCAGCTCAAGCTTCTTCAGCTGAGGGATTTTCCTTTAAAGTAGTAGTATGGGGAGGACTTTGAACAATAAGCTCATCCGTGACTCTTTGATCCGGCTCAAAAAAGAGAGCTTGGTCCACCACGTCGTCGAAGAAGGAGTAGTTGAAGGTACTGGCTGAGAAGTATTTCTAAGTTGCTTTTTGAGAGAACTTTCTTTCTCAACATCCTCTTCTTTCTCAGATTCTTGAATTATGGCCTTCCTCTTTTGAGATTTAGGCTTAGCTAGTGAAGAAGCCAAAGGATATTGCAACTCAGCTCTTTTTTTTATTCTTCTATCTTTCTGCAACTCAGATGCAAACACATGAGAAAATGAAAATTGGTAATATATGAGATGAAATGAGAAGTACTTACTCTCACAAGGGAATTTTCTTGTTCCGAGATCTCGGCTGGAGCTGCCACTCTAAAAGGAGTAGGTGATATGAGGTTTCTATGGCTTCTTCTCATAATAGTTTTTGGCTTCGGTTAGGAGGGAACATGAGTCTCCACATCAACAATTTGAGGTTCTAGAAACCTAATCAGGAAGAAAGTTAAGTTATGAAAAATAGAAGAAAGTGGATTAGCTAAAAGGAGATTAAGATCTTTACCTTCGATAATGATAGATTTGGACTTGAAAGCTGGTTTACCATTTGTCACCATTGCTTTGGCAAGTCCAGGGGGTTAGGAAGATTTACCACGGCTACCACTAACAAGCTTAGATAGAAAACAATCAGGTGGTGAAATGAAAGCCCTAGTAAAAATAGACCTCCACCACTTTGTATAATCTGGATTGGCCCCAGGGTTGACCATAAATGGCTTGAAACGAAATTGAGCAAGCTTATTGTTGTTATTAGTAACAAGTTCAGTTATCTCCAAAAGGTAGAAAGACGATTTTTCTTTCAAGCCTATCATAGATTGGTAGGAAGCAGAGACTCCTTATAATAAACCAAATTGTAAGCAAAGCAAATCCAATTATAAGGCTTGGCTGAAATCTTGTTGAAGCGAGCCAAGGGATGAACTCCATTTAGTAGATCTCTACCAGTTAGAGCATTACTCTAGTAAAGAGCCACCTCGCTAGCTCTTCATGAAATGTTGTTAGTAAATCCCATTGGACCCAAGCTAGGCCATAGGAGTAGTACAGGAAGGGACAGATTTCCAAGAATGCCCTAGGCTTCATCTTGAATAGCCGATCGGCTATTTGGAATGCAGAGAAAGTAGAAATGAGAACAATCTTGTAACGAAGACAGTAAGTGGAAGCATCTCTGACCAGTTCAGCTACAAGTGCACAGTCTTAGTAAAACTAGGGAAAATACTCATTAGCCCACAAAATAGGAACCATATTTGGCCAAGAATAGCCTCGTTTTCTTTGGCCTTCAGTTGATCAATCTATAATTTCAAACCCTCATAAAATAAAGAAAGAAATAGGGCTCCTAAATTAACCAGCCTATTAGAGATTGTGGCAGCCACATAATAGGAATATTCATTCACCATGGCTAGGGAGTTGCTACAAATGAAAGATTTGCAAAGCCAAAATAAAATGAAAGGATTATGCTCGGTTTTGTTTACAGCTCCTTGTAATCACCTATGCTTTTCCATGTATTTCCTGCAACTAGCAATTTCCTTATACACAAGGCAGCCGAGGTCTTCAAAATCTTCATAATGGAGAGTAGGGATGTCTTCACCTATGATCAGCAAGCCCAACATGGTGGCCACATCAAATAATGTAAAGGACATAATCCCAAATGGAAAAACGAAGCGTTGATGGTAGAGTTCCAAAAGTCGAGGAAGGTAAGAAACATGTCATTGTTGTGAGAAAAGCTCAATTTGGAGAGCATAATCATGTCATATATTGCCCTACCCTTCCATTATTCTCCCCATTGCTCAGATACCCTATCAAGCCATTTAAGATAGTCATCACACAACTTTGCCCAAACATGAAGTTCTTTAGGGTGCCTTGTAATTGAAAACCGATCCTTTGTGATTGGAAACTTAAACTTATCAAGAATGATGAAAGACTCCATGATGTAAGGGAAAAAGGGAGGTTCTGTGCATAGGGGACCAAGGATATATGTACATTGGGCCTCATTGTAAGGAATGAGGTTTTCAACTCCAAGATCATCTTTGGGTGAAAGGTCTCTTGTTGGGTGAGACAAGGAAGCTCCTCGAGTCAATTTTGATTTGCCAGCAAGAATTTTAAGAGCCTTAGCTGATTGTATGGCTTTGCCAGCTGATTGTGAGGAGAATCAGATGATAAATTGATTGAAGAACTCTTGGAGCTAGAAGACAAGCTCTCCAATCGATCTTGAGCTGCTGAACCACTAGGGTTTTTAGAATTAGAATGATCAGAACACATTATAAATAATGAAAAGCAAAAATTTTTTGCAAAGAAAATGAAAAACTGGAGGTAAAGAAAGGGTTTTGAAAGTCGGTTGAGGGTTGAATAGAAAATAGAGCTGAGCAAGTGAGAAAGAGGGGAAGGAAATATCACTTGAAGAAGGTGAGTGAATAGTAATGGTAATGAGATTAAATACATTACCTAGCTTAATAAATAGCCATTAGCTAAGTAATGTAGGGGGCATACGTTGGCACCATAATTAATTTTTAGGTGAGGGATAATAAGAATTAATTATGGGTTAGCAAATGACCCAAATTGGGCTCAATTTGCAAGTTGTAATGGGCCAAGATAAATGTTTTGGGCAAAGAAAGTAGACCTCAGCTCAAAAAATAATATTGGGCCGAGAATTTAGGGTGAAGTCCAATTATTGAAAAAAGAGATGTTTGTTGGAGACTGGCGCCAATTTTGGTGACGATTACCACTACTTAAGAACATGGATGTGTGGGGAATTAACCGAGAGCCACTATCTATGTGTGAATAAGGAGTGGTGAAAGTCTTAGAAGGATATAAAAGCTTGTGCATGCAAGATCAAACACACGAACAAACATCATGCCAATTTGACTACTAGCTTTTAAATTTCTTTGTTCATTTCTACTTTCATTAGCATTATGTTTAGGCTTTTGCCATTTTCTTTGTTTCCATATTAAGACTTCAGCTTGTGTAAATTTTTAATATTTCAATTCTAATTCAATTTCTGCTCCATCTTTTATTAATTGATCTTGCTTAATACTTGCTTGTGTAAGTTAATTGAGGAATCTATTTATTAAGGGGTAGAGTACCTTTTTTAACACAAATCGCTTGAATTAAGGTAATCTCTAGGATTGTGTGTTTCGGATAGCAATCTTGAAGAGACTTAGCCAATCTTATTTTTATCCAATAGTAGGGGATACTAAAATTCTGATCTCTGAACTTCTTAGTACAAGGTTGGCTTAGCTATAACTTGAGACCTTGGATATAGGCAAGTTTGGTGCGAGATAGACTCACCAGACGTTTGTAGACTTCTCACTACGGAGACAGACGTCGGATTCCATGTCCAAGGTGTAGTGAACGCTGAAACAAAGTTCCTTTTGGAAAGAGGTTGGGACCTGCCATTCAGGTAACCTTACTCTGATCTCAACCACACTATCACTTATAATGTTAATTTAATGATTTTGACGCAAAGTTTGCCACACACCTTAATTTGCAGAGAGTACCACAGACACAGCCTTGTTAAAATAAAAATAGAAAATATAAGTATAATTGTCTCTATCCTTTATTTACGCAAATTGGTAACCTTCGAATATTTTCTCTATTCTTTACCTACTTTAGCAATTACCAAGTTTTACTTTTCCTTGACTTTATACTCATTTACTTTTGAGTTTTCACTCTCATTTTAAGGTTTCTTAAACGTAAAATACCTATTTTTACTTTAAAACAATCAATCCGTTTTGTGTCTATTGTTTTTAGTCGCCTTAAATAGTATATTTTTATTTTTATTTTTATTTTTATTTTTCTTTGAATTATCTGATTCATGAGGTTTTACAAATTTCTTGTTATTTTCATAAGATGTCTTTACTATTTTTAATATTTGTTTTCACGATTTGAGTTAACTAATATTTAAATTAACTTGTGCAATACAATTTTATGAAAAATTTTGGTGTTATAATTATAATTTTTTAATTATTTGATGAGAAATATAATAATTGTTATTTTTTTAAAAGAATATGGCAATTTACATTTTTTAGAATTTATTTTCTGTAACAATTTAACATGTATAAAATAAATGGATAATATGCATTACACATAGTTCTTAACCTTGTTAAATGTAACAATAAATACAGGTATAAAATTTGACAAACTTGTTGCTGAGCTAAACTCTGCAGGAATGAATATATATACTCAAAGAAAGAAATATTAATGAAATACAGAAGGCTCATGGCTAGTAATAAGGCCGTTACTTGTGTCCATGTTTTCATTTCTCTGTCATTGGAATGACTATGCCACAAAAAATAAGAAAACCATAAGGAAAAATATTAATACAAAGAAAATCTTGATCATCAACCACCTATTAGAAGATATGCTGTTCAGATACTTCAACAGAGCCCCTTGTGCCCCTTCTACGTTTGCCAGTGTATCGTCCATGTTTTCATCAATTCTGCAAAGTAAGCACCTCCATCATTAAATCCAAACAAGGGTAACTCTATCAACCCCACCAATGTCTCAATTGCCCAACACGAAAAGAAAAATCAAGCAAAAGTTCACTCAGCTGGTCAGCAAAACAGTCTACATATGCAATTATTTCCCGCAAAATTATAATACTTTTAAATGATTGCAGTAAGGTCGTCAAACTCGTAAGTTTAAATAAACTCATGGTGGGGCAAACGCAAACTTTATCTAACAGCTAATAACATATATTAATATCTATAACAAAAAATTACTACAATAATAATAATCACAACAACTACATATTTAAAAAAATATGTATCTAATCATCTTAAATTCATAATTAAATAGAAAAAAATTTGTATTTGCATAATCATACATAGACAAGCAAATCCGAACATCAAAAAGGAGGAAAGAAAGAAACATCATTTTCACCATTTTACCAAGTTTGACCATAACTTTTTGCTTAAATTTTTTACAGGTATTTTTACGAGTTAACCACTTATTTATCTCAATGGTTGGACAACATCAACTGCAGGACTTTCTCCGTTCTACTTTTCTTTTTCTGTTAATCAATTTTTCTTTAATAGGAATCACAGATATTGAGAAATTGATACAGTACTTGCATTCAGAATCAGATCGATGCAATCAAGACAAATCACAGCATTAGACTGTACAAGCATTTAATAACAATAAAATAATAAGAAAAAACAGTTCTCACTGCCTCTAGCACTTCCATTAGCTAAAATCATAAAACCAATCCTCATTAAACATTCAACAAGGCAAAGTACTAATTACTTTACAATGTCCTACTCCAATGTATATCTGAAATCCAGCATCTCCCAAAACATATTCAATAAACAAATCAATAAACATATAAATAAAAAAATAAAAAAAAAACCCATAAAAATCATTTCATAAAGTCATAAACGAGGAGAGAAAAGGAGAATATAAACTGAAAACCTGCTTTCATTGGTGTTATCCAACCTGGTCTCACAAGCCACAACCAAAGATAAAAAGATAGAAAAAGTAATTTTAATATACATTGGAACCAGAAGGGTAGACACTGACACTGACATTTGACACAATACATTTTATTGACATTTCTTTTTTTTTTTTTTTGGGGGTGGGGACGGGGGAAAATCTCTGAATAAACATGTCCTAATTGAACTTGCCATGTACAATTACATGGACAACATAAAAAAATTAACTAAAGTGAACATCTGAAATTAACTTCATTTCCTTTTCCATCATTTTTGTTATCTCCTTCATTGACAAATAGTACACTTTCCAAGTCTTCCCTTTTTTTTTTGGGGGTTTTTTTTGTGGTGGGGAGTGTGTCAGAAGTGGCTTTGGTTGGGTGGGTATTTGTTTAACCCTTTTATTTGAGTTGGTCTATTAAAACAAGTGCAGGGATCAAAACATAGATTTTGTACATGTGATTTAACTCCTCTAAGCGTAGAATGCATTTCAGGGAGCAAAATGCACATGAACAACCAATCATTAGAAGAAATAAAGGTATGGAAGTCAAAACCTCTTCGAGTACGAGCAGAAGGAACTAGTCCATAAAGTTACCATGACACAATCTGTTCACTTTTTCATCAACAGTTATCCACTTGCACATTACTCTCGCACTTTAGAGGAGGTTAAATTCCCAGGCAAGTCATTTCTTCACTCAGTAAGCAGCAAAACAAGCAATTTAAACAGTATAGCATACATAGCATCTACAACCTTATAGTCAACATGCAGTAAGCAACACAATCATCTCCAGCAGACAAGGAACCTTATCCACATACACCATACTCTCTAAAGTTTTCCTATTACTTTATAGGAGCTATATTCTCATCCAAATTCCAAAACACTTTTCAGCTCAGTAAGCAGCAAAACAGGCAATTCAAACAGCATGGGCATCCACAAGGACTGCAACCTTTTAGTCAATATGCAGCAAACAACCCAATCATCTCTCACAGACAACCACAAGCCAAAGGGATAGTTTGCTACACATAATATAAGCTTATTGATGTCAAGGACCAAACTCATTCCACAGTCAATATTACTGGCATAGGCTCATTTGATACACTCACAAATCAATAAAGCCTGGATCTAATAGTATATGCATTGTATATCGTATTGGAATACAGTAATAAAGGGCAATAAGAATGTATCTACGTAGAACACAAGTGAGACATATAAAAACCTGATGGCAATCTCTCCTTGTTGGGAAACAAGAGTTGCTAGTTGATTAAAGATACTGCTGAGCTCATGAATAGTGGATTCAACATTCTGAAGAGCTTCAGCTCTGCTTTGCATGTACCTTTCTTGCAATGGAACTATCTGCTGCTGTTGCTGCTGCTGTTGTTGTAGCAATGGTTGGCTCTCCCCATCCACCTGCTTCCTATGGATTTAAGTAAAATAAAATTGTATGAGGTCAGAGTCCCAGATATAATTCTACCCAACCGAGAACAATCTCAACATATTGGAGCATAACAAAAGTTTTCATATTGAATAGACAAGGATCCAGCCCAACAAAACAAGGTCTGAACGGGCTAGCCTGCTTGACACATCTACTTGTAACCATACAAGAAATTTAAGTCCACAAACAAAATTAAGCTAGTGAATTAATTAATTCAGTAAAGGTTGTAATCTTATACTTGTGTAATGCAGTCTCAAAATAATAACACAACAGAGAGATAAAGGTAAAGTTCATCATTCGAAATTTAATATCGGCAGAATGGTTGTGATACAATGCTGCAAAATTGAGTTATAGTTCAACAACAATTCATGGAAATCAAATAAATGAAGGGTATGTGATCACACATATACTTTATTCTACTTAGAAAACCAGGCTTACTTTGAATCATTACTTTGTTGGAACAAAAGTTATGCACTTAACAATGTCATGAAGCATGTTACTGCAAATTAATGCGATGATTAATGATAATACATAGTAATTGAAGTTATCTCACAAATCAGTTTTATCTGCATTACAGAGAAATAAGCAAGAAAAAACAACAAACAAATGCTTAACTACAATCCCTACAACCAACAAGGGAAAAGAGACACTAAAGCATAACTTACTTTGGAAACAACTGAGACGAAGATGGCTGTGACCCACTAGCCCACGGGGCTGCGGGGGCATTAGAAGCACTGGCAGCCGTCCTCGTAGCTAATGGGCGTTGGCGGACGAATGGATTTGCAGAATCCTTAGAACCCGAGGATGAAAACAATTGTCTCCTGTTCTCATGTACTTTCAAATTCTTCACAAAACACAGCAGAATAACATCAAATCTTGCCAATTACAAAGCAACGAGCAAGTGCACGAATACAGTAAAGTACAATGTACAATAGAGTACCTCAGTTCTCATGGTGAGAACTTCTTTGAACTCCTTGGTGGTGCTCATCAAACGGGTCTTAAGGTCATCCACAACCGTAGTTGAATGGCTGGTTGTGTCGGCGGAAACGCTGTCGTTTCTGGAGTTGCAGAGCAACTGAAGATCCACAACGGCAGAGTTGAGGGCAGTAATGTCTTGCTTGATAACACCCGTAAGCTCTTGGATTTCCATGGTCGGGTCATCGAAAACCGAAGTCCTCTTCGCCACTGCAAATCGAATAAAAAACAAACACACAAAGCCACAGTTCTAACAATCAACCAATCAAAAACCTAATGAGTAAATAAATCCTTTTATATATTTATACGAATTGATTCAATTGAATTGAATTGGTTACACTTGGCAAGCTTGGCGAGCTTCTGGGAGGTTTGGTGAATGCCATAGCCAATCTTGGAAGCCCTGCGATTGAACTCTGACTGGATTGCAATTGCGGATCGCTGTTCCTCCGATCTGGAAGAAGAAGAAGAAGAAGAAGAAGTGGTAGTGGGCCCATTTGGGCCGGATGAAGATTTCTTCAATCTCTCCGCAATGCTGTGGAATTCATGCGTGCGATCGCGAATCGACGATTGCGCATGCATCTTATTCTTCTTTTTGCTCCCGGCGAATGCGAGATCCGTGGAAGGGGAAACCCTAGATCCGGTTCGGATTGGGATAGGGGAATTGGAGTAACGCGACCTAGGGTGACACGGCGGGGGTGAGGCTGCACGCGGTTGTGGCCGGCGGCGAGGGAGACACGGCGAGGGCTGCTGGCCTGCCTGCTGCTGCGCGGCTGTTCTTGTGAGGCGGCGACGCACGAACGGAGAGCATGAGAGGGAGACACGGCGGTGCAGCCGCGGCGGGATATCGAGAAGAACAAGCAGAAGGAGAAGGGGCTAGGCGGAGAGGGAAAATATGTAACTACGGTTCCTACTTCTAAATATGATAAAATGAGTAATGGCTTCAGATTTCTCAATTTTTTTTATTTGTTTTTATTTTTCCGGCATGATTGTTTTTGTTTTTGAGTTTTAATTTTAGTGTTTTAATTCTGAGATAATATACGTTTTGGTCATCAAATAATCAGAATTCAACAGATTAATCTCTCAAAAACAAATTTGCCAATACTTTGATAGCTAGAGTTAAAATATATTGTAAGAATTAAATCCTTTTGTTAATTTTTAATAAGTTTAATTGGTATGCGCTAATATTGTAAAACAGTTTTATACTCTCAATCAATCGAGATAAGGAAAAATGAGAAACTATTGTGTGTCTTTTATTATAATAGGTGGTTATTTATATGAGTTGACACTTTTTACTATTATTATTGGCTGGCAATGTAAAACTATTTTACACCATCAATATATTTAAATTAAATTTATTTTTAATATGTTAAATATTATGTTGTATCTGACTCAAAATTAATTCAAACACTACGTTGCCGTAATATATACAATAAAGGCCAAAATTACAAAACAAAAGGACTAACATGTTATAATGTGATTTTTTTGGAGAACTATAATGTATGCATTTGATCATTTAGTGAATAAAGTGTTAAAATAAAAATCCTTTAAGAATCAAAGTATAGAGTTATCCTTTAATTTTTATTTGGTTGACCATTTCTTTTGATGGGTTGCTGCTTGTAATAATATAAGCCCAAGACCCCTCGTTGAACAATACAACGGCTAATCCATTACCTATTTCAAAAGCCGGAAAATAGAATTATTGGCTTGCTAGATTAGTCCCTTTAACTTATATGTTCAATGATTCGTATTAAAAATAGATTAATTTAAACTAATTAAATTTTTTTAGCTAAATTTATCTATTTTTGACAGGTAAATCGGCCAATTCGATAAATTTGACCATTTTGATGCCTTAGTATAAATGTCATTATTGTAACTAGAGTTATAACTCTATTAGTGGCTGTCCAATGTGGCTAACAGAGTATTAGTTTGCATGGACTTGATAATTTGGGCATCTAAGAAACCTTCAAATAGGATTGTCTTTTGTCCAAGAGGTGAGTATCAACACTTTATCATCACAGTCATAAAGGAGTAGTTGCTTCTCCTCCTTTCAGCAGTGGAGCTACTCTTTATTGCTTTTGACTCCATCACCGTAGCTCCATCTCTATGCCATACCGTAGCTCCATCACAACTCCACTTCTAGTTTATCAAATTTGGAATTTAGAGTTTCACTATTAGAGGGAAAAAATTATCATATTCAATGATAACACAGGTCTGAACTAGAGATAACAAAGTCAAA
Source organism: Pterocarpus macrocarpus (assembly GCA_031439585.1). Classification (NCBI taxonomy): domain Eukaryota; kingdom Viridiplantae; phylum Streptophyta; class Magnoliopsida; order Fabales; family Fabaceae; genus Pterocarpus; species Pterocarpus macrocarpus. Next base: position 42,199,842 of record CM062516.1, on the reverse strand, counting down.
TCATATTCTCCTAGCCCACATAAGAGGATCTACTAACAGAGTTATAACTCCAATCAACGATAGAGATATCTTTACAAGCGATTGCAAATATAGGGACTGATTTAAAACATATGGTCATTGGTGGCCCTCATGGTGATGCTGGCATCATAAGGTGCAAGATCATCATTGACACATATGGTGATCAGGGAGCACATGGTGGTGGTGCCTTCTCTGGGAAGTAACCCGCCAAGGTGGACAGGAGTGGAGCCTATGTTGCTAGGCAGGCTGCAAAGAGTATTGTGGCTAGTGGGCTTGCTAGACAAATATCATATGCAATTGGTGCCCCTGAGCCATTATCAGTGTTTGTTGACAAGGAGATTCTGAAGCTTGTAAAGGAGAACTTTGATTTTAAGCCAAGAATGATTTCCATTAATTTGGAGCTAAAAAGGGGTGGAAAGGGCAGGTTCTTGGAAACTGCTGCTTATGGTCACCTTGGAAGAGATGACCCTGACTTCACATGGGGGGTGGTGAAGTCTCTCAGGTAGGAGAAGCCCCAAGAATGAAGTTTGTGTCTTTTTTTTTTTTTAACCTCTCTTCTCCCTTCTAATATGAAAAACATAGTTAAATTGAGGGACATCTAGCTGCATAGCAGTATCAATGTGGCATGAAAGATCAAGTTTGGAAGTCAAACATCATTATGATCAGTTTTCCATTGTTCATATTTGTTCTATGTTGTTGAAAGTGCCATGTCTCAGTGACACAACAGAATCTTGAGTCCCCCATTCATTAACTGGACCTTCGGATTATTGGTTTAGACATTACCAACGCAAATAACCATTAATTGAATACAAGGGTGAAATTACAGCAATTTACATAAGGATACACATGCTTCACTGAATGATTTATATTTTTATATTACGTTTACACTTTACAAAGTAACATACCATGGATGGATATTGTTTTATTCCTCTTTCTCCATTATTTATTAAGAGTTTACCTATAATAATAACTCCAACTCATTGACGTAGTCACTCAGAAACTCTTGACAGTTCATACCCAATAAAAGGATCATTAGGGCTAGGAAATTTTTAAGTAACGAATCTACAAAAGAATATCTTCTACGCAGTGGTCATGAAACAGAATAATCTATCCATTTGAGCATATTTAATGATCTGATGAGAAACTGAGAGCTTGAAGTAGGCCAAACCAGAAAAGACAACCAGGATCAACATGGGTTAAATTCATTTTGAGAATAAATGAGGGAAATGGATTAAAGAAATGAGTGTGATAGGCGTCCCGAATTTTTTTCTTAGATGATAAAATTCTGAAGTATAATGCTTACTACTTCATTGATCTAACATTGTCTCACAGCAAAAATTTCAAGATAAATAAATAATTGAATCCTTTGATTCTGGTTCATAATCTTGTTACGCTTCCATCAATTTCTTGCCTCCGCACATGTTAGGCACAAAAAGATTATTAAGCCTTTGAAAAAAGGGAAAGGAAAAAATAAAATAAAATAGGAAGGATTACTGAACGAGTATATTACTATATTCATGAAAGCAGAAGCTCGAGCCAAAGTAGACAAAAACAAACCTCTGTTGGAAAAGGGTATTCCTCTTACTCGAGCATACGTATGACTTGACCCATCTTGGGTCTTTTGACAGAATCTGGATCCACACATCTTAAAGCAGTCAAGAGAGCCCGCTTCAAAGCTCTAGTTGATGGCCCACTTCAATGTTCGGGTCCACCACTTCTTTTGATCGCCTATTCCCAACCATCATCTTCAACCAATCAACCAGATTAACCTGAGGGCATTGCAGTTCATGGTAAATTCCAGTCAAAACCATTGATCAGAACTTGCCACAAGAAGTTGTGATGTAGAAATAAGTAAGAATACACATAAAAATTATGAAGATTCCATAATTGTCAATAATCAAGCAAAAGGTCCTCAAAAGGGACACAGACTACCCTCCACAAAACTTAATCACTGAAAATAAGGTAATAATTGAACAATAAATAAACTGGGATAGGAATATCCCTATCCAAACTCGTGATAAATACTAACTGATAACTTTTTCTTTTCTTGGTAGAACCGTAACTAATAGTGTTAAACCCCTTGATTAAAAGGCTCAATTTAAAAACTCTTGTTTTGAAATGGAAGCCTTGTCATAGTCATACACATTCTGCAGCAAGTTGTAAATTTGTAATCCATAACAGCAGCAACATAATATTTGTACTAATAACAGAATTTTGAGAATAGAAAGAACAATGAATAAGAAGTATGGAAATGATTCATCAATATTTCATAAGCCACGTCTGAGTTTGCCAAGATTGCGAGTTTAAGTGATAAACAATGAAGAAAGCTGAAACCCAAGCATCACTTTGGCATTAATTTCAAGTCATTAAGACCACTTCCAAGGTGTAGGCATCCTCATGTAACTGTTGCAGGTGCTAAGTCAGAGTTCATATATTTCACAGCTAAAATGCATGTGATCAGGGACTCCTCAACTGATGTCCTAAATTTTGAAGAGCCGACTGTGCATGATGTTGGACATTTTCAAGCTAGGATTATGGTGTTGGAATAGTAGAGTCATAGTTTTGCTTCAGAGGAAGGATCCTTTGTAGCAATAGCTGTAGTACCAGCAATAGTACTGTGACTCTAGAGAAGACATGCAAACTATATAAATTTACTAGAATTGTTGAGAATATTATTGTTATTCATGGATTTGAAGTTACTAAGTGAAGATTAACTCCTCTTGCTTTTTTAACAATTAGTAAATAGTAACTGAAATGTTAACCACAATGTCCCAATAAGTTGTTTTTCTTATAGGATTCGATAAAATAATCAGAGATGTTTTCATAAATCGGTTATGCATCTGACCATCATAACAGCATGGTACATGCTAAATCATAAGTTAGCTTCAAAACAGCATGGCACATGCCAAATCTTGAGTTAGCTGGAATAAGGTAATAAGGCACTAAAACATATGTTGAGATTGTAGAACAATTCTCTTTTGTAAAAAAGAAAAAAAGATAAAATGCTACAAAGTACTAATACTGACACAGATACAAGACATGACATAACACAGACAAGAAAGACATACAAAATTTACAAATTATAGAACACGGATATAGTATAATATATAATTAAAATTTTAAAGAAAAAAGATTCATTATTCATAATATCATTTATATAAGCTTTACTTATGTCTTATTTTCTTTATTCAATATTAGAAATTTTTTAAAAATACAAAAGCAACTCAAAATTTATACATTATTTTCTTTTTCAAATTTTAAATAATCTTATCTATATTATGTCTTACTATCTTTTTGTGTTAGAGTAAAAGAAAAAAGTGATGTACAAATGTGTGTCACTAATATGTCATGCAAGATCTAATATAAATATAAACACGTATCCAACACGTAGACATGGTATCCAAATTGTGTATCCGTGCTTTATAGATAAAATGTAAATTTACTCACTTTTTGTGCTGGACGGCCATAGTCAACTGGATCTCTTCGGGTAATTGCTTCCAATAGCACAATACCAAAACTATAGCCATCACTCTTTTCATTTAAAAGGCCGGTATTCCCATATTCAGGAGGCACGTATCTGTCAATTTTTTGGAGCAAAATGGAAAGAAAAAATAAAAGTTTGAGCATGGGAAAATGTCATTGCTCTAAACTATAAAGGGAATATCACAGAAATACTGACCCAAAGGTTCCCATAACTCGCGTCTTATCATGGCTCTTCCCAGCACCCAGTAACTTGGTCAAAAACCTTGGCATGGAAGTCATCATCAATTAATATGTTGCTTGACTTGATATTTCGGCGTACCACCTTCGGCTCAATTGCTTCATGCAAATAAGCAAGCCTGAAACAAGCATATTGCTTCAAATTAGGACTAAGAAAACCCGAAAAATGAGGACTTAAGAAGCCTGAAGAAACATGGACGCAGAGACTGACGCTTTAGCCGTGCCCACGAGAATATCGATACGCACTTCCCAGGTAAGATATCCATGATGACGCATTGCTTCATGAAGCCATTGCTCTAAGTTTCCATTATTGACATACCCATAGACTAACATCTTGAAAATATACCACATTTAAGAGAGATATAATTAAAAATAAATATGTGATCATAGTCCATTTAATGTGAGAATAGCCTCATCAACAGGTGGCAGGTTTAATGAATATGCAAGTCACATGGGTGTTTTCTATGATTTTCATTATTCTGACAACAATATAAGTAAGTCCCTCAAAGCAAGTTATTGAGATTGTATATGCTGAGACTATAATGTAATTAAACAAGTAGGGCACCTGGGAGTCCCCTCAATGCAGTACCCCAAAAGACGAACCAAATTTTTATGTCGGACATGGCCAATAGCTTCAACTTCCACTCTAAATTCTTTCTCTGCTTGACCACTAACCGAAAAAAAGAAACTTGGCTTAAGTTTGGCAGAACTAAGAAGAATATTTACAGTAAATTTGAAGCCTTGGACATTATCATGGAACTCACTTGCTATTGAGTATCTTCTTAACTGCCATTGGAGTACCATTGATCAACTGTCCCCTATAAACAACTCAATAGCCACCCTCACCAAGGACATTTTCCTTTGAAAAACGATTCGTAGCGTGTTCAAGATCCCTCAATGTAAACCAGCGACCCCAACCCAAGTGAGAGAATTCTGGGAGGCCAGACAGAGGTGAAGGAGCTGTTATAAGGTATGAAGAAGACAGCTTGGACACTTTAACTGAGCCGGAGCTACCTTCTTCCCCTGACTATGAACCACATCCATCTTTCTCCAAGTGATGGAATGAATCTGAGTGACTTCCACTATCCCTATGATTCATCTTCCCCACACCTAAATGAACCATAACTTTGTCTGATTCTTTGTCACTAGATTTCTCATGAATTGTGAGGAGTATTCCATCATGTGGAACGAATCCATTCGCCGATACTTGCTCAACCCTCACCTCCTTGATTTCCTTTGACAAAATAGGTATTTGACTAACAGGAATCTTGTCCCTAGCTTTTCTAGACTTCTTCCTTGAAGTAAGGCAAAGTGAGAGCGCACATAGGATGACAATAATGAACAATCCAACTGCAATTCCAATTACTTCCCAAACCTTAATACCAAAAATGGGAGTTTTCTTGGACAATTCAGCCTTAAGATCAGCACCCATTTCTTATAGAGCATCTCTTCTTACATTGCTCTTTTACTTGGAAAGTATGGTGTTCCTGTTTGTATTGGGTTCGTATGTCATGGGTTATTCCAGAAGATTTAAAGTCTCTGTTTGAACTTTGGCTTGAGTTGGAAATAATTGGTTGTACAAGGAAAAATTGGGCTGTGCTGTTCTTTGTGATTGTATGGTTAATCTGGCAATATAGAAATAAGGTGATCTTCGAGGGTGAAATGGCTAAATGGGGAGAGTTCCTTGGACAGGTGGAGCATAGATGGAAGATATTGATTAGACAATGGAGTTCAAGTCAAAACAAGGAGCATCGTTTGGTGATAGACTATGATTTTGGCAATGGTGCCGCGGATGGTAGGAGAAGTAAGTTTGCATGATGGCTATGTGCTAAGTATAATGTAGTTTCTGATATTTATGTTATTGGAGGTTATCTGTCAGACTCTGAGGGGAACCTTATTTGCCTTCTTTAAGTGATTATCAAATCAGATTCAATTAATCTTGCTGAGATCAAAGCAGTTGAGTTGTCAATGCACTTCATTTTGAAGGAGGATGCAGGTTATGATGAGGATTTGTTGTTTCTCTCACAATCCAATTTGACAGCTAAAATGTTCCAAGAGTGATTATTGGCCTACATGGGAGTTGCGCTTTTGCATACAATGAAGCTCAAAATATCAGAGATTGTTTTCAGGATTTGGTTGTGGAGAATAAACCATTGAAGGAATTTAGGTGGCTGTCAAGATGGAAAGCTTTCATAACAGTTGGAGACAGGAGATCAGTCCTATGGTTGAATCAGCCTAATGGCTAATGCTGATATTCGGTGTTATGATTATAGAAGTCCACGATATGCAATTCATGTTTTACCAAGTGAAGAAACTGAAGCAATGGCTCAAAAAATTGCTCACAGCATAAATTAAACCCAAACTTTACAAATGGTTTAACCATTACTAATTGAAAGCAACCCTTTGACTAGATTTAAGCTAATTAATTATATATTATATTCCTCTCCGCTTCTATTTTTAGAATTTTCTTAAATTTTTCCTCGGCTAGTATCCTTCGGGAAAAGCATACTTGTCTTAATCAGTTTCTATTTTTGCCAGCCTTAATCATTTGGTTTTTTGGGCGGGGGGTAGACGTGATTTTTTTTTACTCATCATTACTTAATCGGTTTTGTCGAACGAGGGTTCCAATGCATCTACTATCATCATTGGGCTACATACACACCCAATCCAAAAAGGCTCGGTCCAGTAATCATCATACATAGGCAATTGGGCATATAACTTAAGGTCCAATTCTTCTTTCAACTTTCAGGTTGGGTCTTGCTTGATGAAATTGGACGATTGGAAATATATAGTTTGCTGAATTTTTGGTGAAAATATATACCACGTTTTAAGTTACTTCTGACCATAAATAAATAAATAATTTACTTGTATGATTTGACCAAAACATAGTTACCTATATTATTATTAACCAAATAAGAGTTAGTTGTATTAAACCCATCAAGTGTGTGCTAATGATAAGAGATTTCAGTAGTTTGTATGAGATTATATATTTAGATCTCAATATCACTGATGTATCAAAAAAGAGATACTTAAATTATTATGAAATTAATTTATTTTTAAGAGTATATTCAAGCTTAAGATACAAAAATGATATAATTTTTTTTCTTTTTTGCAAGTATCCTCTATTGGAGATAATCTTGTTTGAGATACTATATGATACGAAGGCTTGATTTGATAGGGCTCTTTGAGGAGGTGCTTCTGCTTACAAAAAATATAAGCCAATTTTTTTTATTTGATAAACAAGAAAATTGAATACTTTTGCACTTGATTTTTAAAAATTAGAGGGTGCTTTTGAGATTTGAAAGCTCTCATGGAAAGCTTTTTAAAATTGATTTATATTTTTTAAAATTTATAAAATTAATATAATCTTAAATTTTAATAAAAATCCAATTTTAACCTTTGGATGACTTCTGGTTAGATTTTATATTTATTATAGTCATTTTAATTTTTAATAGTAATTTTATTAGATACTATTTTTTGATTTCTATTTATTGAAAATAATTTTTATATTATTTTATCAAATAATATTATTATAAATTTTCTAAAAACAACTTTTAAATAGTCTATAAAATTTAGCAATTTTTAAAAAATCATAACATTATCAAACCAAATCTAAATGTAAGCACCTCTCTAGACAATGATCAAAACCGTGGTTCATCACATTCGAGAGACAACTTTTTCTGCTAGACCTAACACCTGTTGATACTATTAGTCGTTTACTAACAAATATATTGACCAGCTTTACCTATTTGCCAGCTTGTATTTTATCTTTTGTTAAGATTCATTTATTAAGAGTAGGTGTGACTTCTTTTTTGCATTGATTTTCAAATTCTTAAATAAATAATAAGATGTATTATAAATTGTTTTATTTAAATTATTAAATAATTAATTAATAATAGTAATTTAAAATAAAAATTATATATAGATGAGGGTAAAAAGATTTCTTTTATAATGATGTAAATTACATGTTATCAAAACAGGTAAAAATACCAAATTTCCAGTTAGTTAGAAACACCATACAGATACTTCAAAATCACCAAACCCACCCACACTAGAGCAAAACACGGGAGGGAAAAATGTTAGTTATACTTATTTTATGGATTCATTGTAAATACATAACACATAATAGAGGGAAAAGACATAAAATGGTGGGTTTTAAAAAAGAAAAAGTGTTAGGCTAATCATTTTCGTGTTTATTTTCTCTTTGTGTCATTGTGCGTATAGAATAAGTCCATAAAATAAGTGAAAATAATATTATTAAAAAAAAATGGACGTGAGGCACAGCCATGACATACCAAATTGCCGATTAACTAAAACCACCATATAAATAGTTCGAAGTCGAACTTTCACACTCGTGGAGGGAGAAACTCCATGGAGTATCTTTAACCCTTGATTGTGGTTAGAAGAAGAGAGAGAAAAGGGAAGAGAATAGAAATCAATGCTGAAATTTTTATTGTGGATGAAGAATGATTTTACTCCAGGAAAATAGTAGAATTTTTCAATAGTTGGAGTGCTTGCATGCCAGATAGGGTGAAAGGGTTGGAGGAGTCTCGTCCCCAGAACAAACTTTGGAACATTTGCAGCTAACAACATATATATAGCTGTTCTATTGTTGGCCCTTGAAATATTATATTAAAACAATTAGTACGTTAATTTGAGAGTTATCACAAAGGGTTTTATAATAGAAGTATTTTGATTGAAAATAATATTTGAGTTACTGTGTGATTAATTTTAGTCTTCAACCCAGAAGATACCCACATTGCAACCAGACCAGTCCTTTGAGTGAAGGTTGGTGATTAGGCATAGCATTTTGTAACAATTTTAGGATTCAATTACTGTGATATTCTTATATAGACATAAAGTGATCAATCCAATTTTGGTCACAAGAGTAAATATTTGGAAACATTTTTCTGAGAGTAGGGATAGATCTCTTGACTTGACAAGGTCACGGGCTCTTTATATTGAAATCAGTTTACTGGTTGTGCTGACTAATATGGCCAAAAAGCTAGCAACTTAATGATATTCGAAAATTGGATGGTCCAGATTCCCCGAAAACGAATTAGGCAGAAAAGTTAAGTAGTGAAAGTTAAGGTGGTGTTTGGTTTGTCATTTTCTATTTTTATTTTCAGTAAAAACAGAAAAAAAAAGTGAAAATATGTTTGTTGGAATTGTTTTGAGAATATTTTCAGAAAATATTTCATAAAATGAGTGAAAATTTGAAAATGCCATATTCACGTTTTCATCTTTTTGTGTTTGATTGTTGAAAATATTTCCTATAGAAACGCGGTGGCATTGTGGTAAATAGGCGGAACTCGCTTCTTTTTGTCTGCCACGAGCCGCGTTCGATTCTCTGTGAGGATGTTGCTCTTTATTTGAGCGTACTCTTGGACAGATCTTGTTATATATTATTAATGACAAGTCATGACACGCTTGAGTTGGCAGCGCAGTTGGTTGCAGGAGGAATTTCGAAGACCCGCGAAACGGGTTCGAACCTCTATCAGTGCCTAGATCTATTATTTTTGTCAATAATATATTTTTTACAAAGGGTCAAAAGGAAATAAAAGAGCAAAACACCCAAAGACGAATTGGCAGCACAATTGGCTAACGTGCAGTTTGCGCCGTGCCGTTGGGGGTTCGAACCCTCGCATTTCAATTTTTTATTTTTGTCAATTATTTAATTTGTTTTATTTGTAAGATTCTTAAAATAGTAGGTGATTAAGTCAAACACTTTTATTAATGTGATAATATATAATTGAATATTTGTATAAAATATTTTTACATTGATAATGTATATAATAAAATAATACTAACTATAGGATTTAAATATTTATCTATATATCAATCAAAATATAATAATTGATAATAATAATAAAATAACTTAAAAATAAATAATTTATTTTATTCTTAATCTTAATATTTTATAGAGTTATTAATTATTTTAATAAATATTTTTAGTAAATAAATAAAATATACAAATCAAATATATATCATTTTTATTATTTAATAATAAATATAATTTTATTATCTCAAATTTGATTTTGAAAACAGACAAACCAAACATATTTTCATTATTTTCCCTTTTTAAAAATAGACAAATCAAACGCATTTCCTAAATCCAGAAAATTTGAAAATGAAAATCGTTTTCAGAAAATGAAAACAGACAATGAAAACAGGAAATATTTTCACAAACCAAACGCACCCTAAACAAACCAATTCAAGGAAATTAGAGAGTTGTCACAGGAATATACTTAGACAATTAGACTACTAGAGTATGTTTGGTTTAGGCATTTCCTGCAATGTTCTGATCAGCTCGCACTATACAATGAACTATTGCTATTTCAGGAACGAAGTTCTTAGAATGAGAAAGGAAGATATATGCTCCTTAACGAAAATGTGGACAAGAATAACTGGGCCACCGAGGAATCAATTTTTCATTCCTTCTTTTGTGATTTGTTCGTTTAGCATACAGCAAAAGAGAACTCAGGTTTTGCTATCCACATTTGGTTCTTGCTGCATAAAACGTGATATAACAGAGAATATATGGTTTGAATTCAGTTTACCGGTAAATTATACAGCAATGCAGATAAAATTGGGAATTAATTTTCTACCACAAATGTAATCACGTATGATGCTGGTAATCCGAACGACAAATTAATTATCAAATAGTGAAGATTGAGGCACCCCGTCTATTTGGTTTTTCTAGCTTCATTGGAAACAGAACGGAAAATTAGGCTGCTAAGGTAAAAGGTGAATTATAGTATATAATATATAAAGGAGCTTACAATGTAGATCGAGCATTAACAGTTCATATGATCAGGGCGGTAGGCTTTCTCAATACCATCTTATAAGAGCTGGCTCATCTGCTACTATGATCTCAGCACCAACAAAAAGTAGAGATATACCTTCGATTCTTTCCCGTGATTTCTTTAATTACAAGTATGTTGAAAATTTTTACTAGGATTTATCATTTATAACATACTCTTAGCTTGAAATAAGACAACTTGCTCTCTCTCACAACTTTTACATACAGAGAAGAATCTTGCAAGGCACATGACGTGTTTGCAGTAACGTGGCGTATGTAGACTTATGACTATTCCTGAGCTCACTTATTCTGTAATCATTTTTTCTTTTTCTCATGCAATAGCAGACAACGCTTTTTATTGCATTATCCGCAGAAAGCAGCGCTCTTGCCTCTGTTTATTTAATTACTTACCTTTCTTTCCGCCGGGAGGACCTTCACACTTCTCGGTTGTCTAATGTCTAGGGAGTGTCTGTTTATAGTTGGTAAATCGTGATTTAGTCTAAAGGAAAGTAACTTTTTTAAAAAAAAATTTCTGCTCAAACTATTATTTGATGTTAAAATTTTGTTAAAATATAACTCAATTTAATTTTGTTAAACATATTAAGATAGGTTGAAACTTAATTTATATTTTTCAAACTATGGTTCGAGCTTATCCGACATCAAAATCAAAACACAATTCATTCATTAAGGATCAAATAGCTCTTGCATCCCCCCCCCCCCCCGGGGGTGCCTGTTTTTAAGTCCGTTTACATAAACAACAAAATTATCTAACAATCCTTCCAAATTCAATTTAGGGCCTGTTTTGATGTTTGGAGTCCAAAAAATATTTTTATTGGCACGAGAATAAAGTTATACAATAACTCAATATATTTAATAATTTTTTCATTTTATTAAAAATGCTTTTCAAGCAAGAAAAATTATTTTTTGAAGAAGTATTTTTAAAGTTATTTTTATTAAAAAAAATATTTTTTAGATGAAATCTTATTATTACTCTCATATTATTATTAATAACTAAAAATAATTTTATTTTATCCTATTCAAATAAAAATCATTCTCTTAAACTTACTTTTGATATGCTTAAATAAAATATAAATCAATTCTTTCAAAAGTAATTTCTCCAAAAATAATTCTTTCAACTTAAATTTTTTTAAAAGTAATTTTTTTAATCTATTCAATTATTTATATTTTATGGATTGAAGGTATGTTTATCAAATATTTAATAAAATCTTAAATTAAATATATATTTGCCCTAGTAAATGCCCAAGGGCCCCTAAACACTAGAGTTATTCCTCTTTTTTTAAGGTTTTGAGATTTAGAAGGGACGCTTTTTACATATACAATGCATCAGCCTTATCAATGGTGACTCTGCAGCCACTCCTATGTATCTCTCTAAACTGCTTTGCTTTCGGCTGGAGACCAAATCAGATATAGTGCTTTTGATTAAGTTGAAACTTGAAAGGAGAGAATGAATAAGACTATTTTCCACGTGGGTTGTCCCACCCATGTTGTCTAAATATTTTAAATTAAATAAAGCTTACGTATCTTTACCCCAAAAAAGAGAAAAGAGAAAAAAGAAAAAAGAAAAATAGTCTTGCAGATGACTAGCACAGAGCAATGAGAGCACAAACTTTCCATGAAAAAGAAATAGCCAAGAACCAAAATAGACTTTGGTCCTACTCATCTGAATAAACTACTTTGCAATTTCACCTTTTACTTTAGTTAAATATCGATCTATCAGTGTGTTTGGTTATTTATTTGAGTAACTCAAACAAGGTTTCCAATTATAAAATTAAGTTGAGTTATTTTACAAATTTATTTAGTTTCAAGTCTAAACATTTCTCAAACAAGATTATAGTTTTAGAATTGATTTTTGTCAAAAGCAACTTCGAATTACTTTTATGATTAGTTTATTAAATTTTGTTAAAATTATTTTCTAAATGAAATTATCAAATATAAAATTTTTTCAAATTACTTTTAATTAAAATAAATTTTATCAAAATCAAAGTCATGAAAAAACCAAGTTTTTAAATAATAATTTTTTATTAGCAAGCACCAATGATCTTGGTATAATCTTTAACACCATCCACCAATCGCGGTAGCAGATATTCTATAGCTCAATGGTAATCCACATTACCGCCTGGTCTCATCCGAATTAAAGCAAAACCATTTTCTTTTTCTGGCCCCTTTTCTTCCTCTTTTTCGGATAACAATCAAAAATAATTTTTTTGATATATATAAAAAAAGATTAGTTTTAATACACGGCAAATGTTTTACACTTCCATGAGATTCAACAGGACAAAAGCCTTTACCTCTGCTTATCAAAGGAACGACAAACATCAATACATGTGCATAATCTACATTTAAGGGCATGTGTGTCCCAGTATTTACCATGCACATGAATCAAAGGGGCTTTGGCAAGATAGAAAGAGCCAAAATGAAAAAGCAAGGTTGATTCTCCATACTGTTTATCGGACACAAAACATTTCCAACCCAATCCTTAGTCACAAAGTAACATCCAACATATCTTTTCTTTATCATTACAACTCGGATTCCTTTCCTTTCGACACTTTTTCACACTCCTCACCTTTATCTTCAACACCTCCCGGCCCTCTCGGCTTTTAATTTATTCAATTTCTATGCCATGTCTTTAAAGCACTGCTACTGCATGAATCACACTGAAACTCCAACCTGCTCAAAATTCTACGTTCAATTAACACTCTCTGATAATGGCCAAGGAAGCTTCTTTGTGCCTCTTGTTTCTCTCCTTTCTCATTATCTCCTGTTCTGGTGAGTAGCTGATGACACTGCTAGCTATCATAGATTAATCATTAATCAAACATGTTTCTTGTGGTGAATATTCTTGGTAAAAGTCCAAAGCTGGTTGTTTCTCCTTTTGAGTTTGATTTGGTTTATGAAACTGCAACACCTACTGGGGTGTTGCTGTAATCCTTTCCATCCAATTAATGATGTTCAATTTGTTGTCTTTATTTATTTTCTTTTTTGGAGGATGCAGCTCTAAATAGTTCAAGTGGTAAGAGAATTGAATTGTTTTTTAGATTCTGATCTTATTTGTTTCACTTTTTGCAGGAGCTTTGGTGGGATTTTCTTATCGTGAGAGAGGGGACATTGCAACTTCAACATCTTCTGGGGCCATATCATTCCTCCAGCAAAGCAAGGTGCAACCATCTCAGATTCGGATTTTTGTCACAGATCATAGGATTTTGAGCACTATAACCAACTCCAATGTGTCAGTTGATTTCTACTTAAACAAAAGTCTAGTTGAAGATTTCATCACTTCAAAACCACCTTCAATTTCATGGCTTAATGCTCATCTAGTGAACTTCCTTCCACAAGTAGGCATCAAAAGCATCATTTTTAGCTGTGGCAGTGAGTGCTTTACCCAAAATGAGATACCTTCACTTGTATCTGCTCTTAAATCAGTTCATCTAGTTCTCAGCAAGCTTCATTTAGCTAAAGAAGTAAAAGTCTCTGTGGCATTTCCACTGTCATTCTTAGAGAAGTTGAATGCATCACATGAAAAGGGTCTTCGTAGGATTCTTTCATTTATAAAGGAAGCAAAATCTTATGTCATGATAGAAGACAGCTTTGATGGGGAATTAAGCATGGGGGATCACTTTGTTCAATCTATTGTCAAACGTGCCACTCTAGCTGCTTCTATTCTTCCTTGCAAAGATGTTCCTCTGATTCTAACAATCAAGAACCAAGTTATCCCCAGTTCAACGGAACTAGCTCAATTTAGTGATAGGGTATCCAAATATGTAGAATCAAGAACTGAGATTACAAACAGAATTGCATTATATGTAGAAGTACACACAACAGAAGATTTTGCACAGAAAGATCTCAAAAGGGAAGAGGAGGAACTATTTCCGGTGTCGCACAGAGTGACCCTAAGCAAATCCTACCAAAGAAGAACTCTAGATGAAACAACCAACTCACCAAACACAGTTTTGCCTACAAATCCAACATCAGGCACAACACCAATCATAACACCACCAGATACACCAACCATCATCACAGTCCCTTCCACTAATCCTGTCACAATTTCTCCCTCAAATCCAGCTACAATGCCTGTAACAATTCCTTCGACCACACCTGTGCCATTACCTCCCACAAATCCAGCCAATTCACCGCCAGTACCGGTCACCAGTCCAGCTACAACTCCTAGCACAGTTCCAGGTGCACAACCAGCAACTAACCCTGTGACATCTTATCCACCCCCATCAGGAAGTGTTCCTGTCACGAACCCCCAACCGCCGCCTCCAGCAACCACGAATGCTCCTGCCACACAGGGCCATAGTTGGTGTGTGGCAAAGAATGGTGCCCCGGAAACTGCTCTTCAAGCAGCATTGGACTATGCTTGTGGAATGGGAGGTGCAGATTGTTCTCAGATACAGCAGGGTGGGAGTTGTTACAGTCCAGTTACTTTGCAAAACCATGCTTCTTATGCCTTCAACAGCTACTATCAAAAGCATCCTGCGCCAACAAGCTGTGACTTTGGAGGGTCTGCCACCTTAGTTAACACCAATCCAAGTAAGATCTCAATAGTTTGGTATTTTTTTTTTTTTTCTCAAATCTGATGCTTTGCAAAAGAAGTACTTTGAATCTATTACTATTTACTAGTATAACAATTTTCTAGACATTATTGGAACACCTGAGAATCACGTGTTAGTAACTAAATTACGTATCTTAATTGCATTACTAGTTAATCTGCAAAAGTATGAGAAATCATGTGCTAATAATCGGAAATTTAAGTTATTTTAATGATGAATCCTGCAAAAAATGTGACTGAAATGTCCAATTATTTATATATCAATTCATAGATGTCCAAAATGGTATCTAAAATACATGTTCGAGAAACATTTAGCTTGTAAAGTTTATGACCAATTTTAACGGGTGCTTCTAAATTGTGAATAGGCACTGGATCTTGCATTTTCCCATCATCATCAACATCAACTTCATCATCGCCAACAACTATCCCATCACCCCCAACAACACCTACACCACCAATGTCAACACCTCCCCCAAGTTCTACAACACCTCCACCATCAACTCCAAGAACACCACCTACACCATCAATTCCAACAGCACCACCAACGACATCATCATCATCATCTTCAGGAGCAGGCACTTCCGGGTAAGTAAATTATAACTAGTTTTTTTCACGGCTTCAATGGTTATATGGCACCAATGAAGATTGCTAATCATTGTTTTATGTACAACACCACCTTTTGCAGCTATAATACCCCACCTTCAGTGTTAAATTCAAGCAACCCAGCATCAGGTACAATGCCAGGTTTCGGGTCCCAAATTCCTCCTGATGTAAACACCACAACATCCTCACATTCATTTAGTCAGAGACCTCTTGTTGTCCACATGGTTCTGGTGATATCATTTGTCACTGCAAGACTCAGTTTGCGCCCTTAGAGAAACAAGTTTTCCATGCGGATCATGGTACATGAGAAGTTCAATAGAGTCATCTCTAGCTATATTATGAGTTTGTACTAGTAACATTACAAGCAGTGTACAGGTATATTATAAAGGTGCAGAAAGCTAGAAAGTAGAATTAGAAGGGAAGAAACATCATTGTGCTAAACTTAGCTCAAGTGAAGGTGAGGGAATTTCTACTGTGGAAGTATCTGCGACTTCTGGTTTCTAGACTGTACAACAGACTATGGTCATGTACATAGAGCTTTGATAGTTTTTGAACTCCATGGAGCATGAAGTTTAGTGTAAATCGGTTAGAGTTTACTTGGTTTACAAATTGATTTGCATTAATGGGGGGTTGTTGTTCGTCAAAGTAGTCCGTTTCATATTGTGAAAAGAATCCATTCTCGGTTCACATGTAAGGCAACAACTGTGGTAAATTGTTAAGGCAAACGACTTAATGAAGAACCACTTCAAAAGGAGAAATTATTGCATTTTCTTATTTACTTGACACCCCTAGAAAGAGTTGTCAATTATTACATTTTAGTAGAGTGAAAGTAGGATTCTCTTCGTGTTACTCGCAACTTGACATTTATCACTAATTTACATAATTATTATTTCTTATTTTTCAAAAATTTTAAAACCATAATTGTGATATAAATATGTTAGTAGTGAATTTGATTAACTAAAACTGAAATGTTTATAAGTGGAATAAACACAATTTGTGTAACACTCTAGAAACATGAAATAATTTCTTCAAACGAGCACTGATCTTGCAAACCTTTTCATAAAAATTCAAAGTGAGGAGGGCCTCTCTTCATTATAAAGTTAGGATATATCACTAATATTAACGATTATTTGGGTGGAATAACTAATTGCCTAACAACCAACAAAGTGTTGGTCCAAAGGAAGGGGGTTAGGTTCTAAGTTCGAAATAGACAATTGATTGTACTCAAAAAATTAATCTTTTATCTGTTAGGTGAAGAAATACTCTAGAAGAAAACAAAAAAAAAAAAAAAAAATTGTCTAACAAGGGCAGTTGTCACGAGGGAGGGGAGCCATCCCAGATTAGCTATTATTTCCTGTTAGCTAATGTTTGTACTTGTACAACAAAATTCATTTCCTGTTATAAAGTATTAATGCTTCACTTTTGTTTAGAGCATGTAGAAGCACAAGTGAGATGTGGCTTAAAACAGAATTATAAATTCTGACGAGTGTCTTTCTTTGAAAATTTGGTAGAAAATTCTCACATGAAAGTTAATGTGCTGACTGATACACCACAAAATGTTACGTTTTAAATCACAAGGAACAAATAAACGGTAATTTACCCTTTTCTCAATAGACTATGACCCGTGACAGCTCCGTGTGGCTTAATGTCAATGTATTGGATGCCAATTCTAACGGCCTTTTTTATCTTTTGTGTTTTTGGGGGGGCCAGGGATGCTAGTTCTAACGTTAGAGCTCTTTCAACAATAATAAAAGAAAACAATCATAAATCACTAACGGCAATCAGGCATCATAAGACAATGATAAATCACTAGCGCCTTGACTTTTACAGCCACGCGCGGGAGATGCTTTTCTAAGATCCGAAGAAGAATAGATATTTCCCGGCAGGATAATATAGTTAAGGCACATTATTACGCTGCCGACATTTCATGATTTTATCAAGAAAGGAGCGTGAACGTTATATATATATATTTCATTCAAAAATCATTATCAATCACATAAATAATTCAAAAATTCAAAATAATTAGACAGATCGTCCTTGTGTCTTTTAAGTTACCGCTCTAGTCTTCCAAAATAATGAATATGACAATGTTTTATATCTTTAAAAAACTTATTTTTTTTTTTAAAAAAAAACAATGATTGAGGACCAATGTGGGAATACATGTATCTTTCAAACACTAAAATAAGGTTTTACTAAGTTTATCCAACTACTCAAAAATAATGCGATAAACGGGCTTGGCTTGGAGGACTAAATGTATAAGCGCAACTATTGCAATGCGGTTTTATAGAACACAGCAAAAATTGCCTTGGTGACCCTGATACTACACAAGCTAAAGCTAGATTATCTCTAAAACTGCATTTATACTGTGCAAAACGGCTTCTACAACTACTCTAGACTACACTGAACATGAGAAGGTATTATACTCCTATATATACAAGAGCCGTTTTGAATACAGGAATGGTTTCACCGCTTTGAGAATACCATCAACACCAACATTGACATGGAGACAACGATTTTGAATCCAGAAGTGTCCCAGAAATTCTGATTATGCTTTTCTGCATCTCCAGATCCTCTTTGTTGTTTTGCTGCTAATTGATCTCTCAGTTCTTTAATAGCTTTGTCCCTTCGTTCACCCATCTGTTCACAAGCCCATACAATGAAACATGTGATTTACAGTGTTCAAAGGTAGAAATACTTTAAACACGTGATTTGACTAGGACATGAATGAAAAAGGACAGACTTCACTAAGTTGCGTCTTTAAGGAGGGATTAGATCATGGAAGTAAATGATAGCATTGCAACATGTCAATTAAGCCAATCTAGGTACATGAAAACTCATGATTAAGGGCCCATTAGTAGAAGAATAATCAAACCTCTAATGTAATGTGTTTCATAATTCAGTGCAAATTCTGAACCAAAAACAATCAAAGCAATTGATAAAATAATCCAAATTAAAAATTCTAAAAGCAGCACTAAAAGAGCCCAAATCACTGAAAAAAGTTATCTTTTAATGACAAAAAATATGAGAGGAAGAGCTAGATTTACCCTCTGAAGTTTTCGTGTCTGGGAACGGGCTTCTTGCAGACAGAATTCCAACTTCAACACCCTCTTCTTCAGCTCCTGATCAGTGCGCCGCTGTTTCTCCAGCTGTGTTTTAAAACACATCAATAATGCCCTCAAACTAGCCAAGGACCTCAAAAAGATACAATAAAGGACCATACAAATGAAACTGATTAATTACACAGGCAAACCAGGAAGGCTTTACCTGTGACTCTAATTCCTTAGTCTTGAGTTTCCAATGAGTAGACATAATCTTAATGTCATCCTTAAGTCTTGCTATTTCTTCATCCTTAACAACCAGAAGCTTATTCATCTTCTCAACATTCTTAGGAGAAACTTCATCTAATAATTTCCGCAGTCCACAGTCCTTGTTCTCTCCTGCTTTTGCAAGAGCCTCCATAATATCGTGCTCAATTCTCAAAACTTCATCTTTCAATTGCTTTTGTGAAGATTCCCTTGCCTGATGATCCTTCTGTAGGTTGTCTAGTTGCTCGCCTAGCCTAGTGACGCAATCCTCATGCTCTCTTAGTGAACTATTTTTCTCATCTAATTCTTTTAAAAGCTCTAAACATTGGAGCTGTGCTGATTGAGCTGATGCAGCACTTGCATCTGCTTTTGCTCTTGTTGCTACAAGTTGTGTTCTAAGATCATCCAACTCCTCCAGATACTGCATCAAGATTATAAAATATGTAATGAGTAAATCATACTCAGGCAACTTCCTGGGCTGAATAAACATGTTTCAGCGATGGTTTTACTTTGAATTAGAATTAGTATTACAACTTGCGAGAGATATCAAGTGATAGAGAATGGGAACTGTCTAGTGGGTTTCGAAGGAGCAGACTTCACAAAGCAACATAGATACTTGCAAAAGAATCAGAAACATTGCACAAAAGTAAATCAAAAGGGTATGATACAGCCACAAACGTTGTGCTTAAGAAGTTAAAAATTACTTGGCACCATAATGCCCTGTTGCTCATTGGAAAACCCCAGACATAGTCCGGTTATGTAAAAAGGAACTGCCTCTGTTACTTCAGCAATGACATTGTTGCAAATATCCAGATCTTAACAAATATCATCTATGTACTCTTCCAAAAGAATAAACCTTAAAATTTGTACTTCGTTTTACAAAAAATTATTACTGCATTAATAATTTGGAGTACACCTGGGACACAATTGCTATAAGATCCTCATCTAACACAGGAATTCATAATACACAACCATTTAATTTTTACAATAAATTTGTTGCCGTCGTTGGTTAGAGAAGTTATTATGCCAACTACTCATCCATGTCACGGCACAAAAATGCAATATCCCTCTTGGCTATACTCACGTAATTTTCATTCCATATTCCAGTTTCCTAGCTTTCATGCAAGGTTTATAGCGCACAATAAATAGCTAGATGCATTCATTTCTCTCTTTAAAAGTATCACCAAAGGGAGAGCCAAAAAGAAAAGGAAAAATTGAACCACCCACTAAAAGTCTGTTAGTTAACACCACTCACCAAAAAAAAAAAAAAAAAGAAATCAAACTGCTTTGGTTATTTGTGCCCAGGAATTCCTGATTCAAAGCCAATTTAGTGCCAGTACATTCAAAAACGTCTTGACACCCTTGAGAAGCACCGCTTCTAACTCGATTGTGCCCAGGAATTCCTGATTCAAAGCCAATTTAGTGCCAGTACATTCAAAAACTTCTTGATACCCTTGAGATGCA
The DNA here is from genome assembly GCA_031439585.1 of Pterocarpus macrocarpus. Lineage (NCBI taxonomy): Eukaryota > Viridiplantae > Streptophyta > Magnoliopsida > Fabales > Fabaceae > Pterocarpus > Pterocarpus macrocarpus. The sequence goes on along the minus strand of CM062516.1, from coordinate 42,179,360 downwards.
CTGCTTCTAACTCGAACCTTACCAACAATTTTTCTTGATGAACACAACAAAGGAAATAAGTGACTTCCATTGTGACGGGATTAGAAACTATGACTTGGGCAGCGTCTATGGGGAAGAATGGTGCATATATAGGGACAAGTCCCCATCATATAGAACCACTTCTCCTTGGCTTTGTTCGGTCATTAATAGATGTCAAGTTACTAAAGACATACAATTGTCCTCTGCTCCAGCACGGAAAGAGTCACTCGAATATATTAGTTATTACTTATTAATTCCTTATCCTTATGCATGGTTACAAACTTAAAATCAAATGGTTGATGATGGAAGACAACTGACATACAGACCCTTTTTTAATCTGAATTGTTAGAAAAATCATCAGTGAAACTATTAAAAGAGATATAGACTTTAATAATTTGAATGTAAATACAATTTATGATAGGACATTATGATATTGCCTAATACATGTAGACAACCCCATCTAAAGGTACAAGATTTAGTTGTTGTTGTTATTGCTATACAAATTTTGATTGGTATATCATGAAAATTATTTATTTCAGTGATTTTCCAACTTAGAGAAGCATTAAGGACTATTCCTTACATCACAATTAATTTCAGCAACAATACTTTTAACATAGTTACATTAGACTCTAGTGTATACCTCACTATATAAACCACACGTATGTATCATATCCAAAAAGATTCAATAACAATAACATTCAGTTTCTGCTCTCTCTGGTTCCTCTGCTCTCTCTCTCTCACTCAGATTTCAGGTTCTTCAACACTAAGTACAGAACAAAGTGGCATAGACAACAGCGAAGAACCATCCAACTTAGAAAGGGACCAAAAAAAATAATATATCAACGCACCTCGTCACCCTTTACCAATGGGATCCGCCAGAATAAAAGAGGACAACCGAACAAGTAAAAATATCCTAAAAGACAAGCATCAGTCTATTATTTGTTTGATAAGGGAAATGAAAAGCTAGCACAAAAGTATGTACGATCGCACACACTAGTTCAGCTAGAAAAGCAAAAGGCACAATTAGCAATCGTGTAAGAATCTAAAATCCAAAATGAATAGATAAACAAATGTTAACAACTTTTAATCAGACCGCAACCTAAGATCAAGATATGTTCTAAAAGTAAATATCAACGCTCGGTTGGTTTGATTCGTCAATTGTTGACACTTGTTTCCCTTCAACAAGATCTCGAGCTCGAGTCTTGTGGATAGAAAAAATTAGCACTATAAAAGCTTTTTATCCGACAATAGGCTGATCCAACTCGAGAGAGATTAATTGAAGTTCAGTAAATTTCGGATACTAGGATAGACCCAAAAAATGTTCTATAAATAAATAAATCGAACCTTCTCCGCAGAAGAGGCTGAAGCCTGAAGCTGCTCGTTCCTTTCTTCCAATTTCTTTTGCAATCTTCCAATTTCCAATTCCATGCTCTTGGCTTTAGTCTCTGCTTCCTGCGAGAAAAAAAAATCAATAAAAAAGTTGCAAAACTGAAAAGTGAGGGGGAAAAAAAACCCTGACCCCACGACCCAAAAAGGAGAAATGATTGATATCAAAATTGCAAAATTTTCTTCAAGTATGGCCAAAAAGTGAAACAAATTTTTTTTGTATTAGTAACAAAAAGACTCAGAAGCTATCCCGAAAACTCAGGAAACCTTAATCTTGTACCTGTCTTGTTAACGTTTCTTTGGCATAAGATTGTTCCTGTGAAGCAAGACGATTACGAAGATCCTTCAACTCTGCGGCTAACGACACCACGTTGCGCCTAAAGCTCTGCTTCTTTTCATTTAAATCCTTTAACAGTGGATCAACATCTCTAGCTGGTGCTACAGTTGTCATTGAACAAGAGGTTGAAGATGATGGTTTCTCAGAAACTGACATGGCCAAAATTCGAAGCTGTGCACGTCTCTGCTGTAGTAATAAAATCTATCTGGTAACGAATTTGTGCTGTAGTATTGTATATGAGCCAAAAATCATATCCTATGGACCAAGATCAGAAGCTTACGGTCCTCGAAATGAAAGCAATTATGCTCATTCCTGCATGTGAACACGGTCGTTGTGTATTTAATATAATTAAAATATTATAATTATAATTAGAATTGTACCCAATGAAGAAAAGAAAAATGAATTAGTGAATTAAAAAAAAAAAATAGTCTAATAATGAAGTGGCTTAGAAAGTACTGGAACTTATTTTCGCGAAAAGGTTACAATCGGATTCGAATTCAAAGTAATCTTTTATAGTACTAGATATTCATATTTGCCTAAAAAATTCAAGTCCAATGAAAATTTGCCAAATTTCTTTTTTATTTTTTTCTGGCATCACTTCAACAAGCCATCAACCTCCACCATAATTGAGAGGAGAGAGAAAGAGAGACAGAAGAAGCAATGGCCCGCGATAGGTCTATCTGTCATTGTCGAATAAAAAAATAAAACAAAATAAATAAGAACAAAAATAATAAAGAGGGTCAAATGAGGGACATGATCGAAATTAATGGGTTCCGGTCTGCGAAGCAGTTTCAAATTAATTTGAACCAAAAATTCAAACTTTAGAGCAGATTCCGATATACTCCATCTTCCCATATTAAACTGCAACTCTCACCACCCTTTTGAGCTTGACCCCATACTTAATAGGCCACAAAGAGAGATTTCAAGAAGTGTTGCAATAAAGCACGAAACATGGAGTTACTTAGCAAACGTACCGGTTTCTGAGTTCGATCTTCTCTTCGGTGTGCTTGAGCTGAAGCTGTGGTTTTGTGATGTTGGGGAAGGAACAGTAACGGAAGTAGAAGATGGTGATGCGATCGGAAGGAGAAAGGGGCGGAAATGAAGTGAGAAGCGAGTAATGGGAATCTAACGCTGATGCCGCAATTTCAGCTATTATCTTTTGTTTTGATAATTTTTTTATTTTTAAACTGCTTCCTTGTCTTATCCGTGAGTGAGAGCTGGCTGGGTTTACGCGACATGTCTTACGCATAACGCATCAAACTCAGGCTCGGGAGAGCTTAGGTTCGGGATTCAGGTTTGACTGAGGTTTTTTTTTAACTATTTTTGTTTGCGAGAAGATATTAAATGTTACATAATTATTTTAAAAAAAATTGACAGGAAGTAATTAAATAAAATAAGTAATAAAAACCATTTATTTATTTAATAATAATAAATAGAGTAAATCTATATTTCAATTTTTGAAAGATTTTTATGTTAATATTTTAGTATTTAAAAAATTAAATACATGCATTTTAGTCAATTTTAATTGATCTCCTAACAAAAAATTATATATACATTAGTTTTTAAAAGATTTATATTAAAAGCTAATTTTTTCATGAACTAAAGTTTAATATGCTAAAAGTTGCTTTTTTTTAGAAATTAATTTTTTATTGTTAGGAACTAATATTTTAAAAATTGATGATTCAAGGACTAATGTGTGTATAATTTTCCTATAATAAGGATCAATATATTTGACATGAATCTTTTGAGAACTAAAGTATATATATTTAATTTTTTAAGAATCAAATTGTAAAAATAAGAATTCTTTAGAAATTAATATATATATTTATTCTAATAAATATGTCATATTATTAATTATAAATAGAATTTAATTATAATGAACTAATAAGATAAAAAAAATTATCATCAATCAAATTCTTTTATTTATATAACCTTTCAAATTATGAACATGAGAGTTAATTATATTTATTGATTTGATATTATTTGATTAGATAATAATATAAAAAAAATTATATTATTAATAAATTAAAATTAAACTTTATAAATATATCAAAGATATACTTTTTTCATACTTTTGACCATTTTATCTATTATATGTTGGGTGTCGGAAAAATAGAGGTTGTGAAAAAAAGGGGGGAGAATAAAATAAAAATATTTATTTTTTTGAAAAACGTGTCACACCAATTTGATAAAAAAAAACTATAGTACAAATTCATAGTTTTTTTACACTCTTCCGCGGAAAAGAAAATATAGGTTGTGAAAAGAAAAGAAAAATAGACAAATGTAGAGGCTGGATTCGGAGTTTCCTAACCTCAGGCTCGCCGACATGACAAATGCCGAAGCTACAGCTAGGATTCCTTGGGCTTGTTGACCCCAAAACGCCGAGCGCGGCAAATACAAATTTTGGCCTGGGCGTTTCGTTTTAGAACACGTGGATGGAATGGCGGGCCTTTGTGTACGCTCGTTTGTGAAGGTATCAACAATGTAAGTATCGTACACGATTTTGAGATTTGAATCTCGAAGCTTGAACATCAAATTTTTATAGGAGAATCTAACTTGAAAATGAAAAAGTAGATAATTTCTTTGCATTAAATTAATCATTTGACAAACAATTCTACTTTATGGCCAATTCAATTAAATCGAAGTTATTGTTATAAAATATTATTTGAATACAAATGTCTTTCTCTTTAGTTTTATTCGGTTAAGATTTGATTAAATAAATTATATTTTTATTTATAAAATTTGTTGTCTTATTTTATATTGTATCTCTTATTTTTTGGTTATAAATAATCTTTTAGGTATTTTATATATAATTTATTTAAAAATATCAATAATATAATTATCTATTTCTTCTTTTTCGTTATTTCTCTACTATTATTTTAAACACGTTATCAATATAAGACTTTACCATCCATATGAAACTTTGAGGTAAAATACTTTAACAAAGTGAAAGCTTGAGATAAGGCATTTTAATCATGTCAAGTTTTTCTTTTAATTTTGAATTTGTGATCCTTGATATTTCGAGGAAGAAATATTTATCCTAAATTATAGATGGTAAAATTCATATTGAGTCAATGGATCTTGAAAGCACTATTAAACAATGAAATATCGCATTTCAAAAGGATTACCCTAAATCCATCTTGATTCAATGGATCTTAAAGATACCATTAAATAATGACATATTACATCCCAGCAGACAATACAAAATCTATTTTGATTCAATGGATGTTAGAGACACTATTAAAAAAAAATCATTGTATAGAAATTGTCATCGTATCCCAGTAGGATTACATAAAAATCTATCTTGATTCAATAGATCTTGAAAATAATATTAAATATAGAAACACTACATCTTAGAAGAATTATACAAAAGTATTGATTTTCCTCTGTTGTCACTTTCACAAAAGATTAATATTTGAATATTTTACTCTAAAAGATCCTATCGATCTTTAGAATTGCCTAAAGCAGATAAATGAATTGGATTTATTTTTGGGTTATAAGATTTTAAATCTACAAAACCTTCTAATTTAAATTATGAGGGGAAATATTATTGATAGAGATATGTTAAGAAAAGATATTATAGATTTTTCATGCATCGAATATGCTCCTACAGTATCAATATTGAGTAAAGAGTTTTACAAAATATTTTGAATTAATTTCTTGTCTTATTGTGATTGAACGAAATAATGAGTTGTTCATGAAAAATTATGAAATCCACTTAGTTGGCTCTACTTCATTCTCTAATGTGAATGTAACAAATTATAACCCTATAAGTGACAAAAGTTATGGCTCCAATCAAAATCACAATTGAGGTAAGAAGAAAATAAATGCCACTATTATGGCATCAAAATACATTGGTTATGTACCTATCCTATATTAAAATACTTGTTTGATCTTTATCAAGCATATTGAAAGAATACAGCCAACTAACTTTGCTTTGTTACTATACTTAAATTTCAAGTCATTCCCTTGCTTTTAAATCCAATTTGTTGATATGCTTTGATACTATATTTAAATATAACGTAAGATTTGAAATTAAAAATTATGTTAATTGGTTACATTCATATATCTTGAGATTTGAATTTAAGTTTATGTTATCATATCAATTTAATATATGAATATAATACTTAGGTAGCATTTGGCACATTATCTACTAAGATTGCCAGTAATATAAATTACTACTTAAAAATATTACCACATTTTAAATTACTAGTAACGTTAAATACAATATTTAGTATGTATAAGTAATTTAAGTAGCAATTCACATTACCTATTGGATATATTAAAAAAATTACTAGATAATATATGTCTTAAATTAATATAATAATAATAAATAGTTAATTATTATTATTATTATTATTAATTATTAGTTATAATAATAATAAAAATAATTAATAAGAATAAGAAAATTTAATTATTAATTTATTTAATAATTCATTTTTAATCATAATAAAAATTATAATTATTATTATTAATTACAATAATTAATAATTAATAATAATATTCATTTTTAATGATAATAATTAATAATAAATTATAATTATTATTTATTGATAATAATAATAATAGGAGGATTACCATATTGATGGTAATCCACATTACCATTACCACCCCTAATAAGGGCAATCCATATTACTACATTGGCGGTAATCCACATATCTTGAAAATTTGGATTGCTAGCAATGTTATCCAACCAAATAAAGTAAGGTTGTGGGCTCAGACAATTTGATTAAACATAGCCTATAATGCAGATAGATTACCCCATACCAAATATTACCTTAGATTCATATGAATTATGTTATCATATAATTACTTTGATATGTTGCCCACCAAGATTAATTTCAATAGATTAATTGATCCGTACATATATATATATATATATATATATATATATATATATATATATATATTGTTGTTATTTAATGTTATGTGAACTTTCATGTATTAATGCACCTAGTATATATTTATTTTTCTTATCATGTGCAAATCTTTATATTATGATATATTTTATTTGATTTTTTTCATTGAAAAAAAATTATCAAGATAAATAGTATAAATATCTATCTTGTGGATAATGAAACTACACATACTATTCTTAAAAGTAAGATATATTTTACTCATTTGGTAATGCAAGAAGCAAGTGTTAATATCATTATTGGTAATACCAAGATGATTGAAGGCTCCAAAAGAGCTATTATTTTGTTTTTTGAAGAATCTTTTGAGTTTCAAATATAAGTATAAACTCTGAAAGAGTTACTATTTTCTTTGTTGAAGAAACTTATTGAGTTTTGAAATATTCGTAAGCTCTAGAAGAGCTATAATTTTGTTTCTTAAATAAATTTATTGAGTTTTAAAGAAATTTATCGAAATGAATATCATATTAAGATGAAGAGTGAAGAAAATAATAAGTATCTCCATATTATAACTTATGCTTCACAAAAAAAAGTTGTAGCAAAAAAATTATTTGCACTTTCTTTCAATCCATATTATAATAATATTAGTATAATTGAATCATATGCTATAGTAAACCAGAAGTTTACTAATCCAAATGATTTTATTATTTGGCATGATCAATTGGGACATCATGGAGTAATAATGATATGAAAAACTATTAAAAACTCATATGGACACTCATTAATGAAGAACCAAAAGATTCTTCAATCTAATAAGTTTTATTGTGCTGCATATTTTCATAGTAAACTAATTATAAGGCCAACACTAACAAAAATTGGATCTAAATCTTTTGAATTCTAAGAAGGAATTCAAGGTAAAAAATGGGGTACTTTGCTTAAAAAATGTAGATAATTATAAATAGTAAGATAAAAAAAGAAAATGGGGTACTTTGCTTAAAGTTGCATTTGCACCCCCCTTCCTATTTTTTTCAGCGTCGTTGTTCCTTCTCTATTCCCCTTCCTCCTCCTCCTCCTCCTTCTACTTTCAACCATCAATCTCCATTTTCCTTCCATTTGGTGACAAAATCTTGACACCTATTAGCTTCCAAATATTGAGTTGAGTCTCCAATCCCAAACCTTACTCTTAAGGACCATTTACAAATGTGCCAAATATTTGTAATCTAAACATTTTTTAATATCCCAATAGTGCTCATGATCCCTGCCCTATTAGGCAATGGGGCAGAGAGCTGAAATCGAGTTCTAACAGCAATGCTCCAAATCATGTAAGGTCAATTAATGAGTAACATGGACATATGGCACATAGCACACAACATTATACAATGGCTATCCACGTGGTCTATCGGCCTACAACATTGCAAGCAAAGGGTAATAATAACCTTCTTGGTAATGGTATACGAGGATCTCCAAGATGCCCTAAACCTTTTGAATATGTTAAAGTCTTATATGGGTTGTATTACTTGCCTTGTACACACTTAAAACTAAGACAATTATGCCAAATGAGTCAAATATATCATATTGCGTTCGATATGGAGATCCCAAGCACCGCAGCACTGACGTTAAGAAGGCTTTTGAGAGTGCTACTGAGCAACAGATGGCGATGAAATAGAACTTAGGTGCTGGTAAGAATGATAAACTTTGGAAGTGTGTAAATCCTATAGGTGGTAATCCTAAGCAACACTCAAAAGAAAGACAGGATGAAATTCAAAAGTTTCTGATAACCCCTTCTGGAAGATCAGCAACAATGGGTACTCAGTGCAAGTAAGGATCATCTAGTTTAGTTAAATTTTCATTCTTGAAAATTTTCTTAGTTTCTTTGTTTGTCTTTGTTGTCTTTCCTATAGGTATGAAGCAAGTACTGTGCTTAAGAATATATGCCTTAAAGATCATGCTTTGGGTGATGTCCTTCAGATTCTAAACATGGTGATTTCCCCATAAAAATTGGATTGTGCGTCACCAGTCAGGCTTGCAACCACTTAACATTACTCTTGCTGAGGTCAATTCTAATTCAGGGGTCATAGCTTGCCCATGACTGCACCCAACCAAAAAAAGTTGCTAAGAAAACCAAAGAGCTACTAAATAAATTAACAATCGGTTAGACTAGGAAATTAAGAATTATTAAACCTACTTGTTTTGCACGAATCAAAGTAGGTAGTCACGTAGTATTTATGTACACAGTTCTTCAGATTAGCTTGAGGGAGAAATGAAGTGGCGTTTAAACAATAGTTGAAACATACAAAACATGGAGTTTGTTGTGGTTGATGAGGTTACAAATTCTCTAGGTTCCACTTCCACCATGGTGTCTTTTACGGGTTGTTTGGATATGAAGAGAAATTGAGGAGAAAGAAAATAGAGAGAAAAGAAAATAAAGAGAAATGTGTATTTTCTTTTTATATATTTGGATATAGAGAAAATGAGAAGAAAGAAAATAAGAGTTGTATTAAAATGACATATATATCCTTATTGTAATAAAGAATTATTACGTTATTTTAATTCAATTTTTAAGTACTTTTTATGAATTGAATAAGTAAATAATTTTATGATAATTTTAATAAAAAAATTTAATTAATAAAATTTGAATTATATAATTTATTTTAAAAACTTCTGTTCAAATAAAATATTATAATATAAATTATTATATTTTATTAGTAACCATGAATTCTAGGGATATAAATGTAATTGATAACTTTTTCTTTGATTTTTTCACGTTTTCTGCGCTGTGGTGAAAAGAAAAGTTTTGAGGTTGGCTCCACACACTTTTTCTGTGTTCTCTTCATTTTTCATTGTTAACCAAACAGTAAAAAAGTCAATTTTTTTCTCATTTTCTCTCCTGCACTTTTCTTTTCTTCCATTTTCTCCTGGAACAAAGGCTTAGTGAATTTATCTTTAATTTGTATGCCTTCCTTAGTAAACTTCAGCTTCTGCTCATTTTTAATGTTCCTACAAATTTTTAATTTTGCCCAAAGATCAATTTAACTAAACACCTTAGATCCTTTGATTTGAATCCTCCTAAATAGCATACAAGATATTGGCCAACTATGTGTTGCTGGAAGTATATGGAGCTTCTGGCAAGTTAAGAAAACATCCACTTTGCTCTTTGTGAATCATTTGAGGAGTGGTCTACCAAAGTCAGATTGTTTAATGACTACGTGGATTGCAGTCCACATAGTATTGTATGGCCTATTGTTTATTGGTTATATCTTTAACATGTTACAGAAAGTTTAAGTACCAGAGGAGGACCACTTAAATTGCTGAAGATTGAAGGTAACTGCAATTGTAAGTTTCTCCATGAAGGTCACGACATACTATATTAACACAATAACAAGTCATGTAAATGATAGAAGATTTTGCATCCAACTGGCAGTGCATTCTATTGCATCTCATGTTGCCGATGTAGTTATGAGTTTTGTTGTATACTTGGAGTTGGTTTTTATAACGTTATTTTCTCGGCAGTGTCTGTGATGCACCGGGCAAAGAATGGTGTACTACACACCAGCCTAATCTAATGCTTTAGATGTGAGATATATCTATACACCAATCACACCTAGATACACGGTAAAATCTATCAATTCTTTCCTCTCCCCATCCCACCTCCACTGTCCCCATCAGTCTCCATCTCCGACGATGAAAATGACGTCACCACTCACCACCACCACCACCATTACCATTGAATTAGCCAGTGCTGCTGCTGTGTCAAGTTAATATTGGGTTGAAAGCACTTGGTTTTCACCTTTGTGGGCAAGCTAGTTTTGGGCTAAAAGCACTTGGTTTTCACTTTTCACACTTCACGTAACATACATAAAAACCAACCACCGATGCCCTTATAAGTATCCCCAGTGAACTTGAGCCTTCATCACGATTGATGTTACTTACTATATCATTCCTTCAGCTTCACCATTAGCATCAGTCTCTAGCTAATAAGTGTTTAAACATGGGGAGACTCAACTAATTATTAGTAGTGATTTTTCAAGCACTGTTGATGCTCCTCCAGATTCATGGAAATATACAAAGCAATGAGACAATTCTTCTTTAAGACCACAGGAAAAAAGACTAGCAGTCTCAAGTCAACTACCAACACAATGGCTCGCGGAGGTTGTGAACGGGAAGGGCAAGGGGCTGGGGTTGATGATAAGCGGCTAGAAAGGCGGTGCGGAGGATCGAGGACCATAGAGGGTCAGTAGTGGAGGAACTGTCATGGCGGTGAGTAGCAGGATTGCGGGTGGTGGATGGGGGCTACAAGATTCGTTCACGGTGGTGATAGAGGCTGACGGAGATAGTGGAGGTGGGGTGAGAAGGGGGAAGAGATAGAGAGGTCTTACCATATATCTAGGTGTGATTGATGCATAGGTACAACCCACATTTAAACATACCCAATTTCTCACAGCAGATTTAGGAATTTGGGTCATTCAGTCGAGAATTGTGGTCCTACTATTTTCTGGTTCCTACTAATTTTAGTAACTTAATGTACAAGCTAGGATAAAGTATCTATCTAAACATGTGCATTGTATAATCTAGATTGTTTAATAGTATGCTCTCACCTTTTTAAGTTGCAGCATTTATTATCTAGAAACCAATCTTGTTAGTTGTGCTCATAGAACAAGGAATGACGTTTAATTTTGTTTTTTGTATGGAGCTTTTATCTTTGAAATAACCTTGATCGGCTGTAGTTGTTTCATATCATCTTCAAAAATTCAAATCAAATAGTATTGTTGTATTAGATAGTTCGGCTATAAGTTATTTAATCCTTTTTGGTAGATATCAGTACATGATCATAATATACATATTTATAATCAATTGATTGATAGAAATCACCTGTGTAAATGAGGCTATGGGATCAAAGTAAGAAATGAGAAGATTAATTTGAGGAATAAGATTGAGAATCCTGGGGTTAGGGAATTAGTTTCTCCAAGTTTCGCTATTCTATCTTGATTTCATTTTCATATATTAGTACATGAAAAAATAATAAATAGATTCGTACACCAAAAAAACCAGATGTTGCTAATACAAACATAGCTAATTGCACTTGGAATATTCTCATCAGATGGCTTTGTGAGAATGAAGAAACCATGAGACAAATTCCGTTCTCGTAGCTAGCAACTTCAGATTGAGCAAATGTGAAGCAGCAATGGAACTATTTCATCAAATTTGTGCCAGATGTTGGCTTTTGGATTGTGCAACTTATTATTAACTAGTTGATGACCTCAGACACTGAGCAGTCACCGGAATCAGTTCCAGGGATGGAAGGATAGGCGGTGAAATCTGCAGCTGCACGTGTAGGCGTGGACCTCGGAGGGGTGCTTGGGGCTCACAGTAGTGGTGATGACGAAATGGAGGTTTCGGTGAGACTCATGGGGGATGGTGGTGACATCAGAGGCAAACAGTGATGGCAGCACCCGAGGTGACAATGGAGAGATGGTGGAGTTGGAGGAAGAGGGGGAGGGGTTCACAAGCGCGAGCGGATAGGGGACGAAGTAGAAGGGAAGGAGAAATTGAGAAAGCTTTTATAATATATTATAGCTGTTGGTTGTATCAATACACCATCCAATCTAAACTATTGGATTACAAGGTACATCTTGTACCATAATAAACATGGTGCATTGTAGAAATGACCCCTCTTTTCAGTGGAGATGCTATTAAAATCTTCATTTGAAGTTCCAACATGGTTGTAATAAGAAGAGGACGTATGTTTAGTGTGGGGTCCACCTTCATTGTCTTGGTTCAAGGTCATGTTTCCGAGTTCCAAGATAACTCCATGTGAAAGAGTTCACTACCAAGTTTCTGAGTTTCAAGATCGTGAACTCTCTCGCATTAAATAACCTCGGAAATCCGAGTTCCGAGGTCATGTAACGTGAAAGAGTTCACTCCCAAGTTTTTGAGTTCCAATATGGTGAACTCTCAAATATTAAATGACCTTGGAAATTTGGAACTTGTAACTCAAAAATTAGATAAGGTAGTGAGAGAGTATATACCTATTGGACCACACACAAAACAGATGTCATATCCTCGTGACAACCACGTTGGATCTCAGGTGAAGATATTAATAGCATCTCCACTAGAGTATGAGCCTAGCAATTATTCTTTCTATTTCAATCAATATTGTACTTGCTCAAGCTCACATACTTTGCATCACCATGAAGTGTTGAGAGTGGATGGTAGAACTAGAAGCAAGTCAAGCCTCATTAACATGATTTGAAAGATTAATGAAATGCACCGTTTTGATTATCTTTTAAAATGCAAAAAAAAAAAAAATCAAAAAGTCCAATGTGAAACTCATCCTTGCTTATACATCATAAACCATACATCTTTCTTTCTCCCTGCAAGCAACTCCTCGCCAAATCCGCAACCCTCCCCAAGTCCCCAACCCCCATCAGAACATCATAGAAAAAGGGAAAAAAAAAAAAAAAAAAACTACTTTTGTGTTTTTGGGGTTTTGGATTTGCAACAACCCTCCCAACTCCATCACACCTCATCATAAAAAACCACCAAAATTTGAATCTTCATGCATCAAGATTCAAAAGGGTATCTTTAGTTTTTCACTTTGATGGCAAAATTTGTATGCTTAGGTAGTGCCACCACTAGATCTAAATAGAGATACGGGATGGTGTTCAACTTTCTTTTACTTCAACTTTATCCATTATTTTGGTTTTCTATGTTCCATTCTTTTTTCCCAATTGAAGGCCACATGACTATTTGACATAAAATATTGAAATCTTTGCAAAAAGAGAAGCTTAGAATAGAGCAAACATGTTAAACCAACCGGTTGGTAAAGATGTGGTATTGGAGGAAGGAGAGAGATGGACTGCCGGTGGAGGCAACGGAGGGAAGAAAGGAGGGGAGAAAGGTTGCTATCTGAAACTCACTGCCACTGCAATCTCCACAAAAAGGCACGATATTGCACTGGCACTGGAGGTGGCGGCAAGCCATGGTGGTGGCTGCCAACTGACATAATATTAACATTGGGTTTTTGTCTTTTTAAATTTTTTATTTCAAAAGGTAATCAACCTAGTGCACTGTACTAATCCTTCATACTATGTTAATAAGATTTGACTTGCTGCTAGTCTCACTATCCACTTGTTGGCTCTCTATTTGCCCAAGTCACCACTTTATGGTGAAGCAAAGTATTTGAGCTTAAAGAGAATCCACCCAAAAGAACTAAACTATGCTACGATGGCAACTCTGCACATGTTTCGTAGCTTCTTCACGATTCCCTAATTTGCCATCGTTTCCAGGTTTACCCTGCCATCCTGGGGCAACACAACCCTAAAATCATATAAGTCCTGATGTTTACACACAATTCTTCTCTCTAAAAAACATTTCTCATACAGTCATGTTTTGTCTATTAACCTTCTCTCAATTTTTAGATGTGACTCGTGAGTTTGTAGGATATAACTCCCACATTTCTGAAAATATTGAATGCAAAAGAAAAGGATGAGTTCCATGTTGTTCTGCCACTCTGACTTTTAGTTGATTATTCTTTTCTGGACGAGTATCCCATGTAGACGTAAAATAGATAACAAAGTAATTCGCTCCTATACACCCTGTGACACACATACGGTCACATCCGGACTCGGGAGAAATTTCACTAGACATGAAAAAGTTTGATACATAAACAATCAGAAGCACGGAGAGTAGTTTATTCCAAGGGGATCAAACTTGTATAGGTTCAGTAATAACAACTAAAAGTACTTACAGCAAGAATTTAGGTTAGTAATACAACTGCAAAAGAATATAAACCCCAAAATACTACCATGCTTTCCTTATTTCATAACTAAATTTTTTACAGTCCTTTCTGAAGAGCTATCAGATGCATTGTACAGATCCATGTGCCACGAATACTTTGCTGGAACTCTGTCAACAAAACCAGAAGGAAAAATAGATTAGTTATTCCCAATAGAGAGATTAGCTCAAGAACATAAGCGGCAGTAAACTAATAATCTGTTTAGACTGAAGAGCATGAGTTTTACACCTACAACGTCTAACACTATAATTACTCCTTGCAAGTAGACTTGTTGTGCCCTAGTCCCTTGCATCGGCTGCACTGGAGTTGGCGCTTGACTATGTCTTGAGAGCCATATCGCTTTGTAGCTGGTCGGCCTGGTGGTCGTCGGGTAGGAGGGGGTGTCACTGTTACCACAAGCTGAGAATCTTGTGAAGCAGGCACATCTATATATTGAATTGGATGTACAACCTCTGAGTAAGTCAATCTGTATACCTCAGCTGTAAAAAATCTGGAGCAATAATCATAAACACTCCGGTTGACGCCAACAATGACAGCAATAGCATGGCAGCATGGTATACCAGTCAGCTGCCAGGCTTTACAACTACACTCCCACCGATCAAGATCAACCACCTCATTTGTGTCACCGCAAACCTCGTATGTGCTACTGCCAGATAATACAAATTGAAGTGAATGAGTTCTCTGGCTTTCCCTTTTAAGCTTTTCCTCCATGGATGGAGTCAGCCTAGTCAGCCATTGATCAGATACTGCCCTTCTGGCAACAATCAAGTCCATAATCTTACTCCTTATTACATCAACCATCTGTGTTATTGGCAATTCATCTGCATCTGATGCCCAACTATAGAACAGTTCCCCAAAGTTTGATGTCATGTGATTATACCTAGTACCCTGAAAAAATGAATTTGCCCAGTTCTCGGGTCCACTTTGTATAATCCAATCGTAAGCTTCTATAGAAAAACTTTTAATGTTCTCCAAACTGTTTTGAAAGCCTTCAGGTTTGGTTGCATAAGCAGCTGCATATAAATCCTCAATCATGAGTCGCTTTATCTCATGAGAAAACTGCCCTCTCAAGTCTCTAAATAGTTGCTCAGTTAAGTAACGTAGGCAGTATCCATGAAATGAGCCTTCAAATATCTCAGCAATTGAATCTTTTAGCCTGTGCTCTCTGCCTGCTACAAATGTTATGGGACAAGATGTTGACAGGACCGATTTGAGTTGAAGTAAAAACCAATGCCAGTTATCATCAGATTCAGCATCAACAATAGCAAAGGCAACAGGAAATACACCATCGTCTGCATCAGCAGCTGTTGCTGCTAACATGTTTCCTTGGTATTTTGACTTCAACGGAATGCTATCAAGGAAGAACAATGGTCGGCAACCTTGTTGGAAGCCATAGAGGGAAGCGTGAAATGATACAAAGAGACGATGGAAGCTTGAGTCTTCCTTTGTAGTGTACAAAGCTAGACTTCCAGGATTAGCCTCCATTAATTTCTCACAGAAGAAAGGTAACTGACTATATGCCTCTTTATAAGAACCCTGAAGCTGCTCCTTTGCAATCTCCTTCCCCCGCCAAGCCTGAAAGTAGTTCAGTTGAATTCCATATTCCTGTTTGATGTCATTAACAATGTCCTTGGGCTTGTAATTCGGAAAAACTTTCAGTTTCTCCTTTATGATACTGGCCACCCAACTCCTAGTTGCTTGATGCCCTGTCGTTCCAGCAGCCCCTTCACAAGTATGAGTTGGATTCATTTTCTTGATACATATTAACTGAGTAGTTGACAACCTTGACGCATGAATTCTCCAAGGGCAACCTTCTGCTTTGCATTTGACAGTCACACGATGGCTATCATTTTTCTTATATCTAAAGGCAAATTGGTGAGCAATGGCATATTTACGCAATGACTCCCGAAACTCATGTACACTGTTGAACCTTTGACCCACACCAGTGATAGTATTCTGCCATTGTTGTGCTCCTTTAGCACGCTTATCATCATTTGAGGAAACACCAGGCAGAATGCGAGAAACTTCGATAGGAATGTCCATATGTGTATCAATTTGATTGGTATCATCAACACCATCAGGTGGAGCATCAAATGGAACCATTGACTGGGTGGTGTCATCTATGACATCATGCACAACATCAAGAGTCTGAGTGGTATTGACTGGTACAGCTGTTTCAGACAAGGTTGTTCTGCTTGACCTACATATCCAAGAATTCCAAAATTAAAATTAAAATTAAAATGGTCCCATAAATAACAATTAGATATTAGCCTAGAAACAAAGAAAACTACCTACTGGCAGGCATGTTCGACACCTCAGGGGCAACTAGCTCATCAATAAGGATATAGATATCGACAGTACTCGAATCCCCATGAAATTTAACCATTCGTTGGAGATCCTTGTCATTGGAAACTGTAATGAGAGTCTTCCTGTTCCCAGGAAGGAAATACTTCACAGACATGCTATGAACACTAACATTAAACATTTCTGCCACTTCCCCCTTGAACTCGTTAAATTTCATTTGATCATCAACGTCGATAGCATGAGCATCACCACCTTTATATGACAAACAACCATCTTTGTCAGTTTTAAACTGACCTCCAGACTGACATATTGCAATTATCTTCCTGGAAGCCATGACCAAGGTTGTCAAACTGGAGTGTAAGTAAACTTGTGGAGCCTCCGCAAACTTGACCCGTAAGCTCGACTTGTAAACTCGCAAGAGTTTACCTATTATTAAAAATATTTTTTTAAAAAAATATTGCACTATAAAAATATAATCTAATATAACCTCAAATCGAAAATTAAGCATTTCAACTTCAAAGCACACACATTGACAACAAAATGAACATAGCATAGCAAATTTTAGAACATCAGAACCCACAAAATGAGCACAGCACGAACCCACAAAGACAAATATTTTGCAGCATGAAAGTTGAATTGAAACATAGCACATGTGCATAACCACATACATAGCTCATAGCACAACCCACAAGAACAGATATCACCGTAGTTGAAAACCATTGAAGGAGGACCAAATTTCACAATATCCATGCATAAACAATTGATTTGATATCACATTGAAGGAGGACCAATTTCACAATATATATATATATATATACATAAAAAAATTTGAGACAAAAAGCAAATTAACATAGTTGAAGGAGGACCACAAATAAAAGAACTGCCAAGTAGAACGAGGAGGAACAGAGGCGGCTGGGCAGCACTAGCGATGAGGAAGGGGGGTGAACGAGGGGCTAGGGCTCGAAAAGGAACGTGCGGCGGCGATGTGGCTCCAATGGTAGATTGTGGCGGCGGCGAGCTCGAAAATGGAGGTAAGATGCGAGGCCAGGGTGAGATGGTGGTGGTCAGACAGCACTAGCTATGAAGGCTAGGGCTCAATGTTGGAGAAGAGACCCATGAATGAATGGCGCTGAAAATGAGACCGCGTGCATGTGGCTTAGTGGGTTGAACAAAACGGCATCGTTTTGGCACCACACTTCCGCAATTTACACGGAACACATCCAACTCATAATATCGGGAGCAAACTTGTGAGTTTAATGTGATATTGCCTTGTTTATTCGAATTTACCTGAATTTACCCAGAAATGACTTTGTGAATGACTCAACTCGATTTTGTTATTTGGACTATAAACTCAGCCGATTTATAAGTTAACTCACAATTTTGATAATAATAACAATGCTTGTATAATTCTATGTAGATAAGGTTGATAAATTCGAGAATTCAAATAAATTCGTGAAATCTTATTAAACTTAAATTATAAACTCGACTCATAAATTCATAAGAACTTTTATATATATATATATATATATATATATATATATATATATATATATTTTGATAATTAAATATAATTAGATAACATATTTAGGTTAATATTTAAAAATTTATGTAAATATAGGTGCTAATTATAATTTATAATTATTATATTGTCATACTATTTTTAGAATTTAAATAATAAAAAAATATAATAATTCATGAAATAGTAATATTTTAATTACAGTTTATAAAAAGAGTATTGGAAAAATATTCGATTATTTAAATTTTTAATGGTTCATTAGATAATTCATTAAATAATAATATATAATATTAATGATCATTAATTCTAATATTTTGTCATTTTCTTATATATTTTATCTTTATTTTTTGAAATAAATCACTTAATTCCTATATCTATACATCCATAATATATAATCAACTCTTTTATTTTTTATGAATTTATATGATAATTAAAGTTATTTAACTAATCTTCTCCTTTCAATAACATAGACTTATATCAATTTTGAAGTGAAATAAATTAAATATGTAACTATTTTATTTTCAATAAATATGCTCTATTATTATTTATAAAAATTGTTTGAACTTGTATTCATCTTAATCTTTTGAAAGATATTGATTAATGATGATCGATGTACATTTCTCATAAGTTTGTCCTTAAGTAGAGATAAATGAAAAATAAAAATATGAGTTTTATTAGTCAACTTCTTATAAAAAATAATTAAAAAAATATATCAAAAGGAATCTTTCTATTTTTATTTCAATTAAAATATGAAACCTATTGAAAAATATTAAAATTATATAATTTATCTAATTTTTCTCTTTTATTTTTTTTCTCTTTCGCATTTTAATTTTGAATAAATATTTTATGTTCTAGAAAATAACTATATAAGAGTTTTTAAATTATCAATCATAAAATGTGAAAAGGAAATAATTTTTATATAATATTTTGAATAGAGTAATTTTTAATGGTGTATTTATGATATTAGTTTTAATTTGAATGAATGATAAGTAAATTTTGCATGTGAATGAAAATTAAATTTTTCATGAAAACTTTAAAACTTCTAATCATACAATATGAATGAGCAACAAAGTTTACATGAAAATTCTAGATAAAGTAGTATTCCAATATTATATATATGATTGTTATTTGAGAATTTTTGTTAAATTTTTTAAGATTAATTGCTTACAAATTGATTCAAAACTAAATAAATTTAAACTTGTAAATTCGCTAATAAAATCGAGAGTTTACTAACTTTGTTAATGTTTACTTAAACTTGTGCGAGATTATTAGAAAGAGAGTTTGCATACTAATTCACTCATTTTTGTATGGTAGGTTCGTAAATTCATAAGAGTTTAAGCATTAAATCGAGAGTTTAACAACTATGGCCATGACCTACCGCAACGCAAGAGGACCCTTATCACTTAAACACCAAACAGAAAAAATGTTCCAGAAATATTTTACAGCAAAAACAATAGGTAAAATGCATAGAACCTTCAAAAAATTCCAAAACTCTAAGCACAAATTCATCTGATTTTCTTGTTGCTATAGAGAAAGGATGGCACAAATTTCAATCATTTAAGGCTTCCATTAGATGATTCAAATATACCTTAGTTTCATATAACAACTTTGCCATCCAAATCCAAGGATCTTTCTAACATGGGGAGTTTTTAACAAAAACTAAGTTGGTCTTGGAAATCTAATAGTTGATTAAAAGGGTGTATTCATATACTTTTTTTACATGATGTATTGTAATTTTTTTGGTTTAGTCAAATTAAAAAAAAGGTTAAATACATTTTGGAAATTATCAAATTTTTTTTGTGAGATCCTGAAATTAATTGTAAGTCTTTAGGTATCGCACAGATAAAATTTGATATTTTTTAGTGTTACATAAATGAAAATCTGGTCATTTCTAAAATGTAAATAATATTATGCAGATAAAATCTGGTCACTTCTATGAGATTCTGAAATTAATTGAAAGTTTTTAAGTATCACATAGATAAAATTTGGTATTTTTAAGTGTTATTGAAATAAAAATCTAGTCACATTTTGACTTTTATTTGTATGATTCTAAAATATACTATAATATATCACATAAAAAGGGGTATATCAATATACCCCTTTCATCTACCATTAAATTACCCAGATCATGTTGGTCCATCACTGGTCGAAAACCAGTTTAGAATCAACAAACCATCCAAAATAAAGACATCATAAGGGGCTAAAAAGCATGGTACAGTAACAATTTAGTATTCCACCTTCTTCCATAGTATTCCACTATGTTGATGACATAAAGAACACAAACAATAGCATATGGCAGCTCCCAATATATTTGGCAGCCAAATTTTCGAACAATTCATACTTTTTAGACTTTAAAACAAGCCAGTAACAAAGTCATATTTCACTTGTACCAAAATCACAACACTTGATATGAGCATTCCTAATACATATAATGCCCGTAGAGTCCATAAAACCAAACAAGAAATTGATTCCTTTCATCTCTCGATTTATTTGATAAGCATATAACAAAAATTCATAAAATTAGGGCAAAAATTATAAAATTGGGCATGCCATTACACCCAAGAAAAAATGAAATTTAGGGAACCAACAATCAGCGAGACAAAATTGTAACTTTTTTTTTCCATTAGAAAGAGGAATAATCATCGACCACAACGTGAACCCTAAAACTAAAGGAAATGCGATGAAGAGAAACAACAATCGGAAACATTACCTGAATGGATTACTATCAGAAATATGTAGTGAGATTATCGATTCTCAAACCCAAATAAAATTATTTGTGGGGGCACACAAGTGTAACAGCAAAAGTAGTTTATTCATATTTGTTAGGTAAAGAGACGGCACTGGATTAGAGATTGGGAACCGAGCAAGGAGAATAGAACTGGCTTGTAATTTTGTATTTGTTAATTATTGAAAGGAGAAAAAAAATCCTACTAGGAAAGAAACCGTATCAAGCTTAGGACAAATTCGGAACGGGGCAAGCAAAGAAGTTGGGCTTGTATCATCATTAAACAAGTGTTATAATTCCATTTTTTTGTCAAGGAGAAAATCACACTCACCAAAACAATACAATCAACTCTAAAATATCTATGGAATTAATATATATTTCCAAAATATTCTCTAAAAATAACAACTCCTTAATCTCAGATAAATTATAAAACTTCTCTAAAACTAGTATTCCACTCCAAAACTTTTCTTTTCCTTTTTTTTTTCAAAGTAACACTTTACTCTTTTGAGTTTAACCATGGTTAGCTTTTTGGTGAATTATTTATAGGATTTAATTTTTATACATCGTTAGCGTAAGGAAAATTTACACAGATATCTAAACATATATTACCACATTAACAAGTATTTAATTCAATTACTCACTACCTTAAAAGTCTTACAAATAGAAATTTTTTATTAAATAACAGTGTAAAATTATTTTACACTCATAATGTATCAAAATTAATCTCTTATTTATAATATATTTTATTTAATAAATTTAAAATTAAATTGAAAAAAGTAAAATGTAAAATATATAACTAGAAGATTTGTCATTTGTTGCAACCTTCTTTTAAGTTTTTTGATGGTTCTAAGAGTAAAAATAATAATAATAAGATTTTTTTTTTATCAGAATGGTAAGATTTTTGATCGAGAAGAATAAATAATAAACTACTCACATAAATTACATACTAAGATTCATAGTCATATATTTAGTAATGTAAACAAATGGTCTATATAAGTACTTAGAAAAAAGCAATTTATTATTACTTACAAATAATATGTTGCTTTGCCGTGCTGAGTACAAAAAAAAAAAAGGAAGACAAAAATCGCATTTAACATCCAATCAGTGTAATGTGTACTATTTGCCTAAGTTATGCATAAATTTGTTACTTTGTATAAGTAATTATTTGTTTCGACTAAGGGTGTGTTTGTTTCAGATTTTGAAAAAAGTGATTTTGAAATTTAAATTTTATATATAACAGAAAAAACTTAAAACTAATTTTTTTCATAAGCTACTCTTTTCAACTTTTCCAAAAAAATTGAAAACTGATTTTTTTGAGAATCTAATTATTTTTAAAAATTTATTCAAATATATGAAAACTGATTTTTTTTAATGAAAAAAGTAATTTTTTGCTGAAAAAAAGCATAAACAAACAAACCTTTTATATATAACAGAAAAAGCTAAAAACTTATTTTTTGCAGAAGCTACTCTTTTTAACTTCTTCAAAAAAACTGAAAATTGACTTTTTTGAAAATCTGATTATTTTTTAAAATTTATCCAAATATATGAAAACTGATTTTTTTTATTGAAAAAAGTGATTTTTTGCTAAAAAAACATAAATAAACACACACTTAAGCATAAATAAACACACACTTAAGTGTGTGTTTGTTTCGGTTTTTAATGAAAAAGTGATTTTTTTTCAATTACTAAAAAAAAAATCACAGAAGCTACTCATTTTAATTTTTACTCAAAAGTTGAAAATTATCTTTTTTTTTAAGCTTTTGAATAAAAATTGAAATGAATAGTTTTTATAAAAAATATTTTTTTAGCTAAAAGAAATAAATTTTTTGTAAAAAAAAATAAATAAAGCAAATGCACTCAAAATTGTTTGTTGTTTTAGATAAATTTTATATTAGATTTATGATTAAGAGGAATTTTGTAAATGGTTATTGATTGTTATTGAGTGGCTATTTATTTTTAGTTAAGTATCTGTAGCTTGAGGAAATTGAACATTGCTTTGTTGGGAGAATTGATTTGGAAACTTTTGTCTTGGGATGTTGGATTTTGGGGTGTAGTTTTAAGTGATAACTATCTTAAAGGTGGGTTTTGTGAAAGCTTGGCAAACCTTGAAATGGGGTTTTGTGTGGTAAATTAGGAGTGGTGAGTCCTCTTTATGGTATGATCCGTGGTTGCCTATTGGGAAATTGTGTCATCAAGTTCCCTTTATGTAGATACCTAACACCTTGTTGCTATTAAATGATATTCGGTGTAAAAGAGTCTGTAATCTTGATTGTCTGTTTACTATAATCTCGGATATGGTGTGAGACTTGTTTGGCCGAACTCCTCTAGAGAGTTCAGGAGGCAGGAATGACGGTTGGACTTGGAAAGATGCTAGATTACTCAGGGGCTTGGATATCAGGTTTTTCAGCTTCTACTCCTTGTTGCGATGTGCTGAAGGTGGAAGCTATGACTATTCTTCGTGGCTTGCAATTTGCTTAGTCAGCTGGTTGTCGGAATGTAATTTGTAATACTGACTCCCTAATTGCTTTCAACTTGGCAATGGCCCCAACTTGTCATCCTAGACATTCTTGATGTGCTTTATTCCTTGGGATCCAGAGTTTGCTTCAACGGGATTGGATTGTGCATTTCAATCATGTGCTTAAAGCAGCCAACTCGTGTGCTAATTACCTAACGCAGTGTGGAGCTGTTTCGAATAGGGGGTGTGGACGTGGGCTTCACTCGATGATGATCTTGATAGGTTGCTTAAGGGTGATGCAACGTAGTGTATTCTTGAAGGCTTTTTTTTTTTGGCAATGTATAAAAAAATAAGTATTTATGTCTTTACATGGGCAACGTCTTGTATGCTCTTCATGAGTCAAAGGTGCATTGTGCACCTTGTGATCCAATAGTGCAAATCTAATAATATATTGATACACCAATCACCTATGATGCATTGTAACAATTTCTTAATTTTATGCAAATTTAAAAAATATATATGGTTAAATGCATTTTGAAAGCACCCAAAATTTATCTGCATGATCCTAAAATTAAACAAAATTTTTTGAAGTATTCTCAACAATTCCAGAGCATCATAAGATATTTTTTTGATTTATTTGTGTGATCCCAAAATTAAATAGAGTTATTGATAATTAGCATTTTTATATGTTAATTAACTTTCACATTTGGTATTTTTGGCCTTTATATGATTTAATTAGGCAATTTTGGACCAAATAAATTAATTGGACTTCTAATTGATTTTAATTGCTTTTCTTGAGTATTTTTGGTCCTTAATACTATTTTTATAATTTGGCAAAATCTGGAGTTATAGGTGTCTAGTTAATGCTAAACTTATTTTGTAGGAAAGATAACTCATTGGGTTACAAATGTTATGAAAATATCTAGAGCTAATTCTACCATTTGAGGGTCATTTGGACTGTTAAAGTTAGATTAAGGATGTTGTTGACCTTTGTTGGTGTTCCGGCTATAATTAATTCAATTAAAGCTCAAATTACATGGGACCAAAGCCAATTGGAAGCTACATACTCCTCTATTAGGTTAGGCCAAGGATAATAGGCTTAGTTTTTTAGGGTCGGGAAAAAAAAGCAAAAATTCAAATTAGAGTGTTAGTAGAATACGATCAAAATACACATTTTTTATTTTCTCTCTTTTGTTCATCTTATTCTTCATCTTGCTCTTACTTTTCTTCAATTTATTTTCAGAATGTTAGGCTCAACTCTTAAACCAATCCAGACCTTGAAGATCTCTTTGGGTTAAGATCTTAATGTCCTTATTCTTTATTAATGTATAGTTCAGTTTCTTCTCTTCTCCTTTCCAATTTCTTAATTGTTGTTTATGATTTTAATTACTGATTTTGAAATTATGTGTTAATATGATTTTGATGGATTATTCTTAATTGCATTTCTTTTAATGAGAAGAACTAATTTCTAATTGGAAATTTGGATTGAGTGACTCAGTGATTTAGCTCAAACACTAGTTAAATGCACTTTATTGAATTATATATTAATGCATATCACATGTTTCACCATATTCTAAATTATAATCTAGTAGAGAGTCAGGCATTAAATTGAGCATAACCACTGAATTATGATTATTTTGTTGATATATGATAAGTCTTACCTATTGATTAGATAGGTTCAAGACTGGTGATTTTTTTATTCTATTTAATTCTTTTTAATTACTTGTTAACCTTTCTGTTAATTGTTCAAACCCCATAATTCGCTAACTGTTGACTGAAAACTATCCAAAATCCATGGGAAACGATTTGGGTTCATTCTTATACTACAAGAACTTTAATAGCCTAGTTTTAATTTGATGCGTTCGGCGCATCTATCAATTATCCTGAAATTAAATAGAATTTTTTTAGGATATTCTCCATAATTTTGTAAATTGTAGTCACTTTTAGAATACATATAACCACATCTTTTAAGTTTGGCTAAAATTAAAAAAATTATTACAATATAATACAAGTGATTTGTAATATCCCAGTGTGATTTGTGGTTGTCTATCAGTTCGAATCTAGAAAATTCTAAGTCTGAATCCTATGCTCCTTCGAGGGCTATTTGATTGAGACATTTTCATAAGATCAAAAGTCCTAATAATGGTTCATTAGATATCAATGAGTTAAAGAATGATTTTTAACGAATTTTAGGAAATGGTTAACCCTTCCTTTTATAACCCAAGAGTTTATAAAAACGTAAGTTTTCGGATATTTATACTAAAACCCAAAAGTTGAATTTTCATTCCTAAGTATTTTGATTTATTTGATATTTTTATTAAATCCAAATAGGGGGTATCCCCTTACTTACATTTATATTTTAAAGTTAATGGACATTAACTTAAAATTAAAAAATATAAATAAATGTTTATAATATCCTGGTCCCAGATGAGTTTTGAAGTGAGAAAACCAAGTTTGGAGGTTGGAAATCAATTCCTAAAGGTTGGGAATCGATTACCCACTCCTTTACCCCTCTACGAGATGAAATTTTGAAAGTGGGAATTGATTTCCATATTGGTAATTGATTCCTAAGATCTAAGTTTTGGGGAATCGATTCTCATGGCTGGTAATCAATTATCAAGGCACTATATAAGGCTTGTGAATGCGTTCTCTTCCTCATTTACGATTTTCCACTCTCTCTCTACCCCTCAAACTCTCTCGTCTCTCTAAAACATATTTCTCTTCATTCTTTACCTCTAACTCAAATCTTTCCTTCAAATCTACATCAAATTACACTCTTGCTTCCTCACATAACATCAAAGTCTTTCTTTAATCTCCATTGTTTTTCCCTTTCCAACATCAATCTTGTTGGGTCTTGAAGCTTGAGAAGGTGACACCATGACTCTCAATCTTTTCTTCTGCATTTTTCTTTCCAAAAGTACTCTCTAAACTCTTTTTCCTCTTCTTTTCCTACAAATTATTGATTCTTCCACTATTAGTGGCTTCTTGGGGAACCCTCGGCTTGTGAGTGTTGGGGGTTTCAGGTAATTGAGTGGTTATATATATAGTTATAGCCTTTTAGCTCATGAATGACACTAATGTCATATCTTTAGTGTTAGATTACTTCAAGGATCATTCTCTTGGCTTCAGAATTCTATGGAGCTGATTCTCTGCCTCTTAGGCTAAATCTGTGAGTAGATAGAGTATCCTTGGCTTATCTTCTACAGTATTTTATTTTTATACATACATACACACACACACACACACACATATATATATATATATATATATATAGTGGATTTGTCATGAAATCAAGGTTTAGCATTGGCAATATGATTTATGAGGCTAAATTATCTTCCTTACCTATGCTTTTATGTGAAACTACCACTGGGAGTGTAAATGGGGCGGGGCGTGGGAGGGGATGGGTCACATCGACTGTGAGATAGCTATCCACCCCGTCCCATCATACCCTCTGTGCACCATCTTTAGGGACCCAGTGGATATATGCCTTAATCTCTACGGGTACCCATATTTGGAGTTTATGCATGAAAAAACTTGAAAATTTCTCTTTTCTATCCTGCCAATTACAAACATAATTCATCTCTTGCTGTAATAAAAGTTTAGAATTTCATATGCTTAAAAGAAAAAATAGCTTGTTAATTCATCAATATATAGGAATATTAGACTCTTTGTTGATGTGCATTTAATTAATAAATACAGCTATCATAAAATATATTTAGAAACTCTAAGCTCTTAAGAAATCACAATTGATTCAATATAGAAAAGTATCAATAATGGCAGAGGAAAACAACAACTTAGTCTAAACAACAAGCATAAATGGCCACCAAGCCTAAACTTTAGTCCCACCAAAGATAATTACAACAATAATAACAAAAGTATAATCCATCATCATCATCATCGCCACATCATGGAATTCCATGTGAAACTTTAACTTGGAGAAATTGATTCCTACAAAAATAAACACAAATAAAAATATAAATGGATAATATTATATGAATGGTATAAATAAAAGCATTTATAAAATTTTACTAACAGCATCTTCAATATCTAGATCTTCTAGAATTCCAATGAATTTATGATCCACTTTTAAATTTGAAGAACCTGAGTAACAAAAAAAAAAAGGTAATTATAAAATTATATGTGTATATATGAATCAATATAGCTATTTAATTAAAATAAATAAGCTTATTTATAGGTTACCTGAGATGTTAGCCCATAGCCAATCTTGGAGACACATCATTGCCTCCAATGTGCACAGGCTGATCTCTGCCATGTGGAGTAAGCGACCACCAATACTAAATGCAGACTCTGAAGCAACTGTAGAGATAGGAATTGCTAGAAAATCTCTAGCAATTATCTGCAAAGTTGGGTATTTCAACCCATTGGTCTTCCACCATGCTAGGATATCAAACTCTTCATCTGAGCTAGGCAACACTAGCTCTTCTAAATAGAAATCCAACTCTGACTTAGGATTCATCCTAATAGATTGCTGATTAACATACATTGCAAAGTTTGATTTCCAATTTTCTTTCCTTCCAGTAGAACTTGTAACATTATCTATCACAAACCTTGATGATGAAGAGCTACTTTCCCTATCCTTGATCTAGCCATCATACTCAGTTACCAAATTTTGACAAATAATTTTTACCTTTTCTATTTCAGTGGTAGAGCATCTCATAAATTTGAGGGAAAAAGTAATCCAACAGAAGCATTTTATACCTAGGATCTAAAACTGTACCCACAGCCATGACACCATTTATAGCACCCCAATACTTCTCAAATTTGGTAATCATGATGGAAGCCATATCATGAATAATGAACTTACGGCACTCAAGCCATTCATTCAAAGCCAATCTAACTTCACATATTTTTGGAAAATAAATATTGGAAGTTGGATACAAAGTGCCAGAAAATAATTCAGTTATACTATAAAATAACTCCAATCTTTGAGAAATTTCTTTGGCCATGTCCGATTTATTTTCACTTGGAAAAGACTTATACTGTTGCTCACGTTGTGACAAGCGATAAAAAACATCTTTATAATCAATGGCAATATCCAGCATCAAAAAGGTAGAATTCTACCTAGTTTTGCAATCAAGAATAAGCTTTTTCATGTATGGAATGCCTACTTGATCACATGTTTCTTTAAACTTTTCCTCTCTTTTAGGGGTTGCTGTCCAAAAATTAACACTATCTCTAACCTTCTCAATAGCATCAGAAATCATGGACAAACCATCCTTTACTATCAAATTCAGTATATGAGCACAGTAACACATATGAAACAATTGACCACCCAAAATAAATGACCTAAGTGAAATCTTATCTAAAATACGCTCAATCATAGCATCATTTGTGGTGCAGTTATCAACTGTCAAAGTAGACAACTTCCTATGTAAGTTCCAATCCAGCATGCATTCAATCAAGGTATTAGAAAGAACTTTGGCAGTATGGGGAGCAGGCACATAAATGAACCTAATATATAGATAACAATGTTAATAATACACATTAAATCACTAGCCAAAAGAAGAAGAAGAAGAAGAAGAAGAATTTGAAGAATTATTAGTCTCAAATTTAGTGTTATTACCTCACAATTCAGCTTTGCAAGATCCAAGAATCATCAGTGTAATGAGCCGTAACAGCCATGTACCCTCTATTTTGGTTGCTAGAAGTCCACATATCTGTGGTGATTGCAATCCGGTTTGAATTGTTTGCCAATAGCTTCATTGTCTTCTCTTTCTCAACACTATAAAGCTTCATGATATCACTCCTTATAGTGTTGCAAGAAACCACCTTAAATAGAGGTTGCATAGCATTGCAGAAGTTCTTGAAGCCCAAATGCTCAACCATTTTCATTGGATACTCATGGAGAATAATCATGTTAACAAGTTCCTTCCATGCTATCTCTTGATTGAATGCGTAAGTTCCAACAACTACATCTTCATCCTCCTCTTTTTGTTGAGTTTTGATAAATGCTTGCCTTATATCTCGTGTAGTCCAAAGTTTGCAAGTCTTGAAGTGCTCATGCAAGTGTGATGTTCCTTGCTTTGGATCACCTAAGAGCTTTGCCTTGCAATAATTGCAAATGGCCTTCCACTTTCCATCTATCCGCTCTCTCATGAAATGATTCCAAACAATTGAAGTTTGCCTTCTTCTAACTTGTGCACTTTCATTTGGAGCCAAGCTTTGACTTTCAGTTTCAATTTCTCTACTTTGCGGATTGACATTAGATGATCCACTTACAATGGGAGTGAGATTAGGAGTAGTAGTTCATCTACTAGTGTCATAGGTGATTGAATTTCCTCATTGTTGATAGGAGTAGAAGTTGGATCCATAGACATTCTACAAATCAAATATACAAAATAATTAGACAAACAATAGACCATGACAAAACAAACCAAAAACATACCAAACCAGCAATAGGTCTTATTAACTATAGAATTCAAAATAACTACAGAAAAATTAAAAAACAATGTGAATAAAATTTTTTTTGCAGGATTCAAAATATTGGTTTTTTTTTTTAAACCAAACCAATAAATGGAATGTCACAATAGGCAGCAAAACAGCACACCAAACCAGCATATTTTGAGTCATATTTTTTTTTCTTTTTAACAAGAATATGCCACAACTTAAGAGACTTTAAAAATAGAACATTTAGAAGCATAGTAAATTGAACTTAGAATAATGTACATAGATAACTTGAAGAATAATAGCTTTCATAAATACTAAACCAAAGACATCAGTAATTTGTGATTGAAGGAAGTGATTCACTTTAGCTAGTTTGGTTTTGTCATGCATGTTCTTTTCCAAACAAAGGTGAATCATGTGATAAAAAAGAAGAAAGAAATGGTGCAACAGATCATTGATTGTTTAGACTAATTTTAAAACAAGTACAGAATATATATGGACAAACGCAATTGTCCTTACACAATCAGCATTATAAACCTGCAACACAAATTTGAATTGGATATACTTTCATGGAGGTTGATTTTTCTTGAGGAATGGCCGTGTGGGTTAGATTATTTATTTTCCTTATTTTTGAATTAACTTTTGGAAAATTTGCTACCCTCAGACACAGATAATTTGTGATAATTAAGGTGTTGGGGTGTAGAGCCTCAAGTTTCAACACTTAAAGCTTTTAAGATTTATTTCCTATAAATAAAAATTACATAATGTAAAAGCTTTATTTCCCGTAAACAAAAATTACAGAACGTAGAACAATAGCAAAGCAATGGCAAAGTAATGGCAGAGGAAGAAGGACTCACCCAAGGATGGCGGCTCAGCGAAGGACGATGGCGGTCACAGCACTCAGCTAGGGATGGCGGCACTCATGGGCACAACACTCAGCGAGGCGGCGGCGCAAGCGAGTAGCTGACGGCGGACGATGTGAGGGCACGGTGGTAGCGACGAGCAGTGAAGTGAGAGACGGCGGCGGCGATGACGGGAGGTGGCAGCAGAGATGAAGTGCAGAGAGGGACGATGCACAGCGACGAAGCACGGATGAAGTCTGAAGAAGAAGGAGAACGGTGAGGACCAGACGAACGGCAGGCGAAGGAGGGCCGGTCACCGGTCGGCGGCGGCTGTGAAGTTGAAGAGAAGAAGTTTGTGTTTGAATGTTACAGAAGAAGAAATGTGGGAAATGGGAAGTTGCAGCCGCAGAAAGTGAAAGGGAAAAGGAGAGGAATCAGAGGATAGAATAAAATTAGGGCAACAACAGTTGTGTTTATATATATATATATATATATATATATATATATATATATATATATATATATATGTAAGGGTAGTTTGGTCATTTCACTTTGGGTACCCAGTGCAGGGGATATGATCTCGCCCCTGCCCAGTTTAATAAATAGGTATCTAAATTCCCGCCCCATTACAGGGGAAAAATCCTCCCCCCATACCCGCCCCGTCACAAGTATTACCCGCGGGTACTCATGGGTGCGGGTACAATTGACATCCCTAACTACCACATGGGACAATGATTGGTTTTCTATGAAATCATAATAATTATTTCATGTATTAGAAATCCTTCGAAATGGAATATGGACTATAGGGTATGACAATGAATTGTAGCAACTCTTTATTTCTATATTATGACTCAGTGACTGATTATCTCTATAATTAACTATATGTTCATTTATAAATGGATTTAAAAGGGTTTTGAGAAAGTTATGATAGGATCTGGATATTAACGGTAGTATGTATTAGCCTGAGTGCACCTTGTCTTGATGATTTCGTGGCCACTCACAAGGTGGTTCATGCCTGTTTCAAGGCTACTCGACGGGATGGTTCCTGTTTGTCTTCAAGGTCACACGAAGGAAAAATTATCTGAGTGTGATTCTTGCCTGTTTATCCTAAATTAGATAGCATCCCACCTATTTTTAAAAAATTGTACACATGTTAGTAAGTACTTATTTTGAAGTAACTATTACATTGAAATCTGTTTTCTTGTTTTATATAAAATTGCATTTATGTACTCTTAACGTTATATACATGACCATTGTCCTATGTGGGCTATGGATATCCTGTCTCTTACTGAGTTGGAAAACTCGCCCCATAGTTGTTCTTCTCTTTTCAAATACAGGTGCTGAGTAGGGTTCTGAACCTCACGCTTCCCATTAGTATTCTCTTACTTTGATGAGCCCTTTTGTTGATTCAAGGGCAAGTTTTTGTATTGGCACTCCTTGAGTAATTTCTTAGACATGTTTTGTTGCTTCATAATGTCACAGACAGAGTCCAACCTATGCTTGTCTATCAATTGTCTTAGAATTATGTTTAATCGTGTGTAACTGATGTATTTGAGACAATTCAACTTAAAAACTTATATAGTTGCTACTATAGTGTTTGAACCTTGATGATTATGGTTTTTTGAATAACTGAATATGCTTACATGCTTTCAACCTTATTCTGCATACTGTGGGGATGCATTTTGAGAATACCTAAATTTCCAATAGCTGTGTGTGTATGTGTTGTTTGCATTGGAAGAAGATCTGTATTTGAGAATAATTCTAAATATAAAGGACACTCTACCCAATTTTCTTGAAAAATGTTTTGTGTGAGGTTTGTTAGGGGATGTATCCTCTACACACTGATCGTAGCCCAGGTTGGATTGTGACATATGATTTGTTCATCGATATGACTCATTATCTTAACTGTTAAATTGAAGGGTGTATGATGCACTTTGACTGGCGAAGTGCAGCACAACACTCGCCCTTTACATGACATAATTATTGTAGATAAAAGACAAGTGCGATCTATGTCCTGATACATCGGTTCTGATCCTGTTTTCCCTTCAAAGTGGATTAGGACCACCACCAGACAAACAGTGGGCGCTTTCACATATCACTGTTGCGTGGAAAGCTTTCTTTTCGCGCTATATGAACCCCATCAAGGAAAGTAGTTGCTATCTCCATCAAAGAGTATCCTATTATTCGAAGTCTAATGCATCAACCACAAAAAAACACCTGTATCCTTCTGCATATAAAAAATGATGGGGTCAGTGGCGGAGCTTTAAAAATTTGTTTATGGAGGCCAAAATTTGGTATGTAAATTAAATTATGATAATCAAATCAAAATTAATAGTAAATTACATGTATAAATTTTAAAGTAATTAATTAATATGACAAAATAATTATATAGAGAAGGATTAAAAATTAATATTTTATAATGTTGATGTATTAATTTAAAAATAATTTTAAAATATATTTTGTTCAACTTATGTAAAAATAATTATTTTTGTATGATAAATTATTAAAAAAAAGTATAAAATGATTTATTTATATTTTATACTTAGAATTATTTTGATAAAAATATCATATTTAAAAATAATTAATTTTTACTTATAATAAAAAATTTCAAAAATTTACTTTTATTTATAAGGAGATTTTACTTTTAAAATTAGAATATTTTTGCTTATAATCCGGTTATACTTTTACCTAAATATGTGAAATTATTTCAAAACAGTGTTATTAAAAAAAAGTAATTTTCTTGCATTTTCAATTGCACATCTGATAACGTCAAACTTTTGTAAATATTCTTAGGAATCAAAGCAAAATTTGGAGTTAACAAATTTATTACTCGATTATTGAACCGATTACTTAACTCTTATAAAATGATGCTAATTATGATATGATCTTTTTAGTTTATTTATTTTTAATTTAAAAAAATAATATAGGCTTTTTAGCTGGAGAAATTTATTTACGTAAAATGGTATAATAAGACTTAAAATTATTTATCATACAAAACACACACACACACATATATATATATGAGAGGAGTGATTTATTACGAGAATGAGAGAAATAAATCTTGACTATTGGATCTTATGTAAATGGTCAAGATTAAAATATAAAGTCATATAAATTTTTTAAGTAATCATGTGACTTAAATAACTTTAAATATTGATCATCCATGTATGGTTATACGGCCAAATTTACTCTTTTCACTCCCATAATAAATCACTCCTCTAATGTGATATATATATAAAGGGGGAGGGGGGATTGTCTTAAAGAAGATCCGCCTCTGGATCATGGGGTAACAGAACCATTAGGCCAAACACAAACAAGATCAACATATCATACTTTCTAGATAAGTTACAGATATTTTCATAAGAGATCATGGCTATGGTAAAATCTTGGTCAAGAAGTTTAACTTCAATTGGCACATTGACGGTTGAAAGCATGCAACCTTTAGAGAATCACGATTATATTTACAAGTATAAATATAATACCATGCATCTCAACATCAAAGTTAACTTCGACGGGGATTCAGCTCTGCAAAGCCAAGATGAGCAATTGTTGCAGTTTCTCTACAAAATCATGGGGTCCATGGTGCCAAAACCATCATAACTAGTCTAGCTTGCAAGCAACCACGGAACAACTGCTGTTATTCACCTAAAAGAATTCTTTGACCCGTTTCGACTGCGAAGAAACAATAATATCATATAGGACGGACGAAAAGAATATCAATACTAGAATAAACCAATATAATTAAAATAGCAAGAAACTTTGTAAAATGAACTAGTTTCTAACTTCCTGTATGCACTTGGCTGCAAGTACACCAAAGACACCCCTATTTTCTCTATTAGAGGATATATCAATTATAAGAAAAGTACAATGCCCTATATATAGTGTATGTAAACCTTAGTTGTACTAGCGCCAAGAATGAGAATTAACTTCTAGCTCTTTCATTTGATTATGAGTTAGGCAAGGAAACCTGAAGTGCTTTTCAGTAAACAACTTTTGTCAGTAATACATTGGCATTTATGCCTATGGTAAGTCTTACTTCAAAGGTTCGAGCTAACTATTTCTAAGTTCTAGGTGAGGAATGTGTTTCAAGCCAGAGGGCAGTAAACACAAGGTTAAATGCGCATGCCACCACCAGTAACCAGAAAAGTAAAATCAGGAAATATTAGCTAACCTTGAGTTGAATGTTATTTGTTTCCATGATAAGCATTTTACTTAAGTATTGTTCTCAATATTAAGTTAAAGTTATAGAACAGGATTCTCTGCTAAATCTACGAAGTTTTGAGAAGGAGGAGATGCTAAATATGACCAGCCAAGAAGCACAAGGAGAGGGGGGGGGGGGGTGTTAATCTGCTGTGCAAAGGCAAGTAAGACAGTCTGACAAATGTAGGTCAACTAGGGAATATGATGAAAAAAAAATCAAGAGTCAAAAAATAAAAGGAATTCAGAATAGCACATGCATACAACTTCTAATGAGACAGAATAGTAGCTGCCTTTAAGCCTTAAGGCGTGCAAATTTCCAATTAACTATGGAAATCACCGTGAACATATGATTCGTATTGTGCTCCAGCAGCAAAGTTCTAAAATATCAGTGGAGCTACACCACACTGATGAAGCTATACTGCAAGGAAAAGAACTCCTAGATGAGTCAAATGCCATTATGACCCAGGGGATTTCAGCATCTCCTAGTGTCAAATTCTTATAATCTAATGCAAACTCAATCTTTTGCAAGCACTAATCCTAAAATCTTTGAATTTCAGAGCAGAGCATACATACCACTTCAACCGGAAAGCTGAGCACAAGTAAACCCGCTTCTCACAAGCTTGCTAACAGCGTCCCTAAATCTGTAGTAGTCCTCAACTTTGTTGTACACTTGATAAGAAATCCTGGCATAGCCGGTTACCACTCCAACTTCCCCATCATTAGGCGCTCGAAAATAAATAGGGACCTCAACCCCAAACTCATCCCTCAAATGAGTCCGCAGCATGAGGCCATCGGAATCACAGTTAATCCCCAAGCAAGGCGGCAAACCAACCATAACCATGCTGGAGCACATCTCCGGCGGGCTCCCAAGATGAGTCCTCCAAGCCGCAGACAGCATCTGACCCATCTCCACAACAGCATCATGGTTCCTCCGCTTAATCCCCTCAATTCCCCCTTCGAACCTATTCACAAACTCCAGAACCTCAGGGACCACAAGCTGCGCACTGTAGTCCCTGTTCCCAATCCAAGCACTCTCCACCGCCAACCCGTTCCCATACTCATGAGACACCACAGGGTGATGCAAATCACAAAACTTCGAATCCCTTCTACTGCTATACAAGAACGCAATAGACGGCGGGCAAAAGAACCACTTGTGCAAGTTGCTTGTGTAGAAATCGGCACCAATCTCCTGCATATCGACGCGGGTGCACCCGATCCCGTGCGCCGCGTCCACAAAGACCCGGTCCACCCCTTCCTCCCTGCAAATCCTAACTAACTCCTTCACTGGGATCACCACGCTCGGCATGGACGTCACGTGATCAATAACCGCCAGCCTAACCGTTTTCCCGCCAGATTTCGCCCTCTCCAGCGCGCAACGGAATTCCGTTACGATCTCGTTGGAGGAGGTCAGCGGGAAGGGGAGCGGGACCTCGATGACGTCACCGCCGGCGCGCGCCACGTAGGCCTCGACGGACTTCTTGACGGAGCCGTAGGCGTAGTGGAGCATGACGACGGCGTCGCCCTTCTGGAACCTTCCTTCGTGGAAGGCCCAGGCGGTTTGTTGGAGGACGACGGCGGCGGCGGTGGTGGCGTTGTCGACGATGGAGATCTCGTCGACGTGCTCGGCGTTGACGAGGTCTTTGAGGATGGTGCGGGAGCGGAGGATCCCCTTCTTGAGCTCGTTGAAGTAGAAGTGGTCGGGCTGCCGGAGGTTGCGGAGCTGCCAGCGCTGCTGGGCGGCGATGACGGTCGCCGGGCAGCACCCGAAGCTGCCGTTGTTGATGCGCGCTACGGCGGGGTCGTGGTGGGAGAACTCCGTTAGGATCTCGGCGTCGGTGATGGTGGTGGTGGCGGCGGCGGCGGCGGCGGTGGTGGTGGGAGTGAGCTTTGGTTTTTTTGTCAGGTGGTGGTCGGGTGTGGCGTCACCGTTGAGGTGGTTATTGTGGTTATGGTTGTGGGTGAGGTTGTCGGAGGCCATTGGGGTTGAGTAAGAGAGAAAGAGAGTGGAGAGAAGGGTAGGGAATGATGATTGAGGATTGAGAATGAGGACAAGTTGGGGTGGATAATGGATATTACAGTGTTTCACATTATGGTGAGATGATGGGATTGGAGGGAGGAGGAATATTAAAAATGAGGAGGGAACCAATGAGGGAAAGTGACTTTCGGTTTTTTAGAGGATGCTGTTATCTTATTCGATTATGATGATGCAACTTCAGAGCTAAGTGCTATGCGGGATTATTGCAAGTATCCGGCAACCCATTTGCCGTCTTTTCTGGTTGGATTTGATTTGGTTTTGTGCGCACTGTGTGATCAAAACCAGCACTGACCATGGTATTTCTGCATTATTGATAGGAACTAATTAGTACATTTAAATACACTTCATTTTTGGTCAACAATGTTATCAAGTACGCTAAATATATGTGCAAATGCTCTGAAGTAGAATTACGATAATTTGGGGATGTAGAAGCTGACGACACCATATTATTTTAGGCTCCCGTATGAATATGATAAATCTATGCTCGAGTCAGCTTTCATTTTTTCGCTCATTTTTGCTTTCGCTGTCATTTTTATTTTTTGATAAACTGTGCGGCGTACACCTAGCTTTCATTTTTATTATAAAGAATGTAGTTTCCAGTTTCCACATCAATATTGGAGGCTTATTGCCGTCTGCCATCAACGTTGTATACGAATCTATGCACGATGATAAGTTTTTGTTGATTTTTGCTTTCCACCTAATTATTTGACGCATTACACAACTACAATTTGTTTAACTTGCACGTAAAAGGTTAATGATATGAAATGCTAGATGTTAAAACTTCAATATTTACCTAGGAGTATCCGAAATGAGTGCCGGCAATTTTTGTCCTGCAGTGGATCTTTGTCCTGTCCACTGGGTATGGCAATATGCCCTAATGTAAATGTGTAATTTCTTATAAAAAAAGTTTAATTTTAATATGTTATGACTGTAAACATTTTTACTTCCAATTAATCATATATTATTTTTATATAGCTTTAATTTTAAAATAATTATTATCAGATTCAAATATATTTAGTAATATATCGATATATGATCGAATAATACTATAATTTTTTTTACATATATAGCAAATCGAAATTACAAAATTGTGTAATATTCAAGCCTGCTTATGCTGCCTATCTTTACTTTTAAGAATATTTGAAAAGATAATTTAGGAATTGAAGGTGAACAAGGTTGGTTTCTCTCATATGTTTAGCCTTTGCATAGAGGTGTGGGAGAATTTGCAGGTGATGACTGAGACAACCCTTCAACTTTTTCGGTTTTTGGTCTCGGGCACAACCCTTTAACAAGAAAGCCATTCAATATGAATTGTGCATGTTGGGTTAATCCGTTTTTCTAACAAAATCTTGTGGGTTGGGCTTCATTAATATAATTGTTTCCTGAACTCAATAAGTCTAGCTTGCCAAGTTAAAATAGTTTAGATCAGACCAAAATAAATAAATAAATGGTTAAGATAGTTACGTGGATTAAAAGTTAACTTGTCTAATATATTATTTTTATTCAATATTCGGTTAAATCAACTTGCGGGTCCATCCACATAACCCAATCATTATTTAAATTTTAAACAAGTTAAGTTTTATATTTTTATTGTTAGACAAATTAATTTATCAACTTGCTATAAAATAAGATGAGTTGACTTTTTAATTCGTGGTTTTATAACGAGTCAACTTCTTTTGCTTTATTTTTTTTTTTAAATTCTGGCCTACAATCCGCGATGTTGGAGTATAAAATTTAAGTTGAATGCATTTCAGTTGTGTTAGAATGCCACCCAATAAAACAAGAAAAGAGAAAAAAAATGAAGGTATAAGTTAAAGTAATTCTTATTTCATTAAATAATATTTTTTATCAGTTAAACTTTTTACAAAAGAATAAATATATATTTTGGTCCCTAAAAGATGTATATAATATCAACTTAATCCTTGAAAGTTTTTTTACATCAAATAAATTTATAAAAATTAAATTATAACATCATCACATTTGTTCTTAAAGTTTTTTAATTTTTTTTTATTAACTGCAGGGCTGCAGCCCAAACAAACAACAAATTACAATCTAATCATCTGAGGACAACAGGTACTTGAAGCATCGGCTAGAAAATCTAAGAAAATGAGAGGAGGCAAACTATCAAAGAAACTCATGTCCATCGAGAGCCTATGACCCACTCTAGCAATCCCATCAACACATCTATTTGCCTCATGATAAATGAGGCAAAGCTCTACATTCCAATCCTCATTTATAAGTCTCTGGATAGCATGAATAATGGCAGCATAAGCATGAGTAGTAGGAACCCCCTGCGACACCAGGTTTGCTACGCCAGGTTGAAAGCTGCTGAGGAGTCCATCTCCAACACAACGTTTCAGTATCCCAAATTATGCCCCAATAGGAGAGCCCCAAAAAATGCCCCAAAGCTCGGAGAAAGTAACCGCTCTAGCACCTAGATTAATACTCCAGGCCGCTAGAAACCGGCCATGATCATTCTTTGCTATGCCTCAATAGGCTGCTGTGGCTGAGACCTCAAGGGAGGAGCCATCCGTGTTAATTTTAACCCAATTCTTGGGGGGGAGGAGTCCACATCACTTGCTTTATCACAACCGTAAGGATGCTTCTTCTTGCTGCTGATACTGACCTTATGTTACCATGGTAGTCCTCGGCCAATTTGAGGACTCTACAATCAAGGAAAGCATGAGCATCATTAATGTCCTCAAATATAGACAGATTTCTACAATACTATAACAGATAGCATCCTGTCATAAAGATTAAGGGCTATTCCATCTCTTTTACAATTCAAGATTCATTAAGCATGTTATTTTCCGACCACAAGGTCAAAGATTGTCGGAAAAAGGAGTCTTTAATCAAACTAACTCCAACGCTTTTCCATAGCCCTTCCGCTTTCGGACAATCACGAAGGGCATGGAGTGTTGTCTCAGCATCACAACTACACAAAACACAAGAATCACTAACATTTAGGCCTCTTTTTAACTTAGCACAGTTAGTGAGCAAGGCATCATTAGTGGCCAACCGGATTAAGGAAACTTAGCTTGCCAAATAACATTTGTCCTTAAAGTTTTTTTGACTTCAAATAAGTTCTTTGAAATTAAAATGTGACATCATTTTATAGTCCACTCTCTAAACTACACCCCATAC
Source organism: Pterocarpus macrocarpus (assembly GCA_031439585.1). Taxonomy (NCBI): domain Eukaryota; kingdom Viridiplantae; phylum Streptophyta; class Magnoliopsida; order Fabales; family Fabaceae; genus Pterocarpus; species Pterocarpus macrocarpus. The sequence goes on along the minus strand of CM062516.1, from coordinate 42,139,345 downwards.
TTTTGAAGATCGAAATCTACTTTTATAACTAGGTATTTTCTGTTTTAAGTGCAACAAGTTTCCCCCTATTGTGCTGCGCATTTAGAATTTTTAGGTAATAATCGAAGAGCAGCTACTAGCAACATAATGTGGTGGGTCTACAATAAAAGTTGGGCATTGGTAAACGATTTTTATTCCTAACAAGAGGACCTAGGTTGAAATTCAAAAGAAAACAATTATTGGAAGGATGATTAGTTGCATCGTATTAGAGGGGTTAGTCTATTGCAATGCCTATATATCATGGTCAAAGAGGTGTTTAAGGAAATTGTTGACTTCCTTACTTCTGTCAGTCAGCATATACTCAAATGTCGTAATGTTAATTTTACGCACAAATTAGATCATTAAATCAGGGTGCCATTTTGAAATAGCTCAAGAATGGGGAGAGTAACTAGCTTAATTGACTCCTTGTGATGCCATAAAATGACCTTCATACCATAAAACATACATATGCAATACATCAATAACCTGGCTCATTAAGTAGATGATAGAGTACTTAGAGTGACGTGATTTCAATCTCGCTGGTCCATCTACCCGGGTAAAAAATTAAAAAATCATTAATACAGCATCTCAAAATATATTATTTTCCACTTTCTTTATGAGAATAGAAAAAGGGCCAGGGTAACGATGTCAGTGCTACTTTTTCTTGTCATAGGCAGCTATGTTCTGAGGCTCACATTCAGGACTAAATAAACGAACCAGCAAAGCCGTGCTTGAGCTTGCAGTTACAGCACCACAAGCTGCCCAACGAAGACTCCTAGGAACTGTAATTCGAGGGCCTGCATTACCAACAAAGCAAAATTTGATTACTTGCCATGGAAAGACTCTAAGATTGTAAACACGAGCTTTTACCTAAAAGAAGTAGGTTAAGCTCATTACAAGTGAAAGTATAAATGCATTACAATCTTACAGTATTTTTGACATTTAGCAAAGAGATGGTTTGAAGGGAGAGAGGGGAAGAGCTAAATGCAATTGAAAACTTCAGAAGATCATTTTAGAGTGAAACCAGACCACATGAGAAACACATATAATGGCTTTGTAAATAAGAAGAAGCTAAATGATAGTCAACTTAGCCAGCCCCCTTTCTTCTTCCTTTTTCTGCTGTTCTGTTTTAGTGAACAAGAAAGGAAAAGAACAGATGTGATAGACTGAAGAAGTAGCAAATCTCCAGGAGCACTTAGGAGAAAGAAAAGAGTAATAGTTCAGTTCACTTGCAGTGAATTGAATAACATTAAAGGCAAGCTTCATATTGCTAAAGACCAGACCAGAAAGCTGTCATAATCATGTTGGCTCACAGTATTGACATTGCAAATTTTTTAGTTAGTCAAGTAAAAGCACCAAAAGTGCTTTATTTGCTCTAATCATCATCCACGGCAGATCCATGGAATCAGCAACTAAGTGACTATGCTAGGTTCGAGTATTATAAAAAAGGCCTGAAAAAATAAGCAAGGGTTAAAAAGTCGTGACCATGTACAAACAATAAATTAATGACAGGAAACATGTAAAGCATCAATCAAGAGTTTGTTGAGCTTCTTGTGGATCAATGTCACTTCTCCTCTTCGCATCATTTACTAAAAGAGTGATCCCATTGCTGCCTATTCTAGCAAAACCGCATATCAGAGCCATCGTTAACCATTGGTCATTAAGGCGAATGCATACTGGTAGAGGTATCAAAGAACAGAGGTTAAAAACTAATAAAACATATAATATAACTGAACTTTCAAAAATTGCACTATGAGAGACATGCATATGGAAGGAGAAAGAAGCAAGGGACGGAAAGCAGAACCAACCATAGTGCAATCGGCAAAGGACCCAAAATCCTAATGCTCCACCAACACTATAGATTGCTGCTGTGTGTCTCATCAGCCTAGAGCAAGGTTTCGCATCAGACCTCATGAGCTCGCCATCAGAATATCCTAAGAAACGCCTCAGCGACATCTTATTACTTTACCTGACACAATCCATAACAAGGTTGTCAAACTCAAGAGTCTAAAGTAAACTCGTGAGGCCTCCGCAAACTCGTAAAAGTTCACCTATTATTAAAAATCATTTTTTAAAAATATATTACACTATAAAAATATAATCTAACATAACCTCAAATGCAAAATTAAGTGTTTCAACTTCAAAGCACACACATTGACAACAAAATGACCATAGCATAGCAGATTTTAGAACATCAGAACCCACAAAATGAACATATCATGAACCCACGAATACAAATACTTTGCAGCATGTACATAACCACATACATAGCTCATAGCACAACCCACAAGAACAGATATCCCAGTAGTTGAAAACCACTGAAGGAGGACCAAATTTCACAATGTCTATGCATAAACAATTGATTTGATATCACATTGAAGGAGGACCAAGTTCACAATATCTAAGCATAAAAAAATTGAGACAAAAAGCAAATTAACATAGTTGAAGGAGGACAACGAATAAATGAACGGGGGTGAACGAGGGGCTAGGCTCGAAAAGGAACGTGCAGCGGCGATGTGGCTCCAATGGTAGATAGTAGCGGCGGTGAGCTCGAAAATAGAGGTACGTTGCGAGGCCAAAGTGAGACGGTGGTGGTGAGACAGCACTAGCGATGAAGGCTAGGGCTCAATGTTGGAGAAGAGACTCATGAGTCATGAACGGGGCTGAAAATGAGACCGCGAGAAAGTGGCTTAGTGGGTTCAACAAAACGGCATCGTTTTGGCATCACACTTCGGCAATTTACAGGAAACACATCCAACTCGCAAAATCGAGAACAAACTCATGAGTTTGCGTGATTTCGTAAACTCGGATTATTTTATAAGTTAACTTGCAATTTTGATAATAATGGTAGTGCTTATATAATGATCCGCAAATAAGATTGACAAATTCAAGAATTTAAGTAAATTTATGATCTTTTATTAACCTTAAATTGTAAACTTAATTCATAAATTTATAAGAGTTTATATATTAAAAAAAAATAATTTGAAAAACATATTTTGGTAACTAAATACAATCATGACATATTTAGATTAACATTTAAAAATTTATGTAAATATATGTGCAAAATTAATTATAATTTATAATTATTATATTGTTATACTCTTCTTAAAATTTAAACGATAAAAAATGTAATAATTCATGAAATTGTAATATTTTAATTACAATTTATAAAAAAAAATTAAAAAATATGCTATCACTTAAATTTTTAATGGTTTATTAGATAATTTATTAAATAATATTGTGCAATAATAATAATTATTAATTCTAGTATTTTGTCTTTTTATTATATATTTTACTTTTATTTTTTGAAATAAATCACTTAATTCCTTTATTTATACATTTAGAATATATAATTAACTCTTTTTATTTTTTATAAATTTATATAATAATTAAAGTTATTAAACCAATCTCCCCCTTTGAGTGACATAGACTTATATCAATTTCGAAATGAAACCAGTTAAATATGTAATTATTTTATTTCCAAAAGATATATTCTATTATTATTTATAAAATTTATTTGAACTTATATTCATCTTAATCTTTTGAAAGAAATATGTTAATTAATTATGATCAATAGATATTTCTCAGTGATTTGTCCTTAAGCATAGATGAATGAAAAATAAAAATTTGAATTTCATTAGTCAACTTTCTATAAAAAATAATTAAAAGAAATATATCAAAAAGAATTTTTTTATTTCAGTTAAAATATGAAACATATAAAAAAATATTAAAATCATATAATATATCTAATTTTTCTCTTTTATTTTTTTCCTTTTTCATATTTTCATTTTCAATAAATATATTATGTTATGTAATAAATTATAAAAGAAAATAACTATATAAGATTTTTAAAATTATTTTTTAAATTATCAATCATAAAATGTGAAAAGAAATAATTTTTACATGACATTATGAGTAAAGTAATTTTTAATAGTATATTTATGATGTTAATCTTAAATTAAATAGATGATAAGTAAATTTTGCATGTAAGTAAAAAAATAAAATTATATGAAAATTTTAAAACTTCTAATCATATAATATAAATGAAAATCAAACTTTGTATGAAAATTTTAGAGGAAGTAATATTTCAATATTATATATATGATTGTTGTTTGAGAATTTTTGTTAAATTTTTTTTAAGATCAATTGTTTGCAAATTAATTTAAAATCAAATAAATTTAAATCTAATAAAATCTAGAATTTATCAATTTTATTAAAATTTACTTAGATTTATATGACTTTATCATAAAGAAAGTTTGCATGTTAATTAATTTATTTTTGCATCGTAGAGTCGTAACATGTGACATTTCCTCAAACACTTGGAAAGCACGTGAGAATTGGCAATTGGCAATTTGGTTGATGTAAAAGGGAAATTCAAAAGGAAAAATAACAAAGAATCTAGTAGCGAAGAAAATTGCGAAGCTGAGAAGTAATCCCTCATTGCTACGTTGGATTTGATTAAGCATACACAAGGAATAAAATATCGCGCCGTTCTGCAGACGTTGCTGGTTACTGAAGCTACATTCGGAGGAATTGCAATCATATGTTACATCGTTGCTTTTTTTTTTTTGAAAATGGTTTTTACTATTGGCCGGGTTTGGCAACAGAAGCCCATCATTGGGCCCAACAGGAAAAATTGTTGCCTTAAATTATTGGTTGGTTGGTATATGGCCGAGGCCGTAAATCAATTGGTAATCATTGCCTCGCTCGGTAGCCACACCGGCCCGACTTCGACTCGCCCTGCGGTCAAAGACCGCTTGCCCCGTTTCCCCCTCCCCTTGTGTGCGTGCGTGACCAAAAAATTTGGTATTCCAGGGGGGAAAAAAAGGGGAAAAAATATTGGTTGGTATTGACCAAATAAAATTACATATATATGTTTACGAGTTTAATTCAGGTATATTGACAGTATAAAAAAATTTTATATTATCATTCAATCAAAATCTTTTATTTATATAATCATTTAAGTAGTAGATAATTATATCAAAAAATTTTATTAATGTGATAATATATAATTAAATATTTATATAAAAAAATTTAATATTAATAATATATTCAAATTAAATCATATGTTTATTGGTATGGCTTGTGTCCTGTGTCATGCCACGACGCACGCACGCACCGTGATCATGGAGACATGCGGGAAAGTCGGACGGAACTTCCTTACTACATATTTGTCATGAAAATGATGTTTATTATACAGTACGGGAGATGCTCGGAGAAATAAATTGGGAGAGGGAAATGAATAAATTTTGATTATTAAATATTATATAAATAATTAAGATAAATATAAAATTATGTAATATTTTTAAGTGATTTATGATATTTAAATAATTTTAAATTTTAATTATTTATATATAATTATATAATTTAAATTTATTTTTTTTATTCTGATAATAAATCACTTCTTTTATGTAATACGTCCACAATTCAGTACTATCTTTTTTAATTGTTTTGTTTATCTCAATAAGATAAGAATCATTCTGGTTTCAGTAGAAATATTCTTTGCTTACTTCCAAAATAAGCTTTTGTCTCAGTTCTATTGATAAAGCAAACAAAATTATGCGGTGATAATTAAAAAGAAATTAAAGATATATATTTGGTATGCTTAAAAAACTGTGGAGAAACAAATGTATTCGTTAAGAAATGCATGATTTTAAGAAGACAATAGTTTAACATACATAACGTGTATTTTCTTATTAATAATTCAATATTAGTTTAAATAATTCAATATTAATAAAAAAATCAATATTTTAAAAAGTCAAATAATTATTTATTAGTTTATATTTTGTAGTTTAAATGCTGGCCATAAAGTTAAAAGAATGAAATAAAAATTATTTTTTGACATATATATTATGTATTTTGAAAATTTAAATAATTACTTGAACATTGTAATTTGTTAAGAAAAAGAGACAAATTTTCTGTAAAAATCAATCCAATGATTATGTGGGATTAAATTATTTTTAATGGTAATTATTTGATAATCATTTTTAATTTTAGACTCCAAGCTAGCCAAATAAAAGAAGATAAACTTTATCTTTAGTTATAGAAAAAGTTTTATATTATCATTTAATTATATATTATTGTATAATCAAAATATTTGACTCTTATAATAATTATTTATAAAATCATACATCTAATGAATATAATTGTTTGGTAATGTTAAAAATTTTACATTAATAATATATTAAAACTAAACTTTATTATAATATAGATAAGTCAATATTTTATTCTATTAAATTAGATATTTAATTTTTGAAAATATCAAGGACTATAACAAAAACAAGATAATTAAAAATAAGTTTAAACAACTTAATAACTTTCTTGGAATAAAAATATTTATTTAAGTTAAGGACAAGGTTGGATCTCAATTTAGGATTAAAGTATATTTTTAAATTTAAAAAATATTTATAAAAGTATTTATAAATAATTTACTAAAAAATTTAAAAATTAAACTTAAACTATGATAAGACACGAGCAAGCAATTGATCACATAAGCCAATCCCATTATCAAACACCTTCATAGTTTATTATACATGTTGTGGTATTTAATTTCTGATAAAATGTTTTATTAGATATAAAAAGATTTTAATTTTAATATACTAATGGTATAAAATTTTTTTTATACGGTTATCTAATTATATATTATTATATTATTAAATATATTTAACTTTCACTCTAATTACTTCAAAAATTATGTATATAAGAGGATTACACTATAAAAATATTTTATATTATTAGTGGATCAAAATTAAATATATATTTTTTTAAAAAATATTTGACAACATACTTTGGGATTGGCTCTACCTTGCTGCTGTGTTTAATACCGTATTTGCAGTCGTTCCGGTTGTCAAAACTACTACCATCAGACTAACAATACGTCCCACCAAGGATTAATTTTTCAACACACAAATTATTCGCATTTGAGACTAAGCATTTATGTCCAACAACGACAAAATGGGAATTTTCAAGTAATTTTCATTTATCTTTAATTTCTCAACCTTACTAAGCGTTTAAGAAAATAACGTCTCCATGTTCTTCTTATTAGAGTCGTGGAATGAGACAGACACCGCAGTTGAAAGCCCCATCGCTGTGTCACTTGCGAATGAAAGAATGAGTATTAATATCTCATTTGTTAAAATGTATTATGAAATGGGAATTTATGAATGCTTATATATCTCATCATAGTCAATTTGCTTTTTGAAAATAAGTTAATAAATAAAAAATGTTATAAAAATGTGCTTTTTAAGACAATTTAATAACTCCTAATAATTAGAATGATTAATAATGTTAATCTACATTATCCATATACTATTAAGTCTTTGTTAACAACTGAAATAAAATTAATGATGATCACCTAAACTATCTATATATTATTGTCATATTTTTTATTTAAACTATATGTACCACTAAATTTCACTTAATTTAACTCTATCTAGATCAGTTAAGTATGGAGATAACATGCTTTCAATACTAAATTTTTTATTCACAAAACTTGAAAAATAAGTACAAAATTACTTTATGATAAAAATACTCGGAATATAAATTTCTATCTCTATATTATTATCATATTTATTTATATTATAATGCTCTAATCTAAATTTAATGTTAGGCATTTTAATATGCACATAAAATTTATCCGCGAAACAAGAATAAACTAAAAGATTATGAATGCATCATGCATTCCCTAGTGCGTTACTTTTTTCTTTTCTTTTCTTTTTTGGTGTTTTAGTGCGTGACTTTACGACGTGCAATTATGCTAAGCATCTGAAATATTAAGAATGTTCAGTAGATAATAGAAGAGATTATCAGCATGTGTTATCATTAGAACTAGAGTGATTTTGTCTTTTTAAAAAATCAATCTAGGTTAATGATAAGATATGTAGGGTGATTATTATTATTATTTAAGTTTAGGCAAAGTGATGCGGTGAAATGTGAATCCGGAATTATATATACTCTCTGAATACGTACCACTCGAGGTAAAGTTTTTAAGCTAGAGTTATTATTCTTATTTGCTGTTTTCCATGAATTAATGATGAAAAAAAATGAATAAAACAACAATATCATCATTAAAACATCACTCTCAAAAGAAATGATTTTTTTTTTGGGTACAATTTTTCAGGTAGATCTCATTGGATGTAAAGGAGAATGAAAAATGAGATAAAGGATGAAGTCTTATTACTAATGATATTTTTGAAATGAAAAATTTAGTGCGGTCAATAATATGGATAGTATTTTTCTACTAGTTAAATAAATTTACCTGCATTTTTTTTCGGTGTTGAAATTTACCAACATTTCATTACCTAACTTTTACTAAGTTTAGATGAAACTTTTGTACTATCCATTATCTAAATTTAAACCAAGCTTGGTGAATTTGAAAGCTAAATAACACACACAGATCTTCTCTGAAACCCTATGGATCCATGTCCATGGTGGCGCCACTAGGGCTCAGTAGAAACTTTTGTTCTCTCACATCGATATAATTAGTTGAGCAATATTAATAGCGATTTAAATTTTTAAAATAATATAGATTATTGTTAATATGGTAGTAAAAATTGTCTCATAAGGTGATTATATGAATTATCATTACAGTGGTTATTATTATAATTAATAATAATAATAATAAATATATATATATATATATTATTTAATATTTTTTTAATATATTAAATATAATAATATAAATTATTAATTAAATTACTTATGAATATTGAATATTATTATCAATTTAAAAAATAATAATATTTTTAAGTAATAACCTATATTATTACCCATCTTAGAACATATTTATTTTACTATAGAAACGGCAAAGCATGACTTCCAGGCACGGTGATCAAAATCTATGTGAAAGGAAACTTTTGAAAAACTGCTTTGAAATTCGTGATTGTCTATTAAGGGAAGCTGACCAAATAGGCACTTAGTAGATAATATGTCAAACTCCATCTTAGAGATGGATCATATCCTATTTTAGGGTATATTTATTTAGGATTATTTTGATAAAAAAATATTTTTTATTTAAAAAATTAATTTTTATATATTTAAATATTTTTTTTAAAATAATCAAATTCTAAAAGAAATTTATTTTAAATTTTTTTAATTATATATAAAACTTAAATTTTAAAATTATTTTTTTAAAAAACTGATACAAATGTACTCTTATTCTATTGGATTCTCATCGTTGATTAATGAAGTTGTTTTCTAGTTCAAAAAATAAATAAATAAACCGAACTCAAATAACATTGTACGGTAGATTTACAATTAGCCTTATAGAAGTGTTTGACGGATTATATATCTTACATTAATTATTTAGTATGTGCTTCAATTGATTAAATTATTTTGTATTTGAAAAAAATATTAATACAAAATTTTTAAAAAATTATATGAAAACTAATTTAATACAAACATGCTACTAACTTAAGACAATATATTAATGTTTTTTACAGCAAACATTATATTAATATTTAGCCTTTAGATGATATTCATTGGCATTTATTAAAACCTGTAACATAATAATAATACAATAAAAATTGCACTTGGTCCTAATTCAATAAAAAGGTTATAATACAATTAACAAAAAAAATTATATTTTTATATTTTTAATATTTATAGATAATAGATTATTAAGTAATAAACTTAAACCTAACACGGATCTAAGGTTAGATACTTCCATACGCATTCTCAGACTTTCACATTTAATGTCAACCCAAAAAGAGAAAAAGCAACACTTTGATATTTACGCCTAATAAACTAAAGTATACTGCACGAGCCTGAGAGGAGCGTGGGCTTGAGCTCTTGCTTTTATTTAATATATGAGAAAAAATAATATAAGGTATCAAGCGTGGTCCAGCTTTTGTCGTAGCAGATATTTTTATAGCAATTATCGTGCATCTGTCGAGTGTTACTGCGTTGAATTAATTCACCCTACTTTATAATATCTATTTGTTATTTAATTCAGTTTAATTGGTTACAGACAAACCAGTTCCGCATTTGATGAAGCTCCACTCTTCTGTGGGAACGTGTCCTCTTCTAACCCCCAACTGAACTCTCTCTGCTCTCTCCCGGTTTCGGCTTTTGGCTACTAGCTGTAGTAGCATCTGAAGTAGCTTCAAGCTAAGACAAGGTTCGATTTTTTTTTTTTTGTTTCTATTTCTCACTCTTTAATCATATATGTCAGAAAAATGAAAAGTAAAAACTTTAATCATGTCATCATGTTGGTGGTTTGGTTTGGTTTGGTTTGTTTACTTCTGATCTCCATTAGTTTTGACCCGTCCTGTTCTTGCTTTGCTTCAGGTTTGATTTTCTTTTCTATTCTTTTTTTTTTTTTTTAAATCTTTTGATTTCCTTTTATGGTAATCATCGGGTGAACATGTTGAGATTTTTAAGCCACTTGATTTCTGTTCTTCATATTTCCACTATGTGTGACCTGTCTTTGACTGGGTTTGGTTCAGGTTATCTGTATAAACATGTTTCATCTCATATTTGGTCCTTCTTTGTTTCTTTTTCTGTTTATGTTTCTTTTCGAATATTCTGCATATGATTCTTAGGGATTTATAAGATTTTGTTACAGAAATCGGCTGGACTGATTCTGTTTCCCAAAAAAAAGGAGATTTTTCATTTATTATTTTTTCCCTGCTCTTTATATTTATAGGTGAACCGATTGTGGAAATAATTTGCATGTAGGAGAAGACATAAATCAACTGAAAATAATAAAAAAAAAAGAGAGAGAAATGATGAAGAAGAAAGCAAATTAGCCTGCGGTGCTTTTTACTCATGATTTCAATAATAAGTGACTTGGGAGCATTCTAAATAATATCACTGATCACGTCTTAGCATAAACGCCTTACTTTGACCAAATCTTACAAAGGTATACACTAGCTGACTGCACCCTCCCCCCTTCCCCCAACCCAACCCCAAAAAAGCGCTTTTCTTTTGATTTTGTTTTTTTTTTTTTTGTATACAATATTTATGGTTAGAACATAGAAAAGATCAAATTCTAATCCAGAAGGCAAGGCAAGAGTTGCTGCAAGGAAATCATTTTCTCTTTTGGTGAACATCTTGAGTACGATCCTAGAAGTAATTAGTGCCTAAATAATTGAATATCTGCCGAGAACATTTTGTAACATTGACTTTTTGTTTATCTGTTTAAATATTGATTAATCTGTGACTCTGTTAATGTGGAAAATAGGCTACAAGGGCTTAGTGTCTTAGGGTCTATTTGATTTCTGTTTCCATTTCCTGTTTTCATTTTTTGTGTTTTCTGTTTTCAGGATTTTGTGAAAGACAAAGTGAAAACAGGAAATAAAAACAGGAAACCAGATTTTATTGTTTTTACTGTTTTCACAGTTTCTACGCAAAATTTTGAAAACAGGAAATATAGAAAGTGAAAATAGAAACCAAACAGGCCTTAATTATCCATTTCCAGTTGCTTGCCTTTTATGTACAATTGTATATCCAGCTCTACTTACTCTCAGATTACCTTGTCTGACAGCTTTTCCCTAACTATGGCGCACAAGTATTTGTGGTTGGCTTTCTGTTTGTGGGCTTTAACATGCTCCCTTCTTCCTTCTTTCTCATGTGGACTCATGAGAATTGGATTGAAGAAGAGATCATTAGATCTTCAAAGTATTAGAGCTGCTAGAATGGTAAGAGAAAAGCTAAGATCAGGCAACCCAATGATGGGTGCATATGATCAGTTTATTGGTAAGCCAGGCGACGATGAAGATATAGTACCTTTGAAGAATTATTTGGATGCACAATATTATGGAGAGATTGGAATTGGCACACCCCCACAGACATTTAATGTCATATTTGATACTGGTAGTTCCAATCTCTGGGTTCCTTCATCAAAGTGCTACTTTTCTGTGAGTTCAACTTAACTCCTGTGTCTTCATTCTTCACAGCTATGTACATATATAAGCATGCCCTATTGACTAATTTTCCGTTGCAGCTTGCCTGCTATACCCATCATTGGTACAAGTCAAAGAAATCTAAAACATATGTGAAAAATGGTGATGCCAGCTTTTCGTTATTCATTTTCATTATAGTGGTAGATGCAATTAGTAAATTACATGATATTGTATTTGTATATATGCCACTTAACATAAGTTTGCCTTTCTACTTGTCACTCAGGAACATCATGTAAAATAGTATATGGATCCGGATCAATATCTGGCTTTTTCAGTCAAGATAATGTTAAAATTGGTGATGTTGTGGTCAAGAATCAAGTGAGTAGTTATTTCTTTATGAGCTTCCGCATCAAGATAGACTGTACGGTTTTGCAGCAATACTTAGAGACTTAACTATTATGTTTATCTTTTAACTGTAGGATTTCATCGAGGCTACCAGAGAAGGGAGCCTTTCCTTTGTGTTAGCAAAGTTTGATGGAATACTGGGGCTTGGGTTTCAGGAGATCTCAATTGAAAATGCTTTGCCAGTATGGTATGTTTCAGCCTGTCCTTTGTTGTTTTGTTTGCATCTAATTTCCATCTTAAAGTGAAGCAGTCCTTTAAATTACTGATCCATTACATATTACAGGGATAATATGGTGCAGCAAAATCTTGTGAGTGAGCCGGTTTTCTCTTTTTGGCTCAATGGGGATCCAAAAGCTAAAAACGGCGGTGAACTAGTTTTTGGAGGCGTTGATCCAAAGCACTTCAAAGGAGATCATACTTATGTTCCAGTTACCAAAAGAGGTTACTGGCAGGTTAGCAAAAACAAAATTTAGTTTGATCAGGAATTCTTTTTAAAATTTATAGTTTACTCCAGAAAAATGCTAACATAAAAATTTTCTTCTTTTGTCAGATTGAAATGGGAGATTTTTTCATTGGTGGTGTTTCAACAGGTGACTTTATTGTTCCTCAAAAACAAGGAAGTTCTTTTGGGTATTTACTGAGAAATAAGGGAATTATTGAGTGGTTAAGAGGATTTGGAATTTGATTTAAGGAGAAAACTTGAAGTGTCCCCCCCCCCCCTATGCCATACTATTTTAAGGAAATGTGATGTCTGCAAAGTGTATTTTAAGATCTATTTTTTCGTTGCCGTAAGCTTTGATTACGAAGTGCATCTAACTGTGAAATATATCAATGTTCATTAGGCGTTTGTGAGGGTGGCTGTGCTGCTATTGTGGATTCAGGAACATCTTTGCTTGCTGGTCCAACGGTATGTGCTCATGTTGATTTGAAAATTTCTTACTCATAAATTTTTATTTATACTTTTGATTGACTGCTTATTGATTTCAGACTGTTGTGACTGAAATCAACCATGCTATTGGAGCTGAAGGAGTTCTGAGTGTAGAATGCAAGGAAGTTGTTTCTGAATATGGAGAGTTGATATGGGATCTCTTGGTCTCGGGGGTAAATCCTCTTGCCCACCCTTTAAAGTTCTCATTTTTCCCCTTGATTCGCTGTCCCCAATTTTTACCCTCAGGCATTTTCACTCCTTGGACCTAAATGAGTTTGATCTTGATTTGCAGGTACGACCTGATGATGTGTGTTCACAAGTTGGTTTATGTACTTTTGCTAAGAGGGATCAATCTAAAAGGTTAGGAAGTTCAGCTTTCTTTTCTTTCCTTTTTTCTGCGCACGCCTTTTTATATATCAATGTTTTGTATGCCTTTTTTTATCATATTTGATTTATTGCACTTCAATTGGGTAAATAATTTGAAGATATTGGATGGATGCTCGATATTTCTTATGAGTTCGAGAGTCAATTTTAACTATATTAAATGTGCAATAAGCATGAGTTTTCTGCAAAAAAATACTTGTTGAAGAACCTCCGTTGCCAATCAATAGCTCAGTGCTTGATTCCCTTCATTAGCTACAATTAATAGTTTATTAATTCCTTCTTTTGATGCTGGGAGAGTTTAGGGCTTTTTCTTGCTTAAAATTGCATTAGATTTTTGGCTGAAACAGAGTCCTAAACTTACTTTGAATTCTAATGCTGTGCAGCGTTGGGATTGAGATGGTGACTGAAAAGGAACAGGGAGAGTTGTCAGCTAAAGAAAGTGCTTTGTGCACTTCCTGTCAGATGCTTGTGATCTGGGTCCAGAATCAACTAAGACAAAAGTCGACCAAAGAAAGAGTTTTCAACTATGTAAATCAGGTAAGCCTTTTGATTCATGCTGCCCAGAAACCTAAGTTGTAGTTTAGATTTATACCATTTCCGTATTGATTTTTTATTTTATTTATTTATTCGTTATTTGATCATTGGCAGCTGTGTGAGAGCTTGCCAAGTCCAAATGGAGAGTCCGTAGTAAACTGTGATAGCATTTCTCTATTGCCAAACATTACGTTTACTATTGGAGATAAACCTTTCACCCTCACTCCAGAGCAGGTTAGGTTTTGAGCTTCTGATAAATTGAATTACAAATTTACAATGCGGTTTTGGTAGAGATGTTTACACTTCCAAAATGTAGTGGAAGTATCAAAAGAACATTGGGTCAGGGTTGCTACTTAATAAATTTGTGAATATGTTGGCTTTTGAATAGAAATATGGAATTTAAGTTAAAGAAAAACTAATAGTAGTATTAACTTTCCAAAAGACGCACTTGGGAACATAATTGAATTGGAGGGCATATTGAACTACAAATTATGATATTATCTATTATCTATATCCTTATGCTAACTTTGAATTCATTGTTTTGGTTTTGAAAATGACCTGCTCTTTCAGTATATTTTGAAAACTGGAGAAGGCATTGCAGAAGTCTGCCTTAGTGGCTTTATTGCTTTTGACATTCCTCCTCCGCGCGGTCCTCTTTGGTATGTTAACCTTATAACGATCATCAATTTATAATGTAAATGCATAAGCTTGCATTGTATATAACAACCATGCATGAAATCAATTATATCATGTTAATCTAAGCTCTCTGCTTTTTCTATTCCTCTCTGATATTGCTATCACTGTCTGCTTTCAGGATACTTGGCGATATTTTCATGAGGGTATATCACACCATCTTTGACTCTGGGAATCTCCGACTTGGTTTTGCTGAAGCTGCCTAATGAGGCTTAAAAGCAGATTATGTATGGAATATTTTAATGAGCTTGTTAGTGTGCTGTAATAAGATCTTCTATAACTACTAGGACGTAGCTTCACTATATTGTGGATTCATAAATGCTCTCATCGATACAAGTAGCATTGTACTTGAAGTTACACACGTTGAAGTATTGTGGGCTTTTTGCGTGAAGGGACTATTTTTATTTCATGACGTGTTAAACTGTGCGGTGTAGATTTTGTGTGGTTATGTTCTATACCGATGAGGATGGCAATGGCTAGCTTAAATTTTCTGTTCTATCTGGATTCTCTTGCCGATGAATGAGGCACATTTCACTTTCGACATTGTGCTAAACATCGAGAGTAGAAGAGCAAAATGTACTGCGAGATGATTTTGGAACGGTTTAGGTTGTGGTTTTTGCTCGAATAACTCTTTCCGCTTAGTATTCAATAAATGTTTTAAGTAGTAAGCGAGCATTAGCCCGAAAATAAATGGAAAGAATGAATCACTCCATATATTCACATACGATATAAATGCACCGGTGGGGCCTAGTCGTCGTCATGGAATTTTTTTTCTTTTTTTAACTATCAATATTTGAGATATATTGAATTTTAATTAATTTAATTCGATCTGAGTTGGTTTATTATTATGGAATAAAATTTTTTTATTGTTAATTTTTTTTTATATTATTTATGAGGTTCAAATCCAAGATTATTTAAAGAGAATAAGTACTAAATTACTTGAAACAATGAAACACTGATCCTTGTCATGCATTCTAGACGCTAACATTTTGTTTAATTTGGTTTATATGCTCCCCAGCAAAGCAACAATTCAGTTTCGAGCAAACGAACTCGGAACATATTTCTCGCCTTATTTCAGAATCGAAAAAGTTGTACTACAATTTACATTTCTTGGCCCTGAACATCTTCCAATATCATCATATGATTGAATTCCTAAAGCGGAAAATAAATAAATTCATGGTCAAGAAAATTGGACTAGACTGACTGCTTGAATAGATTCGATCGGGAACCGGACCTCAAGTCAGTCTGGTCATCTTCCTTAAACCGTCTATCCTCAAAATCGGTGGGGAACTGGATTCGTTATGCCAGTTGTCCGATTTTGTTAGTTTTTTCATTTAAAAAATGGCCAAAAAGTTGTCATTTCTTTAAAAATAAAAAGATAAAAAGAAGCTGGCAAAACATCATTTTGTAGCTTTAGAACAAAAGTCAAATTAGAAAGTGAAAAACAGGGGCAAGGGCTAGTGGCTTGGCTTCTCTCTCCCTCATTGCTTTATGCTGCTTGCTACCAAAGAAGGAACACTGCGTTGCTCACTGCTTAGTTGTCTAACGCACCACTGTCCATTGTCCACGTTGCCATCCATTGCCGTGTAGTCATCCGGCACTGCAATTCAAGTGCAATGCCACCATTGCACTCTCTTCCTTCTTTGTTTTTGAATTTTGAAGTTTTACAACTTCGATTCTGTTGATATGCTTATTTGCTATATACTCTTAAAATAATTTAAAAGTGAAAAATTAAAAATGATTGTTGTTTTATCCATTTGTGAGTACTTTTTAGAAGAAATATAAGCGAAAATTAAAGTAAATAGATTTTGTATTTGAGATGTTTGATAAAGTGCCTGATAGTAAATATTGTTTTGTATTAGTTATGATATTGTTAATGACTTAATATAATTTTTTGCTTTCTAACTAATCATATATATATATATATATGAATAATTAAATACACATATTTTATTATATCCTGGTTGAGCCTCTCGATTAAACCAGTTGGATCTCTGAAAAATATCTGGTTTGGTTTTCTCAACCTTGAATAAATCAATAAACAAAAAATATTATCGTAACATGGCTAAAGTTTCAAGAGAAGAGAAAGAAAGAATGTAAATCTTGTCTGACTTCTGTGGACGAATGTATATCAAAGTCCGCAACAGATTTATGAAGTGTAGACAAGGATTATTACTCATGCCAAATACTATGCATCTAAGCTCTTACGGTCGTATGTATGGAAATTGTATTTTCTTACGTTGTCATATGAGGGAGAAAAAGGAAAGATAGATATCAACACTTAAATTGAATTTCATAAATTTTAACTGAGTCCTATCCATATAAAGCATATCTCTCTATACATACTAGAAATAACGCTGTGCATTGCACAGGTTTATTAATATTTTTTATAATTATTACTAACAAATAATATTTTGATAGAAATATGTGAAAGTAATTAAAAATTAAATATAGCAATTTTTACTGTAGTATACATATTTAAGTATGAAAACTCTCAATTCTTTTGATAAGGTAGCTCTGGACAATACAATATGTAATTGTCTATTATAAAATATAGGTTTTGACAAGTATAATCTCATATTGTTTAATGATTGACTTTTAATTTTATTTTTTGTCATATAAACTAATTATCAAAATTTAAATCACAAAAATTATATCATAATGAGCTAACATTTTCATGTAATTATTTAAATTTTGACCTAATAAAATTTATATTGGTATGTGTAACTAAACAAAGTGTCACAGAAATTAATTTTTCTTGAGAATGTTGCCGCCGTTTATTCCTTTAAATTTGATTATTAAATAATTCAAAGGTTAAAATATTATTTTTTTCTGCTTTTTAAATAAACTTAATTCAAAACATTTTGAATTTTATGCAAATTAATTTTCAAAATTAAAATCACAAAAAGTTAAGTTATCATAGGCTAATATATTAACATATTTATTTAAAATTTAATATAATTAAATTCAAAGATAAAATATTAATATTATTATATAATTATTGTAAATTAGACTAAATTTTAATCATAAAATGTGATGAGTAATGTAACAATTGCACATTAGAGAGAATAATAATTTTAATCATAATCTTAACCTATTAAATAATTTAGAAGTAAAGTTTTTTATTTGTATTATTTAAAAATAAATTTAATTTCACATTGTTTAAAGATAATAAGTAGATTAATTTTCAAAATATACATTATCAAAAGGGTTTAATTTTTATGCATTGACAGTATAAAACTTTTTTACACTGTCATCCAATCATATTTTCCTATTTGCTTGACTTTTAGAATAGTGGGAGTGAGAGTCATGTATGTTTACTTATGTGACAGCATATGATTGGATGACATTATAAAACAGTTTTACATTGTCAATACATACAAATTAAATTCTTATCAAAATTTATGTTATCATAAGCTAACATATTAGTGTAATTGTTTTGATTTTAAAATTATAAAATTCAAAGATAAAATATTAATATTGTTATGTACAACTAAATAAAATATTACAAAAAATTAATTTTTTTATGATGTTAATGTCATTCCTTCTTTTAAACTTGACCTGTTAAATAATTGCTTATTTTGATAGTTGAAGTTGTATTCGTGCTTCACTTTAACTCA
The DNA here is from genome assembly GCA_031439585.1 of Pterocarpus macrocarpus. NCBI lineage: Eukaryota > Viridiplantae > Streptophyta > Magnoliopsida > Fabales > Fabaceae > Pterocarpus > Pterocarpus macrocarpus. The sequence goes on along the minus strand of CM062516.1, from coordinate 42,120,920 downwards.
TAAAATTAAGAAATTAACGATTTAGTCTATAAAGTTGCAAAGTGATTTAAGTTAGTCCTCTTTTTTGGGGTAAAGACTCACCAGACCCTATTATTAGGAACTTATCTGATCTGGTTTGACCTATAGAGGTCTTAGAGAGGGTTTTAGATCTTCCAACAGAGATTTTTTTATATTTTCAAAACTTGAAACTGAAGCACCTAGTTAAGGGGTTGAAATACTTAGCCACTTTGATCAACCCCACATTAGCATTCAAGTTAGTCCTTAAGGTTGCCTCGTAAGAACAAATTTGAATTAGCAAAAAGACTAATTTAAATCAATTTTTGCAATTTTAGGGATTAAATAATTAATTTCTTAATTTTAGATACTAAAATAAAGTATGCATGTAATTTTAAAGACCAAAATAAACACTCACTCATATTTTAAAATAAAACCAATTTAAAATTTAAAATTTTAAGAAAATTGATTTTAAAGATTAAAAATCACAAAAGCTAAGTTATGATGACTTGATAACATTAAATTTTAATGTAATTAAATTCAAAAATAAAATATTAATATTGTTATATGCAACATAATATTAATAAATATTATTTTTAACTATTGCAAATTATAATAATTTTTAATAGTAAATTATATTACTATTTGAATTATGTTAGTCATAAATTATAAGATGGAGTGGATATGTGAGTTATTAATTGTAAAATAAAGTGAATTTTACTTATATGTATAGAAAACATGGTCAGATAAAATATATAAAAAGATATGGCTGGGATTGGACATTCTCAGCAGCTGGTTATCACAATATTCTGCTTCCCCTCCTGCTGGTTTAGGCATGATCCCGAGAGAGTTTTTTTTTTTTTTGTTCGTGTGAGAGAGGATTTAAGGGCTGTAGCTGTGCCTAGGTTGATTGTACAACTTTTCTTGTTTGGGCCTCGGCCTGATGCACTAACAAAAAAATGTATGAAAAGATCCTTTCTCATATGTACAATGGATGTGGTTGGCTACGTGGGGCACTCTTACTTCTTAGCTAATATATATTTATGTTGGCTTTCCATCAGCATCAACCTAGGTATAGGAAATGAACCTCTCATTTAAAAATTTTATATAATTTAATTATATATAGATTTTATTATTGATTAAAATCTCTCATAAATTCTAGACTTGGCTTTACTTTTTTGTTATTCATAAAAATTTATATATAATTAAGTGATGCAAAATTTTTTACATAAAAATATCCATTCCCACCTATACCCAAGTTAAAGCTGTTTAGGTTTTTTTTTTTTTGGGGGGGTTTGAAAATTCAACAGCAAAGACAAAGAAGCAAATCTACATCTATCTATACAAATTACAATCCCATTAAGTTCATAAGCCATGCGTCACTTTCTCAATTTTTTGAAGTAAAATATTAAAAAAGAAAATCCAACAACATTCAAGTTGGACCCGCTCTAAGATGAGTAAAATAATATAATATTAAACTACTCTATTAAAAGATTAGTTATCATAAAATAATTTTGGTTAGGATCAAGTCTAACTTAATAACTATTAATGAGATCTAACTTACTAGTTATTACCATATAACCATAGAAAACTTTTGTGAAGACTATGTTTTATAAACTTTATCTTATTATCATTGGTATTATTTGTACTTAGCTCTATTTTCTTTAGTATCATATTTTACTTGTAAATACTTATACTCTACTCATATCGGCATTAAGGAGAGGTTGGCTTAGAATAATGTTCTTAGATTAGTATTATTGTTGTCATTGTCAATAAATGTTAGTTATTTCAAAATTGTCACAATATACTTTTATATTTATCTATCGATCTATGCATCTATACATATAAAAATAGCAAAGAGTCTCATAACCTTATGCCACCTCCACAAATTTTTGAAATAAAATATTCAAAAAGAATTCTGAAAAACAAAAAATCTATAGTACTATAAGATAGTTATTAACAAAAATAATACAATTAATTTAAATTTAACTATTATAAAAATAAATTATTATATTAAATATTTTAAAAATTTAGTCCTTAAAGTCTTTTGTGTTATTTTTTAAAAAAATAAATCATTTACTACATTTTTTGGGATTTAAAAATTTGCATGAAATATAATTAAACTAAAAATATTACATATGAAGAGGGAATCAACTTTTTTCTTCTATTGAGAGGAGTAGATTTGAGTTCATATAAAAGAATTTATACTACATATATTTTAGAGCTAGGTTTACAATCCTTATTATAAGACGAAGAAGAAGGGGCTATATCTCTTTCTTTGTTGATAAATTTATAGTAAAATCCTTCACACCAAAAAAATTAATTATGCTTATGAACCCAATACCTTTACACTAAAAGTATTCACATTAAAATCTCTAAAGTATCTTTCACTAAAGCAAATTATGTTTATCAATCCAATTCCTTTATTTTAAATTCTTTATCTTATTTAATTCAAATTTTCAATCACTTTTCCTTACTTAAGAACAATATAGGAGAATGGGAAGAGGGGGTAATGAATTTTTTTAAAAAAAAAAAATTTGGTTTGCTATGTTTATGAATTCTCATTAAAACTTTTTATGAATATCTCACATAAATAAATTATGCTTATGAATCCATACATTTCCTTATTATGAAGTTTTCATTTTATTAATATCATTGTTTTGTAATTTTTCATTATCTTAACAAAAATAATATAAATAATTTAAATTTATCTATTGTAAAAGTAAATTATTATCTTAAATATTTTGTAAAATTATTTTTCAAAGATTTATGTGTTATTAATTATTTTTACAAATAACTATTTATTGCATTTTGTGATATTTAATATTTTGCAGGAAATATCATTAAATTAGAAAACATTACGTATGAAGAGGGAATTAATATTTTTCTTTTATTGGGCTATGGACAAGACTAAATAGAAGTTGCTACTCAATTTTTTTTTTTTTTTGTTTTTTAGTTATTTTGGCAACCACCTCTCCCTCTTTTTTTAGTTGTTTTGCACAATGGAAGGTTAAATGTGTTTTTGTTTGTGGTATGTAAATTTTATATAGTCATCAACTTTATGTACTAATGAACATTAAACTAGATAATGTTTGTAACTTCAATTGCGTATGGAATTATATACTCTTTTGGCATCCTTTTATTTATTCATTTTATTTTGCTATATTTTGGAAATACTTTTAGTTGTAATTTCTAAACCTTAAAAGGTTGAAAACTTTATGTTCTAATTATGTTTTTTTGGTTACATTGGTAGTAATTCACAATAATATTAATGGTAACTGTGTGTTATATACTTAGTCTATTTATAGTTCCATTTTTAGGGTCTTTCTTGATAATAGAAGTTTATTTATTTACAACCTTACATCAAATTGAGGCACCATACAATATCATTCAACTCCTTAACTCACTAAAATTGGGAAGAAAGGTGTTATATGAACCCCAAAAAGTGGGTGTCCAATTAACATAACACATCTTTCACCATTAAAATTCATTTTCACTTATTTTTTTATATTATTTTAAAAATATTTTTATATAAAATCCATGGTTGTCAGCGACTATGTCGCGACAACCTATGTCAATTTAGTATTTCTCAATTGGGAAATAAGTCTTTTCTTTTTTTTTTTTAACTATTTTCCTTTTTGGGATCCATCTCCCTTTTTTGGCCTATTATTTTGTTCTAATACATATTACTCAATTGCAAATTGAGTAACTAAGAAAGTTGAATAGATTGTTGACATATATATATATAAACTAGAGGAGTGCTTCACCCGTGTATAGCATGGGTCTTCTGCTAATAGGTACACAAAGCTAAACCCAAAAGATACACAAGGAAAGAGTAGGCTTGAAAGCACCTGAGAACAAAGTAGCAAAGACTAAAGCTAAGACTTAAAGAGCTCACTTGGCAATGACCAACAAAAAAGGAGCCCATTTGGCATACTATAGAAACCTTGATTGTATAAGCAAATATAATATTCAAGACCCAAAAGGAAAAAGGAAGCAAATATAATATTTAGACCCAAAAAAAAAATAGCTATAATATATTATTATTTTATTAATTATTTGATGCAATCAATATATTGTATTAGCTTATCTATTATAGCTTCCTTATATATCAAAATGATATATAACTCAATCAAGGCTTGGGATATTGCATTAGGCTTAATTGGACTTTAATATATGAAGACATTCTATTTCTCTTTCCTCTCTCTCTCTCTCTCTCATGTTTTTATATTTATGAAAATAATAAAAAATAATTATTAAAAATTTATAAATAAATAATATGAACTATATTTATATATGATAAAATTAAAATAATTATAATTAAAAATAATACATATTTAAATAATTACATTAAATTTTCAATTTATAATTAAATAATTAACAAAAGTTACTATTTTATTATAATTTTCCTTTTGGCTATACTTTATAGTAAGAAACGGAAAATATTAAAACACATAAGAAAGAAAGTATTATGCATTTGTTGATTTTTTGTATTTTATTAAAATAAAAAGTACTCATTAAAAATATATAAATAAAAAATAAATATCATTTAATATAAACTATAATTGTACACAATAAAAGAATAAGAAATATTTAGAAATAATTATTTGTTAATTTGTGACTAACAAAAATTACTATTTTTATTATATTTTTGCTTTTGATTAGAATTATTTGTAATAGTGAAAGAATAATATTATCTTATGCAGTATATCATCTTGTACAATGGCATATTAAATAATACATAATATTAAATTTTATCAAATCTTATACAATAAAGCTTTATACTATCAAATGTGCTAAACAAGCCCAAAAAGTATCTCTCTTCAAAATTGAATTTAACAAGCTTAGGTGGCTGACACACCAATCTATCAGATGATTCTTGACCATAGAAGCCTTAGTCATTGTTTTGAGCTACCTTTTTTTATTATCAGAAAATCTTCATTGATTAATAAATAAAGGTAAAGTTTAGGTACAATACATTAGAATCTATTAACACAAAAAGCCTAAGTTTAAGAAATTGATCGATGAGAATTATACAGCTTTAACAGAAAACCTCATAAAATAGACATTATGGCATCACACCACATATGCCCATAAATGGAAAAGTGATTACATTAGATCTCAAATCTATCTGAAACATTATAAAATCATCATTTTTTGGCCATATAGAAACAAAACAAAACCTAACGGTCGCGACTTCTTAAAGTTAAGAAGCTAAACACAATGATATATAGTTTGTCAAACATGGTAGTAGCCAAATATGTATACTAATAGCCCACTCTGTGATACACATAAGATCTCCAAAATCTTTGAAGACAATCCTATCTTGTAGACAGAGACCCACTACTACAAAAAAAGCCCTAACTAACATCCACTAGTAGAGGATGTCAATCCATTATTGCCGTAAGCACAGTAGTTTAATTCAATTAACTGCAACCACAAGACTCTAAAGCATAAGTCCCCGATTCAAACATCTTGCCATTAAGACAACTTGCTAAACATGAAGATCAAGCACTCCAAATCAAGTTGTTTGGTTGAGAAGCATGATTTAGTTGTTTTTGGTTCAAGCCTAACCTTAATGCAGCCCAATACCCAAAAAGAAAATCCAAAACCAACTCAACCAATTGACTTGCATAATAATTGTTTATTAAAGAAAGTTTTATAAAATTCACCATTAGATTATATATATATATAATTTTACATTGATCTGAAATAGTTAATTCGCTTTTTATATACATAAAAATTAACAAATTAGCATAATAAATGTATATAAATAAGTATTATTTAATGATATTCTTGTTGATGGTCAATGTTTTTTCAAAAAAGTTTCACATAAATGATCAACATAATAAATGTTATTGAACAATTATATTCCACAAGAATTATATTTTATAGAAAGGTCATTGAAAAAAATTGCCTAAATGCCTTGTTTCAATCTATCACACCCAAATCTTAGCCTTTAAGATGGTGCATTTGGGGGCGGGGGGATTTTAAGTTATGCAAATTGTACATTTAGAAAATATCATGTAAAATAGGGCTAGGAAAGTCTTAGTTCTTATTTTACCTCTATATCAAACTCTTTATTTATTATAAATGAATCAGAGACAACAAGTGTCCAATATTTGTAATTGTTAGGGACTAGGAGACTAATTATTTTTTTTTCTCTGTCAAAGACCAATATATCCATGAATTTGGGGATTTACTTGCTAATTGTGCGAACTGATCCGATTCATATTGGTTCACCAGTTTTGGATTGATTTGTATTGGTTCCTTCCTATTTTTAGAATTGCAGTTTTTAGTGTGACGGGATTGGCTCCTAATCAGATCGATCAATATAGTCTGATTTTTTAACTATGTTTATAGATCACTCACCAATAATAAAACTTGAGAATCAACTTCAAGTCATAGCAATACATAAGTGGGTTATGTGTGAGAATGATACAAACGTAAATCTATAAATGAAAGTAATTGGGTTGGATATAGTTGTTTTAGTTTTTATTAACCCAAGTTTAGCCTAAATTGACATTCTTTTGAAAATTTCAAACAACCCAATCCAAACAAAAAATTAAAAGTTAAACGGACCCATCACTTCGAATTTTCGGGTTGGTTTAGCTGCTTTGGAGCCATAACCAACTAGCACCTTGTTTACAACCATTTCCCTTTCATTTCTGATTTATCTATTGATACCTTTTTTCTTTTTTTTTTTCAACCAGGCAAAATAAAATGAAAAAGAATAGACGGCAATCTTCTTTGTAAAAAGCTAGTAGTTAGCAAACTTTAAAAACACATAGATGATCCTTTAACATAATTATTAATAGAATGCGAATATTAGAAAGTTAAATCGCAAGATCCGTATAATTAATGATATCGGGTATATATCAGATAGGGAATTACAAAAGGCAAAGAATAAATTACAACGCTGAAAACAACCTTTATCCAATCCCTAATCTCATTTGTTTGCTGGTAGGGCTTGAAATGCTCAAAGTAACCATAGACAATTGTTTATTTCGTTTTCCTCCTTGCTTTTGTTGGGAATTGTATTGATTCCGATCATTCAAAATAACCATTCGACTATAGCAATTATTGCCAAATTGTCGGTGACCTTGCTGAAAACCAGCTAAAATATAATAGAATGAACAAAATATGAGTACTTGCTCAAAGTGTAAAATACGAAGCTCCATTTGTTTTTCCCCCTTTTTCCTTGTATTTTCGGTTAGTATTGGCAATGGGCAGACTTTTGCAAAAATTAGCACAACTAACATATGGTCGAGTGGAGCGGTAGGTACCCCTTTTTCTTGGCCAATGGTTTCGGTTCAAGTCCTGGGTATAGAGTAATCAGTGTGAGCAAACCATATCTCTTATAAGATTTCAAAAGTTTGAATAGAATTACCTACGATGAAGAGATATCAGTGGCAAATACCACAAAAAAGAAGCTAAAATTAGCCTAGAATTTGCTAATAAAAATCAAACTTATTTCCTTATCTCAAGCTCAGCTCACTCTAAAATTTATTTACTTTTATAATTTAATGAGCTAAAACCGAGCCTTAGATTAATTGAAGTCTCTAATTTCAAAGAGTTATATGCGAAGTTTTAACATGAAAAAATTATAACATTTTTATATATTTAGTTACAAAATAATTCATACTAAATAAAATTGATTATTATCATTCTTTTTTGTCTATTGTCACTCCCACTCAATAAATCTATTTACTAATTGTACTAAAATACCCTTTCTTATTTTTTATAGTTAAATCAGCAAAAATGTTCAACTTCATAATTTTTTATAAAATACATTAGATTAATTTTTTTAAGTGAAAAATAAATAAAATATTTTAATTTGATGCAAACTTATATTTATTATCATAATAATAAAAATAGTTTGGCGGCTGAATTTAATCTTTACTTCACATATTTTTTAAGGTATAATATTTTTTTTATACTTTAAAGAGGATCTATTGTCACTTTTATGTGTCTATTATCACTTCTATCTAATTAAATTTTATTTAATTTCTCTAAAGTACTCTTATTCCTTCCTTAAAGTAATTGTTAAGAATTATTTTTATTATAACTTCTAATTTTATTTAATTCTTAAAATCTTTTAAACTTTCTTTATCAATCTTGATTTTTTTTTTTGTGACCATTAAGTATTTATGAATCTATGAATTCACATATTTAATATAAATTTAAACCTTACTAATCAATTTATGGGATTTCAAATCTTTTTAAAGAATCTTTAAAAAAGATGTTAAATTCATGTGTTAAGATTATTGAAAAAATAATCTTTGAATTAAAAATTTGACATACTAATAAAAATGTATCAAATTTTTTTCTCATATATATATATATATATATATATATATATATATATATAATATTACAATATAAAATTATAAGAAAATATTATATCTTAAAAAACTATGAATTAAAGATTGAATTCAACTTTTAAACTATTTTTATTATCATGATAATAAATACAAGTCACATCTAAATGATTTTATTTAATTTTTTTGCTACTTAAAAAATTTAACCTAATTTGTTTTATAAGAAATGATGAAGTTGAGCAATTTTGTTAATTTAATTATGAAAAATAGGAAGATTGTTTCAGTAAAAATAGTAAACAAGTTTGTTAAGTGGCAATAAAAATGGATAAAAAGGAGTTGTAATAGCCACTCCCACAATCATATATTAAATTAAAGTATTATTATTATTATTATTATTATTATTATTAAAAAGAAAAATTGACTATATATTGTAAGTTTCAAGTTGGCTCATGAGCTGATACCTAAAATTTTCATTTCATTTCAGTTACACCAAAAAAAGAAATCATTTTATTGGCTTGTGAGCGTGTTCAAGAAGAAAAAAAGTTAACATTTGAAGTTAATTGGACTATTATTTAACAAATTGAATCATGAACTAACTCATCAGCTTATTTACAGCACTAGCTAGGTATAGAATATCTTCTGTTGCAGCATGAACGAAAAGGTAGAATTTCATCATTTTTTACTCGATGGTGGAAGGTTAAAGAGGGGAGAATATTATAAGATGTAACCATCACAGAGAAGGAAGAGCCTCAGTTATAAGACACACTGCTTTCACTATTGGCTTCTAGTAGATAAGCAACATATACAAACTGGACAGCAACTTTCTTCATATATATGTTTGTAGATTCCACCTAAACTCTATTTAGGTGGAACTTATTTTCGAAATTGGTACCGCCTTGTGCCCATTTAAGGAGACTGTTTGATATTATATTGTTCTAGAATTATGCATAGCGTGTGATTTAAGTATTAAATACAAGACTCACGTTTTCTGTGTAAAATAACTTTTAAAAAGCTCATATGTGATTACAGCTAGAGAACATAACCACAATTAAGTAAAACAGCAGTTCTAATGGAAAGAAATAATATAATAGAGGTCCGTGTCTAATTGTGCAAGGTGGGTATGCCAAACTCTGGCCCTGACAAATATTTAAATTTGGATTTTTTTTTTATTTTTTTTCAGATTCTCCAAAATTGACAACTTGCGGGTAGAATATATAGAAGAAAAGGAAAAGTTCATATTTCCCTGCAACAGCAAGGTCCTTGTTTACTGTAAATATGGGTTTAGTACTCGGCAAGATGAGAGTTCTAATGGTGGTTTTGTCAATTTAGTATACACATATATGTTAGTGTGAGCCACCGGTTTGTAGACACTATGGACTTTCTACGGGAAGAGAATAACGTAGAAGAAATGGAGAATAACTTTTGTTTTAAAAAATTTAGAAAGCACCTAAACCTTACTGTCTTTTATTCTAAAAAATAGGTTCAAAAACATCTAAACCTTACTCTATATGTGCATGAACCAAGTCGATAAAGCTATTTTTTGACTACCTTTCTTCATTCTTCACTTAAGCTAATAACCCATAAATCTTATTCTTCACACTAAATTAACATATTTTTGTTCAGGCATGTTTATATTAATGTGAATAGTTAACTAGCTTAAATATGCTTGTTCCACTGTTCATTTTATCCTGGCACTGGTATCATGAACGGTTTAGTAACGCCGCTTGTGCAAAATAAGCAGGTTCTTCTGATCTTTGTTTTTTTTTTTTTTTCAACTACAACAATTAATTAAATATTCTCATACTTAGCTGTGAGAATGTTCTTCTGTGGTTATAATCGATCTCGTGTAGTCTCATTTTTGAAAGATCGATCTAGATCTTAACAGATATCTAGTTCTAGAATTTTTAGGCTAGTTAAAGTTAGTATGGTCACATATATAGCTGATTTGGTAAATCTAGTAAAAAGTGACATAATGTTAAAAGAAAACCAACCAAGAAAAGTAAAAAAGGTAATATGCCCCAATTGGTGAAGGGACTGAACATTGAAAGATGGAATTTAATTGTCTCAATTAGTGCGAAATCAAATCAGTAGGTATCTGTCTAGTTCAAGGTGTACACAACAGCATGAATCCAGAACTCGGAGGCGAACGGAAGACCCAACAATTGTGCATCTTGAAGGAGAAACATAACCAGCACCAACCAGATGACCACTCAAGTTAAGTCAAGCATGATACCAGCGGACCACAGAAAATGTGCCTAGCTCAAAAGTTGAAACATTTACTGTTCCATCCATGTGAGCTTGTTTGGACCATGAATATTGGACTTGCCCGTGGATTGAATAAGATTCTCTGCTCAGTACAATTATTTGTAATAATGATCGTCAAGACACTTTTTTTTTTTTTTTAATATACTTGGAATTTGAATCATGTATAAAAAAGTGAAGATTTTAATTATATAAATGATAAATTTATTTGTTAAAAAAAATTGAAAATTATGTATTAATAATTATAGATTTCAGTTTTATAAATAAGAGTCGGATAAGAGAATTTCTCATATATTATGAATTATATTACCACATTCATGTAGCTAGAATTTTCAATTATTTATACTTTTTAAGTATAAGTGAATTATATATAAATAAGTAAGAATTTTAGTTATATAAATAATAAATTTATGTGTAAAAAAAAAAAATACTGAGAACTATATATTAATAAATATAGATTTCAATTTATAAATATAAATTACATTACCGCATTCACGCAATTAAAATTTTCTATTATTTATACCTTGATTCCCCATATATACAAAGTAAGTTTCTACAATCCATATACAAGTAGCAATTTCCTTCTCCACCCTCGTCTAGGTCTAAAGAAAGGAGGCGTAGTCCTATAAATAGAGACCCCCCTTAGCTTGCAAGTTGGAGCACAGGACAATTCATTCCTTCATAGTCACCAATACTAACATCCTTCTCACTAGCCAAAGAGTCACTACTCTCTACTCACTTACTGTCTTCAAACTTCAACAACCAAAAGCCATGGCAGGCAACAACAGGCAAAGGAAGTCTTCCCCTTTCAAGTCAGTCTTCAACATCTTCAAATCCAGCAACAGGCACAGAGGAGGAGGAGGAGGAGGAGGGTACAGTGATACTTATGATGATGGGCCAAAATCATGGACCAAGGTCTGGCCTAGTGATGAGGACAGAGGTCGCTGGGGGGTAGCTGATCCTGCCATTGACATGAGAGCCACAGCTTTCATTGCACAATACAAGAAACGGGTTTCAGAGTCTGAAATTCATTGTCAGCCTCAGCCTCAAGCCCAGCAGTAGGGAAAATGTTGTAATTTGGATTTTTAATTTATTTTGTGCCTCTGCTACAACTTGTAATTAGTTATTGGTTATCATATATGCGAACCGCAATAAAAGTTATGTTAATATGAATAACCTTTGTGAGCTCAAAGTTTTTGTCTTTGTTATTGAAGTAGTAGAGCTTATCTAGTACATACAGTCTATCAAGTTTATTCTATCTTCTTGTATTTTGCTTTCAACAACATAAGTTTTTGGCATTTCTAGATTCTGGTTACACATTAAATCACTAAATTCCTCAGTTTGCACTCACTTTTAGAAGAGTCAAGAGCGGCTCTGAGTTCACAGGGTAACATTAGCGGTTCAATCTCTCAAACAATGCACAATTCTTTCTTTAACCACAAGAAGACAAGAAGTAATGATTATAATTTTTTTAAATTATAGACGCCATCACATGATGCAGCCAAAATGTTGTGTTTACAGCCACTCAATCACATGACACACAATGTAACCCTGATGCAGCAATTGCAACAACTAAAATTACAACCGAATTTAAAGCCATCCGAAGTTTATGTCCCTGTAATTTATGCTCATGTACTCTTTCAAATGATTGTTCTCATTAGTCTGCGCCCCTTGTTAGAAGGGCCAAGAGAAGCTCTGAGTTAACAACTGCCAAAGAACAGAGCTTGTTTGGTTTTACAGTGGCAAGCCTCAAAAGTGGGTTTGAAGATAGGTAACGTGATTTTTGTATAAAATTTTATGTTTGGTTGTTTTCAATCAAAATTGCTTTTGCACCCAAACCCCCGTTTGAGAAGAGGCGATAAAATGTAGCTTTTGAGCTGGAAAATCAATTCTATGATAAATTTCAATAATATTTATTCATCAAAATCACTTTTAAGATTAAATTATCAAATATAAATCACTTTATTTCACTTTATCTTAAAATTAATTTTAACTGAAATTAATTCTATTAAAATCAATTCTACAAACACAGAACTAAACACACACTAAAAAGGTTAACTCGCGAGTACTAATTTTTCTTTCTAGTTACAACATATAATATAAAAGAACAGTGCCAAGTATTCAAATACAACATTCTAAGTTACTCGTTTTACTTGGCAACTTCAATAACGAGAATCGGTAAGCTAAGTCGCTTCACTGTTTCCATGACTACGGTATTTGTTTATGCCTTTATCGAGTAAGGTACGGTTGAATCTTTCTCACGGTAAAATCAACAGCAACATCAATGGTTAGATATGAGAAATTATTAGTTGTGCTTGTGCTTAAAATTTGTGCTTGCTTAATTTATATCTTTGGTATAGGTGTTCGGGTAGATGGATCAAGTATTGGGTGTCATTTTCAGACTTGGTACCCGAACAGACCAACAAACAGATTTTCCGAGTTGGAGTTTACTTGGATTGAACCGATTATCCGATCCAATTTGGAAATTTGTTAGTAGGTTGGGTCGAATTGGTGGGAAAATCCATTTTACCTGTAAATGTGAATACTTATAATATTTGGCATCTCAAATAGTTGTATAATAATTTGAACGGGAGGGCAATTTGGTCTTGAACTGGATCATCGGTTAGTGGCTAAATTGCGATTTAATATTTTAATGCTAAATATTAAAAAGTGTGAAAAAGATATAAATAAAGTAAATTTTAAGGACACATATCATAACTTTATTAAATATTTTAAAATTATTGTCAAATTGAAAGAATATTAGTTATATTAAATTCAGTTATATTATTTTATAGGCTATGCATATTATTTTGTAAAAGAAATGATATTTACACGTAAAAATTAAATATCTTAAGACATAGTTAAACATAAAAAATGATGAATGATGTTGAGAACAAAAAAAGTAATACCCCCACCGCTATATATTTTTTTTCTCTAACTATATCTATGAAATATTAAATTTATATTATTAGTATACACTCCTTCCTTGAGAGATTAAGGGGAGAAAAGTGTAATAATATCATTTTTTAAGAAAAAAGATTTTATTATATTTTTTATCTTAATTTTTTAGAAGAGGGAAATGTACGTTTTAGAAATAGAAGAGAGAGAAGTATAATAATATCACATCTCAAGCGATGGAATTGTATGATATTTTATGTCTAAATATCATTACTTTTTTTTTTATATATAATTAATGCTCCTTTGTGACACTTCCTTTCATTAAGCAGATACCCATCTCCCACCCTATGCTACAATCCCCACACTTCTCTATAGTGTGATGATTTTTGCCATCCTTAACCTTGTCATAGTCACGATCCTACTGCGTATCCTCGCTTGTTGTATCTGTGCCATATTTATATGACACTTGGGCACATTTAACTTGTTGCGGGACTTTAGAAATTGGGAATTAATTGAATGGCAATAACAAATTAACAATCAACATTGGTGAAATGTTGAGTGAATGCTAGCTCCTAGAATACTAGTGAGTGTACAGGAGGGGTGTTTGCGATCCGATCTGGTTCGATTTTAGGGATAAATTTCAACCGAATCAAACCAATTGATTTATACATATTATCAACGGATCAATTTTGATGATTGTGTAAAACTGAACCAATTTTAATTAGTTTGGTTGTTTGGTTTTTCAAAAGAAAGAATTATAACCAAATAGTCTTAAATATGTATTTAAGAAGCCAAATCTTCCATCTTTTTTTTTTTCCTTTTTTCAAAAGAACAAATAGTCCAACATTAACATTATCAAATAGTACCACCATGGAAATGGGAGATTAACTAACATGTAGCAACAGAGAAAAAAAAAACAAGAAATAATAGAGTACCCCAAAAATTTAAATTAGAAATTGAAAAAAAAAATCGAAGGCAGTGCAAAGAAGCAGAGGGGAGTGGTAATGGAACTGGTCAAGCAGCACAACCAACGACCAACAATGATTGAGCAGTCAAGCTATAGTAGCAACACAAATGAGTGGTTGAGCGACGGAGCTAACGACTAGTCGTGAAGCTAAGACTCTATTACTAGAGCCCAAACGAGATGAAGCCATGAAGAAAAAGATTGATAGATGAGAGTAGAGAGTGAGAGATGACAAGATGAGAATGAAGACCGGAGAGGTAGTGAGTTTGGGCTTGGGTTAGGGTTATCTTTGGACTTTTTTGTCTTTACAATTAAAATTAAAGGTATATTAGTAATAGTAGTCATATTATATTATAAAAATGTTTATATTAAATATGAATGATTGGTTCGGTTTTCAATTTAGGAACCAAAAACAGAACCAAATTGACTGATTTTTGTAATAAAAAACCAAAAACAACCAATTTTCTCGATTTTTGTTTGGTTTTCAGTTTTTCGATTCAATTTTGTCGGTTTTACTTGGGTTGGCTCAGTTTTGAACACCCCTAGTGTACAGAAACCTATAAAGTAGGTCTATGGTTTCTTTAAGGCATAGTACGTACGTTGTATAGGTTTCCTATCAACCTGATATGTTGGAGTTTATACGTAGCCTTTTTCTCTCCCTTCATTTTGGCCATCCTTTGTTTGATATATTTGGCCTAACCTTTATTCCTTCCTCACTAGTTACTCCCATGTTTTCATATTTCTATTATTTGGACATTATATTACAATATCAAAATACAAAACTTTCTTACATAATTATGCAGCATATTATTTTATCTAATTTGTACATGTGTAACTTGATATTTATCTATACTCACATTTGTATATTATATCTCATACTATATCTATACATCCCATATTCAATAAAATATTTCCCTATTAGTATATGTTTGTAGATTAAAAAAATGTTGGTACTATATGGAAATGCAAGTATTTTCAACTAAGTAAATATATGAACGTACCTGAACTTACCAGAAGATAATTCAAGGATAAAATATTCAGTTGAGTTCACGTTTTGGATGAGGTAGCTGGCTCTCATAGTCTAAGACTTCGGCTCTTGTACGTAAAGCCCTCATCTTTGCCCAATTACAAGTCTGTTAATGATAAATTCTAATTTAGTTCAAATGTGAGTGGAGCTGTGGACAAAAAAGTTTCATTTTATAAGAAACCAACAAATAAAAATTTATAAATCTAATGTTCAAGTTTTGGGTTAAGATATGGTGGAAGTTACACGGGCATAATTTGTCGTTAAGTTTATTAGATGCATCTTCTGCAAGATTAAAAAATACATATACATATTTGAAGGGTAAGGTTAGATTAATTTAATTGGTGTTTAGATTGAAAAACAGATCAAGTAGGTGGATTATTTTAAGTACAATGGCACACCAAGTTAGGAGGAAAAGTGCCAATAATAACGTGAATCTTCACAAGAGGAGAAAGTACAAATGCAGAGCCAACAATCGTGCGTTACTAGACAGAATTCCCTCACAAAGCTTTTTCTTGTTTAAGTCAAGTACGAAACTAGCGGACCACAACAAATGTGCCTTGGCCAAAGTTGGTACAAACAAAGTGTCGTTTATTACCCCGCCAAGTCAGCGTGATTTGAACCATCTATGTTAGTGTTACCAAGAACTATTATTAGTACTATTTTTTGGGACATCTTTTGAAGGGATATTTTGATATATTTCTTAAATATTGATTGAAATTGAGTTCCAACTTTTTTCTTAATCAATAGTTAAAAAACACTTTAAGATATCTCAAAAATTGGTACATAAGTTATTGCTACTGCTTCAATACCATATTCTTTCACTATTCACAAGTTACACAATCGAAGCCTCCTCAACTATAAATATAACATGTTACCTTGTCAATTGAAAAACCAAGACAAGACCAGTTCCCAGGTTCATTGCCTTCAAGGTAGTGCAGTCACTGTTAGCCAAAGAACACCAAAGAACTAGTGTTCTCTTTGTGTTGTCCTTAGCCAAGACCAAAAGAGTCATCATGGCAGGTAACAAGCAGAGGAAGTCTTCTTCCAGTTTCTTCTCAATCTTCAACATCTTCGGTTCTAAGAAGTCCAAGGGAGGACACTATGACGCCTGTGATTCCGGGTACAGGATCTGGCATAGCGACGATGACAATGGTTGCTTGGGAGTTGCAGAGCCTGATATTAACATCAAAGCTGAAGCTTTCATTCTAGAGTGCAAGAAACGTATCTCAGAATCTGAATGCCGCCAAATTCATCCAGTCGCACACAATGCATAATTTGAAACCATATGTATATTGAGCTTCCACTAATGTTGCTTCTAGTATATTTGTGCCGGTTGAAATTATGTTAATATGTATAAATAGCGTTCGTAAGTTTAGTTGTTTGTTATGTTATTCATATAATCATATTGATTATCGACTCTTCCTACCTTATGTAATATATACTTTCACTGGTTTAGACTTTCGAGCTAGCCACCTTCGCGGGGCCTTACCATAATTTTCTGATTATTACCTCTGGCAGTACACATTTACGTTACTTCAGAACTGAGTGATAACTTCCTCCATTCGCCCCCCCTCTGTGGTTTATTTCTCCATGACTTCAAGCAAGTAAATGGATAAAGATTTCTCAGAAAAACTATGGCTCGAACATTCAACAAGTTCATAACTGTCTTTATCTGGCTTCACTTGTTGAATCCATGATGAAAACGAGATCAGTGACATGACTTGGCTATTGTTTAATGGAAGATGCTAACAAGCGCCTGAGCATTACATGCTCGAGGTTTGCAGCCATTGGATCTCATATGTTTTGATATGATATCTATTTTTAATAAAAAATTAAATAAAAAAAGTAAGTTTCAACATTGCTGTTGCGCTCAAACTTTTAGCAGCAATTCCTTTGTTTGGATCAAAATTTTGGGCAGGTTGCACACCTGTAGGAGTAAGATGTGCATAGTGTGCATAATAAGTTCATGCATGTTGTATTCATTGGCCAATACCATTAGTTATTGTAAGGAATAATAAAGTCATTCAAGTGCTATCACCAAGCAGTTTAAGCTTTGGTAGAAATGATTCATAACATAATTTACAACAAAGTGACCTAGATGGTAGAGATAGTTCTGTGCAATATCTACACTTCAACTTCAGATGATTCTTGTATAAGAAGACGTGTTAGAGACATAATAAAAATCATTTATGCACAAAGTATATCTCGTTATGAAATAAAAAGTGCCTATTTCAAGTTCATATGAGACTTGTATGCCATGCGCTCCAAAGGATTCTGGTTACCCATTACATCACTAAATTCATCAGTTTGCACTCACTTTTAGAAGAGTCAAGAGCGGCTCTGAGTTCACAGGGTAACGTTAGCGGTTCAATCTTTCAACCAATGCACAATTCTTTCTTTAACCACAAGAAGACAAGAAGTAATGCTTATAATGTTTCTAAATTATGGACGCCATCACATGATGCAGCCAAAATGTTGTGTTTACAGCCACTCAATCACATGACACACAATGTGACCCTGATGCAGCAATTGCAACAACTAAAACTACAACCGAATTTAAAACCATTGGAAGTTTATGTCCTTGTAATTTATGTTCATGTATTCTTTCAAATGATTGTTCTCATCAGTCTGCGCCCCTTGTTAGAAGGGCCAAGAGAAGCTCTGAGTTAACAACTGTCAAACAACTAAGAGCTTGTTTGGTTTTACGGTGGCAAGCCTCAAAAGTGGGTTTGAAGATAGGTAACGTGATTTTTGTATAAAATTTTATGTTTGGTTGTTTTCAATCAAAATTGCTTTTGCACCCAAACCCCTGTTTGACAAGAAGTGATAAAATGTACCTTCAGTTGGAAAATCAATTCTATGATAAATTTCAATAATATTTATTCATCAAAATAACTTCTAAGATTAAACTATCAAATATAAATCACTTTATTTTAAAATTAATTCTAATTGAAATCAATTCTACAAACACAAAACCAAACACACACTAAAAATGTTAACTCGTGAGTACTAATTTTCCTTTCTAGTTACAACATACAATATAAAGAACAGTGCCAAGTATTCAAGTACAATATTCTAAGTTACTTGTTTTACTTAGCAACTTCAGTACTGATAGTTGGTGAGTTAAGAATGATGTCAACGTGATTTATGTTTGGATACTTTTATTCTAAAAGTGCTTATTATAGAATAAATATTATTTAGATGATATCAATTAAAATCACTTTTGGATATGTAATTACCAAAAAAGACATGAGTTTTGGACATAAATTTTATATTATATTTTTAATAAAATATATTCGTATTATTATGAATATTATAAATAAAATTATATTAACATTATAATAAAAATAAGTATTATAAAATAAATTTATTCAATGTATGAAAGAAATTAAATTTTAATATATGAAATCAAATAATTTTTTCAATTGATGAAACTAGTGAAAGTGAAAAGGTTAATATGAGTAATTTACTTTTTGATACTTAAAAAAAGAAACAAATAAGAGGATCATACAACTCAACTCAACGTAAAAGCAACAATGAGTTGCTTTTGCCTTAACTTGGGTTTGAGCAGCAAAATCTGTTGAGTTCAATTAGATCCGAAAATACCCAAACAAAACAAGTGCTGCATTCGAGATGCATAATGCGGATTTGGGCTTGTCAAACGCTTATCCAAACATGCACTAAGTCGCTTCACCGTTTCCATGACAACTACGGTCTTTGTTTAGAGTAATATTTGGCCCACGTTTCATCCGACGCCCACGTTTCATCCGACATATACGGTGGACACCATATAAAGTTGTCACAAAACGACAAAATCAATAGATGGAGAGAGCGTGTCATGATGGACCAGCGAGCAGCATATACTCTTTTTTCAAATTCAATAACTCTCATGTAGAAGAGAGAGAAATTTATAAAGGGAAAACAAACCAGTGAGAGAAAAGGAGACGTCTTTGCTCAATGCCTTCAGTGTCAAGTCCGACCATCACCAACACGACGTAGATGACGGCAGTTTCTCTGGTTATGGTGGCGATCCCTAATTTCTCACTCCCGCATCCCTCACTCATGCTGTTACCATCATTCTCCGTACCCCAAGTTAGGGATTTGGTTTGAATGAACAAACAGAAGGGGACTTGGGGTTGGAAAGATGGCAGCGCCGGCAAGGGAGCGGTGGTTCGTGGCTTCAATGGCGGACACTGAACGCGCAATGACAAGGTGGTGGAGGCTCCATGGTTCATGTGCGATGCGAGCTTGATGCCGATGTAGCAGTGTTGCAACTTCAACAGCAACTTGCGGAGGTCGTGGGCTGTGGAGGTACGTGGCGGATATCCAAGCCGTGGTCAGCCTGTTGAGTGGAGGCACAGTGGCGGCTGACAGTTGGGCTAAGGCATGCAGCTGTTACAGGGCACTCCGAGGTCGCGATGACTAGGTTCAAAGGCAAAATAGAGCAAGACGTGGTGGTGATTTTTTGCATTGAACACCTTAATAGCATAAATTGATTTTTCTATTATTGTAGAATTTGTGGCTAATTAGTATCATGCGTAAATGCTGCTTCACTTTCTATGTTTTGTGATTTGGACTTCAGTTTGCTCTGTTTAGCAGTTGGAAACTATTGCTTTCATATGACTGACTTTGGTTTCTAATGGAATGATGCTGAGTTGGTCAACTAACAGACGTTGAACTTGATCAACTGATGGCAGTGGAGTAAGGCTTGCAATCTGTGAGCAATGGCTTAATTAGTGCTTGAAGGAAGGGTTAATGCTTTATTGAGCAATGCCCCTCAGGTATACTTGTCCTTTCCATTTCTTCCTCAATTCCTCTTTACATTAACATTTTCATGGCTACAATTATATTGAAAGAGAAACGGTTTATTACCCCTTATGTAATTTTGTGGAGTCCTTGGTTTATAATGTAATTGAGCTAGCTTTGTGTTCATCTGTTTTGGAATATCATTCTCTTTCTATTAGCTTAATATTTTTTGTGCAGTCTTCTAAGATTTGTGATGGAATATTTGAAGTGTAAAATCAAAGGTTAAATAAAGTTTATGACTATTAGGCTAGGCATTAACTCTAGAAAATGTTAATGAGAAATCAATGTCTCTTGCTTTATAGCTTCTATGTTCATTTCAATCCCTTTGAGATTGCATTACATTTTTCATTATTCATATGTATGATTCGTCATGTGAAGAATTGTGGTGTTTAGCTGTGGAAGAAAAAAAAACACTATGTATTCCTTTTAAACAGAATATTTATTCAGAGTTATATCTATTTTGCAGGTGTGTTTTGGTTTTAGAATTTTATAAAATACCTTTGTCAAATGGGAGATGAGATATTATAATGCTTATTTTAAATAGCATTGAAGAAACAATGTTTATTTCTTTGCTGTTGTTTTGAATGTGTTTTTTTGGGGGACTTAAATACCTAAGGGCATCTAATGAGGCTTAGTTTATCCTTGATATCCTACTAATTAATGAATGTTAAATATATAAGTGTACCTAATATAGGTTGTTTCATTAGTAGCTGCAATGTTATCTAATTATCTTTAGCTAGTGCTGACTTGTTAGAACTTTGATAAAGTCCACGTTGCTATGCATGCTGGGTCTTAGTATGTTTTCTTTGAAGCGAATTTAAAATATAAATACACATTTAAACTTGCTAGGAATGTGGACACTGGATAGAATATATTTTTGATAGACAATATTTGTGTCTCTGTGTTCTGAAGATATTCTAGAACTAAGGAGCTGGGAAGAAGATATGGGTTTGAAACTTGTGAGCAAAGGATTCTCTCTCTCTTCCTCTCATTCATATTTGAATCTAGAAAGTTGCCTTGACAAGATATAAATTAAGGAAAGGTTTAGTTGAACGCAAAATTATGAATCATCAGTTCTATTATCGCAATAATATTAGAAGCCTGCTCTAATGCTCATAACCTATAATTAAGGTACTTGTGATGCCTGCATAAGTTGGCCTTGCTGAACTAATTATGCTATATAGGACTTATTGTCCCTTTTTCAAATATTAATCGCACCTACATCTCTATGAACTGTTAGCTTGGCTACCTATGTAAATGATTGCACATGGTTCAATTTGTCTCTTTGAAGAATGCAACATTGCATGTCTATTCTTGCAAACTAATTTGAATTGTGTCTTATGCAAATTATTTTTCCCGAATAGTAGTAATTGACTAGCCACCCTATAAGGCTGCTAGAATGAAAATCATGTTGCTAAACCTTCAAATGTCATATTTATTATTTAGCAGGGACTCTTGGGCTTATAAGAGATAAAACAATAATTAAAATTGGAGAAATTTACATTCTTTGAAAGAAGAGAAGTCATTCTTAATATTTTAAAATGTCACTAAGTAATCCACGTCCATAATCTAAATTCTCAAAGGATGTTTCAATCCTAAAATATTATAGCAAAATGTCCCACATCAAAAAGCAATGGGTACTTAAACAACACCACACAAATAACACACCTAAATTTGCAGGGTGTTGTGCTTGTTTGAATAGAAATTGCTTAGTTGTATGGCCTTAAAGTTTTTTCTGCTATGTTGTGGTTCTATTGTGGGCTATTCTACATTTGCTAGAGGCTTTTTGTTTACTGTGATTTGTGTTTTTGTTGCAATGTTAGATTGTCTAGTTGCTTGCTGGTTTTGTGTTATTTTGTTGGTTGCCTACTGGTTTTGTGAGTGCTTGCTGGTTTTCCTGGTGCTAGTAGGTTAAGCTAATTTTTTGGAGTTCTTTAGCCCATAATAGGAGGGTGAAGTGGCTCTAGTAGTATGTAGAGAATTCGAGCAATATTGAGCATTTATTTTGATTTGGAAGATTCTAATTATCCAAATTCTAAAAACTTTTCTTGCTAGTGGTCCATTTCTTATTCAAAATTGGCTTTTGCATTCTGGAAACCACCATATTTTCATCACTATTTTGGATTTGGTTGGAATATAGAAGTTCTATCCTCTCATTTGGACTTGTACATGTTAGGTGATTACATTTACAAAGGGTTTTCTTTAACTAAAAAAGCTGAGGAGTACCTTGCCTCTCATGGGCTTAAGGAAGCCCCTTATTCTATTGATGTTACTGATGTACATGAAGGGCTTTTTGAAAGACTTGTTGCTTGTCTATATGAGGCTATGTTGTTCTCTAATAGTTCCTCAGATTTTTCCTCATACATAAAACAAAGGCCAATTTGTGTCTGGGGGCTTAATACATTTTATGGTGATGTAATACTTATGGGTCATTTGCAATAAACATTATTTATGATAATGCCTTAAACTTCTTTTTTGTGTTTATTGAAATGGTCTAAATGGAGATAAATCTTAATGTTGTTTTCAATTGCAACTTGTAGGACTGTATTAATGGATTTGTCATCTAGCTGCATGGAAGCAACCTCTCCATAGATTCCTCGGTCGAGTTTAGACCTACAATGAATGTGGCCGATGCCAGTTTCATATTGTGTGTGCACATGGATTTAACATTAAATTTGTAATTTTGATTTGCATAATATTCATGTACCTTCAAATATACTATTTGTAATTTCAATTGGGTCTGTAATAAAAATGAATATTGTATAAGAAAGTATGATTTGGATTATGAAGCATTTTTTGGTATCTTGTAATGGGTTTGTACATTGCATGTTTAATTTATTTGCTACCTCAAAGAGTAGTTTGGATGCACCAATCTATTAATTTATTTGCTGCCTTAATTTATTTGCACCTATAACTAACTGATAAGTTACCAGTTTTTTTGTAAAAATTACCAGTTTATTAAATTAAAGTTACCAGCTTTTTGGGTCAAGTTACCAACCAAGTGCAGGTCCTCACTTAGGCTTTGATACTCACTCCTCATGTGTGGATAAGGGTTCCTCCATCAATATAGCATGAATATGTGTGATTTGGATGCACCAATCCATTCCCAAGGCCAACAGAGCCAAGACATCACCTAACTGATAAGTTACTGGCTTTATGTAAAAGTTACTAGCTTTTTGAACTAAAGTTATCGGCTTTTTCCATCAAGTTACTAACCAAGTGCAGATCCTAACTTAGGCTTTATTACTCACTCCCCACATGAAGATAAGGCTTTCCCTCACCAATCTAGCATGAATGGGTATGGTTTGGATGCACCAATCCATCCCCAAACCCATTCATCCCCAAAGTCATTAGAACTAAGACAATAAGTAACTGATAAATTACCAGCTTTTTAATAAAGTTACTAGCTTTTTGAACTAAAGTTACCAGCTTTTGGGGTCAAGTTACCAACCAAGTGCAGATCCTCACTTAGGCTTTAATGTTCACTCCCCATGTGTGAATAAGGGTTCTTTTATCAATATAGCATGAATAGGTGTGGTTTGGATGCACCAATCCATTTCTAAGGCCAATAGAATCAAAACATCAACTAACTGAAAAGTTACCAGCTTTTTGTAAAAGTTACTATCTTTTTGAACTGAAGTTACCAGTTTTTTTGGTCAAGTTACCAACCAAGTTGTTTGGATGTGTCAATCCATTCCACAAATCCAATAGAACCAAAACTACAAGTTCCTGATAAGTTACCAGCTTTTTTTTGAAGTTACCAGCTTATTGAACTAAAGTTACTAGCATTTTGGCTGAAATTACCAACTATGTGCAGGTCCAAGTGGTGGCCACTTAGGCTTTTCAAGTCTCACCCCATGTGATTTGGTGCCACCTGCTAAATACTTCCTAATATTTTCTAAATGCCCATGACTTGAAAACCCTAATACTTCCTAAATTCTTATGACCTGAAAAGTTATTAGTTTTTTCAATAAGTTACTAGCTTTTTGAACTAAAGTTACTAGTTTTTGAGTCCAAGTTACCAACTTAGTGCAGGAAAAAAGGTATGCTTCTTAAGGCATTGTAACTATTTTCATGCTGTTTTCAAGGTCCCTTTATTAGTCTATGATCACAGAGTCCTCGTAACTTGTTCGGTAACATAAATTTATTCAAAAATCTCAATACTTGCAAAATTTCCAAGAACTAAAAAGTTACTAACATTTTTGAGAAGTTACTATTATTTTGAACTAAAGTTACTAGCTTTTGATGCCAAGTTACCAATCAAATGCGGAAATATTTGAAGCTACTTAGCCATTGTAGTAATAATTCTATGTTATATTTGGACTCACTTCATCAATTAGTACTGCCAAGGAGTTTTCTTAACTTGTTATCTATCACAAAAATAGTTTAAAAAAAACCCTAATACCTTCCAAAAATTTTGAACTCAAAAAGTTACTAACATTGTTGACAGGTTACCAATATCTTAAACTATATTTACCAACATTTGTTGAAAGTTACCAACCTTATGCACAATAATTTCAAGTGACTTTTCTAGTGTAGCACTAATTCCATCTTGTATTTAGGTTCACTTGATCATATTTTATTGCCAATGGACCATAGGTTTCTTGCAAATGTGCAATTAAAATTAACTGTCGCATAACTTGCTGCTCAACATTTGGCTAAAAAGAAAAAGAATAGCACACACATTTACTAGTTCTGTATAATTTGTACATATTCTTTTCACTTTATATGCACATAATCTGTAAAAGTTGTGTCCAACACATAAGACACAAAACCTTATCCTCATCCCAGTGCCACAAAATCATAGAGAATTGTTTTAATAGGATATAATATAAGTTGGGATGTTGAAGCTGCGATTTTGTTATCATAGTCCGAAATTTAAAATAAATAAATAAAACACTAGCTATTTCAATAATCTTATGTAATAACATAACATCTCCAAGTAAGTCTAACCTTGATGAAATCTAAATAAAAGATATAAGATCACTTAACTTTTATACTAGATCAGAAGATGCATAATTAGTTTTATGCTTAATAGTAACACAATTACACTAACATACTGAAGAAAGTCATTATTAGTCCCACAACTATTTCATAGAAATTTATGCTAAACAGTAAACAAGAGGAAACACAACATAGTATTTCTTGTATGCTAACTCTTTCACAACTTCAACAAGACTTTTCTCATTCTTAATACCATAGACCCAATTTGCATTGATATTAATGCACTCAAGGCTCTGCTTTAACTTCTACCAAGTGATAGCTTAGCATGGTTAACAAAGAACTCCTTTACTTCCTTGGCTTTCATAAAAGAAGCAAACTGCACCAAGGGAAAATTGAAAAAGGATAGAAAATAAAGAATTAGATGATTTCATTAGCAAGTATTTTAAGAACACCAATAGATACTCAATGAAACAAAAAGAAAAATTTATCAGTAATGCAATATTATCTAGCAAATAACATCAAAGTGTACCTTGAAACCACCAAAGAGATATTGTCAAAGCATATCCTAAAATTGTCCATAATTTGTAACCTATAAGTTTCTACTTAAAGAATTGTCCAACTTATAAGTTTCTTGCTTTAAAGAAGTCAAATCTACGACAAGCTAATGAGGTAACCTATAACACAGGACATATCCTCACTTTAGTCCCTAGGATTATAAGGGCATGTCATAATAGTCCCTAACTTCAAGAAACTAATTAATGACAATGAGACAATTATTTGAAAATGTTAAGTGTTTATCTAATTGTGGAAAAAATAATAAGCATGTAAAATGTCACTGATATGCTGAGAAATATTAAGAAAAGAGGTACTTCCTCTACACTCTAAAACTCTCTTAAATACATTATCTATTATGGGTTTCAATTTACAAAAGTGGACACCATGTCAGTTTTGAAATTCTACTAAATATACTATAGCAGTATAGTAGCATTATGAGACATGTATTACATAGGTTGAGGAGTTCTAACATAGTGCATTGGTCCTGATATCATTGCCACTTGTAGATTCCATCTGAGCACATCCATCATAGTGCATGCTCCCTGTGACAAGTGTGATGTTCCATCATAATCATAATCATAATATATATAACAATGATTAAGCAAGTCTTCACAAAGCATAAAATCATTGTAGCCCAAATTGAAATGTGGAAAGAAAAGAAATTAAATTTTCTTGGAGAGTTAATCAAATAAAGATCAAAATTGTGTTTCTAGTTCAATTTCAAAGTGGGAAGCATAAGGATGCCTATGGTGATCCCCGTGCATAAAACGATTTCATTTCATTTGCTTATACCGTATGATATATAAATTGAATAGATCAATGTAAGCATGAAGATGCATTCCAAATTGACATACTAATACTGTCACATGAATACATAAAAGAATACTCCACAACTATATCTCTCATCAAAGATATTAGTAAACTAGTATTACCCGATATCATATGAAAAAGATATTAATTAAAACAAAAGATGTTCAACTTATCAAAAGAAAAATTGTGCATCATTTAAGGACCACAACATGCACTTGATTGGCTATCACTACTAAGAACAAAAGAACGAACCCAAATATGCCCTGCATACTATACTTTTGCATACACATATTGGAACTTTATAGCATATCAATCCACCAGACTTACTGATGAAGTAAAGACTAGCCTACAACTAATCCAATTAAAGATATCGGTCAATAGCTAAACACATTAAGAATAATATAATAATTCAAATAACACATGAGAGCCACCCACACATTAATCAAAACTGTTAACTCAAATTCAATTACTATTTTTGTCTTTGCAATTCATTTTTAGTTCATAATTTAGTGATGATATCTAATTGTCCCAGTTTCTAATCAAGAATTTGATGAAGTCCAAATTCCTACTTTCCTTCTTTGTTCTTCATTTTGAATGTACTTATGTCACTTGTAAAGTATTTATTATTATCAATAGCAATTCAGTATCAGATTATAAAAGTCTATGATATTGAATAACTAAGTGCTTTTGATATTAAATCATATTGGAGAGGGTGAGAAGCATACATATTAACCACATCTCCCTGTTCACTTTCCTGCTTTGACTCTCAATCTGAACCCCATTGATCTCCCCTAACATCATTGTCCTAGCGTTCACCAATAGGAGGCATCCAAAAATCTTCCTCTTTTGTGTCACTGTTCTTATTAGAAGGCTTCCTAACTTCAGAGTTCAGAAATGATCTCTTCAACTCCCTTATAAGCTTTAAGTTTCTGAACATGCAGCTTTAAGTCCCCTCCCCCCCCCCAAAAAAACACATTCAAAACAACAGCAAAGAAATAAACATTGTTTCTTCAATGCTATTTAAAATAAGCATTATAATATCTCATCTCCCATTTGACAAAGGTATTTTATAAAATTCTAATACCAAAACACACCTGCAAAATAGATATAACTCTGAATAAATATTCTGTTTAAAAGGAATACATAGTGTTTTTTTTTCTTCCACAGCTAAACACCACAATTCTTCACATGATGAATCATACATATGAATAATGACAAATGTAATGCAATCTCAAAGGGATTGAAATGAACATAGAAGCTATAAAGCAAGGGACATTGATTTCTCATCAACATTTTCTAGAGTTAATGCCTAGCCTAATAGTCATAAACTTTATTTAACCTTTGATTTTACACTTCAAATATTCCATCACAAATCTTAGAACACTGCACAAAAAATATTAAGCTAATAGAAAGATAATGATATTCCAAAACAGATGAACACAAAGCTAGCTCAATTACATTATAAACCAAGGACTCCACAAAATTACATAAGGGGCAATAAATCGTTTCTCTTTCAACATAATTGTAGCCATGAAAATGTTAATGTAAAGAGGAATTGAGGAAGAAATGGAAAGGACAAGTATACCTGAGGGGCATTGCTCAATAAAGCATTAACCCTTCCTTCAAGCACTAATTAAGCCATTGCTCACAGATTGCAAGCCTTGCTCCACTGCCATCAGTTGATCAAGTTCAACGTCTGTTAGTTGACCAACTCAGCATCATTCCATTAGAAACCAAAGTCAGTCATATGAAAGCAATAGTTTCCAACTGCTAAATAGAGCAAACTGAAGTCCAAATCACAAAACATAGAAAGTGAAGCAGCATTTACGCATAATACTAATTAGCCACAAATTCTACAATAATAGAAAAATCAATTTATGCTATTAAGGTGTTCAATGCAAAAAATCACCACCACGTCTTGCTCTGTTTTGCCTTTGAACCTAGTCATCGTGACCTCGGAGTGCCCTGTAACAGCTGCACGCCTTAGCCCAACTGTCAGCCGCCACTGTGCCTCCACTCAACAGGCTGACCACGGCTTGGATATCCGCCACGTACCTCCGCAGCCCACGACCTCCGCAAGTTGCTGTTGAAGTTGCAACACTGCTACATCGGCATCAAGCTCGCGTCGCACATGAACCATGGAGCCTCCACCACCTTGTCATTGCGCGTTCAGCGTCCGCCATTGAAGCCACGAACCACCGCTCCCTTGCCGGCGCTGCCATCTTTCCAGCCCCAAGTCCCCTTCTGTTTGTTCATTCAAACCAAATCCCTAACTTAGGGTATGGAGAATGATGGTAACAGTATGAGTGAAGGATGCGGGAGTGAGAAATTAGGGATTGCCACCGTAACCGGAGAAACTGCCGTCGTCTACGTCGTGTTGGTGATGGTCGGACTTGACACTGAAGGCATTGAGCAAAGACGTCTCCTTTTCTCTCACTGGTTTGTTTTCCCTCTATAAATTTCTCTCTCTTCTACATGAGAGTTATTGAATTTGAAAAGAGAGTATATGCTGCTCGCTGGTCCATCATGACACGCTCTCTCCATCTATTGATTTTGTCGTTTTGTGACAACTTTATACGGTGTCCACCGTATATGTCGGATGAAACGTGGGCCAAATAACGTTACTCCTTTGTTTATGCCTTTATCAAGTAAGGTACGGTTGAATCTTTCTCACAGTAAAATCAACAGCAACATCAATAGTTTGATATGAGAAATTATTAGTTGTGCTTGTGCTTAAAATTTGTGTTACTTAATTTATATCTTGGGTATAGGTGTTTGAGTAGATGGATCAGGTATTGGGTGTTATTTTCAGATCTAATACCCAAACAAACAAACAAACAAACAGATTTTTTAGATTGGATTATACTTGGATTGAACCGATTATCCGATCCAATTTAGAAATTTGTTATCAGGTTGGGTCAAATTGGTCGGATAATCGGATGTATCCGTAAATGTGAACACTCCTAATATTTGGCATCTTAAATAGTTGTATAATAATTTGAAGGGAAGGGCAATTTGGTCTTGAATTGGATCATTGGTTAGTGGCTAAATAGCAAATTAATATTTTAATGCTAGATATTAAAAAGTGTAAAAAAGATATAAACAAAGTAAATTTTAAGGACACATGTCATAACTTTATTAAATATTTTAAAATTATCGTTAAATTGAAAGAATACCAGTTAGATTAAATTCAGTTATATTATTTTTATAGGTCATACATATTTTTTTGTAAAAGAAATGATGTTTACACATAAAAATTAAATATCTTAAGACATAGTTAAACATAAAAAATGATGGATGATGTTGAAAACAAAAAAAAGTAGTACCCCCACCACTTTATTTTTTTTCCTCTCTCTAATTATGGAGAGAGAAGTGTAATAATAT
The DNA here is from genome assembly GCA_031439585.1 of Pterocarpus macrocarpus. Classification (NCBI taxonomy): domain Eukaryota; kingdom Viridiplantae; phylum Streptophyta; class Magnoliopsida; order Fabales; family Fabaceae; genus Pterocarpus; species Pterocarpus macrocarpus. The sequence continues at coordinate 42,090,955 of CM062516.1, read as the reverse complement.
TGTTTTTTAAGGGAAGGGATTAGATTGTATTTCTTATCTTAATTTTTGAGGAGAGGAGAGTGTATATTTTAGAAATAAAAGAGAAAGAAGTGTGGTAATATCATCTCTCAAAGAACGGAATTGTATTATATTCTATGGCTAAATATCATTCATTTTTTTAATAATTAATCCTCCTTTGTGACACCTCCTTTCATTAAACAAGTACCTATCTCCCACCCTTTGCGGTAATCCCCACACATCTCTATGGGTGTGATGATTTTTGCCGTCCTTAACCTTGTCACAGTCACGATCCTAATGCATATCCTCGCTTGTTGTATTTGTGCCATATTTATATGACACTTGGGCACATTTAACTTGTTGCGGGACTCTAGAAATTAGGAATTCATTGAATGGCAATAACAAATTAACAATCAATATTGGTGAAATGTTGAGTGAATGCCAACTTCTGGAATCCTAGTGAGTGTATAGTAGGGGTGTTTGCGGTATGATTTGGTTCGATTTTAGGGATAAATTTCAACCGAATCAAGCCAATTGGTTTATACATTTTATCAACGGATCGATTTTGATGTTTGTGCAAAACTAAACCGATTTTAATTGGTTTGGTTGTTTGGTTTTTCAAAAGAAAGAATTATAACCAAATAGTCTTAAATATGTATTGAAGAAACCAAATCTTCCATCTTTCTTTTCCTTTTTTCAAAAGAACGAAACAGTCCAACATCAAGTTTATCAAATAGTACCACCATGGAAATGGGAGATTAACTAACAAGTAACAACAAAGAAAAAAAAACTAGAAATAATAGAGTACCTCAAAAATTTAAATTTGGCAAAAAAAAATTGAAGGCAGTGGTCATGGAACTGGTCGAGCGGCACAACCAATGACCAACAACAAATGAGCAGTCAAGCCATAGTAGCGACACAAATGAGCATTTGAACGATGGAGCTAACGACTGGTCGCAAAACCAAGACTCCATTACTAGAGCCGATATGAGATGAAGCCATGAAGAAAAATACTAATAGATGAGAGTAGCGAGCGAGAGATGACAAGATGAGAACGAAGACTGGAGAGGGAGTGAATTCGAGCTTGGGTTAGGGTTATCTTTGGGGTTTTTTGTCTTTACAATTAAAATTAAGGGTATATTAGTAATAGCAGTTATATTATATTATAAAAATATTTATATTAAATATGAATTATAAGTTCGGTTTTGAATTTAAGAACTGAAAATCGAACCAAATTGATCAGTTTTTGTAATAAAAAAACAAAAACAACCAATTTTCTTGGTTTTCGTTTAGTTTTTGGTTCGATTTTATCACTTTTATTTGGGTTGGTTCGGTTTTGAACACCCCTAGTGTACAGACACCCATGAAGTAGGTCTATGGTTTCTTTAAGGCATAGTACATACGTTGTATAGGTTTCGTGTCAACCTCTTATGCTGGAGTTTGTACGTAGCCTTTTTCTCTCCCTTCATTTTGGCCATCCTTTGTTTGATATGTTTGGCTTAACCTTTATTCCTTCCTCACTAGTTACTCCCATGTTTTCATATTTCTATTATTTGGACATTATATTACAATATCAAAATACAAAACTTTCTTACATAATTATATAGCATATTATTTTATCTAATTTGTACATGTGTAACTCGATATTTACCTATACTCACGTTTGTATATTATATCTCATACTATATTTATACATCCCATATTCAATAAAATATTTCCCTATTAGTATATGTTTATAGATTAAAAAAATGTTGGTACTATATGGAAATGCAAGTACTTTCAACTAAGTAAACATATGAACGTATCTGAACTTACCAGAAGAGAATTCAAGGATAAAATATCCAGTTGAGTTCACATTTTGGATGAGGTAGCTGGCTCTCATAATCTGAGATTTCGGCTCTTATACATAAAACCCTCATCTTTGCCCAATTACAAGTCTGTTAAAGATAAATTCTAATTTAGTTCAAGTGTGAGTGGAGCTGTGGACAAAAAAGTTTCACTTTATAAGAAGCTAACAAATAAAAATTTATCAATCTAATGTTCAAGTTTTGGGTTAAGATATGGTGAGAGTTACACAGGCATAATTTATCATTAAGTTTATTAGATGCATCTTCTGCAAGATTAAAAAATACAAATACATATTTGAAGGGTAAGGTTAGATTAATTTAATTGGTGTTTAGATTGAAAAACAGATCAAGTAGGTGGATTATTTTAAGTACAATGGCACACCAAGTTAGGAGGAAAAGTGCCAATAATAACGTGAATCTTCACAAGAGGAGAAAGTACAAATGCAGAGCCAACAATCGTGCGTTACTAGACAGAATTCCCTCACAAAGCTTTTTCTTGTTTAAGTCAAGTACGAAACTAGCGGACCACAACAAATGTGCCTTGGCCAAAGTTGGTACAAACAAAGTGTCGTTTATTACCCCGCCAAGTCAGCGTGATTTGAACCATTATGTTAGTGCTGCCGAGAACTATTATTTGTACTATTTTTTGGGACATCTTTTGAAGGGATATTTTGATATATTTTTTGATATATTTCTTAAATATTGATTGAAATTGAGTTCCAACTTTTCTCTTAATCAATAGTTAAAAAATACTTTAATATATCCCAAAAATTGGTACATAAGTTATTGCTACTGCTTCAATACCATATTCTTTCACTATTCACAAGTTACACAATCGAAGCCTCCTCAACTATAAATATAACATGTTACCTTGTCAATTGAAAAACCAAGACAAGACCAGTTCCCAGGTTCATTGCCTTCAAGGTAGTGCAGTCACTGTTAGCCAAAGAACACCAAAGAACTAGTGTTCTCTTTGTGTTGTCCTTAGCCAAGACCAAAAGAGTCATCATGGCAGGTAACAAGCAGAGGAAGTCTTCTTCCAGTTTCTTCTCAATCTTCAACATCTTCGGTTCTAAGAAGTCAAAGGGAGGACACTATGACGCCCGTGATTCCGGGTACAGGATCTGGCATAGCGACGATGACAATGGTTGCTTGGGAGTTGCAGAGCCTGATATTAACATCAAAGCTGAAGCTTTCATTCTAGAGTGCAAGAAACGTATCTCAGAATCTGAATGCCGCCAAATTCGTCCAGTCGCACACAATGCATAATTTGAAACCATATGTATATTGAGCTTTCATTAATGTTGCTTCTAGTATATTTGTACTGGTTGAAATTATGTTAATATGTATAAATAGCTTCATAAGTTTAGCTATTTGTTATGTTATTCATATAATCATATTGATTATCGACTCTTCCTACTTTATGTAATATATGCTTCCACTGGTTTAGACATTCGAGCTAGCCACCTTCGCGGGGCCTTACAATAATTTTCTGATTATTACCTGTGGCAGTACGCAATTACGTTACTTCAGAACTGAGTGATAACTTCCTTCTTTCGCCCCACCTCTGTGGTTTGTTTTTCTATGACTTCAAGCAAGTAAATGGATAAAGATTTCTCAGAAAAACTATGGCTCGAACATTCAACAAGTTCATAACTGTCTTTATCTGGCTTCACTTGTTGAATCCATGATGAAAACGAGTTCAGTGACATGACTTGGTTATTGTTTAATGGAAGATGCTAACAAGCGCCTGAGCATTACATGCTCGAGGTTTGCAGCCATTGGATCTCGTATGTTTGATATGATATCTTTTTTTAATAAAAAATTAAATAAAAAAAGTAAGTTTCAACATTGCTGTTTCGCTCAACTTTTAGCAGCACTTCCTTTGTTTGGAAATTTTCGGCAGGTTGCGCACCTGTAGGAGTAAGATGTGCATAAGTTCATGCATGTTGTATTCCTTGGCCAATACCATTAGTTACTGTAAGGTATAATAAAGTCATTCAAGTGCTATCACCAAGCAGTTTAAGCTCTGGTAGAAATGATTCATAGCATAATTTACAACAAAGTAATCTAGATGGTAGAGATAGTTCTGCGCAATATCTACGTTTCAAGTTCATATGATTCTTGTATGAGGAGGCGTGTTAGAGATATAATAAAAATCATTTATGAGACTTGTATGCCATGCGCTCTAAAGGAAGCTTATAATTTCTTCAGTTCCTTGTATGGAAAAAGTAAAAACTGATCAATATGGAAGAATTCAGTGAATGCCAGCTCGTGGAATCCAACATATTTCCACACAGGTAGGGGATTGTGTTTTCTCAAGGCAAAATATTGTACATTCTACGGGTTTCTTTCTTGCTACTTTTTTTCTGGTTTGAATTCTGTAAAGTCCCTTTCTTTCTTTTCTTGTTAGCCCGTCTTTATTCCTTACTCATATTATCTACCCGTTTGTTTCTGCCTTTGGGTAGTTCAAGCTTGCAAATGAAGGTAAGAGTAGCCAAATGTCAATGGAAGAAAAAAGATTCCAATTCACAAACCCACAACTTTCAGAACTTGGAGATGGTGTTGGATACCTAAACCATGGTTGTTAATATCTTTTTTTCAGTTTTTCACAGGTATCCTTCACCGGAGGAAATCCTATTCTAGTCACGGTCGGACACTAAATGTGAGCACCTCTCCTAACTGAGATTTGAACCATGGTTCATCACATTGTATGGAGCTAGTCCTTTCCGCTAGACCCAATTTCTATTGACTAGATCAAGAAGTCTTGTGAGAACTAGTCAATAATAGAATAACAGACAGGAAAAAGAATGTACGGGTGCAATATTATAAGCAGATCAATTCAATTGCCCTAATATGGCACTTGCAAAGTTCAGAATCGAAGCCAATAATTGTTATCTATATTCAATAATAAATTAACGGTGGAAGAAAAATGAAGAAGAAAAACTTAATGCCAAAATTTTCAATGTTCTTTACTAAAATATTTAATCAGAAAAAAAAGAAAAACTGAAATGGACATTTTAACTTTGTCAAATTGAGGTCAAGTTCTTTTCCAATGCCATTGCAGTGTCTACCCAAATCTCGGGTACTAATGTACTTGAAGCAGCAAAATTTGGTTTTGAAGTTCAATTTACCGTTAAAGGGTATTGATACTCTAAGTGATGTGACATTGAGTACAATTACTTCAGTTAAATAGATGGCTAATTACATTGCATAGTTGTCGGTGCGTGTTAAATTGTAAACGATATGTGAATCAATGATTAATTTAAGAATAATGTTATCTGTATATAAAAAGTGAACATGATAATAGATAATAATACATATAAAAAGATAAAGTTACAAAGTATTTTATAATAATAAGTGAAGTAAAGACTTTATATCTTTCTCTATGTCTACTATTATATCCAGCTATTATGTACAAATATCGTTATGTGACGGTGTGTTGTGCCCCTAAGATACCATATTTGTCTTCTTCCTTCAATAATATAATCGTTTTAAAAGAGGAACATGTTAAATTTATAGTGGATGAAACGTTCTGGATAGCCATTAACAGAGAACATTATATTCAATAAGTGAGAGAGTGGCTTTAGCATAAACATTGTGCACTGACCCACCAACCTTTATCTCTGAGGTGTTTAAGCTCTCTCTTTGGGTACCTTCCATGACCTTCACAATCATCATACATCAATCGCTACGGCATGACATGTTCCAATGTACCCTCCCATGTAGACAGAACTAGAAAGCGAGAAAGAATCCCATGTACTAACCAGCAGTTTTTGGAGATTCTTCCCTTGTCCTGTCTTCGTTCTCTTTCTTTTTTGATTCAGAACCAACAAAAAAATAAAAATAGCAAAACCAATCAGTAGTGATGCCTGGCTGAAAGATCCTGATACATCAAATATTGCATACCCTTTTTGTGTTACAATTTTACAGGTTGGAATGGTGACCACCTATATTTGTGAAGGTTCCACTTTTCCAAGATACCAGAGAGTTTCTTCGAATGGCTCTCATGTGCTGCCTAGGCGATTGTTTTCATCTTTTGGAGCCTCGAATCGACCTTTTCAACTCCATTGTGTGTTCATGGTACTCTTCTTAACTGTTGCTTTTTTGTCCTATCTCAGATCCTTAGACAGAGAACTGATTATATCAAATCGTCAAAGTATTATAATAATGATAAAGTAAAATGATTTGAGCTCTTTTTATTTTTTCATTTTATTTTATTTTATTTTATTTTTTCCCGTTGGGTGAAATGATTTGAGATATTTTGGTGCCAAAAATGCTTTATTCTTGTTCTGTAGGAAAAAAGGAACTTTTATTATTTTACAGCAGAATACCTAACTTTTCACATAATACACTTTAATATAAAGAGATTTATATTATTCTTTAATTATATTTTATTATATTAGTAAAAATTTTACGCTCTTACATTTAATTATATATTATTATATGTGAAATTTTTAAAATAATAAATATAAAAGTTAATTATTTTTATTAATATAATAATATATAATTAAATAATAATATAAAAATTATTTATATTAATGTTACATCAAAATATATTATGCATAAATTTATTTAAATTCTTTGGTCTAACTGCTCTCTACTAGTTATCTGTTTGCCTGCCAAGGATAAATTTCTTATGCATATTGGTTATGGCTTAGCTTCTATTTTTCTAAGTTCATTAATTCTAATCAAGCAATAAGTTGGTGTCAAATAAATACGAGGGGGATTTGAACAAGGAATTTGAAGCTATGTTTCATATTTATATGTAAAACAAGCAATTTAAATATTTCATTGAGAATTTCAAGGCTCGTTCTATCTTGGAGCGTGATCAGTTATAAATCATGATGGTCCTTGAATTTTGGCAACAAAAGTTAACAAATGATTTAGATTTATCTATTTTATTATATAAAAAAATAAAGTTTAAATATATTTTTAGTCTCTCTAAATATTTGATTTTTCGGATTTGGTCTCTCAAATTTTTTTCGCTTGATTTTAGTCCCTTATTTTTCAGACGTTATCAATAGTAATCTTTACCGTCAATTGAGTCCTGTTAAGTGCTGACGTGACAACGTGAAATCTAATCAGCATTAACATACGTTAAAATCTCACATTGCCATGTCAACACTTAACATGACTCAATTGATAGTAAGGACTACTATTGATAACGTCTGAAAAATAAGGGACCAAAATTAAGCAAAAAATTTTTGAGAGACCAAATTCAAAAATTCAAATATTTAAAGGGATTAAAAATATATTTAAGCAAAAAAATAATCTTATAATAATTTATATTTATATTTTAATATTTTACATAAATAATTTTATGATGATTTACCAATTTTATCCTTTATACTATTATAACTTTTCTTTCCAGCCACTCTGCCGTTGCTCCATGCTGCCAGTGCCGCCGCCCTTGCCCTTCGTCGAAAAAGCAACACAGTGACCAAAAGCCCGACGAGATTTTGACCATCGATGACATCTTCGACTTCTCCAACGCGTGCTGACACCATCGTGTCTAATGGGTATTTCGACAGTGCCACTAGAAACTCCATGGGGTCGTCCATTATCAATGCCATCAACAGCTGCAACTACTCCATTTTCGGCGGCGGCAACCATTTCCCGGGCACATCATCTCCCGCGAATTCATCGCGTGTTATGGATCTTTGAAGAACTCTGCAAGGGGCAACATCATTTTTGGTGCAACATCAGACATACCGGCTTTGTGCTGCATGGTGAAGGAGGAGCTGAAAACAATGTTGCATTGCGATTGCCGGAGAGAGATAAAGATGAGGGAGAAAGAGGGATAGAATGGTAATTTTATTAAATTATTTTGATTTTTTTATCCGGGACCATCGTGGTCCTTGCCCTAGGATAGAGCCAAATTTCAAATCAAAGTAATATGAAATAAGCAGACGGTCACCGAAAATCCGAAATTGCTGGCTGGTGTTATCATTTGTAACAGTCACTATCGACCAAAGGCTAAAATCTCCTTTTCTGATTATTTCATCTTCACTAACTTTTTAGTAGGTTCCATTCAGATGCAAAGGTAAAGCCTCGACTGCTGGCAGTCAATGCTGAAGAAGAATAAACTGGCTGAATGTTACAGAGCCAGCTTGTCCAGTGGAAGATAAAGTACACTAGTGTTTTTCACAAGCATTACCCTATAAGTGGAAAATGTAAAAGGCAATATGAAATGGTCTTTGATGCAGGAATCAATAACTGCTCATATTTGTGTCAAAAGTAAGAAATGGTCTCTTTGGACCCATTCAAATATATAATTTACTTTGCCACTAAGAAGAAAAATAAGCACCGTTCACTATTTTTACCTCTTTACTACACATAAGAATCGTGTTCAATCAATGTGATCCTAAGTGGGGGACTTTTTTCCCTGAATTCAAGCCCGCCAGCATAGACCTCGAATTTTCAAAGATGCAGCATCTAATATAAATTATATTGAGTCACATTTTGATAATTTTAGAAAAAAAAAAAAGGTTCTAAAATTTTAAAATGTAGTTTATGATAAAAATGCGTCATATAATGTATTTATAAAATTATAAAAGTTTAGCTGCAAAAAGTGGTTTACAATTCAATTTTGCGAAATAGCAGTGGAGTATTCCATCGTTTGCCCGAAAAAAAATAAAAGGGATTTTAACAACGAAAAATATCCTTTGACGAGAAAATAATTTACTTCTTCGAAAGACGGAATTTTCCATTCAAATTGTTTCCTGATGGGATAATGAATACATACTTTTCTTTGTGCCTTAAAGAAATGAATACTTCACCAAGAAGGCAAAAACGAATGAGTACACACTTTTCTTATAGAATAATGATTGATCAACTCTCAAAAAGTGTGATACACACGAAAAAAAAAGAAAAAAATTATAAAAATATTAGAATAATAAATTTTATATAATCATTATTATTTTTATTTAAATTTTTTATCCAAAAATTTATCAATATAAATACTGTTTGTGTTGATAATTTTTTTTCACAAAACTTATTAGCGTAACTACTATTTGCAATGGCAAGTTTTTTTTTTTTTTTTTAACAAAATTTATTGATATAAGCATGAGTTAGTTTTATCTATATATACAAAATTTATTAGCACTTATTCCATTTATGCTACTAAATTTTTAGATAAAAAAATATTAAATAAAAATAATAATAATTAAATAAAATTTATCATCTAAATATTTTTTTATTTTTTTTATTTTTCAATATATATCACATTATTTATGAGTCTCGTTATCATTACTATTTTTTATAGTAGCCATTTTAAATAGGATAAATTATATTAATTTTTCTAAAATTTAATATAATTATATTTAATACCCCTTTAATTCATTTTATTTAATATATTATCTATAAATAAAAAATACTAAATATAATTACAGAAAACATCAAGCTAATTCATCCTTCTAAATAAATTGCACTGCCTTTTCTGGTTCCTGTAAGTCTGTAATAAATTACTTACAACAAAGTCAATAATTCGTACACCACATAAAAATACCAGTCAACATATGCGATGGACTGACGGAAGTGAGCCCTTTCACAGTGTCCTTGGCCAATAAGAGAGTCTGTTCGATGAAATTTTCCTCCCAATAAACGAAATAAATTTGCTTTCCTCAAGTATGGTGTGTGGAAGGAGTAAACGAGTTCTTTTTGGCTGAAAGCACATTTGACTAACATGTGCAGCTCTCTAAAGCCTTGTGACTGAGTTTACATCACCATCTTTATATTCGATGACCTATTCAAGACCGAACTTTATTTTTCAGCCATTCAATATTATACAAAATCCTTTTTCCAGAAGTCATATTGAATTTTTGAACTGGCATTACCGTTGACAAAAAGATTTCACCTAGCTCACGGCACTGAATTCAACCCTAAACTTCGGGGTGTTTTATAGCCACAGAGCCAATAGTGTTTTTTTGTGCATTTAAAACTTTAAGAAAAAAAAACGTTCCATTTGTAAAATTGAGCAAGGACTGACAATGAGCTAAGCTAGCTCGTTACTTGATTCAAGGTTCAGTTTATTAATAACTCAGTTAGTTAAAATTGTTAACCTGTTTATAAGTTGAGTTTGAACTTTTGTATATTTGATTTGTTAACTTGCTGACTTGATTTATATATATGATCAGTTTTTGCTAATACCATCGTAGCTAATTGCGGATGAGCGGCCAACCCTAAAACTAGTAGTATAGTGGATAGTAGGATGATTGCTATTTTAAAAACAGCAAGACAATATAAATAATTTTTAATATAGATATACGCATTCAAAACTCAAAAAAAAAAAAAAAAAAAAAACTCAAAACATGAGATATATTCGCCATCAATACTTTGAAATTTAAAAAAAGAAAAAAGGCACAATCGTAGATGATTGTAAGGACAAAGAGGATGAGAAGCTATCAAAACATAGACGGGCTTGACTGGAAAAGTTTAAAACAGAACAAGAAAGTGTGAAATATAAAAATCTTTGTTAGCACAGAGAATTGTTGGTGCAAAACAAAATAGCCTTTATGAGGTAAAAATGTTGAGATATTTTCATAGCACTTTTTCTGTCATGGGTTTGTGTAGGAGCATAGATTGCTCTATTTTGGGAGATAAAGAAGCATTGCTCGCTGGAAAATAGAAGACGGGTCGATAGGTTGAAGAAGGCATGCTGGGTAACATCCCGAACTCTATAGATAGACTAGGATAGAAAGAAATTTGGGCCTGAAACAAAGGCAAAATTATAATTAGATAAACAATAATAAAAATAGAGATAAAATTATAATTATTAGATTATAATAACAAACTTATAATTAAAGCTTTATAATTGTCGAGATGAGCATTCATTGAAAAATTTTGACTTCAAGGTTTTGTGGCCCCACAACATCGGTAAATGACTAAAGTATTTCTAATAACTTTAAATTGGAATTTTTTACCTATAATTTTAAATAAAAAATGAGACTACTCATACTCATGCAGTGTCATATTAGTGCTACCGCTTCAATACCATATTCTTTCACTATTCACAAGTTACACAATCGAAGCCTCCTCAACTATAAATAACATGTTACCCTGTCAATTGAAAAACCAAAACAAGACCAGTTCCCAGGTTCATTGTCTTCAAGGGAGTGCAGTCATTGTTAGCCAAAGAACTAGTGTTGTCTTTGTGTTGTCCTTAGCCAAGACCAAAAGAATCATCATGGCTGGTAACAAGCAAAGGAAGTCTTCTTCCAGTTTCTTCTCAATCTTCAACATCTTCGGTTCTAAGAAGTCCAAGGGAGGATACTATGATGCCTGTGACTCCGGATACAGGATCTGGTATAGCGACGACGACAATGGTTGCTTGGGAGCTGCAGAGCCTGATATTAACATCAAAGCTGAAGCTTTCATTCTAGAGTGCAAGAAACGTTTCTCAGAATCTGAATGCCGCCAAATTCATCCAGCTGCACACAATGCATAATATGAAACCATATGTGTATTGAGCTTTCATTAATGTTGCTTCTAGTATATTTGTGCAAGTTGAAATTATGTTAAGATGTATAAATAGCTTCATAAGTTTAGTTGTTTGTTATGTTATTCATATAATCATATTGATTATCGACTCTTCCTACTTTATGTAATATATGCTTTCACTGGTTTAGACTTTCGAGCTAGCCACCTTCGCGGGGCCTTATTACCATAATTTTCTGATTATTACCTGTGGCAGTACACAATTCTTGTCATTGGTTTGGCTCATTGTGTAGCATTGAAAAAAAAAGGAGAGAGAAAACTTTGGGGTCTGTGTTTTGGTTGTAATTTACAGAAAAAGTATATAGACGGAGAAAGTTTATGTCAAGTTGCTTCAGAACTGAGTGATAACTTCCTCCATTCGCCCCACCTCTCTGGTTTATTTCTCTATGACTTCAAGCAAGTAAATGCATAAAAATTTCTCAGAAAAACTATGGCTCGAATATTCAACAAGTTCATAACCGTCTTTATCTGGCTTCACTTGTTGATTAATACTTTGGAAATTTTTTATTTAAAAAAAAAAGGCACAATCATAGATGATTGTAAGGATCGAGAGGATGAGAAGCTACCAAAACATAGATGGGCTTGACTGGAAAAGTTTAAAACAGAACAAGAAAGTGTGAAATATAAAAATCTTTGTGAGCATAGAGAACTGTTAAATAGTTGCAAAACAAAATAGCCTATGACGTAAAAATGTTGAGATATTTTCATTGCACTTTTTATGTCATGGGTTTGCGTAGGAGCATAGATTGCCCTATTTTGGGAGATAAAGAAGTAGTGCCGGCTGGAAAATAGAAGATGGGTCGATCGGTTGAAGAAGGCATGCTGAGGGCAGAGCAAAAATTCTATCAGTTTAAGTGAGGACAAAAATAGAAAATTGATCAGTTTAAGTAAGGGCAAAATAGAAATTGCGTTAATATAAGTGAAGGCAAAAATGAAATTTAACTTATAAAGATGAAAAAAAAATAAGATTTCATTTGAAACCAACGATTCATGACCACAACTTCCGTGATTTGTGGTCATGATAGCCACTCCTCCAAAACGTGAAATAATACCGCTTGTATCAAAAGGGTTGGCCGCGACGGGCAATAGCACCATTATTGCATGCTATTAACTACCTTGAATAATGCAACAAAAATTAATTCTTTTATCATTTATAAATCATAATATAAATTTTTTTTTTGTTGGTCTTTTAATGTATTTTTATCATAGGGTGTGTTTACGAGTTTGATTTATAAGAAGAAAGGAATGATAGGATTTTACCTTTGTTTACAAATTTTATTTTTTAAGGTGAAAAGACTTTTGGGGGTTTTATTAACTATCTTATCTCTATTAAAATGTTAAAAATATCATTTTTACGTATCTTATAAAATATATTAATTATATTTAATAACTAGTGTAATGAAAAATAAATTTATAAAAATACATTATAAACCCTCAATTTTCTTTTTCTTATCTATTTTATACTCATAAATAAGGGTAAGTTGAAATTTTCTAAACCCCCCTTTTTTTATTATTCCTTTTCTTTTGATATATTTCCTTCCATTTTCCTCATAACTTATGAGCATGCTTGTCTTCTTAACAATTGTCTTTTCTAGGGTTTGAATTTTAGTTCTCTCTTTTTAGTTCCTTCACAATCTTTTCCTTCTTCCATTTCATATCCACCATTAGCTTCTCAAGTTCAAGGTGGTTATGAGGCCCCATATAGATCTTTCCTGGAAACTTGCTTAAAATTAGTAGATGTTTAGAGTTTATTATCTGAGTCAGTCATTTACACTACTGAGATGTGAGATATAATATACAGAGATAAAAAAACTGATGAATACACTGTAAGCAAAACGACTAAAAATATGAATAAATTGCATATAAATATAATTCACATTAATACATTTTTGCTAAGAATTCCTTTTTGAATCCTTCTAAGGATTATAGCATCTTATACCACAAATAGGATTACTGCTAATACAATATACACAATACATATGCCTTTTCATTAGTGAATAATGTGTGTCTTTGAAATTCAGAGTGGGAAGCTAGAGATCAAAGCTATGACTGTTGAAATGGAAGATGGGATGATGGCGTTGTCATGCTGTGTGACCTGATTTCTTAGGCAACACTTGACTGAAGCATTGGAGGGCCACAAAATAAAATACCCACATCAACATGGCGCCAGTTTTTGCAATATGATAGAGATTAGCAGCATCAAAGTGGAGAAAAATGTAACCTTATAATACGATGTCAAGGTGATTCATCATATAACCAAAATCAGATTGAGCGGTATTGATTCAAAACAAGCATGCGCATCTGAATGCATTTTGAAACATGTAAACTTGACCACACACCAGTCCTTTCATGTTTTAAGATTAAGATTTAAAACAAGATAAAAAAAAAAATGACTTCATTAAGACAGTAACGTTCTACAATGGGCCGATTTGAGTTTTGGACCATGATAGTCTTGGGACAAATTTTTCAGTCTTAAAGAGTTGGATCCATCTGCAAATATATTTTGTTATGAAACTCTCAGGTTAGGAAAAAAGCTGGTCCTCCTCTCCTTCCCAACCCGCTGCCGCTACAATGCCACCATCCCACCATTACGTCCACTGCCGAAGCACCTTAATGTTTAGTCATCCCTCCCAAACTTCTTTCTTAAGGTACAAAATATCCGAATGGGAAGGTTGATGCCTCATCAATAACTCGAATCTCCCCACTGTAAAACGCTCCCTCCAACATTAACACCCTCCCGAATTCCTTTGCTGCATTGCATCGGCCACCGACCTACCTTGTCCTCTCATCATCATTACGCCACGCTTTGCACATTTTCTTTGCTTCTCATGCACTTTTGCCCGAGACAGCACCAACATGTTAACTATAAAGCTTTCAATCATTCCTTGTAGAGATGGCAAAACCGGCGCCAAAAGCCCACCAAAAGTGGGATGGGGCGGAATAGGCCGAATTAAGAAGATGAGCTCAATATTCTATCCTATCCTGTTTAAAGGCAGGTTGGCGGGTTGGATCGATAAAAAAATAAAAAATATAAATAAATTTACTTTAATATTTTTTGAGTTAAATTATTTTAAAAATTGGAAAAATAGATTGAATAAAAAATTTACTTAAATAAGATAAAATAAAATGGATTTAATTTAAATACATTATCAGTGTAAAAAACTTTTACACAGATATCTAATTATATATTACCACATCAACAAAAATTTTTGACATAACCACTCACTACTTGAATAGTCATGTAAATGAAATATTTTGATTGAATGACAGTGTAAAAAAATTTTACACTGTCAGTATACTCCAATTAAACTCAAATAAAATAATTAAACTACATAATTTATATCCAAATTTAACTCAAATATAAATATAATAAACTAATTAAGATATATAAATAAATTTATAAATAATAATTAACTATAAATTTATGATATAAACTCTATAATATAAATTTCACAAATTAATAAAAATATAATAATAACATAATTTATAATAAAAATCTATAACTATTTTTTAAAAATACTCTTGAATCTAAACAAAAAAAGTGGCAAACTACCAGACCAACCTGCCCCAGCCCGCCAAAGCCCACGAGTTAGACAGGTTGAGAATTTTTTGTGGGTCAAATATGTCAACCCAACCCATTAGTTTTGAGGAGTTTGACGGGCCAACCTGGTGGGTTGAGCCCGTTTTGCCATCTCTAATTCCTTAGTATCGATTAAATGCTATTAAAGCAGATAATTAAATCTGACAAATTCATTATACCACTTAATCTAGGATCAAAAAATAATTCTTAAATTTTATATCTCGACACCTTTGGGGGCATATACAATTGTACAATCACTAAATCTGCATCATTGATAAAAAAATCCGTGGTAGGGATCCCGGCACCATCATGGTCCTGAAATTAAAACTCCCCATGTAAGTCTTTTCCCATGAGGACATACCTTTAAAATCTGGCCTGGAACCATAACGAATGACAATTGATTTTGCAGCATTGTCCTGACTTGGATTCTTGGTAGCCATGGAGCCATTTTCTTCAATTTTATCAGCCTTTACATTATTGGACTTCTCCCTCATAAAACTTTTCTTTACCCAAATATGCCACAATCCAACCACTAACCCACCAAAGATAACAACACTTGCATCCATGCAGATTACAAACAGTACCCAAATATAAGTGTTAAAACTGGTATTCAGAGAGAGAGAGAGAATCAAGAAAAGAGATCTGTATTATTGATTTTGGCTCAATGGCAATGTGCCAAGAGCCCTAGAAATGGAATAGGATCTGTGTGCCTCTCCCCAATCTCAACCAAAATGACAGACAGCCCTCTCTGATTTCCCAGCACTAGTTATAGGCTACTAACTTCCTAACAGACTCCCTAACTCCCTTAACGCTCCCAACTAACTTTCCCGCCTTTTTTCCCTCCTAGTCCTCCCTCTCTCTGTTCGTATGTACATCAGGAACTGGGCTTTGCAGCCCAATCTCTATTGTGTCTTCTCACATATACATTCTTTACTATGGGAGTCCTAACAATACGCGACATGGCTTTATATAGTAAATATTCAACAATGCTAGTACGATCACAAAGCCAATGGTAGATGAGATGACATAGAGTGCAGACCAAAAATTGTTTCCTGTTCCAACCAAAACAGGCATGCCACAATCGCTAGGCACAGGGCAGAATAAAGACTTCATTGCTTTGTAAACGTGTCCCTCTTCCTGCAGATAATAAAAACCAAATGCCATTAAGTGAAAAAATAAATAAATAAATAATAATAGAGCACTGATAGAAGAAATTAAAGTTTGAAAAGACTTACCAATGGAGGATCTGATATTCTGATTCTTGACCGACACAAATATGTATATCAATATTTTCTTTATCAGAAAACTCGACAGCCATGTTCAAACGTTTTGATGCAATTTCATGGTCTCTCCCCACTGCAGTTCTGTGGAGATATCTACATGTTGGATTTGCTCTCCAACCTCTCCTTGGTGTCAAGCCTAATTGACATATCAACTAAGATTGTCAGCTGCTCACATGAAATATAACAAATAAACACAATAAAACTGCAGTATTATGAACACAATCAATGCCGTGTGCTGTTAGAACAGGGATTTCTGATGCTAGTGATGACAGGAACTACTCCTTCCTCTCTTATCTGCCACTTAAGATTGTTTACAAAAATCAAGAAAGTCATTAAATAACCTCAATTGTAAGTGCAAATAAGTTCATTCGTAAGTTCATTTGATTCAATTATCCTCCATTACGTTACTCAAAATATTATTATCACTCTAAAGACTACGGAGACATAAATAGGGACAAAAATACTTGTAAAAAACAACAGTGATAAAAGAATAAATAAAGGAACCGAAGAGTATTGCTAACTAAGGTCCATTAACCAAAGTGGAGTTAGAGTTATACCACTAATGCAATTTTTGCTTCTTTGGTGCAGAAGGCACAAATACATTATCTTTTAAGTCTTCATTTTTGCTATCAAAAACTTCACAATTCCATAGGGTTGGTTCTTCGTCATCAACTTTTAAACCTTTACCTCCACTTTTTTGACTTGATAGATCATTGCCCAGGGACTTACTAGCATAATCTGCAAAACCCAAAAAAATAAGAAAAACATAGAATCAAACAAAAACACCAAAAATAGGTAGGTGAAAACTGTGATCATTAACGGCAGAAAATATTGGAAAAATCCTAGTCCGTAATCAGTTACTTTTAAGGGGGAAAAATCCATTTAACGAAAATCTATTACAATGGAATTCAAGTAACCATGTGGAATACTTCCAGTTAAAAGAAACCATGCAAAGAACTCTACGGAAAAATTATGGACCAAGGTCACTGTAATGTCATCATAGACAATGGAAAATATCATATTTAAGCACCATGACTCAACAGAGTTTTGTCCATTTCCCTGTTAAGAGTAATATAACCTGACAACTACACCAAGAGAGCTAAACTTACTTATCCAGCCTCACAATAAAAGACAGTCACTGTCATTGTTCGAGTGACAGTGGAAGGCAGCAGTAATGTCAAGTACATGAAAGGATCGAAAGTGATTGAAATATTGCCATAAACTGGACAAACCTGTGATGACTTGTATTCAACCTGAGCATTTTATTACCAAAAAGTCAGAATGTTGTACTTAGTAATGATAACTGGTATGTACTTGAAAATATACCTTGTCAAGCTTTTATAGAAAATCAAGCTCAACAAGATTTGATAGAAATCATGTATGCTTATTGAGAAGTTAAAAAACTCATCAACGTGTACAAACAAATTATTAAATGGGTGACTACAAGTAAAACAAATAGATTTGTATCAATTAATAACCTCAGTCTTCAGGTTTTTCCCTTTCTTTTCTTTTTCCCTTTTTATTTTTTTATTTTTTTTGGTGCCGAAAAGAAGGGGTTGGGGGGTAGTGACACTTGAGATAAGGCTAAAATTTAAGCATTCTACATGATTTTAAGTATTTTACGTAAAGTCACAGAATTAACATTCCACATTCCAGTTGCTTCCATTTCTTTCAGGTACAATTCAATATACTTTTCAGTAATGCACTTTCAAATGAACAAGATAATCAACTAGCACTGCATCATAAAAGAATTCATTAAAATAGAACCAATTTGTCATAAGAAAAAAATTCAAAATTTATTTGAAAAATTAAGTCAGTAAAAAGGTAAACAGAGGAGAGTATACCTACCCACAAGTTCCAAAGAATCAGCAGAAACTTCGAAGGATTGTCAAACCAAATTCCCATGTTGATAATCTCTAGAAAATAGTGACACAACATGATGATTGTATTACTGAAGGGAAAATGGTGGAAGGCAATTTCTAACCACTAGGTTGCAGTCGCACTTTAATAAACCAGAACTGGCATATCTGCATTTGTATTTTCATTATAAGATTTATCCAACGAAGTGCCTAAGGTTTGGTTCTCAAATAGAGTTTCCTTAATGCGGGCAGCCTCACCAGGCATTCCAGCCTTCATAAGACATGAGCTTAAAGTTCTAACAGTAATGTCATCTGGGGAACAACCAGCTCCCAACATCTTGTAAAAGATGCCAATTGCTTCACAATATCTTCCCTTCATACAATGTCCAATAATAAGAATGGTGAACGTTAACTTATCAGGTTTGCAATTCTTCTCCTCCATTTCTAGTACAATTTTATTAGCCTCGTCAACATTCCCAGATTTGCAATATCCGTCAATGACAGGATTGTAGATAAAAGGCTGTGGAACAATGTCAATTTGCTTCAATAGTCTCAAAAGGTCACGAGCTTCTCGTAGTCTATTGCTCTTGCAGAAAGCATTGATTAGAACAGAAAAGGTATACAAATTTGCATATATATTTCTTGCATTCATTTCATGCCAAAGGTCCAAGCCATGGTTCACCTGTCCAATTCGGCAATAACCATCAATTAGTGAAGTGAAAGTCACAACATCAGGGGGACAACCATCAGAGAGCATCTTGTCGTACATGGCTAGAGCAGAAGCCATGTCACCCACCTTAGCAAAGCCATCAATAAGAGCATTAAAAGTAACAGTATTAGGCTTAGCTCCATATCTAACCATTTCATCGAAAAGGGAAGTGCCCTCCTTCATCTTGCTCAATTTGCAATAACCAGATATTATCGATGTATAACTTACAACATCGGGGGTAAAATCAATTTTTAAAGAAACTTCTCTCAGCAGATCTCGTGCTCTATCGACCTCATTAATTCTACATAAACCATGTATAAGAGTGTTATACGTAACTACATCCGGGTAACAACCATAACTTCTCATATCATCGAGAAACTTAAAAGCCTCATCAATCTCCCCGGCTCTACACAAACCTCGCATTAAAACGTTGAAGGTGAAGGTCTCTAGACGACAATGCAATCTCATAAGCTCCCTAAACAGACAAACAGCATCACCTAACTTCTTCTGGTTTACCAATACGTTGAACAAGTTATTATAAACAACAACATTCACGGCGTACTTATTGCAGTGAGCCTCAGCGAGTAACTCCCTCGAAACATCATGCCTGCCCGCGAGTGCATAAGAAGAAACCAAGAATCCAAACAGCCAACTATCAGGAAATTTCCCATCAGACCTCATACAATCATATACAAGCTTCGCCGAATTGTGAAGCCCCGCTTGACAAAGGGACCTCAATAGCACATTGTAAGTCCAGAACGAGTGGGACATTCTCAACCTTTCCCTACTAAAGTGAAAGAACTTCAAGCCCAATGTGGGACTGTTGAGCCTCTTAATAACCTCTAACGCAAGCGAAGGAGTTAAGTGGTGATTAAAATAACCGAGAAACCTGTCCAACGAATTCGAGCGAAGAAAGAGAGTGGAGACAACCTTGACGAACCAAAGGTCAGCTCTAATGGTGGTGAGGCCTTTGTCCTCGAAAGGCAATGGGGCAGATCTTCCGTGAGCAGCGAGGGCGCAACAATGGGCAAGGGCTACCTTGGAAGCTCGAACACCACAAGAAAAAGGGTTTGTGACCATAGTGGTGAGTGATTCGCCCGAGACACTGGGTCACTGGTTGAACCAGAATACAAATACAGGTAAATAAATAAATAAGTAGAATTACATGAAAGAAAAAATATCAAAACTGAAATGAAATTAGACACTGCACTCTCTTACATAATGAGAACATTAATCCAAACCAAAGTGGGGACCTGATGACCAAGAGAGATGAGATGAGATGAGCACGAGTGTCGGTCGGGACAGCCAGCCAGCCGGACGGTGTGGTGAGGCAGATGCGGGGCTGCAGCGGCGGTGGATACAAAAGGAGGAGAAGAGGAAATGAGAAAAGTTCAGGTTGGGTTCAGGGTTTCTTGCTCCAATTTCAATTTTAGGGACTCTCCTGTTTTTTTTTTTCAAATAATTTTAATTTTAATTTTAATTTTAGTCTGTCGAATTGAGATTGGGTAATGGTTTATGGATTGCATGGACATCACTCATGTGATACGGGCTGCAACATCGAAGATTGGGTTTGGGTACCCATAAATTTGAAAACGAAAAAAAAAAAGATATTTAAACTTTTAGAGCAATAATATGGTTAATGGGCTGAATTAGAATTGATTTAAACAAGGCAAGATATTTTAACTTTGGCCCACCTAATTTTGGCCGTGACTGGATTGGTTCGATGGATTTGCACCATTTTCGTGGCCTTAAGCAATAATATGTAGTAGTAATGATAATTAATCCTAATATTATACCATTTTTTCATATGTTTTATCTCTATTTTTACATAATAAAAAATTACTTAATTTCTCGATCTATGAATATAGAACTTACAATTAAATTTTTTCACTTTCTATAAATTTATGTAATAATTAAAATTACTGAAACAATTCTCCCCCTTTGACTAATGTAGATTTATGTTAAGTTTGAAGAAAATCAATCAAATATATAACTATTTTATTTCTAGTCAACATACTATATTATTATGAGTTTAATTGGAGTATACTAACAGTGTAAAATTTTTTTACACTGTCATCCAATCAAAATATTCTATTTGCATGACCATTCAAGTAGTGGGTGGTTATGTCAAAGACTTTTGCTGATGTGGCAATATATGATTGGATATCTGTGTAAAAGTTTTTTATACTGATAGTGTATTCAAATTAAATTTTATTATTATTTATAAAATTTATTTGAACTTATTATTAATCTTAACTTTTAGAGTGAAAACATTGATCAATAATGATAAATGCAAATTTCTTAAATGTCGTGAAAACTATGGTAGAAGGATCTCAACTTTGGGTGTAAAATGATTTAAGGGTCTTAGCTTTTTATTGTTCTAATTAAGGACTTCAATGTAATTAGTTCAATTAGAATACAATTGGCACTAGAAAATGTCACCCAGCCATTAAAAAATGCCATCTAGGCATAAGAAAATGCCAACAATGTATGGTTTGTCAGAGACATCTCCATTTTGTTTGAATGGCAGTTCATGATTGACCATATTCCCTTCATAATTGGAATGATTAACCCTTGATCCATAATAGACTTACTCTGGTTTGAATCGAAATCCAACCCATTATTTTCTGTACCAAATGATGAGTCAGGTGAACTACCCCTTGAACACATTTGTTGATCCCCAAAATTAAGACCAATAATGTCTTTGCCAATTAAGGATCAAAGAAACCAGAAGAAAATGTAGTCTTCAACAATAGAAAAACATCATCCCACACAACATGCCAAAAAGGCTTAAAGAAGTTAGCATGGAAGCCATTTGGTTCAAGTGCCTTAAAAGAATGCATACCCATAACCACCTTGGTTGCTTCTTCCATCATAACTAGAGCTAACAAATTATTGCACTCATCTTTATTAAGTGTAGGCATTTGCACACTACTACACTACTAGAGATCAGGTTGGTTATCCGAATAAAACAAACCTTTATAGAAATTAATTACCTCACGTTGCAATAGCTCCTAATCTATGCACCAAGCTCTGCCCTCTACAAATAGTCCATTAATCCTGTTTCTTCTTCTCCTAACAATTGTTTGGGTGTGGAAAATTTTGGTGTTTCTATCCCTGAACTGGACCCAATTCTCCTTAGACTTTTAGTACCAGAAAATTTCCTCCTGTGCCAACACTTCTTTATATTCTTTCCTCAATTCTAGCTCCAGCTGTTTCAGATAAACAGAGTGCCCACACTCCAAATTTCTCTGAATCCCCATAATTCTATCTTCAAGAGCTTCTTTTCTCTTCAAAATATGACAAAAACTTCCATATTAAATTTTTTAGAAGCATCTTGAACTTTTTGAAGGTAATACCCCACATCACCACCCTTACCACCCACCCAAGCTTCTTGAACAAGAAGGGTATAATCAAAATGCATCACCCTGCCACTTGAAAGCGAAACGGTCGATCTCTATGCACCCCTTGATCACATCCAAAATGCAATAAGATTGGCGCATGGTTAGAATGTAAAATTATTTATATTTTGTAAATTTTAAATTTATAATTCTTTATTTGCAATTATGATTATCTATTATTTTTAAAAGAATTAAATCTAAAAAATACAATAATATAAAAATAAGCTTAAGATGGGATATTTAAAAAAAAAAGAAAAAGAAAAAATGAAATTAGCTTAAGTAAAACAATAAAAGTGTCATGCAAGAACTCCATCACAGAAGGAGTGCAACAAACTACGACTCTATGCTCGATCTTCACGCAAAGCTCCAATTTTGGTCTCTTTAGATTGCATTTCCACTGCAATCATTTTCCTAATCCAAACATACAAGAATTTTTATTCTTATCTTTTTCTTTCTGGGTTCTTAGAATCAAAGGGGAATTTTATCCAAGTTAAAATTCCTAAATGGCTTCTTTGATCCCTCATTGGTGGAGACATTATTGGTTTATGTAAATGACCATGGCTCCACTCCTATGTAGGAAGATAGTAATCACATTAAAATGGAAGACAAAAAAAAAAAAAAAAAACAAACAAATATTTCTATAAATTTGTAGGCTACCCATAATTCAACATACTAGTACTAAGATTTCCATGAAAATAGTTCACATGTAAAAATTATTCTCAAATCCTTTCACTTAAGCCTTGTACAAGTACTCATATCTTTTTCCAAACTAGGGTGCATTTGTTTCAAAATTTGAAAAAAAATAATTTTGAAACTTGAATATCATCTATAACTGAAAAAGTTGAAAATTGATTTTTTTTTCACAAGCTACTATTTCCAGCTTCTACAAAAAAGTTAAAAACAGATTTTTTTGATATTCTTATTTTTTAAAAAAATTTATTTTTGTCCAAAAAATCCCAAATAAACACACCATTATTTTCATTATTTTCCGACTAATCTTGAAGAAAATAGCGAAATGATCCCTGTGCAAGAAATGCATTAATTTACTAGAGGAACTAGGAATAAAACTTTCAAGGAGCCAAATCCACCTCCTCTAAAAAACAAAACCAAAGAAAAAAAGGAAAGAAAAATTACAATAGTGGACATTCAAAGCAAATATTCAAGAAAAATATGAAATTTTAAGGGGGGTTAAACTTTTGTTTTACAAAAACAAAATTGATAAAAATGCAAATGAAACCAAAGGCTACAAGTGTCACACTTAGAAAGATGTGATGAAATGGAAGGGTGCGTGGACTACATGGAAAAGGAAGGGACGGAATGGGAAAGAGTTGCCTTTCCTATGTTTAGATGATTAATGAGAAGAGAAAAGTGAAGGTAAAAGGTTGTAACTGTAAAATTTAAATTTATCCCCCGAAAGAAAAACGGCAATTGAATTTATTGAGGGTAAAATAGTTAGGTTTTACACAAAAGCAAAGATATTCCCCCTCATCGCCCCTAAATAGAAAAGGTAGGGAATAAAAAGTGACTGATTTATGCAATATTTGGATGTGAAGTAAGGAAAAAGATGGGAAGGGAAAAGTGACCTAAACCTTTGCTTGGCAAAATTTTTGGGGAAGGGAGGGGAGGATGTGTTTCCCTTTAAGGCTCCAATATTCTTCTCCCTCAAATGGAAGAAGAGGAAAAAAAAGAAGGGGGATTGACTAATGGTTTTGTATCAAATAAAATAGAGGGAAGTAACTCTCATTCAATTTACTTTAACTCCAAAACAAGGAAGAGAATTCTACTAATTTCCTAACTTAAACATCCAAATAAGATGAAGTAACTCTCCCTCTCTTCCTCTTCGCTCAAAAACTTCCAAATATAGCATTAAGGTGATGGGAGGTAATGGTTCTCCTCACATTCACTTCAAGTTCATAAATTCTTAATGTCCCTAACTAGGGGAATTATTCTGTTCCCCTCCATCCTTCTCATTATTCCTCATCAAAACAAACTCTAAGAATGCCCCAAAAATAAAAGAGAAAGAGAAAAAGGGGACTCTTAAGGGATTTTGTCAACTTCAAGGTATGATGGGGTTCCCATAATAGTTCCTCCACTAGCATCAAACCAACCTAGCAATTTGCTATTGCATCTAGCTCTTGACAATTTATAAAAAGAAAGCATACGATCTTACCAAATTCTTCCTTCAACTTTCTTTTATGGCATTTGCCAAGAAAAATAGTTCCATTATAAAGAGGCCAGGTAACCTTGCATCCAAAAGAGTACCATTAGCAAGATAAAATTGGAGCAATTTAATTAACCAAACAAATAGGGTGGGGGTGAGTTTTTTTTTTTTTTAAAGATAAAAAGGACTTATAAATTCATTTAATATATCATGTGGCTTCTCAAACATCTTCCCATGCATTTTCAAATATTCATCAAACTTTGGACCATCCTGCCAACGAAAGACATCCCAAAGAACTCCAGGATGTGGTTTCTTAGAGACATCTCCATTTTGTTTGAATGGAAGTTCATGATTGACCATATTCCCTTCAAATTTAGAATGATTTTCAAACCCTTGATCCATAATAGACTTACTCTGGTTTGAATCCAAATCCAGCCCATTATTTTCTGTACCAAATGATGAGTTAGGTGAACTCCCTCTTGAACACATTCCTATAGTTAATAGAAACAACTATGGGCATAAATGAAATCACCAGCAATTAAATGCTAGCACTGAAGTGTAATACGAGGGTTAAGGAACTTTCAAAATTCAAACATTAATTCAGAAATTTAAATAGGAAAATTTATTGCAAATGTAATAACAATGATGAAAGCTACCACGTAATATTATCAGTAGCTTACTGAGTGGGCAGTCATCACTAGGAAATTTACAGTTAAGACAACATCCGTTAAAGGCCATCCTACAAATCCCACACGTTTCGTCTTGGGCATCCTAAGCCCGTGAAGCAACAGCATGCCATCTATATCTGACAAAAGGGAATGCAGACATTTAGCATGTAGGATGTGCTTAATTTAAAAGAAAATAAAAAGACAAAATGATAAAGGTTGGGTGCTAACAATTTGGAATTAAAAATTTTACATTTACTTGGTACAACATAAATCCGAATGAATTGCAAGTGAAATCCAGAAGAAAATAAAAAGATAGAAAAAGAGAGGCTGAGTGCTAATAATTTGGAATAAAAATTTTTAAATTCACTTGGTACAACATAAATCTGGAGGAATTGAAAGTAAAATCCAACACAGTTTCACACCAAATCTATAATTTTCTCTCCATCTATAGTATAATTGTTAGTAGAAAATTATTTTCACCTACTTTTGTCCTTATAACAAGCACCACAAATTAAAATTCAAAAACTTTCCACTCCACTTCATTTTCATGCTTTCTCCTTTCTTTTTCAACCTTTTTTTCTGCCAAGCAATTGAAAATGCAATGCAACTTATCATAACTGCAAACAAATTATATTGAGCCCAAACTTTCCCTGAAAAAAATCTCAAACAAGCATCAAGGGTTAAAACTGAAATCATGGCACTTCCGTCCAACTTCATTTTCGCCCCTATTGTAACACCCTAGCATGAGCTGTGGTTACCTGTCGATACCGGAGCCTGAAAAATTCTGAGTCTGAACCCTATACCTCCTTGGAAGGTTATAGATTTGAGGCATTTTCTTTAGATCAAAAGTCTCGGTAATGGTTCTCTAGATATTAATGAGTTGAAGAGGGATTTTTAATGAATTTTAGGGAATGGATAATCCTTTCGTTTTCAACCCTCAAGTTCATAAAAACGCAAGTTTTCGAAGAATTGTACTAAAACCCAAAAGTTGGATTCTGATTTCCTAAGAATTTTGAATTTTTAGATATTTTTATTGAATCCAAATGGCGGGTATTTCCTTCTTTATATTTATATTTTAAAATTAATAGAGAGTAAAGTTAAAAGGGACATTAACTTTAAATACGTCTGTGCCATATCTTGGACTTGGGAAAGGACTGCAGAAGGAGGGAACCAAGTTTTTGGAGTTGGTAATCGATTACAGAGGACCTGTAATCGATTACAATCCTCTATGTATACCATAGGTTAAAATTTTTTCATGTAATAATCGATTACCAGCTCTTTGGCTATGGTAATCGATTACTAGCGCCCGGACGCGTCCCACGTCCTCATTTTCAAATTTCCTTTCTCTCTCTACCCTCAAAACTCTCTCCCTTCTCTCTAAAACCCATTTCTCTTCAATCCCCACTCAATCTTTCAACTTTTCCTTCCAAACTTCATCAAATTACATTCCTTTCACTCTCATAATAACAATTTCACTTTTAATCTTCATTCTTCTTCAAATCCCCAACCACACCGTTGGTGGGTCTTGGTGCTTGGAGTAGATGTTATTAAGGTTCCTCAATTTCTCCTCTTCATTCTCTATCTCCAAAGGTACTTTCTAACGCTTTCCCTCTTTCTTGTCTTAAGAATACAGATTATTTACTCTATAGTGAGTTCATAGAGAAACCTAGGTTAGAGAATTGGAGATTTTCATTTCTGAGAACACATTAGGTTCATTCTTAGTTTCAATGATCACTATTGAATTAGATTGTCAAAATTGTAATGATAGATTTCATTGGAGGCTCGGTTCTTGGTTCCAGCATGTCGTGGGATTAGGACTCCGCTATTGGATTTAAGTTTGTGAGTTGATAGTTGTCCCTGACTTGTTTTCTAGTATATCTATTTGATTTATATATATGCAAATGAATTAGTAAGTTTTATGTGGATAATTATCTACTTCTCTTATGCATGTTTTATTCAAATTGACACATGAGACAATGAAAGGATTTTGGGTGAATTTCTGAACATGTGTATATATACATTAGACACCTATGGCATTATATGAATTTTCAAAGCATGATTTTGTCAAAGCTTTTGACTTCCTTAAACAATATGATTTAAGCTTTATAATCTTACGAGACTCTGAATAATGTTTTTATAAGAAAAAGGAACGACTGGATTTTTGTGAAACCTTTGATAAATGTTATGTGAGATGGTAAAGGAAAGACTTAGGAAAGTCTAGGCCAGGATCTGTAGGCTAATGGCAGTAGGCGTTAGCCCTGGGTGCACCTAGGATGATGGATTTTACAGCCACTCAAGGGAGTGGTGTGTGCCTGATACTCACGGCCATACATATAGTGTGGTGCATGCCTGATATTACCGGCCACTAAAAGAGTGGTGCATACCTAATTACGGGATTCACACGAAGGAAGGGTCACCTAAGTGTGATTCCTGCCTATTTATCCTGGAATAGATGGACTCTATGTTTTTGAAAAAGAAAACTTGGAAAACATTTGATTAAGAGTTCTATTTTGGTTTTATTATACATATTATTGCATTATCTTAATATCTATTTAATAATTATGATTTGTACATTATCTCATATGGGTTAAGGATACTTTATCTCTCACTAAGTTTCATAAACTCACCTTGTTATTTCTTTCTCTTTTTCAGATACAGATGTTCAAGTAGAATTTATCCTTCATTCCCCCATAGTGGGATTCCGAGTTTTGGTGGTTGAGCCTTTCTCTATTCAAGGGTATTTTGTGAATATTTATGTATGAGAATTCTTAGATTTTGTAGCTCCATATTACTATAGGCAGGGTCCAACCCTTGCTAGTATATTAATGTGAATGTTAGACTAAATTGATTATTATGTGTTTGATTCTGAATTGAATATGAAAATGTTCTGTAACCTTCTGTATTGGTTTATAAATATATATATGATGAGATTGATGTGCTTGTAAATAATTTTATTATGTGCTGAGGGGTGCATTTTGAGAATACCTGGATCCCCGATAGAAGAGTGTGTTTATTAATGTTGCAAGTGACCTTTTGTAATTGGAAAATATCCTAATTATAAAGGGGACTTTGTCAAAATTTTTATAAAAATTTTGTGGTGGAAGGCTTGGTAGGGACTTGTCCCTATGCGCCGATCACGACTCGGGTTTAGGTCGTGACACCTATACCAAATATTCCACCTTTTCTAACAAGCATAACCTCAATTATTCAAAAGATATGTTAACCAAACAACCCATAAAGCCTCAACCTAGGAGTTATGTGAAAGACAAAATTAAATTAATAACAAGTTTATCATTGTATAAAGTTATGTTAAAGATAGAAAACGAGAACATACTCTTTACAACATCATGAAGCATGTCAAATACAAAAGGCATAAAAATAAAACAATTGAAAGATAAAAATAGAAAATGAAGAATAATGAGCTACATGACAAGAAGAACGGATTTGTGAGAAAGATACGCAATATCTTGACTTTCATCTCTATCCCTGCAATAACAAATAGATTACAAGGGTAGGGTTTAGCGTGAATGCGAGCTTAGAAGGGTTAGAAATTTCAAAGGGAAATGGGGTCTTCAATAAAAGTGTGTCACTATAATATTGAATGTGAATTATTAGATTAGACAGATAGCATTTGATGACATGAGGTTATTTTTTTAGGCTTTTTTTTTTATTCAAGGTTTTAACCATGTTTGGAAACATAATGATAAAATTCAACCCTTTGATCAATTTAGCAAAGGCACAAGGTCACTAGTTCTAGGGGTGTTCACACGTCACGTTGGGTCGGGTTGAAGGGAAAAAAGGACCCAACCCAGTTAATTAAGATCAAGTTGGGTTGCGTTAGTTTTCTAAATTTTTAACACTTAGCTTGAACCAACCCAACCTAATCTTTCATGGGTTGGATCGAGTTAGGTAATCGGGTTACATCTCTTTAATTAAAAAAAAAATAGTGGAAAAGGGAACTCTAATCAAATTTGGAATCTTCTTCAATCTAAAAATAAAAAAAATAAAAAAAATAGGACAAAAGTTGCACAAATTTGAACTAGATTGAAGTTCTCCTTCAATCTAATACACCAAATCACCAATAGCAGCATACTAAAAATTAAAAAGACATAATATAGAATAATAACATAATCAAAAAATTTCAAGTAAAAAAAAATGTATCGCTCTAATTCATAGTCAACATCCAACCTATCACTTAGATGAACAAAAGAATTTTTTCCCAAAAACATAAAAAAAAGAACAAGGGAAGAAACAACATTTAGCAAATAGAGATAGACAACAAGAGAGAGAGAGAGAGAAAGAGAGAGAGAGACAACGATGTGCTACCAGTAACCACTAGTGACGGCAGATGTGGAACCGGATAGGGACGGATACAACGAACTTGGAAATAAAGGGCACGAATGGGTGTATGCAAGATGACCAAAAAGCTCTGTTGCTCACGCTTGGAACCAAGAAGCAAATGCGATCATTGGAGTGGCATGCAGGGATGATGAAGGTTGAAGGATGAGGCATAGTCGGCCTGAAAGTTAGGAGAGTTAGGGGTTTCTTCAGAGAAAAAGGAAGGGTTGGGAATGACATTTGAATTTTGGGGCGAGGGCTAGGGAGTGATTGTGTAATGTAATGTTGAAAAAAAAAATCAGCAATAACAACAAAATTTGGGGATTTGAGTCTACAAGTCAGGTAACGGGTATGATTTTCATACCCTGATGCCTGACATAATCCATATTTTGCCTTTCCCAAGTTTAGATGATTAATGAGTGGAGAAAAGTGAAGGTAAAAGGTTGTAACTGTCAAATTTAATCTTATCCCCCTAAAAAAAATGGCAACTGAATTTATCAAGACTCAAATAGTCAAGTTTTAAACAAAAGCAAAGGTATTCCCCCTTATTGCCCCTAAATAGAAAAGGTAAGGAACAAAAAGTGATTGTTTTATGCAATATTTGGATGTGAGATAAGGAAGGGGATGGGAAGGGAAAAGTGACTTAAACCTTTGCTTGGTGTAACGTCCGAAAACTCTTGTCATTTTTTGTAACGTCCAAAAAATTTTACTCATTTTTAATCGAGTTGTTCAATTTTTAGCAATTAATTAGGATTAATTAGAATTCAATCAAGTATTTACTCAAAGCCAATTAAGTAACATTTAGAAGAATTAACCTTGAGGAAATTAAATTAAAATCATAGGAAACCACCTAGGAATTTTCTAAAACCGGTTTACCGATTTAAGAGAAATCGGTAAGATTTTGGTATTTTAAATTGTCAAAACCGGATCAATAGAAATTATACTATAAGAGCCTTAGGATGGATGGCCAAGATTTAGCCATCTCATCCATGTATGTGGTGCCACAAAATCTGCCCAAAAGTGGGCAGCTCTAGCAAATTGAAGAAGGAGTAGGAATCCACCAATCATGCAACAACTTGCTTCAAAAGTCTTGAGAAAATTCCTTCCTTCTCCCTTGGTAATTTCGGCCAGCATAAAGAGCTGAACACTCTCCATTCCTCTTCCATACACACTCATCTCCACTCTGTCTTCAACCTCTCTTCAAGTCTCATCAAGAGTTGCTTCCATCTAAGACATCAAATCAACAAGAATTCAACTAAATAAGGTAAGAATCTTAACTTCCTTCTTCTTTTCTTTGATTTGGGGCTGCCTAGGTTCCCTGGTTTCCAAGATTATGATGTTGTGAGGTAAGGAGAGGATGATTTAAGGTTGGTTTTAGGTGAATATGTGACTTTGAATTGAAGATTTGATGGTTTAATTTAAGGAAAACATGAATTCAAGAAGAGTCCAAGAAGCTGTTAGGGTTTTTCCTCAATGGTCCGTACGGCGGAGTGTATGACTTAGTCTACAACTATTTAAATTTGATGAATCTATTTTTATATGAAACTAGACATTCAGGGCTTTCCATACATATAAATTATAAGGCCATTGGATTTGTATAGAATTAGTTATGAATTTTTGAAGTTTGACCTAGAAATCTGGATTCTCATCTAGGCAGTATAAGTTAAGAAGGGTGTAACTCACCCTACACAACTCTAAATTGAGTGAAACTAGCGTTGTTTGAAAGCTAACATATAGGAACATCTCATAAAAATTTCAAAGTCAGATTCTTTGCCAATTATTCCCAGCATATCAATGAAGTTATTTTAAGTTCAAACTAGGCTGGAACAGGGTAGTCCATTAAGGTCATGTTACGGGGCTTATATCTCAAAATATATTCATGCAAATAATATGAAACTTATTTCATTTGAAAGCTTGTTCTGTTAGCTTTAAGGTGGTATAAATTTAGTATGATTTCATCTAGATTTCTATTTTTAGTGAATTTTCTTTTATAAGAGTGTACTTCTGGCTAAGTTCAAGGCAGTTTGAGGTAAAATACTAATAACTAGAGTTACACAAATCAAAATGAGATGGGACTAAAAGAGTTGGATATTAGACATGTAGAACTATAGCATATCCAAAACTTAGGTCTAGATGAGTTAAGTAGAAAAAATGGTGAACTTTACAAAAATCGGGCAGAATTGATATAGAAGGTAGAACTGAACATAAGGGTCCAATCCCTACATAATTGACATTATTGTGATATGTTTGCTACTTTATTTTGAACTTTTGCTTGATTGGTTTTACTGGTAGCTTGGCACTATTCACAGGAAAACAGACTCGATCCGTTATGCTGCTGAATTTCCGGCAGAAATTAGTAATAGTTCTAAATGTTGATGTATTAATATTGTTATGCAACATGTATGAATACTAGGCAGGTATTATTATTTGAGAATAAGGTACGAAGCCTATGTATTTCTGATTCTATGATAAAAGATATGATAATGAGTCCATATTCCAAAGGAACGTGACATGGCAATCACGCTCTAACGGGGTATGACATGGCAATCATACTCTGGATTGTGGCATAATAATCCCACCCCCTAAGGAATGTGACATAGTGATCACACCCCGATGGAGTACGACATGGCGATCATACTCTGGGGCATGGCAAAATGAATATATTTTTAAGGAGTGTGACATGGTGATCACACCTCGAGAGAGTATGATATGGCGATCGTACTCTGGAATATGTATGACAAGTAAGGAAGATAAAGAAGGAAAAAAAATTATGTATATCTACATAAATTTAAGTATAAGTAAAGACAGTGCAGATTTCAAGTTTTCAGTATATTGGTATTATTATATTTTAATACGTTACAGTTATTATTCATAGTATGATTCATGACTTTATCGTGTATTGGCTCTCCTAAATGACAAGTGCATGAATAAAATGGACTCTGCTTCGAACAATATGTTTTCGAACTATAAAATTAAACAGTTTATATAACATGTCCACCTTTTTCATAATAAATCGAAGCAGTTGGAAATAATAATGATGACACCGTATAAAATTTCTTAGTGAATCCTACTGAGAATTTAAAATTCTCACTCTTATTTTCGTGTTATCTCCAAATAATTGAAGAAGTTTCAAAGACGGCTGAAGTTGCTGTCAGATAAGGTTCGCTCAGGTAATAGTAACAACTCCAGGGTGTAATATTATGACTTAAGCATAGTACTGTACAGAGGAGGACATTACATTTTTAATCAATTTGTTCAATTTTATCAAATAAGTGAGATTAATTAGAAATCAATTATATATTTATTTAGAGCAAATTAAGTATCAATTAGAGATATTAGGCTTATGAATAACTAAAATAGCAACATAGAAAACTTCAAAAAATTGTTCAAAATCGTTTTGCCGATTTGAAGGAAATTAGGTATTTTATGCTACTAGCACCCGATTAATCAAATTTCACCTTCAAGACCCAAAAATGACTGGCTAAAATTTAGCCACTCTCACCATGGTTTGGGCACCCAATTGCTGCCCCAAAAGAGGTGGAGTTTAGCTTTATTTTAGCCACCTACTTCTCCTCCAATCAAATGCTAGAATTCCAACTACTCAAGCTTTATAGAAAAAAAAAACTCCCCTTTTGGCTCTCCTTTGGACATTCCCTGTTCTTCACCCTTTTCTCCATTTATTCTTCTTTCAAAGTATTCCTTCTTCTCTCCATCTCAAGCTCCATAAACTCTTGAATCCTAAAACATAAACTAGCTAGGCTAATTACTTCAAAATCAAGGTGGGATTCACATGCTTGGTTTTGTTTTCTTGAATTGATGATGAATAGAGAATTTTCTTCTACTCATATAACTTATAATCTATGGTGATGATGTGATGATTTATTGTTGATCTAGTATATGTTTGCTTAGTTTAGATTGAAACTTACATAAGAAACACAAAAAGAGCCAAAATAGAATTTTGAAATTCATTGAAATCCCTAGGCCTCCATACTTTTGAACTATATAGACTCTCATCTAGCCATTAGAAATTAATGAAATTATTTTTATGTTAAACTAGACATTTAGACTTTCCAAACATATAAATTATGAGGCCATTGGAATAGTATTAAGGAAGATATGAATTTTTGAAATTTACTCAGGAATCGTGTGTTCTATTCTAGATAGTACAGGTTGTGAAGGGTATAGCTCACCCTATACAATTCAAAATTGAGTAAAACCAATTTTGATAGGAAGCTAACACATATGGAAATATCCCATAAAAATTTCAGGTTTAGATTCCAACCGAGTTGTTTCCAGTAATTCATGAAATTTGCCCTAAGTTCCAACTAGGCTGTAGATTTCCCAACTTCAAATCGAGTTCTACTTACTTAAATAAGGTGAAATTTATTGGATATAAAAATTGAATCAATAAGCTTTAAAATGACATAGGTTTTGTGAGAAATCAAGTATATTTCAATTTTTAGTGGATTTTTACTTTCGAAGGTGCAAATCTACCTAGCTATAGGGCAAGTCGAAGTAAATCCTCAATAATTGGAGCTATACTTATCAAAATCAAATGGAACCAAAGAGATTAGATAGCATATTATCATATCTAGAATTCAGGTCCAAAGGAGTTAAACAGAATTTATGGTGTAATTTCTAAAATCAGGCAGAACTGGAAATGTAGGCAAGAACTCACAACCCAAGTATAAAGGTTGTAGCTTTTATATTGATATTGAGAAATTGATGCACTATTGTGATTTTTTGAATGATTGATTGTCTGATTATTGACACTATTTACGGGGAAGCGGACATGATCCGTTATGCTGCCAAAATTTCGGTAGAAGTTACACGTAACTCATGATGTACAAGTACATATATGTGCTATTTAAGGTAAGGTACTTTTGAGTATGAAAGTTTAAGTGTTATATGAATTCCATATCACTTGGGCCTGCCTCGGATTAAAGTTAAGGGGAATAGGTTGGTGGGAAAGTTGGGGAAAGCAAACCTAGCATTCCTATATAGGAATGAGCTCGGTCTTGAGAAGTAGACTATTATCAAGGAGTTATGCAGCCAAAAACTCCTAGGGAACTAAGTGTGGAAAAGTGTAAATCATATGAGTTAAAGAATCACTAAAGCTAAGTGCATTTCACTGCCATTCATGCATTCACATGGTTTTGTTCATTAATGCTGAGCTGAATGCATTGTTATATGTATATCCCTTGTAATTATATTCTTGTTTATATTGTGGTTAGTACACAAATCATGCTAGGAATATGTTTCTGTTTCTACTTCTTGTGATTTTAAGTAAAATTAAGTCTTGCTTCGGGTTATGTTCTTTTTAACATTAATTGAATAGAATATCTTAGCTATGTTACACTTGTTTTTAATAAAAGCCGAAGCAACTGAGGATGAGTGCGATGTCAACATAGCATAGTTTAGAATCCTATTGAGAATATCATCAAATTCTCACTCTGCTGTATATTTCTATCTCATTCTCAGACCATGAACTTGGAGGTGACCTTCACCTTTTTTGTCGAGCTACCTAATCTCCAGATTCACTATGATCCCCTGCTTGACTCTATGTACATCCTTGATACTTGTCATTTTCGCTTGTACATGTTCTCTCATAGGTACGGGTGTTCAAATCCAATCAAAACCGCTTAATCAATCCAATCCAAACCGAAAATCGATCAAAACTGTAAAGATTGGATTGGATATTATTTTTCATAAACCATTTGAATCGGATCAGATTTCAGATTTAATTTTCAAAACCGATCCAATCCAATCCAATCAAAACCAAATAATACCATCTAATATAATTTTTTATTTTTTATTTTGTACTTTTACTTATAGTAATTTTAATTTATAACGTAATTTTTTATATTTGTATGTCATTTTCATTTAAATACCATATTATGCATATTATATTAGTCATTTTTATTTTTATTTTTATTGATTTATTTTATTAATTTAAGTTACTTTATATTTATAATATTCTATGCATAAGATTTTCTTTTATAAAAAATCGATTAAACTGATCCAATCAAAACTGCAAAAGATTGGTTCGGATTTAAAATCTAAACTAAACAAATCCAATCTAAACCACTATATATTTTATTTTTTGCATTGGATGAATTTTTTGCTTAAAACTGATCCAAACCACACCGTGAACACCCCTACTCATAGGGACTTCGTTGTTCCTCTCCACTACTCGTTGTTTGATCCATTCGCGCCTTACATAGCCATCCCTCTGCACATGGTTTAGCCAGCTCCAGCACCAGCACCCCTGCCAACACCTGCTTCACCTCCACCAAAAATGGTACCCGTTATCTTGTCTGACAGCGACCCGTCTGAGGAGGCGGCTTCCTCACCTTCCTTTTCTAGTTTAGATGGCGACAGCTATGCCCCGGCCAGCCCTGACATGGCCAACGGATTCCTTTCTTCGAAATTCGGTTAGATGAGATCCTCAGCCAGCAAATGCACGTGTACAATGTGACCCTCTGTTGATGGTGATGAGACTTGGGCCACAAATCTAAGTTTCTTTTGGGGCTATGTAGGTCTACACTTCATGAGTACAGGTCGATCTATTTTTTGTAATGGCCCAACATTATTGTACCTACAGTGTTTATATAGATATGAGTCTAAACTCAACACTTATGTATATATGCTAAGTAAGGTTCCATGGATATATGATACTATTTCCATTCAACTTATTTGTTTTTTATTAGTATGCTGCACTACACTGAAGGTGTTTATAACATTCACGAGTAGCAAAAAAAAAAAATAATAATAATAATAATAAAATAAATAAATGAATTAATAACAATAGATATTTTGATATCGAAATGGTGAAACGTCAATGAATTAAGATTAATCGATATAAGAGATAATCACACGTAACAGACCATCGGGTAAAATATTATGACTTAAGCATAGTATTATATTTGGTAGGATATTACATCCTTCGCCTAAGCGACCTTCTAGCTTACCTAAGCCATCTAATCTTAATGCCTACACTAACCTCAACCCAATCTCTCTTGCCTTAAGAGAGTGTATTTAGATTGCACTTTGGAAGACTTGTGTTTCGCCATTTCCACATATGCGAGAAAGAATATGTTCTCCAAACGGAAGGAACATTTGAAGCGGAAGGGAAGACAAAAGGTGTGATTGGAATAGGAATAGACACTATTTAATAAACTATAGATAAATATGATATTCCTAAAGGCCTCTTGTGTAACGTCCCGATTTCCGACCTCCTTACACACAGTTTCCGATTTCCGACTTCGTTACCTGCCAACCTTACCGACTTTCGACTTCATTTCACCGAAATGGTCACAGCTCCAGCCTCCGACTTCATCTCCAAATCCCAAATGAAATGGCATAACTTACGATTTCCGATCTTAAGTTTCAAACATAAAGGATACGATTTCCGACTTCATCTTTGAATTTCAATAGGATATTATTTCCGAGTTCCGAATTCATCTGCATGTCCTTCCCGACTTTCGACTTCATCTTCCAACTTCACATAAAATGGATTATATTCGACTTCCGAGCTCGTCTACAAGTGTCAGCATAGTTTACCGATTTCCAACTTAACCTTCAAGTCCGAACAACATGAACGTGATTCACCGGTATCCGAATTCATGTCTCAAAGACATTATACCCAGTTTCCGATCTTATCAAATATAAGATACCGACTTCCGGGTTTAAGTACTTGGGTTTGGAAATGTGATTCGAATCACCCGAGTTCCGACCTTAAGCATCCTTATTCCGACCTCAGACCTCATGCTTCATCCGACCTTAGAAGTTATAGTTTAACACAATGATACAAGCACCGAACTCCGAGTTTAATGTAACGAGTTCCGGCCTTGGAGTTGAACTCAATTAGAATGGACCCCAAGTTCCGATATTCGAGCTTATTACAAGGAGTTCCGACTTTGAACTGGTAGCTCCGAGATCATTTGACATGACTTCCGACCTCCGACCTTGATTCTAAGTCTCGAAATAAACCAGACAAGATTTCCTCAAGTCACAAACAAGATGGTACGAGTTCCGACATCCGACTTCAGCCCCAAGCAATGTAAAAGGTCACGAGTTCCGACTTCAAGTATTATGGAGAATATTTCCGATTTCAGGTTGAACGAAAGTGTATCCCACTTTTGGGATGACGTGGAGAGCAGTTTGGCCACAAGAGTGAGAGATATGGCCGAACTTCAATCACAAAATTTCAACCAATCAACACTCACAATCCCAACTACCTCCATGTATTTAAGTCAAACTTCTATTCTCATTTGAGGTTGATTTATGCCTCCTTCTCTTCCACTTGCTCCAGCCTTCTTCTTCTCTTCCCCTCTCAATTTACTCTATTAAATCTCCAAGCTTTGTCAAGGTTCCAGCAATCCAAACTCAAATTCAGCAGGGTCATTCTCCAAAGAGGTAGGATTCTACTTCTATTCTTGAAATTTCTTGTACTATGGTGGTATTGAATTGTGCTTTTCTTTATGTATTGGATGATATATTGGATGTATATGATGGATTATGATAGGATTAATAGGAAATCTTGAATTGAAATTATGGTTAGAAGAGAAAATTAGAAGGAGAGAAGAATCAGGATGCTGTCTTGGTGAGGAATTCCACGGCAGTTCGTACGACGGAGTGTACAGCGCTGCCTACAGCCTGGTAAATCCGATAAAATCATTTTTAGATGAAAGTATACATCTAGGGATTTCCATACATATATCATATAAGGTTATTGGATTAGTATTGAGAGAGATATGAATTTTTGAAGTTTGACCTAGGGTTCAGGATTTTCATCCGGGCAGGGTGACTTGAGGAGGGTATATCTCACTCTATACAACTCCAAATTGAGTGAAACTAACTTTGTTAGAAATCTTACACATAGGGGAACATCCCAATATGAATTCCGAGTTTGTTATGGTCCCAATTGTTCCCAGTAATTCGAGGAAGTTGCTCTATATCCAATCCAGGCTAAAATAGGGTGGTTCAAGAAGGTCGACTTTCAGGACTTATAACTCGAGGTATACTTAACCAAATGGAACGAAACTTGTGGCAAATGAAAGGTTGTCCTGTTAGCTTCAATATAAGACCAATTTCACATGATTTGAGCTTAGTTTCGATTTTTAGTGAATTTATACTTCCAGGAGTGTAATTCGGGCTAGTGACTGAACAGGTTGAGGTAAGATTTGAATATCTTGAGTTATATGGATCAAAATGATATGGGACCAAAGAGGTTAGAAAATAGACATATAGATCTATGACATATCCAAAATTCAGGTTTAAATAAGTTGAATAGAAATAAAGGTGAATCATATGAAATTCGGGCAGAACTGAATAGATTGGCAAAAGTGACCCAATTGATGATTTCATAAGTATTAGTAAAACATGTAAGGTATGAGTTGAGAATTGCCAGTTTGACCTTGATATATATGTGTTAAATTGATTATGTTGCTATGATTGAATTTTCTGTGAGAACTGGCACTATTCATAGGGAGACGGAGCTGATTCGTTACGCTGCTGGATTTATAGCAAAAGTCTATAAAACTAGGAATGTTTACATACAAGGATAAATTTGAAGATGATATGAGCTATTAAGGATGAATTAGAGTATGAATGGGTATATAGAAACCCTATATTCAAGAATGACATAAGTATGAGATGAGGTATATGTAAGTAAAGGATAAAGCATATGTATGAGTGCCGGTAGAATGGTAAAGAGGCTACGGGCCTTTATATGTCACGACTATGTACGTGAAGATCATGTGTGCAATGACATATGAAAATAAATGAAATATAGGTACATTCAGTATGACTATGCATAACCATGTATGAGAAGGAAAAGACATGTGTATATTAAATATGAATCCCTTCACTTGGAGGCAGTTGCACTTTGAATCCCTCCTTGTGAAGGCAGATACCCTCTACCTTAGAGGCACGTGGTCAGATGAGATCCCTCTATGTTGAAGACACGTGGTCAGATGAGATCCCTCAGTTTTGAGGCACGTGACTAGAAGAGATTCCTTCAATTAGAGGCACATGACCAAAATGAGATCCCTCCAAGACTAGAGGCACGTGAATCCCCTTGTGGGTGAGTCGGTGTGACGACGATCACGAGTGAAGCTGACGAGCTCACTCCAAGGCCAGGCTACCCAAGGCGTGAATGACACCTAGGGATGGCGATACATAACGCCTAGGTGTGCTAAGTAAAAGCTAAAGATTAAAGATTAAAGCTTATGTAGGTACCCCACTCACATGAGGCATGGCATCGACCCAACTAGTGTGAGTATAGGGGACAGAACTTACATGAGGCACGGCTTGACCCAGCTAGTGTAAGTATCAAAGGAAGATCCCACATTCCTAAGGAACGTGACATGGCGATCATACTATGGTATGTGGCACGTAAAGATTTTATGATGAAAAGAGAGATGAAGAAAGAAAAGCAAATTTTATATATATGCATGAATGCAAGTAGAGATAAAGTTATGTGCAAATGCTATGTGTAGTTTAATATGTTGCAATTATTATCCATGATATCGTTCAGGAATTGATATTTTTATGGGTTTTTCCCCTAATCTTATGTTTTTGCATAAGTTCAAATACACGTAAAGATAGGTGCAGAAGTTATGTATCCAGTGTATTGAGGCCATTGTGTTTTACTATGTTTCAATTATTATTCATACCATAATTCATGAATTAGTGTTGTATGGGCTCTCCCAAATGACAAGTCTATGAGTAAAACTGAACCTTTGATTCGGACATTGTATTTTCGAACTATAAAATTAAACAGTCTACATAGCCTGTTCACCTTTTTCATAATAAATCGAAGCAAACTGGAGATAACAACGATGACATTATTTATGATACTCAGAGAATTCTACTGAGAATTTGCGATTCTCACTCTTATTTCCGTGTTGTCTCCAGATAGTTTCAGAAGTTTCCGAAGGCGGCTGAAGCTGCTATCAGATAAGGTCCGTCCAGGTAACAGTAACAACTCTAAGGTGTGGTACTATGACTTAAGCATAGTACTTACTGAGGAGGGTGTTACATTAATGGTATCAGAGTAGTTCGATCCTCCCCGGACCTGAGGATTTGGACTGACTACATTTCCAGTGCACTCTGGAATTCTTCGAAAATGTCATGTGATAAATCTTATCTGTTCAGATAAGATATAGGAAATTAGATATACATGATCACCTAACTGTGAATGATATTAGTTACTATCACACTTAACCTATTGTTGAGCCTGATCAACTCAATGCTTTGTTACGTGTGATTAGGAACTAATGGCTTCCAGAGGGCGTGGTAGGCCATGAACTGTATCCACTCCAGAAGATCCTGCTAATTTTATGGATACGATGCGTGAAGTGGCTCAGGCAATGCGGGCGCAGGTTGCTGTCACTCATCAGATGATGGACCAGTTAGGTAGGCGGCCTGAGGCCGGCCATGGAGGAGATCTACATGGCCTAGGATTAGACCTGGAATATCTCAAGTTTGCGGAATTCAGAAAAGCAAACCCACCTAGCTTTAGAGGAGCTTTCAACCCCGACAAGGTTGACGAATGGATTAAGGCAATGGAAAAGATTTTCTCTGTTTTGGATTGTACAGATCAACAGAAAGTGGCCTTTGCCACTTATATGTTGGAAGTGGACGCTGAGTATTGGTGGAATGGCGCGAAAAGACTATTGGGGGAACCCCAAGTTGATATCACTTGGGACATATTCAAGGAGGCATTTTATCAGAAGTATTTCCCAGCCTCGGTGCAAAATGCTAAGGAATTGGAGTTTATGAGGCTTCAACAAGGACACATGAGTGTTTCAGAGTACATTGCTAAGTTTGAAGAACTCTGCAAATTTTCTAGCATTTATCAGCGTAACCTTAACGAGAACTGGAAATGCATCAAATTTGAAGGAGGATTAAATGCGGAGATTTTAGCCTCGGTGGGGCCAATGGAAATAAGGGATTTCGCTGCATTAACAAACAAGAGTCGATTAGTTGAGGGATATAACAAGAAGCCCGCTGATACCAGGATGGATGTTTGTGGAAAGAGGCTAACACCTGAAAACCAGGAACTTGACTATGCCTCACCACCAAAGAAACTGAGTCAATTTAATGGACATGGGGATAGACCATTTCAGGAGCCAAGCGCAAGGCAAGCATGCTCTAAGTGTGGAAAGTATCATGGAGGAAGGCCTTGTTTGGCCGGACAGAATGTATGTTTCAGATGTGGCAAGCCAGGACATATGATCAAAGAATGCTCTGAAAACCAACCATCGACTCCTAAACCGCAACGTTCAGGGAGAGTCTTCACTTTAAACGCGGAGGAGGTGACACCCCAGACGAGTCATCACGAGGATTGGAGATAACCTAGAACAAGGATCCTCTTTTTGTTAACTACGTTATGTTAAATTATATAACTAGGTGTACTGTATTTTCTTTGACTATGTTTGCTCAACTCCAGTGTGCTTGTGTGTGACCTTTTCTTCAAACTTTTATGATAACAAATAGTTGGTTTTGTAATTAAATTTTGAGGACAATTTTTTTTTTTTTTAAGGAGAGTGGTAATGTAACGTCCCGATTTTCGACCTCCTTACACACAGTTTCCGATTTTCGACTTCGTTACCTGCCAACCTTACCGACTTCTGACTTCATTTCACCGAAATGGTCACAGCTCCAGCCTCCGACTTCATCTCCAAATACCAAATGAAATGGCATAACTTACGATTTCCGATCTTAAGTTTCAAACACAAGGGATTTGATTTTCGACTTCATCTTTGAATTTCAATAGGATATTATTTCCGAGTTCCGA
This sequence comes from Pterocarpus macrocarpus, assembly GCA_031439585.1. Classification (NCBI taxonomy): domain Eukaryota; kingdom Viridiplantae; phylum Streptophyta; class Magnoliopsida; order Fabales; family Fabaceae; genus Pterocarpus; species Pterocarpus macrocarpus. The sequence goes on along the minus strand of CM062516.1, from coordinate 42,048,809 downwards.
ATTTATCTGCATGTCCTTCCCGACTTCCGACTTTATCTTCCAACTTCACATAAAATGGATTATATTTGACTTCCAAGCTCGTCTACAAGTGTCAGCATAGTTTACCGATTTCCGACTTAACCTTCAAGTCCGAACAACATGAACGTGATTCACCGGTATCCGACTTCATGTCTCAAAGACATTATACCCAGTTTCCGATCTCATCAAATATAAGATACCGACTTCCGGGTTTAAGTACTTGGGTTTGGAAATGTGATTCGAATCACCCGAGTTCCGACCTTAAGCATCCTTATTCCGACCTCAGACCTCATGCTTCATCCGACCTTAGAAGTTATAGTTTAACACAATGATACAAGCACCGAACTCCGAGTTTAATGTAACGAGTTCCGGCCTTGGAGTTGAACTCAATTAGAATGGACCCCAAGTTCCGATATTCGAGCTTATTACAAGGAGTTCCAACTTTGAACTGGTAGCTCCAAGATCATTTGACATGACTTTCGACCTCCGACCTTGATTCTAAGTCTCGAAATAAACCAGACAAGATTTCCTCAAGTCACAAACAAGATGGTACGAGTTCCGACATCCGACTTCAGCCCCAAGCAATGTAAAAGGTCACGAGTTCCGACTTCAAGTATTATGGAGAATATTTCCAATTTCAGGTTGAACAAAAGTGTATCCCACTTTTGGGACGACGTGGAGAGCAGTTTGGCCACAAGAGTGAGAGATATGGCCGAACTTCAATCACAAAATTTCAACCAATCAACACTCACAATCCCAACTACCTCCATGTATTTAAGTTAAACTTCTCTTCTCATTTGAGACTGATTTATGCCTCCTTCTTTCCCACTTGCTCCAGCCTTCTTCTTCTCTTCCCCTCTCAATTTACTCTATTAAATCTCCAAGCTTTGTCAAGGTTCCAGCAATCCAAACTCAAATTCAGCAGGGTCATTCTCCAAAGAGGTAGGATTCTACTTCTATTCTTGAAATTCCTTGTATTATGGTGGTATTGAATTGTGCTTTTCTTTATGTATTGGATGATATATTGGATGTATATGATGGATTATGATAGGATTAATAGGAAATCTTGAGTTGAAATTATGGTTAGAAGAGAAAATTAGAAGGAGAGAAGAATCAGGATGCTGTCATGGTGAGGAATTCCACGGCAGTCCGTATGACGGAGTGTACGGCGCCGCCTACAGCTGGGTAAATCCAATGAAACCATTTTTAATGAAAGTAGACATCCAGGGCTTTCCATACATATATCATATAAGGTTATTGGATTAGTATTGAGAGAGATATGAATTTTTGAAGTTTGACTAGGGTTCAGGATTTTCATTCGGGCAGGGTGACTTAAGAAGGGTATATCTCACTCTATACAACTCCAAATTGAGTGAAACCAACTTTTTTAGAAAGCTTACACATAGGGGAACATTCCAATATGAAATTCCGAGTTTGTTATGGTCTCAATTGTTCCCAGTAATTCGAGGAAGTTGCTCTATATCCAATCCAGGCCAAAATAGGGTGGTTCAAGAAGGTCGACTTTCAGGACTTATAACTCGAGGTATACTTAACCAAATGGAACGAAACTTGTGGCAAATGAAAGGTTGTCCTGTTAGCTTCAATATAAGACCAATTTCACATGATTTGAGCTTAGTTTCGATTTTTAGTGAATTTATACTTCCAGGAGTGTAATTCGGGCTAGTGACTGAACAGGTTGAGGTAAGATTTGAATATCTTGAGTTATATGGATCAAAATGATATGGGACCAAAGAGGTTAGAAAGTAGACATATAGATCTATGACATATCCAAAATTCAGGTTTAAATAAGTTGAATAGAAATAAAGGTGAATCATATGAAATTCGGGCAGAACTGAATAGATTGGCAAAAGTGACCCAATTGATGATTTCATAAGTATTAGTAAAACATATAAGGTATGAGTTGAGAATTGCCAGTTTGACCTTGATATATATGTGTTAAATTGATTATGTTGCGATGATTGAATTTTCTGTGAGAACTGGCACTATTCATAGGGAGACGGAGCTGATTCGTTACGCTGCCGGATTTACAGCAAAAGTCTATAAAACTAGGAATGTTTATATACAAGGATAAATTTGAAGATGATATGAGCTATTAAGGATAAATCCCTTCACTTGGAGGCAGTTGCACTTTGAATCCCTCCTTGTGAAGGCAGATACCCTCTACCTTGGAGGCACGTGGTCAGATGAGATCCCTCAGTGTTGAGGTACGTGACCAGAATGAGATCCCTCCAAAACTAGAGGCACGTGAATCCCCTTGTGGGTGAGTCGGTGTGACGACGGTCACGAGTGAAGCTGATGAGCTCACTCCAAGGCCAGGCTACCCAAGGGCAAGAATAAAGACCCTAGGGACTACATGACGTAACGCTTAGGTGTGCCAAGTAAAAGCTAAAGATTAAAGACTAGAGATTAAAGATTAAAGCTTATGCAGGTACCCCACTCACATGAGGCATGACATCGACCCAGCTAGTGTGAGTATAGGGGACAGAACTTACATGAGGCACGGCTTGACCCAGCTAGTGTAAGTACCAAAGAAAGATCCCACATTCCTAAGGAACGTGACATGGCGATCACGCTCTGATGGGGTATGACATGGCGATCATATTCTGGAATGTGGCACGTAATGATTTTATGATGAAAAGAGAGATGAAGAAAGAAAAGCAAATTTTATGTATATGCATGAATGCAAGTAAAGATAAAGTTATGTGCAAATGCTATGTGTAGTTTAATATGTTGCAATTGTTATCCATGATATCGTTCAGGAATTGATTTTTTTATGGGTTTTTCTCGTAAATCTTATGTTTTTGCATAAGTTCAAATACACGTAAAGGTAAGTGCAGAAGTTATGTATCCAGTGTATTGAGGCCATTATGTTTTACTATGTTTCAATTATTATTCATACCATAATTCATGAATTGGTGTTGTATGGGCTCTCCCAGATGACAAGTCTATGAATAAAACTGAACCTTTGCTTCAGATTATATTTTCGAACTGTAAAATTAAACAGTCTACATAGCCTGTTCACCTTTTTCATAATAAACCGAAGCAAACTGGAGATAACAACGATGACATTATTTATGATACTCAGAGAATCCTACTGAGAATTTGCGATTCTCACTCCTATTTTCGTGTTGTCTCCAGATAGTTTCAGAAGTTTCCGAAGGCGGCTGAAGTTGCTATCAGATAAGGTCCGTCCAGGTAACAGTAACAACTCCAAGGTGTGGTACTATGACTTAAGCATAGTATTGTACTGAGGAGGGTGTTACATCTTGTAATGCTACAATCTATGAAAATGGATGCGCTTCCATTCGCACAGTTGTGACCCTACCAAAGGACACTTGCTTCAGAGTACACAAGGAAACTTAAAGCTCTGATACCATCTTTGTCACGACCTGACCCAACCCAAGCCATGACCAGTGCATAGGGGACAAGTCCCCTAGCAAGCCTATACCAAGCAAATTTTCTTTAAATTTTGGGCATAGTCTCCTTTATATTCAGGACTATTCCCGAATACGGATTCTCTCCCTTCATAGAAAACACAAACACACAAACTATTGGGGATGTAGACATTCTCCGAATACACCCCACAGTACACAATATAATAGTGAAATATATAATTACAATTATTCATCCGAAATACATAGCTTTAATTCTTTAGAAATTCAATCCTTTTAAACAACTTGAATTCAAACACCTAATGCCAATCCTTTAGAAAATCCAACAATTTTGATATACATAAATAAAATACATCAACAACAACAATACAATCAGGACAAGGCCGAACCCTACTTGTAGTACCATAAAGTTACAATAATCTAAGAATTTCCCAAACTTAATCAATTTACCAAAATGCCCTTGAATTGAGAAGGGCTTACTAAGATTACAGAAATACTCTATTGAGGGACAAATGCTCAGATCAATTAAACACCTATAACTGAAAAAGGTAGGAAACAATGGGGTGAGTATATAAAACTCAGTGAGAGATAGAGTATCCCTAACCCACATAAGACAATGAGCAAATTATGTGTGTGTGTGTGTGTGTGTGTGTGTGTGTGTGTGTGTGTATATAATCAAATGAAATCTTAAATCAAGTATGATTTAGTTCTCCAAAACCCATGGAATTGTCTAATCCAGGATAGTCTGTCAGGAATCATACTTAGGTGGCCCTTCCTTCATGTGACCCTGTATCCGTCATGCACCACTTTTTCCTGTGGCCATGTAATATCCGTCGCACCACTTTTTCCTATGGGCATGTAATATCCATCACGCACTACTCCCTTGAGTGGTTATGTAATACCTCATCCTAGGTGCATCTAGGGTTAACATCCACTGTCATTAGCCTACAGAGCTTGCCTAGACTTTCCCAATTCTTTCTTTTTCGTTATACAAAACATTTAATAATGATTCTCATAAAATATACCAATATATCTTATATAAAACTTAAAATCGTATACTCAAAGAAAATAAAGCTTTAACACTTTAATATTTAAAATTAACAAAAGTCAAAAGCTTTATCCAGAAACCTTTCATTTCATCTCTTACATAGTTATTCACAATTCAGATACGGAGCAATCCATACCAAGCCATATAACATTAAGTATATCAAATCCTTTCAAAACAAGAATAATTTTCCAAAGTTTAATAGGAAACCAATATAACAACAATTACTATACTTTTCAGAAATCCAGTCATTGTCTCATATGGTAAATTTTTTGAAATAACATGCTACCAAGATCTAAATTATAAATCCATGGTATATTAACTTATTTGCATATATACTAAGTAAATACACTAATAAATAAGCTAGGGATAGACTATCTACTCACAATTCACTAGCCCAAATGTGGAATTCGATCCTACAGAGCTTTGGGGCTCATATAGCAGTCATTGGAGTCATCTAGCACCACAATTGCAATAGATTAACCAACCATCAGTTGTTGGCACAAGGAATTAACGCTAATCACCCACAAATCATAAAATCCCCAATTCCTAACCTACGATTTAGAAGGAATCTTAAATCTAAGCAGAAATTTGAGTTTTACAGAAAAGAAAGGAGGAAAGATATTAGGATTTACCTTTGGTAAGCCAATAAGGATAAGAAGGAAGGTGGATTTTGAGTTCTTCCTCCTCCAAGCTCTAAGGTCACCAATGGCAAAAATAGAGAGAGACAGAGAGACAGAGAGAGAGATTGATGATGATTTGAGGTGTTTTTGGAGTGTTTAGAAGTGATTTAAGTGAAAGGAATTGATATTGGGGCCTGGGATGGAGAAGTAAGGGATTTAGAGAGAGAGAGAGGTGTTTTCGGGGTTAGAAAGAGAAGAAAACGTGAGAAATTAAGGGAGAGAATGCATCCAAAATGTTTTATAGATGGCTAGTAATCCATGAACCCAGCAAATTGTAATCGATTACAAGCATGTGTAATCGATTACCAAAAAGTACATCAAAAGCTAAAAACCAATTCAGGCAATTGAAATCAATTACAAACCTTGCGTAATTGATTACCAGAAGCAATGAAAGTTATAAACCCATTCCAAGCAATTGTAATTGTAACATCCCCCCGATCTCCGAGTTCTGAGTTCGTCTTACAGAATTTTTGACTTCATGTCCTGTCCGACTTCCAATTTCATCTGATTTTGATTATTCCTGATTTCCGACTTCATGTTCTAGTTTCGAGTTAAATGGGTGGCTTCCGAGTTCCAATAGCCGACTTCGAGTTAAAGTATACCGAGACTGATTTTTGATCTCCAAACTTATGTCCAGGTCTCCAATGAGGATTATTCCTGATTTCCGCGTTCGTGTTCAACTTTCAGCATAATTTCCGACTTCTGACCTTAACCAGCATTCCTCATTTCCCGACTTATGACTTAACCTTCAAGTACAAACAACATGAACCTGATTCCCGATATTCGACTTACCCGTTTCCGAACTCATAGTTTATCTCCAAGCTTCAGCCAGATGTACCCGATTTTCGACATCGTACCTCATATTTTCGAAATATGTGGCTTCCGATCTCCGAAGTTATAGTTTAACACTGATGCAAGTACCAACCTCCGAGTTGAATATAACGAGTTCCCGCCTTAGAGTTGAACTCAATAGACATGAGTTCAAATCTTTGAGTTGATTTCCCGTCATGCCCGATTTCCGATATCCGAGATTATTCCTAGGAGACTTCCATTTCAGTGGTGTTTCCGAGTTTGCATTGTGAGTTCCGAGATTATGTGATTGTAAGCTTTCGAATTCCGACATCCGACCTTACTTCCAAGTTTCGAATAAACCAGGCAAGATTTCCTCAAGTCACAAACAAAATGGGACGAGTTCCGACATCCGGCTTCAGCTCCAAGCTCAAGTAAAATGACACGAGTTCCGACTTCAAGCATAATAGAGATAAGTTCCGATTTCAGGTAGAATGGAAGCGTACCCCACTTTTGGGGCGACCAGGAGAGCAATTTGGCCACAAAAGTAAGAGACATGGCCGAACTTCAACCACAAAACTCCAAACAATCAACACTACAATTCTCATGTATTTAAATCAGACTCTCCTCTTCATTTGATCTGATTTACGTCCCTCCCTCTGCCTTTGCTCCAGCCTTCTTCTTCCCTTTTCTTTCTCAATCCACTCCATCAAATCTCTAAGCTTTGGTAAGGCTCCATTCAATCCAAACTCAAATTCAGCAAGATCACACTCTAAAGAGGTAGGATTCTATTTCTATTCTTGAATTACTTGCACTATGATTGTATGAAATTGTACACTTCTTCATGTATTTGATGAATTATTGGATGTATTATAATGGATTATGATTGGATTAACAGGAGATCTTGAGTTAGAATTATGGTTAGAAGGAGAAAATTAGAAGAAGTGCAGAAGTAGGATGCTGTCTTAGTGAGAAAGTCCACGGAAGTCCGTATGGCAGAGTGTACGGCGCTGCCTACAACTAGTTAAATCCGATGAAACTATTTTTAGATGAAAGTAGACATTCAGGGATTTCCAGACGCATATCATATAAGGTCATTGGATTAGTATGAGAGAGATATGAATTTTTGAAATTTGACCTAAGAATCAGGACTTTCATCCGGGCACGGCAACTTCAGGAGGGTATAACTCACCCTATACAACTCCAAATTGAGTGAAACCAATTTTGTTAGAAAGCTTACACATAGAGGAATATCCCAATATAAAATTTCGAGTTTGTTATGACCCCAATTGATCCTAATGATTCAAGGAAGTTACCCTGTGTCCAAACCGAGCTAAGATAGAGTAGTTTAAAAAGGTGGAATTTCAGGACTTATAACTCGAGCTATACTAAAGCAAATGAAATGAAACTTGTTGGTTGTCCTGTTAGCTTCAATATGACACCAATTTCGTATGATTTGAGCATTTTGATTTTTAGTGAATTTATATCTCCAGGAGTGTAACTCGGGCCAGTGACCAAATAGGCTGAGGCGAAAGTTAAATATCTTGAGTTATATAAATCAAAATGATATCGGACCAAAGAGGTTAGAAAGTAGACATGTAGAGCTATGACATATCTAAAATTCAAGTTTTAATGAGTTGAATAGAAATAAAGGTGGATTATACAAAATTCGGGCAGAATTGAATAGATTGGCAGAAGTGACCCAATTGATTATTTCACAAGTGTTAATGGACATATAAGGTTTAAGTTGATGGTTGCAAGTTTTACATGGATAGGTATGTTAGATTGATTATACTGTTATGACTGAATTGTTTGTGAGAACTGGCACTATTCATGGGGAAACGGATCTGATCCGTTATGCTGCTGAATTCACGGCAGAAATCTATGAAGGTTTATATGCAAGGATGAATCTAAGTGTGAATATATGGAGACTCTATATTCAAGAATGACATAAAGTATGATATGAGGTATATGAGGGTAAATGATGTAGTATATGTATGAGTGCCGGTAGAATGGTAAAAAGGCTATGGGCCTTTATGTGTTATGAATATAAACGTGAAGATCATGTGTGCAATGATACATGAAAATAAATGAAGTATATGTATGAGTACATTCAGCATGCCTATGCATGACCATGTATGAGAATGACAAAGCATGAGTATAATGAATGTAAATCCCTTCACTCGGAGGTAGTTAAATGAGGTCCCTCCCTATGAAGGCAGTTAAATGATAAAATGTGAATCTCTTCACTTGGAGGCAGTTGCACATTGAATCCCTCCCGGTGAAGGCAGTTAAAAGATAAAGATATGAATTCCTTCACTTGGAGGCCGTTGCACTTGAATCCCTCCCTGTGAAGGTAGCTACCCTCTACCTTGGAGGCACGTGGTCAGATGAGATCCCTCTATATTGAAGGCACGTGGTCAGATGAGATCCCTTACTTTTGAGGCATGTGACTAGAAGAGATCCCTTCAATTAGAGGCACGTGACCAGAATGAGATCCCTCCAAGACTAGAGGCACGTGAATCCCCTTGCGGGTGAGTCGGTGTGACGACGGTCGCGGGTGAAGCTGACGAGCTCACTCCAAGGCTAGGCTACCCAAGGGCAGTAATAGCACCCTAGGGACGGCGATATGTAACACCTAGGTGTGCCAAGTAAAGGCTAAAGACTAAAGATTAAAATATATGCAAGCACCCCACTCACATGAGGCATGGCATCGACCCAGCTAGTGTGAGTACAGGGGATAAGACTTACATGAGGCATGGCATGACCCAGCTAGTGTAAGTATCGAATGAAGATCCCATAGTCCTAAGGAACGTGACATGGCAATCACGCTCTGATGGGGTATGACATGGCGATCATACTCTGGAATGTGGCATGTAAAGATTTTATGATGAAAAGAAAGATAAAGAAAGAGAAGTAAATTTTTATGTATATGCATGCATTCGAGAACAAGTAAAGTTATGAGTAGATGTTATATTCCAGTGTATTTATGCTATTATATTTCATTATGTTTCAGTCAGTATTCATGATTCGATTTGTATGGGCTCTTCTAAATGCCAAGTGTATGTGTAAAATAAATTTTGCTTCGGATAATATATATATATTTTTTGAAAAGTAAAACTAAACAGTTTGTATAGCATGCTCACCTTTTTCATAATAAATCGAAGCAAACTGGAGATGACAACGATGACATTATGTGTATTATAGAGAATCCTACTGAGAATTTATAATTCTCACTCCTATTTCCGTGTTATCTCCAGATAGTTCATGAAGTTCCAAAGACGGCTGAAGTCGTTGTCAGAAAAGATCCGTTCAGGTAACAGTAACAACTCCAGGGTGTGGTACTATGACTTAAGCATAGTACTGTACTTAGGAGGGTGTTACAGTAATTGATTGCAACCCTCTTATAATCTTTACACTTGTAAAGATTTCAAATCAAGGACAAATAGAATGGTTCGAAATCTGACCCAAGCAATTATAATTGATTACAAACTTTTTGTAATCGATTATAATTAAGATAAACACAGCAATAGAAAGGGCAACAATAGGAAAGGCTCAAAACTTAGGGTATGGGTGTTACACTAAACAGAAAAAAATTAAGCAAAAGAAAATATAAATAAAAATAATCAAATCTTATCCAGAAAATCAACAGCCATGGGAAGATATATTTTACAACAACTAGCTAGCATTATAATGAAATTTGGCTAGTATGAATTACTATAGCTCGCACTATAGTGAACAGTAATTTTAGCAATGTTGAGAAATATCTATGATGGTAATATGAACTCATGGCAATTTTAGAACATAAGGTATCATGAGTTTATTAATAACATTATGATAGTTAACTACAATTTAGCTATGCCTTTAAATGTATTGATCTCAGAAATGTCAATAATGGTGAATGCTGATCAACTGGTGCGTGAATTTAAAAGAATAATGAATATGGCAATTTCCATGCTCAAATTGCTCTATAAAAGAATTGGTATTCGATATATTTGATATTTGATAGTTGGTAATTTTTATATATATTAGAATTTGGTATAATTATATTTGCCTTTGGATCTTTAATGATTGGTTAATGAATTATTATTTGATAGATTTTAAATATTTGAGTATTTAGTCATCTATAATATTTGTGCTTTAGTCAAAAGATAGTGTTTAAAAGTTAGATTTTAATATTTATGATTTTGTAGATGAAGAACTCTAAAATTTAAATATCCTATTGTTTAATGTTTTATAAGTTTAAGTTTAAGCAAATGAAAAAAAAAAAAAATAGAAAAACTGTGATGCGAACCAACTTATGAGTCCTTGGGCCTATATAATGATGACCCATTTCTTTCATGGACTAGAATGGCTCGATCTGTTTAAATATGGTCTATTGCCAACTAGGCAAAACAAATTGAGCTAACCCATATAGCCACCTCTATTTTTGATAGAATATAGGTTTCATCAATAATGCCAAACGTTAAATTGTCACAATATGCTTGAAAGACACTGTGACAAGTGGCAACAAAAATATTAAAATATAATTCAATAAGTTGTCAACAATTTTTATTTATAAAAATTTGGAAAAAATTTTTATTTTTGTAAAAATGGTCCTTTTAAAGAAATTGGGTTTCAAAGTTTAAATATGCATAAGAAAATGTGGAAACTTAACTCTACTACACCCTCGATATATCTTATAACGATTACCCTAAAACTTGTTGTGTAAGTTACTTAATAACTTTAATAATATTTACATTTCCCTTTTGAAAAAAATTAGAACTTAGCAACTATTTCAAGAGGCAAAAAGAAAAGAAAATTTAATTTTTGGTTTGACAATGGTTGCCTACTCCTACATATTCTTTGATGCAATGAGAAACTTAAATTCAGTATCATTCTTCTAGAAAATGATTGTGTATTGCTTATTTTAATTTTATTAAAAAGGGTAAATTTTGAAATCAATTTTAGCTAAAATAGTTTTATTTGAAATAAAATTCAATTTTGCAAATGGTCCAAGTTAGCATAAGGCTACTCAATAAACCCTTATGATTCAAAGAGTTTCAAAGGTAGTATTACACTACTCAATCACCATAATTGATCATTGCATGAATTAAAAAGATTTTTATATTTTATCATTTAGTAAATGACAACTTTGATAGTTGAGGATCATGAAATGAATCAAAAATTTAAAGATAAATGATTGCAGAGAGAAATATGTAAGTTCAAATAATTAAATAGAAAGTTAAACCCTACTGGAAAAAACTTAAGCATATTTATTTGTATTTTATTATGCTATTTGTGTTTGTATTTTTCCTTTTTTTTTTATTTCTTTACCTATTTGTTTTTCTTTCATCTTTTATTTTACAAGTTTTCGTATCTTGTACCTGGTAATAGTAATTTACCATGCCCGTATCTATGCAACATAGATCTCATTCAACCTTTTTTTTTTTGGTGTCTTTCTTTGTTACAATTGTAGACTACAAAGATTTTGAGTCAATCTTTGTCGTCTGTGTGAGATTTTGGGGTTGATTTCAAATTTTGAATGACTTTCTTATTTCAATTATACTTGGCCTCATTGTGTGCTAACAAATTATCATTTTGTTTTAATGGTTTATTGTGTTTATTTTAGAGTTATCAAGGGAGAACTTCAATTGGTTGTGATATTTATTTGGGTATTAAGCATTGCATGTCTGACACACTTGAGGCATGAATACTCATTGCACACTTATACGACATGTGTCAAACACGATATGTGTAAAATATATATTCTTTTCACCTTGGATATGTGTCAAACTCGGCTCATATGTATCATGGATACAACTTGGACACACCACAGACACAACCTAGACATGTTTCTTTTTTTTTTTTGTTGGGGTCAACTAATAGACAACTTAAGAAGTAAAAAGCTTAATTAAACCCAAGTTCGATTTGATTAAAAAAAAAAAAAAGAGTTCAGAAAAAATAAGGTGGTAAAAATAAAAGAATATGTATGGCCAAAAAAAAAGTTAAAATGTGTGAAAAAATGAGTTCTTTTTTAAAAAAAAAAAATTCAAACTTAGCCTTTTTTGCTAAAAAATTTTTTTTGCCCTAAATCCCTTCTTCTCCATGTCAACCACTCGCCACCTTGCTTTTCTGCCTCTATGCTGCTCCTCTATGTGGCTTTATTGATTTCGAAGGCGATGCACTCCTGCTTCGCTATTGCTAGTCCACTATATTGACCAATACAGTCCCATTCTCACCTAATCTACTTCTCTGTTGCTACTCTATTGTTGTTGCTCTACTCTTGAATAGGTAAGGGCACACTTTTTAGTCTCTACTACTCACCACGATTCTCAATTTGTAGTCTAAAATCTATAGTCTCTTGCAATCTCACTTTGCCTTATGCTGTGATGTTTCTAATGAAAGCCATATACTATGATTCTACCTATCTCAAAATATAGTCTATCGCAATATCACTCTTCTTAAATTTTTAATTTTAATGTTTATAGAATATGAATTGCTCATTTATTCTAAATTATTAGTATTGCTCAAGGTGTTTCTTTGAATCAAAGATGATAAGTACTGGCATTTTCAGCCATTTCCAAACCTTTGATTAGTGACATTGTGGTACTACTCCTTGGAAGACTAGGATGAATTGAAATAACTTTGGCTATAACTAGATAAATAAATAATTAGTGAGAACAAGTTAGGTTTAGATAACAAGAATAATTAATCAATTTATATAAATTTAATTTTGAAACATTATCAGTGTAAAGAGTTTTACACTGTCATTTAATCATGTTTTGTTATTTGTGAGATTTTTGAGTTAGTAGATGTAAGAGCTAACAATTTTTGTTGATATACCAATAAATAATTGAATAACAATGTAAAACTTCTCTATCTTACACACACACACACATATATATTTGGTGTGAATCTCCTTGTCTGTGTTGTGTCGAGTGTCTGTACTTCATAAATGTTAATATACAAAAATTGCCAATTGCCTAAGCTTTTTCTGTATATGCTTATGAACTTGGCCACACATTCTACCATGAAGTGCACATTAGTCAATATTATATCCTAAGTAGCAAGTATTGGCAGGCTATATAGGGAAGTTCCCTTGAGTTGTATAGCAATTTATCTAGTCAATGTCATTTATTGCAAGTGTAAAATCAATTAGAATTTAGAAACATTGGTATGCCTTACCTTTTAATTTTAGTAAATTGTTTTGAATGATAGTCTTTTGTCCTGTTTGTTATAGCTTTTGGTTATGAATTTACTAGAATAAGTGCACATAAAATATGGCATGGGGGAGGTTGTCTAGTATTAGGAAGATCACAGAACTAGAAATGGCATTGATAGAAAAGCCCCAAGTTCAATTTTCTAATTTACCATCACTTTAAAACAAATCATGGAAGGTCGTCTGAACTTAAATGAAAAAATGTTGAAATAGTAATATTGATTACTTTTTGTTTCAGGCTATGGTACAGCATGAGGTGGACAACTCCCCCAAACGAGTGAACAAACCAGGTATTTATGAGTGAGATTGGTTACACAAAAATCATATGCCCATTTTTCAAATCACCAAAATGCCTTATAGACCATCGTTCCAACCATGGTCTACTATAATTGCCATAGTGTAATATCCTCCAGAAATACAGTACTATGCTTAAGTCATAGTATCATACTCAGGAGTTGTTACTATTATCTGAGCGGACCTTTTCTAATAGTAACTTTAGCCATCTTTGAAACTTCTCAAGCTATTTGGAGATAACACAGAAATAGGAGTAAGAATTTTAAATTCTCAGTAGGATCCACTAAAAAATTTCATACCATGTCATCATTATTATCTTCAGCTACTTCGAGTTATTAAAAAAGTGAACATGTTATACGAACTATTTCGTTTTATAGTTTGAAAACATATGGTCCGAAGAAACGTTAATTTTATTCATACACTTGTTAAACAGAGTAAGAATTCAAGCATGAGTACAGCAAATTTCATAATAACAATATTGATAATAAGAGCCTACTTGCAATGTCATAATGATGATAATAACAAACATTATTTGTGAGTATGCACTATTCATCATAAAATCATGCATATACTTTTGTGTTTCCTTTGCTTTCTTTACTTGATACACCTAGGTATTATGTATCGCCGTTCCTAAGGTGTTTGCATACATATGTCCTTGCCTTTAATCTTTGCTGCCCTTGGGTAGCCTAATCTAGGAGTGAGCTCAATTCGTGACCATCGTCATACAGTACTAACCTGCAAGAGGACCCACATGCCTCTAGATCGGAGGGACTTAGTTGGCTAACTGCCTCCAACATAAAGGAACCCAAAAGTTTCAGCTGCCTTCACAGGAAGGGGCCCAAATAACTGCCTCCAAGTGAAGGGATCTCACATATTCTTCCTTCATTCATATGCAAGTATGCATGTTCTCAGAAGAATAATTCATGATCATATCACCATAAAATATTCATAATTGTATAGCTGTTCATATCATAAATTTCTCGTAAAATAAACACTCATAGTTTCATAGACTTCTGCTGAAAATTCGACAGCATAACGGATCGAGTCCACTTCCCCATGAATAGTGCTAGTACTCAAACAATCAATCATCCAGAAAAATCACAACAGTGCATTCACATATCAATATCAATCTCATAGAAATAATAGTTTCACTTGAATTTTAGTTGTTACCTATTTACCTTCACTCTACCTCATTTTTATAAAATAAGCCATAATTTCTATTTAATTCATTTAGACCTAAATTTTGGATATGTTGGAGTGTTGTTGTCTTTTTTCTAACCTTTTTGGTCCCATCTAATTTAAATAAATGTAGTCCAAGTTATTAGGGTTCTATCCCGGCCTACTGTGTAGCTGGCCAGAATTGCACACCTAAAAATAAAAATTCACTAAAAATCGAAAACTAGTTGAAATCATACAAAATTTATATCATATTAAAGCTGACAAGATAAGCTTTCATTTAGAAAAGTCCCATTTCATTTGCTTGAGTAAAGCTTGAGTTATAAGTTCTGAAATTTCACCCATCTGGACTGCCCTGTTTTAGCCCAGTTTGGACTTAGGGTAAATTCCTTGAACTACTGGGAGTAATTGGAATCGAATCTAACTCTAAAATTTTTATGGGACTTTTATCTATGTCTTAGCTTTCTATTAAAATTGGTTTCACTCAATTTGAAGGAGTATAGAGCATGTTATGCCCCTTGAATTCCAGTCTGCTCAGAATCAGGGTTAGAATTCTAGGGTAAATTTCAAAAATTCGTATCTCACTCAATACTAATCCAATGGCTTATAGTTTACATGGTTGGAAAGCCCTAGATGTCTAGTTTTATATAAAAATAGTTTTATTATATTTAAATGGGTTTAGGCGGAGCTGTACACTCCGCCGTACGGACTACCATAGGGTTTCTCACCTAGATAGCATCCTGATTCTCCACTTTTTCTAGTTTTCTCCCTCTAACTTCAATTCCAACTCAAGATTTCATAATCATCCAACCATAAACCATCAAATACATCCAATATATAACCAAATGAATGAAGCAAAGTAGAATTTCAAACAACCACAATCCATAGAAATCAAGAACAAAAGTTGAATTCTACCTCAAATTAATGTAGAAACTAGTTAAATTTGAGTTTTTGGTGAAAGATATGGGGTGGAGCTTGAAGATAGAAGCTAGATAAAGTGAAATAAGGGAAGAGAGAATGAAGAGGGGTCAGGTGCAAGGAGGAGAACGAAAATGAATGAGTGAGGAGGGATTAGAGAGAATTATGATATTTTTAAAAGGTGAAAAGTGGTTGAATTGAAGGCTTGTAATTGGAGGAAGGTTGAGTGGTTAGAAAGAAGCCAAATCCTTCCTCCTTTTGGGCAGCAGCTAGACGCCCAAATTTGAGTGAGAGTGGCTAAGTTTTAGCCACTCATTTTAAGGTTTTAGGTGCATAATTTTGTTGATTCCGTTCCAGCAGTTTAAAATACTGAATCTTTACTGATTTCTTTCAAATCAGTAACAAGGTTTGGAAAATCTTGATGAAGCCTTCTATATGTTTATTCTAATTTATTCAACTCTAATCTTTTTAATTAATATCTAACTAATTTCTAATTTGCCTTTAATTGACTTTTAATTAAATATCTAATTGATTTCTAATTAATTTCACTGATTCGTTAAAACCAAACAAATCGATTAAAACGATAGAATTTTTCGAGTGTTACACATAGTACCTTGAAGATTGGAGCTGCCATTTTCAGCGATATGCAATCTGCAATGCCATGACTTCCTGATGGCGTTTTGTTGGACTTCCATGTTGCTGCGGTGCCATCCATGGGCTAGCCCGCTAGTTTTTTGTTGTTTTGGTGCTAGATTAAATTAATGTTATATTATAAATTGTTGTGATTTGTAAGTTTGTGTTGTAAAATTTTATTTTTTTGTGGTGTTATAAAATTGCCAACTGTGATTATAGACTTGTATCATTTGTTTGTGTGTTAATATATGAATTTTTTGTGGACTATTTTATTCAAATTTTAATGTGTTTTATATAATTTTATATATTTAATTAATTATATTCAGTTTAACTAGTAGCTCATCAATTCAACCAATGAGTCACTAGTTGAACCAGTTAGGGGTGTTCATGGGTTTGAATAAATCCGCGAATCCTACTAATCCAACTTGATCTGAACACAAAAATATGGATTAGGTCAGGTATCCGAGTATGAAATTCATATCTATTACCCGACCCATAGACCTAAACCCCCAAATTTTATTTTATTTTTTTAAACGTTATATTACATGGGCACTCCCTCACCCTCACCCTAAAATTAAAATCTCATTCTAAACCCTTTCTTTTCTCTAAGGGAATGTCTGGTAGCTGGATTATTTCCACATTCCCAAGAATGTTGTCATAAGATTCCAATATTTCTATGTTTGGTAGATAGATGGAAAAAATATTTCTAGGAATTATTAATTCCTAGGAATAAAAATGGGTTGGTTTTCAATCCCACTTGAGACACGGGATCCTGATATTTCCATGGGATGGAAATCTGCAAGTGAAACGAAATTGCCCAAATTACACTCCTATAAACAAAACAACTCAGAGAAAGCCCTAAAATTCAGAACATATCTCTCTTCTCCCCCTTCTTCATCGTCTATCATCCCCACCGCCACTCTAGCAGGTGTCGTCGGTTGAACCTGTGGCTGCACCAGCATTCCAACTGCTCCCTTCCTCTTCCCCTGTTCCTCATCAGATATTGCCATCGGTTTTAGCTGCAGCCGTGTTGTCGTCTCCTCCTCCTCCATCATCAGAAAACTGCCATTGTGAGGAGCCCGTCACCACTAGGAGTATGCCACTGGGTGAGGAGCTGGCAAACTTCTTGTCAACCCAAGGTATGGCATCTACATTTCTTTCTTTCCTGCCAAACCAAGGTTATTACTTCTTGTCTTGCTTCTCTCCATTTTTGGAGGATCTTGAGCTTCCAATAATGATCACAAAAAAGTTATTACTTTTTCCTTTTTGCCCTTCATGTAATTTAGTTAATGTTGGATTGGTGGTACATATGTTCTTATGAACTTATCTTGTTTGATCAGAAAATCCACATGCATGTTTTATTGTAGTGTTTGTTATGGTTTTCTAGGAAATCAAGAAGTAGTGAGTGTTGTTGATGATCTAGGTTTGCCTTCTAGTTTATTACTGATCAATACCATTAATGATGTGGGAATTGAGATCAGTTTGTTGGACCATATTCTTTATAATACTAGCTTTCAAATTGCAATTTGCGTGTAGTGGATGTAGTTTTACTTATTATAATTCGTTAAATTTGTCTTTGTTGTTAATATTTGAGATTAACAAAAACAAAACAAAAGAATTGGAGGTGGAGTAATAAATTTTTTTTTGTTATTCGCATATTGAAGTATATCCATTACTTGATATGTGCAAATCTTGGAAACCATAGGCTTGTTTGGTTGTTAAAGTTAATACTTATCTTTTTGATAAATGAAAGAGGAATTGTCTTTGTTGGAGCAACTCTAGGAATCTTATCAAGGCTAAGGATTACTCTAGTATTTCTATACCTTGGCATCATTTTGGAAATTTCACTTTATGAGGGAAAAGTGAAGTAATCAATTCTAAATCTTTATAAGTGCCAAGTATTCTTCTCCATTTTAGCTTAGAAGTTTTAAAAGTCTATAAGCGAGAAATTTTAAGGGATAACTATTAAAGATCGATTGATTAATTTCTATATGAATACAAAATTAACATTTCTAGTGGTTTTGAACTTGGAATCTAGTATATATGCATTTATCGACGTAGTATTAGTTGAATTACTAATTTGCTAATACGTTGAACTAATTTGCTTTGTTCAAATTGTGGATGTCAAATTTGTAACAAAATTTTAGTTAAAAGTGTGATTTTGTCCTACATAGTGCGTATTAGTTTAAATGCTAAGATATGTTTTTATTGTTTTTATAGCATGAATCATGAACAAAAGATGAGGCTTAATCTTGGATGTCCTTGGCCAACATGCTTAATCTTTAATACTAAGAAAATTATGGGACTTGAATTAAGCTTTTTGTATGAATTGGTAGCCCTTATATTGGGTTTGAATATGTAGTATATTTGACATATCGTACTTATATTATTGTTATGTGTTTGAACTTATATAAGCACTATTTTATGACGCTAAAAGACCATAATTGAAAATTGGCACTCTCAAAACTGTGCTACTAGCATCTTCCTTTGATGTCACTATAAATGTAAACCATGTGATATGTCTATGCAGATAATACTACAGGCTATTATGATTGCTCTTCTGTTTGCATACTTTGATAATACTTGACGAGAACCTTCCATCCACTAGGACATATAAAATCATCTCGTGGATTTTTCCTACTTAGTGGCCTGCTGCACTCTATTATTATGGTTTTGTGACTTGCAGCAACATTATGGGATTGTTTAAAAGTGTTTTTGTTTTTTAGTTTTGTAAAACTATTTTAAAAAACAAGTTTAAGTTCAATTTTATAAAACAAAAGAACAAAAAAATCTGTTTGGTAACCAGTTTTTAAAAATAAGTTTTAAAAGCAATAAAACAAAAACTGTTTGGACAATTATTTTTAAAAACAAGTTTTAAAAGCAATAAAACAAAAAACTTGTTTGGCAAATGATTCTTAAAAGTAGCAAATATATAATAGCATAATTTAATATAATAATAAATTTGGTATATAATATTATCATAAAGTCTTAACAAATGTCTTGATACAACTTGATACATCTTTATATTCACAAATCTATTTATATATTATGCATTATGTTCTTGTTGCCACATCCAATTTGCAATTAGTTCCCGATACCTTGCCATTTCCATTGCAATTTCATCAGTTAATCTTGTTGTATTGTCATTATTGAAATTGACCTTCAAATTTGTGTCGCCATTCTGAGTTTCAATTTCAAAGGGATCAATATTATCTCATTCTCTAAATAATCTATCATGCATTCTCCACTTACGCACATAATTATGAATTGCACAACAAGCTACGATAATAAGACATTGCCTAGAAGGCTTGTATGGTGGCATTAGCTTTAAAATGGGGAATCTTGCTTTCAATACTCCAAAACAACGCTCAATTGTCATCCTTAAAGATAAGTGCCTAAAATTAAACAATTCGTTAGCAGTTCTAGCTTGTCTACCTCAACATGAAATTCTTGTGCATGATATCATTCACCTCCATAAGGTGGAAGAAGGCCTCTAGTATATGGGTAACCAGAATCCGCCAAATAAAATAAACCTAAATCAATGAGCAAGCATTAACTTTGGCAAGAATGTAAATTAACAATATCATTACGTAATAATGAATAAACAAGTTTAACACATAACTAATGAATAGTTATTCTATTAGATAAAGATATATCACCTTCAGGAGGCCAAGGAAAGTTTGCATTTTGATTAGTAAGTGCATTTAGAAAAATTTTTGAATCATGAGTGCTACCTTCCCACCTTAAATACACATATGTGAATATCATATTAAAATCACATATGCACCTAACATTTTGTGTGATGGTTGTTTTTCTACTTCAACATGATGTCTGCTTATCAGCTGGAACCCACGCACTTATATGTGTTCCATCAATTGCTCCTATACAATTCTGATACAAACATATGATAGGAACATATCAATTTAACAAAAGCAAATAACACAATATACCATATAACACAAAATAGGTGGTAAAAAAGGACTAACCTTGGACCATGGGTAATATTTTGGATTATTTTTTATATGATCAGGCAGTTTCTTGGAATCCTGTTTTATGATTTCTTTACCTAAGCGACAAATTGCACTTAAAACATTCTTGAAGTAGTGAGAAACAATTTGAGTATAATGTTGAAATCGATCTGCTACTACTCTATGATGCACATTATTCCCTATGATGAATAAAAGCATTGCCACTTACTCTTCTAAAAACACTTCTCTTGAATCTTCTAGATAATTCTTGCTCCTCAGTTCATTGCACAAATTGATATAACATGTCTTTTCCATACGTAATAATTCATAGCAAACTGTTCCAGATTCCTTCAAAAGCTCACGAACAAATTCTTGATCACTTAGTGCAGATATTCTAATAGGAACTTTGTTATAAAATTTATACTCATAATCACCAATGAGGTTAAATATCAATAATTGAACAAACTCAGAATCATCATCACTAGAGTTAGATGAAGATGAAGACCTTTCAAAAGTATCTGTTGAGATACTATCACTGGCTGAAGGATAATTATTTATTTCCATCACAATAAAACCTGCCATCAAACATAATATGCATTTAAATAAATAGTCTTAGCTATTACATCTTGTCCCAAATAATAAAGCAAGCAAAAGTACAAACCAACAACAAAAGTCACACAAATAAAATAGTCTTAGCTATTACATTTTGTCCCAAATAACAAAGTAAGCCAAATTACAAACTAACAACACAAGTCATATATAATAACTAGTTTAAATAGAAGGGCATAACTTGATTCATTTAATCCAAGAGCACCATACAACACAAAATAGTCACACAAGTTATCAATCCATGCCTTTTTCCTATCCTTGGTCATGGTTAAAAATGCCTCTCTATAATCAGGATCTTTAAATTTGTCCACTGCCCTCGTGTAAGAGTCATTTGAGATATTTTTCATCTCATTAAGTTCAGCTATACATTTAGCTATAGTGTATTCTGATGATGTAACGGTAGAACTAGTGGCTTCCACACTCTTAGCACTATATCTTTCAACTCTTGCCAATGAAGCTTTAGCCTTCAATTTAGATGCCTTAACAAAAGCGTCTACTTTCAATTTAGATGACTCAATCCATGCTTAAAATGCATCTCCCACTTGAAGGTTCCTATACTCTTTCTTGCCTTGCGATTCTGAACTTTAATTGTCCTCTTACTACTGCAGGTAACTCCCTCTATCATTAGGCTATCATCTTTATCCTCCTCATTGTCATCTAAATTTACATGAATCCCACCATACAAATATTCATTGTCAAGCCCATTTTCATCATCTGTGTCAAGTGGATCTTGAGTGGATGAATGATGAAGCACCCCAGTTACACTAACTTTGTTAAAAATCACTCCCAACAATTTGTAATGTTCCATGTAACATCCCGATTTCCGAGTTCGTTTACGTTAATCTACGACTTCCGACCTTATGCTTCAAACACAAAGGATATGAGTTCTGACTTCATGATTGGGATTCCTGACCTACGAGTTAGTGGAGGCGAGATCAGATTTCTGAGTTGGTTTCCAAGTTTGACCAAAATTTATATGGGTTCCGACCTCATACTTTATTCCCAAGCTTCAAATAAGACGGACATGATTTTCGATCTCCGAATTTATGTCCAGCTCTCAAATAAGGTGAGCACGAGGTCTTACATCTGACTTCACCTTCGAATTTCAGGTAAAATAGGATTATTTTCGACTTACGATTTCGTCTTCGAATTTCAGCATAATTTCCAACTTCCGACCTTACCACCATTCCCCAAATTCTGATTTAACCCTCGTGTCTCAAAGACAATGTACGCAGTTTCTGATCACACAATTTATCTCAGTTTCAAGCAGGATGTACGTGAGCTCCGACCTCATACCTCATATATCAAAATACTGTACATAGTTGCCGACTTTCTGGATTCGGGCATAAGGTTTCCTATTCTGGTACCGATTTCCACTTTTATGTAAAAACCCCGACTTCCGGGTTTAAGCATTTGGGTTTGATATTGTGATCCCAAATTCAATATTTCCGACCTTAACAATACCCAGCATCCTTGTTTCGACTTCCGATTTCACTCCGAGTTGATAGTTTAACACAACGGTTACAAGTACAGACCTCCGAGTTGAATGTAACGAGTTCATATCTTTGAGTTGATTTCCAAGTCATAGGCGAGTTCCGATCTCCGAGCTTATTCCCAGGACCCTTCCATTTCTGCTGGTGTTCCCGAGTTTGAATGGGGAGCTCTGAGATTAGATGACTGTAAGTTGTATGACTTACGATTTTCGAATTCACTCATAAGTGTCAAATAAGGTTGGACAATTTCTGACATCCGGCTTCAGCTCCAAGCTCAAATAAAAGGGCGCTGGTTCCAACTTTACACATAATAAATACGAGTTCCGATTTTAGATGAATGGAAGCGAGTTCCACTTTTAGGCAATGTGGAGAGCAATTTTGTCACAAAAAGAGGGCGATATAAAGAGCAATTTGTCACAGAAAGAAGGGAAGGTTGGCTGAAATTCAGCCTTGTGTTTTGAGGCCAATCAAAACCCTCCAAGTTAACTACCATTCATGCCTATTTAACCCATTCTCCTCCTCTCACTCAGCCTCACTTCTATGTTGCCTTCTTCCCTACTTCAGCTCTCTTTTTTCTCTTCTCCACTCACCTAACTCCATCACTTCTTTAAGCTTAACAAAGTTCTAACACTTCAAGCTTCAGCACTTAGCTCAAATCACACTCCAAAGAGGTAGGATTCCATTTCTGTTTTTGAATTCTTTATACTATGGTTGCATGAAATTTTACTCTTCTACATGTATTTGATGAATTATCGGCTATATGTGATGGATTATGATAGGATTAATATGAAATCTTGAGTTGGAATTAGACTTAAAAGAAGAAAACTAGGAGAAGTGGATGGATTGGGATGCTGCCTAAGTGAAGAATTTCACAGCAGTCCGTATAACGGAGTATATGGCTCCGCCTACAACTGGTTAAATTCGATGAAACTATTTTTAGATGAAAGTAGACATTCAGAGCTTTCCATATATATATATCATATAAGGTTATTGGATTAGTATTGAGAGAGATAAAATTTTGAAGTTTGACCTAGGAATCAGGACTTTCATCTGGACATGATGACTTGAGGAGGGTGTAACTCGCCCTACACAACTCCAAATTCAGTAAAACCAACTTTGTTAGAAAACTTACACATAGGGGAACATCCCAATATGAGATTCCGAGTTTGTTATGACCCCAATTGATCCCAGTGGTTCGAGGAAGTTACCTTATGTCCAACAGTTGCACATTGAATCACTCCTTATGAAGGCAGCTAAAACTTGGGTCCCTCTATGTTGGAGGCACGTGGTCAAATGAGATCCCTCTACATTGAAGGCACATGGTCAGATGAGATCCCTCAATTTTGAGGCACGTGACCAAAAGAGATCCCTTCAATTAGAGGCATGTGGCTAGAATGAGATCCCTCCAACCTAGAGGCAGTGGGTCCCCTTGTAGGTGAGTCAGTGTGACAACGGTCACGGGTGGAGCTGACGAGTTCACTCCAAGGCCAGGTTATCCAAGGGCAGTAAAAGCACCCTAAGGATGGCGATAAGTAACGCCTAGATGTGCCAAGCAAAGGCTAAAGACTAAAGACTAAAGATTAAAGTATATGCAGACACCCCACTCACATGAGGCATGGCATCGACCCAGCTCGTGTGAGCATAGGGGACAGAACTTACATGAGGCATGGCATGACCCAGCTAGTGTAAGTACCGAATGAAGGTCCCATATTCCTAAGGAACGTGACATGGCGATCACGCTCTGATAAGGTATGACATGGCGATCATACTCTGGAATGTGACATGTAAAGATTTTAAGATGAAAAGAAAGATGAAGAAAGAGAAGTAAATTTTATGTATATACATACATTCAAAGTACAATTAAAGTTATGTGTAGATGTTATGTTTCCAGTGTATTGATGCCATTATATTTCATTATGTTTCAGTCATTATTCATGATTTGATTTGTATGAGCTCTCCCAAATGCCAAGTGTATGAGTAAAAATGAATTTTGCTTCGGATAATATATTTTTCGAAATGTAAAATTAAACAGTTTGTATAGCATGTTCACCTTTTTCAAAATAAATTGAAGCAAATTGGAGATGACAACGATGACATTATGTATGATAATTAAAGAATCCTACTGAGAATTTATAATTCTCACTCCTATTTCCGTGTTGCTTCCAGATAGTTCAAGAAGTTCCGAAGACGGCCGAAATTGCTATCAGACAAGGTCTGCTCAGGTAACGGTAACAACTCCAGGGTGCGGTACTATGACTTAAGCATAGTACTGTACTTGGGAGGGTGTTACATTCCAAACCTTTCTTCTTAAATTGTGTAGCATCAGGGTGTGCCTATAAGAAAAATAAATAAATAATATATCCTAAATCTAAGAAATGTATAAATATATATAACAAAAAAATGTTAAGTTCTATTTATTGTGTACCCGAAGGTAGGTTGACCAAACTTCTTCTATAGCAGTAACAGTATTAGTTTCTGCATCCCATCCAAATCCAGTTTGCTGTAGCAAGTGAGAAAAAGTACCATGTTGTTGCCTTAAACTATTAAACTTTTGCTTAATTTGTTTCATGTCAAATGCACATCCAATTCTTGTATTCAGTGTTTGCAATATTGCTTGCCATATTTTAGGAAAAAATACATCGTTTCTCATATTCCCTTTATTAATGTTGTCAACCATAATGTCTATATAAGTTTTGACCACCAATGGGAGCCAAAGTGAAGTCTCTTTCTTATCATATTCCATCTACAATGATAATAATATATGCAACAACTTTAGTAATAAGTGTATAAGAAAACTAAAGTTTAAATTAGCATATTACTAACATTAGTATAATTAAACTTAAAATAACCCAAGGCATCAACTGTTTAATATGCTAATTATAAGATAAATGAAAATATGCTAATTATAAAATAAGTTTAAATCCAAAAAAAAAAAAAAAATATCATGCTAATCATAAGCAATAAACAAGAAACAACCCAAAATAGTCCAAATCAAATTACCAAATTAGCTAAACTAAATTACCAAATAAGCTAATAATAGTCCAAACCAGTCCAAACCAAATCACCAATCCAACTAATATCAATCCAGCACAATCCAAACTAAATTACCAATCCAAGCAAATTACTAATCAGCTAACATCAGTCCAACACAGTCTAAACCAAATCACCAATCCAAACCAAATTACAAAATCAGCTAATATCAGTCCACCATAGTCCAAACCAACCCTGAATAAATTACCAAATCAGCTAATGTCAACTATAAACACAAAACAGTCCAAATTTAGCATCACTAACCAAAACAACCACAATCCAAATAAAAAAAATAAACTGGGGACGACCGACAAAAAAGGAAAGAAAGATATAGTGGCTGGGGACGACGGATACCAAACAGAAAAAGGAAAGGGAGGTTGGGGCCAGCAACGGAGAAAGAAGGGAAGAAAGGAATGGTGTGATGGCTATTATAACAGATCTAAAATGGAAAAAGGAAAGGGCGGTTGGGTCAGCGGTGGAGAAGGAAGGGAAGAAAGGAACGTTGGCTGTGGTGGCCGATCTGAAACAAAAAAAAAAAAAAAGGAAAGGGTGCTTGGGCTAGCGTTGGAGAACGAAGGGAAAAAGAAAACGATGGTGGCTTACACAGTAAATCCTAAGCAGAAAAAGAAAATGATGGCTGGGGCCAATAGTGAGCGAAGAAGAAAGAGAAGAAAGAATGGGTGGCTAGGAGGGAGACCAATGGCAAGAAAGAATGGGGGAAGACCGATGGCGAAGTGGATGAATTTGAAGGGGGAGGCGACCAACAGCAAAAAGGGAAAGGGGAAAGGGAAAAAAGAGAATGGGAAAGAGGAAAGGGGAAAGAGACAACGGGAACGAGACAGGGGAAAGTGAAAGGGAGAGATACCTTTCTCAGATGCAGAATGAGTAGCTCAGGATGAACGAGCACCACGATAAATTTCTAATTTTTGTTGGAATGGGATGTGCTTCAAAACAGCAAAATTGCCACTGCCTATTTTCCTGTTTCTCAGAACAATAACACGAAAAACATCTCAAATTTGTTTTCAGTTTTTTATTTTTAAAAATCAAATTATGTTTTCTATTTTTTAAAACAATTAAAAAAAATTTCCTTTTCAAATAAGTTTTTTGGTTTTTAAAAATCAAAAACTGTTTTACAAAATAGTTATCAAACAAGCCCTATATTATTGTTACATTTTAATCTAGTATAAGCTTTATTTTTACGGTTTAGGTGTTTGCTCTGATATGAGTTTGGTGGGAAGGCATTAGAGACTAAATTTTGAATCATACATACATTTGAGATTGAATTTTTGTTGGGGCATTAGAGTTGAAATAATGTGATTGTGGTGGCATGTTTTATCTTGATTTTTAATGTTAAAATAGCAATTTAGTGTATACTATGGTGGTATAGTTGTGTATCAATATTGTGATTTAGGCACTAATATGCTTTGGATATTAATAAGGGTATTAATTTTGAGTTCTGTTAATTTTTGAGTTAAAATTGTTAATTTTGTGTAAAAAGTGTTAATTTTTGAATTAAAATTGTTAAGTTTTGATTTAAAATTGCTAATTTTTTTATTAAAAATGTCAATTTGAGTTTAGCATATTAAGAGCATTTTTGGAAAATTATGCAATATTCTCGGAAATATCCAATATCAACCAAACAAAGGAATGTCTATTCCGAAGCATATTTGGTAACATTCTTGAATTTTAATCCATCTACCGAACACTCACAAAATATATGCTTGGAAAGTTATTCCTAGGAAAAGCATTCCCTGGAGTTTTATTCCTGAGCATGAAAAATCAATCCCTCTACCAAACACCCCTAAAGGGAATGTTTGATAGAGGAATTATTTCTACATTCCCAAGAACGTTGTCATAGGATTCTAATATTCCTGTGTTTGGTAGATAAATGGAAAAAATATCTAGGAATTGTTAATTCCTGGGAATAAAAATGGGTTAGTTTTCAATCCCACCTAAGACCTAGGATTCTAATATTTCCATGGGATAAGAATTTGCAAGTGAAACAAAATTGCCTAAATTACCCTCCCATAAACAAAACAACTCAAAGAAAGCCCTAAAAATCAAAACACATCTCTAATTTCCCCCTTCCTCATCTTCTGTCGTCCCCGCCGCGATTCCAACAGGTGCCGTTGGCCGAACCTGTGGCTACATCGGTGTTTTATCTGCTCTTTTCCTCTTCCCCTGTTTCTCATTAGCAGCTATTGTTCGTTCCAGCTACGGCCACGTCGGTGTCTCCTCCTACTCCACCATGAGAAGACCGCCATTGTGAGGAGCCCGTTACCACCAGGAGTGCACCGCTAGGTGAGGAGCCAGCAAACTTCTTGTCAACCCAAGGTATGGCATCTATATTTCGTACTTTCCTGCCAAACCAAGGTCATTACTTCTTGTTCTACTTCTCTCCATTTTTGGAGGATTTTGAGCTTCTAATAATTATCACCAAAAAAGTTATCACTTTTCCTTTTTGGCCCTTCATGTACTTTAGTTAATGTTGAATTGGTGGTACATATGTGCTTATGAACTTATCTTGTTTTATTTCGGAAAATCCACATGCATGTTTTACTGTAGTGTTTGTTATGGTTTTCAGGGAAATCAAGAAGTAATGAGTGTTGTTGATGATCTAGGTTTGCCTTCTAATTTCTTACTAATCAATATTATTAATGATATGGGAATTGAGATCAGTTTGTTGCACCATGTTCTTTGTGATACTAGCTTGCAAATTGCAATTTGCATGCAGTGGATGCAGTTTTGCTTGTTATAATTTGTTAAATTTGTCTTTATTGTTAATATTTGAGATTAACATAAACAAAACAAAAGAATTGGAGGTGCAGTAATAAATTATTATTTTTTTGTTATTCTCATATTGGAGTATTTTCGTTGCTTGATTTGCGCAAATCTTGGAAACCTTAGGCTTGTTTGGTTGTTGAGGTTAATACTTATCTTGTGGATAAATGAAGGAGGAATTTGTCTTTGTTGGAGCAACTCTAGGAATCTTATCAAGGCTAAGAGGTACTCTAGTGTTTCTATACCTTGGCATCATTTTGGAAATCTCACTTTATGAGGAAAAATTGAAGTAATCAATTCTAAATCTTTATAAGTGCTAAATGTTTTTCTCCATTTTAGGTTAGAAGTTTTAAAAGCCTACGAGGGGGAAAATTTTAATGGATAACTATTAAAGATTGATTGATTAATTTCTATATGAATATAAAGTTAGCATTTCTAGTAGTTTTGAACTTGGAATCTAGTGTATATGCATTTATCGACATAGTGCTAATCGAATTGCTAATTTGCTAATACATTGAACTAATTTGCTTTGTTCAAATTGTGGACGTCAAATTTGTGACAAAATTTTAGTTAAAAGTGTGATTTTGTCCTACATAGTGTGTATTAGTTTAAATGTTAAGATATTTTTTCACTGTTTTCACAGCATGAATCATGAACAAAAGATGAGGCTTAATCTTGGATGTCCTTGGCCAACATGCTTAATCTTTTATATTAAGAAAATTATGGGACTTGAATTAAGCTTTTTGTATGAATTGGTAGCCCTAATATAGTGGGTTTGAATATGTAGTAGATTTGACATATCATACTTATATTAATGTTGTGTGTTTGAACTTATATAAGCACTGTATTATGAAGCTAGAAGACCATAATTGAAAATTGGCACTCCCAAAACTATGCTCCTAGCATCTTCCTTTGATATCAATATAAATGTAAACCATGTGATATGTCTATGCAGATAATACTACAGGCTGTTGTGACTGCTCTTCTGTTTGCATACTTTGATAATACTTGACAAGAACCTTCCATCCACTAGGACACATAAAACCATCTGGGGAATTTTCCCCACTTAGTGGCTTGCTGCACTCTATTATTTTGGTTTTGTGGCTTGCAACAACACTATATTATTGTTATGTGTTTGATCTAGTATAAGCTCCCTTTTGACCGTTTATTGGTGTTTGCTCTGATGTGAGTTTGGTGGGAAGACATTAGAGACTAAATTTTGAATTACACATACATTTGAGATTGAATTTTGTGTTGGGACATTAGAGTTGAAGTAACGTGATTGTGGTGACATGTTTTATCTTAATTTTTAATATTAAAATAGCAGTTTAGTGTATACTATGGTGGTATAGTTTTGTATCAATATTGTGATTGTGGCACCAATGTGCTTTGGATATTAGTAAGGGTGATAATTTTGAGTTCCAATAATTTGAGTTAAAATTGTTAATTTTGAGTAAAAAGTGTTAACTTTTGAATTAAAATGTTAACTTTGATCTAAAATTGTTAATTTTTAAGTCAAAATTTTCAATTTGAGTTTTGTATATTAACAGTAGTTTTGGAAAATTATGCAATATTCTTGGGAATATCCAATATCAACCAAACAAAGGAATGTCTATTCCCAAGCATATTTGACAACATTCCTAAATTTTAATCCGTCTACTGAATGCTCACAAAATATATGTCTGGGAAAATTATTCCCAAGAAAAGCATTCCTAGAAATTTTATTCCTGAGCATGAAAAATCAATCCCTCTATCAAACGCCCCCTAAGGGAATGTTTGGTAGAGGAATTATTTCTATATTCCTAAGAATGTTGTCATTGGATTCCAATATTCCTGTATTTGGTAGATAGATGGAAAAAATATTTCTAGGAATTATTAATTCCTGGGAATAAAAATGGGTTGGTTTTCAATCCTACTTGAGACATGGGATTCTAATATTTCCATGGAATAGGAATCTGCAAGTGAAACGGAATTGCCCAAATTACCCTCCCATAAACAAAACAACTCAGAGAAAGCCCTAAAAATCAAAACACATCTCCCGTCTCCCTCTTCTTCATCATTTGTCATCCCCACCGCCATTCCAGCAGGTGCCATCGGCTAAACCTGTGGCTGCGCCAACATTCCAGCTGCTTCCTTCCTTTTCCCTTGTTCTTCATCAGCTGTTGTCGTCTGCTCCAGCTACGACCATGTTGACATCTGCTCATCCTCCACTATGAGAAAATCGTTGTTATGATGAGCTCGTCACCACTTGGAGTGTGTTGCTGGGTGAGGAGCCCACAAACTTCTTGTCAACACAAGGTATGGCATCAACATTTCTTTCTTTCCTGCCAAACCAAGGTTATTACTTCTTGTTCTGCTTCTCTCCATTTTTGGAGGATCTTGAACTTCCAATAATTATAATGTTATCGCTTTTCCTTTTTGGCCCTTCATGTACTTTAGTTAATGTTGGATTGGTGGTACATATGTTTGTATGAACTTATTTTGTTTTGTTTTGGAAAATCTACATACATGTTTTATTGTAGTGTTTGTTATGGTTTTCTGGGAAATCAAGAAGTAGCGAGTGTTGTTGATGATCTAGGTTTGCCTTCTAATTACTGATCAATACCGTTAATGATATGGGAATTGAGATCAGTTTGTTAGACCATGTTCTTTGTGATATTGGCTTGTAAATTGCAATTTGCATCCAGTGGGTGCTGTGACGTCCGAAAAATTTTAATCGTTTTTAACCGAGTTGCTCAGTTTTTAGCAAATAAGTGTGATCAATTAGGATTCGATTTAGTATTCACTTAAAATTGATTAACTATGATTTAAAAAGATTAGGCTTGATGGAATTAGATTAGGAACATAGGAAACCTCACAGAAAATTTTCAGATCGGTTTACCGATTTGAGAGAAATCGGTAAGATTTCGGTATTTTAAACTGTCAGAACCGGACCAATAGAAATATTTCTATGAGTGCCCTAGGATGAATGGCTAAGATTTAGCCAAACCACCCCCTCATGTGGCGGCTTAATCAGCCATTGAGGATGGGAAGCCAAGCTAAATTGAAAGATGAAGTGAAGTCCACCAATCACCATGAGCCTTGCTTCCAAAAATCTTCACCTTTTCTTTCCTTCTCCTTGTACATTTCGGCCACCCCTTAGCTGCTGAAGCTTATCTCATTTCTCTTCTCCTTACTCTCATTTTCACTCCATCCTCATCCCTTCTTCAAGTCTCATCAAAAGTTGCTCCATCAAAGAGACTAAATCAACTCAAATTCAACTAGATAAGGTAGGAATCTTACTTCTCTTCTTACTTTCCTTGGTTTGGGACTGTATAGGGGTCTTGTGTAACCTGTGATATTGATGTTATGTGGAGTGATGATGATGATTTATGGCTAATTTTACATGCATGTTGTGATTAAAATTGGAATTGGTATGAAATAGCTTGAAGGATAGAGAACAACTCAAGAAGCTGTTAGGGTTTTCCTCGGCAAAGTGTACGACTCTGCTTATAGCCATTTAACATCCATGAATCTATTTTTATATGAAACTAGACATTCAGGGCTTTCCATACATATATAATATAAGGCTTTTGGATCAATGTAGAGGTAGTTATGAATTTTGGAAGTTTGACATAGGAATTAGAACCTTCATCTGGGCAGTGTGATTTGAGAAGGGGTATAACTCACCTTACACAACTCCAAATTGAGTGATTCCAATGTTGTTTGAAAGCTAACACATGAGGGAACATTCCATAAAAATTTCAGATTCAGATTCATTGCTAACTATCCCTAGTACATCAATGAATTTACCTTAAACTCAACTCTGGCTGGAACAGGGTAGTTCAATAGGGTCAAGTTTTAGGACTTATATCTCAAATTATATTCACCCAAATGATATGCAACTTCTTTCATTTGAAAGCTTGCTCTGTTAGCTTTACATTGATATAAATTTCGCATGATTCCACCCAAATTTCTATTTTTGGTGAATTTTCTCTCATAAGACTACAATTCTGGCTAGAAGTAGGGCGGTCTGGAATGAAATACAAACAACTTAAGTTAAACTCAAAGATATTGAACTCGAAAATCTAGCAGATAGAGAGTTAGATCCGGTATAGTTTAGGTTGACTCTCGAAACTTAGCAGACAAAGAGCTAGGTCGGGTATACTTGATGTTAAACTCGGAAATCTAGCAGATAGAGAGCTAGGACAGTTATAGTTTAGGTTGACCTCGGAACTTAGTGAATAGGAAACTAGATCAAGTTTAGTTAAGATCAGAACTCGAGAATTAGCAGACAGAGAACTAGGTCGGGCATACTTAATGTTGAACTCGGGACTGAGCAAATAGGAAACTAGTCGAGCATAGTTAATGTCGTAAATTGGAAATTAGGAAAGACAGGGTATGGTTAATGTCGGAATGCGGGACTTAGGAAAACATTCGTAAGAGTCTTGGAAGACTAATTATGGATTAAAGTCAGAAATCGGAATTGAGACATTGACCTTACATACATAACCCAGAAGTCGGGAACCAAGACATTGAATGCATGATCCCGGAAGACAAGAATCAAGACATTGACATTATATACGTAACTCCGAAAGTCGGGAATCAAGACATAGACTTATAACTTCGGAAGTTGAAGCTGATATGATAATCGGAACTCGGAAGTTGGTTATGAGCTCAAACTTGGGAACATCAATAAAAGTTAAAAAGCTTGCGAGACAGCTTAAGGCTTAAGACTATATAACTTACACTTATTGATATTATTATATTCTTAGCATAATTACAATGTCCTATCCTGGGTTTGCTGTCTGATTAAAGTTTCCTAGTTGCCTGGCACTATTCATGGAGAAGCGGACCCGATCTGTTATGTTGCCAAATTTTCGATAGAATAGTAAAGAGGCTATAAGCATTTGTATATTATGAATATATATATGTGGAAATTCTATATGCAAGAATGATTTAAGTATGATATGAAGTATATGAAAATAAATGATGAAGCATATGTATGAGTATATTCAGCATATCTATGCATGATTATGTATAAGAATGAAATAATATAAATATATTAAATGTGAGTCCCTTCACCTGGAGGCAGTTATGAGATCTCTCCTTATGAAGGCAGTTAAATAAGATAAAATGAGATCCCTCTGCCTTGGAGGCACGTGGTCAGATAAGATCCCTCTACATTGAAGGCACGTGGTCAGATGAGATCCCTTAATTCTTGAGGCACGTGACCAGAAGAGATCCCTTCAATTTAGAGGCACGTGGCCAAAATGAGATCCCTCCAAGACTAGAGGCATGTGAATCCCCTTGTAGGTTAGTTCTGTGTGATGACGATCACAGGTTGAGCTCACTCCTAGATCAGACTACCCAAGGGCAGTAAAGAATAAAGATTAAACATATGCAAGTACCCTAGGGAGGGCGATACGTAATGCCTAGGTGTGCCAAGAAAAGAAAGCAAAGAAAGTTAAAGGAAGGCACCAGTGCATGTGCATGAATTCAAATATGAGTATTTGCATAATTATATCCTATATTTTATTGATGCTGAAACTGTTCTATGTACTCATGCGGTGATTACTATTCTCATTATGAAATATTGCCAATGTGACTCAAGTGCGTGAAATAAAATGAACTCTGCTTCGGACAAAATATTTTCAAACTATAAAACCGAACATCCTAGTAAACATGCTCACAGTTTCATAATAAATCGAAGCAGCTGGAGATAATAACGATGACACAAAATATGGTAGTTTAAGGAATCTTACTGAGAATTTATAATTTTCACTCCTATGTTTATTTCCGTGTTATCTCCAGATAGTTCAAGAAGTTTTCAAAGACGGTCATTTGAAGTTCTTTGTCACGATAAGGTCCGCTCGTAACAAGAATAACTCAGGTGTGGTACTATGACTTAAGCATAGTACTGTACAAAGAAGGACGTTACAGATGCGATTTTGCTTGTTATAATTTGTTAAATTTGTCTTTGTTGTTAATATTTGAGATTAACAAAAACAAAACAAAAGAATTGGAGGTGGAGTAATAAATTATTATTATTATTTTTTTGTTATTCGCATATTGAAGTACTTTCGTTGCTTGATATGTGCAAATCTTGGAAACCATAGGCTTGTCTGGTTGTTAAGGTTAATACTTATTTTGCATAAATGAAAGAGGAATTTGTCTTTGTTGGAGCAACTCTAGGAATCTTATCAAGGCTAAAGGGTACTCTAGTGTTTCTATACCTTGGCATCATTTTGGAAATCTCACTTTATGAGGGAAAAGTGAAATAATCAATTCTAAATCTTTATAAGTGCCAAGTATTCTTCTCCATTTTAGCTTAGAAGTTTTAAAGTCTATAAGCAGGAAATTTTAAGGGATAACTATTAAAGATCGATTGATTAATTTCTATATGAATATAAAGTTAACATTTCTAGTGGTTTTGAACTTGGAATCTAGTGTATATGCATTTATCGACGTAGTATTAGTCGAATTGCTAATTTGCTAATACATTGAACTAATTTGCTTTGTTCAAATTGTGGATGTCAAATTTGTAACAAAATTTTAGTTAAAAGTGTGATCTTGTCCTACATTGTGCGTATTAGTTTAAATGCTAAGATATTTTTTTACTCTTTTCGCAGCATGGATCATGAACAAAAGATGAGGCTTAATCTTGGATGTCCTTAGCCAACATGCTTAATCCTTTATATTACGAAAATTATGGGATTTGAATTAAGCTTTTTGTATGAATTGGTAACCCTTATATAGTGGGTTTGAATATGTAGTATATTTGACCTATTGTATATGTATTATTGCTAAGTGTTTGAACTTATATAAGTAATGTAATTTGAAGCTAGAAGAACATAATTGAAAATTGGCACTCCCAAAACTGTGCTCCTTGCATCTTCTTTTGATGTCAATATAAATGTAAACCATATGATATGTCTATGTAGATAATAATATAGGTTGCTGTGATTGCTCTTCTGTTTGCATACTTTGATAATATTTGACGAGAATTTTCCATCCATTAGGACACATAAAATCATCTAGTGGATTTTCCCCACTTAGTGGCCTACTGCACTCTATTATTATGGTTTTGTGGCTTATAGCAACACTATATTATTATTATTATTATTATTATGTGTTTGATCTAGTATAAGCTCTCTTTTTACAGTTCATTGGTATTTGCTCTGATGTGAGTTCAATGGGAAGGCATTAGACATTGAATTTTGAATTATACATACATTTGAGATTGAATTTTGTGTTAAGGCATTAGAATTGAAGTTAGGGGTGTGCACGGGTTGGGTTGGGTCAGGTTCACGGAAAAAAAATACCTAAACCAATCAAACATGATCAGGTCAGGTCAGGTCGGATTTTTGGCTTTTTTTACCCTTAACCTGAACTAACCTAACCCAAAAGTGTTCGGGTTGGGTTGGGTCGGGTATTCGGGTAGATAGTCAATTTCTTTTTTTTTTTTGTGGATGAAAAATATATTGAAATATCCTATTTTGCGATATTTTGAAACCTTTAAATTGTGTTTTTGAAATCTGAATATAATCAAATATATTTTAAAAAAAATTTACATACATAATTGATAATTCCATAATCATAACCATGAAAAATATTGTACATCATACATTATATAATATCAATTATTATAAATTTAATTATATACTAATATATTAACATAGTCTAAGAGTCAATATATATAATTATATTTTTGTATGTTAATATATAAGTGAATGAGTTATTATTTATAAAAAAAAAAAAAAAGAAGTTGGGGTTCGGGTTCGGGTTGGGTCGAGTCAGGTCAGGTAACGTGTTTAATTTTTAAACCCATTATCTAAACCGAATATTAGACGGGTCAATTAGATTTTACCCAATTATACTCGATTACCCGACCCGAACCGATTTTTTTGCACACGGGTCAGATCGGGTCTTCGAGTTCGCTAGTAGACTTGTACACGTGCACACCCCTAGTTGAAGTAACGTGATTATGGTGGCATGTTTTTATCATGCTTTTTAATATTAAAATAGCAATTTAGTGCATACAATGGTGATATAGCTGTGTATCGATATTGTGATTTAGGCACTTATATGTTTTGGATATTAATAAGGGTGTTAATTTTGAGTAAAAAATGTTAATTTTTGAATTAAAATTGTTAACTTTTGATTTAAAATTGCTAATTTTTTAGTTTAAAATGTCAATTTGAGTTTAGCATATTAACGGTATTATTGAAAAATTACGCAATATTCGTGAGAATATCCAATATCAACTAAACAAAGGAATGCTTATTCCCAAGCATATTTGGTAACATTCCTGAATTTTAATCCGTCTATCAAACATTTACAAAATATATGCCTAGGAAAGTTATTTTTAGGAAAAGCATTCCCAGAAATTTTATTCCTGAGAATGAAAAATTAATCCTTTTACCAAACAGCCTCTAAAGGGTGTGTTTAGTAAAAGGATTATTTCTACAATCCTAAAAATATTGTCATGAGATTCCAATATTCTTTTGTTTGGTAGATGGATGGAAAAAAAATATTCTTGGAAATCATTAATTCTGGGAATAAATATGGGGTGATTTTTAATTCCATCTGACTGGCGGGATTAGAGATAGCAAAATGGGTTTAACCTGCCAGATTAATCCATTAAACCCGTCAAAAATAGCAACAGATTGAGTTGATATATTAAATGTAACACCCTAATAAACCCATACTACGCTTAAGTCGTATTACGGCGTTTTATTAATTGTTACTTATGCTCGTGAAAAACTAGACTTCACTTAAAATTAAGTTACGTGGAAAATACAGTAAGATTTTTTTTTTGAAATACATGCCGCTTATAGCTGCTTTTGAAAAGTAAAGCCTTGAGCGAGAAGCTAAATAGAGAAAGAGCGTGTCGCATAAAATACATACCTCAAATTCGTAAAACATGAGAAAGGTAAACAAATAATAATTCACAAATATATTGCATTATATAACAAATCATTACATCGATATGGGTTCATAATATATATATATATATATATATATATATATATATATATATATATATATATATATATATATATATATATATATATATATATATCAAGATTATAATAAGGTGGCTCATGGTAGTGCCATGATCCAAATACTAGATACAAACTTAAATAGACATCGTTCGTCACAAAAAGGAATGTATGAAGATGCAGAGCTACAGCAACTACAAGCCCAAATCAGCATGGTCTGACATCCCACGTCATACGTCTGCTCATAGTGTAGGGGGTCCATGCTCCGCACCACCGGATGCACCATCGGATTCTGGTGACGACATAGGAAAGTAACTAGAGTGAGAAATAAGATTTCTCAGTAGGACTCGAACCTGACACGAAAGTGTCATCGTCATCGCCCCGCCACTTCGGTTTTATTAATGAAAATAGTGAGCATTCATAAGGTTTCGTTCCTAGGTTTTCGAAAATATGAATATCCGAAGCGGATTCAATTTTAACATACTCTCTAATCATTTATATCATAACATACATGGGCACGAGTATAATTACATAAAACATGCATGGCTATGCTATAAGCTTCTCTTAACTTCTTCCCCTTCTAGGGTTTGGATCGAGGTCCCTTTTCTTTCTTAACTTGACTTTATCTTTTCACCCACTAAACATAAGTGGTAATGAGCTCATACCGTGGCCGTCGCCACCATAGAATTTCGGTACTTATACTAGCTGGGTCATGCCATGCCTCATGTAAGAGTCATGTCATGCCTCATGTGAGTCGTGGGTGAGGGGAGCTTAAATTAGGTCACCTTCCCTTTTGAAGGATCACACCCTTAGTTCATCTTCTTCTTATTAAAGCTTATGATGCAAAATTATTCTAATTCTTTTCCATATTTAGGCGTTACGTATCGACATCCCCAAATGTGGTTCCTTTATCGTACCTCAATAAGCATCATATCATCAACATATCATATGCATATCGACATCATATCATTATCATAATCATCATCACCATATCATATCATCATCATCATGATCATCATCATATTATGTTATAATCATCATCATCACTATGATCATCATCATCATTATGATCATCATCATATCATATCATCAGATGGACACATAGACGCATTCCTATCACACAAAGTTTTATCAGCTTAGCTTAATAAATTTGGTGCAAGCTTTTAATTAAGGTTACCTCTTGAATAAATTCTTTTATTAGGCATAGGGCCATTTTCATCTATTATCCTTTTTGAAACTTTTAAGTTGAGTTATGAGGGTTTTTCTAATGCTTAGAGTAAAGGTTTTAGTGTCTCAAAGTTTATTTCTCATTATTCTTTAACTTTCACCACAACCAATTTTACTTTTACAGTGGGGCAGTAATTTTAAAAATTCACCATAATTTCATCTTTTACTCTTTTGCTTTGAATTTTGGTATGCTTATACTTCTCTGAGTCTATTTTTAAACAAAACAAGCCCCACTCAAAAATTCATTTTATAGCTGGAGTTATGCACATTTTATTCTGACTGTTCAGACTTGAAAGTTCAACTCGGGTCAGTGGCTTGTTAACTCCACTGGGAGTTCCTCACATGCAATCTGACAAAACTTTTTATGGGGGTCTTCCTCTATGTCTTAGCTTTCTAACAAACTTGGTCCCACTCAAAAATGTTCTGTATAACTTGAGTTATGCACATTTTATTACATACTGCCCGAACAGAAATCCATCCGGGAACAGCCAACTTTGAAAAATCATATCTCCCTCATTTTAAATCCAAATGTCACGAATTTTATATGTGTGGAAAGCTCTTTGAGTCTATTTTCATATAAAATTAGTTTCATTTCATTTGGAGTTATATTGAAAGAGTTATCAATCGCGCCATACAGACTGCTAGAATTTTTTAGCTTCCATGATTTTGGTTTCAATGAGTTTTCTTGTAAAAATATTAAGTTTTTTCCTCAAGTGATCACTTTTCTCTTTCAACCCACTTTTAATCTTTGAGATCTTGATATTACTCAATGTTTTAACTTCTAAAAATTTAGTTCAATGACAATAGACATACCAACCGAAAATTTCATGCCAAAGAGAAGAACACAATACATGAAAACTCATCATATCAACAAGTATGGCCATGAGGCCTTGGGAACAAGTTCTAGAACCACCTAGCTATGGAGAGCTTAGGAGTTTAGAAGCTTGAAGAACACATAAAAGAAGAAGGTTAGAGTCACTACCAAATGAGTTTCTTGAGGAGTAGAAAGAGTTGATGGGTTGGAGATGACCTTCCTCCTCCTTGAGCTTGATAATGGGACTAAGCTGAGCTATTGTTGGCTTCTCAAGAACCAAAGAGGGTGGTCCTTGAAAGGTTCGTGGAATGGTGAAAGGAAAGAGAGTTGGATGAGGTGCGAAAGTGGGAAGAAGAACAAGAGGAATTGGAAGAGTAGAAGAGCTAGAATGAGGCTTAGAGAGGTTTGAGAGCTTAGGCCAGAGTGAGAGGATGAAAATCACAAATGAGAGAGTGGGGGGGCTATTTGGGCCACAAAATGGGGGGAAAGTGGGCTGATTGCTTTGCCTCTTCAACAAGCAAGAGAGAGTAGGTGAGTCTTATTTCTTTTTCAAGCAAAAGGGCTAGGAACCTTGGGATAAAAGGGTGGGTTGTGTTTTCCTTGAGTCTTGATATTTGGATAAGGACCATTTTGTGTTTTCTCAAGTGGTTAAAAGCATGACTACTCTTGGGATTGGCTTGGGTGGATGTGATCACTCCAAGTGTCACAATCTTGATGGAGGAGAGTAGATCTTTTGTCTTGACTTCAGGAATCTACTAACATGGACTCTTGATCTAATGGTATATGATGAGAAAGCAAATGGATGGTTAGATATGGCTCTTGCCTTGACCAAACTTTCAAACAATAATTAAAGGGAAGTTTCTAAAATTTTACCATGTTATAATTATCTAAATGCTAATGAATTCAATTGGTTTAATTACACATTAGCACATTTTCAATAAAAAAGATTTTCTTCATTAATTATGTAAAGAAGAGGTGAAGGTTAATCTTCATGTAATTAAGATGTGATACTTATATGCTTTTAGTTAATTTGATTAGATCACCTTGATTCTATGTTCTAAGTCACAAATTAATAAGGATTGGGCAATTAGGCTTTTAATTATAACTTTTAATGCATTGTGTTTTAATTATTGACTTGCTTTTAATTTACTAAGCCCTTACTTTCAAGATTAGCCGATTAGTTCTTAATTAATTGATAATTCCTTTAATTAGCCAAAGACACCAAACTAATTAGCTTAAACAAAAATTGGGGATATTACATTAAACCTACCAAAAAATTTGAACCCACCTAATCCATGGGTTTTGGCGGGTCGAAGCGGATTCAAGCTGCGTGCCGGAGCCTTTTTTTTGAAGTCTTATTTTTAACCGTTGCAAGATCCAACGTTGATTTTTTTTTTTTTTCTTTTCCTAGCCCAAGCCTACTATTCACTCACTTTACTATCATTGCCACTCTCACTAGGGTTTCTTTTTCTTATTTTCTTCTCAACTTTCATCGACTCAAACATTCTGTGACTCATTTCTCCTCTCCCTTCACGCCACGGCCTCACCTTGTCACCCACCCTTCCTCACTGTCTCATCTCTGGTCTCTCTCTCAGTCTCTACTCTCTCATCTCTCACTTCACTCTTCACTTGGTTTCTCTCACGCACACTCTCACTGTCACAAACAAGAAGAACAAGAAGCACGCGAAATCAGACGA
Source organism: Pterocarpus macrocarpus (assembly GCA_031439585.1). NCBI lineage: Eukaryota > Viridiplantae > Streptophyta > Magnoliopsida > Fabales > Fabaceae > Pterocarpus > Pterocarpus macrocarpus. Next base: position 42,008,036 of record CM062516.1, on the reverse strand, counting down.
CGGCGACGCGAAATCAGACGACGGCGACGTGAAAGCAGACGAGCAAGAAGCAGGACGCGACGGCGGCGATCTGGTTTTCAGGTGAGTACTGTTTCTTTTTTTTTTTTGGTTGGTTATTAGTTTTTAATTAATCAAATTGATTGAGTAATTGATTGACTGATTGTTTTATTTTTCAAAGTTGGAGTTGGATTTTTGCTTGCATTTTAAAAAGAAAAATTGTATGTGATATATTCTGATATTGAACTTGATGGTTCATCATGATTTATTGTTCCCGTTTTGCCAATGCTAGGTTATTAAAAAGAAAAATTGTATGTGATATTGTTCCCGTTTTGCCATTGCTTCGTCTTATGTTGAAACTTTTATAATGGAGCCTTTGTTTGTTTTTTAAGTGACTTTTATGATGCCTACACTAATTTAGTATTTGTTGGTAGGATAAATACATGTTTGCTCAAAGTTTAGCTTAGAAGTTTTAAAAGTCTATGTGGGGGGAAATTGTAATGGCTTTAGATCAAGTTAAAGGCTCTTTCATGGCTTTTTGAGCTATGTCACCTTTGTGTAGTAATTCAATTTCCTGGGCTATGTCATTGTGTATTGCCTTTGGATTCTTCAGTTATTGTTGCCTGTTGCTTCTTGCAACCCTGCTTAATATCTTATTTTAGGATAATTATAGCACTTGAATTAAGCTTTTTGTATGAATTGATAGCCCTTATACGGTGGGTTTCAATATGTAGTAGATTTGACATATTATACTTATATTATTGACATGTGTTTGAGCTCATGTAAGCACTATATTATGATTTTGTGGACTGCTGCACTCTACTATTAAGCTGTTTGTGGCTTGCAGCAGCTATGGTGATGTAGGGTATACTATGTTGATGTTGTGGACAGCTTGATTTAGTGTACACTGTGGTGATGTTGTGGACAGCTTTATTTTTTGGTGTATTTAACTAATGCTGTCTTTTGTGCAGTATGTTATGAGAATGAGAAATAGAACATAGCATGTAGTCATCAGATATTGGAAAGTGATGTGGTGTTTGACATATCATGTATTATTTGAATATGCTATTGATCTCATTGCTGTTTTTTTGGTGCATCTGGCTTTAGTAAATTGTACATATTTTCAAGGGTGTGTCTTTGTGCTTTCACATGTTATGGGGTAGTGCTGTTTTCTTTGTTTCCTGCTACCTCATTGAAATGTTTGATTAGGTCTTCTTCGATAAAAATGTTTGTGTATGAATTCTGCAAATGAATGCTGATTCTTCATACTAGATATTGTTGGGATGATATGCTTTGGATATTAATAAGGGTGCTAATTTTGAGTTTTGTTAATTTTTGAGTTAGAAGTGTTAATTTTTGGGTTGAAATTGTTAATTTTTAGTAAAGTGTTAATTTTTGAGTTAGAAGTGTTAGTTTTTGAGTTGAAATTGTTAATTTTGAGTAAAAAGTGTTATTTTTTAGTTAAAATTGTTAATTTTTCAGTTAAAGTTGTTAATTTTTGAGTTAAAATTGTCAATTTGACTTTAGCATGTTAAGGGTATTTTTGGAAAATTACATAATATTCCTGGGAATATCCAATATCCACCAAACACAGGATTATTTATTCCCAGGCATATTTGGTAACGTTCCTCGATTTTAATCCGTCTACCAAACGTACACAAAATATTTTCTTGGGAAAGTTTATCCCAAGAAAAGCATTCTTGGGTATCCTATTCTCAGGAATGAAAAATCAATCCTTCTACCAAATGAATGTCTATTCCCAAGTATATTTGGTAACATTCCTGAATTTTAATCCGTCTATCAAACGCTCACAAAATATATGCCTGGAAAAGTTATTCCCAAGAAAAGCATTCCCAGGAATTTTATTTCCGAGCATGAAAAATCAATCCCTCTCTACCAAACGCCTCTAAAGAAAGCCCTAACTCTCCCAACTTTCAGGCCCATCACCGCACCTCATCCTTCAACTTTCATCATCCTTGCGCGCCGCTCTAGTGACTGTGTTTGCTTCTTGGTTCCAAGCGCGAGCAGCAGAGCTTTCTGGTTGTCCTGAATCCGCTGCGTTCGCGCCCTCTATTTCCATGTCTGCCACGTCCGTGCCCCTCCAGCTCCACATCCACCGTCACTAGTGGTTGCCACTGGGGCATCGTCTCTCTCTGTCTCTTTTGCTGTCTTTTTCTTGCTGTCTATCTCTATTTGCTCTATGCTGTTTCTTCTCTATTTCTTCTTTTTTTTTTTGGGGGGAAAAAAATTCTTATGTTCATCTGAGTGATAGGATGGATGTTAAATTGGAATTAGATAGATACATTTTTTTTTTTGTTGATATTTTTTTGATTCTCTTATTGTTCTGTATCATGTCTTTGTAAATTTTAGTATGCTGCTATTGGTGATTTGGTGTATCAGATTGAAGGAGAACTTCGATCTAGTTCAGATTTGTGCAACTTTTGTCCTTTTTTATATATTTTATTTTTTTAGATTGAAGAAGATTCCAAATTTGATTAGGGTTCCCTTTTCCACAATTTTTTTTAATTAAAGAGATGTAACCTGATCACCTTACTCGATCCAACCTGTGGGAGATTGGGTTGGGTTGTTTCGGGTTGAGTGTTAAAATTTCAGAAAACTAACCCAACCCAACCTGATCTCAATTAATTGGGTTGGGTCCTTTTTTCCACTCACCTAACCCGGCATGTGAATACCCTTAGAAGCAGTGAGCTCGTGCCTTTGCTAATTGATCACTGGGTTGAATTTTATAACTATGTCTCCACACATGATTAAAACCTTGAATCAGACCAAAAAGAGGGAAAAAAAAAAGCCTCAAAACATAATTTCATGTCATCAAATGCTGTCTGCTAATCCAATGGTTCACATTTGATGTTGTAGTGGCACACTTTTACTGCAGACCCCATTTCCCTTTCAAATTTCTAACCCCTCTAAACTCGCATTCACACTAACCCCTACCCTTGTAATCTATTTGTTATTGCAGGGGACAGAGATGAAAGTCAAGATATTGCGTATCCTTCTCACGAATCCGTTCTTCTTGTCACATAGCTCATTATTCTTCATTTTCTATTTTTGTCTTTCAATTGTTTTATTTTTATCCCTTTTGTATTTTACATGTTTGTGTCTTTGCTTCATGGTGTTGTATGTTTTCAAATTTTCATGCTATTAGTTTCAGGCTAGTTCTTGTCAATATATCTAGCATTGGGTGATTTCAGGAAAAGAAAATTTGTTTTTCTTGACACAGCTCTCTATCTGGATATCCCATAATCTTCTAAAAAAGAGTATGTTTTCTTTTTCTATGTTTAACATAACTTTATACAATGATGAACTTGTTATTAATTTCATTTTGTCTTTCAAATAACTCCTAGGTTGAGGCTTTCTGGGTTGTTTTATTAAGGTTATGCTTGTTAGAGAAGGTGGAACATTTGGAGTGAGGGTGAAAATGAAGTTGGAGGGAAGTGCCATGATTTCAGTTTTCACTCTTGATGCTTGGTTGAGATTTCTTTTTTTTTTTTTTTTTTGGTTTTCTTTTATCCAAATGTAATTTGTTTGCAGTTAGGATGAGTTGCATTGTGATAGAACCCACAGATAGAGAAAGCAATAAGGAAGAAAGTGCAGAATATTATTAGCACTTCTTGACTGACATAGGTAAAAATCAGTCAAGGTATAAGAGAAAGTAGCTGAGAAACAATGCAGAAAAATGAGAGAAAGCCTCTGGACACTATAGCAGTCCAACCTCTCCCAGCCTATTCCAAAATCAAGCCTACCCCACACTACCTCACACCCATGCAAATATCCCCTTTTTCTTGACAAGCTCACACACGCACACTCCTACCCTCAGCACACACCACAAACTAGCCAACTCAGCACTTAGTTAGGCTCACCAACCTTTGTCACCTCATTCCCCATAATGCCCCTGTACCTTTTTCTTTTATACACCTTGATCCCCTCAGGAACCTGGTCTCTTAACACATTGCATTTTCAATTGCTTGGCAGAAAAAGGTTGAAATAGAGAGGGGAGGCAGCATGAAAATGAAGTGGAGTGGAATGTTTTTGAATTTTAATTTGTGGTGCTTGTTATGAGGACAAAAGTTGTTGAAAATAATTTTCTGCCGACAGTCATACTATAGAAGGACAGAATCATAGACCCGTTGTGAAACTCTGTTGGATTTCACTAGTGAATGTAAAAAGATTTATTCCAAATTGTCAGCACTTGGCTTCTCTTTTCCTATCTTTTTATTTCTTCTAGATTAAGCACGTCCTAAACGCTAAATGTCCTCATTCCCTTTTGTCAAATATAGATGGCATGCTGTTGCTTCATGGACTTGGGATGCCCAAGACGAAACGTGTGGGATTTGTAGGATGGCCTTTGATGGATGTTGTCCTGACTGTAAACTTCCTGGTGATGACTGCCCACTAAGTAAGCTACTGATAATATTATGCGGCAGCTTTCATCATTGTTATTACATTTGTGCTAAATTTTCCTATTTAAATTTCTAAATTAATCTTTGAATTTTGGGAGTTCCTTGCTACTCGAGCAGTATTAAACTCCAGTGCTAGCATTTAATTGCTGGTGATTTCATTTATGCCCATAGTTGTTTCTATTAACTACAGAAATTGGTGTGAACAGTGGTCCTAATGTCAGATGCTAAGTAAGCTTCAGAAATCATATTTTTAAATTTTAATTGTTAGTCTAATATAGCAACCACTACATGGGCCTTATTCAACTAACAATTAACATGGTGTGGATGAGGTTTTCAAGGATTGTTTTTAAGTTTGCAGATTCCTAACCATATATACAAAGGGTTCCCTATTATTGCTTTATTCTTATTATCTTGTGGTCGCTGCATGTAGTACAGGGAATCAGTATGTCCCTCTCTTACTGGGTAGAATGATTGAGATTACAATGTTATGTTTCAGTATTTTCTAATTTTCCTGAATGCATATAGCTTAGGAAACCACTAATTACTAAACATCATTTGTAGTTCCACATGTATAATGATATATATGCTTAAGTTCTCATTTTTCCCTGACTGAATTTGTTGAACTGCTGTAAAGATGTCCTTGTTGCTTACATATATGGTGACTACTTACAAAGCTCTATGCTCAAGAAGTCTGAAGCCGTTGCCGCTGAATTTAGAATCTTTCATGACAGAATTAAGATGGCACATATTATATGTGCTATAAAATTACGCTTGGCAATTAGACATCACCATGATGTCTATATTTTGACCTCCTCCTCCTGAAAAACATGTGTTGCATTAATGAATGGATAAAATCTGTAGTTTTCTATGTGACAAGATTTGCATTGGTGAACTGCATGAGCGATCAAATTGCAGGATTTGGTAAATATTTACATCAGTAATTAGTCTAACTTATTTTTTCCCCACTATTTCTTGCAGTTTGGGGTGCATGCAATCATGCATTTCACTTGCACTGTATTCTGAAATGGGTGAATTCTCAGGCATCACAAGCTCATTGCCCTATGTGCCGGCGGGAATGGCAGTTTAAAGGATGAGTGAGAGCATGGATTATCTTATCTTTATTGTTTGTGGTGAGGAGGGTATGGGAATCGAAGTTTCTAAATGAGTGCATGCTTATTTTTGTCACTGATGATGAAATGAGGTCCTTTCTTGTTTTCTGTGATTCAATAGTATGCTGATGTCGCGTTGCTGATATGTATTGATATTAATAATATTATGCTTCCGTATCATGGAAGATATTGTTTTCCCATGCAAATGTTGTAATGCAATTGTGATGGTGACGACTGTAGAGTTGGACAAGTCTTAGGAAACCTGATTAACATGTCAGAGCTTTCACGAATTATTCATGAACTATTGACAATATAAAGTATGGAAATTTTAGTTTGATACGTTGCGCAAGTTCTTCAGGTCCACGACCACCAGGTGGCAGGTCTCTCGTGGCCATGCTTTATTATGTTGTTAGATTAATTATGTTTTCCGTCTCTAAATAATGTGTGGATTTTACATTCGAGGGTAAACTCTTCTGACACGTGAGGAAGTACCTGTCTGACACTTAAACAGCCCATAGAAAGAACTCACAATTTTATTCTTTTTGGGTAACCAGAATTTTAGTTTTAGATAAATCTTAGAAATAAATTCATGGAGTTGGGTCTTTAAAAGTATTTCTTTTTCAGTTGTTGCAAACAAATTTGTCACGTCAACAAATTGTTTTACCATGATGCTTCGATGCATTAAAATGTGATGCGATCCGTATATAAAATTACATTGATAAATGTTTGTCACGTATCATTTTTCATCTTTTTATTTTTTGATTTTTCATCTAAATACGTTATATTTAGATTCAATTAAAAATTTTATTTTGGCGATAATAATTTAGGAGGGGAAAAAAAAAATTAAACTCGTTTCTCAGCACCTAGGATTCTCTTACGGTGAACATTAATCTGCATTCTGCACATTGAATGGTAATCTTTACGGCTCGCATTTTCTGCGGCATTGCTGGTTGGTGACAAGAGTCAAAGCCATTGGGATAGCAGCTCCTGTATTGTAGCAGTGGCTCATCCATTGTGGGGCTTCTAAAAGTAAATTTTAAATTAATTATTATTTTTGCATTGGCTGAAAAATCATAATTATAATCACCATTAGCCAGAAGTGAAGCTAGCTAAGCTCCTAAAATTGCAGGTAATTAACAGAGTATAAAGAAAGAAAAGTAGTTAGGAATTTCTTTGCTCTTTCTTGGTTTAACTTCTATGCACTCTAACTTCAACTCGATGGATCCCCATCTAACAAACATTTTAATAAAAAGCATCCTATTGATAATGCGGTACGTTCTATTTATCAATCATATTGAACTGATATTGACCTTTTTTTTTTTTTTTGAGGGAAGAACATTATGTCGCCATTTAGATTTTGCTCAGTACATAATGCCGATAGTTCTAGGGTAGGCTTCATGCTCCTTTCTTTTTTTTGTGGTGGAATTAAAACCGCTCATTGATTCCATTAAACAAGATTATTTGCCAGCTCATTAATCATTATCTTTTATCATTAATAAATATAAGCATGAATCTGTGTCTCCGCAAAGAGAAATTCCTTGTGCCTATGAACCAACGAATGAAATCCACAAAAAATCGCTCACTGCTTCACATAAGGTCACAGGTAGTGTTCTCAAAGATTAAAACAGAATATAATAAGAATAAATTTAATTTATTACAAGATACATGAACAAGATCATTGATACAGATCGAGTTGTGTATTTCAATTCAAATTACCAAATGGTCCAAATCTAGAGACTACAAGCTACACACTCCACTCACATAAGCTAATAATAATAACAGAGGGAAAAACATAAGAAAATGGAATGACAACGATACACGGGAGGGGGAAAAAAATCAGTATTATCCATTAAAGATACAACGGTTGTAAAGGTACACCAATATCAGAGTTGAGAGACATAAACACCCTTGGCTCGCCTGTCAACAAAAGCAATCATTTCATTAATTAAATTAAAAGGTTCACCACTAAAGTAAAGACAAAGCAAAGCCCACTTCACATTCCTTTAATCACAATTATTAGCACAAGAAGCGAACATCAAATCAGTGCGACGAGTCCAACCTATCCTTCTTTATCTGAATACGTGAAGCTGGTTGGAAATCACACTCAATCTCCCACCAATTTCTTTTACTCTTTCTTAACTGTAACTAGTGTTCTCTTAAATGAAAGTATATCATTGTGGGTTTCCCCTTTTATTTTAGAAAGAAATAAGCTATTGACCAATCAAAAGAAAGAAATAATCTTTGCGGATTTTATTATAAGTAATCTTTTTTTTTATACCAGTATGACCAGTATGAAACTATGTACTCAGCTCCATTCATTGATTTCTTCTCACCTTTTTGTCTGAATAATAATTTAACATTGCGAATAAAAAATTGAAACTTCTGTACGAATGGACTCATATACCACTCTCTTGTCTTTTTCGCACTATTCCCCCCTTCTTTTCTGCATATGTAGTCGCCATTCTCCCATGACAACAATTTCGAGCCAAATTCATTTTTGTTTTTGCCTCTTTTATGTCAGCATCAACAACTTTCGTACTCAATTTGTATTCTTCATACTAAGTAGCACTACTCTTTCATTATTTTGCTACCTTTTCTATTTTTGTGTCAATATTATCTGCTACAATTGAACGGGGTGGATAAAGTTGAAGTACAAGAGCTTACCGCTTGAAACTCACTACGAATATAATATGACGGGTCCTAAAAAATTTACAAAGGTAAAACTAGAAGTCCTTGAAGTAAATATTTGCTTTACGAGTAAAAAAAGGGTGAGTCTCCGGTATGTAATACAAGGGTTACTTACAAAAGCAAGAGAGCGATCACTTGGTGATAGCATAGACAGCATAGATAATTCCAGGTATATAGCCAAGAATAGTCAGCGCCAAACAGATCCAGAACTCCGCCTGCATCCAACAAATGAACCATCAGCCATGGGTTGTGCAAATTACACTTTTGTAACATATGAAAAGAACACAATCATCAATATTTAAAATTTATTAAACCCCAATTAATTTGAATCGAATTGAGTCAGTTTATTATAAAGTACAGTTGCCATGCTATTACCTTTCTCATTTATAAGACTAAAACACCTTAGTTAAAATAAATAATTATTAAATCACTTGGTTCAATCGAGTATTGGTTACTAATTACACAGTCCAGAAGTAACCAAAATTTTGTGAAGCCTTTAAGAAAGAAAAAGATAGAGCTTGAAGACTAACAGAAGTTATGTGCATACCTTGCAGCCATACTTAAGGAAGACTCCAAGAGGAGGCAGGAGGATGGCGAGGAGAATATCTATGCATGTGGCTCTGCCTTCATCGGCCATTTTTTTTTTCTCTCTGGATATTTTCTGGTATGCGGTCCTACCTTCTAATTTCAAAGTTGGTACTCGGTAACGCTGGATCTTTTGCGAAGAGCTAGTGCTATAACCGTCAACTGCCAAATGTGTACGTGGTGAGAAAAATGGGCACGGGTGGTGGAAGCTTATTTATAAGCCGCGTCGAGGGAAGAAGGAATGCGCTTCGAAGCCCACGTGGCATCTTTGCATTGGATATCTAGCACGCGGTTGCTTAACCAAGTAAATTCAGCGTGTGATTTACGACACTACGCGATTGTGACGTGAAGCGATGTTTTCAGATAAAAAGATTCTTATGATTATATCAGGTAAAATGAATGTATAGAATGTTATACAATAAAATAAAAATAGGAGTCAATTGCTTTGTTAATATAAAAAAAAATTTATATTATTATTTAATTATATATTATTATATTAATAAATATAATTAAATTTTATATTTATTATTTAAATAATTATATAAATAAAAGAATATAATTGATTGAATATATAAAAAAAAATTTATATTATCGTTATATGCAAATTGAACTCAAAAAAATATTATGCTACTGTTTTGATATTAAAAATGTTTGACGTGATATTAAAAGTTAGAATGGAGAAAAGTTTATGTTCACTGGCTTGAAAATATAATAGAAAAATAGAATAATAAAAATTTTAGGTTATTTGTTTTTATTTTATTGTATTTGGAGGAAAAAAAAAAGAATGTGATGAAATGAATTTTATTCAATATCATTCTATTTTATTATATATTAAAGTACTTAAACAATAGTGTTTAGTCTATTCTGTTTTATTTTATCGCTTTTTCTCATCTACAAAGCTCGTTTTATTGAATTGAAGATTCAGAGCTTTTCATTGATCTATTTTATCACTTTTCATTGATTCAAATATGGTTTTAATTAATATCTTAATGAAAAATAAAAAAAGCATCTTAACTAACTATTTTTTTTATAGTGTATAATACTAAAAATTTTATAATAAATTAGTAAAGTATCTAAAACAATTGTTTAATTTTAAAGTTTTTTATATTTGTAATATTACTGAATAATAAATATTTACGATACAATTTCTTTTTATAATATAATAATAGATTTTAATTTTAATATTCTGTAAATATAAAAATGTTTATATTATCGACAAATTATATATTATTTAATATATAATTTTTATATTGTTATAATAATAATTAAATAATTTTAATGATATAATAATAAAATTTAATTACTATATATTGATAATGTAAAAATTTTTTATATTATTATTTAATTAAATATTTATATTTATAAAATTTTTAAAATAATAGATAATTGGGATCAAATACTTTCATTAATATGGTATATGATTAAATATTTATATAAATTTTTTTTATATTACCAATATATATAAATTAAATCCATAATAATACGTGATGAAACAATTTTAAATTTTTTTTATATTTATAGCGTATGAAAATTAAATTTATAAAATAAAATTAATTAAAACTAAGTCAGATAAAAAGCACCGTACGTAATACTCGATGAAAAACTATGTATAACGTTCTCCCTGGATTCGACGAATCATGGGACAACTCAGCTGTGGTTCGTATCGTGAAGACAGAGACGTGCGAGAATTTATGCTGCCACGTGGAAGAGAGAGCGAGAAAGCAAATTCATAAGGATAAGGATTCAAAGTCAAAGGCAGAACAGGAAAGCGTGGCTCCGGAAAGATCAACGGCTGTTAGGCTGCCGCGCTTATAAGAATCAACGGTGACGATGGAGCCATGCTTTATGGCGTTTCCATCCATCCTATGTTAGAACCGACCCCTCACGTGTTCCAGCTCCTTCGCCTTCCTTTCTTTCTTTTCTTAGATAAATTAAGGAAAATTGTCCTCACATGTGACATGTGGATGGAATATTGAGATTTATCTCAAATTGGATCAAGCCGTGGAATCGTTTGGTTAGGGTTTTTAGTGGAGCGAATATTCCGTATATTGACGTTAAAAAATGATAGTTATGTGAATTACCATTATCTTTAACTAATTATGCAAATAATTGTTAAAATTGAGAGTGATATCTCCTTAAATCTTTTACTTCCTATTTAAGCACACTAGGGATATTATCTACATATGTTTACTTCCTCGATCTTTTGACATTTTATTCATTTCAATGTTAAGGGTGTTTTTAAAATTACTCTCCCCATAATATCCGGCCAATATGACTAGCCCTGTTGTTAGAGATGGTAACAGACTAACAGACTAATGACCCCTTCTTGTCTCACTTTGCCACGGATTAACTTAAAAATAGGGCGAGGTAGGTTAATTTACTTTTGAAAATGAATTAAAGTTATCAATTCATTCCGTTTATTGATGAGTTAGCTGGAGAAAATTATGGTTAAGCAGATTAATCTATGAGTGAATTTAATAATTTACCTAATTTAACTTTAAAATAGATTAAAAAACAAGTCAGATGAATTCATTCATAAATTAATCTGCTTAATTTGCCAAAAACAAAGAAAAAGAAAATTAAAAAAAATAATTGATTTGATGAGTCAATCCGCAAGGTCATTATCGATTAATTATATAGGAGGTTAAAATAATCCACATAAAAAAAGGTTATAAAATATAACTTTATCTGCTTTTTTTCTGCAGATTAGACGAGTTGATTAGTGGAATTAGACCTATTTTACCATCTTTATCTGCTGTCGACTTCCTCTTAAAAACAGGCAAGAATACAGAATGACATCAAGTGATGTGATATATAAATATAAATATATAAATTATATTTTTTGCTGAGAATATCAAAAAATAAAAGTATTATACGTATATATAAAAATATTAATTGTTAATATAGGATCTGCTGGTGGTGCACCACATGCAACCGACAAGTCAAATTCACATCCACCTAATCACCACGTGGAGCAAATAATCTCCGCATCCTTGTCTTCCTATCTTCGTACAAACAACTTGCCTTTTTTAATTTTTCTGCATATCAATTGTCAATCATAATCAGAATCGCGAATCTATGGATATATGACAAAAATTAAATAAAACAAAAGAAGCGACGACTAGGCCTGCTTTAAGTTCGGATATGCTTTGCTGGATTACTAGCCCATGGAAACCTGTCCAGCCTCTAGATGGAAAGCCCATGGTCCACAAATGTGGTGTTTCTAATGTAATGGATCTACTCACACGCTGGAGGATTCTTATTGGACACGTATCGGTATCACACTTAACCCATCCTTGCTTTTTCTGTTAGAAAGTCACACACACAAAAGTAACGCAATGGTCATAGATCAATGCAATAAACAAGATATGATCTTTTTTCTTAAAGACCTTTTGTAGTGTCACTAATCCAGCTAGATAGTTATGCGGAAATTAATTATCCAAACAATGTTGGGAGGGATGGTTAGAGAAGCTCAAAATCTGTAGAGATCTAAATTAATGAGTTAAGTGATAAATCACAATAATAAGTTGAATATTATATCTTGACTCAAAATCCTTTAATTTAAAGTAAAATACACTTAACACTCTTATGGTATTAAGAAATAATATTTTATTCTATTTGTTTATAATATATGTGCTCCACCTAAATCCACTAAAAGCGTGTTTGGATTGGTTTTTTTTTGTTTTTCTAGAAAAAAAATGCTTTTTAAAGTGTTTTTTTTACAAAAAAAAGTGCTTTATATATTTTTAAAAGTATATTTGGATACAACTTGAGGGAAAAAATTAATTTTTTACTCTTTTTTAAAAGTTAATAATACCCAACTTTTGAAAAAAAGCATAAATAATGTGATTTTGAAAGATAATTTTAGACGCATTTATTTGTGTTTCTAGCACCAAAAAAAAAAAAATTTTGTAAAATTTTTCAAAAAATTACTTATAAAATTTTTAATGTTGTTTGTTTATACTTCTAAAAAAAAAATAGAAGCAAACAATAATTAATTTTCAATTTTTTGAAAAACAGATAAGGAGTTGTTTCTCTCAGAAGAAGCAGTAGAAGAGAGAGAATTTTGTTCTTCAAATTTAGGAACCACTATTTTTTCACTAAAAAATATCACTCTCTTTTCACTCTTATTCTTACTCATTCACGCTCACGCACGCATACACACACACTCTCTCCCCCCATGTCCTTAATTATAATTTTATCAGAAAAATACTTCTATAGTTATCATATTCAAACAATTTAACAACTTCTAATTTTAGTAAAAAGTACTTGTATAATTATATATCTAAATGCAAAATATTTTTCTTCTTCCACTTCTAATTGTAGTTCTACTTCTATTTTTGAAGAAATATTTCTCCTAAAATCTTAATCAAATAGACTCTTTATTAAAATTATTGCTGCTTCTGCTTTTTTTTTTTTTTCTTATTTGAAGTTAGGTATTACTAATTTTGAAAAGAGTAGTAAATTAATTTCTTTTATAAACACTTTTTTTTAAAGTTGTATTATAAACCCTAAACTCTAAACTCAAGATAAGTTTATGACAAAGGACCTTTTTCTCTAAACTTTTTTGTTTTATTAAAGCTTTATTGTTTCAGAAAAAGTTATTTTGTATTTGAATAGATTATCTAAGAAGTGCTTTTAATGATTAAAAGTATTAGTCTATTTGAATACAAAAGAACGAAAATACTTCTTTTATAACTAAATTACTAAAAAAAAGGAATTCAAAAAGAGGAAAGAAAACTAAAGATTGGTAAAAGATATTTTTGGAAGATAGTTTTATTAAAAATTCTTCTGTTTTTATTTTTTTCGAAGTTGGGTATTAACTTTAAAAAAAGGCAATAAATTGACTTTTTATTTTATAACAAGCACTTTTTATAAAAGTAATTCTTTTAAAAAAAAACACATTTTTTCTTAAAAAAGCTAATCCAAATAGGCTCTAAAAACTTATAAAAAAAACACTCTCTAAAAGTGCTTTTATCTAAAAAATAAATCAATTGAAACACGCTCTCAATGGCTTGAGGTAGAGTGCATATTTTGTAAATAAATAGGGTAGTGTTATTTTTTTGATAATTCAAGGGCATTAAGTTTATTTTACTCTTTAATTTATACCCACTTTGCCTAGTTTATTGTTAACTAATGTGAGGTTTCACCACTCACATTTGAAATTCTAGCATTCTCCTCCTCCTCTCGCCCTTCAACAAAAGCCCTTCCAAGTATTTATGACAAAGCGAGACACAAAGTACCAACCACCTTGTCTAAATTTCAAATACTTGGCACAACCAATGTGCCAATCTACGTGCTAAATTTCAAATATTCCAAAATTCAAATAGAGTTAAATTAACAGTCTAACTAAGAATCTATTATAACAGACCAAACACCATATTTATGGGTTTTCCTATTTTATATACTCTTTATTTAGTTTATTCTTAACTAATATGAAACTTCATCACTTATACTTGTAATTCTAACAAACATTTCCCAAAAAAAAAAACTAAATTGTTCTATGTTATGAAAATCCTTTGGTCTTACTTTTTGTATAATTTGAAGACTAGCTATATAATATAATTAATGAGTGACTTTTAACTTTATGGGTATTTCAATGCCAAAGAAATATTTGAAAGAAATTTATTGAACTCGTAGAATACAAAACGAGATTGCAAATAGTTTTACCACTCTTGGCTTATCTTCAACGAGTAAACAGCCATTTTGACAGCCCAAAATGTAAGTTTCTATCGCGATTTTTAATCACTTCAATCCAAAGTTCTATAATTTGTTATATTGGCTATGTTAATCCAATATCTATCTTACGAATTACATATTCAAAACCCATTATCTGTCGTTTCCTTTCTTGGTTGGTGCCAACTTAATATTAGAGCCTTGATTGATTATGAATGCTCGCGGAAGATGAATAGAAGGCTACTAATCCAGCAAGATGGGCATATCCGTTTCAAGGTAACAGAAAAAGGCATTGGTTTTTTCTCTATTGGTACAAATTAATATTAACTTTCACTGCCTTGTTAAAGATAGTCCACTTACCAGATTATACAGAGAAAACAAAAAAGAAGTCCACTTATCATTCCCTTCTAAATTCTAATCACTTGTTTCTAATTAACCCACTTATGAACTTGATAACCTTATTGAAAGCTAGTTACAAATAAGAAAAAAATGCTATCTGTTCTTAACCCTTCGGATGGATAAATTGTAATGTTTTATGAGAATCCTTTATGACTTAGATTTTTTTTTTTTTCGGTTAAACTTATGACTTAGATTTAATTATAGGTATTATAAAATAAATATGACAGCATATATGCACTACGAATTAGTTTCAAAGTATATGAAAAATTCTTCTTCACACCCATCGATTTGTCAGTGATCCACTTTTTATCTTTAATCTGAAGTTTTGTCTTCCCTACCACCACTACTTGTTGCTTTCATCATCATTTGCTGTTTGCCAAAAAGTAAAATGCTTAATGCTCACTGGTTTGGGTATAGCGAGTGCACTCAAACCCTAATTGACCCATATCTAATTCTTTAGTATCAGTTGTCTAGTAAGTCATTTTGGCACCAAGCAAACATTGGATAGGCCAAAAATCAGATGTCAAAGAATGCCTAGCACAATTTGTAATGTACTTGTTCTTACTTCCATCTCCTGATTCGGCTCTCTAGCTTGGCTAAACTTCAGTAGTTTGTTATGATTGCGGCCAAACTTGAGTATTGTTTTTTATAAACTCTCAAATTAGCTCTTGAAAAGTGCACTGTACGATAAATTAATTTCTAAAAACATTAAACTCGTCCCATAGCCCTAAAGAGTAGAAACGTTGGACATGATAATGCTTCTGTCAACTAAGGCTTGGCCACGTGTCTACTACTAGAGCGACAAAGCCAACAAATGGGTGAAGTCTATTGTTGGGGTGAACACTTTATCACCCTCTTCTTTGTATCTGTTGTGTTGATGGGTGGAGAATAGGGTTGGAGGAGTTAAAAATCCTAAAGGAAAACAACGTCGTTATGAAAACATGCGGACAAAGGCCATGATAAGTAAGTAACATAACGTGCCACGTGTACAAATTTGCTAAGTCTGTCCAACATTTCTACTCTTCAGGGACCACCGGATGAGTTTCATGTTTTTAAGAATTAATTTATCGTATCATGTACTTTTTAGGAACTTAGGGTTTATTATATTTTTTTATGTGAATTCTAATTTTCTTTTGGGTCGATATGTGAATTCCAGTATTAATTAATGAAGAAACTGACTGGAATATATATATATATATTTTTTTTTTGGTCAAAGTTTTTGAAATTTTTTTTGTCGGAAGACTGGGATATTTGTAATCCGTTAAAATATGTCGAATTGGGCCTAGCCTAATTGGACTTAAAGGATTTCCCTTCTTACATCCTTCTATGCATGTCGGCTCATCAAACTGAAAATTTAGTGTTTCCTACTAAGTTGCAACTCAATCTGAAAGCATATTCCTATCCTGGGTCTCAACTTCAAAGCCCATTACTTTTCACACGTGTTCTCTTCTCTTTTGACACAAGACTTAAATGTTAAAATTGTTGACTTGCTTAATTGTAATTAGCACACAATAATGTTTATTTAATTATATGTGCGCGTGAATATGTGTTTATATAGTATGAATGCTTAAATTCAAACCCTTGTTAGGCCAAAACTCAAAAGCTTGAATGAGCTATCATGTTTAGTTGAAACGCTTAGTACAGACGATCATGTTTTTAAAAATTCTATTATGTATGGCAAATTTGTGAAAATAGATTATAATAAAAAATTAATAATTTTAAGTTAAAAAAATAATTTATAAATGTAATTTTTTTTTAAGTTTATGATTATAAATAGAAGTTAATTATTTCCAAATTATTATATTTTTATCAAATTGACTCTACATATCAAATATTATATAATATAAATAATCATTTCATATATTTTTTTTTAGTAATTTTATCGTATAAAAGTGACTTTTTTATACAATTCAAATAAAAAATATTATCCTAAAATCACTTTTTAGCTGAAATATTTAAACATAAATTGATTCTCACATAATTGATTATATAAAAAAATGATTATATAAATAAGCGATTATTAATAATTTTAGGGTGCATTTTATTAAGTGTTATTGCTATTTATGAGACTTAATTAATTAAGGATCGGTGATTAACTCATATTTTCATAATTAGTGAAATTAAAATCTTAATTAAGCTTAATTAACTTTAATTAATTTTGATTAAGCTAATTGTGGGTGATTAATGCTTAATTAGTCTCTTGGAGATTTGATTCACTTGGTTAACAAGTTTATAATCTTAATTAAATATTCTCTTAATCTTTCTCCCCTTAATTATCCTTTTTATCCCTTGATTAATTTTTTATTCTTTAATTCTTTATTAAGTACCTAATTATTCAAAGTCATTGAGGTAATTTAGCATAAGAAAAATTGGGGATGTTACTAGGGGTGTTCATGGTACGGTTTCGATCGATTTTAAGCAAAAACTTCATCCGATCCAAAATATATAGCGGTTTGGATTGGATCGATTTATTTTAGATGTTAAATCCGATCCAATCCGAACCAATCTTTTACGGTTTGGATTGGATCGGTTTAATCTATTTTTTATAAAAGAAAATCTTAAGTATAAAATATTATAAATATAAAGTAACTTAAATTAATAAAATAAATCATTAAAAATAAAAATAAAAATGACTAATGTAATATGCATAATATGATATTTAAATGAAAATGACATACAAATATAGAAAATTATATGATAAATTAAAATTATTATAAGTAAAAGTACAAAATTAAAAATAAAAAATTATATTAGATGGTATTATTCGGTTTGGATTGGATTGGATCAGTTTTGAAAATTAAATCCGAAATCCAATTCGATCCAAGTGATTTATGAAAAACAAGATCAAATTCAATCCAAACTTTTGCGGTTTTGATCGGTTTTTGGTTTGGATTGGATTGATTTAGCAGTTTTGATTGGATTGGATTGGATTGGATTGGATTTGAACACCTCTAGATGTTACATAGATCTAGTGAAAAGGTTAGTTCTATAGATGTCGAAGTAATTTCATTACTAAAAAGTATGATTGATGATAAGAATGTGCTGGCTAAGATATTCCATTGTGCTAGAGATCGTTACATGGATGGAAAATTCTCTAACGTGAAGATTAAATTAATGCAAAACAGGACCAGAGATTCCAGGACATATAACTTGCCAATTGCTTCAGAAGTAGCAACATTAGTTGTGGGCGATATAGATGACTTGAGTGCAGAAAGAGATGCAATTCTTGAGATAAAATCAAGATCACTACAAAGTGTTGATATCCTTCATTCTATGTATCTAGCATTACAATATCCATTGCATTTTTCTTATGGCGAAGATGGCTATAGGCTGATGTTCTTACTGCAGAATCATCATCAAGGAGGACATCTAGCAAAAGGACGAAATTAAGTATGAGAGAATTCTTTTCGTATTGAATACGGGATAGAGAACATGAATCTCCTTTAATTCTCTTTTCAAGAAGACTTTACCAACAATTCTTGATTGATGCATATACTATGGTTGAATCACAATGGTTGAGATTCTTAAGATTCAACCGACCTAGATTAACAGTCAAGAACTATAGGTAATTGCATGAATGTTTGATTTGAGGTGAATTAAATGCTGTTGCAACAGGTAAAAGAATTATTCTGCCAAGTTCATTCACTGGAGGTCCACGATACATGTTTAATAATTGTAAAGATGCCTTCGCAATTTGCAAATATGCTGGATATCCAAGTTACTTCACCATAATGGCGTGCAATTCTGAGTGCAAAAAAAAATTAAGAGATTTGTGGCAAGAAGGGGTATAAAGGTAGAAGATCATCCATATATATTATGCAAGATGTTCATGATAAAACTTGACTAGTTAATAAAGGACTTGAAGAATGGTGAATTTTTTGGTAAAATATTGGGATATATGTCTCCTTTTTTATATATAGCCTAAGTCTTTGTCAATACATTTATATTCTTTCTTCATAAGATTAAATGTATGCATAGCTTACTATATTTAATGTATTCATTCCTTTTTTTTTCCAATAATTTTAATGTAGATGCATACACTTTTAAATTCTAGAAGCATGGTCTACCTCATGCTCATATCTTATTATTCATGCATTGCGACTTCAAATCACATTCTCCAGATGATAAAGATAAATTTATAAGTGTTGAAATTCTAGATAGCCAAAGCTATATGCAGCAGTTGAAAAGTACATGGTTCATGGTCCATATGGCTTACACAATACAAATTCTCTATTTATGAGAAATAGACAATGCATCAGGCATTATCCAAAGCAATTGCCCTCAAGAACAATCATTGATGATGTCGGCTTCCCGAGGTATAGAAGAAGAGATGATGGACAAACAACTACAAAGAATTGTGTTATAGATAATTCCTTCATTGTCCCTTACAATGCAAAGCTACTTTTGAAATATGGATGCCATATAAATGTGGAGTATACCTGTCAGACTAGCTCTATCAAATATCTATTCGAATATGTTCAAAACGGGAACGATAAAGTGAATGTTGCGATAACCAAGCAAATAGATCCAATCAATCAACACAAATAGCGGATAAAATAAAAAATCACTATGATTGTAGTTACAATTTTGTAGCCATATTTTAAATAAATTAATATTTAATTTTTTTTATTCAAAGTGTCATCTAATTGCTATGTTTGATTAATCTTAATATTATATGCTATTGTATACTCTTTAGTACATGCCTATCTTTTTGGTATCAAATATTTCTTTTGCTATTAAGTTTCCTTTTTAAAAACAAAATTAATATCTATTTTATTACCTAGATTTTCATTTAATTATTATAATTCAATTCCATACTTTTATTATTAATTTAGACATTGCTTCTTATCTAAACATTGTTATTCAGATTCTAAATTGATAACAAATATTTCATAGTTAACAATTTATTAAGATTTTTGCTTATTTAATTTTTATTTGACATGTATTTAATATCTTTTTTATGTTTTAATTATTTCAATATTTTATATTATTTAAAAATAATGTGAATGCAGATACATTTCTGCATGTGAAGCTTCATGGAGATGTTGCGACATCCAATTCAAAGAGCCACCAACAATTAGACTTCCATTCCATTTGGAACATGAACAGTCTATCATTTATAAAGACGATGAATGTGTTGATATTATTATTGAAAAGGCTGAAACAAGTAGAACCATGTTTATGGCTTGGATGGAAGCAAACAAGGCATTTTTGGAAGGAAGAAATTTAACATATACTGAATTTCCTACAAAGTTTTGTATGGGAGGAACAATTGTTAGCATGGGCTCCAAGAAAGCAAGGTTTTGCTATTGGCAGGTTATCTCATGTTCCTACTTGCAATGGAGAATACTACTATCTAAGGCTTTTATTGAATATTCATAAGGGGCGCTTGGATTTTAAGGACATTAGAACAGTAAAATGGAACCACATATGATTCATTCAACGATGCATGTTTTGCACTTGGGTTGTTGCAAGATGATAGATAGTTCATCGATGCAATCAAAGAAGCAATTACATGGGCTTCAGTTTCTTATTTTAGAAGACATTTTGTGATCGTACCAATTTCTAATAATATGTCTAGGCCCAAATTTGTCTAGGAAAATATATTGCAAGAACTTTTAGATGAGATTCTTCATAGGCAATCTTGAAAGTTAAACATGAATAGTAAGTATAATTATGTATATTTGACTCTTTTGAATTAATATTTATTCCAATTTAAATATGAACTGACTTAAATATTGGTTATATTTTCATGATACAAATTTGACTTTGCCTGAGGATAAATTGAAGGACATGACTGTTGCAACATTGGAGGAACTTCTACAAAGCAACGGAAGAAGCTTAACAGAATTCCCTCCAATGCCAATAGATTGAGATTTTACTAATTATCAAGAAAGGATGATAGTTGAGGAGTTGAACTTTGATAGATTTGCTTCGTTGGAGAGGTTGAATAATATGCTGAGCTCCATAACAGATGAGCAAATACATGTATACAACAAGATCATGCATGCAATTGACACAAGCAATGAAGGATTTTATTTCTTATATGGTTACGAAGGTATGGGTAAGACCTTCATGTGGAACATATTGTCAGCAGCAATTGGATCGAAAGGAGACATTGTTCTTAATGTTGCTTCCAGTGTTATTACATCATTACTTCTCCCAAATGGAAGGACAAGACACTCAAGATTCAAAATACCTCTAAATATTAATGAAGATTCAACATGCAACATTAAGCAAGGTACACCCCATGCGAAGTTGTTAAGCAAAGCAAAGCTCATCATATGGGATGAAGTTCCAATGGTAAGCAAATTTTGTTGTGAAGCTTTAGATAGATGCTTGAAAGACATTTTATGATATGATGATGCATATAATGCTAATTTACCTTTTGGAGGTAAAGTAGTTGTGATAAAAAAGAATAAGACATGATAAAATAAAGATAGGATTTTCTTACTAGACCTCTAAAGAACTTGTTCTTAGCAACCTAGGTCATTGGAAAAGGGGGACCTCTAAGGAACTTGCCCTTAGCAACCTAGATTAAAGGAAAGAATTTTCCTTGCTAGACTGTTAAAGAACTTGTTCTTGACAACCTAGATCAAAGGGAAGAAAATTGTGCATCACACATACCAAAATGAGGAAAACCTCACAATGGTATTGATAGTCAAAACTATGATAAACTATTTGAACTCTCTTTTTATAGGCCAATTTGTATATTTATACATAAATCTATAATTAATAAAAACAAAAATTACTTAATTCTATCTAGACAATGGATCCTAAAAAGATTTGATCCTAAATAAATACCTTAAGGAATAAATCCTAAACAAATTATAAATAAATCTTGAACAAATTTTGATTTACTAATCCTAATTAAATCCAAATAAAGAAAATCAAATCCCAAAGTATTATAATAAGTAATAATGATAATGTCTTCCAAATCAGTCCAAATATTATGATATCGTTCTAAATCAACCCATATCTTTACCTTGAATCCTTTTAGCTCAACCAACTGGATTTCTTGTGTTATGGTCTTTATCACTTGCATTATAGTAACCATCACCTTTTATGCTATAATGTCCAATTAGTCCTCCTAAACACATATCATTCCCTCCTTCCTCAAAGCAATTCGTCGGAAGCAATTCGTCCTCGAATAAGCATGTATATCAGTAGGAGAAAAGGTCATGAAACAGACCATCATCCTTGCAAGTATTGGCATCGATCCTATCTAGCACTTGAAATCTCTTCTTTCTCAAATGATTCCAAGGAACCCAAAATTACACAATATGATGTAAATCAAAATTGAATCTGCAGTTGCTTAATCTCCAAGGAAAACAAAAGATAACAATCTCATGTAAATCAAAACTGAATCTTTATGCCGATTTCTCTTTCTTTTTTTTTTTTGCTTTTCTGATTCTTTTCTTTTTTTCTTTTTTCTTTTTTTGCTTTTCTTCATTTTTTTTATCTAAATAGAAACACAAATAAAACAACCTAAAACATAAAATAAAGAGAAAAATAGACACATCAAGAACTAAAAAGAAAAACGCAAATTGAACTGACAAGACACACAAAGATGCAATAGAAAAAAAAATAGATAAATAGGAATTTATTAAAATCTTGTTTTGATACCAAATGATAAAAAAGAATAAGACATGGGAAAGTAAAGATAGAGTTTCCCTACTAGACCTTTAAGAAACTTCTTCTTAGCAATCTAGGTCATTAGAAAGAGGTTTTCCTACTAAACTTCTAAGGAACCTGTCCTTAGCAACCTAGATCAAAGGACATAATTTTTCCCTATTAGACCTTCAAAAAACTTGTCCTTCACTAGATCAAAGGGAAGAAAATTTTGTATCACACAAAACCAAAATGAGGAAAATCTCATAATTGTATTGATAGTAAAAACTATAATAAACTATTTGAACTCTCTCTTTCTATAGGCCAATTTGCCTATTTATACATAAATCCTATAATTAATAAAAACAAAAATTATATCTAGACAATTGATCCTAAAAAGATTTGATCCTAAATAAATATCCTAAGGAATAAATCCTAAACAAATCATAAACAAACCTTGAACAAATTTTTATTTACTAATCTTAATTAAATCCAAATAAAGTAAATCAAATCCCAAAGTATAATAATTAATAATGATAACAATGTCTTCCAAATTAGCCCAAATAGCATGATATTGTTCCAAATCAACCCATATTTCTAACTTGGATCCTTGTAGCGCAATCAACTAGACCTCTTGTGCTATGATATCTATCACTTGCACTGTAGTAACCATCACCTTTGGTATTGGAATGTCCAATCAGCCCTTCTAAACATATATCAGCTTGTATTGGGAGGTAATATTAGGCAAATTTTACTCGTAATTCCAAGGGGTTCCAAGCAAGACGTTGTTCATGCAACCATTAATTCATCATCTTTGGTAATTTGCCAATTGTTAATGTATTGAAGAATATGAGTTTGTCTATAGGTTCCATTGAATCAACTAACAATGAGATTAAACAATTTAGTTGCTTGTTGTTAAAGATTGGAGATGTTCTTGCAGGTGATTCCATAGATGGAGAATCTGAAATTAGTATACCTTGAGATATACTAATTGATGATTCTAATACTTCACTCAATGAGATAATTAACTTGCTTATCCAAACATTTTGCAAAACATGACATTTGTGGATTATTTTAAATACAAAACTATATTAGCTCCAACTTTGGATGTTGTTGATGACATCAATAATCATGTTATGTCTAATATTCCTAGAGATGAAAAGATCTATTTAAGCTTTGGTTCAATTCGTGGAGGAAGGAAATATGGAAAGTCAACTTGACGCATTCAACACAAAAATGATTAATGAATTGAACTGTTTAGGACTTCCACCACATAAATTACTACTCAAAGTTGGAGTGCTAGTTTTGCTTCTGAGCAATATTGACTAGTCTAATAGGCTTTGTAATGGTATAAGGTTGCAAATAAAAAGGCTTAGAAATCATGTTATTGAGTGTACTGTTCTCACTAGAAACAAAATTAGGGAAGTCGTGTTGATTCCAAGGATGACAATGGTACCAAATAATGAAACTCTATCGATTAAGTTTCAAAGAAGACAATTTCCTTTAATAGTATCATTTGCAATGACAATCAACAACTCCCAGGGTTAGACACTTTCTTATGTAAGATTGTACCTACCTTGGCTAGTCTTTACACATGGCAAACTCTACATAGCACTTTCAAGAGTAAAGTCAAAGAGGGGTCTAAGAATTTGATTGCAAAATCATGAAGCTGTGTCACAAAATTGCACAATCAACATGGTATATAAATAAGCATTTGACAAGCTAAAATAAGATTAACTATTCATGTCATGTTAGATTTCTAACTACTATTCTTAAACATTAATGGTCAATAATTTCTACTTTATCCCATGACAAAACATGCATGACTTGCTAATTGAATTATTTATTGGTTTTATTTTCAACAGTTGCTGATAGCTATATACTTTTAAATGGCAAATATAAAATTATTTATATTGTCAATCATCTTATAATGTTGCAGATGAATGCACATGTTGCTATTAACCAACAGAGAACTAGCTTTGATACCATAGGATTTGTCACGACCCAACCCGGGCCATGACCGGCGCATAGGGACATGTCTCCAAGCAAGCCTTTTACCACAAAAATTTTATAAAAATTTTGACAGAGTTCCCTTTATAATCCAGATATTTCCCAATTACAAAAGGACACCCTGTAAGATAAACAAACACAATATTTCATCGGGGATCCAGGTATTCTTAAAATACACCCCTCAGCACACAATATAACAGTAAAATATATAAGTACAATCGTATATCCAAAATACATTACTTAAGTTCTTCAGAAAACAAACCCTTTAAACAACTTTAATTCCAACAAGTTGAAATATACAAATACATGTATGACTGAATACATAACAACAACAAAAACAGAACAAGGCCGGACCCTGCCTGTAGTACTATGGAGCTACCTACTAAGATTACAACAGAAGGAGAATTACAAATCAAGGCCCATTACTAAATGGGGTTCACCCAGATAGGAATCAAATGATGCTGAACTGAAGAATCGGCTCCCAAGCCTAAACCTGTATCTGAAAAGGATAGAACAACCACGAGGTGAGTTTTGAAAAACTCAGTGAGAGATAGAATGTCCCTAACCCACATGAGACAATGTACAAACTTAGATATTAAGATGATACTATAATATGTATAACGAAACCAAAAATAGAAATCTTAATCCATATTATCCAAATCTTCTTTCAAAAACAGAGTCCATCTATTCCAGGATAAATCCGTCAGGAAACACACTTAGGTGGCCATTCCTTCGTGTGAATCCGTGTCGTGCACGCACCACTCCTCCTGTGGCCGTGAATAACAGGCACGCACCACACTATATGTGTGGCCATGAATACCAGGCACGCACCACTCCCTTGAGTGGCCATGAAATCCAACATCCTAGGTGCACCAGGCTAACGCCTCTGCCAAGATTAGCCTATAGATCCTGGTCTAGACTTTTCCAAGTCATTCTTTTCCATAAATAGAACATTTAATAAAGGTTCCTATAAAATATACCAACATAACTTATAATAAACAATAAAATTGTAACTTCAAAGAAAATAAAGCTTTAACACTTTAATAAATCACAAACGAACAGAAGTCCAAAGCTTTTATCCAAAAGCCTTTCAAAATAAAGAAATATTTTCCAATAGGAAACCAAGGTAATAAACATTTGCCACATTTCTTGTTTTGAAATCAAGTCATTGTCTCATGTGAACTAGTAAAAATATATAAGCTACCAAAACTTAAATTATATTGCTAAGACATACCAAATCATTTGCATATGAATATACATAGACAAAAATATGTTAAAACTAAGATAGGGATGAGCTATCTACTCACAGACTTAACGCCAATAACGAACTCCTAATCCCATGAACTTTGAAAGCCAAAGCCAGTCCTCCAACGGTATATACTATCAACAATACGGAAATTTAATTCAAGATTAGTCACTTAGACTATCGATTAATCTACTTTATTCCCAGATATGAAAATTCCTAATTCTTCTAACCTAGGGTTCTCCAGAAACTCACTATAGGGGAAATAATTCGTAATTTCATAGGAAAAGAGGAGGAAAGAAGTTGAAGGATTACTTTTTAGAAGGGGAAAGGAAGAAGAAAGATTTGAGAGCTTTGGTGTCACCTCCTCCAATCTCCAAGACCAAATGTGTTGATTTCTTGTTGAAGATGTGATTTGAGATTAAAGGAAGAAATTAAGTTTAAATGAATGGGAATGGTGTAATTTGATGGAAAGATGTGAAGGATTGTGTTTAGGAATGAAGGGAGATGTGTTTTAGAGAGAAGGGAGAGAGTTTGGGTTAGAGAGAGAAGGAGAATTTCGAAAATGAAGGGAAGGGACGCGTCTCGGCTTATATATTGACCTTTGGTAATCGATTACCACGAAGAACTGGTAATCGATTACTAATGCTGGTAATCGATTACCACCAACCCAGAAATGGTAATCGATTACTAAAGATGGTAATCGATTACAACGCGAAAAATTTCAACCTGTGGGCATACAGAGAGGACTGTAATCGATTACAGATCCCCTGTAATCGATTACCAACTCCAAAAACTTGGTTCCTTCCTTCTGCAGTCATTTTCCAGGTCCAGAATACTGCACAGACTTATTTACATTTCTTAATTTCAAGTTAATGTCCCCTTTAACTTTACTTTCCATTAACTTTAAAATATAAATGTAAATAAGGGAATACCCCCCATTTGGATTCAATAAAAATATCTGAAAATTCAAAATCCTTAGGAATTAGAATCCAACTTTTTGGGTTTAGTACAATTCTCCGAAAACTTGCGTTTTTATAAACTTGGGGGTTGAAAATGAAGGGGTTATCCATTCCCTAAAATTCATTAAAAATCCTTCTTCAACTCATTGATGCTTAGTGAACCATTATCGGGACTTTTGATCTTAAGAAAATGCCTTAAACCTATAGCTCTCCAAGGAGGCATAGGGTTCAGACTCAGAATTTTTCAGGTTCCGGTTTCGACAGGTAATTGCACTCAGGCTGGGGTGTTACAGGATTGATCAACTACTGTTTCATTACAAATTGTCTTGCCAAATGTATGAAATATATGTAAGTTCCATTGAATTTTTAGAATTGACTATTCAACTTTGGTTGGACTTATATTTAATGGTCCTTCTCTTATTTAATATGATGTTATTAGTCAAATGAGAACTATGAATGCTTTTGTGAATAATTTATTTTTTGAGTCCACTGCTAAATGAACAATGACAATAAATAAAATTGGTAATTTATGTTTGATCTATGGTAATTTGACTTATATGTTGTGTTTGTAGGAAGATTTAGAATATATATTTTTGAAAGTAGTAATCTTATAATATTTTTATCAAAATCAAGTTACCATCATTCAGCTTCTTTTATTTATATAGTTGCCAGTTATTATTTTGATGATGCATAATTTTCACAGTGTTTAATCTTTAGATATTTGTTTTGCTAAATTATTTGCACAATAAAATTATACAAAATCAATCCATTCCAAACAAATTTAGTTTTTAATATATATTCACTTGATTAATTTATTAGTCCTTCTTAACATATAATAACCCCTGCATTGTAGGGTAATACACTAGTTTATATTACTAAAAGCTTGTTCTCTTAAACAATCTCTGTAAGTTGTTCCTACAACCTCATAGTTTAAGTGTAGAGTTAGTGAAAAGTGGTTGTTGTATTTTAGGAAGGATTAGCCATAAAGACCATCTGCATTGAGAAATTTACTCATGGTGGCGAAATACTCTTAAACTTAGTACCTAACATGCTTCAGCCAATAAATACTGATTAGCTCTTTATTTTATTGCCTTATTTATTTTTTTAACTCTTTTAATATTTTTATTATTGAGAACTAAATGCTATTTATATGTTATTGATATTATTTCAATTACTATTTTCCAACAGCCCTATCTCGAGTTGCCTTATTAACATGTAACCTCCATCGGCTACGTCCATCACAGTCGTGCTCTTCAGTGCTTGCTTTTGCCCATCAGCATTGCATGCCCCCTTTCTCTCACAATACCACTTGTTTGGAGTTTATGATTTAAAATAAGTGTGGGTGCCTAATTTTATTTTTAAATTGTTGCTTTTGTTTTTTTTTTTTTGTGTTTGTTTGGTTGAAAATTTTTTTCCTTGGGCTTGTGTTTATGTGTTCCTTTTTTCTATTTTGGGTTAGTTCATCTAGTTTTGAGCTATCTCTAACTTGAGATGCTAGTTTAGTGAAGGATATGTTTGCCTTCAGAAGAAGTGTATCCGGCTTCGAGCCAGCAGAGCTTAGTAGTAGTCAGGAACCTTCCAGCCCCGTAACCAAAAAAAAAAAGAAAAAAGAATAGGTCATTTAATTTGTGAACACAAAAATTAAAAATAGAAATTGTGGAATAAAAGATGCAAGCAAAATAAATAGGTAAAGAAATAAAAAAAAAGTAAAATAAAAATAAAAGATAGCATAATAGGATAGAAATAAATATGCTTGAGTTGTTTTCGGTAGGGTTTGACCTTCTATTTAATTGAGTTTACATGTTTATCTTTGAAACAATTTATCTTTTGATTTTTGAATCATTTCATGATCCTTAACAATCAAAACTTTCATTTTCTAAATGATAAAATATAAAAATCTTTTTAATTTGTGCAATGATCAATGAGAGTGATTGAGTGGTCCAATGCTATATTCACAACTCTTTGAATTATAAGAATTTATTGAGTAGTATTGTGCTAATTTGAACCCCGTATAAAAGCAAATTTTATTTTAAATTAAAAATTATCCAAAATTGATTTCAGATTTTATCCTTTTAATAAAAACAACCAACGCACAATCATTTTCTAAAAAAACGATATAGTTTTGTGTTTCTCGTTGCACCAAAGGGATATGTAGAAGTAGGGAACTCCTATCAAGCCAAAAATTAAATTTTTCTAAATTTTCTTTTCTTTTTATCTCTTATAAATAGTTGCTAAGTTCTATTTTTTTTTTGACAGGGAAAAGTAAACATTGTTAAGGTTATTAATTAATTTGCATAATAAGTTCTAGAGTAACTATTATAAGACGGATGTATCAGAGATGCAAGAGAGTTAAGTTTCCAGCTTTCCTATATATAATTAAACTTCAGAAACCCAATTTCTTTAAAAGGATCAATTTTCCAAAAGTAGAAAGTTTTTCTTATTCTTTCCCATAAATAAAAATTGATGGCGACTCCATTGAATTATTTTTCAATATTTTTGTTACCTCTCGTCGTAGTGCTGTCGGAGCATGTTGTGAAAATAGTTTTCTATTATGTATGTTATTTGTGTCAAATCTATAACATTAATAATTCAAGGTCCATAATTTGGGGACTTTTTACATATGTCATTCAATTTGCCACTTTCAATTCCATTACCTAAGAAATCTTTCCTTATTCCTTAAATGGAAAGATTTTAAAATTTTTCAATTAAAAATTTAATTTAAAATGTTGCCCACTAAATTATTATTATTGCATCTACCATCCTCTCCAATCAAAATAAACTTGAGCGCTTTTTAATGTTGGACCTGAGCCCACTTTTGTTAACCCATATAAAACGTCCCTCTTAATCTCATATGAAAAAGTATATGATAATTATTATTCAAAAGCAAATTTTGATAATTTAAATCATTAAGCATATCAATATTTATCCTTTTTATTTATTTAAATTTAACAATGTTAATTTGGATTTTCCTTTTTATTTTCAAAAGAATGTTGTTTCTTTTATTTGTGATTTAATTAAAATCAAATTAAGAAATGTTAAATGACTAAAAATAAAAATTAATGATTTTACATGAATCATGAAGATTAATTAAATTAAATAAATATAAAATTGCAGGAACATGAAAATATATTTGAGTAACACAGTTAGAAATTGGTCTCTTTATTAAAATTGTGAAAATTGAATAAATAGTTAATTTGTTGATTATGACTAATATTATTATGACCATTAACATGAGTAGTTCCAATTTATAATATTTATACCTTAATCTTTTATATAAATGACACTTTTATAATATGCTTTTGGACTTCTTTGCTGTCTCTGCTCTGATGAGTGCTCTCCAAACCCTATAATAAATTTGCCAAATTGAATTGGGGCTCATGAATTGGGGTTCATAATGACTTGCGATGGTCTTTGACAATTTCTTATTGCATCTGGAACTAGATAAATTGGTTATTTACAGTATGAATATTCCTAAGATGTGGTATTGTGAAATGTGACTTGGTATTTAAATTGGTTTTTAATTTCTTCGAGTTTTATGAAATCAGTTGGCCCTCGAGAAAATAGGTCCGAAATTGAAGTGCATTTCCTCGTAATCTACTAGATATATTAATTAGTTAGTTTGTTTTCGATTCACTTTCAAATACATACGGAAGAGATCTTCCTTCCGCGACTATTCTTTCTTTCACTTTACTATTTTGTCTTTTCTATTTCACCAAAAATATGTTATATGTATAGTATGGTAGAGATATTGGCCATGATAAACTCATCTGGATTGTATAATAAGTTCTAATCTAAGGTTGTAGGGCACACCTAACACTCTCCAAAGGTGCCACACCCAATACCTGACAAATATGATTGCCCAAATTAATCTTTTAGTTTCGGGCATACTCACATCAGCACTTTATCCTATTTCCCCGGCTATGTAGATGCTTACAAGTTTAAGCATGTACATAACTTTCATAGCTTTAGTTGTGGATTAGATATTATAAAAGTTATAAACATAAAAGATATAGACCTCGAAGAAAAATGCATTTAAAAAAATAGATGAGCCAATGCATGAAATTCCTACATGTTCATCTCATTTACCTTGGCCTGATGTGACAATCCAGATTGGTATACGGAATTTCTGGCTATCTCACACAGGTCACATGTAGAGAGCTTCCATACTTGTAGTGCATGCAAATAAGTAAGAAATATGACCCCTAGAAATGAAAAAACAGAATATTTAACTACTATCAGCCAAGAAATAATGGAGCCCAGGGGTTTAGCAGAAAGCAAACCTTCCCCGCAACACTATATTTTTCCAACAGTGGCTCTTTTGTCAAATGAATTTGCAAAGGATCATCAGTAGAAAGAGACACATTTAGACCTCGCTTGATGTGATATTCATGCCTTTAAACATAGACGTTTCGAATTTTTGGTATTATTATTAATGATCAGTTGTCTACGTTCTATTTTTTGTTTCTGCCTCTGTTAAGACTTAGCAATAGAAAAATAGAATCCCAGACACCTGCTCATTTTGGTATAATGAATGCTTAGAAATCAATTTTTCATTTTTGGGGTTTTACTATTTTTGATTTGATGGCATCATAATTTATTGGGAGGGAAGAGTTGCAAGAGTAGGCTTGGCTTGTCCATCATGTAATGTTCCCCATGTACAAATGTCAAATATTGAGTTTGTATAAATTTTCTAAGTGACATGTTTCATTTTATTTACCAAAATACATGTTTCTTGATGGACATGTATAGTACTATGATGTTTGAACTTTTGAGTATTTTGTTTAGTGATATACTCTTGCAGTCTTTAAATTGTCATTATTAGAAGGAAAAAAAAATGGATTCTATTAGAGAAAAGTGTAAGATAGCGAAACTAAGGAGAAGATCAATACTACTGCTAAAGAAAGCATGTACTGACAAAGAAAACCAAGGTATTACATTTATTGTTACAAAAATTAGAATTGGTGTTCTGTTAAATAAAGCATTTAGTTTCTAAATTTTTGAAGCTATGATTGATTTGTTCTTCTAGGTTTTGCTTATTATAGTATACAAAGGAATAGAACTGCTGTGGTAAATTCTAAAAAAAATTAGCTATTTGATGATGTGACTGAAAAAGGGTGAAATCAAAGTGTTCTTTCTGGTGACTCCCAAATTGATGAAAGGTTCATGAAAACCTTAGGGAAGAGGAAAGTGTTGGTTGATGTGACTAATAGAAAACCAAACAAGGATAAAGTTTTTATTGATATTGGTGAGAGCTCAAGACAAGGCTACAAAAGTAGAAAAATTAATTCAAGTTCTGAAGTTGTTTCAAATACTTTAAAAATGAATTTAGGACAAACATTCTTTAATAAAAATGCATTCAGATATGCAGTTGTTTCTCATCAAAATTATTCACACATAAGCAAACCTATGTTGCATCCAAGTTTTCATTTATCTTTTGGGCAACATGTGATCAATGGCAGAAAGTTATTTACACAAGTTTCTCAATTTGGTATCTTAGAAGATGAATTGATATCTATTGGAGTTGAATATGATTTCAATTTTGATGATATTTCTGGTAAGTTTTCTATTGCAAATTACAAGTTTGATTATGTTATTAGCATTTCTCTTTCCTATTTTTGAATTTTTAAATTTTTAAATTTGTTTTTGCATGTGAACAGCCTCTCAAAAACTTTACTTTGTGGCTGTTGGTTCATATAAGAACAACACTTATTTTCAAGAAGGTACAATAGTACTTTCTTTTTAATATATAGTTTGATACATACTCATATGTCCATTCTTTTGGTATCCGTTAAAAGTCTCAATAAAATAAATAGATTGCTTTTACATTTATTTTGTTTTAAATTTATTTAACTCAGAAACACTTGATATAGGTAATGGTCATTGAGAAAATGACTTTCATTTCACATATGGAGGTAAAATGTTATTTGATATATATATGTATGTGTAACTAATGGCTCTTTTTCTTTTGTAGATTACTTTGATGTTGGTGATCCTATTTCAGTTTGTCAAAATTGCGGTGCTTTAATGTGTTATGATGAAAGGAGTAGAAAGGATGGGAAATGTTGTAACCCAACCTTTATCCTTAAAATGCAACTGCCTATTCTGATAGATCCTCTTGAAGTTCTAAAGGAGTTACTTTTTTATTATAATTCAAAGCATTACAAGAACTTCCAAAACAATATTAGAGCTTATAACTAGATGTTTGCATTTACTTCTTCTGCTAGAAAAGTGGACACATCTATAAACAATGCGAGTAGTCATGCTCCAACAGTTTATAAGATTAGTGGGGAAAATATTCACTACCTTGGTAGTTTAATGTCCATGCCTGGTGAGAAACCTAAGTTTGCTCAATTATATATATATGACACCAAAAACGAAGTAAACAATAGGATGGCACCATTCGGGTAATTTACTTTTTCTAAAGTCAATTTGTAATATTTAATTTCTTAGTTATTGCATTTTTATTTCATTTTGTATGTCATTTGGTTTAACTATTGAAGTAGTTGAATTTTGCAATGTTGCAGGTCAAATGATCTTGATTATGCTATTGAGCCAGAGATTGTTGCAAAGTTACAAAAGATGCTAGATGAAAATAATGCCTTGGCAAAATCATTCAGAATGGCAAGAAAAAGATTTGTGGGGTCTCATTTAGAAAATATAAGGCTGAAGGTTTTAAGTTCAAGGGATCGAGATGGAAGAATTTATAATTTTCCTAATGCTTCTGAAATAGCAGCTTTGGTTGTTGGTGATATTGACAGTCTGTCATCAACTAGAGATATTATCTTGGAGAGGCAAGATGGTCGTTTAAAGCGTATAGATGAGATTCATGTTGCTTATCTTGGTTTACAATATCCACTTCTTTTTCCTTATGGAGAAGATGGCTATAAAGTTGATATTCAGCATAAAGTTGTTGAAAGTCTAAAAGCTCGAAAGAGAAACGAATTGACCATGTGAGAGTTTTTTGCATTTAGGCTTCAAACCAGGCAAAGAGAAGCTCAAACATTATTGGTTTCAAAAAGGCTTTTTCAACAGTTTGTAGTGAATGCTTACACTATGATTGAGTCTGAACATTTATTATATGTTACAACTCATCAAAAGGAACTTAGAGCTGAAGATTATAGTAGTTTGAACAATGCTAAATCTACACGTCAGACCATTGGTTCAAGTGCTCAAGTTTTGCTGGGGGGTAGGCATTATATGGATGGCTTATACCATGATTGTGTTGCCATTTGTGGCTTTGTTGGTTATCCAAATTTGTTTATCACTTTTACGTGTAATTTAGAATGGCCAGAAATTAAGCGAGTTTTGAGTCCTTTACATCTCAAGTGTAATACCCTAATGCTAGTTATAGCTATTTGTCAGTACTGTATCTTGAAAAAAATTCTAAGTTTGAACTCTAGGCCTTCTTGGAGGGCTATAGGACTACGAGATTTCGATAAAACCAAAAGTCTTGGTAATAGTTTCTTGGGTATCAATGAGTTGAAAAATGATTTTTACTGAATTTTAAAGGATGGGTAACCCTTCCATTTTTAACCTAAGAGTTTGTAAAAACACAAGTTTTCAAAAAATTGTACTAAAACCCAAAAAATAGATTTTGAGCTATTTGATATTTTTATTGAATCCAAATGGGGGGTATTCCTTTAATTACATTTATATTTTAAAGTTAATATCTCAGTTAATGGAGACATTAACTTAAAATTAATAAATGTAAATAAGTGTGTGTAATGCACTAAATCTAGGTGACACTTGAACTAGGAAACTAAGTTTTGGACAGTGTAATCGATTACCCTTGGTAATCGATTACAACCCTCTTTGGTAATCGATTACCATAATCAATTACCAGGAGTGTTAATCAATTACCACGGCACTATATATTGCCCCAGGACGCGTCTATCTCTCTCTCTCTCTCTCTCTTATTTCGCCATTTTCCTTTTCTCTCCCTCTCAAACTCTCTCCTTTCTCTCTAAAACACTCTTCTTCATCAACCATTCCTTCCATTTCACATTTTTTCATATTAAAATCACTCCAACAAAACATACACTCCCTTTACATTAAATCTTCATCAAATCATTCTCTTTTTTTTTTTTTCAAACTCCACCCTTGTTGAGTTTGAGGTTGGAGGAGGAGAAGAATCAAGAAGACCTCCCTATCATCTTCCTCCTCATTCCTTTTAAACGGTAATCTTTAATGTTTTTCTTTCCTTTCCTAAGAAATTCTTTAAAAAAAGAAAACCTAGGTTAATAAAATTTGGGGGTTTGTGGTTTAAGGGTAATTAGCATTAACCCCTTGAATTGATGACTAATAATTGATTGGATTATCTTATTGTGACGGTAGATTGTTCCGAGGATTGCATTCTTAGCTCCGTGACTCCTGGGGATTAAAACCTTCTGCTTAGCGAATGTACTGTGAGTAGATAGAACACCTTTGACTTTATTCTATTTTGAATTATGATGTTTAAGCATTTTCTATAATGAAACTATTTTTAGAATACTGCACATGAGTTAATGATTGATATTTGTGAGAAATTGTTGAAAATTGATGCATACTGGATAATGAAAGGGATTAGGAAGATCTATAACATGATTTGTCTGCTAATAGCAGCAGACGTTAACCTTGGTGCACCTTGGATTATTATTTACACAGCTACTCGAGGGAGTGGTGAGTGATGGACAATACACAGCCACACACATAGTGTGGTGCATGACGGAAATTACACAGCCACTAAAGTAAGTTCGGTATGTAATGAATTAAAGCAATGTTTGAACTTGCTATATAGTGACTTGGCCAAAATAAAAGAGTATTGGCTACGAGGACAGCCGTGTAATTGATAGGAGGTTGCTGGAAAAGCTTTACCTCTTTTCTAGAAGGCTTGGTCAAAATGGGTACATGTAAGATTGGGTGTAGTGTTTAGAAAAAGTTGAGATAAGTCTAGTTCAGGATTACGTGAAATTTAAGGAGTCATGCTTCCTAAAAAGTTAAAATAATTTCTTTTGCTATGTCTATGCCATTTGGTTATAATGTGAAGAAATTAGGGTGATTATGATTGATGAAATGGTGGGATTCTCTAACATTGTTAGCTAAATTAGTAGCAGAATTGGTGTATCATTTGTGATTTCATGAGAGCTTCCCTTACATTTAATTATAATAATAACTCATTGGGACGTTAAAGTCTTTGCCTAGACTATAACAAATTTTGCTTACAAAATGTGGCTATTTTAATTACTTCAATTTAATTCTTTAGGTTTTAAAGTATGCTTCTTATGGTGTTAGAAAACTTTCGATACAACTTAGGAAGATATATATACATATATGCGATCTGATTCTCTAAGTCTTTATAGCTTGAATAATTGTATTTGTTTTGTGAAGCCCAAGGTCTAGTTCAAATTATAGGGTCAATGACTATTTTAAATATTTGAAATCATTTATTCAGGTGCTGAAATATGTCAATTGTTTGGCTGGAAAGTTTGGATCAGATTTAGGAGAAATTGTGTATTGGTCACTGGAAATTGATTTTAGAAATTGCATGAGCTTATATGATCTTGAGTGGTTAAGGTGCAGTGTTATTTTGCATAAGCAAATGGGTGTTTCTGCTACCTATATTCGATAAATTAAATACTAATTTCATTTTTAATCTTCACACCTGATAGAATTTATTAGCTCTTGTCCTGTTTGAAATGTCTTTATTTTGCTTATGTCTACTACTGGTTGGCTATTGCAATACAACTTAGGTGTGTTATACACTCACATGAACAAGCTAGGTTAACTACTGCTTAGTTTGAGAACAAGTTTTATCTTGTGGTTAATGAGTATTTACAGTTATTCTATTGAGTAGGCAGGGGCCTTGGTTTTATTTTGAAATGATGTCTATATATATTAAATTTATAATGTGAGTGATGCATTAGCTAGAGAATATGATTGATAAAGTTAAACCTGCCATGCTTCATGTAGAATACTGGTTTGGAAGTGTTTTTGGAAAGCTTTAATGTTGAACCAACTGATAGACTATGATCAGAGGTAACTTCTAATATAAAAATGATGAGTTAAAGATCTGAAAATTAGTGGTAATTTGGATTGTTCTGCTGCGAGTGTTAGGCAAAATTTGTGCAAGAGTATACAAGAAGAAAGGTGATAAATTACTTTGAAATTTTCTTACTTGAGTTGTTTTAGAAGTTAATGCCATTTGAGCTAATAGTGGTGGTTACTACTGGTTCACATAGTGGGACAGGCATGCTTTGAGAAGTTTAGTCGTAACTAATTTCCATGAAACTTCATAAAAATTCGGAATTGCCTTAGTGCTCGAACAATAATCCTACTTGTGTTGATGATATGGGTCCCTTTAAATATTTGGATGGAGCTTAAGGTACTAGTCCACCTGTGAAAACTTTACATAGGAACATGCTTTAATGCATACAGATGGATAAAATTCTTTTTTTTTATATATATACATGACAACTAGTTAGCTAGCTTAGAATGACTCTTTATCGTGTCTATTTGAAACTAATTTGTTTTAGTGGTTGCTAAGAATG
The DNA here is from genome assembly GCA_031439585.1 of Pterocarpus macrocarpus. NCBI lineage: Eukaryota > Viridiplantae > Streptophyta > Magnoliopsida > Fabales > Fabaceae > Pterocarpus > Pterocarpus macrocarpus. Next base: position 41,970,809 of record CM062516.1, on the reverse strand, counting down.
AAGTGATTAACTAGAAGTTTTGTGGCTTGAACCCTCCTTGAAATTCAGGGATTGAATTTCTTAAAGGGGGGAGAATGTATTACCCTAATGCGGGTTATAGCTGTTTGTCGGTACTGTATCCTGAAAAAAAATTCTAAGTCTGAACTCTAGGCCTCCTTGAAAAGCTATAGGACTAAGACATTTTTGTAAAACCAAAAGTCCCAGTAATAGTTCATTGGGCATCAATGAGTTGAAAAATGATTTTTAATGAATTTTAGAGGACGGGTAACCCCTCCATTTTTAACCCAAGAGTTTGTAAAAATGCAAGTTTTCGGAAAATTGTACTAAAACCCAAAAATTAGATTTTGATTCTTAAGGATTTTGAGCTATTTGATATTTTTATTGAATCAAAATGGGGAGTATTCCTTTAATTACATTTATGTTTTAAAGTTAATGTAGACATTAACTTAAAATTAAGAAATGCAAATAAGCGTGTGATACACTATGTCTAGGTGACACTTGAACCAGGGAACTAAGTTTTGGATAGTGTAATCGATTATCCTTGGGCTTGTAATCGATTACAATCCTCTCTGTATGCCATGGACTAAAATTTTTCATTGTGGTAATCGATTACCACTTATCGTAATCGATTACAGGATCTGGGCTCAAGGTAATCGATTACCACGGCACTATATATAGCCCCAGGACGTGTCTCTCTCTCTCTCTCTCTCTCTCTCTCTCTTTCTCTCTCTCATTTTGCCATTTTTCTTCTCTCTCTAACCTTTCAAACTCTTTCCCTTCTCTCTAAAACACTCTCCTTCATCAACCATTCCTTCTATTTCACATTTTCCATATTAAAATCACTCCAACAACAAAACATACACTCCCTTTAATATTAAATCTTCATCAAATCATTCTCTCTTCTTTTTTTTTTTTTTAAACTCCAACCTTGTTGAGTTTGAGCTCGGAGGAGGAGAAGAATCAAGAAGACCTCTCTATCATCTTCCTCCTTGTTCCTTTCAAATGGTAATCTTTAATGTTTTTCTTTCCTTTCCTAAGAAATTCTTAAAAAAAGAAAAAAAACCTAGGTTAGTAAAATTTTGAGTTTTGTGGTTTACGGGTAATTAGCATTAATCCCTTGAATTGATGACTAATAATTGATGGGATTACATATTGTGATAGTAGATTGTTCTGAGGATTGTATTCTTAGCTCTGTGACTCCGGGGGACTAAAACCTTTTGCTTAGCAGGTGTACTATGAGTAAATAGAATACCTTTGACTTGATTCTATTTTGAATTATGATGTTTAAGCATTTTCTGTAATGAAACTATTTTTAGAATATTGCACATGAGTTAATGATTGATGTTTTTGAAAAATTGTTGAAAATTGATGCATACTGGATAATGATAGGGATTAGGAAGATCTATAACAAGATCTGCCTACTAATAGTAGCAGATGTTAACCTTTGTGCACTTTGGATTATTATTTACACAGCTACTCAAGGGAGTAGTGCATGACAGACATTACACAGCCACACACATAGTGTGGTGCATGACAGAAATTACATGGCCACTAAAGTAAGTGGTGCATGACAGATTACAGGGCCACCTAATTATAATCCCTGATAGATTATCCCATGTTAGATGGTTCCTATGATTTTTAAAAATAATAACAATAATAATAATAATAATTTTCATTCCATGTTTAGATTTTTTTATTTATCTCTGTACATTGACTCGTGGGTTAAAGGTGTCCCGTCTCTCACTGAGTTGTGTAAACTTACTCTTTATCTTTCTTCCTCCTTTCAGATACAGGTGTGGACTTTGGAGTTGATCCTCTCAATTCTCAGTAGTCGAAAATTCCTTGGTGAGCCTATAATAGTTTGGGCATTATGTAAAATGTTAGTTGTTGATGTATTCTTAGTAAGTTGTAACTCCATAGTACTATAGGCAGGGTCCGACTCTTACTAATTTATAATAATGTTTGTACTGGTATAGTATGTATTGAGTTCACTGGATTATTATGTGTTGGAATTTTGAATTTGGGTGTTGAAGGGATATGTATATATATATGGTTATGAACATGTGTGTACATACTTATGTGTTTGGATATATCTTGATAGATAGCCATGGTGTGTGCTGAGAGGTGCATTCTAAGAATGCCTGAATCCCCAACGGATGAGTGTGATTGTTGATTATGCAGGATGAGGACTCATATTTGGGGAATTATCTTAAATACAAAGGAGTTTCTATCCAATTTTCGTAAGAATTTTGTAATGAGAGGCTTGCTAGGGGACTTGTCCCCTATGCGCCAGTCATGGCCCGGATTAGGTTGTGACTTCAAGCCAGTAGATTGCCCTGATATTGTCTCTAGAGTTTTCAAAATGAAGCTTGACATGTTAATTAGAGATTTGAAGAAAGAAAGTTTCTTTGGTAAAGTTATTGCCGGTGAGTTACATAAAAATATGTATATGTATACTTTATTGCTTCTTAAATATTTCTATAGTTGCTAATTTGTACTACCTTTTTTATTATGTGTGCAGATATCTACACCATTGAATTTCAAAAAAAGAGGTCTTCCACATGCTCATGTTTTACTACTCTTGGATTCTTCAAGCAAATTTCCAAATCCAAAAGATATTGATAAATCATTTGTGCTAAGATTCCTTATCAATTTGAGCATCCAGAACTATACAAGGTTGTTAAAAAATTCATGATTCATGGCCCATGTGGTGCAGATTATATGTTTTGACCATGCATGAAAGAAGGTTGTTGTTCAAAGTTCTATCCTAAGTCTGTTGCTGATTTAACTACTATTAATGCTTAGGGGTATCCTATGTATAAAAGGAGAAACACTGGTTGTTATATTGAAAAAGGAAATATTGCTCTAGATAATCGTTATGTTGTTCCTTATAATCCTTCTCTACTAATGAAATATCAAGCACATATAAATGTTGAGTGGTGTAATCAAAGCAGGGCAATTAAAAATCTCTTCAAATACATAAATAAGGGTTATGATTATGTGACTGCTATTTTGGATCATGTTAATGATAATGAAGGCTCTGATAAAATTGTTGATGAAATTAAGAATTATCTTGATTATAGATATATATCCTCATGTGAAGCTGTTTGGAGAATATTTGCATTTCCTATTCATTCCAGAGAACTTGCTGTTGAGAGATTGAGCTTTCATTTTCCTGGTGACAATTCAATTATATATGAAGATGGTGAAGCTATTGATGATATTTTATCTAAACATGGAATTGAGCAATCAATGTTTACTGCTTGGATTGATGCTAATAGGCAATATCCAGAGGCTAAGGGTTGACCTATTCTGAGTTTCCAAAGTTCTTTGTTTACAATAGAAAAGAGAAAGCATGGCTATACTATCGAAAGGCTTTACTATGTACCTCCAACTTGTGGAAAGCTGTTTTATATGAGAATAATATTACATTTTGTTCGCAATCCGACTAACTATGACCAAATTAGGACCGCAAATGGTATTGTTTATAAAACTTTTAGAGATGCTTGCTTCATTACGGGGTTGTGTAATAATGATGAAGAGTATATTGAAGCTATCAAAGAAGCTTCATGTTGGGGTTTAGGTGATTATCTAAGGAAATTTTTTGCTGTGATATTGATATCAAATAGTATGAATAGACTGGAATATGTGTGGGACGAAACTTGGAGATTTCTTTCAGATAATATTTTACATAATGAGCGAAGATTATCTAAAAATGCAGGTTATTTTTTGAATCTTAAACAATTTGTTTTTAAATTAGCACTATTACTGTTGTTTGTTATAAGTTTATTCTTTTTTGCAGATTTATTTTTGACTGATGATCAATTAAGGACACGATGCTTGTATGAAATTGAGATAACATTGCAAAATAATAGGAGGAGCTTAAAGCAATTCCTCCCATGCCTTTTCCAGATTGTTTTAGGAGTCATCAATTTCAAAATAGCTTAATCTATAAGGAATTAAACTATGATAAACTTTGAAGGATCGGTTTCAGATATTGTTCTCTTCTTTAACATTAGAGCAAAGGAATGTTTTTGAGAGGATTGTGCAAGTAGTTTATGAAGAAAAAGGTGTGGTACTCTTTGTTTATGGCCATAGAGGAACAGGTGAAACCTATCTTTGGACAGTCTTGACTTTTTTTCTAAGATCACAAGGGAATATTGTTCTTGTTGTTGCATTGAGTGGGATTGCTTCTTTACTATTGCCTGGAGGAAGGATAACACATTCTAGGTTTGCTATACTATTGGTAGTGCATGAAGATTCTACATGTAATATGAAACAAAATAGTGAATTGGCAGAGTTATTAAAGCAGACAAAGCTTATCATATGGGATGAAGCACCTATGGTTCATAGATATAGCATTGAAGTTGTTGATAGAAGTTTAAGAGATATTATGTCTTCTGTAGATAAGATTAATGCTGATTTGGCTTTTGGTGGAAAAGTAATAGTTTTTAGTGGAGATTTTAGGCAAATTTTGCCTATTATTCCTAGAGGTGGTAGAACAGAAATTGTTAATGCAAGTATATGTTCTTCTTATATATGGGACTATTGTAGTGTTTTGAGACTTACTAAAAATATGAAGCTAGAGTCTGCTTCACATGCTAATAATGATGAAATGGCTCTGTTTTCACAATGGATTTTAGATGTTGGTGATGGGAAAATCATTGAGCCTAATGATGGTATCACAGAGATTGTAATTCCAAATGAGTTACTAATATCAAATTTTGGAGATCGTGTTAGTTCTATTGTGCATAATATATATCCAAATCTTCTTGAAAATCACTTGGATTCTAATTGGTTATAATCACAGGCAATTCTTTGTTCTACCCTCGATGTTGTTGAGAAGGTAAATCAATATATTATTATGAGAATTCCAGGAGATGAAAAAGTATATTTGAGTTCAGATAGTGTTGACAAATCTTATGGCAGTGGTGACTATGCAGCTGAAACACTTACCCCAGAATTTTTAAATAGTCTTGGTTGTTCAGGAATACCTCATGATGCTTTGAAATTGAAAGTTGGGGTTCCCATAATGCTTTTAAGAAATTTGGATCAATCTGCAGGTTTGTGTAAAGACACTAGGTTGGTTGTTACAAGATTGTCTAATCATGTGATTGAAGCAAAGGTCTTAGTTGGAAGTAATGTTGGCCAAAAAGTCTTAATCCCATGAATGTGCATGTTTCCTTCTCAATCACCATGGCCTTTCAAATTAGAAAGGAGACAATTTCCTATTATTGTCTCATATGCTATGATTATCAACAAGAGCCAAGGGCAGTCTCTTAAAAATATTGGAGTGTATCTTCCTAAATCTGTTTTCAGTCACGAACAGCTCTATGTCACTATATCTCGAGTTAAAAGCAGGGGTGGCTTGAAAATTCTTATTCATGAGAAAGAAGGCCAGCCTTTGAGTAGCACAATGAATATTGTGTTTAAAGAAATTTTCTCAAATTTAGGATAACATGTTAATTACTAGATTTGTAGCATTTGTTTTTTGTTTTTTGCTTGCTATTATTTGTTGCATTTTTTCCATGTGATGTTGTGTTTTGTTTTTTTGTTTTGTGAAATTACAATGTTTCTTCATGTTTGGATGTTATGAAATCTTCTTATAATATACATGCTCTGTGTTGCAATATTTCTTCAAGTTTTAGCTATATTTGGCAACATATTGATATTTTATGAATTTAATTGTTGAAAAGTGACTTAGGTGATTCACAATGGCTTGAAAAGTATCTATTAATGAGGTCAATGATAAAAAAGAGACTTGGAAAATTAAGGTTAGGGTAAAAGATCTTTGGCATGTCATGAAGTATAATACTATTAATAGCATTAAAGTCATTCTACTAGATGAAAAGGTAATGTTTTTCTTTCTAATCTATATTTTCTTTTCTTATATTTTACATGTAAGTTGTTATAGTATATTAATATATTTGTTTTTGTTGATAGGGTAAGAAAATTCAAGCATTTGTGAAACTTGCTATATTGGTTGACAAGTTTAAGGTCCTGCTTAAAGAAGGAGTTACTTATATAGTGTTGAAAAAGAAAGTGGTGAATTTAAGGCTAATAATTGTGAATTTAAGATTGGTTTTCACAAGTCAACTATTGTTAATGAAATTGATGCTCATGAGATCTCAAACTACTTATTCAACTAGGTTTCTTTCGAAGACATTTTATTCGGACAAGCTTCTCCTGATTTTTTAGTAGGTAATGTTTTAATATATTTGAAAATTCTATTTTTAATTAAGCATTGCATTTTCTTTTTAAATTTAGTGGTGGTTTTTTTTAAAAAAATCTTTTTGTAGATTTTATCGGTGAGTATGTTTCTATTGTTGATAACAAGATGGATGCACATTGTAGAAACAAGAGGTTGGCCATTATTCTGAAAGATTCAAAGTAAGCAATTATTTTAATCTATTTGATTTTCAAAGCACATAGTATTGAGTTGTCCTTTAAAATTTAAAATGTATCATGACATGATTATTTTTATGTGAATGAACACTAAGATCAACTGCACTCTTTGGGATAAATTTGGTGAGATGATGATGAACTATTTGAAGAGTCATACGGAGGGTCCCATTGTTATTGTTCTTACAATGGCCAAAATTAAATATTACACTAACAAGGATGGTAACACTACATATATGTATCTTTGTTGTTCCAATCAACTTAATGTTCCTCATTAGAATTTAAAACTTCTTGGTAATTTTGTTATTTTTATAGGTGTCATGTAACGTCTGAAGAATGTTATCGTTATTAACCGAATTGTTCGGTTTTTATCGAATAAGTGGGTTTAATCGAAATTTGATTAAACATTTACTTAAAGCCAATTAAATGTGATTTAAAAAGATTAGGCTTGATGGAATTAGATTAGGAACATAGGAAACCTCAAAATAATTTTCAAACCGGTTTACCGATTTAAGAGAAATCGGTAAGATTTCGGTATTTTAAATTATCGGAATCGGACCAATAGAAATTTTTCTATGGGTGCCCTAGAATGAATGGCTAAGATTTAGTCAAACAACCCCCTCAAGTGGCGCCTTGATCAGCTCTTGATGATGGGAAGCTAAGCTAAATTGGAAAAGGAAGTGAAGTCCACCAATCACATGAGCCTTGCTTCCAAAAATCTTCACCTTTTCTTCCCTTCTCTTCTTGTCATTTTCGGCCACCCCACTGCTGAAGCTCCTCTCTTTTCTCTTCTCCTCACTCTCATTTTCACTCCATCTTCATCCCTTCTTCAAGTCTCATCAAAAGTTGCTTCCATCAAAGACACTAAATCAACTCAAATTCAACTAGACAAGGTAGGAAATCCTATTTCTCTTCCTACTTCCTTTGGTTTGGGGCTGCATGGGCGTCATGTATAATCTGTGATATTGATGTTATGTAGAGTGATGATGATGGTTTATGATTAATTTTGCATGTATGTTGTGATTAAAATTGAATTTGATAGCAAATAGCTTGAAGAATGGAGAATAATTTAGGAAGTTGTTAGGGTTTTCCTCGGTGGTCCGTATGGCAGGGTGTATGGCTCCGCCTACAGCCATTTAACGTCCATGAATCTATTTTTATATGAAACTAGACATTCAGGGCTTGCCGTACATATATAATATGAGGCCATTGGATCAGTGTAGAGGTAGTTATGAATTTTTGAAGTTTGACATAGAAATCAGGACCTTTATCTAGGCAGTGTGAGTTGAGAAGGGTGTAAGTCGCCCTACACAACTCCAAATTGAATGATTCCAACGTTGTTTGAAAGCTAACACATAGGAGAATATCCCATGAAAATTTTCGAATTAGATAAGGTCCCATTTGTTCCTAGTGAGTTGAGAAATTTGCCTTATGTCCAATTCGGACTAGAACAGGGTAGTCCAATAGGGTCAAGTTTCAGAGCTTATATCTCGAATTATACTCATTCAAATGATATGAAACTTACTTCATTTGAAAGCTTGTTCTGTTAGCTTTACATTGATATAAATTTTGCATGATTCCACCTAGATTTCTATTTTTGGTTAATTTTCTCTTATAAGAGTACAATTCTAGCTAGAAGTAGGGCGGTCTGGGATGAAATACAAACAACTTGAGGTTAAACTCAGAAATCTAGCAGATAGAGAGCTAGGTCAGTTGTACTTTAGATTGACTCGAAACTTAGTAGACAAAGAGTAGGTCAGGTGTACTTGAAGTTGAACTCGGAAACTTAGTAAACAGAAAACTAAAATCGGATATACTGATGTTGAACTCGGAACTTAGTGTATAGGAAACTAGATCGGATATAGTTAATGATAGAAATTTGGAATTTAGGAAACTCATAAAATACTTAGAAGAATAATGGTAGAATAAGGTCGGAGTTGAATAAAACCCCAGAAGTCGGAAATTTTATATAATCTCGGAAGATCGAACATAACTCGGAGGTTGGAAATTGTATTAAATCGGAACTCGAACACCAGTTACTCTTGGTAGTCGAACTTGGGAACATCAATAGAAATTAAAAACTTGCAAGATAGATTAAGACTTAAGATTTTAAAATTTGTACCTATTGATATTATTATATTCTTGGTATGAATATGATATTCTATATTGAAATTGCTATTTGATTAAAATTTCCTCGTTGTCTGGCACTATTTATGGGGAAGCGGACATGATCCATTATATTGCCAAGATTTCAGTAGGAATTGCAATTAATATGAATTTACGAGTTATACATGCATTGGTCAAAGTATTAAACAAGCGAAGCTACCTTTATATGAATGAGGAAGGATTTCCGTAAGACTTGGGCTAGCTCCTGAATAAGTTAAGGGGAATAGATCAGTGGAAAAGTCGGGGAAAGTAAACCCGGTGATCCTATATAGGAATGAGCTCGATCCTGAAAAGTGGACTATTACCCAGGAGTTTTATGGCCAATATACTCCCAGGGGATCAAGTATGGAAAAATATGAATTAAGATCAAGTGCATTATTTCTTATGCATATCCATAGTTTCTGTTATCATGTATTAAGTTAAATGCACCATTGGATGTTATATATATATGCATATATTTATTATTGTTCACTTTATGGCTGTCACTTAACTATATCAATAACATAGGTTTGGTTAATTATTTCTCAATTTATTTCCTTTATTTCATTAAGTCAAACTAAGCTGTGTTTCAGGCTATGATTTCTATAACTAATCTAGTAGAATATCCTGTTGAGGTAATATTTTCTTGTAATTAACCAAAACCCGAAACAACTAAGGATGACAGCGATGGCAAATATATGTATAAACTTAGGATCCCTACTGAGAAATCTTTATTTCTCACCCTACTATATGTTTCCGCGTCATTCTCAGATCATGGAGAACGCGGCCACCGGTGTCCTGTTTATTGAGTTTCCTGAGCTCTACATCCACATGGACTTGTTTCTAGACTATATATATATATTTGGTAGATGTCAGTTTCGCTTTTATTTCTTCTTTCGTAGAGATTTTGCTATTCCCCTTGCTCATCCACTCTTCAACTCCGCTGCACCTTATATTGCTATCCCGCTGTATATGGTCCATCCCTTCCCACCTCCATACGCAGTGGCAGTAGTAGAGGCAGCTCCCATGGCTCCGCCAGCCTCACCACCACAGCAGATACCCTCGGTCACGATGTCTGAGGAGGATCCATCTGAGGTAGAGAGTTCATCTTCCTCGTCCTTTGCTCCGAGCATAGACTACACTCCTGCTAATGCCGGTATGGCGAATGGATTCCTTTCTTCGAAATCCATCTAGAGTATCCACCGTAGTAGTAGTAGATGTACAGGATGACCCTCTTTTGGCAGTTTGGGTCATAGGCATATGGGTATGAGTTAGTAGTTACATATGAAATGTCCCGTGGGGACCAGTAGGGGGGATGTTCAGATAGTCAGGCCGTTTTATTTTGTGCTAGCGGCCTCATTTTTTTACCCTATACTGTATTATATTTCTTTTGACAACTTTGAAAACAAAGGTATAATCATGTACATATATATATATATGATGCAGTTTGTTTATTTCAAAATTTTGTTTGTGTTACTTTATTTCTGATACAACGACTGTTTAGTGTATATCTCGCTACCAAACCGAAATCAATTAAAGTGAATAGTTAACTCTTAGTTCACCACACGTAATAACTTATCAGGTAATATACTATGGCTTAAGCATAGTATTTTGTCTAGTAAGGTATTACATGTCACATCTGTGAGCATTCAGAATTCAATGTATTCTTCTAAATTGTTCATTAATGCAGACATTCCTGAAGTCGAAGAATTTAAGAATAGGTAGATATTGTGAATTGGTTTGGCAATTGTCATATGGTCATTACAAATAACTTAAACATGCTTATTGTTTGTTTTATTAGTCTTACTATTTTGAGAGATTCATGATCAATTGGAGTCACTCCATAATACTTACTAGCTAGAAGTTCTTTTGTGGATGGGTGGCTGATATCAGAAGATAGAAAATCTCTGAAACAACTCAAAGAGATGGAAAAGGTTTAGTTCAGTTACTTTTGATTGATATCAAGTAATTCTTTTATTTATATTCCTTATTTATGTTTTAGTTTTTATTTTACTCTTTGATATAGAAATGTAGTTGTATTATGCTTGCTACAATAGACAAGATTTGCACCACAAATGGATGGTGTTATCTTGGTTGTTCTCATTGTGGCAAGATATTTGACAACGATAAGCTTGATCAAGGATGCTTATTCTGCCATGTGAAAGGGACTACTGCTATTCCCACGTAATATAATATTTGTTAATATTTCTATTGCATTTATGAATAAATAATGTCTATATATTATGTAATATGATCCTTTCTTGGGCTTTAATGAAACAGATACAGGATTGAAATCTCTGTTGTTGATAGCTCTAGATCTGCTATTTTTGTTTTATTTGATCATGAAGCTAAGCAAGTCCTTCAAATGAGTGCTAGCAATTTAGTTGAAGAGCTTATTAGAGTAATGTGTTGGGAATAGAGTTTTCATATTATTTTAACCATTTTAATATCTTTTTTAGCACTTTTCTTAATTTATTTATTTTGATGTGTTAATAGGATGGTGAACATGATTTAAGAGTTGTTTCGGAAGATTTAGATGTGCTTTTGACTAGGAGTTTCCTCTTTAGAGTTGCAGGTTCTCAATTGAGTCTTGAAAAAAAAATGTGCAACTTTTTCAGTCAAAAGATTAACTGAAGATAGAGATGTCCTTGATTTGTATCTTAAGGAAGATGGACATGTACATTTTATTTTTCCTACTTTATTTTTATTTGATTCATTTAATTCGATAATTGAGAAGATAAATATAAGACTTTTTATTTTGTTTTGATTTCACAGGGAAATCCTACTAATATGACTACTACTAGTGCTGGTTATTCATCGAGGGTTATTAATGACAAAAACTTTATTCTTGCTTATGTAAATTTGATTTGTTTGCTATTGCACATTTTAAGTTTATGACTCTTTATATTTTTGTTTATATTATTTCCATGATTTACTTTCAGTTAGTGATGACTATGATCCTGATTCATGTGTTGGTACAACTCCTGCTAAGTGGTCTTACAAAGAGTTATTACATGATGCTGAATTTTCTGCTACCAAAACACTGAAAACTGTGAAGACAGAACACAATTAGGTATTGAATTTTAAAATTTTAAAATTCTAAAATTATTATCTTAAGAAACTACATATTTGTCACTTCAATTTAGTTTTGCATTATAAGTCTTTATTTGTGTCTATAAGTTCAACAAATTTTGGAATTTGGCTTAACTTCTCAAAACAAATTTTTATAGCATAATATGAACTTACTTTTTTCATATCATTCTAGCTTAATGGAAAGCATGATGCAATTGAGTTCTCAATAGTAGATATTAGACATTGTTTATTGTGAGATTATCAATGCTGATTCATGATGTGTGCAACCTATTTAAGCATGCAAAATTGACCCACAATTAAAGATTTAAGCTTTCCTCATACACTGGATGATATGAATTGATATACCTCAAAACTTGCTATGTTCTATAGAACCCCTTAATGTAATCACCCCTATTCAATTCATTGATATGAGATGGTTCATTATTTTCCAGCCTTTATATTTGCCATCAATTTTTAGATCATTAATGTTCAATTGTTAGTCAAGTGTCAATATTTTAGAAAGAAACTTGCACCAAAATTTGTGGCTGACCAATATTAGCATGTAATCATTATTATGCATCATGATTTACTAAGTGATATTTATGTAAATTTGCAAAATTATCATTTTATGACTCTGTTTATAATTTAAATGGAGTTCCTTTGGGATTTACAACTTTTGTGTTGTTTTCTTTCATAGTTTAGTCTATCCAATGAGTCTTTTGGGTATTAATTCTACTGTTACTTTATGGTTGTTTATTTAATTTTGTAGTTTTCTCCTGACATACCTAAATACATGTAGTATCTTTATCTTTAGTTTCGATTAACTATGATAAGAGATAGGCTTTTGAAATAGACCTTAATTAGTTAGGAGTCAATAATGAGAAGACATGGTGCAATTGTAGTTTTCATATTATTTTAGCTTAATGGGAAAACTTGGTGAAATTGAGTTGTCAATACTAGGCGTTGTTTGTTGATATTGTGAGATTATTAACGCGAAGCATGGGAAGACATGGTGCAATTGTTTTAGCTTAATGGGAAGACATGTCTTAACTTCTCATTAGAATTTTTTTATCTCTTAACCTTTGAACTATGATTTTGTTTGTCTCTATAAGTTTTACAAATTTAGGAATTTGGCTTAACTTCTCACAACAATTTTTTATAGCATGATATGAAATTACTTTTTTCATATTACTTTATCCTAACTTCTTTTCACTTTTTTTTAATAGCTACTCATCTTGACCACTTCCATCTCATCTACGTCACTTATTATCACCACCCCTACTCACTGTTGCTCCCTTCTTCCACCACTTAATTCTCACACCCTCCAGGTAAAATGCTGAACACTTCTGTTGCTAAATGTCTATTGTTCACACTTATTGCTTTCTTTTAATTTGGAGACTTTTTTCATATTACAACAAGTTACTTTTTCTAAATTTTATCCTAATTAGTTTGCTGATGGCATATAAACAATTAGTCTGTTATATTACCAACAAACTCAAGTTGGTTTTTTAAATTTGTATGGTGTTTCCACTTCTAGAGTTATCATGCTAGAACTACACTTGTTGCTTATTATAAAGATTGGCATAAGAGTTGCGATTATAATTTCAAGTTTCTTATTTTCTATTTCAAAATCAAGTTTCTAGTTGGAACTTCTAAAAATATTAATTGATCTAAGATGTTTCGGGCTTTCAACTTGATGATTTAAATATTTAATAAGGTTGACTCACTTTGAAAAATATTTTTAGTCATAGTTGTGATTTAGAAAGATCTTCTTTCATCACTTTAATTTGTGAAATTAAAAACTTGACTCATTTAATTTCGATATTGCTATCAAAATGTCGTGATATGTTTTAATACAAGTTTTTTTCTTAGTTCTGTAATAAATGAAATAACGTATATATTATTCTTTTTTTTCAAAAAAGCAAAGAACAATAATGCGAAAATAAATAAATAAATAAATAAATAAATATATATATATATATATATATATATATATATATATATATATATATATATATATTAAAAAAAGAGGTCAAAAAATAGACCTGTGAAATCACGGGCATAAATACTAGTTGAGAACTAAATTTTATTTATATGTTATTGATATTATTTCAATTACTATTTTCCGATAGCCTTATCCTGAGTTGCCTTATCATCATGTAACCTCCATCGGCTACGTCCATCACAGCCGCGCTCTTTAGCCCTTGCTTTTGCCCATCAGCATCGCATGCCCCCTTTCTTTCACAATACCACTTGTTTGGAGTTTATGATTTTACATAAGTGTAGGTCCCCAATTTTATTTTTAAATTGCTGCTTTAGTTTTTTTTTTTGTGTTTGTTGGGCTGAAAATTTTTTTCCTTGGGCTTGTGTTTATGTGTTCCTTTTTTCTCTTTTAGGTTAGTTCATCTAGTTTTGAGGTATCTCTAACTTGAGATGCTCGTTTAGTGAAGGATATGTTCGCCTCCAAAAGAAGTGTACCCAGCTTCAAGCCAGCAAAGGCTAGCAGTAGTTAGGAACCCTCCAACCCCGTAACCAAAAAAGAAAGAAAGAATAGGTCATTTAATTTGTGAACACAAAAATTAAAAATAGAAGTTGTAGAATAAAAGATGCAAGCAAAATAAAAAGGTAAAGAAATAAAAAAGGTAAAATAAAAATAAAAGATAGCATAATAAAATAGAAATAAATATGCTTGAGTTGTTTTCGGTAGGGTTTGACCTTCTATTTAATTGAGTTTACACGTTTATTGTAACACCCTCCCAAGTACAGTACTATGCTTAAGTCATAGCACCACACTCAGGGGTTGTTACTGTTACCTGAGCGGACCTTATTTCACAGCAACTTTAGCCGTCTTCGAAACCTTTCGAGCTATCTGGAGATAACATGGAAATAGGAGTGAGAATTTTAAATTCTCAGTAGGATTCACTAAACTATCACATGTAGTGTCATCGTTATTATCTCCAGCTGATTCAGTTAATTATATAAAAAAAATGAACATATTATACAAATTGTTCTGTTTTGTAGTTTGAAAATATATGGTCCGAAGCAGAGTTCATTTTATTTCACGCAATTGAGTCACATTGGCAATATTTCATATTTAGAATAATAATCACCACATAAGTAGATAGAACAGTCTCAACATCAATAAAATATGGGATATAATTATGCAAATACTCATGTTTGAATTCAGGCAAATGCACTGGCATTTTTCTTTAACTTTCTTTGCTTTCTTTTCTTGGCACACCTAGGCATTACATATCGCCGTCCCTAGGGTGCTTGCATATGTTTTAATCTTTAGTCTTTACTACCCTTGGGTAGTTTGATCTAGGAGTGAGCTCAACTCGTAACCGTCGTCACACAGAACTAACCTACAAGGGGATCCACGTGCCTCTAGTCTTGGAGGGATCACATTGTGGTCACGTGCCTCTAAATTGAAGGGATCTCTCCTAGTCACGTGCCTCAAAAATAGAGGGATCTCAGCTGACCACTTGCCTTCAATATAGAGAGATCTCATCTAACCATGTGCCTCCAAGGTAGAGAGATCTCATAGTTTTATACTGCCTTCATAGGGAGGGACCCAATTAACTACCTCCAAGTGAAGGGACCCAATCTTAGCTTATTTAACTATCTTCACAAGGAGGGATCTCATAACTGCCTCTAGGTGAAGGGATCCACATTTAATATATTCATGTCCTTTCATTCTTATACATAATCATGCATAGACACACTAAATGCACTCATACATATACTTCATCATTTACTTTCATATGTCCTTGCAGATAGAACTTCATGTTCATATCATGAATATTCATAACAGAAATTATCATAACTTTATAAAATTCTGCCGAAAATTTGGCAGCATAACAGAACGTGTCCGCTTCCCATGAATAATACCAGATAATCAAGAAATTTTAATCAAACAACAAACTCAATATAGAGCATCACATCTTCAATAGCTGTCACACACAACAAAGTCGTATGAGCAAGGCTTAAGTAATTAGGTGCAAGTTTTAAAATCTTAAGTCTTAGTCAATTTTGCAAGCTTTTATCTTTTACTGATGTTCCCGTGTTTGAGCTTAGGACCGACTTCCGAGATTGAATTGGGTCCGATTTCCGAGATTATATAAGTTCCGACTTCTGGGCATAAGAGATTAATGTTTTGATTTCCGACTTCCAGGGTTATGTTTAGAATCAATCTTCGAGATTGATTCTGGACCGAGTTTCGAGGTTGTATGTTCAATGAGATACCGAGTTTTAGAATTTCATGTATAAGAGTTTTAAAGCGTCCTAGTTCTCGACTTCCGAGATTCGGGTATAAGGTTTCATATTTTGGTACCAACTTCCAAGTTTAGGTTGAAGATCCCGACTTTCGGTTTTAAGTATTTTAGGTTCCATATTCGTCCTTGACTTTCGATTTTAAGGTGATTCATGTGCTATGTGATTTCCGATCTCCGTCCTTAAGCCACAATTAGTCTTCCAAACTTTTATGAATGTGTTTCCTAAGTTCCAAGTTCCGACATTAACTATACCCGATTTAGTTTTCTATTCACTAAGTTTCGAGTTCAACATTAAGTATACCTAATCTAGCTCTCTGGTTGTTAAGTTCCGAGTTCCGATATTAGCTTCAACTTATTTGTGCATTATCCCAAACTGCCCTACTTCTAGCCAGAATTACACTCTTATAAGAGAAAATTTACCAAAAATAAAAATCTGTGTTAAATCATGCATAATTTATATCAACGTAAAGCTAACAAAGCAAGCTTTCAAATGAAATAAATTGCATATCATTTGAATGAGTATAATTCGAGATATAAGCCCCGAAACTTGACTTTACTGGACTACCCTATTCCAGCCCGAGTTGAACTTAAGATAATTTTATTGATGTGCTGGGAATAATTGGCAATGAATTTGACTCTAAAATTTTTATGGGATGTTTCCTCATATGTTAGCTTTCAAACAACGTTCGTTTCACTCGATTTGGAGTTGTGTAGGATGAGTTACGCCCTTCTCAACTCACACTGCCCGGACGAAAGTCCTAATTTCTAGGTCAAACTTCAAAAATTCATAACTATATCTATACTAATCCAATGACCTTACATTATATATGCATGGAAAGCCCTGAATGTTTACTTTCATATAAAAATAGTTTCATCAATTTAAACGGCGGTAGGCGGAGCCATACACTCTGCCGTACAGACTGCCGAGGGATTTTGGTTTTCCAACCCCTCACATCTTCCTACTTTCACCCTTTTTTACTTCCTAATCAATTTTGACATCAAGAACAACCAACAAACTAGCCAAGATCATCATATTCATTCAATCATCACATCAAGAAGTAAGGAAATAAAGCCATAATCAGCCAACCACAACCAGAATAACAAGAACAAAATTGAACCTCTACCTTTATCTTGAAGCAACAAGTAGCTAGTCCTGAGTTCTAGTGAAGGATATGGATGCAAGAGGCTTGATGGAGGTTGAAAGTGGAAGAAGGAGATGAAGAAGATGAAGAAAAGAAGAGAAGAAGGCTGCTGGAAGGAGGCGCAAGTCAGCTGAAATGAAGAGAGAAAAATCCGATTCAAACATAAAGAGGGTAGTTGCCTTCATGGGTTTTGATTAGCTGAAATTTGGTGGCCAATTTTTCAGCCAAGTCTTCCAATTCTTGTGGCCTTTGTGGCACCACACTTAAAGGCTTAAATGGCTAAGTATTCAGCTTTAAGTCATAGGATTTTGGGTATGTAATTCTATTGGTTTGGTTCCGACAGTTTAAGATACCGTAATTTTACCGATTTCCCTTAAATCGATAAATCGGTTTTCAGAAAATTTCTATGAAACCTTCTATGTTTCTAATTCAATTTCCTTATATCCAAACTCAATTAATTGCTAATTAATTGATCCTAAATAAATATTTAGTTGAATTTTAATTAATTTCAATTATTCGATAAAAATCGAATAACTAGGTAAAAAATGATTAAAAAATTCGGTGGATGTTACATTTATCTTTGGAACAATTTATCTTTTAATTTTTGAATCATTTCATTATCCTTAACAATCAAAGCTTTCATTTTCTAAATGATAAAATATAAAAATCTTTTTTATTTGTGCAATGCCGAATGAGAGTGATTGAGTGGTCCAATGCTATATTCACAACTCTTTGAATCATAAGAGTTTTTTGAGTAGTATTGTGCTAGTTTGAACTCTGTATAAAAGTATATTTTATTATAAATTAAAAATTATCCAAAATTGATTTTAGATTTTATCCTTTTAATAAAAACAACCATCACACAATCATTTTCTAAAAGAACGATATAGTTTTGAGTTTCTCGTTGCACTGAAAGGATATGTAGAAGTAAGGAACTCCTATCAAAGCAAAAATTAAATTTTCCTAAATTTTCTTTTCTTTTTATCTCTTATAAATAGTTGCTAAGTTCTAATTTTTTTCAACAGGGAAAAGTAAACATTGTTAAGGTTATTAATTAATTTGCATAGTAAATTCTAGAGTAACTATTATAAGATGGATATATCGGGGGCAAAAGAGAGTGAAGTTTCCACCTTCCCTATATATAATTAAATTTTCGAAACCCAATTTCTTTAAAAGGACCACTTTTTCAAAGGTAGAAGGTTTTTTTTATTCTTTTTCATAAATAAAAATTAATGGTGACTCCATTGAATTATTTTTCAATATTTTTGTTACCTCTTGTCGTAGTGCTCTCTGGGCATGTTGTGAAAATAGTTTTCTATTATGTATGTTATTTGTCAAATCTCAAATCTATAACACTAATAATTCAAGGTCCATAATTTGGGAACTTTTTTACATATGTCATTCAATAAGCCACTTTCAATTCCATTACCTAAGAAATCTTTCCTTAAATGGAAAGATTTTAAAATTTTTCAATTAAAAATTTAATTTAAAATGTTGCCCACTAAGCTATTATTAGTGCATTTACCATCCTCCAATCAAAATAAACTTGAGCGCTTTTTAACATTGAACCTGAGCCCACTTTTGTTAACCCATATAAAATGTCTCTCTTAATCTCATATGAAAAAGTACATGATAATTACTATTCAAAAACAAATTTTGATAATTTAAATCATTAAACATATCAATATTTATCCTTTTTATTTATTTAAATTTAACAATGTTAATTTGGATTTTCATTTTTATTTTCAAAAGAATGTTGTTTCTTTTATTTGTGATTTAATTAAAATCAAATTAAGAAAGGTGAAATGACTAAAATTAAAAATTAATGATTTTACATGAATCATGAAGATTAATTAAATTAAATAAATATAAAATTGCAGGAACATGAAAATATATTTGAGCGACAAAGTTAGAAATTGATCTCTTTATTAAACTTGTGAATTAAATTGAATAAATAGTTACTTTGTTGATTATGACTAACATTATTATGACCATTAACATAAGTGTTTTGTTATTTTAATCATTTAGAATTTATTTAGATAAATAAAATATACTTTTATGAGTAGATCCAATTTATAATATTCATATCTTAATCTTTTATATTAATGACACATTTGCCAGATTAGCTAACTTTTCACATTTATTTTTTAATCTTGGTTAATCAACTGTGTTCTAAATTGTAATTACATGCATGCTTGCAACTAAAACTCAATTCTTCTATAATGGTTATAAAAAAAAATAAAAAAAAAAAGTGCATTAATTATGGAAAGAGAGCAAATACTGCTACTAAGCAATATTGATAAAATTGATAATCAAATAATATTATAATAAATAATTTTATAAATATCCCAAATCCTAAACCTTATATTAATGAATTCAATGAATTTTAAATCTTAATGAATTAAATTTAAATGAATGAATTATATTCACATGTATTTTAAATCTTATAATAAATAATTTTTTTACTTTGATAAGAAAATATAAATAATTTAAATTGTATTAATTCATTCCTTTTATTCTTATGACAATCCAATCCTAGGTCCTACAATTATATCTATAGATCAAATATCTTAAATTTTAGGATTGTTACAGACAATTATATTGATGAGAAGATTTATGTTCTTAAGATGAATTTAATTCCCTCTAAAGTTTCAAAGAAGAAAATTTCTTATAATGGTTACTTTGCTATGACAATTAATAAAAATTAAAGACAATCTTTGTCTTACATTGAATTGTGTTTGCCAAAACCTACCTTCACTCATGGACAACTCTATATTGTTGTATCAATAGTCAAGTCGAAGAAAGAGTTAAAGATTTTAATTTTAGATGAAAATAAAAATCTATGCAACATAATGAAAAACATTATCTATCGAGAGGTGATCCAAAAGATCTAATATTCAGCTAATTATAACTTTGAAGTTAGAAATTTTTAATTTATACTCCAAATGCTTTTTCAAGGTAAATTGTTTTATTTCATAAATTAAAACTATTAATAAAATTATATTATTAACTAATTTTATTTTTATGCAAATAACTAGATCAACCCTAGATCTGAGTTATATGTCAATCATTGAACAAGCATGTGTAATTTTTTATTTTTTGTAATCCATTTGTTGTATTCTACTCTGATTTTATTGTATTATAGATTAAAATCATAATGAAATTGTCGCCTTCATTTTATATTTATTAACTTATTTAGTTAAATTTAATTAAAGTATACAAGTATTTGAATTCTTCATGCTTAAAAATATATCTCTTTCATAATAATTATTTACATAAAAAGATAATTTTACCTCATGGATTGCATGGGTTAAAACACGCTAGTTTAGAAATAAAATTAAAGATCAATAAGAATATAATGATTTTGGGTTAACGTAATATATATATATATATATATATATATATATATATATATATATATATATATATATATATATATATATATATATATGTATGTATGTATGTATGTATGTATTGGGTTAACATAAAATTTTATAAATATGGTCTACGAAATATGAACTTTTAATGTAACAATAAATTTATAATATCCGTTCATAATAAAGTTACTAGCACGAATTTATACAGGAAGTTCAAAGTTGAACATTAATATAAATACAACAAAAAGTTCAAAAGCTGAGGTTAAGCAAATTACAATTTATTTAAACACACATTTGTAGGCTTCTAGCAATGGGAGAAGTCTGCCTTCCTTTGTATTATTATTTGACTAATCTAAAACTATCAGAAATAAAATAAGAATTGAAAATTCTCAGTAAATAATGAATAGTTATAAAACATTTGAATTATAGTAATTCTAGCATTGTCTTCACACAAAAATCCACATACATACTATATCGTAATTACTTCAAATTACTTATAACAAAGTAATACTTCATAATATTACGAGTAATAAATGCTAAAAATATGCTATGCAATTCATAATGCAACAAGCATTCATAGGTTATTAATCTCTTTGCTTTAATTTCCAATTTTCTTTTTCTACTTATCTCATACATGTTCGAAGGCCTTCTCTTTGGGAATTTCTATTCTCTAATGTTACTCTTAACATTGTGACGACAAAACTAGACCTTTACGCTACACTAACCAAGGTAGGTAACATAAAAAAATCTTATATCTATCTCTCTGTCTTTTGGTATTTAGTGATAAATCTTAAATATCTTTTTTTTTAAATTACTTACTTGCCACTTTGCATAATTCACAATAAATATAAAAATGCATAAATTTAAGTAATAAATATAAATTAAATTAAAAAACTTAAATAACATAAAATAAATGATAACTTGAATAATATAAATTCATCACATAATAAATTAAATAATAAAACATAAAATTAAGCAATAAAATAAACTAAATAAAATACATAAAATATAAACTAACTTCATAAACTTAAAATAAGTGAAGTGCACAAGAACTGAAATAATATAAGCTTAAATAACATAATATCTCAATAAAATTTATCAAAATATGAGTTATCAAATCTAAATATTAATTTCTAAATGAATCAAATTTAAAATTACTTATTTAATTTCTTTTTAAACTTTTTCATCATATTCTATGAGTTTGTCCCTATCATCATGACACCTTTAGCACATTAAAGTTATATCTTTGCAATGGTCACTATAAAGTTACAATAATATCCATAAGTCAAAAGTCATCATATTATCCATAAGTTAAAGTATAAAATTCCAAGTAAAGGTATAAATAATATGATAGTTAAAGTCCTTATATAATAAATTTTATTTATTTTAAGTGTTAGATACAATATTTTACTCTTAATATTGGTCCTCTAAAGGAATTACCTTAAAATTGATAACTCAAAACAATATATCATTATATAAACAATATCTTGATAATAATAATCTATAAAATAAAGGAATCATAAAATAACTTGCAATTAAATAATGGGCAATGTTAATATAAAGTAACGATAAACAAATAATAATAAGCAACTTTAAGATAAGGAGAACAAAAATAACTTGGAACAGTAAAACATGTTGCAATGAATAAATAACAACAAACAATAATATAAAAGAATATTAAATAAAATAACTTGGAATAAATCGTGATAATAAACAATAATTAGCGATATTAAATAGAAGAATTTGGAATGTAAAATAAACTGTGATATTAAATAGTATTGAATAATAGCATAAAATGATTTGGAAGAAGTAAATATAACCATGATTTTATTTTGTAAATAATTTTATTATTTACTTTTTAAATAGTATGTGTTCACTAAATCCGTTGTTAATATCTAACTCTTCTCTCTCTCTCTCTCTCCCAACACTCACAAATGGCCGAGCCACTCTATTTGCTTCTTTCCTTTTCTTTGTGCAAGTAATTTCACATATCTATATGCCTATTTACAGGCACTAGTGGAAGTGCTTCATTGAAGAAAAATTTGGATGATGGTGTAGTAAAATTCCTACTGCTAACATCTTTTCCATATGACTTTATGGCCATCATGGTTAAAATTCCCGCCATAACTTTATGTTCTGGCCATTATGCCATTATGCTTCATTTTCAAGCAAATTAGGTAAGGTGATTATTAGTTTTAAACTTTTCTTTACATTACCTAGAGACTTGAAGTCCTTCATGTGATATTTTTCTTTATTTCTATTCTATTATTATTATTATTAATCTTTCCGTTTTTGTATTCTTTTTTTTATATTATTACATTTACTATTATCAATATATTCTTATTTCTCGTCACTTTTAAAATGAAAGTTTAGGAGTATTAGCTAAGTCCATAAAACGGCTTGTTCTTCTTCTTATTATTTCATATCTTCCAAAAATATTTAATTACTATTTACTATCTCAGTAATAGAATAATATATTTTAAAGTTGTTGTTAGTATAAGAGTCTTACTTTAAAAAGTCGACGTCTACGATTTAATTATTTGTTTATAAATTGCTGTCGCAAAATCAATCGAAACAAATCAACTAAATATTTTAATAAAGTAAATTAATCAAATATATTGCACAAAATATTTTATGAAAAAAAAGATTTTACAGAATTTCATAAATAATAATAATAATAAGAAGAAGAAGAAAAAGAAGAAGTTATTTAATTGTTTTGACTTTTATTATTATAAGTTGATCTCTTCCTTTTCCTGTACAGGGAAATAAATTTTCGAGTATTTACAATAATTTTGTAGGCTTTGTTCATTTCCTAACAAAATATTAATGGTTGATTTAGTATTGTCTTATAGTATTGTGCTTGTCTGAATATGGCTATAGTACTTTTCATGCTTCATCACTTATGAAGATCAAAGGTTCAAAGATTGAGTTAATACGTGGTTATTTGCTGCTCAACACAAATGCATTAATTGCCTCTATATAACTAACATTATCAACTTTTACACTCCTTTCTACATGACTCGAAGAACATTATATTTAAAAAGAAAAATGAATAAGCTGCGCGAACAAACTATGACTTATTATGTTTATCTGATCTGCTTTTACGTGATGTGATCAAGTGGCTTTGCTAGACTACACTAGCATATGATAATCAATATCGCATCTTGTGTATTCTACTCGTCCTCCTTTAATTGAAAATATGTCTCCGACTTTTTTTGGCATATTGGTGACAATGAGATTTGAACCTAAAATCTCATGCAAACTACTCAAAACTCTCACCATTAGATTATTCCTAGTGGCTCAATATATCTTTGACTTTGATAGGCAATCGGCAAACCAAAATGAGATTTTCCTTGGATTATTTGCATTATTATCATAATGATAAATGATTCATAAATATATTAATAGTAATGAGATTTGAATTTAAAATTTCATAAAAACTATCCAAATCACTCACTATTAGACCATTGCTAGAGGTTTAATATATCTCTGATTTTGATAGGCAATCAGCAAACCAAAATGAGATTTTCCTTGGATTATTTGCATTATATATATATATATATATATATATATATATATATATATATATATATATATATATATATATATATATATATAACAGTCTGTACATAGAAGTGCAACCGATATGAAATCATTCTGCTTAATTATATTATATTAATACATAAAATGATTTTGTGTCACAGGACATGCAATAACAGGTATACGTTTATACAGGAGCAAAACTTTGTTACACTTGTTGATTGTGCTTCATCATTAATTTATTGAATAATATGTTAGATGTCGAGTTGGACTACACTACCCCAAAAATCCATTTAGTGATTTAGATATTTTTCTACCACATTAATTTTTACTATAGATCAATTAATTCAAAACACACTCATTTATATTTTCTAAAAGATTGACATTATGACATGGGGTTTTTTATGTTGATGCTTTTCAGTTGTCTTGGCAGAAAATTTGTCATTGAAATTAATTTCAAACCTCAAAGAGTCATGGGCAAGATAATTTAGTTAGGGCAGGAACTTGACATCCTTAAAGAATGACATATTGTGGGCATTTTGTAACTTAATCACCGCCGCATGCTGTTACTCTTTTCTCTATTGGTGGGTTCTTTGAGGCGTATATTCTGGCACAAGAAAACAATGGAAAAGAAAATAATATATTACAATTTTCTCAAGTGCTGCCACTCTTTGACATTCTTAGGTAATTTACTGTGTAACCGAAACTGTCTTATTAACAGAATTTATACTAAATATGGTACAAGTATCTGGTTAATGACTATAACTATAATTTTCTAAGGCCGTACTTGTTATGGCTTGAGCATTATTAAATTGTTCATATTAAAAGCCATGATTAGATTACTGGCAAAATATGCTGCTGTTGTTCACATTCCCTTGTTTAATATATCCTGCGCATGCAGTTGTTTAAGATTCAGTCATAAAAAAAATCCGAGCATGTTAGTTGGGTCCAGTGGTCATGTGCAGACTAAATATAAGCAGACATAATTACCTGCATAAGTGGTTAGGAGTGAGAGAGCATGATCCATATTTGATCCAATTTATTAGGCTCCAATGCCAAGACTACAGGTACGTCCATTAATAAGGGGTAACTATTAGAGGGTCATGGAGCATCAAGTTGATTATGTTTTATTCAATGATATACTGATATTATCCTAAAATGTCACTCTATTATTGGATAAATTACAATCCACCCGATAACTAGGTGGCATGTTGAATGGCATAAGAGTTAAGATCAAAAAATCTTAGGCAACTTAGATTGAAAAAGTAAGGCCCTAGCTGCACTTAGTAGGTGGTGTTGATGTTTCCTTTCAACTCTACCGTTTTATTGAGGTGTCTCTATGCAACTTGTTTGATGTAGTATTCCATAAAAAAAAGTGTGGCATTGAAAATTTTAAACCATTATTAGTTGTAACCATTTTCGCTTTAGCATTGGAATGAGTTTAGCAAATGAAAAGACAATTTTCACACTAATGTCCACATCAAATTTTGATTTTAGCATGATAGTCCAACAAAATCTACTATAGTCATGTATAAAAGTCAAAAAGAATATATGACCATGCCGATTTGGTCCGCAAAGATCAAAATGCAACAATCTAAAATTACACGCAATTTTACTAATGCTAGGCTTATATGGGAGTCTCTTCTATTTTGCAAAATGACAAATGTCACAAGGCTCACTAATATTGAATTTAATGAATAGAAATTGTTTATTGAGTAATAACAGTCAAATGCCCTAATTTGTAATGCCACAAGTCTAAATATGGTATGATTTTGTTTTTTAAAGTGTGTGCATGAGTATGGAGTGACTTTACTTGGCAACTTTTGTCCTTTGCAGAAACCAAGTAGTATAGGCCACCACTTTCTTTATCCAAACCAATCATCCTTTGAGGTTGAATATCCTATATTTAATAGTATTGGTGTGAAAAAAATTAGTGAACAATTTAAAGATGTTGACAAACTAGAGATGGAAATCAAGTAGATAAAACACATTAGTAAGAACTACGGGACTTTGAGGAACAAACAATATGTAACACCCCAGCATGAGCGCAGTTACCTGTCGATATCGGAGCCTGAGAAATTCTGAGTCTGAACCCTATGCCTCCTTGGAGGGCTATAGGATTGAGGAATTTTCTTAAGATCAAAAGTTCCGGTAATAGTTCTCTAAGCATCAATGAGTTGAAGAGGAATTTTTAATGAATTTTAGGGAATGGATAACCCCTTCGTTTTCAACCCTTAAGTTTATAAAAACGCAAGTTTTCGGAGAATTGTACTAAAACCCAAAAGTTGGATTATAATTCCTAAGGATTTTGAATTTTTAGATATTTTTATTGAATCTAAATGGGGGGTATTCCCTTATTTACATTTATGTTTTAAAGTTAATAGAGAGTAAAGTTAAAGAGGACATTAACTTTGGACCTGGGAAAGGACTCCAGAAGGAGGGAACCAAGTTTTTGAGTGTAATCGACATGAGGACCAGAATCGACATAATTTCTCTCAGATACCATGGGTTAAAATTTTTCGTGTGGTAATCGATTACCATTACCAAGGACGGTAATCGATTACTAGAAGCTCTTTGGCTATGGTAATCGATTACCAGAATTGGTAATCGATTACTAATTCTTCGTGGTAATCGATTACCAGTCCTTGGTAATCAAATACCACAGGCCAATATATAGGCCCGGCGCGTCCCACGTCCTCATTTTCGAATTTCCTCTCTCTCTCTAACCCAAACTCTCTCCCTTCTCTCTAAAATCCTCTCCTTCCACTACTTCTCACATTTAATACATCAATTCCATCATTTTCAACTAAATCAACAACAACAATGCAATCTTCACTCCCTTTAAACACAAATCATCCATTTAATCCGTTCCTCCTTCTTCATTCTTGCTTGGGTGGATTTGAAGTAAGGAGCTCATATCTATTCTTTTTTTCCTCATTCCAATTCTAGAGGTAAATTCTATGTATTATTCTTTTCTTTTCCCAGCAAATCCATTTCCTTTGATCTTTAGATGAATTCTTGGAACCCTAGGATTTTAAGATTAGAGAATTTATGGTATGGAGAGTGTTAGTGATCCAAATTGATGCAAGTGTTCTATTGTGATGTTAGATATTTCCAAGGAATTTCCCTCCAGCTTTGTGGCTCCAAAGAATTAAGATTTCCCTATGACCAGTGATCTGTGAGTAGATAGAATACTTTTGAATTAATTCTGTTTTAAATTTATAATTGTTTATTTACTTTAAGAACGCTACTCATGAATCAATGACGAATGGAATTCGAATGTGATATGAGATTTATGATTTATGAATATGAAAGAATAGGAAAGTCTGTAACAGGATCTGTTTGCTAACGGCAATAGACGTTAGCCTTGGTGCACCTTGGATTATGATATTACATGGCCACCCAAGAGGGTGGTGTGTGACGGATATTTCACGACCATACATATAGTGTGGTGCATGCTTGTACTTCACGGCCTCTAAAAAATGGGGGGATGCATGCCTAATTTCGGGATTCACACGAAGGAACGGCCACCTAAGTGTGAATCCTGCCTGTTTATCCTGTTAGATATTTTCGCTGTTTTCCTTATTGGAATGAAATCGTTTTATATGTATATATATACATTGACTCATGAGGTTCAAAAGTATCTTGTCTCTCACTGAGTTTCTCAAAATTCACCCCATGATTATTATATTCTTTTCAGATATAGGTTCAGACTTGGGAGTCGACCTTTCTACTCAGCATCATTAGATTCTTATTTTGGTGAGCCCTCAATAATAAGGGCCCTGATTTGTAATTCTATTTCAGTTATAATCTTAGTATGTAGCTCCATAGTACTACAAGCAGGGTCCGACCCTTGCTGGTGGATTAAGTTTATGTTCAGAAATTGTTTAGACTGAGTTGGATTGATTATGGTATATTAACTCTGATGAATGGATTATGATTTGATGAATATGTTTGTTTTTAAATTGTGCTGTGTGTTGAGAGGTGCATTCTGAGAATGCCTGGATCCTCGATGGAAGAGTGTGTTTGTTAATGTTGCAGGTGACCTTTTGTAATTAGAAAATATCCTATTTACAAAGGGGACTCTGTCAAAATTTGTATAAAAATTCTGGGGTGGAAGGCTTGCGTAAGGACTTGTCTCTATGCGTTGGTCACGGCCCGGGTTTGGGTCGTGACACAATACCTACATGATGTACTAAAATAATATGGCTTTTTGGAAGTTTGACCTAGATAGGCTCAACTTGGGAATAGGAAATAAACCAATTTAAAGAAGAGCAAATGTAATTTATAGCTCTTGAATCAAATATCCAAGAGTGAGAAGGTATAGATGTATGACAATAAAGTACTAAACTATTACTAGAATTAAAATTTTGGCTAGAAGGATGTGCTAAAGCTTGCAAATCAGTGTGTTGAAGTAAGGCAAGTGAGCTTCTATATTGCTCTTGAGTAAAAGTAAGACTTGGTCATTGAGAACCTCCTTCTTTTAATGTAATGACATCTTCTCCTTATTTCACATCATCATTATCATCTTTAAACATTCCATCAGCAGAGGGAACATTTTTGAATTTGAAGTTGGGTGAAAAACAATGCTTTTTGTAGCATAAATCCACAATGTGGCCAACTTTCCTACAATGTGTGCAAACTTTATTGGTGTTCATACTTTTTCCTCTACCAAATGCTCTATTGCCTGTAGTTGCTGCATTTATTGATATTGTGGACTCATCATGATAATTGCCAACAATTTGTTTTCTTGTTACAAGATCAGCAAGAAGACCTTATTTATTGGAAAGGATCCATTTGAAGGATATGCAATGCTATTTTGTGAGTACTGATCTCTTAAACCTATAAGAAAATTGAGAATATACTCCTAGTGCTTGAATAACCATGCATTTCTCATAGATTCACAAGAGCATTGAATTTTACATGTGATGATAACATAAAATTAGATTATGGATCAACTCTGTGATTAACGAAGGTAATGGTTAGAAAGAGTGGAGCTTGGTCACTTTTAGAAAGTTGGGTGTAGGGAGTTGGATGTAGGGATGATGCCCAACTAGGATAAATCTCTAAGAATGACCAAGGTCTCCTTAGAAACTACTATTATGATGTGGCTTGGTAGGCTTTTAGATGTAATTAACATTTCCTTTAGGAGAGGTTTTCTTTGAAAAGGACATCACTTCAAAGATTCCCCCTCCTTCTAGATGCTCTGCCCTCAACGCATATATCCCAACCAAGGGCCTAACCTAAGAATTACACTAAATAAGAAATGATTCCTTGGTAACTTGAAGCCCCTATATCTCTTTTGTCATAACCAGGCTTAGATGCCTCTAGGAGCTACTATTAAAGCTTATAAAGGACAATGCACCATTACCAAGGTCCCTTGAGAAGTCACTTTTACTTAGTTAGCAACATTTGTCTCATGCTATGACTCCTAGAAGACTACAAAACTTGAGACCCACAAATATAATCCTATTTTACCGAAGGCAACACACACATTCTAACAAGATTCACATACCCCAAAATCTAAAAACACCCAACTGAACCCATTATTTCTGCATCTGAGACATCTAAGTTAAGCCAACATAAAACCCAAGCTTAACAACCTGAGAACCCCCTTGAAGCCAAGCTTAAATCGGTACACATGATCTAAAAGGAGCACCCAAGGCTGTCTAAGCCTAACAAACACAACCTAGTTTGTGTTTCTTTGAATCAATTTGAATCAAAGTAACCCAAAGAGTGATCGGAATAGTAGAGCGTTTGGAAGAATCTCATTATCCTTCTAGGATCTCTATGGTGGTTACATATGTTCTCTACTATGGACCACCCTAAGAGAGTAGTTTCTCTTGCCCAATCATGCTCACATTCCTATCTAAAGTTTACAAATATAAGAATCACTCCAGTCTTAGTTTAGTAGTTGAAACACTTGTTAAGAAAATAAGAACCTTTAAAGTGCAAGATATAGCACAAGGTAGAATCCTACTGGATTCTAAGGGTGCACACATACATACAAAGAGGAAAGAAAAAAGAAAAACAAAAGAGAGTCATGAAAAAAGGTAAATATGTAAGAATATGAGAAAATGTGATGGAAAAAAAAAAGTGAGAGAAAGAGCATAGAAAAAGTTAGCAAAGAAATAAAAGAGAGAAGCAAAAGACTAACAAGTCACTTAACAGCCTTGGGGCCTCTGTCTAGATTAGATGAATCTATTACTGATGTTAATGGGAACAAGCAAAAAGATAAAAGCTCTAATCAAAGTATTACAATGTGATGAAAAAGAGGCCTAAGGCCTCATTACAAGCAAAGTCAAATTACAAGTTACAAAGAAAGAGGAGTAGTAAAAGCCTTCTAAGTATTCTCCATTGCCTCCTTGCTATAATCCTAAAACATGCAAAAGAGAAATAAGGCAAAAAGATTCAACTATAACTCTCAAATGTAGAGCAAGTACAAAAAGGATATACATGAGAACAACAAGAGTCATAAAGCAAAAGATGTTGGAAAATATCAAAGAATGAAATGATGCACAAGGAAGAATCACATGAAGACTCTCAATGATATAGGAAACAAAAATGCACACAAGGGGAGGATAATGCAAGCTGCCACAAAGTGCAAAGATAGAAATATGAAACCAGAAAAGATGTTCTAGAAAGCAAGGCGTCATAAGTCTATACTGACAAACAAGTTCAAAGATGCTCGTGCAATAAATGAAATAAAGCAAAGCCTTAAATCATGTCTAAAAGGATGCTGATGAATGCAACAAGATACAAAAAGAGAAAGATCCAGATTGCAATATGAATAAGAACATCTTAGAGGAGAAAATGAAAAAGCATAGAAAAGGAAAGGTATTATGTTTTGGTAACAAAAAGAGTACTACAAATTTACGTTAGTATAAAGGATTAAGTAAGCCTGTTACAAAACCATAAATAGGCACAATAGAAAGATAAGATAAGACAAAGAAAAAGGAACAATGAAGGCGGCTTGTGCCTTCTCAACAGTTTTCATCTGATCGATAAGATGCTCAAGCTCTGCATCCTTTGTTGCCAACTCTAAATCGACAGCTAAAAAACGGATAAAATGATGAGAAATTTTATACTTAAGTCCATAACCACAAAGCAAAACAAGCAATATTCTCAGACATAAATTCAGATGATGCTTTAGAAATCACAAGAAGAATAGCTTGTTGAAAAGATGTCCAAAAAGTAAAAAGATGATAGAAATCATGGATGCCTTCTGAGATCGTAAGCTTGTCATTCATAGACTTTGCAAGAGCATCCTGATATATAGGGTGCAAAACCTTCTTTGCAATTGTAATGAGAAGCAACACAAAGGCACGAGAACATGGCATTTTTTCTATCGATCACCATAGACAAAGCCTAATGAAGACGCCTAGCAAGCCAACCTGAGGAACAAGGTTCCATAGCTCCCTATCTGTTAAGACCCACTTTTAAAATGATAGGGTCACATGTAAAGATATGATAAAAAAGAAACTATTGGAAGGAAACAACATCCACCAAGAATTTTAGTACAAAACAACCAACCAAAATGCACTCCTATTCCTGACCCTCACGACACCAAGGGGCTACAAGAAGTCTTCGCACTCTACCAACAAAGTACTTGGGCAAACACATTTTGATGAAGGAAGAACAAAAAGAATAAGACCAGATGACAATGCAAGTTGAAAAATGAAAGATGCCTAGGACACATGGAGTATGCACACTGAGAGAGATACGCCCTCCCATAATGCAAAGGGGCTTATGAGTATAACATAAAATCAAATTATGGATCAAATTTGTAATTAAGGGGTGATCAACGAATGTATTGGTAAGAAATGGTGAGTTTGGTCCCTTCTAGAGAGTTAAAGGTAGGGATGAATCCCAGCTAGGACGAATCTCTAAGAATGACCAAGTTCTCCCTAGGAACTACTCTTCTAATATGGCTTGGCAGGCTTTAAATTTAACATTGCCTTTAGGGGAAGTTTTCCCTAAAAAAGTCACTAATTGGATTCTTGGTGAGGTCAAATTAGATTCCCTCTCCTTTTGGATGCTCTGCCCTGAATGCATATATCTCAACCAAGAATCCAACCCAAGAATTATATTGAAGGTGTGTTTGGTTGGGGAGAAAAAATAGAGTTTTTACCCCATGGAGCTCACCCATTGAAAATTTCCTTTCATTTTTACACCCAAACCAAACAAATCCTCAATAGGAAATGATTCCTTAGTAAAATGGAGCCTTTATACCCTCTTGTCATAACCAAGCTTAGTTATCTCTAGGAGCTACTATTAAAGTTGGTAAAAAGACAATTACCATGACCAAGGTCGCTTGAGAAGTCAGTTCCACTTAGTCAATAACCTTTGTATCATTCTATGACTCCTAGACGACCATAAAACCGGAGACCCACGAATGTAATCCTATTTAATCTTAGGCAACACACATAGATTCACACACTCTAGAACCCAAAAGCACCTAAGTGAACCCATTCTCTCCACATCTAATACATCCAAGTTGAGCCAACATAAAACCCAAGTTTACCAACTTGAGAACCCCATTAAAACCAAACTTAAACCAGTGCCCATGATTTAAAATGAAATACCCAAGGCTGTCTAAGCCTAACAAACATAATGCAGTCCATGTTTCTCTTGATTAAAGTAACCCGCAAAGTGATCGAAAAGGGAGAGCGTCCTAAAGGGCAGACAAGGAACAAGGATCTCATCATCACTCTAGGATCCCTATGGTGGTTACATATGTTCTATACTAAAGACCACCCTAAAAGAATAGTTTCTCTAGCCTAATTATGCTCGTATTTCCTCTGAAGTTTACGAATCCAAGAATCTCTCAAATCTTAGTTTAGTGCTTAAAACACTTGCTAAGAAAAAACAAGATCGGAACAATATGTAAAAGAGGGCATAGGCCCATATTCCCCAATTCTTCCCAAAATGCCTTCAATTCTATGTGATACTTAGTAACAGATAAACTTCCTTGCTTGAATGTATGAAATTCCTGCATCAACTCTGCAACCTTCATCATATCTCCTTAAGAGAATCTCTCTTTGAGATCTCTCAATCCATATGAAGCTAACTCAATAGCATCCACACTCCTAGCTATTGCAAGTGAAATAGAATGCATTAACCAAGAATGAGCCATGTTATTATGCCTCTCCCAATCATCAAACAATAATGGATGAAAGTCTTCAGGTTTTGTAATTGAACCATCTATGAATCTAATCTTGTTATTTGAAATTAAAGTTCGCTTCATGGATATAGCCCAAGTATTGTAGTTTGAACTTGAGAGAATTGAAGAAACCATCACTTGAGTAGGGCTTTCATTCTGATGAGCATATTTATGGATTCATTGGATTTTGTGTTAGATATCCATTTAAGTGATTTTGAACTCCTTGATTTGTAGCAGCAGTAGTAGTAGATGCATGATTTGTGTGGTGTGAATTCCTTGCCATAGAACCAAGATACACAGTAGAGCTCGATACCATCTAAAGAATTGAAGAATGGAAGAATGGAGAGAAAATGAAATCTACGAAAGTGAGGAATCAATGCATATTTATTTGAAATTGTCTTACAGTTGATAGAATAAGTGTAGCTTATATACATGAGTTGGTGGTACAAAATATTTCTGTGTACCCTGCTTAATCCACATTAGTACATCCTAATAACTACTTCTAACACACACCTTTAGCTATCATAACCAACTCAACTTGAGTAACTATCCTTGAAAAGGTGGGGATTCATTTACTTTAAAAGAAAGTTTTAGCATACTTATTCTATTTAATAATTTTTTTTATGGACATTTAACTTCATTTGTCTAACTGTTGAATTGAAAATTTCTATTAAGTGGATTAGGTATATAAAATTTCATATACATTTACTTTATTTTGACATATAATGTATTTTTTAAGATATTAGTAAGCTGTCAACTACTAGATTGCATATTTATTAATTTTCGCCTTTTCTGAAATTTAGCATACTTGATTATCATCATAATATCACATAGTTCAATAATTAGATTATGAAATTTAAAGTCTATAAAATGTTATTGAATAAAATAGGTATACCAAAACTTAGTCTTGAAAAACACATGTCTACAAAATTTTCATCTACTGCTAATTAAATATTTGAATAGTAAAGGGACCACGGCTCGCCCTCACGGTCACACCCCTAATAGATCCATCCCTGGATACGCCCTCCTGTTTAATCATTCAGGTATCCAATTTTTTAACATTATCCTCTGTGTTTTGGTCCTCATCCTGCTTCAGGCAATCGAATTCTTTGTTTCCAATGAGCATCTATCAGATTTCGCTCGGGATCTTTGAAGAGCATGCATAGAAAAAGAGTAAATGGCTAATTTAAAGATTTTTAGAATATCAATTTGGCCTTCAAAAAATTGGAAGTCTCAAATTAGCCTTTAAACAATAAATTTTGGTCAACTAGTAACGTCAATTTGGCCATAGAAAATAACAGTTTTAAGACTATTTTTCATCTAAATATTATTAATTGACAATCAAATTTCTTTTGGACAACTTGGTGATCAAATTAATATAATAGTTTTAGAATATGTGTTCGTAATGGCTGTACTTCGCTGGCTATCCAACAGACAGCGATCGGAATATTGAACTAGAGTGAAGTAATGGATAAGTTATTGCTTCTCATGTAGTGTTTGATTTTTACTTTGGGTATAAAATAAGGGTAAACAATAAAGTGCTCATCAACCCTATTCGTTAGTTAGCAGATCAGCAAAAATTAAGTGGCATGAAAGTGTCTTAAAATTAACCTATACTTCTAATTTTTATGAAGTACGGTCATGGTTTTTATTTATATTTTAATAAATTTTAACCACTTTTAGTTAAGTTGTAGTATAAGTTGTTAAATTTTTAGTGAGACTCCACGATATTACTATAGTTAGGTTCAGTCTAGTTGAATTGTTTATAAAATTAATGCTTGAAACATAAAGATTCCTTTATGGGTTATTAATTTTTATATTGCTTTATTAATGAAAAAAAATTGACGTAAATCTTTGCTATATTTAATAAAATTGCAAAATCTTATCATATTATTTAAAAAATTATGTTAATTTTAATATGGTATAAAGTACTTAACCTACAATTTAAAATTTAGTAACAATCCATCTTTTTTTTTAAGAAAAAAAAGTGATGGATTGCATCACTTAAGTTAGGAAGAAGGAAATGTATTTTCACATGATTTCATAATTAATCCCAAAAAATATATAATTTTTTTAGAGTTTGATTTTAATGTATTATTAGTGTAAAAATATTTTACATAAGTATTTAATTATATATTATCATATTAATAAAAATATTTAATTTTTTATATTCACTACCTTAAAAATCTTATATTCAATAATATATAATTAAATAATAATATAAAATTATTTTATATTATCAATTTATAGAAATTAATCTCATTTTTCAATCAAATTGTGTGTGTGTTTTTTTTTTTAATTCTAGACTATCAATACTTTAAGTTTATTAAAATTTTAACTAATCTTAATATAAGTTGGTTGACTATGAGATAAAATTTTCTTAATATTAATTTTTTGTATTTCGCAAATTCCAAACTCATACTTACTCAAAGGGAATAGGTTTCCAAGTACTTGAACGTAAGGATTAGTCATGTCAGATTGTTTCTTTGATTGAGGGCAGCTGTGATTACAATTCTTTTATCCCGATTGGAACGTGGCATAATAGCTCCAAACCTTTGCGTGATAATATGCACATTCTTCTGCCAGGCTTTATGAAAACAAAGCATCTTGATAAAGATTCTGAATTTGTCTCGTTGCTTGGAAAGGTAAGAAGAAGGAAAAAAAACAAAAAAACAAAATCCAAGTTGCAACGACACAGTCACCTGTCCTGTGCCGTCTTCCATGCATGCAGAGAGACACATGGCGGCGAATTGCAGTCCTGCAATGTACGTAAAGACACGTAGCAAAATTAAGCTTCGTCAGTGGCTCTTGCAGGAGGCGGGAGTCCAACAATACGTGTGTTCTGTTCTCGTACCTCCAGTCGATGGAGCGCACACAATGAGTCACAAATGAAATGCGATTAAAATAAAAAATAAAATATTTGATTGGTTTAGATAATTTATTTTTTTTTTTTAAAGTAAAATTTGGATTTGTGTCTTACAAATAAATAAAATTAAAATTAGGAGAGTTTTAACTATACAATAGACATACTTAATTTAATTTGAATCAGGTTAGTTAGAATCTAATAAAATTTAAACACTGATAGATTTGGAAAAAAATGGAAAATCAGAAAACTCGAAAATTTCATCCATGCACGTGAATTCCACACCCACCATGATCAGAGTTTCAGTTCTTAATGAATAATGATAATCACTTTGTTGGGCCGATTTTGTGATGTCCAATATTTCTCCGCACACCAAACTCTTCAACCCCAGAGGCAGGGGTACAAGAACCTCCGATCCAAACCCAATTGGCTCGAATCAGGCTTAACTTAATTATAAGAAGGCTTAACTTTATTTTTAAATAAGTTTAGTACGGATCATGTTAACACGTAAAAAGGTCATGTATCAGTAATTTAGAACTTCAGTTAGCTCACCAATTCATGAGTTTATTTTATTTTATTAAATTGTTAACAAATTGACTCATTATTTAACTTGCGACTTCATTCAACTTATTGCAATTGGCCTACCCCAGCTCCCACATTCTCTCTCTGAGTGATAGAAATGGTACATGCACCAGAGAAAGATGGCAGGTCCACATGAATGGAGCCAAATAAAAATACCACTTACCGGGTCAGGAAGGGTCCAAGTGGACGTTGCTCGTTCCCCATGTATGGGCTGGTTGGGGCCCACAAGGAGCTCTAGTCCCATTTTCCTTAGAAGAGTTGGCCACTCAGAAAAAAACAACAAAATAAAATGTTGTGAGTGTCGGCTACTCAGAGGCTCAAACAGTTAAACACTCGTCCATTCTCCATAATGTTTAAAGGATTTTTTTTTTCTTACATATTAGCAACAATAAAATTTAAATTCAAGATTTTATATAAATTATTTAAATTTTTTATTATTAAAATATTCCTATTAACTTCACACTATTTCTTTGTTCACCTTCTTCATATAGTTCTATTATTTGCACATTATATTTATTAAAATATAACATTCTTTCTTGTATATATATATATATATATATATATATTGGATACAATGGAGCTCCTAGAATAACATATAGGGAAAATAAGGAAGGCAATGGATAAACAAAAATCAAGTTCTTAATTCAAAACTAATAACTCCCCAATCATTTAGATTAGGAGAGAGACCATTTAAACTATAATTCATTAGCATTCATCCATATTTATATAAAGATTAAATTTAATATATTATTAATATAAAAATTTTCTATATAATTATTCGATCATATAATACCACACTATCCTAAATATTTGACTTTTATTAATATCTACCCTAAAAGTCATTACCAAAAAGCCATTTGGCACGAAAAAAATTTATGCAAAACTGTACGGAAGTTGCGTGCGTTGATTTTAGTGGTTGTTATAGTCTAACCCTGTTCCAATTTGATTGGTCATTTATAACGTCTGCGAGTGTTATTCCATTTCATCATTTTTCGTTTCAAGCCATAGAGAAGCACTCAAAGTTGCACTATAATGAGATTTAATTGATTAATAATATAAAATATTTTTATATTAATAGTATATTAAAATAAATTTAATTGATATGTATTGATAATATAAAATTATTTTATACTATCAGTTAACAGGAATAGGGAAAAGTGAGAAATCATGGTAGATACCTTATTATAATAGGTAGTTATTTATATGAGTTGATACTTTCTACTATTTCTATTAGTTAATAATATAAAACTATTTTACACTATCAATACATTTAAATTAAATTCTATTAAAATTAATCTTTTTACTTCTTCGTAACTTCCTTGTACATTAAGTACTTTATTGCACAGTATCACTTACTTAAGTTATTGTCAGTTTTAACTCTGCGGCAATGATACTTATAAAGAACCAACTCACAGTCATTGCAAAGGAAAAGCGTGAGCAGAATTAAAAAATAACCTAAAGCTATTAAGAAATAGGAAAAGCTTAATTGTTTTATTCATTAAATTATATAAAAATCTTTGAAGAACTTATTAGCATGTACATCATTACTTATAAAAATGGTGCTACACTATATGCTGTCTTTTAAAAAGACAGGCAGACATTCAATCCCTTGCAGATTATCTCGCCCATAACTAATCTGTTCCCTAATTCAGTTCTCGATTAATTCCCACGGTTCTGGCAATCTTCCCTCGTTGTTTATTTTCTAAGAAATATCTTAAATCTCAAATAATTTGTTTAGGTGGTCCCCACCCTCTATCTAATTTGTTCAAAGTTGATGATTAGCGTCTCTTGATTACTTAATCTAACTAATAATTAAATTTATTGCTGCAAAAAGGCAACAATAGGGACATTATCTTTGCTTAAAACCATGGGCATTAGAGACAATAAATTAAGGGAACCGCATGTAAAAACAACTATAATATGGGTCAGCAATCTCATAGATTCTACCTGATGACAAAGGGCCCTTGAATTCTTAAAGGGAACTGCAATTAGTTAAAGCGGTTACCTTTAATCCGTTCTTTAAATTTCAAATGATCATTCGAAACCCCCCCTCACAACAAATCCAATACTTCGAAAAAGTGAAACAGAGAAAATCAGGAAAAGGACACCCTTCCTCTTCTCGCATGATTGCAAATGCCAAGTTGCCAAAATAGTATAACCCACCACTCAATTTAACACATAACCTCTCCAACAACGAAGGGGAAGAAGATCAATCTTTTTCGTTTAATTATTAAAGGAATTTTTTTTAAGAAAAGGTGATAAACAAGTCAATGACTATTAATCTCCTAATCCTCACTTTTCAAACAAGAAAATTTGATTTTATTATTATTTAAGATTATCTACATTAGAGGTGTCACTGTCCAAACAGGTTATAATGATACGGATATGATTTTGTTGTGTTGCATCATGGTTGCATTCATACAGACTCGCCCAATTTTGCAAGGATAATATATATTAGAAGAGTGAAACATGATACACTTCTTCTAAGTAAACAGGACAGGGACACATACCATGATACCAACGACTCTCTGTCTCTCTCTCGCATCTTATTATGGTCCAACACAATGGCAAACCCACCCACCCATTTAGGGCAAGAGAAATATTATTTATACCTAAAATTTAAATAAAAAATATTATTTATATATGAATTTTAGATTCATGTTAGATATAACAAGAGACATAGATGAAAAGACAGTGGAATAAAAAGAAAAATGACCTACCATTTTTATATTTATCTCTCTTTTAATATGTCTAATATAAATGTAAATTTAAATTGACACATTAAGAGAGAGACATATATAGAAAGATGGTGGGTTTTTTCTCTATATATCCCGTATCTTTGTATCTGTTTCTCTTTTAATGTGTCTAACATGAATTTAAATTTTAGATATAAACAATATTTCTCTAAGGATAATAACCCCCCAGACAAAGAGAGGAGCGTGTGATTCACTCGCCTAGGAGGAGTGTGATCGTTGGATTACCAAAAAGGGCCTCAGAAACTAGATCCACAACTTAACTTGTGTGATTAACCATGGTTAGAAAAACAGAAGCTACTGAATTTCCTGTTTCTCTCTCTCTGTGTCTGTCCCATTTGTGTCACAGCTAGTGCTTTCTGCATTGGTTCCCTGCAACTCTGCAATTCTTTCGCCGCCTTCTGCGTCCCATTTTTCTCAAATTTTGGGTCTTATTCTCTTTCTTCGAGCTGAGAACACACTCTCTCAAGTACCTGAAAGTTTGCTTCCTTTTGATGTTGGGTGTCTGAACTGGGAAATGATCACTCCCACTCAAACACTAGTGTTCTTGCATTTGGATTAGGTTAAAAAAAAAAGGGAAAATTTGAGGGTTACGAGGAGCTCAGGTTTTCAGGGAAGTTTGTATCTTTTTTGTTTGTGTTTTTTGGATGCACAGTTGAGGAGATTATTGGGTTTCAGTCTGTGATTATT
This sequence comes from Pterocarpus macrocarpus, assembly GCA_031439585.1. Classification (NCBI taxonomy): domain Eukaryota; kingdom Viridiplantae; phylum Streptophyta; class Magnoliopsida; order Fabales; family Fabaceae; genus Pterocarpus; species Pterocarpus macrocarpus. The sequence goes on along the minus strand of CM062516.1, from coordinate 41,930,806 downwards.
GGGGTTACATGGGTTTCCCTTGATCTCAGCCGAGAACCAGTGTTACTATTGTCGATGGAACTCAACTGGGTCTGAGACCTGAGTGCTGATTAGAGAATAAAAAAAATATAAAATAAGGTCGAATCTTAAGGACCCTTACTTTACTTGGCAAGGTTAGTGCATGATTATATATTTTTATACACTTAGATATAAGGCATTAAAGAATTTGTTTGACTGATGCTGTTTGATTAATTTAACTTTTGTATTATAGTTTGTTTCTCCCTGATTAAGACTTGGGTTATTAAAAATGATGATTTTATTACCTTTTTGTTTTTTTTTTAATTTTTGTAAGTTATTGCTGTAATGAAAGCTTCTTTCTTCTCCTATTAAATCAATAGAGATTGGTTGTTGTCTAACATAGTGTGGTATGCTTACGTCAGGTTTCTTCAATGCCTTCAAATTTCATTTGGATTCCAAAGGGTTCCTTCCAAGTTAATATAGTGGAATATGTTCTAAGCAACAAAGAGGAGTCTAATAAGTGCCTGAGTTGAGGCCTTTCTGAGTTTTCGTGCTGAGGTTCCTATGATCCATTGATTCATTCATCATGCCTCTGTATGAGTTATACCGGCTTTCTAGAGAGAAGCTTGATAAGGAGATTAACAGCACACGTGCAGCTGATCAATCTTCCACGTAAGTTCGTTAGGCACAGCTTTTGTAATTTGTAACCTTTTGAAATTTCTTTCAGATGTATATGAATAATGAGAGAGTAAGCCTCGGCGTAATGGTAAAGTTGCTGTCTTTTGGCCTAGAAGTCAGAGGTTCAAAATCTGAAGTTTCGTGTACTATGTTGCCCTTTTATGTGTATGAATAATAATGAATTGCATTCTTTGGCTGGTTTCTTTATAAGTTCTGACCCTGCCGTTTTGGAATTTGAATTTTGAATGCAGGCCTGAGAATGATTTTTTTGAGCTGGTTTGGGAAAATGGTCAAATTTCGACACAGGGTCAGTCCAGTAGAGCTAGGAAGAGTCCATCTTGCAGGAGTCTGCCATCTCACTGCTTGCCATCTCACAGTCCAAAGGGTAGAGATAAAGATGTAGGGTATGTTACCAATTCAAGGGTGGGGAAGTTTGGGGATTTAGACACTGGATTGAATGAAATTTCGATGTCAGTGCCATCCGCAGAAGTGGATTTGGGTCAGGATGAAGATGTTATTCCTTGGTTGGATTATACAATGGATGGCAGTTTGCAACATGAATATGGTTCTGATTTCTTACATGAGTTATCTGGGGTCACGGAACATGACCTTCCTGCCTCAAATAATTTTGCTCTCCTGGATAAAAGAAGTAATGGTAATCAGGTATTTAGGGATTCTCATAAGAATTCTGCAGAGCAAGTCAATTTTGACAGGGGTTCTTCAGCCGGAGAAGCTGGGACTGCTAGACCTAAAGCTTGCCCCGGTCAATTATACCCACCATCATCGCATCAAAGTCAAACATCATTGGTATCAGTTAGATCAAGAGTATCCAATATTACTGACAATAATACTGGTAATGCAATGCAGCATGCACCAATTACTGAGATTCCTTCTTCCTCTAGTGATTTTTCTAGCTTAAAGTTGCAGAAGCAAGATCCAGTTATGCCTGGCAATGGTTCAACCGTAATGAATTTCTCCCATTTTGCAAGGCCTGCTGCCGTTATGAGGGCTAATCTTCAGAACATTGGCTTGAAGTCTGGTCTGTCTTCAGCAAGATCAGAAAGCATGGGAAGTATGAATAAAGGTACTGCTGTAACTAACAGTAACCCTCCTGAATCAACTCTTGCTAATTCAAGTGGTGAATGTCCAAAGGATCCAACTGGGCAATGCGAGAAGGTTGTGGAACAATCCAAGGATGATTTGAAACCATTGCAGCCAAAATCTCATGAACAGAATGCTGTAGCTTCTAAACAGTCAGACCCTGCTTGCAAAGAGAAAGCCATTAAGATTGATCAAACTTCGAATCAAATTATTGGTGAAAGTGTGGCTAAAGGACAGATGGCTGTTGAAAAAGGTATGGAGCCAGTAGTAGCCTCTTCCTCTGTTGGCTCTGGCAATTGTGCAGACAGAGGTTCAGATGAACCAAATCAAAATTTGAAGCGAAAAAATCGAGACAGCGAGGACACTGAATGTCATAGTGATGTAAGTTAATGTCTTAGGTCTATACTGTGTTTTATATGATTAGCTTTAGCTTCTTAATTATTATATGATTAGTTAGCTTCTTAATTATTTTATAGTTTTCCCCTATAAACAAAGAAAACATTTTACTTGAAGGATGTTGAGGAAGAATCAGTGGGTGTTAAAAGGGCACCAGCCGGGCGAGGAGCTACAGGTTCCAAGAGAAGCCGTGCAGCTGAAGTGCATAATCAATCTGAAAGGGTTAGCAAGGCCATCTGCTACTTGTCTCACGTTAATTATAGAACAACCCATTTTCCCTCTTGATTTTATGTTGTTTTTTTATTTGTGTGAGTATGTTGTTTTTTATTTATGTGAGTTTAATTGGTAATCTTTTGGATTCATGTATACAGAGGCGAAGAGACAGGATCAACGAGAAGATGCGTGCATTACAAGAACTCATACCGAATTGCAATAAGGTTGGCCTTCTGTTTTCACTCTTGTTAGCTACACCTGAGAAACTTTATTAGATTATGATTTGTTGGTTATTACCATGGATATAAACTTAACTCAGATAGTTTTTAAGTTTCTTCTTGTGGAATTGGGGAAGATTTTATCAAATCATTAGTGATTACAACAATAGATGTGAAAACTGAAAGCTATTGTTTGCAGGGTTTCAACCCTCAACTTGAATATGAAGCATGTTTCATTGAGTACATTCAGAATAAAAACATCCGAAGTTAAACGTTGACTATTAACACTTTGCACGTGCATACATACTTGCTTCCTCATTTATTTTGGTTTTTCTGACTTCATAAATTTAAGGTGGATAAAGCTTCAATGCTGGATGAGGCTATTGAGTATCTTAAATCACTTCAGCTCCAAGTTCAAGTAATAATCCTCTTCCTCTCTTGCATTCATCTTAGTTTTAATTTTCTTTTTATTATAAATGATATAGTTATAGTATGAGATTGCTTCCTGATTCCTATGTTCTGTTAGAATCCTATATTTAATATTATCAATCTTCTCTCTCTCTTCTTAATTATTGTAAATATTTTCTGTTTAATGTAAATATCCTGTAATTAGGTAACAGGATATTCTGTAATTAGGTGGTAGATTAGTTCTTTCCCTATTTAGAAGAGGTTGTTTATTTCCTTTCTATTTTTTCGGGATTCACCATTATTGGCTCCCTATTTTCTGCTGCACTCTCTTCCTATAAGAGAGCTATGTGTACATCATGTTAAGGAGAGAATAATATACCTTTTTCAAGTTGGTATCAGAGCATCACGATCTGCTCTGCCAGCCCTAGCCTTTGAGATATGTCTTCCAAGGCAGAAGACAACCCACCTAGAGCAAGAGTCTAGAACCCAAGATGACTCGGGTGACTTATTCTGCATAAATCACCACACCGCCTGAATGGAGCTAATTTTCGCCGGTCCCAATCAGTCCGCATGTATATACGCAGAGGCAAATCGGTACTTGATCGTGACACTGCCACTACCCAAGGACAAAGACCTAGTATGTCATGTGTGGGATGTCGAAAATTCCATGATCATGACATGGCTTGTCAACTCAATGGAAGAGGATATTGGAGCCAACTACATGTGCTATTCTACAGCCAAGGAGCCTGGGATACAAGTTAATGAAATGTACCGACATGGATAATAAATCCCAAGTGTAAGGAGCCGACTTTGAGGATCTGAGAGATCAAGCAAGGAGGTGAAAGTGTCACCAGTATTTCAATAATCTAAAGAGGATATGGCAGGACCTAGATGTCTATAACACTTATGAGAAATTCATCAAGATGCAAAGCATCACATGTAGTTGAGGAGGGAAGGATCTTTAAATTCCTCGGTCGGATTGATGATGAACTAGATGAAGTTCGAGCAAGGATCATTGGTAGGGAAACCTACCATCAATTGGGAGGTCTTCTCCGAGGTAAGAAGAGAGGAGACAAGGAGGAGTGTTATGCTAGGGAAAAGTAAGAAAATGGAGACTGCAGACTGCAGACTATCGCTCTTGTTGTCGCAGACCCATCGATATAAAAGCAACTATCTCAAAGAAAGAAAGCCAGATGAGAAGGATCGCTTTGGTGTGATTTCTGCAACAAGCTCGTCACACACCCGAGAGACATGTTGGAAACTCAATGGTCACTCACCTCAAGGGGAATAAGGGTGGACCCAAATCGTATGCAGGTCAAGTCAGTAGCACATGAAGCAAACAAAGAACATCCCTAACAAAGATCGATTGATCACCATAAAACTCCGCAGTAAGCTTCAAATGCATCACCTAGTACTCCTAATGCTTCTATTGCACAATCGTATTTTTAGTAGTTCCATTGGTTTATCTTGTACCTTAGAATCACCCCTGGGTCATTGATTCAGGCATCCGATCATATGACCAGTCTTTCCTCATTATTTAAAACATATTTGCCTTGTTTTGGTTCTCCAAAAAGTTAGGAATTGCATTTTAGAGTGTCTCTTCTATTGCCGGAAAAGGTAAATATACCTATATCTACAACTCTTACTCTAAAATCACCCTTCATGTTCCTAAACTGCCTTGCAATCTTCATTCACAAGAACTGTGTCAAGATACTAATTGTAAAGCTATATTTTGAACCCCATTGTGTTTTTGACTGCACTTAAGATGATTAAGTGCATAAGATGATAGATGGCCTCTACTATTTTAATAAAGGATCCTCCATGATGGAATGGCTCAAGGACTTAGTGGTACAAGTTCCCTACTATTCGAGGACAAATAATGCTTTGGCACCTTAGATTAGGACATCCAAACTTTCAATACCTAAAACATTTGTTCCCACTTTATTTAAAAATGTTGATTGTTCATCTTCCAATGTGAAAGTTGCATTCTTGCTAAAAGTCATCATATTTTCTTATACCCTAAACCATACTGCATCCAAACCATTTTATTTAATTCATAGTGATGTTTGGGGTCCCTCAAGAATCACTACTCAATTTGGAAAAAGATGGTTTGTAAGCTTTATAGACGACCATACACGATTGTGTTGGGTATATATAATGCATGACAAATCCAATGTTGCAACTCTGTTTGAAAATTTTTACAACATGATTGAAAATCAATTTACCACTAAGATAGGTGTACTTCGTACTGACAATGGAACTGAATATTTCAATAAATATTTGGGAAGTTTTTTGATAAAAAAGGGGATTCAACATCAATCATTGGTCCCAATATCCCTCAAAAAAATGGGCTTGCTGAAAGAAAAAATAGGCATTTACTTGAGGTTGCTAGAGCCATTATGCTCACCATGCATGTTCCCAAATACTTGTGGGGTGAAGTTGTCCTAACAGCAGCATACTTAATAAACAGGATGCTTACTCGGGTCCTTAATTTTTCTACACCTCTGGATACCTTTAAAAAATTTTATCCCGAGTCACGTATGCATGCTGATTTATCCCTAAAAGTATTTGGGTGCATTGCCTTTGTTCATATTCCATCACAACCTCACCAAAACTTGATCCCTGGGCTGAAAATGTGTTTTATTGGTTATGCACCTAATCAAAAGGGGTACAAATGTTTTAATCCCAAGACTAAAAAAACTATCTGTCAGTATGGATGTTACCTTCTTGGAAGACCAACCTTTTTTTGAAAAGAATTATCTTCAGGGGGAGATGCAAAGTGAGGAAGATAATTCTCTACACTTTTTGCATAAATCTCTCGCTCAAAGTCTTAAATTTGATTTTCCCATTGTCACAATCAATGATCAAGGTGGTGAAAGTGAGTCTTGTCCAAAAAATGACCAGGTGCCACCATTAGATGTCCTTAGGACAGGGGGAGAAATTTCACAGCCCCCAAAAGAGCCTATTGTCTGGACTCGGAGGAAAAATTTGTGTCAAGATGGAAGCCAATCTATCATTCAAGCACCAAGTCACCAACTCACCTCGAGGTACCCATTACATCCAGTACAGGTAATACTCCTCCTAATTTCAATTCAGAAAATTTAGATGTTTCCATCCCCATAGCTCTTAGGAAAGGAACCCGAGCCTGCACTAAAAACCCGCAGCACTAATCACCCCATCTCTAACTTCATGTCCTACCATAGACTCCCCAGAACCACAAGGCGACACCTCTAGAATTACTAAACTGCTTGTGTTTGCCTAGAAATATTCAAGAAGCCCTAGATGATCCAAATTGGAAACTTGCAGCTTTGGAGGAAATGAGTGCTCTTGAGAAAATGAGATATGGGAAATTGCTGAATTACTCCCAAGACAAAAACCAGTAGGTTGTAAGTGGATTTTCACCATTAAATATAAAGCTGATGGGAGTGTAGACCGCTACAAGGCAAGGCTTGTTACAAAAGGGTTTACCCAAACTTATGGAGTTGACTATGAAGAAACATTTGCCCCTGTGGCTAAAACCAACTCTATTAGAATATTGTTATCTCTTGTAAATTTTGATTGCCTCTTCACCAATTAGATGTTAAGAATGCTTTCTTAAATGGGGGATTTGATGAAGAAGTGTTTATGAGTCCACCTCCCGGATTTGATGGAAAGTTGACAACAAATCAAGTGTGCCGATTAAAGAAGTCATTATATGGACTAAAACAGTCCCCAAGAGCATGGTTTAAGCGATTTGGAGCCACTGTAAAAGACCTTGGTTATAGCCAAAGCCAAGCCGGATCATACTATATTCTACAAACACACCACAGCTGGTAAAATTTCCCTTCTCATTGTTTATGTTGACGATATAATTCTGACAGGGAATGATGATGGTGAAATCAACTATTTGAAGAAGGAATTGGCTACTGTTTTTGAGACTAAAGAACTCGGTCCCTTGAAATATTTTCTTGGGATTGAATTTGCTAGGTCAAAAGGAGAAATTTTTATAAATCAAAGGAAGTATATCCTTGATTTACTCATGGAAAACGGTATGCTAGGGTGTAAGGCAATCAAACACCCATTGAACAGGTATAAAACTCTCAACTGAAGAAACTAAGAAATGGTAGACAGAGAGAGGTATCAGAGACTTGTAGGAAGACTGATTTATCTATCTCATACCCGTCCTGACATCTCCTTTGCAATGAGTGTGGTTAGCCAATTTATGCACTCACCTGGACGAGAGCATTTTGAGGCAAGAAATGTAATATTAAGGTACTTGAAGGGAACTCCAGGAAAGGACTACTGTGTACAAGAAATCTCAATCTCTATGTGGAAGTCTACACAGATGCAGACTGGGCAGGCAGTATTATGGACAGGAGGTCAACCTCTGGGTACTGCACTTTCTTAGGGGGTAATCTAGTCACCTGGAGGAGCAAAAAACAAAGTGTAGTGGCTCGGAGTAGTGCTGAGGCTGAGTACCGATCAATGGCACATGGAATTTGGCGGGTCCTATGGATTGAGAAGTTGTTAAAGGAACTGAAGGTAAATTACTCCACACCAACAAAACTGTATTGTGACAACAAGGCAGCAATCTCAATTGCTCACAATCCAGTTTTACATGACAGAACCAAACATGTGGAAGTTGACAAACACTTTATTAAGGAGAAATTAGATACAGGGCAAATATGCATACCCTACATCCCTATAGAAGATCAAACTGCAGACATTCTCACAAAAGGACTATCTAAAAGGCAGTTTGATCATATTCTTGGCAAGCTGTCCATGGGAGATATCTTCAAGCCAGCTTGAGGGGGAGTGTTAGAATCCTATATTTAATATTATCAATCTTCTCTCTCTCTTCTTAATTATTGTAAATATTTTCTGTTTAATGTAAATATCCTGTAATTAGGTAACAGGATATTCTGTAATTAGGTGGTAGATTAGTTCTTTCCCTATTTAGAAGAGATTGTTTATTTCCTTTCTATTTTTTCGGGATTCACCATTATTGGCTCCCTATTTTCTGCTGCACTCTCTTCCTATAAGAGAGCTATGTGTACATCATGTTAAGGAGAGAATAATATACCTTTTTCAAGTTGTTCTTATGCAGATTATGTCAATGGGAGCTGGTTTATATATGCCTCCAATGATGTTACCTCCGGGAATGCAGCACATGCATGCACCACACATGGCTCCTTTTTCACCTATGGCCTTTGGCATGCAAATGGGGTTGAGTATGGGTTATGGGATGGCTATGCCTGACATGAATGGTGTATCTTCTAGATTCCCAATGATTCAGGTGCCCCAGATGCAAGGAACTCATCTCCCTGTTGCACATATGTCTGGACCCACTGCTTTACATGGGATGGCCAGATCACATCCTCAAGGGTTCGGGCTTCCAGGTCAGGGATTTCCCATGCCACTGGCCCGTGCTCCCATATTTCCTTTTTCAGGGGGGCTTCTTATGAACTCATCAACTCCGGGACTACATGCCTGTGGAACAACAGGACATATTCAAACTGTGGATCCAGCTTCAACATCTGGCTTAAAGGATCCTGTGCATGCGGACTCACAGGTTAAGCAGAGTACTGGTGGCTGTGACTCAACAAATCTGATACCAACCCAGGTCTGTTTACTAACATATTTCTTGAATTTTTATATAAATATATCTCAGGTTAATAGGTTCAGCACAAATAGTTTAGTTAGTTGATTTATTACAAAAATTATTGAAGCATGTACCTGTACATGTGTGCGAGCGCGCCCAAACACACACACATATCATCATTCATTTTCTCTCTGCATAGAAAGTGAAAGCCCACCATAGCTTACCATTTATTTCCTTTCAAATTTTGTTACCAGTCATTCTAGGACACTTGAAAACACCATTCTTAATTACTGAATTACTCTAGGTATTTAACTGATATTACTTCTAACAGAAGGTGTATGTCACTTAATTTCATGAATTTTATGGTTGATTATCAGTTTGTTAGTGCTTAACTACTAAAGTTCATCTTTTGGCAAGTGGAATCCAATGAAGTAACTTTAACAAGTGTAGCTTTCATTATTTGATAGAGCACTTCTGATTTTAGGGACTGTAAACACTTGTAGGAACAAAAAGGAAGGTCAGAATTAAAAGTGGTTATTTGGTATTTCGGCATAAATACAATAGCATCCTAGTCCCATAGTATATCATAGCCAGGGACGGATCGATATACAAATGGTTGGGGGCATAACCCACCAGAATTTGAGAATTTTTTTTTTTTAAATAAATATATGGGTATATCTATATTTTGCCGTCATTACTTTATTAAGTTTAAAATTTCTTATTATGCTTATGTATTATCTTTACTCCATTACCTAAATTTTCTAGATCTGTTGCTGATCATAGCATTCAGTTCTTTCATTAACACAAGTTTCCACGATCTGCAAGCAAACACTTGATGTTTGTGTTCTCCTTTGTTGTTATGCCAGTGTGAAGCAGCAACTGTTGGATTTGAACAGTCAGCTATGGTGCATAATAGCAGTCATACCTCTGAGGTTAATGACAGTGGAACTGTTAATCCTGGCAAAGAAGATAATCTTGTGACTGGTAATTCTTGTGAATAAGTATCACTAATTCAACCTGACTCTTCACATTGATATGTTAAGCTAAAGAGTGTCTTAACTCTTGATGGAATGACTTACTGTTCAGTTGTTCCTGCAGGTTATGATTGATACTCCGGATTGACTGTGGCTAATAAAAGGATCCATGTTTTCAGAAATGAGTCCAGAATCTCTTGTTTCTCATCTTTGCAAGTTCAATCTAGGTTACCATGGAGGATATTTCAGAGCCATCGAGGTTGACCCTTCACAATAACCATTGGAATCCTCATTTCTGGACTTAACAAAATTGCACAGATTTTGGTTTCTTGGGAGGCAACACTCATTTGTACATCCACTTAGCGACCTGTTCTATCGATCGGCTTTAAAATTTTATATATCTTACAAATGTGCATTCAAATGTTTTGATTCAGATCTCTCATAGTGATTCTTTTGGATTAATGAAATAATAGTTTTCTTTCTTGGCAATCTCTTTTCTTCCCCTCACAGCACTCCAAAATCAGAGAAGGCTAAAAGTGGTGCTGCATGTAGCTAAAACAAATATGCTAAGGTCTGTTTGGTTTCTGTTTCCAATTTTGTTTTTATATTCTGTTTTCTTGTTTCCAGGATTTTTTTTTTTTTAAAAAAAAAAAATCCTGATTGCTGTTTTCATTTCATGTTTTTACTTTTTCCTTCCCATAATCCTGAAAACAAGAAAATAGGCAATGAAATTAGAAACTAAATAGGCTCTAAATTGTATGCACGGATAAAAGTAAGGGAATTTTTTTGCGTGAAATCAAATAGCCTTTCAATGATAATTCCTGTTCGAGTGTGGCGTCAGCTGTGAGCAGCTTGTCTTGGTGCTTCTGAAGAACTTCAGCAGTATTCGAGAGTTGACAAGGCTTGCTAAGTGAAAGAATTGCATGACTTTGGATGATACCATCCCATTTTGATTCCCAAAAGAAAACAAAATTAGTATTTAAGAATTTATTTATGATTGGATGAGTGCTTATTATTAGCTTAAAATATATAGCTAACGGTAAAATCATAGCTATATTTTCTTACAATATCTCAAAACATCATCTAGCTTGAAGGGTGCACTCATTATAAGCAGTGTAAGATATTAAACCTATAAATCTTAATTGGTGATTGGTTAGTTTGTTTATTTATGATGCCGGTTACTGTCATCTTATTTAGTCGGTAGGTTCTATAGTTTTGGATTCATAGAATCATAGGACCTACAAAAATCAAATGGTTTGCAAGGAAAATCCATACCAAGATAAATCAAAAAGATTTAGGTCTTTTAAAGTGAGAATGGTTGTCAAATAAGAAAATGAAAGAATATTCACCTTTATTTTTTTTTTTTATAACCATTCTTACTTTAGAGGATCCTAATCCAAATGAAGAATCACTCGCTTGTAGTAGATCTTGATAGTTGAAAAACTTCTCTTCAAACAATCTCATGTCTAGCCTTCTTTTCTCCTACAAAGACATTGACATGGAAGCTTCACACAACACTGACACCGAGCCACCAGTTTTTCAAAGTTGTAGGACATGGGTACAAAATATATATACATATATATAAACATAAAATTTCAGTATCATTTTAGTCCTTTTCAAAAAATGTAAAGCATATATTATGTGCCAATACATATTATTTCTAAACTCCTTCCAAAAAAGCAGGTACAAGGAACAAGAACATGTTTAGCAGAACTAGTCATATACAACAACAAATTAATTACAATGACTATCTAAAGATTAATTTTATTTCATTCTATGTCATTGTTATTATCTTCTTCATTGATTAAAAATACACTCTCTAAAATATAGATAATGTTGATCTAAAATTGGGTATTGGATTTAACTTTTAAATATTTGAGTTAGTCTATTAAAATAGGTTAAAAAAAAAGTGTTCAAGCCATATTCCCCTATGTTCGAGTTGCATCCCCTTATCTTTGAAATGTGTCCAAGGAAAAAAAATTACCTTTTTAATTGGACACATACGGTGATACGGACATGTGTCTGATGTCATATACGTGTCTACTGAGTTTTTGTGTCAAAAACATGTCGGACACGCAGACATGCGGATAAGTTGGCATGTTTGTGCTTGCTAACTCTCTCGTATTAATATCTTTGTCTCACCTACTTCTGTGTAGAAATGGACGAGAACTCGACCATGTAATTTTTTTAACATTCATGGCATGATTGGCAAGAAGTTCGGGGATATCATATTTTCTGTTTTTTTTTTTTTTTTTTTTTTTTTTTTCTCCCTTTTCCCCCCATTTCCCACTTTCCTGCTGAAATGTGGTAGTCCACAATATTTTTATTTTTAATTTTTTGGTGTAGATTAGCCACAGGTGTATCAATTGTACTAGTAAGAGTAAAGCAGAATCTAGTTGTGATTGGCGAAGCCTCCCATAGCCAGTATGCAAAATGGACGCAGAAGGATTCAAACACTCAAGTAATAAAACACTTACTTTTAGATCACCATGAGTTCATCTTTACAGAACGTACAAGTCACTCTACACCGCGAAGTTAAAATTGCTTCCATCGTTTACTAACAACCACCAATAAACACAATGCATATATCCAAATGAATAAAACAGAAGAAAACAATCAAATTCAGATTTTACAATACTGCCTAAAAGCATTGTATAGAACATCTTCTATATACTTATACACTGCACTCTGCACACCTCTTTGCATTCAAACAAATATCAAAAGAGAAAATAACAATGTATACAAAGTTTACAAACCAACAAATATATGCTATAATACTATGCACCACAACAATAGAAAAAGAAACCAAATGTGTAAATTCTGCAAACTTTTCAAAGTCCATCCCATTATTTGACTTTGATATCGCCTTTGGCATCAAGGTTTTTGGAGGACGGAGATTTCCCAGTAATGGCTTTCTTTGCTTTCACTAGTGACTGTTTCACCTTTGATATAATGTTATTTGATTGCTTCTGAGCTGGTTTGGCTGGAGCTTCTTTTGGAAGGCCCTTGGATGTTTTTGTTGCTTCTCTTTCCTTGGTGTTCTCAACCTCAGTTTTCGCAGGCTCCTCAACTTGTTCTTTCGCCGAGTTTTGCGCTTCGGTTTTCGCAGATTCCTCTTCTTGTTGTTCAAATTTAGATGCCAGTGTTTCTCTAACTGGTTCCCTTACAGCTGTAGAGATTTCATCCACCTTTGTTTCAGCCTTCACTTCTTTCTTGTCATCAAGTGCACCTGCAGGTGTATCATCTTTCACACTCTCTACCTTCACATCGCCTGCTTCAGTTGTTACAGCTGTCTTTGCCTCATGCTGTTCCTCCACCTTCTTGATTTCAACCTCTGCATTTCTTGAGAAAGTAGCATCAGGTGCTGCTTCTGGTTCCTTCTTGTCATCACTTGCAGCAGCAGCAGCATCAACCTTTTCCTCAACACTGGTAGGAACAGAATGCTCTTTTTCTTCTACAAGGTCAGTTTTCGCTTCCTCCACAGTGGAAGCTTGTTCAGCAATTTTCACACCTTGAGCCACTTCTTTTGATGCCTCTTCAATCACATCAGTGGAGCTTGTTTCTTTCTTGCCATCATCATCTCCAACAACCTTTTCAGCAGCCTCATGAGAAGGTTCCACCGGGTTTTCTGGTGCTGCTTGAGCTTCCCCATTTGATGAAACTTCCGCAGTGCTCGCCGCGATGCTAGTTTCCTCCTCTTTCTCAGTTTTCTCTTCCTTCGATGAAATTGGGTCCTTGGTTGTGTCATCTGAAGTTCCCTCAACCTTAGAATTCTCAATAACAATTTCCTGCTCGGTCTCCACATCCTTACTAGTTTCCTCGACTTCCTCGGATACTTCCGATTGCTCTCTTGGATTTCCCACCACTTCAGTGGACACAGGTGCCGTCTCCTCTACTTTCTCCGGCACTGCTTCTTTCACCGCTTCAGTATCCGATTCTGACTCCTTGGGAGGGTGAACCTCAACTACATCGCCTGGTTTCTCTACACTTTCAGATACAGTTTCAGTGATAGTCGTCTTTGGCTGCTCGTCTTCCTCTTGTTTTGATGTTTGCTTCTCTGGTTCGCTTGGAGTTTCATCAACTTTAGTAACCACAGGCTCTGATTTCTCTGTTTCTGTAGGACCTGCTTCATAGTTGTTAGTCTCCTTCAATATCTCTACTTCGGGCTCTGGTTTAGTCTCTTTTAGTATCTCTACTTCAGGTTCTGGTTCTCTTGTTTTTTCCTCTATGGCATCACTGGTTTCAGCTGAAGGTTCAGGGACTGCAGCTGTGGCTTGCTGCTCCTCTTCCTTTGGTTCTGATGGTTGCTTTTCTGGTTCTTTTGGATTTTCATCAACTTCAGTAACCGCAGGTTCTGCTTTCTCTGTTTCCGTAGACCCTGCTTCATCTTTGTTGTTATCTTTCAACACCTCGTCTGAGACTTCTCTTGTTTTTTCCTCTATGACATCACTCGGTTCCTCTTTGACTTCAGCTGAGGACACAGGAGTTGCAACTGTGCTTGGTTGCTCAGCCTCTCGTGGTTTTCCTTGGGATTCATTTTCTGGTTCTTCTGTTTTTTCCTGCACTTCTGTTGCCACAGGCTGAGGCTCAGGTTCAGGTTTCTCTTCCTTTTCAGCAGCTGGCTCCAAAATCTCAGTCTCTTTCACTATCTCTGGCTCTGGTTCTGTTGGAGGATTAGTCTCAATCGTATTGCTTGATTTTTCAATGGTTTCGACTGACGCTTCTGGAGTAGATTCCTTTTCTAGCTGCTGTGATGTTTCCTGCAATTGTGTAGCCACAACAGGCTCAGGCTCATGTTTCTCTTCCTTTTCAGCAGTTGGTTCCAAAATCTCAGTCTCTTTCACTACCTCTGGCTCTGGTTCTGTTGAAGGATTAGTCTCAGCCGTATTGCTTGATTTTTCAATGGTTTTGGCTGATGCTTCTGGAATAGATTCCTTTTCTAGCTCCTGTGATGGTTCCTGCAATTGTGTAGTCGCAGGCTCAGGCTCAGGTTTCTCTTCCTTTTCAGCACTTTGTTCCGAAATCTCAGCCTCTTTCACTACCTCAGATTCTGGTTCTGTCGGAGGATTAGCCTCGGCCGTGGCGCTTGAATTTTCAATGCTTTCAGCTGATGCTTCTGGAATAGATTCCTTTTCTAGCTGCTGTGGTGTTTCCTGCACCTGTGTAGCCACAGGCTCGGGCTCAGGCTCAGGCTCAGGCTCAGGCGCAGGTTTCTCTTCCTTTTTGGCGCTCAATTCCAAAATCTGTGTCTCTTTCACTACCTCAGCTTCTGGTTTAGCCTCGGCTGTGTCGCTTGATTTTTCAATGGTTTCAGCTGATGCTTCTGGAAAATCGGCTGTCTTTGGTTGCTTCTCTTCTTCTGTTTCCGCAGATTCCTTTTCTAGCTGCTGTGGTGCTTCCTTCACAATTGATTCTGTGGAAGGTGTCTCTTCTGGTTCCGAGACACTGATAGTCTGTGACTCAGGAATCAGTTCCTTCTCCTCCTTCAGATTATCTGCAGCATTTGCAGAATTGTAAGTCATCTCAACAAAATCATCAGGCTCAGCCTTCGTCTCGCCTAATTCAGCTTCTCCTTCGATCTTCGAGGAAGGGGCTGATGGACCTTGTGCATCCTCAACCTTCTCATGTTTCACATTGTCTTCAGCAGGAGTCTCTAATGTTGGAGAATAATCAGACTTCTCTTCCTCAAACACAGCCTTCTTCTCACCTCCTTCAGCTTCTCCTGCGGTCTTAGATGGCGGGGTAGCTTCACCTCGTGCATCCTCAGGCTTGTCATGTTTGTATCCGTCTTCATTGGCTAAAGAAGCGATCATTTCTGCAATAGCTTCGTCCTTTTCCTTCTTCACAATTTGCTATGTAATAAAGATGGGAAAAATTGATCATTAAGCCAAGGGTGCTCAATCAAGACTCACAGTTCTAACATTTTAAGCATTAAAAATGAATGAACTTTAAGTACACAAAAACAAGCTATGAAACATAGTAGAAGTTTGCCATCATCTCAATTCCGCTTCCTTAAAACTACAAATTTCTAGTGGAAGTTGGTATACGCTTATGTAGTAAACAATAAACGTTAGTGTGCATGTGTTGAAGGCTTGTGGTTACAGCCAGCATAGTTCTAATGAAGGAGAAAATCTTCTTGGTGAATCTTTGGCATAGCTTTAGTGAGTGTTCGGCTTATCTGTGCTGTTCCTTTGCATACCGCATAATTCTAACTTGTCTAACACGTAAAAAAACATTGTGAGAGGAAGGAAATCGTTGATAAAATACTTCTTTTGTTTTTCAAATTTCATTTTAGCTTTTCACCGAGTTCTCTCCCCGTTCCAAATAAATACCCCCACCTTGATTGTGCACCAAATCCATATCTATAGATCATAGCTTATTTATTTTTAGTCATAAATATGAACATATTTACTTGTTGAAAGCACTTTTTGAATTGACAACATTTATACCCCGTATTTTCATCTCCTTATCACAAGGGAATCTATATTACCTTACATAACAATCTATTATTGGTATATCTTTCTTGGATCAGGACGGATAATGATCATAGTCATTTTCTTTTTCATTTTTTACAATAATCGAAGTTATATATTTGTCCAACTGAGTCTTATCCAGAAAAGAAAAAGTTAAAAACAAAATCATCAGCAAAGTTTGTTCATGCTTCATAGTTATCCACTGAGGAAAGATATGTAAGCATGATTCCCAAAAGAAACATACAAAAAATATATACATAAGCTTGATCAAAGTGACTTATGCTTAAAATTACAGATACTACAGGAAGAAGTTGAAGATCATATGAGCTTTAGAACTTGGTAAAGGAACAAACCTCATCAGTAGCAGAAGTATGATCAGATGCAGCAGTCTCAGTAGCCATGTTGGGAAATCTAATTCTAAGTTTGCAAAGTGAACTTCCAAGTTGGTGAGAACTTATGGAGGAGTGACAAAATAAAGAAAAGCTTTAAGTGAGAGGAATAATTTGGTTGGCAACAACTCCAAGAAAAAGAAGGAAAAGCCAGTTCAACTTTAGGAGGAAGAACAACTAGTTTTCCATAGAGAAAAGGCACAAACAGAGATGGTTTGACAGACTGTATCACATGAGGGTGGTGTGGTGGTCTCAATGATTTAGGAGGATTAGGATTAAGGGTGCCACTAAAGTTTTCCCATTAAAAACAAAATATATAAAAGTATAAAATGGAAAAAGTTGATCATATAGCTGTTGTGAGCTGTGGCAAAGTGACAAGCTTTATTAGAGGGGGATTGGGGAACAGATCAGCAGCCAGAAATTCACTATATGTTTAACGTTCGAAAATGCTTGGGCCCTCATGTCAGCGGTTTATTAGATTGCCGCACATCATTAATCTTTTAATTCTAATTAAATGTCGTCTCTAAATTATGAAATCCATATGCTGATTCTTATATTTAGACAACTACAGAAACTTCCTCTGATATTAGGCGATAATCTTATGCAACTTGTTTCATTTTATTTATTTAAACTTCGTTATTGTCAGCTTTGCTGAACTAATTTCTTATTTATAATTCCATACAGTTCATCGCTATTAGTTGTTGGCGGCCAATATGTCCAAGAATTATCATAATTAACTAGTGAGAAACTACTCGTACACATTATTTAATTTTTACATCATACGTCTACATCAAAATTTTGTACAATAATGTGTTTTTGAACAAGACCTATTACCTCACTGGAAACGTCTTCTATGCACCGAACTTGTCAAGGTGCACTACATACTGTGTAATCCAACGGTTTGGATATGGTGGTGTATCAATGTTCCCTCTATCTATGATATATTATAAAAACATCTCAAACTCTTCCTCTCCCCATAGTCACCGTCCCACCGCAACTCTCTCTCTCTCACACACTCGTATCACAGTGACGGCACCTCCGCAGACGGCGGGTTCGAGTACCCATTGGCAGTTAGCTCCCGGATGTCCGGTGTCGTCGGACGCTTACTCGCGGCAAGCGACTCCGCAAGTGTCGAATTTCAACAAGGTGGAGACGACGACGGCGACGAGCACGCCGACGTGGGGGAGATTGCCGGGGAAATGCCATTACTTACGTTGCTTCTCGATCTGCAAGAGCAGCACCTGCATAGTCCCTGCAGAGCAGAGCTTGGCCTCTGCTTCCGTGGGTTTCTTCAGAGCCTTTCAGATCCCGAGGACGGTGGTGGTTGCGGCGACGGTGAGATGGTGGCGGTGGTTGCTGGTGGTGGAAGAAGAAATGGCCGTGGCTAGTGAGAGTGGGGAAAGGTTTGATGGTTACGGTGCAGCAGAATATATTGGTTTATCAATACACCGTCACATGGTATCAATCAGATGTCAAGGCGCTTGAAACATCTTATTTAATAAGGTGCATTGCAGCTTTATCCTCTATGTCGCTGGTCTCTTGTTTGTTCCAGAATTGAGCTGGTGAGCACATATAAAAATTGAGTGATGTACACAAAAATGATATAAAATATAACGTTATTTAATATAGATTTAATTTTAATATATTGTTAATGTAAAATATTTTACTCTCTCATTCAATTATGTATTAAAACATTATTAAAAATGTTTGTTTCTTACTATAACTATCTTAAAAATAAAAAAAATTATGATAATTTATGATTAATTGGCAGTATACAAAATTTTTGCTAATAAAATATTAAAATTAAATTCTAAACTCATTTAATAATCAATTGTATTCATTAATTTGATGATTATAATTTGGAATTAAACAAAATGTTGAAAATACTACTTTAGCAATAGCAAGCATCAAGGGTTAAAGAAAATGAGCGTGATTCACACTTAAAATACTAGTACAAAATCTGTGTGCTGCATGGTTTACACAGTTTACTAAATAATGGTAAAAATCTATTATTGAAACAGATATCATGAATAGTAATGTAAGGTGAAGTTTAAGAAAAAAATAATTAGGTATCAAAAGATAGGAAAAAAAATATTTATATAAGTTCAAATTCAGATAGATAGTTGTGGTATGAATGTATAAAATAATTTAAATAATAAAAAAATAATGAGAAATAAGAAATCCTTAGAATAAATTAATTATAAATTAAAATATAATTTTCAAATAATTGACCAAAAAGTATAAAAGTCTCTACATAATCTTTAAATTAAATTTTGATTTATATCTATTAATATATAAATAAAAAATAAATAATCTATATTTCATAATTTAAAACTAAATTAAAGCAATATGTAATGATTTGTAAGAACATTTGAAGTTCAACATCTTACAATGACAAAAAATAATAATATCTTGATAAGTTAAAATTTAATTATTAGTTAATATTGTGATAAGTTTATAAAGGTAGTGGTTGAAAATTCCTATTGAATAAAATAAAAAAAATTCAAAGTAAAGAAAATTTTGAATTCTTAGGCATAATTCACCTAAGTGATAACTATAAATCATTAAAAGGTTTTAGTATGAATTTACCAACAAAATAGAAAAAAAAAATGCATCAATCCTTCCTCTCCCGTGAAGAAAAGTGGCCAAAAGTTCCTATTGAATAAAATAAAGATAAAACCCTCTAAATTGGTCTCTCTTAATATTTGCCCTAGACAAATTGATCCTTATAGTAAAAAACTCAACCCACACAGACCTTACCAATTTTAAATGTTGGACAATTTAGTCCCTCTTCAATGCTTTTGAAGAATTTTTGGGACAAATTGATCCTTAACAATTTATAAATAATTTAAATTAGTCTCTAATAAAAATATAAATAAAACAAAAAAAATTCAAAAAAAAACCTAAAGAGGGACTAACTTGTGCTATATTTTTAATGTTCAGGATCACAAGATGTGTTTTTTTTTTTTTCCTTGAGAAACCAATTTGTTTGGCATTATTTTTTATAGGGACTAACTTGGAGGTTTTGCCTAAAATGAAAAAAAAAATCTAAAGTAAAGAAATATATAAATTTATAAATATAATTCATTTGAGTAGGATATGCTTAAGAAATTTTAGTGAAAATTGTTCAACAAAACAAAGAAAAATGAAAAGAAATCCATCACCTCCCCCTTTATTATTGAGTAATTAAAAATGATGGGAAAACATTCTTATTAAATAAAACTAAAAAAATAAAACTAAAGAAATGTATGGATCTACATACACATATAACTTAAGTGAGATAAGCTTTAAAGGTTTTAATGAAAATTTATCAACAAGAAGAAATCTATCCCCCCCCCCCCCAAAAAAAACACAACTCCAAAAATATATAGTTACAAATTCTTTCTTAGGAACCCAAATCCTTATATGTTGTTTTTTATAGTTAGATTATATTTTATGAAAAATTTTAAATTCCACAAAATGTAATTAACAGAATTTTAAAAATAACACATAAATATTTTTGGAAATAATTTTGCAAAATATTTAACATAATAATTTAATTTTTATAATAATTTCATTTAAATTAATTTTACTTTTTTTAAATTTTTTACGTTTGTCTATAACGTGATGTACACAAAAATGATATAAAATATAATATTACTTAATATAGTTTTAATGGATGGGGCTATTAGTACTTTCTTTTATCTATCTATACTCCCCATTATTAAGTTATAACTATGATTTTCTAAACTCCCCTAACCTAAATCAATTGATTTTATTAAAATTAAATTTTAATTGAGTAAATTACTGTCTACATATTCACATTCCAATTTAATATCAATTTCTCTCTCACATATTTCTCCTAAAACTCTTTTCTCTACTCCATTGCATGACTCTTCGCTTTACTTCATCACATCAATTTTTTTTGCCTCTATCATGTACATTCCTTAATTTATCTATATTCTTATATTTATTCAAAATTCAAAAAAAATAATATGCAAAAATTTGCTGCAAAAGTTAAAAAAAAAAAAACAAAGGTTCTAAATGAATTTTTAGCTTAAAAATATTGCAATAAAAATTTAATGTCCAATAATTAATAAAAAGTATATAATACTACTAATAATAACAAGTGCATATCAAAAGCATACTTCTAATACTCAAAAACCAAAAAAAATAAATTATATTTTCAAAATTCAAGTCTTCAAATATCATCTAAATATCTACATAATAAAAGGACAGTAGTGAGATATCGCCATAATTTGTCTAATATCAACGTAATTTTAATTATATAAGAAATATGAATTATCAAATAAGCGATAAACAGCTCATACCTAAAAGTTTTCTTTAATGGCATGTGATAGGAGTGAATGATGTTTCTAAATTAAAAGTTATTTTCTATTCTCTCTTCTCGAAGCTATTTTTGACCTTTGATGAAGGAACCATGTCATAACTTATGGTTTGATCCATTAATAGATTTGTTAAATTAATGCAGAAAAAATAAAATGATGAAAGAAGAAAAATGAGTCTGATATAATAGAGTAGGGAAGAGTTATACGCTAGAGTAAAGGGAAGAGTTTTAGGAAAATAAATGTGAGACTAATTAATAATAAATGGGAGTTAATAGACAAATAGTAATATATTCAATTAAAAGTTACTATTATAAAATTAATTGATTTATTTGCCCAAAATTAATTAATTTAAATGAGGTTAGTTTAGGAAATCAAAATTATAACTTAATAATGGAGAGTATAGATAGGTAAAAAAAAGTGTGAATAATTCCACCAATTTTAATATACTCTTAGTATAAATAACTTTTACTTTATTATTCAATTATGTATTAATATATTAATAAAAGTATTTGAATCTTATTATAATTATTGTAACAATAAAAATTATGAAAATTTATGATTAATTGGCACAATACAAAATTTTCACTAATAAAATACTGCCTCTGTTTGGGAATGAATATACATTTTAAAATTTTATTTTTCTCATAAATAATTATTCATTTAGGAAATTTAGATAATATTAATTTTTTTTCAGTTATATACATAATAAATAAATGAGTAGTGGAGGAGAGAATAAATGGAAAGAGATAATGAAGAAAAAGAGAGAATTAAGTAATAGAGATAATTTTGTAAAATATATTTGAATTTTTCTAAAATTAATGTTTTGGAATAATTTTTTTCATTCATATGTATATTTAAAATTGGACAATTATTTTTAAATAGAAGTAGTATCAAGCAATTCTAAACTTATTTAATAATAAGTTGTCTTCATTAATTTCATGATTATAATTTGGAATTAAAAAAGAAAGTCGAAAATGCTACTTTAGTAAGCGTCAAGGGTTGAGACAAATGAGCGTGATTCACTTAAAATATATAAGATCACTTCTTTGCGATTTTGAAGGTCGTGTTTGTTCCACGATAGGTTGGTAGAATTTGCTTTGATTTTCAAACATAGATTCTTTTGTCAACTTAAGATTAAGACACGCCACTTTGATGAAAGCGATGCAGCCTCGTGCCACTTGGAAACATTATCGGTGTTTTCGGCTGTTCGCGAATTATAAAACGCAATTGGATTGGGTGGTCTTTTTCTCTTCAATTTTGGAAAATCAAGTAGTTTTGATGATTTTTCAATGCGAGATGCTATGTTGCTTTCAGAAAGGCATTATTTACTATGTATTAATTGTCGTCTTCAATAAATCCAGACTGAATGATATAACAAAAATTTTGAGGATAAAGAAGAAAACAAACAGGAAAACCAAAAGCATAAGAAGGCAATGCTTACATTAAATGCCTTCGATAATGTATTTTAGACATAGGTCCCTTTTCGGGTGGATAAATTTTTAGAAAATGTATTTTCTTAAAAATAGAAGTATAAGTAAAAGTAGGAAACTATTTTATGTTTAGATATTAATAAAAAATATATTTTATCAAAATCAAATATTATTAAATTATTCGGATGTATTTTATGTTTGGAATTGCTACAAAATTACAATTAAGGACAAAAGGAATCCATTCTTAAATATATTTTAATAAAAAGGCATTTTTTACATGATAAATCATTGCCAAAAAAATTCATAATTATTTCATATTTTATATTTTTAATTTAAAAAACTTTATTAAATATATAGCTAATAAAAAATTAATTCAAAGTTAATAAAAAATTATTTTAATAGAGGCGTCATAATCTCATTGATACAGAAATAGAGAAAGTAGGAATGGTAGTATTAGCCCTTTTGAAAAAAAGAAGAAGAAGAAGAAGATGATGATGATGAATCGATTAGTAAAAAGAGTGATTTTATATTTATTGGATACATCTTTGCTCTTTTTTATTGTTTATGTTTTTTTTTTCTAAGAAGTAATTCCTTATCTGTTTTTCAAAATTAGCAAAAAATTAATTACTTTTTGTTTTCTATTTTAAAAAGAACACAAACAAACAATCAAGATAATCTTTAAAAGTATTTTTTTAATAAAAAAGCATTTATTTTATCTCGAAAGCATAATCAAACACACACTCTATACGATTTTGTTTTCAAGTCAAAAATCCAATACCTTCTTTCGCTAATGAATGCTATGAAAGCCAGAATTTTAATTTTTCCATTTTGTTTTGAGTTCAACATTTTAATATTTTTAGCCAACCAAGGGAAAATTGACCTCATGATCTGTCTTTCTTCTTCTTCTTCTCCCTCCCCCCAGCCTTAACCTCTCCATCTTTTTAGCCCTTTATTAGTTGCAAAAGGAAATATGTTTATTGACTCTTGATAGCCATCAGCTCTCTTTGTATTGTAAAGACTATAGTGTGCTGATTTAGTGAAAAACTATGACGTCTCAATTGCATAAAGAAAGATGCTATGAAACTTACTTTTATTTGTTGGGTTGGTCCACCTTCACATGTCTCTTAACTTTTCAAACTCCCATTAAGCCCACTATCGTAAGGGTCTAGGTGCTCTTTCACTATTTGAGCCGGTTTTAATAAATCAAAGATAATGTAGTTTCTTATGGTGAGGATGATATTTTTTACTTGTCAATTAAAGGATACCATTAAGCCCAATCCAATGAAATCCCACTTACTGGCAAAAGGAAACGTGGTTATCAACTAGAGAAATGATATATGAACATATCTTACAGTTGACACTGTAAGAAAAGATGTAAAACAAAAAAAAGAGTGAGTCGTGGTGGATTATTATACAGTGGGTGTAGGGTGGATTAGTGGAGGTGGGTGATTGGAATTTTAACTTTAATCATATTTATGTCTCCTACTGCAACATTCACATCACATCCTGTTACTACCACACACTCGATTTTCTTCTACCAAACTCCTCAACCGAACTCCTAAAACCAACCCCATACTTTCTTCATCTTTACTCTTCACCGACGAATCTGCATCTTGACACAGAGGAAGATGTTGCTCTTTTCCCAACCGCACCCCACACCAGTTTCAAAACTAGTAGTCGTTAGTCCCATCTAATATCCACAAAGGCAATAAGCAGATTCATCTATAAAAGAATCAATTTCACCTGAGCATTTTTCTATTGAGAAGTGTTGATTCTACTCCATCTCACCTTTCTTCCATTGCTAGGTTAGTCAATTCATCTATGGCATTTTTGCTTCTTCTTTTTTTCGCCTTCTTGTTTAGGCATTTATATCTACTAATTCTCAAAGGAAGAATAATCTGGATTATCACTCTTGGCAATATTTGATTTTAGAAGGAAATAGTAATTGAAAAAAATTTAATCCCACTTAACCTATGTTTTTTGGCATTGTTATTATTAAATAAAATTTATATAACCATATTCTTTCTTTGTAATTTTGGGATCTAGATTTTGGTCTAGTATACCTTAACTATTGCTTTTTCTGTCTCCAGGGTAGTTATTTGGAAATGGATGAATGGTCTAGCCAAAACACTAAAACAATGCATGGTTCTTGTGGAATAGTAGAAGCCAAGTTTTTTTATTGTTACTTAGGCTTTTGGAATCTATTTAGCCATAAGGTTCTTGTGGGAAATTGTAGCAAAAACTAAATCCTCAAGAAGCAAATTGGATTAAGTCAATCAGTTTGGTGGAACACAAATTTGATATCATAGAAACACTAATACTTTAGTTGTAATTTCATTTTTGGGTACATATACTTGAGTTGAAATTTTTGACAATGTAAAGACAACATGTTTGGCAAAATTTTCAAGCCGATGCAATGAATGATATCTTTTGTTTTTGTACACTATGTATGAGTCAGTTTACTACTATAGTGCCAAAACTTGTTGATGTTTTGTCATTGCTTACTTTACATGTCCTTGTGTATCAACCTCATATTTAAGTAAGTATTTAGCCTATGAACTATTTTTCTTGGCATATTATAATATGCTTCAGCACATCTATGACAGTTGTTATGACAAGCAAAGGTGTATCAACCTTTCTACCTTGGCCTTACAGAATTGACTATCATACAAACGTTTATTCATGTATCTATGGAGATTATATTTTATGTTTATAAGATGGTGAAAGTTGTATGCAGTTGGATGTTTTCTCTCCTTGATATTATTTAATGTTTTTTATATAGACTATGGAAGTGTGGAAAAAATGTCTATTAACTACAAATGAGAAAGTTGTCACATATTTTTAAACTCTATGATAGGACTGGTAAAAAGGAAAGGTAAAAGAGATAATGAAAAAGCAACTCAATGAGAAATTTTGTATCAACACTTATTCCTATCCTTGATCAATGGGATCAAGAATCATGTGTTTATAAGTGAGAAGGAGCTTTGAGAGGCATTCTCTTTCTCTCCTCACTCTCTTTCTAGTCAATTCACAAACTCTTATCCCCTCTCTTTTTTTTTGTTATAAATTAAATCCTTTCCTAATATATGCACGATTCATGTGATTCGTAGTGCACTACTTGAATATTTGGTGTATACTAGTGAGCCTACTTTTTGTTGGGCCCATGCCCACTTTTAATCATCTTAACATAAACCTTTTTTTATTATTGGGTTCCCATCATGCTAAGTAATCTCATATTATAATTCCAAATTAATAAGAGGCTTTTGATTTATGCAATTATGATAATAGAAACAAATGGCATAATGAGATGGTATATGTTTCTATAGATCCAAGTTTTAGGGATCATGGCAAGGATGTTAATGGAAATATAGAAGTGTTAACCTTTATAAGAGAAAACCAAAAGTTGAGTTCCAATAAAGTGCTACTAAGATTTATTGGTTCATGCACTTGTAAAAGCTGAAGATTTGTGTTACATAAAAAAAAAAAAGAAGAAGAGGAAATAGAATTTAAGTAGGGATGGAATAAGTAATATCTATATGAAATAACTTCTTGGCTTGCATAAATGCTTGGAATAGTATAATATATGCATATATGCTCCATTGTATATATGCATTTTAGGCAAAGAAAAGAGAAGCCAATAGTCTCTTTCTTTCTTTCTCTAGCTACAACCTCTAATTCTTTATTACATATGGATGTTAAATTTATTTATTTATTTTTGTTTCTTACTTTTGGGAACTTTTGGCTCTAGTTAAGACATTTTTTTTTCAAAGAAAAATTTGAATGGCTCTTATATGCTTGGAACATCAAGCATTATATTTATACATAGACATACAAGTTAATCTTAGATCCTGACTATTCATTTTAACAAGTGTAGGAGAAGATGTCCCCATTGGTGGAGATAATTGCCATAAAGCTAATATTATGGACCGGTCAATCTCAACTATTGCAACCCAAGTGAAAATGTACCAGTGAAAACAAACAGCTAGGCCATATATTCATATTGCTTAGACCTTAAGACACTTAAGGCCGAGAGAAAAACTAGACTAAATTAACGAGTTGAAATGTCGAACAACCTTCTTCATACAACAATCAAGTGTAGTGTTCATGTGAATATCTAGAATAGTGTCAAGTATAGCATCTACTAGATTTTGTGCATTATTGGTTGAATGACCAAATACAATTCCAATATCGAGCTTGTATTTTGGTGTAGGAATAGAGGACCTTCATTGGTAAGATATTTTTTGTGAATTTTGAAGACAAGATAAAAGTTTTTCTTATTGTAATTATTTATTGATACCCATTGACATGGCCAATTTCTTATAACTTTTGAACTTATGACTAGACGATATTATGCAGTTGATGAGTCATTAATGGTTATAAGTGCATTAGTCCATTTTGTAATTTTCTTTTCATCTTGAAAATGAACGAAAGTTATTTGCTCCTTTTCATTTTCAAATATTGTTGCCAATGAATAACCAAAAGTTTTTTCTCAAACACAAAAAATGGTCTACAATAGCTATTCATAAAAAATTGAAGTACTTGCTACATTACTAACAAATTGAACTACTTACCACTGAATCAACCATGTTTAGTGATTTTTTTTTCCTTTACTGTTGGTGGCAAAGAGAGTTATTATAAGTTTTTTATACATGTTAGTAACTTCTTTGTGAGTGGGAGCTAACTCCCTCAACACATAAGTAATCAAGTAGATATTTTAAATTTTTAGTAATAACACTTGGAGTGTTATTTGTTTGTTCAAAAAAGTCTTATATTAACTATTTGCCAATAACATCATTAAAAAAAAAAAACAACCTAATGCAGAATAATTTGAAGTGACATAGCTATTGTAGCATAAATTCCATGTTGTAGTTGTAATGCCCAAAAAATTTTAATTGTTTTTAATCGAGTTGTTCGATTTTTAGCAAATAATTGTGATTAATTAGGATTCGATTTAGCATTCACTTAAATCTAATTAAGTGTGATTTAAATGATTAGGCATAATAGAATTAGATTAGGAACATAGGAAGCCTCATAGAAATTTTGTGAAACCGGTTTACCGATTTAAGAGAAATCAGTAAGATTTCGGTAATTTAAACTGTCAGAACCGAATCAATAGAAATTATACTGTGAGAACCCTAGGAATGATGGCCAAGATTTAGCCAACTTACCCATGCAAGTGGTGCCATCTCAGCCCTCCATATTGACTGCCAAATCAAATTGAAACTCCAACACACATCCACCAATCACATAACTCCTTGCTCCACAAGTTTGTGTTCAATTCCTTCCTTATCCTTGGTAATTTCGGCCAGCATAAGGAGCTGACCACTCTCCATTTCTCTTCCATACACACTCATCTTCACTTCATCTTCAACCTCTCTTCAAGTCTCATCAAGAGTTGCTTCCATTTGAGACATCAAATCAACAAGAATTCAACTAAACAAGGTAGGAATCCAACTTCTCTTCTTGTTTTTCTTGATTTGGGGCTATGTAGGGATCTTGTTCTCCTCATGATATTGATGTGATTTGGAGTGATAATGATGATTTATGACTGAATTTGCATGTGTGTTGTGATTAGAGTTGGAATTGGTACAAAAGAACTTGAAGAGAGTAGAAAACTCAAGAAGTTGTTAGGATTTTTCCTCAGTGGTCCGTAAGGCGGAGTGTACGACTTTGCCTATAGCAGTTTAAATTTCATGAATCTATTTTTATGAGAAACTAGACATTTAGGGCTTTCCATACATATATAATATAAGGCCATTGGATCAATATAGAGGTAGTTATGAATTTTTGAAGTTTGACCTAGAAATTAGGACTTTCATTCGGGCAATGTGAGTTGAGAAGGGTGTAACTCACCCTACACAACTCCAAATTGAGTGAGTCCAACGTTTTTTGAAAGCTAACATGTGAGGAAACATTCCATAAAAATTTTAGAGTCAGATCCGTTGCCAACTATCCCCAGTATATCAATAAATTCACCTTAAGTTCAACCCAGGCTAGAATAGGGTAGTCTAGTAGAGTCAAGTTTCAGAGCTTATATCTCGAATTATACTCATTCAAATAATATGCAACTTCTTTCATTTGAAAGTTTCCTCTGTTAACTTTACAGTGATATAAATTTCGTATGATTTCACCTAGATTTCTATTTTTGGTGAATTTTCTCTTATAAGAGTGTAATTCTATTTAGAGACATGTATAACTATTAGATCAAGTTTAGCTAATATTGGAACTCGAAACTTAGCAAACAGAGAGCTAGATCGAGTATACTTAATGTTGAACTCGGAACTTTGTGAATAGGAAACTAGATCAGGTATACTCATACAAGTCTTGGATTAAGGTCACAGATCGGGATCATAGGCATATAAAACACTTTGAAATCGAAAGTCAAGGACAAGAAAGTAAAACCTAAAATACTTAAACCCAGAAGTTGGGATTTTTCAATAGTAACTTGGAAGTTGGTACCAAAATATGAAACCTTATACCCGCATCTCGGAAGTCGAGAACTAGGATGCTTAAAACTCTTATATCCATAATTCCAAAACTGGGCCCAAAATCAATCTCGGAGATCGAACAAAACCCCGGAAGTCGGAACTTATATAATCTCGGAACTCGGACCAAATTCAATCTCGAAACTAGGTCCTAAGCTCAAACTCGGGAATATCAATAGAAATTAAAAGCTTGCAAGATAGATTAAGATTAAAGATTTTAAACTTACACCTAAATACCTAAGCTTTGCTCATAAGACTTTGTTGTATGTGACAACTAATGAAGATATGAAGATTTAAGTTATGAATATGAAATTTTACATGCAAGGATATATGAAAGTAAATGATGAAGCATTTGTATGAGTGCATTTAGCATGTTTATGTATGAGAATGAAAGGATATGAATATATTAAATGTGGATCCCTTCATCTGGAAACAGTTATGAGATCCCTCCTTGTGAAGGCAGTTAAGGGTCCTTTCACTTGCAAGCAGTTAATTGGATCCCTCCCTGTGAAGATAGTATAAAACTATGAGATCCTTATACCTTGGAGGCACGTGGTCAGATGAGATCCCTCTACATTGAAGGCAAGTGGTCAGCTGAGATCCCTCTATTCTTGAGGCACGTGACCAAGAGAGATCCCTTCAATTTAGAGGCACGTGGCCAAAATGAGATCCCTCCAAGACTAGAGGCACGTGGATCCCCTTGTAGGTCAGTACTGTGTGACGACGGTCATGAGTTAAGCTCACTCCTAGATCAGACTACCCAAGGGCAGTAAAGACTAAAGATTAAAACATATGCAAGCACTCTAGGGATGGCGATACGTAACGCCTATGTGTGCCAAGAAAAGAAAGCAAAGAAAGTTAAGGAAAAACACCAGTGCACTTGCATGAATTCAAGTGTGAGTATTTGCATAATTATATCCCATATTTTATTATTGCTGAGACTGTTCTATTTACTCATGCTGTGATTATTATTCTAAATATGAAATATTGCCAATGTGACTCAAATGCGAGAATAAAATGAACTCTGCTTCGGACAATATATTTTCAAGCTATAAAATTGAACAGTCTAGTTAACACACTCATCTTTTTCATAATAAGCCGAAGTAGCTGGAGATAATAACGATGACACAGCATATGGTAGTTTAAGGAATCCTACTGAGAATTCAAAATTCTCACTCCTATGTTCGTGTTATCTCCAGATAGTTCAAGAAGTTTTCAAAGACGGTTGAAGTTGCTGTCAGATAAGGTCCACTCAGGTAACAGTAACAACTCTAGAGTGTGGTACTATGACTTAAGCATAGTACTGTACAAAGGAGGATGTTACAGTAGTTAGGCTCACATTGTCAATTTATGGTACCAATGAGTCCATTTAATTCCTTAACAGAAATATGTTTAAGAATCCTAATACTTCCAAAATTTTCAAAATTTGAAAAGTTATCAGCATTCTTAAAAAGTTACTAATATTTTGAACTAAAGTTACTAACTTTTAGTACCAAGTTACCTATGTTGTGCAAAAAAATATGAAGTTACTTAGCCATTGTATCTCTAATTCCATGTTGAATTTAGGCTCACTTCATCAATCTATAGTGCCAAGGAGTCCTCTTAACTTGTTCCCTCACACAAATATGTTTAACAATCCTAATATTTCCAAAGCTTCCAAAACTTGAAAAGTTACCAACATCTTTGATATGTTACTCATATTTCAAACTAAAGTTACCAATTTTTGGTACCATGTTACCAACCTTGAGCAGAAAAATATGAAGTTGCTTAACCATTATAGCACTAATTCCATGTTATATTTAGGCTCACTTCATCAATTAGCAATGCTAATAAGTCCTCTTAATTTATTCCATAATACAAATTTATTTAAGAATCTTAATATTTCCATAATTTCCAAAACTTGAAAAATTACCAATGTTCTAAGAAAGTTACCTATATTTTGAACTAAAGTAACTAACTTTTAACATTATGTTACCAACCAAGTTAAGAAAACATTTGGAATTACTTAGCAATTGTAGCACTAATTCCATATTATATTTAGGCTCACTTAATCAACCTATAATCCCCAAGAGTCATCTTAATTTGTTTCCTAACAAAAATATATCTAAGAATCCTAATACTTCCAAAATTACAAAAGCATAAAAAGTTACCAACATCTTAGAAAAGTTACCAATATTTTGAACTAAGGTTACTAAGTTTTGATGTCAAGTTACCAACCTAGTTCAGAAATGTTTTAAGTTACTTAGTCACTATAACACTAATTCCATGTTGTATTTAGGCTCACATCACCAATCTATAGTGTGAAAGAGTCCTCTTAATTTGTTCCCTAACACAAATTCATATACAAATCCTAATACTTCTAAAACTACAAAAGCCTAAAAAGTTACCAGCATCTCGGAAAAGTTGCCAACATTTTAAACTAAAGTTACAAGCTTTTGATATCAAGTTACTAACCAAGTTCATAAATTATTTGAAGTTATTTAGCTATTGTAACACCAATTCCATGTTGTATCTAGGCTCATATCATCAACTAATAGTGCCAATGAGTCATGTTAACCTGTTTCCTTACAAAAATATTTTTTAGAATCCTAATACTTCCAAAGTTACAAAAACCTAAAAAATTACTAGCGTAAAAGTTACCAATATTTTGATCTAAAGTTATTAACTTTTAATATCAAGTTACCAACCTAGTTTAGCAAATGTTTGAAGTTACTTAGCCATTGTAACAAAAATTTCATATTGTATTTAGGCTCACATTATCAACCTATAATGCCAAGGAGTCCTCTAACTTATTCCCTAACCCAAATATATTTAAGAATCCTAATACTTCCAAAATTACCAAAAATTGAAAAATTACTAATATTTTGAACTAAAGTTACTAACATTTGGTATCAAGTTACCAATCTAGTATAGAAATATTTGAAGATATTTACATTGTAACATTTATTCCATGTTATATTTTGACTCACATCATCAATCTATAGTGTCAAAGAGTATTCTTAACTTGTTTCCTCACATAAAATTTAGTAACATTAAATCAAAATGTTGGTAACTTTTGTAGGATACTGGTAACTTTTTAAGTTTTTGTAACTTTAGAAGTATTATGATTCATAAATATATTTTTATTAGGAAACAAGTTAACAGGATTCCTTGGCACTATTGATTGATGATGTGAGTCTAAATACAACACGGAATTGGTGCTACAATATCTAAGTAACTTCAAACGTTTTCTGAACTTGGTTGGTAACTTGATATCAAAACCTTGTAATTTTAGTTCAAAATGTTGGTAACTTTTCCAAGATACTAGTAACTTTTCAGGTTTTTGTAATTTTAGAAGTATTAGGATTCATATGTAAATTTGTGTTAGGGAACAAGTAAAGAGGACTCCTTCACACTATAGATTGATGATATTAGCATAAATATAACATGGAATTAGTACTACAATGACTAAGTAACTTAAAACATTTTCTAAACTAGGTTGGTAACTTGATATCAAAAGTTAGTAACTTTAATTCAAAATATTGGTAACTTTTTCAGGATGCTGGTAACTTTTCAGGTTTTGGAAATTATGAAAGTATTAGGATTCTTAAATAAATTTGTGTTATGGAACAAATTAAGAGGATTTCTTAGTGATGTTCCATCTATTTTTTGAGATTTTAAGAGTTTAAAACCATCCAAAACCCTTTAAAATTACCTTTGATGAGTATTTTTGTGTTTGATTGCTGGTAGTTTTTGTCGTTACATTTTTTTAGCATGTTTTCGGATATTTTGGCTTATGCATGGAAGTTTTCGTATAATTTTATAGCACACAATAGCTTGGGGAGGTTGAAGAAAAAGCCAAGTGATATGCTGGATATCACTGCCTAGGCACTCGCTTTGCAAAATTTTTGGTTACGCGCACTTGTTAGGGTTTTTTAATGTTAATTACCAAAAAAAAAAAAAGAAGGAGGCGATTTTTATGTTAGGAAATAAGAGAAAAAATTCTCCAGCACTGGGAAGAGGCAAAGAATAGCTAGAGGAGGAGAGTTTGAGGAATCATCATTCCAAATATTGGATTTTTATGGTTTCTTATCGTATTTTCTTCTTTATTTTCTTTTGTAGCTTGAATCACTAGACTTCATAGCTAGGATGAGGGTGGAATCTGATGTGGATGGCTTATTTATAAATTTGTTGTGATTCGATGTTAGTTTCTATGAATTAAGAGTTTATCGTTTGTTTTTTTTGCAAATTTGAATGGGTTTTTTCATGAATTGATTTAGGGTTCATAGATGAATGGGAAAATTAGTCTATGTTCTTGCTCTAAAGATAACTTCATAATTCTCAAGGTTTAGGAATTTATCTTGAAATTATGTGGATTTTGGATTGGTTTGATTACTTAATCCATTTTTTTACTATAGCATGATTAAAAAATTGATAAGTTTATGTGAGAGAAGGAGAATTGGTTTCACCAAGGAATTGGGAATTGGTTACTTTGAATCTTTCCTTTAATCTATAATATTCCAACTCAAGTACACAAGGATTCAATTAACTTATATAAAAATTAGACAAACCCAACCCCTAGCTTCTTTTGAACACTTGCTAATTTTATTTGAAGTTTATGTTTACTTTTATTTTTAGTTGCAACTATTCTTGCTTCAAGTTTTAATTTTAGGATCTTCAATCCAAAAATTTGTGGTAATCTAAATAGAAATTAATTAGTGAATTGTTATTTGGTAATATCAATCCTCGTGGGACGATACTCACTCATCGTGTTTACTGATTGAATGATTTAGTGCACTTACCGAAGAGATATCAAGTTTTTGGCATCATTGCCATGGATTGAGTGTTTTATCAAGAATATTAGTAGCTGGTAAATTTCTATTTTAGTTTTTTTTTCTATTTTGAATTCTTTTTTTTATTTGTCTAATTTGAATAGAATTTAAAAATAAAAAATTAAAAAATTTCTTGTCTCTGTTTACTTGTTCTTAGATGGATGGCTATCGTTGTGATATATTTGGAAGTTCTACACGTCCAACAAATGCATGCCCAATCATTTTATTTGTTGTGACATATGTCCAAGTGTCATGCATTAAACAAATTTGTATCCATTTTATGAGCTTGAGAACTGGATGTCATCACTAGATTTATGTTGTGTTTGTTCAAGTAGCGTGTGCCTACATGTTTATGCCTATATTATGAGCAAAAACTGGATGATGGTTAGGATAATGAAGTGGTAGTTGCAACCAATGAGAAATTATGTAAGGCATATGTGTTAGAAGATAGAAAAAATCTAGATGAAGACAATTTAGTCATGCTTAGTCTCTCTATCTCTCAACATGAATTACAAGTGTTCAAACTGATAGCTGTTAGTTTTCCTTACATGATGCACAAAGAACTGGTTTATGTTTCTCATCTCTTGTATGTTATTCTTGTGCATATCTTTGGTAAATATTTGATAATTATGCTATTTTAAGGAAAACATACATTTATGATACTTTTGACAATGATAAATTTCACAGGTCAAGCTGAAGATCTTAAATTAGTTCTTCTTAGGAGGTAACCCAAGTTTTATTGCTTTTGTTTTCATGTTTATGGTAGTTAGTGTTTGTTGAGTTAGCTTGAGTGCCTCCCTGAGTTCGGAGCCTTTTGTAGTGGGATGTATATAATGTCGGTTATTAAAATATTTTCTTAATTGTTAGCATGTATTAGAACATTTTTCGTACCCTTATTTCATGTCAACTCATAATAAGTGACATTGAAAAATGGAGCAGATAATTTGGTCTTGTGATTAGATTGTCAGAGTTGACATGGACCATTTTTCTTCCTTTCCACTGCCTCTGGATAATGATGATGATGCTAAGCAATAGGTAATGGTTCGCTATAAGAAAATTAGGGGAGTTCTACCACTTTCTTTTATTTTTCTTTATTGTGTTTTGTTTTGTTGTTATTAGTTTATTGCTTTTCATTTTTTTGTTAAATTTTAGATGTCTTTTATATTTTAGTTTTCTTCATGTTAGTAGAGTCTTTGCCAAAAAAAAAAAAAAAAAGAGAAAAAACAATGAGTCTCTTAAAGTTTTCTTTTTAGAATTGTGTTGAGTGCTCAGTGATTGCATGGATTTTCATGAACTTGGAGTATCATAAGCACAATATCTCCAAAGGATCATGTTTTTACTCATAATTCCTATTAGTGCTTTGATATGAAATTGTGCATTTTCTTGGGGATGAACCGAGTTAATTTTCTAGAGAAAGCTTATGCGGTATACGTGGATTGATTCTTATCTTAGGATATGTTTGATTCCTTGTTGAGGTGAAATCCTAGGATAGTGTATCTTGGTAAAATGATTAGAGCATTCTTTCGACTATTTGAGCCTTTTAAGCATACCCGATAATATATATCCCTAGGTCCATTTTAAAGCTGAGAAAAAAATGATAAAAGGCCTTTTCTTTTGTTTTAACCTTCTTTTATCTTATCGTTCTTTAAAACCCCAAAAATAAAAAAAAAAGTCGTACCTATAATAAATTTTGTTGGGTTCTTGAAGTGGTGGATTACATGTTCTGTTCATCATATAGTTAGTGTCACATTTTCATGGATTAAGTTGTTATTGTTTTGAGTCTTCATATAACAAAAAAGAAAACAAAAATACAAAAATGAAGAATTGTGGCTCTGCTTTGTTTTTATTTTGGATTATGAT
Organism: Pterocarpus macrocarpus; assembly: GCA_031439585.1. Taxonomy (NCBI): domain Eukaryota; kingdom Viridiplantae; phylum Streptophyta; class Magnoliopsida; order Fabales; family Fabaceae; genus Pterocarpus; species Pterocarpus macrocarpus. The sequence continues at coordinate 41,895,464 of CM062516.1, read as the reverse complement.
GCATGCTTCAATTATCCTACGTAGTGTAAATTTTCCTTTTCCGTTCTTTCTTAACCTTAACCTTTGGCCTAACATTACAAGCTTTAAAAGACCCTTTTGATCACCTTAGTGTATTGCTTCTACATTAGTGGGATAAGGATGAACACTACGGACTAAGTTTGAGATATTTCTTGAGTAACTTCATAATCTAATCTAGATTATTGATCTGGGACTAATCTATGGTTATGTGCATTTTGAGTTAGGTCATATAGAGTGCATGTGGTGACTGCATGATTTAATTTGTTCCTTGTGCTTCTTTTTGAATTGTGGTGTTGAGGATTTTTCTAAGAAAATGTTTGATACACAATTCTTGTTTGAGAACTTTTGTTTGGTGCCATAATTTTTTTTAAATCTTTCTTTTGCTTGAGGACAAGCAACATCTTAGGTTTGGGGGTGTGATGTTCCATCAATTTGCTGAGATTTTAAGAGCTTAAAACCATCGAAAACCCCTTTAAAATTACCTTTGATAAGTGTTTTTGGTGTTTGATTGCTAGTAGTTTTTGTCGTTGCATTCTTTTTAAGCATGTTTTTGGATATTTTGGCTAATGCATGGAAAATTTGGAATAATTTTAGGGCACAGGATAGCTTGGGGAAGTTGAAGAAAAAGCTAAGTGATATGTTGGATATCATCGCTTAGGCGCTTACCTTCATCGCCCAAGCACTCGCTTCATAGGATTTTTGGTTACTTTCAGGTCATTGGGCTCTTAGGCACCCAGTAGCCACCGCCTAGGTACCAGCAGCACATCTGTTCGGGTTTTTTTTATGTTAAATACAAAAAAAAAAAACAAAAAAAAGAAGGGGATTTTTAGGTTAGGAAATAAGAGAAAAAATTCTCCAACTTGGGGAAGAGGCAAAGAACAATTAGAGGAAGAGAGTTTAAGAAATCATCACTCTAAATCTTGGGTTTTTATGGTTTCTTCTCATATTTTCTTCTACAACATGAGTCACTAGACTCTATAGCTAGGGTGAAGGTGTAATTTGATGTAGATGGCTTGTTTATGAATTTCTTGTAACTTGGTGCTGGTTTCTATGGATTAAGAGTTTATCCTTTGTTTTTATTACAATTTGTGAATGAGTTTATCATGAATTGATTTAGGGTTTATATATAAATTGGGAAATTTGTGTATGTTCTTACTCTAGGAATAAACTTCATAATTCTCAAAGTTTAGGAATTTATCTTGAAATTATGTGGATTTTGGATTGGTTTGATTACTTAATCCCTTTTTTTACTAAAGCATGATTAAGGAATTGATATGTTTTATGTGAGAGGAGGAAAATTGGTTTCACCAAGGAATTAGGAATCAATTATGTAGAATCTTTTCTTTAATCTATAGTTTTCCAACTCAAGTATACGAGGATTCAATTAACTCATAGAAAAAACAGACAAACCCAAGCACTAGCTTCTTTTGAACACTTGTTAATTTTATTTTAAGTTTTTGTTTTCTTTTATCTTTAGTTGCAACTATTCTTGTTTTAAGTTTTAATTTTAGGACTTCCTTTAATCCAAAAATTTGTGGTAATCTAAATAGAAATTAATTAGTGAATTATTTTTTGGTAATACCAATCCTCGTGGGATGATACTCACTCACAGTGTTTGTAACATCCCGAAGAACAGTGAGCCTGATTAGCGCTATTAATCGATTAAATTCGTTGCATTAGAAAAATAAGAGCAATTAGAATTAAAATGTGAATGTTAGGGATAGAAACATTTGAATTTGTTATGGAGAAAATTAATAGAGGCTATTAGTAACGTTGTGCAAGTTTGAAGGAAATCAGTTAAAATTCGATATTTTATACTGTAAGAACTGAATCAGTAGAATTTTATACTATGAAAACCCAAATTAGGTAGTTGAGATTCAGCCACCTCTACCCCAAAAAATGGCACCTTGGGCAGCCACAAAATGGGAGAGACTTGGTTAAATTCAGTCCACCTACAAATCCACCAATCATGCTACAAGAGTCATTTTCACTCTATTAATTCAAAACCCATCTTCCCTTCTCAATTTCATTTCCCCATCTTCACTTCTTCTCCCTTCTTTCACTTCTACACCCCAAACTTACTTCTTTATTAGCTCAAGTTTGGATTTAAGGTAGGATTCATGAACTCTTCTTGTTGTTAGTAACATTGTGGCTACTTAGGACTTCATTTCTACTCATCAAATCAATGATATATTGTGATAATATAAGTTTCTATGGCTGACTGATCATGGAAACATTTGGTTTAGATTGAATATTTAGTGAAAAGCTCAAACGAGAACTTAAACAGAATTGCCTGGGAATAAAACCCTAGATGTGTCCATACTTCAAGCTATACAACTTTATCTGTAGTCATCAAAATTTGATGAAGCTATTTGTAGATGAAACTAGACATTTAGAACTTTCCAACCATATAAATTATAAGTCCATTGGGTCAGAAATGAAGGAGATATGAATTTTTGAAATTTTCTCTTGAATCCTATCTAGGATTCTAAGCTGTATAGGTTGGGAAGGGTATAACTCACCCTATACAACTTCAAATTAAGTGAAACTAATTTTTTTAAGAAGCTAACACATAGGGTAACATGATAGAAAAATTTTAAAGTTATATCCTTTCTCTATTATTTCCAGAAATTCTCCAAAGTTGCCTTATGTCCTGTCTGGAGTGAAACAAAGTAGACTATTTTATCCAAATTTAAGAGCTTATAACTTGAGTTCTACTCACCCAACTGAAATGAAACATTGGGAAATGAAAGATGGTTCAATTATCTTTAAATAGATATAAATTTTGGATAAAACTAATAAGGATTCTATTTTTGGTGAATTTTTACATTTTAGTGCCCAATTTTGCCTAATAGCAGGGTAGTCTTAAGTTAAACCTCAATAACGTAATTTATGCTTATCAAAACTTAATGGGACCAAAGAGAACTAAAAATAGACAAACAATGCTACATCATCTAAAAAATTCATGTTCAAATGATTTAAGATAGAATTATGGTATATTTTCTAAAATAGGCCAGAATCAATAGGTTTGAGTGCCAATAGCCAAGTTAAATAATATGGACATTTTTGTTTCATCAATAATCTTCCACTTAATGATGAGACTTCCTAATTTGGTGCTGAATTGTTAGTATGATGCTATATTGATATTGATGTCTTGATTGGTGGCTGAAATCATGATTGTTGCATTTTTGGGGAAGCTTACTTTAAGCTGTTATGCTGCCGAATTTTTAGCAGAAGTATGTGATATGAAGTTATATGTACACGTGGTACATGGAAGTTATTCATGCAATAATATATGAGACATATGCATAAATGTAAACCATTTGCATGCATGCTCATGCATGATAAGGAAAATACTATAAGAACTTGCAAAGGGACATACCACGCCTATACCTCGTAGTGGGCGAGGGCGGTATTGTCTAAAGTTTGGGCTAGCTCTCGACCAAATTTAAAGGGAATAGACTAGTATAAGAGTCGGGAAAAGTAAATCCGTCAGTCATGTATAGGTACGAGATTGGACCTGAAAAGCAGGCTATTACCAAGAGGTAAGAGAGGTTATTCACCTCCTGGGGACCAAGTACAAAAAAGCCATATGCAAGTAAAGGAAAGATAAGTGAAGAATGCATCCTAGGGATGGCGATACATAACAGTTAGGTGTGTCAAGAAATGAAAGTTAAAGATTGACATGAGCACTTGCATCAAGAGTCTAGTTGCATTCATATATATATATATATGCATGTTATCTACTTGTTCTTTAATTTGCTATATTTATGTTTAGATCTGATCTCTGTTTATCAAGTGAATGAATAAAATGAACTCTGCTTCAGACAATATGTTTTCAAACTATAAAACTGAAATGTTTGTATAACATGTTCACCTTTTTTATAATAAATTGAAGCAACTGGAGATAATAACGATGACAAGGTATATGATAGTCTAAGGAATCCTACTAAGAATTTATAATTCTCACTGCCATGTATATTTTTGTGTTATCTCCAGATATCTCAGGAGAGCTAGAAGATGATCATACTAGGTAGAGTTAGGAAGATTGAAGACAGCCAAAGAGTGCTGTCATACAAGGTCCGTTTAAGTAACAGTAATAACTCCTAGGGGAGGTATTATGACTTAAGCTTAGTATTGCACCTAGGAGGGTGTTACAGTATTTACTGCTTGAACGATTTGATGTACTTGCCGAAGAGATATCACTTAGTACTATTAATTGATAAAGTGAACCTAAATACAATATTGAATTAGTGCTACAATGGCTAAACAACTTCATTTTGTTCTGCTTAAGGTTGGAAACATGGTATTAAAAGTTTGTAACTTTAGTTCAAAATGTTGGTAACATATTCAAGATGTTGGTAACCTTGCAAGTTTTGAAAGTATTAGGATTGTTAAACATATTTGTGTGAGGGAACAAGTTAAAAGGACTTCTTGGCACTGTAGATTAATGAAGTGAACCTAAATTCAATATGAAATTAGAGATACAATGGTTAAGTAACTTCATATTTTTCTACACAGTTTGGCAACTTGGTACCAAAAGTTAGTAACTTTTGTTCAAAATATTGGTAACTTTCTAAGAATGATGGTAGATTTTGAAAATTTTGAAAGTATTAGGTTTCTTAAACATATTTCGGTTAAGGGGTAAGTTAAAGGGACTCGTTAACAGTATAAATTAATGATGTGAGCCTAACTACAACATGGAATTTATGCTACAATAGTTATGTGACTTCAAATTGTTTTGTATTAGGTTGGTTTTCTTTCTTGGGATAATATTATTTGCAAATAGTTAATATAAGATTTCTCTAAACAAACAAATAATGCTTTAAATGTTATTACTAAAAGTTTAAAATATCTGGTCGTTCACTTATATATTGAGAGAGTTAGCTCCCACCCACAAAGAAGTTAACATTTATGAAAAGCTTATAATAACTGCCTTTGCCATAAAAAAAATTCACCGAACATGGTTGATTAATTAGTAAATAGTTCAATTTGTTGGCAATGTAGCAAGTACTTCAATTTTTTACGAATAGCTCTTATACACCGATTTATGTGTTTGAGGAAAAACTTTTGGCAACTCGTTGGCAACAATATTTGAAAATGAAAAAGAAACAAATAACTTTTGTTCTTTTTCAAAATGAAAAGAAATTTTCAAAATGGACCAATGCACCAATGACTAGTAATGACTTATCAATCGCATAATATTGTCTTGTCACAAGGTCAACTGCTGTAAGAAATTGGTCATATCAACGAGAATCAATAAATAATTACAATAAGAAAAACATTTATTTTGTCTTCAAAATTCACAAGAAAATATTTAACCAATGAAGGTCCTCTATTCCTACGCCAAAATACAAGCTCGATTTTGGAATTCTATTTAGTTAATCAACCAATAATGCACAAAATCTAGTGGATACTATACTTGACACTATACCAAATACTTACATGAACACTACACTTGATCGTCGTATGAAAAAGGTTGTTCGACATTTCAACTCAATACTTAGTCTATTTTTTCTCTCAGCCTCAAGTGTCTTAAGGTGTAAGCAATACGAATATATGGCTTAGTTGTTTGCTTTCACTGGTACATTTTCACTTGGGTTGCAACAGTTAAGATTGGATGTTCCATAATGTCAGCTTTAAGGCAATTATTTCCACTACTGGGGACATCTTCTCCTACACTTGTTAACATCAACAGTCAGGATCTAAGATTAACTTGTATGTCTATATATAAATATAGTTCTTGATATTCCAAGCATATAAGAGCCATTCGATTTTTATTTAAAAAAAAAAGTCTTAACAAGAGCCAAAAGTTGCCAAAAGTAAGAAATGGAAATAAATAAATAAATTTAATGTCCGTATATAATAAAGAATCAAAGGTTCTAGCTAGAGAAAGAAAGAAAGAGACTATTGGCTTCTCTTCTCTTTGCCTAAAATGTAAATATACAATGGAGCATCTATTTGACTTCTCAACATACATATATTACACTTTTTTGTTTTTGTTTTTCTTTTTTGTTCAAAGGAGCCCCTAGTGGAGCTAGGGGATAAAGGAAAGAATGGGCATGCGGAAATTAAACCCCTAACTTAATACTAACAACTCCTTGGCACAAGGACTAAGAGAGATGCCATTTGAGCTACGGCTCATTGGCACATACATATATTATACTATTCCAACCATTTATGTAAGCCAAGAAGTTATTTCATATATATATATATATATATATATATATATATATATATATATATATATATATATATATATATATTACTTATTCCATCCCTACTTAAATTATGTTTATTCTTCTTTTTTATGTAACACAAATCTTTAGCTTTTACTAGTGCGTCAACCAAAAAATCTTAGTAGCACTTTATTGGAATCAACTTTTGGTTCTTACTTATAAAGGGTTACACTTCTATACTTCCATTAACATCCTTGCAGTGATCCCTAAAACTTAGATCTATAGAAACATATATCACCTCATTACACCATTTGTTTCTATTATCATAATTGCAGAAATCAAAAGCCTCTTATTGATTTGGAATTATAATATGAGATTGCTTGGCATGATGGGAACCCAATAATTAAAAAGGTTTATGTTAAGAGGAATAAGGTGGGCATGGACCCAACAAAAAGTAGGCTCACTTGTAAACACCCAATATTTGAGTAATGAAATACGATTCACATGAATCATGCATATATTAGGAAACTATTTAATTCAATTTGTGAATTAGGTAGTAAGAGAGTAAGGAGCGAAAGAGAATGTGTAACACCTTACCAGACAAAATACTATGCTTAAGTCATAATGTATTACCTGATAAGTTATTACGTGTGATGAACTAAGAGTTAACTATTCACTTTAATTAATTTTGATTTGGCAGTGAGATATACACTAAACAGTCGTTGTATCGGAAATAAAGTAACACAAACAGAATTGCGAAATAAACAAACTGCATCATATATATATATATATATATATATATATATATATGTACATGCTTATACCTTTGTTTTCAAAGTTGTCAAAAGAAAGACAATACAGTACAGGGTAAAAGAAATGAGGCCGCTAACACAAAATAAATTGGCCTGACTATATGAACATCCCCCCTACTGGTCCCCATGGGACATTTCATATACAACTACTAACTCTACCCATATGCCTATGACCTAAACTACCAAAAAAAGGGTCATTATGTACATCTACTGCTGCTACGGCGGGTATTCTAGATGAACTCCGAAGAAAGGAATCCATTCACTATACCGGTGTCGGCAGGGGTATAGTCTATGCTCGGGGAAAAAGATGAGGACGACGAGCTCGCTGCCTCCGACAGATCCTACTCAGACATAGAGACAGAGAGGATCGGCTGTGGTGGTGCGATTGGCGGGGCCATGGCTGGTGCTGCTACTGCGGGTGGAGGTGGAAAGGGATGAGCCACGTGGAGAGGGATGGCGATGTAAGGGACGACAGGGTCAAAAAGCGAGTGCATAAGAGGTACAGCAAAATCTCTCCGCAAAAAAAAGTAAAGACGAAACTGGCATCTACCAGATATGTACACGGAATCTATGAACAGATCAAGATGGATGTGGAGCTCTGGAAACTCAATGAATAGGATGTAGGTTGCCGCGATCTCCATGATCTGAGAATGATGCAGGAGTATATAATAGTGTGAGAAATAAAGATTTCTCAGTAGGAATTCCTAAATCTATGCATATCTATCATCGCTATCATTCTTAGGTGTTTCGGATTTTTGGTTAATTAGGATAAAATGTTACCTCACCAGGAAGTCCTACTCTCTACTCAATTAGTTATGTAAATCACAGCCCGAAACACAGCTTTGTTTTACTTAAGGAAATAAAGGAAATTAAATAGAAAATAAGCAACCCGATCTATGTATTGACATAAATAAGTGACGGTTATAAAGTGAGCAATAATATGTATATAACATCCAATGCTGCAATTTTAAATCAATGCATAAAAACTGAAATTATGGATATGCATGAAAAATGATGCACTTGATCTTAACACATATTTTCCATACTTGGTCCCCTGGGAGTATACTGGCCATAAGACTCCTGGGTAATAGTCCGCTTTTCAAGATCGAGTTCGTTCTTATATAGGGTCGCCGGGTTTTCTTTCCCCGACTTCCCCACTGATCTATTCCCCTTAACTTTGTTCAGGGGCTGGCCCAAGTCACATGGAAATCCTTTCTCATGCTTATAGGGTAGCATTGCTTGTCTAACACTTTGACCAATGTATACATAACTTGTAAATTCACATTAATTGCATTTTCTGCTGAAATCTCAGTAGCGTAATAGATCATGTCTGCTTCCCCATGAATAGTGCCAGACAACCAGAACATTTTAGTCAAACAGTAAACTCAATACAAAACATCATATTCATTCCAAGAATATAACAATATTGATGAGTGCAAGACTTAGAATTCCAAGTATCAATCTATCTTGAAAGCTTTTAATTTCTATTAAGGTTCCCGAGTTCGAATTTCAAGATTTAATGGGTTCCGAGTTCCGATCTTATATAAGTTTCGACTTCCCTACATTGTGTTCGGTCTCCCAAGATTGTATAATTCCTGACTTCCGGGGTTGTGTTCGATTTCCGACCTTAATATGGTCTTCCAAGACTTATGAATGTTTTCCTACGTCCAGCCTTCCGACATTAACCATACCCTATCCTCCCTAATTTCCGAGTTACGACATTACTATGCCCGACTAGTTTCCTATATGCTTAGTCCCGAGTTCAACATCAAATATACCCGATCTAGCTCTCTATACTAAGTTCCGAGTTAAACCTTAAGTATACCCTTCCGAGTTCATCTTTAAGTGTACCCTTCCGAGTTCAACCTTAAATGCTCCCGACCTAGCCTTCTATTTTACTGAGTCCTGACTTCAACCCCGAGTATTCCCGACCTAGTCCCTTATTTACTAAGTTTAGAGTTCAACTTTAAGTGTACCAATCTAGCTCCCTGTTTGCTAAATCCCAACCTCCGACATTAACTCAAATAATTTGTGTTTTATCCTAGACTTGTCCTACTTCTAGCCAGAATTGCACCTTTATGAGAAAAAATTCACTAAAGATAGAAATTTGGGTGAAATCATGCGAAATTTATATCCATGTAAAGCTAACAAAACAAGCTTTCAAATAAATTAAGTTTCATATCATTTAAATGAGTATAATTAGAGATATAAGCTCTGAAACTTGACCCTACTAGGCTACGTTGTTCTAACCCAGATTGGACATAGGGCAACTTTCTCGACTCACTGGTAATAAACGGGACCTTATCAAATTTGGAAATTTTTATGGGATATTCTCCTATGTGTAAGCTTATATATGTATGGAAAGCCTTGAATATCTAGGTTCATATAAAATAGATTCATGGAGTTCAAACGGCTGTAGGCGGAGCCGTACACTCCGCCGTACAGACCGCTGAGGAAAAACCCTACTAGTTCTTGAGTTTTCTCCTTTCTTCAAGTTATTTCATACCAATTCTATTTCCAATCATAACACACATGCCAAATCAGCCATAAAACATCATTATCACTCCACATATTATCAATAGCACAAAGTATATAAGACCCACACATAAATCCAAACCAAGAAAAATAAGAAGAGAAGTAGAATTCCTACCTTTACTAGGTATGATTCTTATTGAATTTGTGGTTAGAGTTGAAGAAATCTTATTATGGCTTGAAGGTTTGTGGGAGAGGAAGATGATATGAGTTAAGATGAGATGAGATAATGGAGAAAATAATGAAGAGGGGTCAGCTTAGATAGGACCGAAAATATGCAAGGGTAGAAAAGGAAAAATTTAAAAACTTCTAAAGTAAGTTACATGTGATTGGTGGATTTGAGTGGGTTATGTAACTTAGTTTGGCAGCCCATTTGGAGGGCTGAGATGGTGCCACTTGCATGGGTAAGTTGGCTAAATCTTGGCCATCAATCCTAGGGTTCTCATAGTGTAATTTCTATTGATCCGGTTTCGACAGTTTAACTTACCGAAATCTTATCGATTTCTCTTAAATCGGTAAATCGAATTTTAGAAAAAATTCTGTGAGATTTCCTATGTTCCTACTCTAATTCCATCAAACATAATCACTTCTAAATCACACTTAATTGGCTTTAAGTAAATGCTTAATCGAATTTCGATTAAACCCACTTATTCGATAAAAACCGAACAACTCGGTTACTAATGCTAAAATTCTTTAGACGTTACATTACTACCCTCCTAAAAAAAAAATTTGTCCTCAAAATTTAGTACTTGAGAATAATTCAGGATACTCCTACCTCATATCGGACTCCAACTCCCACGTACTATTTGCTAAGTCTTTATGTCCCCATGCTACCTTTACTAACTATACAACTTTGTTCCAGAGGTGTTTGATGCTCTTGTCCACTATCCGTGCTGGGGGTACATGAAAATTCAAATCATCCCTTAACTGGATTGATTCAAGTTCCAAGAAAAGAGTATGGTGAGGCTGGTATTTTCTAAGTTGAGAAACATGGAACACATCATAAAGATTTGACAGATGAGGAGGTAAAGCGACTCGATACGCCACTGGCCCAATTCATTTCAAAATTTGAAAAGGACCTATAAAGCGAGGGCTTAGCTTTTTGACTTTAATGACTCTACCTACTCCAGTTGTGGGTGTGATCTTTAGAAACACATGGTCGCCTTCTTGAAACTCTAAGGGCTTTCTCCTGATGTCTGTGTAGCTCTTCTGGCAGATTTGAGCTATAAGTATCTTGCTACGGATCCTTTTAATTTGCTCTGTAGTTTGCCTGACTAGTTCCGATCCCAACAGACTCTGTTCTCCTGATTCATACCAACACAGAGGAGATTGACACTTTTGTTCGTATAAAGCTTCATATGGAGCCATGTCGATACTAGCATGGTAACTGTTGTTGTACGCAAACTCGGCTAGTAGTAAGTATCGATCCCAGCTCCCACGCTATTCCAAAATGTATACTCGCAGCATATCTTCCAAAGTTTGAATAGTTCGCTTGGTCTGACCATCTATTTTCGGATGGTACACAGTACTTAAGCATAGCTTAGTACCGAACGCCTTCTGGAGTGCTCCCCAAAACCGCGAGGTGAACTTAGATCTCGGTCTGAAATGATTATCGAAGGAATACCATGTAGCCATACCACTTCTTAAATGTACAATTGAGCTAGCTTCTCTAGAGGGTAATTCGCTCAAATGGGCAAAAAGTGAGCGAACTTAGTTAGCCTATCCACTATGACCAATATAGCATCATATCCTGAGGGTGTTCTTGGTAAGCCCATCACAAAATCCATAGAAATGCTCTTCCACTTCCATTCCAGAATCTCTAAGGGTTGTAATGACCCTACTGGTTTCTGATGCTCTATTTTTACCTTCTGGTAGGTTAAACATTTATTCATGAAACTTGCCACATTTGTCTTAAGGCCTGGCCACCAAAATATCTTCTTGAGATCATGGTACATTTTGTTAATGCCAGGGTGTACAGTAAACTCACTCTTATGGGCTTCTTCCAAGATCTTCTTTCTGAGGTTATCCTCCTCAGGTATGCATATTCTCCCTTGATATTGCCATATTCCTTCTGCATCACAAGTAAATCCTGTTAGCTTGCTAGATTGCACTAGTTGCATTGTATACTGGAAGTCATCATTTCTTTGTTGTGCTTGCTGGATTTGGTTCTTGAACTCACTGATTATCTTAAGTTGGTTTAACTGAATGGCATTGGGGGTCATAGATGTTCCCAAATTGAGATCTCAGAAACTCTCTATGAGTTCCATCTCCTTGATTATCATCCATGCCACAGTTAAAGATTTTCTACTCAAGGTATCTGCCACCACGTTTGCTTTACCAGGGTGGTACATTAGCTCAAATTCGTAATCGTTAAGAAATTTCATCCACCTTCGCTGCCTCATGTTCAATTCCTTCTAATCAAAAAGGTATTTCAAGCTTTTGTGATCAGAAAATACTTCAAACTTCACTCCATAGAGATGGTGCCTCCATATCCTCAGAGCAAACACTACTGCTGCTAGCTCTAGGTCATGCATTGGATAATTTCTTTCATAAGTTTTCAATTGCCTGGAAGCATACGCGATGATGTTCCTGTTCTGCATTAACACGCACCCTAATCCTTTCTTAGAAGCATCACAGTAGACTTCGAATGGTCCATGAGGATTAGGTAGAGTAAGTACTGGAGCTGTCGTCAACTTTTCTTTTAATTCTTGGAAACTCTGCTCACACTTGGGTGTCTGTTCAAAGGGGGCGTTCTTCCTGGTTAACTTTGTTAAGGGAAGGGCTATTTGAGAGAAGTTCTTAATAAATCTCCTGTAGTATCCTGCCAACCCTAGGAAGCTCCTAACTTCCGTAACTGTCGTCAGTCATTCCCAATTTAATACTGCTTCTACTTTACTGTGGTCTACTGAAATTCCCCCATGGGATACCACATGGCCAAGAAATTTTTCTTCTTTGATCCAAAATTCATATTTGGATAGCTTAGCATAAAGTTTCTTTTCTCTTAGAACTTGCAGAACCAGTCACAAATATTCTGCATGCTCTTGCTCCGTTTTTGAGTAAATAAATATATTATCAATGAATACCACCACAAATTTGTCAAGGTATGGTCGGAATATCTGATTCATTGAATCTATGAATATTGCCGGTGCATTTATCAACCCGAAGGACATCACAGTGTATTCATAATGTCCATAACGAGTCTGAAACACCGTATTTGGAATATGTTCTTCTCGAACCCGAATCTAGTGATACCCGGACCATAAATCAATCTTGGAGAATACAGTTGCCCCTTGCAGTCGATCCATGAGGTCATCGATCCTTGGCAATGTATACTTATTCTTAATCATTGCCTTATTCAACTGCCTGTAATCCACACATAGTCTCATGCCTCCGTCCTTCTTCTTAACTAACAGGACTGGGGCTTCCTATAGTGATGCACTTGGCCTAATAAATTTCTTTTCCAGGAACTCCTCAATCTGCTTCTTAAGTTCGGCCAGCTCCAAGAGTGGCATTCGGTATGGTGCTATAGATATTGGTCCCGCTCCCGGTACCAATTCAATGACGAATTCAATTTCTCTCTCGGGATGAAAACCAGGAATATCTTCAGGGAACACATCGGGATATTCCCTAACAACTGGAATATTATTTAACTTCTGATCAACCTCTGCTACACTGGTTGATAAGAAAATATACCCTTGACTTCTATTCCCATAGTAGTGTACTGCTAAGGAGCTTAAATAAAGGTTTACTGGAATTACTAATTAAGAAGATGAAACAGAGGGAAGCACAATGGATTTATCAGAGCAATTTAACAGGGCCTGGTTGGCAAAGACCCAGTCCATACCCAGAATAATATCAAGTCCAGACAAAGAAAGATAAATTAAATTGGCTGAAAAAGCTCGACCTCCCATCCGACAGGGGGCATTCATACAAATATGATTGGTCTTAACGGGTTCACTTGTAGGAGTAGAAACTAGCAAGTCATACAGTAATTCAGAAATAGGTAATTGCAAGGCTGACATGCAATCATGAGAGATGAAAGAGTGAGATGCACCTGAATCATATAAAGCAGTTAAGGTCTTACCATTTACTTCACAGGTATCTTGAATCAAGCCTTCCGATTTGCTGGCCTCCTGTGCAACCATAGTGAAAACTCTTCCCTGGCGTTGTGGCCTGGGAGTCATCTGAGAATTTTTGGCAGGGCATTCACAGATCTTGTGGTCTGGCTTACCACATCCAAAACAAACATTCTGTCCAGCCAGACATGGGCGATTGCCATGATTGCTGCTGCACTGGCTGCAGATCTGGTTCCCAAAAGGCCTCTGAGGTTGGTTGCCTTTACAGTACACAGGTTGAAACTTCCTCTGCTACTGAAAGTTGGGCTTGAACCTTGGGCCTTGCAGAGCTAATCTTTTCTTAAAGTTATTACCGCTTGATCTAGCAGCAACTAACTTCTTGTTACAATCCTCCACTAGGCGAAACTTATTCACCAAGGTAGGGAATTCTCTTATCTCCATTGGTTCTATAGTGGTAAGGATGTCTTCTCTCAGCCCACCTTCAAACTTCATGCATTTCTAGGCTTCATCGGGGTTCCTTTGATAAATAGTGGAGAATTTGCATAACTCCTCAAATTTAGCAATGTATTTCGATACACTACTATTCCATTGACGGAGGTGCATGAACTCCAACTCCTTAGCATTGTGGACAGATGCAGGGAAGTACTTTTGATAGAACGCACCTCTAAATACGTCCCAAGTAATGTCTATTTGAGATCCCTCTAATAACCGGCGTGCACCATTCCACCAGAACTCTGCATCTACTTCTAGCATATAGGTGGCAAAGGTCACTTTCTAGTGATCTGTGTAATCTAATACGGAGAAGACCTTCTCCATAGCTTTAACCCACTCTTCCGCCTTATCTGGATTAAAGGCTCCCCTGAAGCTAGGTGGGTTGGCCTTTCTAAATTCAGCAAATTTGAGGTATTCTAGATCCACTCCAGGGCCATTATGATTCCCTCCAAGACCTACCTCTAGCTGCCTCCCTAATTGGCTCATCATTTGTGCTGCTGCTGCTAACTGTTCGCTCATAGCGTGCGCTATTTCTCGCATAGTGTCCAAGAACTCGGTAGGTTCCTCCTAGACTGGATTCATTTGTGGCCTACCTCGCCTTCCAGAAGCCAACAAGTTCTGAACACACAAAACAAAAGTAATTGAGTTGATCAGGCTCAAAACTAAGTTCGACGTGCTAGTAATTAACAGCATACGGTTAGGCAATGCCCTCACATGCATCCTATCCCTATGGACAAGACTCAGTGCATGATAATGTCTAAGGAATACAGAGCATATACGGAGCATAGTCAGTCCAATCCTCAGGCCTTTATTAGGACGAACTGCTCTGATACCACAAATGTAACACCTTACCAGACAAAATACTATGTTTAAGTCATAATATATTACCTGATAAGTTATTACGTGTGGTGAACTAAGAGTTAACTATTCACTTTAATCAATTTTGATTTGGCAGTAAGATATACACTAAACAGTCGTTGTATCGGAAATAAAGTAACACAAACAGAATTGCGAAATAAACAAACTGCATCATATATATATATATATATATATATATATATATATATATATATATATATATATATATATATATATATATATATATATATATATGTACATGCTTATACCTTTGTTTTCAAAGTTGTCAAAAGAAATACAATACAGTACAGGGTAAAAGAAATGAGGCCGCTAACACAAAATAAATCAGCTTAACTATATGAACATCCCCCCTACTGCCCCATGGGACATTTCATATACAACTACTAAATCCTACCTGTATGCCTATGACCCAAACTGCTAAAAGAGGGTCATCTTGTACATCTACTGCTGCTACAGCGGGTACTCTAGATGGACTCCGAAGAAAGGAATCCATTCGTCATACCGGTGTCGGCAGGGGTATAGTCTATGCTCGGGCAGAAGATGAGGATGACGAGCTCGGATCCTCCTCAGACATAGAGACAGAGGGGATCGGCTGCAGTGGTGCGACTGGCGGGGCCATAGCTAGTGCTGCTGCTACTGGTGGAGGTGGAAAGGGATAAGCCACGTGGAGAGGGATGGCAATGTAACGGACGGCAGGGTCAAAAAGCGAGTGTATAAGAGGTACAGCAAAATCTCTCCGCAAAAAGAAGTAAAGACGAAACTGGCATCTACCAGATATGTACATGGAATCTATGAACGGATCGAGATGGATGTGGAGCTCTGGAAACTCAATGAACAGGATGCAGGTTGCTGCGTTCTCCACAATCTGAGAATGATGCGGGAGTATATAATAGGGTGAGAAATAAAGATTTCTCGATAGGGATTCCTAAATCTATGCATATCTATCATCGCTATCATTCTCAGGTGTTTCGGATTTTTGGTTAATTAGGAGAAAATGTTACCTCATTAGGAGGTCCTACTCTCTACTCAATTAGTTATGTAAATTATAGCCCGAAACACAGCTTTATTTTACTTAAGGAAATAAAGGAAATTAAATAGAAAATAAGCAACCCGATCTGTGTATTAACATAAATAAGTGACAGCTATAAAGTGAGCAATAATATGTATATAACATCCAATGGTGCAATTTTAAATCAATGCATAAAAATTGAAATTATGGATATGCATGAAAAATGATACACTTGATCTTAACTCATATTTTCCATACTTGGTCCCCTGGGAGTATATTGGCCATAAGACTCCTGGGTAATAGTCCGCTTTTCAGGATCGAACTCGTTCCTATACAGGGTTACCGGGTTTGCTTTCCCCAACTTCCCCACTGATCTATTCCCCTTAACTTTGTTTAGGGGCTGGCCCAAGTCACATGAAAATCCTTTCTCATGCTTATAGGGTAGCATTGCTCATCTAACACTTTGACCAATGCATGCATAACTTGTAAATTCACATTAATTGCATTTTCTGTCGAAATCTCAGTAGCGTAACGGATCATGTCCGCTTCCCCATGAATAGTGCCAGATAACCAGAACATTTAAGTCAAATAGTAAACTCAATACAAAACATCATATTCATACCAAGAATATAACAATATTGATGAGTACAAGACTTAGAATTCCAAGTATCAATCTATCTTGTAAGCTTTTAATTTCTATTAAGGTTCCCGAGTTCGAATTTCAAGATTTAATGGGTTCCGAGTTCCGATCTTATACAAGTTCCAACTTCCCTACATTGTGTTCGGTCTCCCGAGATTGTATAATTCTCGACATCTAGGGTTGTGTTCGATTTCCGACCTTAATATGGTCTTCCAAGACTTATGAATGTTTTTCTACATCCAGCCTTCTGACATTAACCATACCCCGTCCTCCCTAATTTCCGAGTTATGACATTACTATGCCAGACTAGTTTCCTATATGCTTAGTCCTGAGTTCAACATCAAATATACTCGATCTAGCTCTCTCTACTAAGTTCCGAGTTAAACCTTAAGTATACCCTTCTGAGTTCATCTTTAAGTGTACCCTTCCAAGTTCAACCTTAAATACTCCCAACCTAGACTTCTGTTTTACTGAGTCCCGACTTTAACCCCGAGTATTCCCGACCTAGTCCCTTATTTACTAAGTTTAGAGTTCAACTTTAAGTGTACCGACCTAGTTCCCTGTTTGCTAAATCCCGACCTCCGACATTAACTCAAATAGTTTGTGTCTTATCCTAGACTTGTCCTACTTCTAGCTAGAATTGCACCCTTATGAGAAAAAATTCACTAAAAATAGAAATCTAGGTGAAATCATGCGAAATTTATATCCATGTAAAGCTAACAGAACAAGCTTTCAAATGAATGAAGTTTCATATCATTTGAATGAGTATAATTTGAGATATAAGCTCTGAAACTTGACCCTACTGGGCTACCTTATTCTAACCCGGATTGGATATAGGGCAACTTTTTTGACTCACTGGGAACAAACGGGACCTTATCAAATTCGAAAATTTTTATGGGATATTCTCCTATGTGTAAGCTTTCTAACAAAGTTGCTTTCACTTAATTTGGAGCTGTATAGGGTGAGTTACACCCTTCTTAACTCATACTGTTAGGATGAAAGTCCTGATTTCTAGGTCAAACTTCAAAAACTCATAACTTCCTCTTTACTAATCCAATTGCCTTATATTATATATGTATGGTAAGCCCTGAATATCTAGTTTCATATAAAAACAGATTCATGGAGTTTAAATGTAACATCCCAATTTTATTTGCGCTAAATTATTCCACTTTACCTCCACAACGAGTTCCTAGTTCCGAGTTCATTAGTTTTATGATTTCCGACTTCGTACTCGAATTCCACATGAAATGGAACAATTTCCGATTTCCGAGTTTATCTTCATGTCAATATTCTGACTTCCGACCTTATCCTAGCATGTTCCTCATTCCCGACTTCATGTCGTGTCCAACTTCCGAATTGGTCTGCAAAATTCCGACTTCATGGACTTTCCGATTTCCGACCTAATGTTCAAGTTTCGAGTTAACAGGAGTGGCTTCCGAGTTCTAATATTCGAGTTAAAGTATAGTGGGTATAATTTCCGACCTCCGATTTCAACTTGAAATTCCTCATTTCCCGACTTCCGACTTGGACTTCAAGTCCGAACAACATGACGTAATTCCACGATATCCGACTTCATGTCTCAAAGAAAATTTACCCGAGTTCCGATCTAACCTTAATAGTGTACATGATTTCCGACCTCAGACGTTATAGTTTAACACAATGGTGCAAGTATCGACTTCCGAGTAAAATGTCACGAGGTCCCGCATTAAAGTGGAATTCAGTTAGAAAGGGCTCCAGTTCGGATCTTGGAGCTGGTTTCCAAATCATTCACGAGTTCCGATTTCATCTCATGAAGTGCACGACTTCCGATGTCATCTTCAGAATGTACTGGAAACAAGTCCCACTATTAGAGCGACGTGAAGAGCAAATTGTCACAAAAGAGGGGAAGGTTGGCAGAATTTCAGCCTTGTGTTTTAAGGCCAATCAGAACCCTCCAAGTTGACTACCACTCATGCCTATATAACACCTTTTTCTCCCCTCATTCAGACCCATTTTATGCGCCCTCTCTTCTCCCTCACTTCAGCTCTCTTTTCTCTTCTCCACTCACCCAACTCCATCACTCCTTCAAGCTTGGCTAGGTCCTAGTAATTCAAGCTTCAACACTTAACTCAAGATCACACTCCAAAGAGGTAGGATTCTACTTCTCTTCTTGAATTATTTGCCCTAAGGCTGTATGAACTTGTATTCTTCTTCATGTATTTGATGAGTTAATAGCTGAATTATGATAGGATTAATAGGAAATCTTGAGTTGAAATTATGGTTAGAAGAGAAAATTAGAAGGAGAGAAGCATCAGGATACTATCTTGGTGAGGAATCCCATGGCAGTCCATACGACGGAGTGTACGGCGCCGCCTACAATCGGTTAAATCCGATGAAACCATTTTTAGATGAAAGTAGACATTCAAGGCTTTTCATAGATATATGATATAAGGTTATTGGATTAATATTGAGGGAGATACGAATTTTTGAAGTTTAACCTAGGGTTCAGGACTTTCATCCGGGCAGGGTGACTTGAGGAAAGTATAACTTACCCTATACAACTCCAAATTGAGCGAAACGAATTTTGTTAGAAAGCTTACACATATGGGAACATCTCAATATGAAATTCCGAGTTTGTGATGGTCCAAATTATTCCCAGTAATTCGAGGAAGTTACTCTATGTCCAAACCGGGCCAAAATAGGGTAGTTCAGGAAGGTCGATTTTCAGGACTTATAACTCGAGCTATACGATGGAAAATGGAATGAAACTTGTGGCAAATGAAAGGTTGTCCTGTTAGCTTCAATATGAGACCAATTTTGTATGATTTGAGCTTAGTTTCGATTTTTAGTGAATTTATACTTCCAGGAGTGTAATTCGGGCTAGTGACTAAACAGGTTGAGGTAAGATTTGAATATCTTGAGCTATATGGATCAAAATGATATGGGACTAAAGAGGTTAGGAAGTAGACATATAGATCTATGACATATTCAAAATTCAGGTTTAAATGAGTTGAATAGAGATAAAGGTAGATCATAGAAGATTCGGGCTGAACCAAATGGGATCGGCAAAATGGCCGAAGTGGTAGTTTCACAAGAGTTTGTGAGCATATAAGGTTTGAGCTGAGGATTGCCAGTTCTATATTGATGAATATATATATATATATATATATATATATATATATATATATATATATATATATATGTGTGTGTGTGTGTGTTACATTGATTATATTGCTATGATTGAATTGTCTGTGAGGACTGGCACTATTCATGGGGAGATGGAACTGATCAGATTATCTGCCGATTTTGCGGCAAAGTCTATGAAACTAGGAATGTTTACATGTAAGGATGAACTTGAATATAATACGAGTTATCAAAGATGAATTTTAGGCATGATATGAGTTATAAGAGCTTATGCAATGAGAGATTATACCTTGAATATATTACATTCACATGTTATGTTCATGTATGCCATGCATGCTAGCATAATTCGAATATGATATGAGAAATAAGACATGAGGCATATTCATGTATGCACAAAGCATCTGTACGCATGATAAGATATGGAAAGGAAAGATGATAAGAACTTTCAAGAGGGACGTACTAAGCTACCACGCCAGGCATGGCATAGACCCAGCTAGCGTGGGCCAGGCAGATCTTGTCTAAGACTTGGGCCAGCCCTCGACCAGATTAATGGGAATAGACCGGTGTAAGGGTTGGGGAAAGTAAACCCGTCACTCATGTATAGGTACGAGCTCGGACCTGAAAAGCAGGTTATTGCCCAGGGGTGAGAAAGGCCATTCACCTCCGGGGGACCAAGCACAGAAAAGTAAGATCAAGTTGCAAGCTAAAGAAAGATATGAATTAAGTCAAGTGCACTTGCATACAGTCAAGCATAAGCATCTATGAGCGCATCCTTAGTTATCTCATCAAGTCATATTATTATTATCATGATTCTGGTCGAAGCATATCATACTAATCATATTTCTATGTCTGTAATATAATATGGTAAGTGATGGTTAAGATATAACCCGCTTCGAGAAGGGCATTTTCAACTTAAAATTGAACCACTATTTGTTTATATATGCTCATATTTTCATAATAAACCGAGGCGGCTGGAATGTTTATGATGACATCATAAGTTTTGTTCAAATTTACCTACTGAGAACCCTAGGTTCTCACTGCCTGCTTGTATGCTCTTCTTTTCCGTAAACATTCCAGTACCTAAGTTGGACATCCAGTGCAAGACGGAATGCAGGGCCGCTCATTGAGCACGACTCAGGCACTAGCCAGATCAAGAGACCATCGAAGCTAGCTAATGATTAGTCGGAAGTACGCACTGTTTACTCTGTCGGTCACAAATTGCTTTTAAAGTGTAATTATTTTATTCTCTATGTATTAGAGTTTAGTAGTTAGTATTAAAGTGGACAATAAAAGGGCCATGTATTATATTTTCCCTATTTTAAAGAGTTTTTCAGCACTGTGACAACCTTTTTATGTAATTCCATAACACGAGCATGGCTTATATGATAGAGGGTGTTACATTAAACGGCTGTAGGCAGAGCCGTACACTCCACTGTACAGACCGCCGAGGAAAAACCCTACTAGCTTCTTGAGTTTTCTCCTTTCTTCAAGTTATTTCATACTAATTCTATTTCCAATCATAACACACATGCAAAATCAGCCATAAAACATCATCATCACTCCACATGTTATCAATAGCACAAAGTATACAAGACCCACACATAAATCCAAACCAAGGAAAATAAGAAAAGAAGTAGAATTTCTACCTTCATTAGGTATGATTCTTATTGAATTTGTGGTTGGAGTTGAAGAAATCTTGTTATAACTTGAAGGTTTGTGGGAGAGGAAGATGATATGAGTTGAGATGAGATGAGATAATGAAGAAAACAATGAAGAGGGGTCAGCTTGGATAGGATCGAAAATGTGCAAGGGTAGAAAAAGAAAAATTTAAAAACTTCTAAAGCAAGTTACATGTAATTGGTGGATTTGAGTGGGTTATGCAACTTGGTTTGGCAGCCCATTTGGAAGGCTAAGATGGCGCCACTTGCATGGGTAAGTTGGCTAAATCTTGGCCAGCCATCCTAGGATTCTCACAGTGTAATTTCTATTGATCCGGTTTCGACAGTTTAACTTTCCGAAATCTTACTGATTTCTCTTAAATCGATAAATCAGTTTTTTAAAAAAATTCTGTGAGGTTTTCTATGTTCCTACTCCAATTCCATCAAACCTAATCACTTCTAAATCACACTTAATTGGCTTTAAGTAAATGCTTAATCAAATTTCGATTAAACCCACTTGTTCGATAAAAACCGAACAACTCGGTTACTAACGATAAAATTCTTTGGATGTTACAGAATGCCTCTTGAAGCTCCTTCTTACTTGTAAATACATGATTCTTGATCCCATTCATCAAGGATACGAATACATGCTGGTACAAAATTTCTCATTTTGAGTTGCTTTTTCATTTATCTCTTTTACCTTTCCTTTTTACTAGTCTTATCACAAAATCTAAAAATATGTGGCAACTTTCTCATTTTACAGTTAATAGACATTTTTTCGACACTGCCATAGTTTGTATAAAAGACATGAAATAGTTTTGAGGGAGAGAAAACATCTAACTGCATACAACTTCCACCATCTTATAAACATAAAAATACAATCTCCATAACATCCATAAATATTTGTAAAATAGTCAATTCAGTAAGGTCAAGGTAGAAAGGTTAAGACACCTTTGCTTGTCATAACATGTGTCATGGATATGCTAAAGCATATTGATACATGCCAAGAAAGATAGTTCATAGACTAAATAGTTGCTTAAATATGAGGTTTACTATAACATCCCAAATTTTGTAGAACTAGCACTATTGCATAATTAAATTTTTAGATACATTATAGATATATAAGTAGGCCAAAATGAAATGTATCTATTAGAGTTAGAGGATTCAATGTTCTTTGTAGAAGAAATTTTAAGAAGGCAAATAGCAATATTTTGTTATTTTGAAGAAAATTGGTTTGATTTCGGTGTCTTATAATGTAAGAACCAAATTGATAGGAATTAATACTGTGAGATGACATGAGTATCAATTAAAAATCCTAGAATATGTGGCTAGAAACTAACCACATCACCCATATTCATTGGCCAAATCATGGCCATCCATTTGGAGAATTAACAAAATTTAAAATGTCATTCATGTCCATCAATCACACTTTTTATCCATTCTTCCAACTTAGAACATAAGTCATCAAATTTTTCCATTCTTGCCCCCAAAATTTCACCCCCTTCATCTTGCTTTCCTCCTTCATTTTTCTTTTTCAACCTCTTTCTCTTCTTCATCATTTCTGTCTCCACCCAAAACCCTAAGTGATTTTGTCTCCTTTCACTCAATTTTCATTCTTTCTTTGTGATTCCTCAAGATATACTCGTAAATTCTATACCATTGGATCATATAGCTTTAGCCACTAAGGAGAAAAGAAAAAGTCATCACCTACTTGAAGCCATAATGAGGAGGAACCACCAAGAAAGCTCAAATTTAGAAGTTACAAGTTGGATTTGAGGTAAGATTTCTTAGATTAATGGATTTTTATAGATTATATGGATATTAGCTTTTCTTATGTTGTCCTTCCTTTGATGATATTTGATGCTAATATAACTTGTTTTGAGTGATTTAAAGTAGGAATCATTGGTTTAAATTGAAGATTTGATCAAAAGACCAAAAGAACACACAAACAGAACTACTATGAGATAAACCCTAAGGGAACCATTCATACAAAAAGTGATGGTTCTCATCTTATAGATCTCAAATTTGAGTGAAACCAATTTTAGATAAAACTAGACTTCAATAGTGTCACGACCCAACCCAGGCCGTGACTGGCACATAGGGGACGGGTCCCCTAGCAAGCCTTGATCACGCAATTTCTTAAAAATTTGGGCAGAATCTCCTCTGTATTTAAAACTATTCCTCAAATACAGAGCCTCTCTCTGCACAAAGGAACACAAACACACAATCCATTTGGGATTCAGGCATTCTCAGAATGCACCCCATAGCACGCAGTATAAAAGTAAAATAAAAATTACATTTATTCATCCAAAATACATAACTTTAATTCTTTAAAAAATCGAATCTTTTTAAACAACTTTCAGTCAAACACATAATTCCAATCCTTTAGGAAATCCAACAATTTTGATAAATATAAACAAAATACAATAACAACAACAACAACAATCAGGACAAGGCTGGACCCTGCCTGTAGTATTATGGAGCTACAACAATCTAAGGAATTCTCAAACTTAGACAATTACATAATTGCCCTTAAATAAAAAGGGCGCACCCACATTATTTCGAATTCATTAACACAGACCAAAGGATTAGATTCTACCTGAACACCTAAAATTGAAAAAGAAAAGGAAATAACAAGGTGAGTTTATGAAACTCAGTGAGAGATAGAATGTCCCTAATCCACATAAGATAATGTGCAAACTTATAGAGTTTAAGGTAATACAATAATATATAATAAAACCAAATTAGAATTCTTAATCAAACGTTATTCAAATCTTCTTTTCCAAAAATATAGAGTCCATCTATTCCAGGATAATCAGGCAAGAATTACACTTAGGTGGCTCTTCCTTCGTGTGAATCCCGTAAACAGGCATGCACCACTATTAGAGTGGCTGTGAATATCAAGCATGCACCACACTACATGTATGGCTGTGAATAACAGGCACGCACCACTCCCTTGAGTGGCTGTGAATATCATGATCCAAGGTGCACCAAGGCTAACGTCTACTGCCGTTAGCAGGCAGATCCTGGTCTAGACTTCCTAAGTCTTTCCTTTTCATTATACATAACATATATCATAAATAAAACATAAAATCGTATCCTTAGAGAAAATAAAATGTTATTTCATAAGACCTTTCGTTTCATCTATTACTCAATCATTCACAATTCAGATGCGGAGCAAATTCATACCAAGCTATAGACCATTAAGTATATCAAATCCTCTCAAAACAAGATTCATTTTCTAAAGTTTAATAGGAAACTAATATAACAACAATTACTATACTTTTTGAAAATCCAGTCATTGTCTCATATGGTAAATTTTGAATAAAGAGACTACCAAATCATTTGCACACACACACACACACACATACACACATATATTTATATGAACATATACAAAATTCGTTGAAAACTAAGATAGAGATAAACTATCTACTCATAGTTCACCATCCCAAAGGTGGAATTCGATCCTACGGAGCTCCGGGCTCATATAGCGGCTCACCTAGCACTATAATCACAATTATATAATTGTATATTAGCTTCTAACATGGAGGATTTATCCTAATCATACTCGATCTCTTAAAATCCCAAATTATCTAACCTAGGGTTCAAAAACAACTTCAATCCAAGTATAGGTTCGAATTTCTTGGAAAAGGAAGGAGGAAGGATGTTAGGATTTACCTTTGGTAGTAGATTTTCGAGTTCTTCCTCCTCCAAGCTCCAAGCTCATCCATGGTGGAGGTAGAGAGAGAGAGAGCACGAAAGAAAGAGAGAGTAAGACGGATTGATGATGATTTTTTGGTAGATTGAAGTGTTTAATCGGTGTTTATAAGTGGTTTAAGTGAAAGAAATTGATGGGGAAGGATTAGGATGGAGTTTGGGTGAGTTTAGAGAGAGAAAGAGAGGTTTTCGGGGGAGAGGAGAGAGCAAAATGTCGAAGAAATGAGAGAGAGAGCATCCCAAAACATTATATAGGTGTCCGGTAATCGATTACATCTCCTTGTATTCGATTACCTAGAATTCAAAAGTTGTAATCGATTACATGTGAAGAAAACTTAATCTTCGCATATTATCCACCACTGGTAATCGATTACAACCCCCTTGTAATCGATTACCACAGGGAAAAATGCAGTATCAGAAAAACTCAGAATAGACTAACAGATCAGAGACATAGGTATCATACACTTATTTACATTTCTTAACTTTATGTTAATAACTTTAAAACATAAATATAAATAAGGAAATATCCCTTATTTGGATTCAATAAAAATATCCAAAAATTCAAAATCCCTAAGATTCAGAATCCAACTTTTGGGTTTTAGTACAATTCTCCGAAAACTTGCATTCTTTTAAACTTGAGGATTGAAATCGAAGGGTTTACCCATTCCCTAAAATTCATTAAAAATCCCTCTTCAACTCATTGATGCCCAGGGAACCATTACCGGGACTTTTGATCTTAAGAAAATGTCTCAATCCTATAGTCCTCTAAGAAAGCATAGGGTTCAGACTCAATTTTTTAGAACCCAATATCGATAGATCGCTGTAACTCATACTAGGGTATTACAAATAGCTTTCCAACCATATAAATTATAGGTCCATTGGATTTAAAATGAGAGAGTTATAAGTTTTAGAAGCAAGGTATTGAAATCCACTCACTGTCCTGATCAGTATGTGTCATGAAGGGTATAACTTGCACTATACAACTTCAAATTGAGAGCAATCAATTTTTTAGGAAGCTAACACATAGATAATCCTATCATAAAATTTCGGGCTTAGATCTTAAGTACATTGCTCCTAGTAATTTCTCAAAGTTACCATCTGCTCTGTTCAAGTTGAAATAGGGCAGTTTATTCAAGGAGCTCATAACTTAAGCTCTACTTACCCAATAAGTACTAAACTTGTTGGGATTGAAAGATAATCTAATTACTACAATTTGGCATAAAATTCGGATGAAGATAATAAAAGATGGAATTTTAGTGATTTGCTAAACTTAGGTGCTTGAGTCTATCCTAAAATAGGGTAGCCTTAGGTAAAACTTTAATAACTTAATTTATACACCTCAATACATAATAGAACCAAAGAGGTTTAAAAATATACTATAAGACTACAACATATTAAATTTTTAGATCAAGATGAGTCAAAATAAAATTTTGGTGCAAATTATAAGAACATGATACAATTGAAGAATTTAAGATGAATTGTCAACTTTGAAGGCTAGAAACCCTATAAGTCATAAAGAGCCAGTGGTTGAACTTTTGATGAAATTCTTTGTTATACTGATATGATATTAATGTACTAATATTATGGTTTTTTTTTTACTGTAAAGGCAGCTAAAATTATGAGATTCTTCTACCTTGAAGACACGTGGCCAGATGAGATTCTTCTGAATAAGAGGCACGTGGTCAGATCCCTCCAAATAGAGGCAAGTCTAAGATCTTAACCTGAGGACGGCGATACGTAACGCTTAGGCATGCGAAAGACTGCACTTTGAGGACGACAATACGTAACGCCTAGGTGTGTTAAGTAAGAAAAGTTAAAGAAAGACAAGTGCGCTTGCATGATTACATGATATGTGCATTTGCATATGCATAAGTTATATTTTGTTTATTACTATCATGAAGCTACTCTCTTAATTATCAAGTGTGTGAATAAAATGAACCTATTCGGAAGGATGTTTTTGAACTTTATAAAAATGAAGTTTATAGTTTATATAGCATAATCACTTTTTCATAATAAATTGAAGCAGCTAGAGATAATGATGATGATATTGTATGTGGTAATCTAGGAAATCCTATTGAGAATTTATAATTTTCACCCCTATATATGTTCCCGTGTTATCTCTAGATAACTCAAGAGATAGTGAAGATGGTCATTGTAACATCCCCACTTTCGTAAGCAGAACGTAATGGGAATTTTGAATTATTTCTCTTAGGCAGTGTGAGAATTTCTCAGGCAGCGCTATGCCATGACGATTCTCACACTTGGAATTATAGTAGTGTAACACTGCCGTTGAAAATATGGCACTGCCCTATGTTAAAAATTAGGAAATGACAACAGTGCCCTTGTAAACCTTTATCAATTACAATGACACCCAAAATTTTTAGAAATTATATTTTGACCCCAAAGAATTATTTCCACAACAACCCTTGGACTTTTTATAAAATGACCTTTGTGTCCACCCCATAACTTTTCATAAAATGACCCTTATGTCCCCACATCTATAGGATTAGCAGAATAGAGTTTTAAACGGAGCAGAATCGCGTGGTGAAAGCGTAGAAGTTTAAATCTCTGCCAATTGGGCCATGGAGGCAGTCGGGTGTGAAATGACGTGGGGTGCCCCTGGACTTGCTCAAAATTATGAAAATGTCATTAGTTACAGAAAATTGAAAATAGAAAGGCTCTGGATTTACGAAATTGTCTAATTTACTCCGTTAATTCACTTATTCGGTTTCAATAGTTATGTAAGGGCAATTAGAGGTTAAGTGAATATTAATCAAGAGTTAACTAGGTATTAGTTAGGGAGATTAGGCTTAAGATAAATTAAAAATGAACATGTAGACATCTTACAAAACTATTAAGTAACGTTTGACCGGTTTGGAGAAAATCGGCGAAAATTCGGTATTTTAAACCACCAGAACCGAACCAGTAGGATTTTCTACTGGAATCCCTCACTTAAGTGGCTGAAATTCAGCCTCTCCTACCACATATGAGTGGCGCCAAGTGTTGCTCAAGATAGTGGAAAAACTTGGCTTTACCTTCATCAGATTTTTATCGTTTTCGTCTAGTTATTCGGTTTTATCAACTACTTAAGATTAATTAGCATTCGATTAAATTTTTACTTAGAGTCAATTAAGTATCATTTAGAGAAATTAGATATGAGAGAATTAGATTGAAAGCACAGGAAACTTCATAGAATTTTTCCAAAACCGATTTACCGATTTAAAGGAAATCGGTAAGATTTCAATATTTC
This sequence comes from Pterocarpus macrocarpus, assembly GCA_031439585.1. NCBI lineage: Eukaryota > Viridiplantae > Streptophyta > Magnoliopsida > Fabales > Fabaceae > Pterocarpus > Pterocarpus macrocarpus. The sequence continues at coordinate 41,867,076 of CM062516.1, read as the reverse complement.
AAACTGGTTTAAGCAGAGCAATAGAATTTTTCTATGAGTGCCCTAGAATCAACAACCAAGATTTAGCCAAATAGCTCCCTCAAGTGATGCCTTGGCAGCCCTTGATGATGGGGAGCTCAACCAAAATGGAAAGCCTTGAGGGATCCACCAATCACATGCCTTTACTTCCAAATATCTCTAACTTTTCCTTCCTTCCCTTATCATTTTCGTCCTCCCTCTCCAGCTGCTGAAGGTCATCTCCTTCTCTTCTCTTTACTCTCATTTCCACTCCATTCTCATCCATTTTCAAGTCTCATCACAAGTTGCTTTCATCAAAGACACAAAATCAGCCTAAATTACACAAGACAAGGTAGGAAATCCTACTTCTCCTCTTGTTTCTCTGATTTGGGGCTGCCTGTGGGGCATGTATACTCTAAGATGTTGGTGTTTTATAGAGTGATGATGATGTTGTATGACTGGGCATGTATGATGTGATTAAAATCGGATTTGAGCGCAAGTAGCTTGAAGGGGGAAGACAAATCTAGAGTCTGTTAGGATTTTCCCTCAGCGGTCCGTATGGCGGAGTGTATGGCTCCGCCTACCACTGTTTAAATTGGATGAAACCATTTTTAAATGAAACTAGACATCTAGGGCTTTTCATACATATATCACAATAGGCCATTGGATTAGTATAGAATTAGTTATGAAATTTTGAAATTAGACCTAAAAATCTGGGTTCTCACCCGGGCAGCATGGGTTGAGAAGGGTGTATCCTACCCTATACAACCTCAAATTGAGTGCAACCAAAGTTGTTTGAAAGCTAACACATGAGAGAAGATCCCATAAAAATTTTAGAATTTAATTCATTTCCATTTGTTCCCAGCACATCAATGAAGTTGGCTTAAGTTTAAATTAGCCTAGAATAGGATAGACCAGTAGGGTAATGTTTCGAGACTCATAACTCAAAATCTACTTAGGCAAATGACATGAAACTTAACTCATTTTAAAGCTTGTTGTGTTCGCTTTAGTTTGATATAAAATTCGCATAATTTTACCTAGTTTTCAATTTTTAGTGGATTTTCTTCTATAGGAACCCAATTTTGGCTAAGAACATGACATGCTAAGATAAAATGTTTATATCTTGAATTATACAACTCAAAATGAGATGGGACTAAAAAGGTTAGAAACTAGACACATAATAATATGACATATCCAAAAATTAGACTCAAATAAGTTGAATTACAATAAAGGTGGAGTATACCAAAATCGAGCAGAATAGGAAGGAGTAAACTGAAAACCTTATAGATGCTTGAATTGAACTTGATGAATGATTCTATGAATATCTATATAATGGCTGATCCATATTGAATTACAAGTTTGAAAGATTGTACTGGTGGTCTGGCACTATTCATGGGGAAGCGGACTCGATCCGTTATACTGCCGAAATTCCGGCAAGGATTTATGAGAACTTATGCTATGAATGATTATGCTTTGAATGTATTTATGTTTACATGTCATATTCATGAACATCATGCATGCAAGTATATGCTTAGAACATGATATGATATATAAAGTATGAGACATACTCATGAATGCACCAAGCGTCTGTATGCATAACAAAATATGAAAAGGAAAAAGATAATAAGAACTTGCAAGAAAGACGTACCAAGCTACCACGTGAGGCATGGTATAGATCCAACTAGCGTGGGCCAGAGCGGTACTGTCTAAGACTTGGGCCAGCCCTCGACCAGATTTAAGGGGAATAGACCGGTGTGAGGGTCGAGGAAAGTAAACCCGTCACTCATGTATAGGTACGAGCTCGGACCTGAAAAGCAGGCTATCACCCAGGGGTAAGAGAGGCCATTCACCTCCGGGGGACCAAGTACAGAAGAGCAAGGTTAAATTGCAAGTTAAAGAGAGAAATGAATTAAGTCAAGTGCACTTGCATACAATCAAATACAAGCATCTATATGTGCATTTCTAATCATCTCATTATGTCATGATGCTATTATGACTCTTACTGAAGCATATTGTACTGTCTGTATCTCTATGTCAGTCATATGAAATGGCAAGTGGTTGTTAAAATATGACCCGCTTCGAGAATGGTGTTTTCAACTTAAAATTGAACCACTGTGTGTTTATATGTGCTCATATTTTCATAAGAAACCGAAGCGGCTGGAATGTTTATGATGGCATTATAAGACTGTTTTGAGTTACCTACTGAGAACCTTAGGTTCTCACTGCCTGCTTGTATGTTTTTCTTTTCCGTAAACATTCCAGCACCCAAGTTGGAAACCAAGTACGAGGCAGAGTACAGGGCCATTCATGGAGCAAGTATCGGGCGTAAGCCAGATCAAGAGATCATTGAAGCTAGTAACGACTAGTCAGAAGTAGACGCTGTGTATTATATCAGTCACAATTTCTTTTAAAGTGTAATTATTTTATATTTTTCCATGTATCAGAGACTATTAGTCGGTAATAAAGTAAGCAGTTAAAGGGTCATGTATTATATTTTCCATGTTTTAAAGTTTTCTTAGCACAGTGACAACCTCTTAATATAACTCCATGACTCGAGCATGGCTTATATAATAGAGGGTGTTATAGTCATCTTGTACAAAGTTCATTGAGATTAGAGGACAATCGAAGGTCGCTATCAGATAAGGTCCGTATATGCACTAGTAACAATTGCTAAGTATAATACTATGACTTAAGCATAATACTGTACTTGGGAGGGTGTTACATTTACACACAAGGACTTGCATGTACAAGGAAATATAAAATGCAATGACAAAAAATCAACAACTTATGGCACTGTAGTAGTAAACTGACTCCTACATAATGCACAAAAACAAAATATATCATACACTGCATTGACTTGAAAATTTTGCCAAACTTGTTGTATTTACATTGTCAAAAATTTCAACTCATGTACCTAAAAATAAAATTACAACTAAATTATTAGTGTTTCTATCATATCAGATTTGTGTTCCACCAAACTGATTAACTTAATCCAATTTGCTTCTTGAGGATTTAGTTTTTGCTACAAGTACAAGAGCCTTATGGCTAAATAGATTCCAAAAGTCTAAGTAACAATAAAAAAACTTGGCTTCTTCTATTCTACAAGAACCATCCTCTTTTGCATTGCTTCAATGTTTTGGCTAGACTATTCATCCATTTCCAAATTAGTAGCCTCGAGATAGGAAAAAGCAATAGTTAAGGTAGACTAGACCAAAATCTAAATACCAAAATTACAAAGAAAGAATATGGTTACATAAATTTTATTTAATAATAACAATGCGAAACGAATAGGTTAAGTGGGATTAATTTTTTTTTCAATTACTATTTCCTTCTAAAATCAAATATTGCCAATAGTGATAATCAAGGTTATTCTTCCTTTGAGAATTAGTAGATATAAATGCCTAAACAAGAAAAAAAAAAAAGTATAAATGCCATAGATGAACTAACTAACCTAGCAATGGGAGAAAGGTGAGATGGAGTAGAATCAACACTTCTCAATAGAAACAGGCTAACATGAAATAGATTCTTTATAGATGAATCTACTTGTCGCTTTTGTAGGTATTAGATAGGACAAACTACTACTAGTTTCCAGACTGGTGCAGGTGCGGGTGTAGGTGGGAAAAGAGCAACATCTTCCTCTGTGTCGAGATGTAGATTCGTTGGTGAATGGGAGAGATAAGGAAAATATGGGGTTGGTTTTAGGAGTTAGGTTCAAGAGTTTGGTAAAAGAAGATTGAATGTGTGGTGGTAGCAAGATAAGATATGAATGTCGCAGTGGGATATGTGAATAGGAATAAAGTTAAAATTCAAATCACTCACCTCCGCTAATCCACCCTACACCCACCATATAGTAATCTACCATAAGTCAATCTTTTGTCGTTTTATGTCTTTCTTACAGTGTAGACCGCATGAGTTGAGAAAAGAGATGTTCATATATCATTTATCTATCAACTATGTCGCATGAGAATGGTATGAGTACTAGATATGATATGATATGTAAATATAATAATTTTATTAAAAAATATTAATTTTAATGCAGTGTTAATATAGAAGAGTTTTATATTGTCATCTAATCATATGCTTCAATTTGTAAAACTTTTAAGGAAATGGATAGTTGAGTCAAACACTTTTGATAATATTATAATATACAATTGAATGCCTTACACTTTTTTTTTTTACACTAACAATGTATTAAAATTAAATTAAAACAATATGGATATGGTAATATGTATCATGATATGTAATAAGGAATACAGTTAAAGGGTCATATGTTATATTTTTCTCATTTCAAGTAGCTCATAGCTCAGTAGCAACCTCTCCATATGATTCCACGACTCGATCATGACTTATATGATGAGGGTGTTATAATCCCTCCGCACGTCATTCATTTGGATTCTAAGGCATCATCCATTGTGGGGAGCAGAGTTGAGGGATGTGGTGGTGGAGGTGGGGTGAATGGTTTCATTTCCTCTTAGACTCAAGGAGTAGATTTAGCACGTAGCTAGGGTATAGAGTGTTTTTCTATTTCGCATGCTCACACTTATGATGTACACATGGCTCTTTTTTGGAGCTATATATTTTGTAGCCACTTCCATTAGCATGCGATGTTCATATGTGGATGCTTTTATATATTTGATGTGTCTGGATAATTGTAGTTGTTTTATTGACAAGGCATAGGAACTTATTATAATACATATAGATTTAGTTGGTTATTTTGGATACCAGCCTATATATATATATATGTATGTATGTATGTATGTATGTATGTATGTATGTATGTATGTGATATTTATGCATGAGCTATGTTATCTTATTTATATTCTTGGCTTTATTTCTTTGTTGTGCTATGCATTTATATATGATGCAATGCTCTGTATTCAATACTAATGCACTTTAAGGCTCACATTTTTCAAAAGTTTACTTTGAGTAATTAAAGAAAAAAATTACCCACTATTTTCACTTATTTTATTTTCACAAAAGCTTTATGTTTTCGCAAAACAAAATATAATAACTAATAAAATGCCATAATATAACTTGAACGTAATATGAAATTTTTATGATGTTACATTTCCCTTTGTGGACTAGTCGATGATGTAGCTGGTACCGTGGAAAGAACCATCACGGGGGGCATGAAGGTGAAGCTCAGATGGAGGGCGGCAATGAAGGTGGGAGGGTGGAGGGGAAGGATTTTGGGGTTTGGGGATCCAACTACAAGAGTGAGCCATTAATTACTATTTATATCGGTGTTCATAATAATCTTAGCTACAGATTTTTATAGTATAAAAATTGAATGGCTTAGATTAAGTGATGTATAGTGCACCCTTCTTAACAAAGTGCACCACAGAACCCGGCTTGCATCATAGTTATCAAGAATCAAGCATGACTCATGATACCTGCGAGCTCTCTTGTAGTAAAGACGGTAGCGAACAATGCAGATTTGGTGAAAAACTATGACGTCTGAATTGCATAAAAAAGATGATCGAAAGCCCACCTTTATTTGTTGGGCTGGCCTTCACATATCTCTAAACTTTTGAAACCCATTCAGTATTTTAGCCTGTTTTCATAAATCAGACGATACGTAGCTTCTTGTGTCAATTTGGTTTTGTTTAAGTCAACATGGGGTTTCATATGGTGAGGGTTTTAAACCCTTTTTTCCGTAAATTTTTGGGTCAAGACGATCAGGCTTGGATGGTAGTTGAAAATCTATGTGGACCCAACTTGACAAATGCCTCCACAAGAAATATGACCCATCTAAATAATGAAGAAGCGTAGACCAAAGAGAAAAATATAAAGAAGAAGCGTAGACCAAACATGAAAAAGGAAAGAAAAATGACCCATCTAAGAAATATAGCAATTGAAGTGTTGATTTAGTCTCTATTCATATCTCACTAACTACATTCGGATTTAATACCATGCAGACCCTGATTAGTGATATATAAACCCTCCTCCCTCTCCATGAAAATGTGTACACTGACCAAGAACAAAAAAAGAAATATAAGAATAGCATGAACAAAATATATATATATACCCAAAAAAAAAAAAAAGTAGCAAGCCCTTTGATATAAAATAGAATTGTTATTTCTACATTAAGACATACTCATCGATATTTGTCGATCGTAATTTAAATAAGGGCCAATTTTAGTTATCTAAGTGTTTAAATATTAACATGATGATACTAATGGAGTTAGCTCATTTAATCCATCTTCTGCTTATATATCACCATGACTTGGGTTTAATTCTTAGATTTTTTCCATTGGAGGGTGATTTGTAAGTACTTCTGAAAGTGTTGGATAAGTCCGAAAGCATATCCTAATCTTGAGTTGAAGCAAGTTTTCCACTCAACCTAAACTTAAATATGTTTGGTTTATGTTTTCATTTTGTTTTTTTCAATTTCCCATGTTTCTTATCTTTCAGAATTTTGTTATATATGTATATATATAAGTTGTGAGATTCAGAGTTGGCAGATCGAGCATAGGGCCTGTGTGTCTACCGGGGCACTAATAGCACAAAAGCTGTGTTGTGTGCACTCCATCAAAGCTCCCAACATGTAAAAGTTCAGAGTTCTTCCAGAAATGTGCCAAAACTACATGGTGCAAGTGTATATAATGCCTCCTCAAAAATGAGGCTACAATTAAAGCCTCCTTCGACTACTAGAAGAGATTCCTCATTTCACATTCTCTTGCTGCTCAAACCTATTGCGTGTATAACTTATCTTACCTAGTCCCCTCACTTCTTCTGGAACTGGGAATCTAGGCTCATTCCTCATTTGGCCATTTGGGTCGCACACCATATACTCAAGTGGTCCTTCTCTCTAATCCATTTGTAGTGAAAACTTTCCACTGGTTCCCTGTTTAATTTTACCATTTTGTTAATTTGGATACACTGTATATATGAAGTGCAGCACAAGGAATACTGCAAAACCTGTTTAATTAACCTTACAAACTTAGAAGAAAATGATTAATAAGAAAGAGCCTTTGCTTAATTTTATTATTAAGTAGGTCCAAATAATAATAAAAAAAATTATTAAGTACGAGTTATAGTTTGACCAATTAAGTAATGATATGCTTAAATTTCTTCAAGGAATCTATAATTAAGAAATTGTCATTCCGAACTAAAAGGCTCATCTACAAATAATAATAATAACAATAATAATAATAATAATAGAAAAATATTTAATAGCTTGGTACTGTATTAGAATCTACTTTGAAGGCACCCATGTGAAATTCCAATAATTAACTACTCTACTATGTAGATAAAGCATGTAAATGGGTACTTTGCAAATCTAAGAAGATATACTAAGATTGTAAAAAAAGCAAAAATGGCATGGACAGAACTACCATTCAATCTTGAAAGCTATCAGTGTGAACAAGAAGATGGTGACATTATGCGCACAACGGTAAGCAGACATGTTGAGGATATAAAAATTATGGGTTGGCTTAGATGTACGAAATTGTATTATAAAGTAACTATCTAGATAAATGATAAATGGTACAACGTTTGTGTTAGGAATTGTTTCATAAATGATATTTGCCATTTGATCATGACTTCTAAGTCCCCCATGACTGCCAAACGTGATTGGCTGCTACAAATTCAATCCTAAATTTTCCTACTAAAGTCTTTCGTACTTGTCACCATCGCTCATTCATTTGATATTGAGTTATCTCATGTCTGGCACAAGTTCTACCGAAACTTGTTCTTTTTTAGTTTGATTAGACCCCTGTAATCAAAATCCGTTAAGCAACCGAGCTAGTTCTGAAACCAGATTGATTGAGATTTGAGAAGACTCAACTCCTGGAGCATATGCTTATCAGAATCTCAAATAGTTAATGCACAGGCATAACCTCTCTCTCCACAAATCACAAGTAATGATGTAAATGTAGCAATAAAGTTGACTATCATTTCCCACTACAAAGCAAAAGTGAAAATGTAATTATTCAAGGATGGGGCACAACGGAACATTTCAACCGGACAAAGCTTTTGATGATTGATGGGCTTAGATGCCCTTTAAAAATCTTATAATTTCGCCTTGCTATTGAAGTAAATAAATTTCTCTGTTTGTTGGATCTCCCTCTCTCAATTTTACTCAAAACACATTTCCTAGGTGCTTACATGTTCAGCAGCACATAATAGAATAACTAATCCAGTGATTAACGAGGAATCAATTGTAGTTTTAACTTAAACAATGATTATTAATTGGATGTTAATCTTCTACACTTGAAAAGCAATGTAATGATAGAGACACTCATGTTTTTTCGTCATCATCGCTTATTGCTTTGACAAGACAAAAAGATGATTAAGTTGCTGTTAACTAAAACTTATGCATGTGCTTGTGTTTCCAACTAGCCTTAATGGGCCAATTTAGCAGGATAACTAGTTGTCTTCTCAGATTGGAACTTTTGTGAACCTTACTAAGTTCAGTTATCCAACAAATGAAGGTGGGAGCTGGCCGGCCACAAATTCTGCTCCATCAAAGTTGTACTATTGATATTTCTACTCACTGGAGCTTCCAAATTACTTAACTAAGGAAGATATTCTATTCTTATTCTAAAGGAACAAGCGTATAAACTGTCGAAACCCCAAATTTATTCATAAAATTGTGAACCAATGTCTGGTCTGATTGCAGTGTCAATTAAATGTTTATGGTATAAAATCTCCTACTTCCTGGGGTTTTACTGAAGACTCAATTTAGGGCCTTTGCCAAGGAAGAGGCTACGGTCCTCCTAATCAATTTGGGAGGATGTGATCCTCACAGTTTGTTTTTCTTTTGCTCCCCTCCCCCTCTCTCCTCTTTCCTCTCTTCTTCAAAAGTTGATACGAACAATTAAATGAGATTAATGAACAATTTTTGAGAATTTTTAATTATGTAATAATGGAGATTAAAATTTTTTCTCGCTCCAGTATCTTTTTCTCTCAACCATGGAGAAAGATAATAATTTGAACCCTCTAATTGAGTATATAATGGAAATAAGCAGCGTTTGGTATGCCTATTAGTATAAGGCCTGATAGGATAAGGGTTGATAATATAAGACCTGATTGTATAAGACCTGATAAAAATTTAATATTATGTAATGTTTGATATGTCACTGTATAAGATATTGTATTATATAAAATATAATCAAAAGAAGATATTATAATAAATATAATTTTTAAATAGTTATTATAATTATTTAAGCTATTTTTTATTATATATAAAAGTAATTTTATATTAAAAATTATTTATTTATTTATTTTTAATTTTTTTTATAAATATAAAAAATATAAGAGAGAGAGAGAAAGAGTGTGAGTGAAATAGATATGAAGTTTTTATACATCAAAATATAAATAGACTTAGTATCATATTTTTATATTTGATTGTGGTTTTTATTCTATACAATTAAATTTATATTAAATATTATTATTTATATATTTTAATAATAAATTTTTATTTCTATATTTTTATTTCAGTTTGAATAGTTATTTTATAATTATTTTTAAAAAATATTTATTTATTATTAAATAATATTATTTTTTATTTATATATTTTTTTATCATTTATTTAATAATTAATTTTCTTTTAATAAAATATATTAAAAAATTAAAAAAATGAAAGAACCCTTATACATTAAAAGCTAATCAAGCCTAATATGGCCTCCCTAGGCCGTATTAAGTTATCCATCATTATAATATATAAGGGAGGTTTGATAGATAAACTTATATAATATGTTGACTGCACCAAATAACGGATAAGATCATAACGTATTGTATTACCTTATCCTATCATGCCTAATACAGCATGACAAACACCCCCTAAATATTTTTATAACCAAGCTAGTATTTGAATACGATTTCAAATGCCACCAAAAATCTCCATTCTACAATTGAAATCTCCCAAGTTTTATATATGAATCCCCATTAAAATAATGATATAATAGAAAAATTAGATAGAAAATAATTCATTATTATTGTACAAAGAACATATTTTTTTTCCCTTATATAACTATAAATCCCTTAAAAGTTCTTTATAAATCTACATTATTTGGATTTCATATGATATGAGGTAAAATCTTTTTGAAACTTGTTGGAAGTATACTATCCTCCAAAATGTTTGGGAGGACCGTAGACAAACCCGTTTCCCAAATAATAGATTTGGTGGGAACTATGACACAAACCAAGATTTTGTAAACTGAACTGAACTTGGTGGTAGTTGCAACTCGTATCTATTTCTACAGTAGCATGCTGCTTATTTTAATCATATAGTTGGAAATAGATAAATATTGCAATTGCCCTAGGAAAGGTTATCTCCTGAAATAATGAGATAGCAATTGCTCTTTCTGGCCAATTAGTTGTCTTTTGTACAATTAGATTAAGAAAAGACGGTTTTAAGGATAATGTAGGGGCATCTCATTTTTCAAGGGCATGTGGATTATGTCTCCCTCTCGTTCCAATGACCATTATGATCTTCAAAATCTTTCGCTCCATGAATTTCACTTCACAAATTTCCCATCAACATTTTGTAGTTATACGTCTTTAAGCTTTTCAAATCATCCCTTCGCTTTACTTGGATGCCATCGTTTACATTTGTTAAAGTGATGACAATTGTTATTACTAGTAACTAATTGATATCAAAGCTTCCAACGTGATAAGATAGGTTTTGCGGAATATATGCCTCAAATTGGCAGCAGTACCAGGAAAGTTTCCACAAAGAAGATAATTTGTAAAACCAAATTATACTTCAGCTTTACGTAGTCAATAAAGAACGAGAAAGACCAACTAGACATTTTAGCTCTGAAATTCTTATAATCATGTCATGTCATTGAAGCAATTGCATACCTATTTATGTGTCATGTTTGTTACAAATTGTAGTGGCTGAAATTTCAGTTCTTTAATTGCAAAAAAACGGTGAACTCGAGACTTATTCTTTTGATTTTTTGGCCTTTATTTTTTTAATTAACTTTCGAATATGGAAAAATTAAAACTGGTATTTGGAACAAAGTTGGACCCAGACGAAGTGGCTATCAATATGTCAATGCAGAGGCCTTTATGAATAATTTCTAGGACCGTGTCGTTTAAGGAAGAGCTCCTAGCAAGTACAAGATTATTGCTGGTCTATTTCAACAATAGTAATCATGATTTTCTGGACAAACTCAAAGCAAATTGAAAATAATTTTTTGCTTAATGAAAATAAAAGAAAGAAAAAAAGGAAGGGGAGGGGTGTTAATCCTTCTTTAATCTTCATTTGTGCACCATGCATTGGACCTAAATAAGAAAGCCTAATTTTAGGGTATGGCCTACCGATACTAATATCATATATTCTCATTGACAATAATGCCACACAATTCTTTTCTTATGCAGTTTTCCTTGGATGCAGAAAAACCGGGGGACCAAGGGCTCCATTTACAAAAAAAATTTCCATCCCTAATCAAAATATCCAATGGAATCCCAGCTCAGCAACTTGTGAGACAAATACACAGCAAAGTGAGCAATTGATTTTGGATTAGATTTGTCCCAAGCATTGTCTGCCTCTGATTATGAGAATGGTTCAACAGAACTTGAGATATACTTATTGGCTCTTACCTTATGTGATTCTGGCTCATTTTGAGCAAGGAAAAAAAAAAAAAACATGAACTAGGTACCATGAACCAATCCTTCCACACATTCGTGAATCTTGAGCAATTTCATTAACAGGGATTAAATTGTTACCTCAAGGGGTGTTTGGTAACTTGAAAAAATAAATTAATATAGTATAAAGTAAAACCAGTTATATTAATCTATATAAAAATGAACTAGTCTTTTGTTAAATATTATTTGGTTTAATAACTTAAAAATTAGTTTTAATTTATGTATTCTTCCTTCTTCTATTTCTTATGTATCTCTCTCTTCTTGGTTACGTCATTAAAAAATCAATATGGCAAATGGTGGCAAATGGTGGTGGGGGAGACAAACGACAGCAGACAGTGGCGAATCAGCGTGGAGAGTAGCGAGCGGCGGTGGTGAACGATGGCAGACAATGGTAACTAGTGGCAGCCAATGATGGCAGTGGATAGTAGCAAATGGTTGCTAGCAACAGTGGCGAGCAGCAACCACGAACGATGGTGGACAATGGCACGTAGCAGGCAGTGGCGGTTGGCAGTAGACAACGGCAACAGATGGTGGTGGACAGCGGTGAGGGTCGATTGGCAAGGTCAATAGAAAAAGAAAAAATTTATGCGAAATAAGAAAAAATAAAATAGGAGAAAAAAAATTTAGGATAAAGTAAAACCAATTTAAAATGGGTTTTTCTCAAAACTGGTTTTATGTCCAAATTAATTCGAATAAAAACTAGTTTTATAATATTTAAGTAATTATCAAATAATATTTATTAAAAATCAAGTCTCATTGTATCTAGTTATTCAATTTTTTAAGTTTGTCAAACACTCCCTGAGCCTCAATCCTTGCTTGGAAAATTTGCCCTTTTTTTCATTAAACAAAATAATATTATAGATAAGTTAATCCAATGAGTGAATACTTATTTTGATCTCTGAATTTATATACATATTTCACTTTAATCTCTAAAATTAAAAAATTAATAATTTAGTTCCTAAAATTATAAAATGTGATTTAAGTTAGTCTATAGGGTGATATTCATAGAGACTAAACTTGAATTATCAAAATAATTAATTTAAATTACATTTTACAATTTCAAGGACTAAATCACTAGCATACATATAACTTTAAAGACCAAAATAAACATTCACTCTAATCCAATAATATTCTGTTTTTTTTTTTTTTTTTTTTTTTTTGGGTCTTGATCCAATGCTATTCGTGATTATAACAATTGCATGGCGGTAGCTTGGATCCCAAGGGATAGGCAGAGACCTACCTGAGAATTATCTCTTAGGATTTCATCTCTATTGCGGGTATTCAAGTACTTTCTGGACATTGATATCTTATTTGAATCCTTTGCCAGTTAACTCCCATTTTTAGCAAATATTTGTATGCACTAAACTTTGATTGTAAGAAAGCAAGTTTATTTATTTATTTTTCCTGGCTAAAATATTGCTGTTTCACATGTTCCAATCATTTGCAGTCAGAGGCTGATTCCAATAAACAGGGACATCAACCTGTTATTTCAAGGAAGCAAAGAAAAAAAGAGGAAGAAGAAGAAGAAGAAGAAGACTAGAAAACATTGGTTTCCAATTGCGTAGCTGACCAACTTCATTTTGGTCACTTATTAAATGACCCAGTTGATTATATTGTCGTAGATATACAAAGGACAACGATGCCGACACAAATTATTAACGTATAGAGGCAGCAATTTTAATCTAAAAATATAAACATTTTACAGCCTTAGGGGTTTGACTTCGCTGAACAGCTCATATGGGAAAATATAAGATAAGGCTACAAGCGCATGATGAGGTATGGAGATTACATAGCATCTCCCCATAGAGGTCTTATTTATCATTCAATTGTCCAAATTGGATGGCTGAATTAGGACATAGCTTAGGCCATGGAAGCTTCACAATGTCAGAACCAAGAGACAGGCTATCACAGAAGGATATCAATATTAATATCACTAATATAATTTATTATTATTATTATTATTGAGTGATAAAGATACTTTATTGGAGTTCAGAACATGTTCATGGAAAAATTATGCACTTGAAGACAAATTACTAGTTTGGACGCTTATGTTCCATGAGTAAATTGAAGAGAATATTGTTCAATTTGTGCCATCTAAGAAGGACAATGGCAAAGTTTAATTAATTACGTGCACAAATGTCCTTTGATTACTCCTACTCCATGATATCTGTTCGCGTTTTTCGTTTCTTTAAAAAATGTAGCATTGTTTTAATCTAATGTTAATTCACATTACTTTATACGCTTGTTAAGACCATTATTGTTGTCTTTCCAAGTTTTCCTGTTTCGAAATGACTTGGCGCTCAATTATGCATAGGAATTTATTATTACTTGATGACCTAACCTTCTTTGAGCATGCATGGTGAAAAGTTCCTGATATAACTAACAGGTGACGGTGTTTTCTTTTTCTATTGGTTTTTTTATTACATATTCAGGAATCCTCCATTGATAACACTAGTCTCTTAGTTAAAAGTGAGGTAATTTAAGTTAATGAAAGTTAGAAAGCTCATGGCATGCATACAATGGCCTTTTTTGACCTGTGATATTCTCTACTCTGCTTTTGAGATTTGCTCCTAGTAGAAGGGGAAAAGGTAAAATTAGACCAAAACCATGAACCTTTTCTTTCCAGACAGTCTTTTTTTTTTTTTTTTGATGAATTACACAGATTTCCACTGAAGTTTAATATAATTATATTCCGCATCCCTTTATCTATAAATAATACACTAAGAAAAGTAATTAGAGGAGTGTTGAATATAATTACAATAAACCTCATCATCCTTTTTTTAATCTTTTTCTGATAATCATTTTGTTATTTTTTTTTTTCAATTGTATGTCTATGCAATAGCTACCACCTAGATGAATAAATCTCACTTCGATTTTGGTCTCCCATTATGTTGTGTTTTTGAAGTGACAGTGACGCAACCTCAATGTTTCAACAGCATTTTCGCTAGGTAAGATTTTGTGTATCATCTTGAGTACGTATTTATTTTTTCATTTAGGCAAAGCTAGAAGAAAATATTTTTGAGCAAACTATACATACAAGATCAATTGCATGTTGCAGTAAAAGTTATGTCCATCTGAGCGTGCCTGCGCATTGTAATAATTGATCACTCTAAATTGTCGGTTATCATAAATATTAATTTCAGAAATGCAGGCTTCAGTAAACAAGGGACAATTGCATTATTGTGATTGTCGCATCTGTATATATAAGTATAAAGTTGTTTATTTCTATAATTAACTATGGTTTTAGTACCCTACCTAAAGAATACAACGGTTTTAGTATCTTTCCACACAAACGCAGAAGTCGTATGAAGTCAGAAAATTGACATTGATGAAATCCACATTTAATTGAAAAGATATGTAATTTTCAAATTGCAAATAAGATTAATCATTCCGATAGTTGGTTGAATTTCCAGCAGTTTCTAAGGGAAGAAATATGACCTTAACCAGCTCAGATGGCAAAAGCAATTTTTTGCATTTGTTCCCAAATGATGAAACTTTTCCAAACGATCATGATTTTGAAAAATGATCCCAAAAAGCCAAAAAGAAGAGAAGGGCAGTTTTCTTACCAAAGAGTATCTGACAGAAAAGTTAGTTAAGAAAAGGAAAGGGGGCATAGAGTTTTCAAAATTTCGCGTAATATCACCAAAGGGAACAGAAGAACCTAGAGAAGGTTCTGTTATCTTCAATTTAATGCAGCATACTATGTTTTGTTCACCTTGCCACTCTCAATGGTTTACTTGTCCACGAGAATTTTGCCCTTATCAAATCTTGTGGTTAATTTATAAATTATTTTACTATTCTTGAAGTAGGTTTAGCCTAGCGAAGCCACTCCTTTAAATTCCATACAAAGTTCTTATTTCCATGGCTCTCTTTCTCCCTCTTCGTGCTATATCATATGGGAATGGGAACATTTCGTCACAATTGATAAGTTTCACACACACGAGATAATTAGAACTCTTAGGCATAAGCAGCATGGTACATAACCACACCAAGGTGGTGAAAAGTGAGAAACTTCCTACCTAGCATTAGAGGTGTACAAATTGGGCCAGGTTAGACTAGATCCAAACCCAACTCGATTGTGTGATTAGGTCAAGTTTTTGAACTCGAACTCGATCCCGACTCAATAATAACCCGATTAATGATTAGATCAATTCAATATTTACACAATATATAAAGATTTAGATTTTTTATATAGTAAAGTCATAAAATTCTAGAAATAAAAAATAAAATTCAAAAAATATTTTATAATACATATTTTAAAATAAATTATATTAAAGTAAAAATAACATCATATTCTATAAAATATATTAATTGAAATATAAAAATATTATAATTTATCATTATTTTTTTTTAAATAATTTTGTAAAAAATTATTTAACTTTAAATTGGGTTGGATCAATCCAAAACATAATCCGAACCCAACTCTACAAACTTCAGGCCAGTCTAGGTTATGAACACCCATACCTAGCATTGTAGCAATTAGTTACCAAAAATTGGCATATATCTAGCTATCATATAGAACTGATTCACTGTCGTATGAGGATGAGAACTTTTTGCAATCAAAATTTGTGATTCTGAAGACAATGCCCCAAACCTGTTAATGGGACATGCAGATATACAAGTCAAACCATATGACCATCTGTGGTCCTTTCCTTATGCATCCAACGGATGCAAGTTGCAAACAGTGCATCAGGACGGTCCAAACATGATGGCCCTCCCGGAAGGACCCACTTGATTATGTGAATTGTCCCAAGAAGAAGGGATAGAGGAGCCACCAAACATTTAATTAGTTTAATTAATTTAATATTAATTTTTTTTTTTAAAGAAAATTTTGGATTAAAATTTTAAGAATATAAAAAGTTAGCATTGAATTGATCTACTTCAAACCAAATTAGTTGATAGCGAATTTCTAGATACTAATAAGAAGCCAAGGTCAGAAAAGTCAGATGCATATACATTATATATAAAAAAAAATGGCACTGTCCAACCACCACTACATACAACTTTCTCTTCTTTATGTCACCTATTTATTTGATTCCCTATCATGCTGCCATTTTATTTTCTCAACTTCCTAGCCTGAACGATAACATGTTAAACTAAAGGCCTCTTTTAACACTACCCTTCACCCCCACCGAACCTCGCCTCTCCCGTTTCCTCGAATTCATATCAATTATCTAACAGCTTCGTGTTTTCTTCTTCCTGACACAGTACGTCCACGTAGGTTCAAACAAAAGAGCTTGTCGCTTTAAGGACAGTATCCAAAGCATTAGTGGTGAGAGGTTGACGAAGTTCAGGTGCACATGGGAAGGCACTCTTGTTGCTACAAGCAAAAGCTAAGGAAAGGCCTCTGGTCTCCAGAGGAAGATGAGAAGCTTCTCAATTACATCACCAAGCATGGTCATGGATGTTGGAGCTCAGTCCCAAAACTAGCTGGTACTACTATATTGTTTCAATATTGCCCGTTCGATTTCTGTTTTCATTTTCTATGTATCATATTTTCGAGATTTTGTAAAAGAAATAATAAAAATTAAAAAGTAGAAAAATACAGGAAATACAAACAGAAACCAATGGGCCCATAATTGATATTGTGGCATGCACAATGAAGGACATGTCAAGAGTTTTTAAAACCTCCTTTGTGTGTGTGTGTGTGTGTGTGTGTGTGTGTGTGTGTTGATGTTGTATATCCCAGGTTTGCAGAGGTGTGGGAAGAGCTGCAGGTTGAGGTGGATCAATTACCTGAGGCCTGATTTGAAGAGAGGAGCATTCTCACAGCAGGAAGAGAATCTAATAATTGAACTCCATGCAGTCCTTGGCAACAGGTAGTTTAGTTATAGGTAGTAGTTCATTTGAGGAACTAACTATTTCCTATATGAAAATAGCCTTCTTTTTCTTTCCTTTTTTTTTTAATGGTTTATTGCTTTTCAACTTTTAGGCCATTCAGATTATAGGCTCTTGTCCCATGGTTTTACACTTTTTCATGTGCTTTTGCCACTTTTTCAGGTGGTCTCAGATTGCAGCCCAGTTACCAGGAAGAACTGACAATGAGATAAAGAATCTATGGAATTCTTGCCTCAAGAAGAAGCTCAGGCAAAGAGGCATTGACCCAAACACACACAAGCCCCTCTCTGAGGTTGAGAATGACAAGGACAAGCCACCCACAGCAGACAAAACCAATCAGAAAGCCTCAGTGGGATCCAATGAGGTCAGTAGTTTGGTTGAGACAGCAATAAAGCCTAAGCCAGCAACTTCCATGCCTGCAGAAAGATACCCTCTGGAAGTTTCTACTAGCTTCAAGATCAACAACATGCCAAGCACCACCCCAACCACACAGGAACTATTCCTAGACAGGTTTGACAGCTCCATCACCAGTTGCAGGCCTTCTGATATGGTAGGAGGATACTTCTCTTTCCAGCAGATGAATCACTATGGAGGACCAAACAATTCTCTTTGCTTCCTACCAAGCTCCACTTCTTCCCAGGTGATGTCAGACCTTAACTCTAGCATAACTTCCACTATGCTTCATTCTGTGTCAAGCTCAATTTTCCCAACCCCAACACATGTAAAACCCACTAGTAGTCTCCAATCTAATAACAACAACCCTTGCATATCTTCTGGAGATAATATTGATGGGGTTCAGAACTGGGAAGCCAGTACCTTCAGTAACGGTGCCAATAAAAGCAATGGAAGCAGTAGCACTATCCAGCAGTTACAAAGCAATAACATTAACTTCCTTGACACAAGCACTATAACATGGGGGCTTGCAGAATCAGTGAAGGCTAATAAGGATGCTCATATGGTACAGTTACAAGCAGAACAAGAAGATATAAAATGGTCTGAATATCTTAACACCCCGTTTCTCATGGCAAATAACACGGTGCAGAATCAAAACTCTCAATCTATCTATGGTGATGTTAAGCCAGAAACAGGCTTCATAACAGAAGAGTCAAGTACTAGTTGGCACCATAGCCAGCACCCTCATCAGGCTTTTCAGCTTTCAGATATATATACCAAAGATCTGCAGAGATTTTCAGTGGCTTTTGGGCAAACCCTCTAGCCGTAACATGTGGAGAACAATTCAATAACAAAGACAAAGATATGCCGACATTTCCAATATGGACTAGGTCAGAATTTTCTCTTGTGAATTCTGGCCACAGGTGTGTGCTGTAAATGTATTTCTTTTCTTTTCAATTATTATTTCTTTTGATGTTGTAAATGTGTCTCATACAAAAACCTGTCAGCATTATGTTATAATATTTGTGATTGATTCAAGCTTCCTCCCACCATTTTGTTCATCAAACATATAGAGGCACTAGTACTGCAGAATAAGGCTAGTTCCAAGGCTTCTTCTATATTCTTACATTATTCTTTCAGTTATATTATGGATGTGCGTAGCTTGTGACGTTTTGTCCGTGTACAATTGACTGCATATTCTTTACATTTGTCTACCATCAAGCTTTTCAATAAGGGTTTTTGTTTTTGTGCCACTTTTACAGTGTTGCCATTCATTGCGTTCATGGAGCGTGCGTGTGACTCAATAGTTTCAAATCCTACTATCTTTTGGATGTCCGGGATTTGTTCTTTATCTCTCTTTCAGAGTCAGCTTTTCACTTGGTCCTTTTCAAAAAAATTGAGGATCCATTGAACTTCCATCTTTGTTTTCTCTGTCAGTATCAAAGTACCAGGGACCATTTTTTGCTTGAATAGGTGCCTGTCACTGTCTCCTACAGATAAGATTTTGTTTTTCACTTTTCGCAAAACCTGAACTCCCCCTCCCTTCCCCCTTCAACGACTGAAGACAAGAAAGTATAAAATATACTTGTTATCCTATGATTTACCTCCTTCAAAAGGCCATCTAGTTGTACACACACAGGCATGGATTTTGTTGCTAAGTATCAACTAATACTTCTATTATATTTATTAGACACCCATATAGACAGAATTATTACACTTTTAATAATTTTAATAAGCATAAATTTTAATTATATAAATATCGAATTAATATTTTTTTTTATCATTCACATTTATTTAAATTATGATTTGAAAAAAAAAAATTTTCACCAACTAAACTAAAGAGTATTACAAACGAATTTAAAAAAACCACGTAGCAAAAATTTATGACACACCACCGACTTGTTAAGAAATTCAGTTCAGTTCAACGGAGGCCACGTTAAGAAGTTATTTGACAGCTTTCTTCAGATAACATAACATTATACGTATGGACACAGAGAAGCGAAAAAAATAAAATTGAAAAGAAAATGAAAATGGATTCACAATTCATTGGCATAGAAGAAGATATTTTATTATTGTAGCGTATTGGGAGCTGACACGATTTGTACCAATTTTAAAAGAGGAGGACTCCGTGTTGAGTGTCTTTTTTTTTTCGATTAAATGTGTTGAGTGTCCTTAACGTGGGGCCTATATGCCTCTAAAAGCTTTGTACCAGAAAATGGGTCCCTCTGTGGGCATCTACATGTACTGGTGCTGAAAACAGCAAGGATTAATAAACGGAAAAGAGAGGGGGGTTAAGGCGTTTTTCACAGACATGACAGACAGAAATGACCGCGAGAAAATTCTGAAAACGAAAGAAAGCATCCCTTCATGTAGAAGTTGCTCCGAAGAAACAAGTTTTTCTTTCCTCTTGTTCCCTTTCAAAGTAGTGAAACAGTTTTGACCAATACAAAGTATGCCCTCAAGTTTTGGGTTTATTTGCATTTTTATTGCTGTATTTTTGTTTTTTATATAAAGAGTTATGTTGCTTTGTATGAGTTAGATACCCTAATTGAGATTTAGTAATTATAATTTAAATAAGTATAAATTTGATTTATGTAAATGAAATTCACATTTAATTGCAATTACCATATGCATATTATTAAAAGTAATATCTCAGATTCAATACTTGTATAATAAGAATTCATATTTATTTAAACTGTTATCACCAATATTAATTAGATGTCTAATTCATTATATACAAATATAATTTCCCTTGTATAAAGTCATCCAACGGTCATAAACAATTGGATGGCTAAACCAAACCTATTGCATAAGATAAGAACAGAAACTAGAGAACTATGTCATACAGAAACAGCGTTTATATTTAGTTATTTACTCGACTCGCTGCAAAGTGAAAACAAGTGTCGTTGTGTCAAAGTAACAGGCTATTGTAGTAAATAGGAATGCAAGTACTCTTTTTTATTTGGCAATTGACATCAACAAAGAAGCTTAAGTCAAATTGTTTCAAACCATGCAGTTGCTGGGACAGTGATGCCTTTTCCCTTTCAGCATAACATTTCTCCAATTACCTGACAGAAGGTTCACATTTTTACAAGCTTTTTTGCCAACAGCGAGAAAAGAAAATGAAGCTTCATGAGTCGTATTAATCAAAGATGTCTCTATTATATTATGCAGAAAAGGGAATATCTTATGAGCATTAGGATTTGCTTATTCATGCATAAGGACAAAATTCTAGAGCCATCAGCACTAAGTCATCATCTTCAATCTTTCAAACACCGTTTTTGCTCGTACTTGCAGCTCGTTGATTGTCCATGTGCACACACATTCAATAAGTCTTCTCAGTCATTAAATATTTCCAAGCATATTATTTCTTTAATTTGAAGGAGATAGTGATGGTATGTTTAAAATCTCAATGCATGTGAAACTAATTATTGGGTGTGTTTGCTGGGACCCTACAATCATCAGTGCACAGGAACAGAACAAAAATCCCAGGAGGGATAATGGAGAGGTGGCTATGCAATCCCAAGTTTGATCCTCCCTAAATTATTATTATATTAGTTAAACTATCATGAGAAAGTTGTTTTTATTAAATTCTTTGCATTCATATAATTGTGCGAGCAACAAAAATGTACATACATCTGTATACTATATTACATAATATGAACGCAATGACATGTTAATAATAAACAAATCGTTGATTATGATGATAATGATTGAGCTGATAATGACGGTGTAGATGAGGATATATAATATAGCCTTATCAGAAGATTTGTCACGGGTGACAGATAATTTGTGCATAGTTTTAAGAAAGTGAAGCCAATAAAACTAGGGCAAAAGTTGAATGACCTGCACAAAGGCATAGAGTTACAGGAAGGAAGGAGCACAGGATTGCTGATAATGTTCACATACTCATTTAAAGTTGTTCAGGTTGTTTGGAATTTGAAAAAAAAAAGATAGAATTGAATTCAATTGTATTATTTTTTAAATTCTTATGTTTGGAATAAACTAATAAATTGCATAATTGAATTCAATTATACTATTTAAAATATATATAAAAATGAATTGAATTCTTTATGTTGAAGATTTTGCCCTCCATTAGATATTAGAGAGGAGAGAAAAAGAGAAGGTATTAAATAAAGTTAAGAATATGGCCGATATATTAATTTTTAGCATTAAATCCACTAAGTTGGGAATTACAAATTAGACTTGTTTTGATTTGATTTACTTTTGAGCATTTTTACAGAATTGAATTCTCTTTGAATTTTAATTCCATACTATTAGTTGATTCCAAATCAGAGAATTGAATTAATTTCTTAAATGAATTCAACTCCAAAACTTTTGGAATAACTCGGATAAGTTTTGGAGCCCAAGTTATTATTATACAGAGTACTGTTGTAAATGCTTCAAAATTATGAGGCTGACAGTTGAATCTATTCCAAGATAAAATATTTTCTTTTCTTTTTTTTGTTTTTTTTTGGTTCGCGAGGATAAAAGAATTAGAGTAATCTTTTTTCTTTTTTGTCTTTAACTCGGATATTCCATAAGCATTGTTGTAAGAGTGATCTCGAGTATTATTGCCAATAAGAGGCTCTCCCTAAAAATGAAATATGCGAGTTAACATCCAACTGTTAGTTCCAAAAATGGTATTGTTGTAAAAATAATCTATTTTAGCTAAGATTTGCATTAGGCAATCACAAAAATAAGTTCCACACAGCAAAGGAAGAAGGTGGTAGGCTAAAGTGCTATAGTTGAGACTTGAGAGTCTATCCCAAGAATTAAATATGATTTAAAGACTAATGTTATGTTTGGCATACATTATATATGCTTATATCTGTTCACATTATAATGCCGCATTTGGATATGAGTAAGAAGGGAGAAGGGAAGGGAAAAGAATGAGGGGGGAAATAGAGAGAAAAAATAATCCTTATTTTTTATTTGGATGATTTTTAATGAAAGAAGGAGATAAGGGATAAAGAGGGGAAGAATTCCTTTCATTCTCCCCTGGTATCTCTAGTTTTATTATTGTTTCCCTCAAATTGAGGGCTAAAGAGATGGAAAGGTTTTTGTTGCTGTCTCGGCTAATGGTTGAGAGTGGAGGATTTAGTGTTTGGGTTGAGATAAAGCTCCTTAACCCCTTCCTATACTATGGTATCTATAGGTGGTAAAGGTAGTATCCGCTATTAATAGGCATGCATCAAGACATAGATAGGGGGATTTTTCCTATGTGAGTGATAAGGTGGGCCTAGGCCAAGTGGGTGGGAAATCAAGCTAGGGACCTTATACCAAATAATATGCTATTAGCATAGTTTTTGCTTTGCATAATTTGTAATTTAAATCGATATGAAATTAGAATATAGTTCCTGCAAATGGCCAAAAAAAAAAAAAAACAATATGTGAAACAAAGTAAGGATAGCAACATTTTATTATTTTATTATTAATAAGGTAAAATAAAATAGTAATTTATTAGTTAACTAGTAGGGTATTATACTACAAGACTTTGGTAATTATACCACCAATCCACTTTGAGATGGGGCCAATATATCATTGAGTAAATGTACTACCAACCCACTCTAAAGTAAGGTCAATCCATCCACTTATTCTCTTAAAATTTTTCTATCATATTATTCCTCTTAGCGATAACAATGTTCTGATATGCTAATGCATATAACTCAATTTATTGCCCTTTTGACTCAAATTTTTAATTTTTCCTTAGTTAATATTTTTCTTAGTTCTCATCACATTTAAATCTTTCTTTAACATATTCTTAATTCTTTTAATACCCTAGTCATGATTTTATTTCTTGCTATGCTTACTCCTCGTGTTGCTAGCTCAACTTCTAAAAACTAAATACACCTAAAAGCTCACTTCTCATGTTTTCAAGTTGTGACTCCTATTAATACTAGTTCTTTGATTATTAGCAACTTCATTCTCTCCTATAAGTTTCCTAAAATCCCTCAATTACTCTAGACTTTTCTACTTAACTTTTTACTATTTTCACCTAATTAAAATTATCTTTTCTATTATTCCATTGACTCTTCATTAAACTAGTATTAAAGTTGTCTAATGCCCCCCAGTTTGTTTCTATCACACTAATCCATTCTTATTATGATTTTTTTATGTTGAATCAACTTCATTCTTCACCCTTAAGCATTAAAAGCCCTCAAGCCCTTCCTGGCCCTATTGATACTGAGAACCAATTTTTCCAAGCATCAAAACCAGCCTATAAGCATCAAAAGAATCCATATTGTAACACCCTCCATTATATAAGTCATGCTCGAGTCATGGAGTTATATTAAGAGGTTGTCACTGTACTAAGAGGATCTTTGAAATGTGGAAAATATAATACATGGCCCTTCAACTGCATCTTTTATTACTAAATAATAATTTATAAATTCCATCTCTGATACATAGAAAAAAAAATAGTTACAAATTACAAAACCTTTGTAACTAATGTTATACGCAGAAAACTGCCTCTACATTGCGTCCGTCGCCCCTTTATGAACTTCAACCGGCTTCTATAGTCTTCCGGGCTAACGTAAGCCTGAGCCTTGCATGATGAACGCCCCAATATTCTGCCTCGTTCTTAAGTGTTAGCCTATGATCTGGAATGTTTATGGAAAGAATAACATACGGGCAAGCAGTGAGAAACAAAGGTTCTCACTCAGTAGGTAAACTCGAACTATACAGTGTCGTCATAAACATTTCAATCGCTTCGATTTCTTATAAAATCGTGAGCACATATATATACAACCAGCGGTTCAGTTTTAAGTTGAAAACATCTTCCTCGAAGCGGGTTATATTTTAACAATCACTTGTCATATTATATGTCAGATATAGAATTACAAATAGTATAATATGTTTCAACAAGAAACATAATAGCATTATAACTTAACGAGATAATTGAAAATGCACATATAGATGCTCATACTTGATTGTATGCAAGTGCACTTAACTTAATTCGTATCTCTCTCTTTAATTTGCAACTTGATCTTATTCTTCTATGCTTGGTCCCCCGGAGGTGAATGGCCTCTCTCACTCCTGGGTAATAGCCTGCTTTTCAAGTCCGAGCTCATCCCTATACATGAGTGACGGGTTTACTTTCCCCGACCCTCACACTGGTCTATTCCCCTTAAATCTGGTCGAGGGCTGCCCAAGTCTTAGACAGTACCGCTCTGGCCCATGCTAGCTGGGTCTATGCCATGCCTCATGTGGTAGCTTGGTACATCTTTCTTGCAAGTTCTCATAAATCTTATTCTTCTTTGAACATAATTATACATGCATATGATACATGCTTTCATTCATATACTTCATATCATTCTTACATATATGAATCTTATGAGCATGACATATAAATGTTCATGTCAGTCATATAATTCATGTATTTCTCCCAGAATTTTGGCAGCATAACGGATCGAGTCCGCTTCCCCATGAATAGTGCCAGACAACCAGGACATTTTAATCAAATAGTAAACTCAATACAAAACATCACATTCATACCAAGAATATAACAATATTGATAGGTGCAAGATTTAGAATCTTAAGTATCAATCTATCTTGTAAGCTTCTACTTTCTATTAAGGTTCCCGAGTTCGACTTCCAATATTTAATGGGTTCCGAGTTCCAACTTCGCTACATTATGTTCGGTCTCCCGAGATTATATAATTCCCGACTTTCGGAATTACGCTTATAATGTCCATGTCTTGATTCTCGACTTCTGAGATCATGTGTGTAGGGTCAATATCTCGATTCCGATTTCCGACTTTAATATGGTCTTCCAAGACTTATGAATGTTTTCCTACTTCCCGCCTTCCGACATTAACCATACCTCGTCCTCCGTAATTTCCGAGTTACGACATTAACTATGCTCAACTAGTTTCCTATATGCTCAATCTCGAGTTCAACATCAAATATACCCGAACTAGCTCTTTCGACTAACTTCTGAGTTCAGCCTTAAACATACCTGATATAAATTCCTATTCACTAAGTCCGAGTTCAATATCAAACATACTTGATCTAACTCTTTCTACTAAGTTCCGAGTTCAATCATTAAGTTTACCCTTCCAAGTTCAACCTTAAGTATACCTTTCCGGGTTCATCCTTAAGTGCACCCTTCTGAGTTAAACCTTAAGTATTCCCGACCTAGCCTTCTGTTTTACTGAATCCCAACTTCAACCTCGAGTATTCCTGACCTAACCTTCTATTTTACTGAGTCCCGACTTCAACCTCGAGTACTCCCGACCTAGACCCTCATTTACTAGGTTTAGAGTTCAACTCTAAATGTACCGACCTAGCTCTCTGTTGCTAAATCCCGACTTCCGACATTAACTCAAGCTATTTGTGTCTTATCCCAGACTTGTCCCACTTCTAGCCAGCATTGCACTCTTATAAAGGAAAATTCACTAAAAATAGAAATCTGGGTGAAATCATGCAAAATTTATATCCATGTAAAGCTCACAGAATAAGCTTTCAAATGAGGTAAGTTTCATATCATTTGAATAAGTATAATTTGAGATATAAGCTCTAAAACTTGACCCTACTGGACTTCCCTCTTCTAGCCTAGATTGGACATAGGGCAATTTTCTCGACTTACTGGGAACAAACGGGATCTTATCTAATTCAAAAACTTTTATGAGATATTCTCCTATGTGTTAGCTTTCTAACAAAGTTAGTTTCACTCAATTTGGAGTTGTACAAGGTGTGTTACACCCTTCTCAACTCATACTGCTCAGATGAAAGTCCTGATTTCCAGGTCAAACTTCAAAAATTCGTATCTATGTCTATACTAATCCAATGGCCTTATATTATATATGTATGGAAAGCCCTGAATGTCTAGTTTCATATAAAAATAGATTCATAGAGTTTAAACGGCTGTAGGCGGAGCCGTACACTCTGCCGTATGGACTACCGAGGAAAAACCCTATCAGCTACTTGAGTTTTCTCCTTTCTTCAAGTTCTTTCACACCAATTCAAATTCTAATTATAACATACATGCATAATCAACTGTAATTCATCATCATCACTTCACATAACATCAGTAGCACAAAGTATACAAGACTCACACATAACTCCAAGCCAAGGAAAATAAGAAGAGAAGTAGGATTTCCTACCTTTTCTAGTTGAAATCTAGTTGGTTTGGTGCCTTATATGGAAGCAACCTTTGATGAGACTTGAAGAGGGAATGAAGATGAAGTGAAGAGGAAAGTGAATAGAAGAGAAATGAGGAGAGTTCCAGCAGCTAGGTTGGTCGAATGTTTCAAGGAGAGAAGGAAAGAAAAGGTGAAGATTTTTTTGAAGCAACTTCACTTTGATTGGTGGACTTTACCTTACCTTCCAATTTGGCTTGGCTTCCCATCCTTCAATGGCTGATCAAGGCGCCACATAAGGAGGTGGTTTGGCTAAATCTTAGCCATTCATCCTATGGTTCTTATAGCATAATTTCTATTAGTTCGATTCTGATAGTTTTAAAATACCGAATCTTCGCCAACTTTCTTCAAATCAGGAAAACTTTACTAAATGTCTTCGAGGGAATTTCTATATCTCTATTCTAATTGTTCCTAAGCCTAATCCTTCTAATTAACATCTAATTAATATTTAATTTAACTTCTAATTGTCCTTACATAACTATTGAAACCGAATAAATAGATTAACAGCATCAATTAGACATTTACGCAAATTCGGAGCCTTTTGTTTTTTAATTTTTGTAGCTAATGGCATTTCGTTAATTTTGAGCAAGTCTAGGGACAACCCACATCATTTCACACCAAACTACCTCCATGGCCCAATCGGCAAAGATCTAAACTTCTACGGTTTCACCACTTGATTCTACTATGTTTAAAATCCCATTCTGCTAATTCGATAGGTGTGGGGACATAAAGGTCATTTCATGAAAAGTCCTAAGGTTATTGTGGGAATAAGTCTTTGGGGTCAAAATATAATTTCTAAAAATATTGGACATCACTAAAATTAACGAAAGTTTATGGGGGCACCGTTGTTCTGTTCATGAAAGTAAGGATGTTACATTCTACACACCTTAAAAGAATTTTGTCCTCAAAATTCCAGGGCTAAGAATGGTTGAGGAAGATTTTCTTAATCCACAAGGGCACTTTTCTTTTTGAGGTTACCTTTCGTTCTGAAATTGCTTGTTGGTAACTACGATGTATTGCTTCGATACGTATAAAGGATCCATAAGGAGTATGTTGGCGCCCAAGCCTATCTTGTTTCTATGATGCCCCGAACCATCATTTAATTCATTGGAGACTTTCCTGATCTCCTTTGCTTTAAACTCAAGCACTTGTACTTAGTAGTAACTACTAAATCCTTTGTTCTCTACACTTGAGGCCTTAGATATCGATCATTGAAAATTCCCGATTATAAGGATTACCAGTGGTTGTCATGATCGATCTTAATGTATAATAATGAAAATGGTTGCATTGAAATTTTAGGAGACTCATACAACTTTTTCTAAATTCTTACCCACGTGAATACTCTTAGTCCAAAATTATATTCTCTCCATTAAAATCCCTTAGAATTATGGGCTTAGGTCTCTTCTCAGAATTATAGCTAGAAGCTTTGTTATAAAACTCCTTTTTCCTTATAAACTTCACCTTGTACTCCATCACTTGTGGGAAGACCTTAGGTCACTTCCCCTATATGGTTAAAGTTTATAAGATTCATAGCTCTTCTTATTACCATCCTCTTGTTGCCCTTGACTTTTAGCTATCAAGATATACATGATTCGGCGTAGAAACGAAGGTTAATAGCCTTATTTCCTTAGTGAAGTTGCAAACTTTTCCTTATCCCATTTCTTTTCTACGTGATACCTTCCTAACATGTCAAGAGTCCCCCAAGATTGTATAACCGCCCAAAGTACACTTGGTCTTGACGATGGCCTGATCCGTTAACGAGCTTGTCAAGAAAGTTACTTATCTTTCTTGTCATGTGTTTAACCACTATTGCATTGTGATTTCTAGTAAACTCATCATTACTTGTGTCGTAAGTCTTTGACACCAACTCTTAGCGATTTCCAAGGTTTTTGGTTCACTTGACCACCTTTGATTAGTGATGAGTTCCCTTGGGTTAAGCCTAGAGTGTAGGACTAGAACATTTTTGTAAACTGTGACTACAAGCCTTGCTTTGAAATCTCTCCTCTCCTTATGGGCCCTATTCCATTTTTCTCATTATCTGCCAGTCGGATTTCGTGTCGTCCCTATTGAGCTTCTTAATGACTATTGCAATATCCTTTCCCCTAGAATATGATCAATTCAATATGAGAAAAAGGATTGTCGAGTTGAAAAGATTCCATCATTCTCCTATCTTCTTCAATTTGGTAGTGAGGAGATTCCTTGTTTATTATATTGACATCCACCTTCTTCGAAACTTTAAATACCAACATAAGGAATCTCGTGGTTACCAGCACTACATTCTTCATTGATGGTCAATCCTAATATATATATGTATGCATGTCAAGTTTATGGTTAAACTCCACATTACTCTCACTACTGAGCCTCCTGGTTATCCCTTGTAACATCTTGCCCCTAGGATATAATCCATTTGCTATAAGAGGTAGAAATGATAGTCTTGCTACCCTGTTGAAGTTACAATATAAGGACTTCCCAGAAGGTCACCCATCTTAATATTACTCTCATCCGAGCACACTTAACTACGGAACTCTGATGGAACCTAGTGCGTTGGTGACGATCGCATTTAATCTGGTCCAAGGTATGGAGACTCTTCTGACTGCCTCTAATTCCGACATCGTAACCTTGCCCCTCATGGGCATGCTCCTAAGTCCTCTTTGATCTTATATTGGTGCATCATCCGGTCTTACTTAGGGTGCATTGGGCCTATTGCACTTATAACCGGTGCCAAGGCAACCCTGCTTGGTATTTCGTACACAATCTTATTTGCACTGTAATCTCATACTAGGTAGCTTTTCTCTTTTTAATGGGCCAGTCAGAAATCCAAACTTCCCCTTTTCCTACCTCATTCCTGTTACGTTCTATTGTTCCTGCAAAAATTTGTCTATTTTCATTTGTCAGGACTTATCTTGTGGTTGCTTCCTTGGTCTATCGGGATTAGTTGCACTCGTCGTTAGTGTCGAGGCAACCTAGTTTCGTTACCTCCCCCAAGCTCTTTTTTATGTTGTAATTCCGTACTAGATAGCATTTCGGCTTTTTAAATGGCCATTTGGAATCAAAACTTTCCTTTCTTCTACTTCTTCCTTATAAAATCTGTTGTCCCTATAGAAGTTTATCTTCATCTTAGTCCATTAGGACCTCCCACTTTAATACTATCTTAGGCTACCGGAATCAGCTGCACATTTTAAATCTTTGTCATCCCTGCTAGAATCTGAATACATTCCCTTATCAAATTATTCTTTCCACAACATACACAATGGTGCCTAAAGGTGATTGATAACCTTCACCTTCCTTCTATAAATAGCTGCATTCCTCTACTAACAATATGTTGAAGACAATCCTATCATCCAGCTCCTATGGTGGCTGAAGTTGACAGAATTCGAACATGACTAAATTTTCTATCACTTCCTTCATTCCTGAAAGGTAGGAAAATTTACACTTGGTTCGTATGATACCCCTAATCTGAAAGCGTTCCTACTTCAGGTTAGTAGGAGATATACTGCCCCTCTCTTTTGTTACACTTATAACTTCATTTGCTTTCCATACCGTGTATAACCGTATCTCCATCTTAATTCAACATACAGTTAGATGGGTCTCTTTACAGTTTGCTCAACTGTTTCCCTTGTGAAGCCAAAATTCCACTTAGTACTCCCCCAATTTGCAATTGCTACAACCCTATACCCTTGAGGGAGAAACCACTCCATCCTCTAAACAGGGACTTAAAAAGTTCTTTGGTATACCTAACCGAAGCTTCTGCCCTTAGCTTCTTTCACTGATTCTCTACTTCATTTGTCCACTCTACAAATTTCTTAATGAAGGATCAGGTCTTTATAATATGACATTACCACAATCCAAAATAAAACCATTAACTAAATTTGCTGGTGAGGTACCTTCGGGGTAATCTCATCTATAAAGAAAATAAGGGCAATGAAGTAAATTTCACACCAGATTGCCTCCATGGCCCAATCGGTAGAGATCTAAACTTCTATGATTTTATCACTTGATTCTACTATGTTTAAAATCCCATTCTACTAATTCGACAGGTGTGGGGATATAAAGGTCATTTAATGAAAAGTCCTAGGGTTATTGTGGGAATAAGTCTTTGGGGTCAAAATATAATTTCTAAAAATGCTAGACATCACTAAAATTAACGAAAGTTTACGGGGGCATCGTTGTTCTGTTCACGAAAGTAGTAATCCAATCATCAAACAATAGTTCAAATATTCCAAATAAAAGTAACCTCAAGCTAATCATCTGAAGTTAAAACCTTAAGCTACAGCAAAGCAATACGAGCATGAAAGGAAGATAAATCCTTGAAGGTTTAAGATGTATAAACACCTACAATTTTGAAGTGTATAGGCTGAAATGATGAATATGGGAAAGGAGATGATCCCTTGATTTTCTTGAAACTTGAATCCCAAATTTCTTGAGTTTTAACATTTTTGAAGTGTTTTTCTAAGCGTTTTTCTTTAATTCTCGCTTGTCTCCTTTCACTCTTTTTTGTTCTTATCTATGTGATCTTTTTTCCTTTTTTCTTGGTTTAGCTGCGCATATATAGAGGGAGAAGCTAGAGTTATTATTCCATTTTAGTTGGTTTCTAATGCTAACTTTATGTTCAGTTGCTAAAGATAACTAAGTTGTAAATAAGTAATGATGATTCCTTTAAAGATGGTTCTGTAACCACCAAGTAATTTGAGCACATGGCCTTTGTTTTCCTTGACCAAATAAGGCAGGACTAGTATGAATTAAGAGGGCTAAGCATGATTTCAATTAAGTGACATAGGTTGAATAATCTCAAGGTTTGAACTTTCAATCTTGACTTGGGACTTCCTTGTTCAACAATACAAAAAAGGATTTCACCTGGTTCTTGGACTAGGCTCTTGGCCTAATAACACCACTTGAAGGCCTAAATTTTATTCTTCAAAGATCCAAGCCCAATTTCTATTGTTATTAAATTTTTATGGCAAAAATTGTTGTTACACTAAGAGTTAGTGTTGGGTTTCTTCTATTTAGATGTAGGAATTTCTATTAAATTATGTAAATGATATCTAAATTTGTCACAATTAAATTTAATATGTATAGTGTGCATTAGATATCTAATTATAATTTTTCTACAGTTTTTCTAGAATTTCTTAGATTTCAAACAATTTTACCCTTATTTTCCTTGAAAATTCCCAAAATTTTGTTGTAATGTAAATTACCCTATGTTTTTATTTTGAGTGTATAATCCCATCATAGATTTGAACCTCTATGTCTTTCGTCACCAATTGATCAATTGACAGAAATTCAGCTTACAATGTTTTAAATAGCATTGAGGTTGGGTTTAGGCCCTAAAGGGCTTTTTCGTCTTAATTTCATTATAATTTCAGTTAATTATTCTTCATGGGTGTTACATATAACCTTTACTAAGATCTATCTAACCAATTGATAGGGAAGTTTCTCAACTTAATCAATACCTAATTCCTTGGACACATTAATTCTCTTTAGCTCTTAAAATGAAATTAATTCCATAACTTGAATCCCGAGATTAAATGCATTCTCGATTTATGAAATCTTTAACCAAATCCTATAGGATCATTAGTCTCTATCCCTAGACAATTAACATTTGTGGCTTCTACCTTATGGTGTAAGTTATGCACAAATTTCTCAATCTCCTAGACAACTCACTATATACATGGATGATAAAGCCATAAAAGCATAAATTCAATACATTATCATCCCAACTAGAATACATCATCAACCTAGCAGAAAGAGGTCTTAGCCACTAAACATATTCAATACATTCAAATCAAAGATTATAAAGTGAATTTGGCTCAAAGTTGTTAGGATTTTACAAAACAACTAGTGGTTAACAATATGCAGTTTTAGCATAGAACAAATGCAGCTATCTAGAATTTGGGGATTTAGGTAGGCCAAATTTCTTTATCATTGAACCAATTGCAGTCTCAAAGGTATGTATAGATTCCTTCCCAAACTATCCCTAATTCAAATGGTCATGTGAGTGCTATCATGGTAAGATTAGGCAGGAATTTACTAGAGCCAGTTAAGAGGACCAATGAGAGTACTATTGAGATTGAGAAATCTGATGAGGTCATGTATGAGGTAGAAAAACTTAATATAGGTTTTATATAGAAAAAATTGATGATTGCAGATAGAAGACAATAATTAACCAAAGAGTAGTACATCTCCCCTTTCCATAACGTGTTCCTCAAAGCAAAATATCAAAGGATGCAAATACACAGTTGCTTAAGAACTTCAGAGAGGTATAGGTGAACATACTCCTATTGGATGCCATAAAGTAGATTTTAATATATGCTAAGTTTCAAAAAAAGTTGTGCACACATAAGAGGCAACTAAAAGGTTATGAGCCAATCAGTATTGTAAGAAATGTGTTTGCACTGATTTAGCTAATGCCGTATAAATGCCAGGATCTTGGGACTTTCACCATTCCTTACATCATAGGCTAGAGCATATTTTGAGATTGCCATGCTTGACCTCGATACTTCTCTAAATGTGATGGCTTTGTCTATCTTTAGCTCCCTCAAACTTGGACCATCCAGGCCTATAGGACTTGTGTAGTATCTTACTAATGGCTCGAGCCCCCCCGGAAGAAGGCCTTCATCGTGCTCCACCAAAATCCAGCTAGCAAATAGGTGTAGGTTATCCTAAAAAAGTTAGGGTGGCAGTAGTAGCCAATCAAAAGGATGAGTCAATTCCAACAAGTGTGCAGAATAACTTGAAAGTTTACATTAACTATAGTAAGATCAACCAGGCTACCTAGAAGGATCACTGTCCTTGCCATTCATTGATTTGATGCTTGATAAGTTAGCAAAGAAATATCACTATTATTCTTTAGATAGATACGCTAGATACTTCCATATCTATATTGTCCTAGAAGATCAAGAGAGGACTGCTTTTAAATGTCACTCCAACACTTATGGAAATAGGCAAATGCCTTTTGACCTCTGGAATGTTCTAGCAATATTTCAGCAGTTCATGATGGGTGTATTATCAAGTTTGCTAGAGGATTCCGTGGAGGTAATAGATGACTTTATTGTTTATGGTTCATTGTATGTATGTTTGGATTGCCTAGCAAGAGTCTTGCATAGGTGCATTAAGGCTAACCTTGTGTTTAATTTTGATAAATGTCATTTCATGGTAAAGTAGGGCATAATCTTATGCTATGTACTATCCAACAAGGGCTTTGACATAGATCTTGCTAATATAGATGCTATTACTTGTTTACAACACTTCATCAGAGATTTCAACAAGATTACTTTTTATCTGTCCAAATTGCTGTTAAAAGATGTGGAGTTTGATTTTGATGACAGTGTACATAGGCATTTGACTACTTGAACAGAGTCTTGACTACCACACCCATTATCCAACCACCGGATTGGGTGAATCCATTTGAGCTCATGTGTGCTACATTGAATTATTCAATGGGAGCTAGCCTTGCATAGAGAGTTAGCAAAATGCCTCATGTGATATATTACACTTCAAAAACTTTGGATGCTATTTAGTCTAACTATACCACTATAGATAAATAGCTTTTATCCATTGCTTTTGCTTTAGATATATTCAAATTTTATTTGCTTGACTCTAAAGTGGTTGTGTTTTTTTATCATATAGGTCTAAAGTTTCTCTTCAAGGAACCTAAGGCTAAGTCATGATGATTTTTACTTCAAGTGTTTAACATTGAGATTCGTGATAGGATCGGAGAGGAGAACCTAGTAGCTAACCACTTAAGCCAAATTGAGAGACTTCGTTCTAACCCCCTCTCTATTGATGATGATTTTTTTACGAGCATTTTTTTTGTGTGCATGATGTTATTCCTTCGTTTGTTAACTTGATTAATTATTTGGTTGCTAGTGTTTTGCCTGCACATTTTAGCACATGTTAATAAACTTAAGAGTGACCTTAAGTATTATGAATGGAATGATCCTTACTCATAGTGATGGTACAGTAACCAAGTGATTAGGAGATGTGTACTTGATCATAATTTCCATTCTTTTATTTACTTTTGTCATATATTTGTATGTGGTGGACATTTTGCGCCTTAGCATACAGTTAGGAAAGTGTTTGACTCTAAATTATATTGGCCTATGCTCCTTCATGATGAATATTAGTTTTGCAAATCTTGTAAGCGATGCCAGAGCATAACAAATATCTCTTGATGGAATAAGATGCCACAATAACCCTTATTGTTTTGTGAGATCTTTTATGTATAAAGTATTGATTTCATAGGCCCTTTTCATGTTTCTTTTGGTTATGTTTGCATATTGCTGTTGATTATGTCTCTACATGGGTAGAGGCAAAAGCTACTCAAAATGATGATTCCAAAGTTATTGTGACTTTTGTTAGATTGTAGTTTCCCTCTAGATTTGGATCCTTAAGGCTATCATTAGTGATCAGGACTCACATTTTTGTAGCTAGGGCATGGAGGTTTTACTTAGAAAATACGCAGTTTTCCATGAGTGCACTTGGCTTAATCATAAAGAAATTTGACCTAAGTCTCCAAATTCTACATGGCTGCATTTGTTCTTTGCTAATATTGAAGATTGTCATCCACCAGCTATTCATCAAATCCTAGTAACTTTGGGTCAACTTTTATTTCTATTCTTATATTTGAATGTATTGAATATATTTAGTGGCTAGATTCTCTTTTTGCTGGGGTGATCGTGTAATCTAGTTAGGATGACGATGTATTAAGTTCCTACTTTTATGGCTTGATCACGCATGAATTGATTAGTGGATTGTACAAGAAATTGAAAATTTTGTACTTAACATAAATTATGAGGTAGAAAATATACTTGTTAAGTGTATAGGAATAGAGATTATTGATTGTGTCGAATTTTGTTAGGGATTTCATAAATCAATAATGCAATTAGTTTAAGAATTCATGTCAAGGAATTAATTTGATTCTAAGAGCTAAAGAGAATCATTATGGCCAAGGAATTTGGTATTTATTAAATTAAGAATTCACCCTATCAATTGATTAGATAGTGTAAATTAGGTTGGATTCTCTAACACTCATTAGAATAACTAGGTAAAATCAAACTCTTAGCATCTTGTCATCTTCATTACCTAAAGTTTTGATTTTATTGAAATTCTTGTTGTAACACTCTCCCAAATATAGTATTATACTTAAGTCATAATACTATAGCCAGAAGTTTGCCACATGTGGAACCCTTAACTCTTTAAATTAATGCAAATGATTTCTTACATAATTTGATTTTGTAGTAGAGATTCAAGTTATAAATTTTCGTTTACGTTACATAAACAAAGTCACGTGCCCTTAAAATAGAATGTTGGGAAATAATTAAAAAATGGAAAAATGTAAAGATATTGAAAGTAAACTGAAATAAATATTTATAGAACATTCTTACACCATATACATTTCCATGCATTTCAGTACAGGTTTCTCCGTACATCTAATATATGACCATCAAAAAGGTTCTAGCACTTGGTCTACATAAAAAATATCCAGAATTCAGAAAAAGACCACGCAGGGATGCCTACTAATAGAAAGTGAAAATATATGAGAAAAAAAGAGCTATATCTATGCCAGTGACCCAGACCATGTATAATTCCCAAAAGATGACCACTCTATACAAAAGCGGCAATAGCTATATAGTAGTCGAACAGCTCCTAAAAAGATCCTACTCACTCCCTTAATCTAGCTTGAGGGTGTAGAAGTCGTTCTCTAAGATGTTTGTTGCTCTGTGACCATTTAGTGGATGCTTACCACCACTAGAAGTGGAAGCTACAGAGGATGATGAACTTATTTCGGAGGGGTCGATCTCCATAACTAACGAGGGAGAAGGAGGAAGTGGTGTGAACGTTAGATGCACCATGTTTAAGGGGATCCCATCTAAAGGAGCCTCAAGGTCAAAGAAATGGCTCAAATTAGAAACTATGAAGGGGTGTCAAAAAACTATGTACAGCCAGATCTGCGCTTGGCCCATCAAGTACATGAAGTCCAAGGCATGGTCGTAATGCCACTACCAGTCAGGAGCCTTGAGGACGATCACCATTGATGCCATTGTCGTCATCTAAGGATGACACTGATACACAATAAGGATAGGAATTTAAAATTCTCAGTAGATTAACCTAAACTACCATATGCATTATCATCGTACCATCCTCAAATGCTTCAGTTTATTTCGAGAAAACTTATTTTCAACATAAAAGGGAAATAAAGTTTATTTGATAACTTTCTGAAATTTATTCGAAATAGGTTTATTTTATTCACACACTTGAAATTAAGGAATAGTTCATAGTATCAATCATAATAAAACAAAATATAGATTATGCATATGCAAATGCAAACATGATAAGCTATGCAAGGGCACTTGTCCACTTATTCTTTCTTTAAACTCTTGACATGAGCACCTGTACTTGGTACCAATAAGATGGATGGATGGCATTTCCCACTTCTCGATGATAAGCTACTTATTAGGATCAACTTGTTTCTATACGTGAACACCAGGTTTATTTTTCCTTATGCTCACATAGACCTATTTCTAGTCGGTTTACTTTCCCACTCAATTCAAAAGAAGCTAGGTATACATTCTCTGATTTAAACAAATTTAATTTCTCCAACCCAAGTAATTTAAAATCATATTCATCTTGAAAGCTCATGTGCTCATATACTCTCTTAGCTAATGGCTTCATATGCATTCGTTATTCATAATTGTACATAAAGATGGTTGATGCACTTATGCTTATGCTACATAATTTACTTTCAAAATATTTTTGCCATAAATTTGGCAGTATGACGGCTGTAATATGAGGATTTCGAAAATTTTACAATAGCAATTTAATAAGCCACCAACAGAGAAAACAATTCTAGCACATATAATAAGATTTCAATCACATTCATAATCATATAAGGCAAAGACTGCCCTAATCTCAAGGATTCCAAATGAATAGCGATATCATGGCATATATATCAATATGGCAGTAAAACCAACATATATTCCTCAACCTTTCAATTAGTTTTGGTCCCATATCATTTGGAGGCCTCTAAGTTATGTACAATTCAACTACAAGTTGGGTTTAGATTCGTCAATTCTGTCTAAACTTGTAAATTATACCAAAATTCTATTTTAAACCTTTTTGATCTCAAATTCTATAGGAATATTGGTCTATTATTATATTTTCAAACCTCTTTAGTTTCACTAAATTTCATTAAGTATAACTCAAGTTATCCAGGTTTAATCTATTGCTGCCCTGTTATGGCACAGATTCGGATGCTAAGAAAAATCACTAAAAATTCATTCTTTATCATTTTATCCTAAAATTTTACATGCTTATACTAACATGAACCTTCTTTCAAACAAACAATCTCACTCAATTTGGCTAAACAGAGCTTAAGTTATAAGTTGTATATTGAGGTTGCTATGTATTGACACTTACAGAGCATGGGATAATTTTGTAGAATTACTAAGAGCAACTTATTGGGAGTTTGGATCTAAAAATTTACAAGATTATTCTCCTATGTGTTATCTTTCTAATAAAATTGATCGTACTTAATTTTAAGGTCTATGGGACTAGTTATACCTATTAGAACACATACTACTCGAATATATTCGCCTATAGCCCACTTCAGAAATTCATAACTTCTTCATTTTAAGTCCAATGGATCTCAAATTTTGCAAGCATACCCTCCTATGAGTTAGGTTCAAATGAAATTGGTTCCACCTAAATTGAAGGTTCCTAGCTCATGATATAATCCATGAATTCACTGCTATTCAAGGATGTCCAAATTAGCCTATTTCTAGTTATGAGTGCATTTAAGTTCCTAGCTTGTTTTTCTCACCAACTCAAGTTTTACTAATTCTAATCCCTTGAAATAAGATTATAAAACATCATTTTTAGCTCAAGATATTTGAGAAGCAAAAAATGGAAACCCTAGCTCATTTAGAAATATATCCACATAGAAGATAATTTAGGAGCCTAACTCACTTCTAAGTTCAAAAATACTTCAAACCTTACTTTCTCTAACTCCAAAACTCTCATAGGATCATAAGACAACACCTAACCTCTTCCTTTCTTCTTCTTGGCTGAATCTAGATGTGGTCGAAAGGAGTGAATCTTGGCTTCTATATGGTTTAGGAGATGACAAACAAGCTGAAAAGTTAGATAGAGTTGAAGAAATAAGAAAAAACTAAGGGTGTGAGAGCTTGTATGAACAACAATGGAGGAGAGTGAGTGAGAGAGAGGTTCGGCTGTAGGGGGGTGAGAGAGAGTAAAAAAAGATGATGCAATTTTAGGGCTTTGTAGAAATATTTAGTTAGAATTTTATAAAAGCAAAAAGTGACTCATCTTAAATGTGTGGTCCATATTGCTTCTTAAAGTTTTGGCTATGTGGCCTACTTCAAACCACACATAATAGGTGTGATCTCTTAATGATTAAACGCTCTTATATTTTAAATTCCTACTAGATTAATTACTTGTGTCTCAAGAAACTACCCATAAAATTTTTACTGTACGGTTAAAATTCTATCACAATAACAATTCTAAGGATGACACTGATACACAAAAAGGATAGGAATTTAAAATTCTCAGTAGATTAACCTAAACTACCATATGCATTATCATCGTACCATCCTCAAATGCTTCAGTTTATTTCGAGAAAACTTATTTTCAACATAAAAGGGAAATAAAGTTTATTTGATAACTTTCTGAAATTTATTCGAAATAGGTTTATTTTATTCACACACTTGAAATTAAGGAATAGTTCATAGTATCAATCATAATAAAACAAAATATAGATTATGCATATGCAAATGCAAACATGATAAGCTATGCAAGGGCACTTGTCCACTTATTCTTTCTTTAAACTCTTGACATGAGCACCTGTACTTGGTACCAATAAGATGGATGGATGGCATTTCCCACTTCTCGATGATAAGCTACTTATTAGGATCAACTTGTTTCTATACGTGAACACCAGGTTTATTTTTCCTTATGCTCACATAGACCTATTTCTAGTCGGTTTACTTTCCCACTCAATTCAAAAAAAGCTAGGTATACATTCTCTGATTTAAACAAATTTAATTTCTCCAACCCAAGTAATTTAAAATCATATTCATCTTGAAAGCTCATGTGCTCATATACTCTCTTAGCTAATGGCTTCATATGCATTCGTTATTCATAATTGTACATAAAGATGGTTGATGCACTTATGCTTATGCTACATAATTTACTTTCAAAATATTTTTGCCATAAATTTGGCAGTATGACGGCTGTAATATGAGGATTTCGAAAATTTTACAATAGCAATTTAATAAGCCAGTCAACAGAGAAAACAATTCTAGCACATATAATAAGATTTCAATCACATTCATAATCATATAAGGCAAAGACTGCCCTAATCTCAAGGATTCCAAATGAATAGCGATATCATGGCATATATATCAATATGGCAGTAAAACCAACATATATTCCTCAACCTTTCAATTAGTTTTGGTCCCATATCATTTGGAGGCCTCTAAGTTATGTACAATTCAACTACAAGTTGGGTTTAGATTCGTCAATTCTGTCTAAACTTGTAAATTATACCAAAATTCTATTTTAAACCTTTTTGATCTCAAATTCTATAGGAATATTGGTCTATTATTATAT
Organism: Pterocarpus macrocarpus; assembly: GCA_031439585.1. Classification (NCBI taxonomy): domain Eukaryota; kingdom Viridiplantae; phylum Streptophyta; class Magnoliopsida; order Fabales; family Fabaceae; genus Pterocarpus; species Pterocarpus macrocarpus. The sequence goes on along the minus strand of CM062516.1, from coordinate 41,826,481 downwards.
TTTCAAACCTCTTTAGTTTCACTAAATTTCATTAAGTATAACTCAAGTTATCCAGGTTTAATCTATTGCTGCCCTGTTATGGCACAGATTCGGATGCTAAGAAAAATCACTAAAAATTCATTCTTTATCATTTTATCCTAAAATTTTACATGCTTATACTAACATGAACCTTCTTTCAAACAAACAATCTCACTCAATTTGGCTAAACAGAGCTTAAGTTATAAGTTGTATATTGAGGTTGCTATGTATTGACACTTACAGAGCATGGGATAATTTTGTAGAATTACTAAGAGCAACTTATTGGGAGTTTGGATCTAAAAATTTACAAGATTATTCTCCTATGTGTTATCTTTCTAATAAAATTGATCGTACTTAATTTTAAGGTCTATGGGACTAGTTATACCTATTAGAACACATACTACTCGAATATATTCGCCTATAGCCCACTTCAGAAATTCATAACTTCTTCATTTTAAGTCCAATGGATCTCAAATTTTGCAAGCATACCCTCCTATGAGTTAGGTTCAAATGAAATTGGTTCCACCTAAATTGAAGGTTCCTAGCTCATGATATAATCCATGAATTCACTGCTATTCAAGGATGTCCAAATTAGCCTATTTCTAGTTATGAGTGCATTTAAGTTCCTAGCTTGTTTTTCTCACCAACTCAAGTTTTACTAATTCTAATCCCTTGAAATAAGATTATAAAACATCATTTTTAGCTCAAGATATTTGAGAAGCAAAAAATGGAAACCCTAGCTCATTTAGAAATATATCCACATAGAAGATAATTTAGGAGCCTAACTCACTTCTAAGTTCAAAAATACTTCAAACCTTACTTTCTCTAACTCCAAAACTCTCATAGGATCATAAGACAACACCTAACCTCTTCCTTTCTTCTTCTTGGCTGAATCTAGATGTGGTCGAAAGGGAGTGAATCTTGGCTTCTATATGGTTTAGGAGATGACAAACAAGCTGAAAAGTTAGATAGAGTTGAAGAAATAAGAAAAAACTAAGGGTGTGAGAGCTTGTATGAACAACAATGGAGGAGAGTGAGTGAGAGGAAGGTTCGGCTGTAGGGGGGTGAGAGAGAGTAAAAAAAGATGATGCAATTTTAGGGCTTTGTAGAAATATTTAGTTAGAATTTTATAAAAGCAAAAAGTGACTCATCTTAAATGTGTGGTCCATATTGCTTCTTAAAGTTTTGGCTATGTGGCCTACTTCAAACCACACATAATAGGTGTGATCTCTTAATGATTAAACGCCTTATATTTTAAATTCTACTAGATTAATTACTTGTGTCTCAAGAAACTACCCATAAAATTTTTACTGTACGGTTAAAATTCTATCACAATAACAATTCTAAGGATGACACTGATACACAAAAAGGATAGGAATTTAAAATTCTCAGTAGATTAACCTAAACTACCATATGCATTATCATCGTACCATCCTCAAATGCTTGATTTATTTCGAGAAAACTTATTTTCAACATAAAAGGAAATAAAGTTTATTTGATAACTTTCTGAAATTTATTGAAATAGGTTTATTTTATTCACACACTTGAAATTAAGGAATAGTTCATAGTATCAATCATAATAAAACAAAATATAGATTATGCATATGCAAATGCAAACATGATAAGCTATGCAAGGGCACTTGTCCACTTATTCTTTCTTTAAACTCTTGACATGAGCACCTGTACTTGGTACCAATAAGATGGATGGATGGCATTTCCCACTTCTCGATGATAAGCTACTTATTAGGATCAACTTGTTTCTATACGTGAACACCAGGTTTATTTTTCCTTATGCTCACATAGACCTATTTCTAGTCGGTTTACTTTCCCACTCAATTCAAAAGAAGCTAGGTATACATTCTCTGATTTAAACAAATTTAATTTCTCCAACCCAAGTAATTTAAAATCATATTCATCTTGAAAGCTCATGTGCTCATATACTCTCTTAGCTAATGGCTTCATATGCATTCGTTATTCATAATTGTACATAAAGATGGTTGATGCACTTATGCTTATGCTACATAATTTACTTTCAAAATATTTTTGCCATAAATTTGGCAGTATGACGGCTGTAATATGAGGATTTCGAAAATTTTACAATAGCAATTTAATAAGCCAGTCAACAGAGAAAACAATTCTAGCACATATAATAAGATTTCAATCACATTCATAATCATATAAGGCAAAGACTGCCCTAATCTCAAGGATTCCAAATGAATAGCGATATCATGGCATATATATCAATATGGCAGTAAAACCAACATATATTCCTCAACCTTTCAATTAGTTTTGGTCCCATATCATTTGGAGGCCTCTAAGTTATGTACAATTCAACTACAAGTTGGGTTTAGATTCGTCAATTCTGTCTAAACTTGTAAATTATACCAAAATTCTATTTTAAACCTTTTTGATCTCAAATTCTATAGGAATATTGGTCTATTATTATATTTTCAAACCTCTTTAGTTTCACTAAATTTCATTAAGTATAACTCAAGTTATCCAGGTTTAATCTATTCTTTATACTGTTATGGCAATGATTAGGATGCTAAGAAAATCACTTAAAATTCATTCTTTATCATTTTATCCTAAAATTTTACATGCTTATACTAACATGAACCTTCTTTCAAACAAACAATCTCACTCAATTTGGCTAAATAGAGCTTAAGTTATAAGTTGTATATTGAGGTTGCTATGTATTGACACTTACTGAGCATGGGATAATTTTGTAGAATTACTAAGAGCAACTTATTGGGAGTTTGGATCTAAAAATTTACAAGATTATTCTCCTATGTGTTATCTTTCTAATAAAATTGATCGTACTTAATTTTAAGGTCTATGGGACTAGTTATACCTATTAGAACACATACTACTCGAATATATTCGCCTATAGCCCACTTCAGAAATTCATAACTTCTTCATTTTAAGTCCAATGGATCTCAAATTTTGCAAGCATACCCTCCTATGAGTTAGGTTCAAATGAAATTGGTTCCACCTAAATTGAAGGTTCCTAGCTCATGATATAATCCATGAATTCACTGCTATTCAAGGATGTCCAAATTAGCCTATTTCTAGTTATGAGTGCATTTAAGTTCCTAGCTTGTTTTTCTCACCAACTCAAGTTTTACTAATTCTAATCCCTTGAAATAAGATTATAAAACATCATTTTTAGCTCAAGATATTTGAGAAGCAAAAAAATGGAAACCCTAGCTCATTTAGAAATATATCCACATAGAAGATAATTTAGGAGCCTAACTCACTTCTAAGTTCAAAAATACTTCAAACCTTACTTTCTCTAACTCCAAAACTCTCATAGGATCATAAGACAACACCTAACCTCTTCCTTTCTTCTTCTTGGCTGAATCTAGATGTGGTCGAAAGGGAGTGAATCTTGGCTTCTATATGGTTTAGGAGATGACAAACAAGCTGAAAAGTTAGATAGAGTTGAAGAAATAAGAAAAAACTAAGGGTGTGAGAGCTTGTATGAACAACAATGGAGGAGAGTGAGTGAGAGAGAGGTTCGGCTGTAGGGGTGAGAGAGAGTAAAAAAAGATGATGCAATTTTAGGGCTTTGTAGAAATATTTAGTTAGAATTTTATAAAAGCAAAAAGTGACTCATCTTAAATGTGTGGTCCATATTGCTTCTTAAAGTTTTGGCTATGTGGCCTACTTCAAACCACACATAATAGGTGTGATCTCTTAATGATTAAACGCTCTTATATTTTAAATTCCTACTAGATTAATTACTTGTGTCTCAAGAAACTACCCATAAAATTTTCACTGTACGGTTAAAATTCTATCACAATAACAATTCTAAGGATGACACTGATACACAAAAAGGATAGGAATTTAAAATTCTCAGTAGATTAACCTAAACTACCATATGCATTATCATCGTACCATCCTCAAATGCTTCAGTTTATTTCGAGAAAACTTATTTTCAACATAAAAGGGAAATAAAGTTTATTTGATAACTTTCTGAAATTTATTCGAAATAGGTTTATTTTATTCACACACTTGAAATTAAGGAATAGTTCATAGTATCAATCATAATAAAACAAAATATAGATTATGCATATGCAAATGCAAACATGATAAGCTATGCAAGGGCACTTGTCCACTTATTCTTTCTTTAAACTCTTGACATGAGCACCTGTACTTGGTACCAATAAGATGGATGGATGGCATTTCCCACTTCTCGATGATAAGCTACTTATTAGGATCAACTTGTTTCTATACGTGAACACCAGGTTTATTTTTCCTTATGCTCACATAGACCTATTTCTAGTCGGTTTACTTTCCCACTCAATTCAAAAGAAGCTAGGTATACATTCTCTGATTTAAACAAATTTAATTTCTCCAACCCAAGTAATTTAAAATCATATTCATCTTGAAAGCTCATGTGCTCATATACTCTCTTAGCTAATGGCTTCATATGCATTCGTTATTCATAATTGTACATAAAGATGGTTGATGCACTTATGCTTATGCTACATAATTTACTTTCAAAATATTTTTGCCATAAATTTGGCAATATGACTACTGTAATATGAGGATTTCAAAATTTTACAATAGCAATTTAATAAGCTACCAACAGAGAAAACAATTCTAGCACATATAATAAGATTTCAATCACATTCATAATCATATAAGGCAAAGACTGCCCTAATCTCAAGGATTCCAAATGAATAGCGATATCATGGCATATATATCAATATGGCAGTAAAACCAACATATATTCCTCAACCTTTCAATTAGTTTTGGTCCCATATCATTTGGAGGCCTCTAAGTTATGTACAATTCAACTACAAGTTGGGTTTAGATTCACAATTCAATCTAAACTTGTAAATTATACCAAAATTCTATTTTAAACCTTTTTGATCTCAAATTCTATAGGAATATTGGTCTATTATTATATTTTCAAACCTCTTTAGTTTCACTAAATTTCATTAAGTATAACTCAAGTTATCCAGGTTTAATCTATTGTCTCATATGTTATGGCACAGATTCGGATGCTAAGAAAAATCACTAAAAATTCATTCTTTATCATTTTATCCTAAAATTTTACATGCTTATACTAACATGAACCTTCTTTCAAACAAACAATCTCACTCAATTTGGCTAAACAGAGCTTAAGTTATAAGTTGTATATTGAGGTTGCTATGTATTGACACTTACAGAGCATGGGATAATTTTGTAGAATTACTAAGAGCAACTTATTGGGAGTTTGGATCTAAAAATTTACAAGATTATTCTCCTATGTGTTATCTTTCTAATAAAATTGATCGTACTTAATTTTAAGGTCTATGGGACTAGTTATACCTATTAGAACACATACTACTCGAATATATTCGCCTATAGCCCACTTCAGAAATTCATAACTTCTTCATTTTAAGTCCAATGGATCTCAAATTTTGCAAGCATACCCTCCTATGAGTTAGGTTCAAATGAAATTGGTTCCACCTAAATTGAAGGTTCCTAGCTCATGATATAATCCATGAATTCACTGCTATTCAAGGATGTCCAAATTAGCCTATTTCTAGTTATGAGTGCATTTAAGTTCCTAGCTTGTTTTTCTCACCAACTCAAGTTTTACTAATTCTAATCCCTTGAAATAAGATTATAAAACATCATTTTTAGCTCAAGATATTTGAGAAGCAAAAAAATGGAAACCCTAGCTCATTTAGAAATATATCCACATAGAAGATAATTTAGGAGCCTAACTCACTTCTAAGTTCAAAAATACTTCAAACCTTACTTTCTCTAACTCCAAAACTCTCATAGGATCATAAGACAACACCTAACCTCTTCCTTTCTTCTTCTTGGCTGAATCTAGATGTGGTCGAAAGGGAGTGAATCTTGGCTTCTATATGGTTTAGGAGATGACAAACAAGCTGAAAAGTTAGATAGAGTTGAAGAAATAAGAAAAAACTAAGGGTGTGAGAGCTTGTATGAACAACAATGGAGGAGAGTGAGTGAGAGAGAGGTTCGGCTGTAGGGGGGTGAGAGAGAGTAAAAAAAGATGATGCAATTTTAGGGCTTTGTAGAAATATTTAGTTAGAATTTTATAAAAGCAAAAAGTGACTCATCTTAAATGTGTGGTCCATATTGCTTCTAAAGTTTTGGCTATGTGGCCTACTTCAAACCACACATAATAGGTGTGATCTCGTAATGATTAAACGCACTTATATTTTATATTCCTACTAGATTAATTACTTGTGTCTCAAGAAACTACCCATAAAATTTTTACTGCATTTGCAGTTAAAATTCTATCACAATAACAATTCTAAGGATGACACTGATACACAAAAAGGATAGGAATTTAAAATTCTCAGTAGATTAACCTAAACTACCATATGCATTATCATCGTACCATCCTCAAATGCTTCAGTTTATTTCGAGAAAACTTATTTTCAACATAAAAGGGAAATTAAGTTTATTTGATAACTTTCTGATATTTATTCTAAATAGGTTTATTTTATTCACACACTTGAAATTAAGGAATAGTTCATAGTATCAATCATAATAAAACAAAATATAGATTATGCATATGCAAATGCAAACATGATAAGCTATGCAAGGGCACTTGTCCACTTATTCTTTCTTTAAACTCTTGACATGAGCACCTGTACTTGGTACCAATAAGATGGATGGATGGCATTTCCACTTCTCGATGATAAGCTACTTATTAGGATCAACTTGTTTCTATACGTGAACACCAGGTTTATTTTTCCTTATGCTCACATAGACCTATTTCTAGTCGGTTTACTTTCCCACTCAATTCAAAAGAAGCTAGGTATACATTCTCCGATTTAAACAAATTTAATTTCTCCAACCCAAGTAATTTAAAATCATATTCATCTTGAAAGCTCATGTGCTCATATACTCTCTTAGCTAATGGCTTCATATGCATTCGTTATTCATAATTGTACATAAAGATGGTTGATGCACTTATGCTTATGCTACATAATTTACTTTCAAAATATTTTTGCCATAAATTTGGCAGTATGACGGCTGTAATATGAGGATTTCGAAAATTTTACAATAGCAATTTAATAAGCCACCAACAGAGAAAACAATTCTAGCACATATAATAAGATTTCAATCACATTCATAATCATATAAGGCAAAGACTGCCCTAATCTCAAGGATTCCAAATGAATAGCGATATCATGGCATATATATCAATATGGCAGTAAAACCAACATATATTCCTCAACCTTTCAATTAGTTTTGGTCCCATATCATTTGGAGGCCTCTAAGTTATGTACAATTCAACTACAAGTTGGGTTTAGATTCGTCAATTCTGTCTAAACTTGTAAATTATACCAAAATTCTATTTTAAACCTTTTTGATCTCAAATTCTATAGGAATATTGGTCTATTATTATATTTTCAAACCTCTTTAGTTTCACTAAATTTCATTAAGTATAACTCAAGTTATCCAGGTTTAATCTATTGCCTTACTGTTATGGCGCATGATTCGGATGCTAAGAAAAATCACTAAAAATTCATTCTTTATCATTTTATCCTAAAATTTTACATGCTTATACTAACATGAACCTTCTTTCAAACAAACAATCTCACTCAATTTGGCTAAATAGAGCTTAAGTTATAAGTTGTATATTGAGGTTGCTATGTATTGACACTTACAGAGCATGGGATAATTTTGTAGAATTACTAAGAGCAACTTATTGGGAGTTTGGATCTAAAAATTTACAAGATTATTCTCCTATGTGTTATCTTTCTAATAAAATTGATCGTACTTAATTTTAAGGTCTATGGGACTAGTTATACCTATTAGAACACATACTACTCGAATATATTCGCCTATAGCCCACTTCAGAAATTCATAACTTCTTCATTTTAAGTCCAATGGATCTCAAATTTTGCAAGCATACCCTCCTATGAGTTAGGTTCAAATGAAATTGGTTCCACCTAAATTGAAGGTTCCTAGCTCATGATATAATCCATGAATTCACTGCTATTCAAGGATGTCCAAATTAGCCTATTTCTAGTTATGAGTGCATTTAAGTTCCTAGCTTGTTTTTCTCACCAACTCAAGTTTTACTAATTCTAATCCCTTGAAATAAGATTATAAAACATCATTTTTAGCTCAAGATATTTGAGAAGCAAAAAAATGGAAACCCTAGCTCATTTAGAAATATATCCACATAGAAGATAATTTAGGAGCCTAACTCACTTCTAAGTTCAAAAATACTTCAAACCTTACTTTCTCTAACTCCAAAACTCTCATAGGATCATAAGACAACACCTAACCTCTTCCTTTCTTCTTCTTGGCTGAATCTAGATGTGGTCGAAAGGGAGTGAATCTTGGCTTCTATATGGTTTAGGAGATGACAAACAAGCTGAAAAGTTAGATAGAGTTGAAGAAATAAGAAAAAACTAAGGGTGTGAGAGCTTGTATGAACAACAATGGAGGAGAGTGAGTGAGAGAGAGGTTCGGCTGTAGGGGGGTGAGAGAGAGTAAAAAAAGATGATGCAATTTTAGGGCTTTGTAGAAATATTTAGTTAGAATTTTATAAAAGCAAAAAGTGACTCATCTTAAATGTGTGGTCCATATTGCTTCTTAAAGTTTTGGCTATGTGGCCTACTTCAAACCACACATAATAGGTGTGATCTCTTAATGATTAAACGCTCTTATATTTTAAATTCCTACTAGATTAATTACTTGTGTCTCAAGAAACTACCCATAAAATTTTTACTGTACGGTTAAAATTCTATCACAATAACAATTCTAACCGTACAATGTCATTACTTTTATTATTCTACATTCCCTCTTTATTTTTAAAATTTTTATTTTTAATTTGGCATGTGACAATGTTAATTATACACACTGGTAAATCAGGGTGTTACACTTGTTAGTTAATTATTATTGCAATCTTTTTAGATTTTGAATTTGAATATGTGATCTCAATTTCGGAGCCTAAATAGCCTTTCTATTAAGGAACTAGTAATTAGCCATGTCAATTTTTGTGGATTGATAGTCTTTCATTACATTATTACTTATACAACTTGGTACAGTTACCAATGTCTCATCAATTATTCATGATCGAACTTTGGAATCAAGGCCTTCTTGATGCCTACACAATAAGCAATTGTCGTATAATTTTGCCATAGACACCAAGGGTTATATATTGACAGAAATTGTAGACCAAAAGGTACTTGCAATAGTTATGAGAATTATACAATCATCTTAGCCTCTAGGGGTGATAAATTTTAGCAAAGCAAAGCCTCCATGCTTTAATTACAAAAGTGAGCCCTAATCATTAATGATAGTCACCGGGATCTCAAACCTGTAGAAAATATGTAACCAAATACAATCCACAACAATTTTAAAATCATTAGTTTGAGAAGCTATTATGGATGGCAATTGGTATAAGAAAGAGAGTTAAATCATGTCTTGAAAGATTTTGCAAATTTGAAAGACAAAATCATAAAATTTATTTCACATATATAATTGCATCATTTTTTAATGAGTGTATATTAAATCATGACAATTGAGATGTTACATTGGACAAATTGTCTTTAAATCTGCAAATAACATTGATAATTAAATTTTAAACAAATTAAAAGAAGTTATGAATGAATACTCAACCAAACTATAAATATTAGAAGTAGCGGGTTAGTTAAACTTTGGTTATATGCCACTTTAACCCTTCAGGGGCAACACAACAATCGAAAAAGGAATAAAATAGTCCAAAAAAATGTGGTTTATCTAGTATCCCTTCAAATTGAAGGGGTTTGAAACCCTTCATATGTGGCTCAATCTCATTTGCCCATGTGTTAAGTGATTGCACATGTAGATGATAATATGTCAATATCTTAATATTTATATTTAAGCCCTTTTAATTTTTATTTTACAATTTTGTTCCAAGCATTTAAAAATAAAATTAAAAACTTCTTAATTTCAAACATAAACAAAGTTTGTTGTTTTAGTTTTCAAAAATTGAAGCAACTTTTTTATCCCAAAAATTTTAAGAACCCTAACATCCCAAATTAATGTTCCCCTTTAACCCACCTCTGCATGCAACCATCACTTTGCCTCTTTATGTCCCTTTTTCTATAGTTTTTCATTGCTTCTTTTCCCTGACTTGTTCTAAATTTCATATAGTAAGATTGGTTCCCTAGAACTAAGGGTTCGACATTACCATGTCTACCGCAAAAAAATGAGAAATGCAAAATTTAGGAATTATGATCGTAGAAAAGGAAATGCAACTTTATTGTGTTCTTCTGCTTGCATAGGTATAGCCATTATTGGATAACTTAAGTGGACCATAGACTCTGTTATCAAGCTACATAGCTATTGCAATTAGGGGTGTAAGCAAATCAAATTGATCCAATAACTCGAAGATTCAAACCAAACCAATGGATTTGGTTTGGATCAATTCTAGTAATCAGTTTATTTTAAAGTAGGACCAAACCAAACCGATTATTATTTAATATTTAAGAAATTTTTCAATTTACACAATTAATAAATATATTATAATCAAGTTTTATATTACTATTAGTTGTTATAACAACAAAAACTTTTTAAAAATACAATCCTTTTCGTTTTAGTTCAACCTAATGACCCGAATCAAACCAACTCAATCTTGATCAAATTGGTTTAGTTTGAATTTATTGAAGAAAAAAACTTTAAAAATCAAATCAAACCAAATCAACCCAATTAAATTTGTTCAAATCGGACTTATTTTTCATTCAAATCCAATCCAAACCAACTCATTTACACCCCTAGTTGTAATTTGGTAAATATAGTGGATGAATAGCGACACTAAATTGTGTTATCAAGATAAATTATGTACTGCAACTTAAGAAATTTCTTGATGTTAGCAACGACTAGTAGAGCAGAAACAAAATGCAATTGGGGACCATGATTGCGATGAGAGATTGGCAGGCTGGTGGGTTGAGGATGTTGGGGTCTTACAATTTTTGCGATAAAAATATTGGTTAGATCTTTGAAAATCATGATAATAAACATTATGTTTGGGATTAAGAAGTATTCAATTATATTTTTAAATTGTTGGGGGATAGTTTTAAGAAAAAAATTTAACAGGCCTAAACCTAAATATTAAAGTATTGACATGTTAACATTCACATATACAATTACTTAACACATGATCAAATAAAATTAGGCCACACATGAAGGGTTCCAAACCCCTCTAATTTAAAAGAGTATGAGAGAAAACACCCCAAAAAAAGGGGGGAAAATAAATGACAAGCTTTTTATTGCAGCTGGAAGGGAAATATTCAAATATGAGATTGAGATGATCTCGTTCAATCATTGCGAAGGGTTGCTCTATTACAGTGTATAAATTCTAATGGTTTTTTTTTTCCCTCTCCCACGCCTTGTAAAAAATATTGGGCAACTAAAAGCATCTGCCTCAGGATTCCCAGCTAATTAACCTATACATAACATCCACTTTCACCAACTACTAAGTCATAGCAAATGCTAGCTTATTATATTAAATTTGCACTATTTATTTTTTCTTTTATTGTCTCGTATAATTTAACTGAATAGCATATTTCCTAGTTGCCGATGAGACGAGGCCCAAATAAATGAGATGAGTGAATTTGAAACCATTGATGAAATTAGGCTCATCTGAAAATCAGATTGTGGCATGTATTATCACAAGGGTAGGCACAATCAATGTCCTTAACAATTGCTCGGTCGAAATACCAGTCCCCAACTGCCATAGCAATTGCCTGCATATTGTCGATGCATATGTGGGTTAGACTGAAACACAAAGATCTTGAGATATAAGGAAATTACAGACAGTAGTGTATTATATAATGTATTATCTTATACAATGTTATACCAAATAATGTATAATATTAAAATCTTAACAAGTCTTATATTTTCAGGTCTTATTCTATCAAACTTTATTCTATGAAGCATACCAAACATACCCTAAAGGTATATAAAAGACAGTTAGAGAACTGGATTAGGTCTTCAATAGCAGTGACATCGAAGATGATTAAATCACCATTGGATAATCTACCAAAGTTATGATGGACTTTGGGTCTGGTAAGAGTAACAGACTACAATTCCTGAGTTGCACAAGTAACTTTTAACTTTTAATTCTTTTTCCTTTCAAAAAATAAGCTTTTCGGGACTTGTATCAGCACCTTATGAATGAAATATTGACATTGCTTCAAAGTGCATACAATGAGGTCTTGGATCCATTGAGAAGGAATAAGAATAAATAAAGAAAAAAAAAATTCAAGGCAATTAATGTTTATATATCTAACTAAAACCCCGTAAAAACTTTCTCATTCAGAGCAGAAAATTCTGTTTGGACGAATTTTTATTGACAGAACGAGATCGAACAAGTGGTGATGGCTTAGAAAGGAAAGGGAAAAAAAAGAACAAAGTTAAATTTTCTGTTGCCTGGAACTTGGAAGATCAATAAAAGTACATAACTTCATCATTTTGTTTGACAGTTTATTATAATAGTACGGAACGAAATATAAAAGTTATTTTTAACTAATAAAACTTAATTTCCTATCGTTTCACCCCAATTCGGGGAACAAATAATACGGCTATTTGAGAGGAAGAGAGGGAGAATATTTCTCCAGTAGTTTCTTTTCCTTGCCATCAATTTTTAAAACTCTCAAATAATAGGTATTATCTTCCTTCCCCTCATTCCCTAGTATCCAAATTCGGTGGAAATATTGGCAAGCAGACATCAAATAAAAGAATCCAAAAGCAAGTATATGGATGGCCAACAAAATAAGCAAGCATATACAATTTCCAAGAAATTTTCTCCGGAGGAGTATTCTATAGGGAAGATCACATCATCATTTGGTAATTATAAGTTCGATCTAATATTCAGCCTCCTCTTTTACTTATTTCAAGTGTGTATAAGACTATAACTGCATACCACCGTTTAATATTATAAACTAAAACTGCCTTTAAGACTCACCTTGTTCCTAATGACAGGAGAATCGTCGGCAAACCATGTATCCTGCCTCTCAGATTGGCAGTGAGCAAAACATGAATTTATGAACAATCCATTCTGATTTGATCTTGAGAAGCCTCTCATAGCATTCAGCATTTGATACCTGAATCCTGTGTTGAAAAGAATGAAGACTTAATACACTGACTAATTTATAGGAGACCTCTTTTTACTTCTAACAAAAGCTATTTCTCATGCATCAAACCACCTTGCAGAAATTGGATCTGTGAACTAGTACACCTAGCATGGTTTAATCTACAATCATGCCAGTTGCCGCTGGGATCTGCCGACGTAGGAGCTAAGCTTGACTGGATCTGATTACAAACAGGACAAAATATTTGTTTAGTCTATTGTATCAACAATTGATTTAATGCATCACTACTACCAGAAATGATGTAATATGATTCATAAAGAGTTAAGATGACCAGGAGACAAAAGCAAACACTTACCTGCCATGAATCATAGGCAGTATTGAGAATGAATAGTGGGGTTCTAATACTGGCAATCAAGTTCTGGGGGAAGAAGCACTGAAAGATGGGTAAAAAATACGTCACCGAAAGGTCAACTCCGAGCAAGCAATAATTATGGATGGTTCAATTTTCTGCATGTTCATTCAACTGAAGTTGATATTTCTATATTTTCAGAATAAGAGATATCAGGTTACCGAAGTGGGATCAAGGTGATTAGTACAACTGTGCGGCAGATTCTTCTGCACTCCCTGCAGTAAATGGACAAAAAAGTGATCATTATGCTGTGTAATTTATAACCATGTGAAAAGACCAAGTTCTAAACCATACAAACTATTTTGCCATGTGGTAAATAATATTATCATGCTAAACAAAGGTTTTCAAACTTCAATTTAACTGCAAACAATAAAAACCACGTGAAAGATCAAGGACCAAAACAATCGATAGGTTTCATACATCCAACATGAATGTTTAGTAAAATTGATATTTTATTTCACATTAGCTAATCGTTCTGAAGTAGCTGAACCAGAGTCAATTATCAAGATTCAAGAAGACCTTAAAATATGAAGTGGTAATTTTATAATACATTTTGCTTTCATATTATAATAAATTGGTGTCCTTGGAGAAACAGTGCAATACCTGCAACCTTACAACACCATCGAAAAAATTCCTGAGGGTATGCCCACCAGATACATCACTCCTATAATTCAGAGGAAACAACAATTAGCAGTTAATTTGAGGACCAAAATGGTGCACCAATGATGGAAATGGCATTTAATATATTATGAAACACTGCAGTTAGTGGCTTACGCATCAAGAAATAGCCCAGCATCACTAAGACACTTCACTTTGGTAGTCCTTGGGAATAGACCTCGAAATTCATCACAGTGTAGAATAGTAGCCAGACCACCTGCAGAGCAGCCAGAAAGCAGAGCCTGGAGCAAAAACAGTTGCATTTAACATGAGAAGAAAGATTATTTCAGTAGCAGTGTATGTGTGTATATGTATGTATGTATAGAACCTGCTGGGCAAAACGCATTCCCTTTGACATCAAATCCTCCATTGCAGCTAACCAAATACGTTGTCCTCGGAATTGCAGTTTTGCAGTCTATGTCAGTAGAGAATATTCACAAGTAAGTTTTGTGCAATAACCCTCATTTGATGAGATGAATGTCAAGTTATGTGCGTGAAGTGTCATCAGCAGGGTGCTATTTTCTCTTCCTCATGCCTCAATCATACAGCTTTTTACAACAAAATTGTGCATGCATATGTACACCTAACTTTTATCGAAAAAAAATAAAGGTATCTACAGTTAAGACTAACAGAGGATGTAACTGTTATAAAAACTGACCGAAGAAAGTTGGGAATTGGAAAAGTTCATTAAGACAAAGTATACAGTTGAACAAAAGGAAAATAAGACCTTCTATAAACCAATGCCTCGCAAACTTATTCATAGAAATCTCAAAGAAGCATGCCAAATTAAAATTCTAGACAGAATGGAGCTGGGAAAGAAAAGAGTTAACCAGAGGTATATTGGATATTCTGCGTTAGTTATCAAAGCTATATGATGTAACAGATGTTACTGCGGACATTATAACAATATTGTAAGTCAACCACATTTCAAGGACTCCAAGAATCAAAATCTACCTTATGTTCACCGTCCCCAGCAAAAGAGGCACCATCACAATAACGAATCTTTACTCTGTTCCAGTTGAAAAAATCTACAATCATATGGAACAACATGAGCCAAACGGCTAAGTCTATAGGAAGATAAACAGAAAAGCATAAGTTGAGTAATCTAGGTAGTTCAATTGAATGTGAACCTGGATTGTCTTCAGGCTTATTGCTTAATATTCCTGTAAAAGGTATCTCCTTTTCCATGAATGTTGATGACCCACGCCGTGTTTTCTTGCGATAAATGCATGTTCTAACATTATTACACCATCCTCCTCCCTGGCACAGGATTTGCACTTTAATATCAACATAAACTTTTATAGAACAGTAGAGGAGTAGCTTGCTAAATAAACAAAACAATAGTATAAAACAGCAATATATGACATGTTCAGATTCCAAACATTTTATTCGAATATTGTCAGTCATATTCTTTCCAAAAATAGTGGATTCCAACAACGCTTCACAAGAAATCATTCTGAAAGCCAAAAGAAACACTTATCAACCTTAGTACTGTTCAGTTGCAAAAGATATTGAATTCAGTGCACAAATCTACTAAGAAGAAATAAAATGTAGTATGTGCTATAGAACCAACTGAAAGATTATGTGATACCTCTAAATTAACGATCCAGCTGTTTACTCCTGATCCATATCCCCGATGCAAATGGTAACCAGGCAATGTTCCATCCAAACAAACTGCCACAACAAAAGAAAGCAAGTATATTTAGCTAAACTAAAAGCTACAAATTTTTAGATATTATGAAAAGCTTTAGTTTCTTTATGTGGATTCGTTCATAATTTCAGATTTAATGTAGCCTTCAAGGACAGTAGGCCACATGCCCACACACATTGACATTGGTACAAATCGCATGCCATACTTGAACACAAACATATAGATAGTAAAGAAAGAGAGAGAAAAAAAAAGGGGGGGTGTTGTAAGCGCATAATAATTTTCAGAAACGAAACTCCTAAGAAATTAAATTAAAACGGAAAAAAAAAAAAAGAAAAACCATATTTTTTAATTGGATAAAGTACATGCTAAGTAACAATCAATTATAAAGCTGAGAAGAATGGAAGGTTTCGAAATGTTACATCAAAAACAATTAAATCAATTATATATCAATATGTTTCCTTGGTTATTTGGCCAATCTTAAAACCCGCATGAACAAATCAGATGAAAAACATAAGAAAATAAATAAGAAAGTAGGGGAGGCTCAAAAAAAAGAAAAAGAAAAAAAGACAACTGAGACAGGAAATAAAGAAGGTTTTAATTAGACTGTACCTGCTCCTTTAGCAGCAGCACCTTGAACAAGGGTGAGTCCTACCATAAGAGGCTTCATCCCAACCAAGGAAACAGAAGCTTCGCGAGCCTCCAACAAGGACAACTCAGTTTCATTGATGTAATGATCCTGAGAGGCTTCAGAGCCATTAACCCAGTTGCCAAAAACAAGAAGCACTATCACAATGCCAAGGCAGAAGAAGCTCTTCATGGCTCTTATGACTTCAAACACCGCTCTGCGCTTTGTGAAAGAAACAAACACAAGCTTGCACACTTGGCAGAACAGAACAGAAGGTGCTGTTGTACTTGTTTGCTAATTGGCCCAAACTATGCAAGGCAAAGTGTGCCATTAGCAGCTAAAGAGAGCCATTTTTATTGAATATGTTTTGGCTCACTCTAACTAGGGAATAAATAAATATTCATCAAGGTTAGTAATAAGAGAGAGAAATAGAATGAAGAAAAGAGAGGGGGGGGGGGTGGGGGAGATTTATATACTAAACTCGAACAGTGTTTGCCGGGCATTTTTAAGGATTTCATTACAGCGGGCACGTTTTGAATCGAATCTAAAAGGTGTCTGCGGTTTAAGAAGGGAAAGCCAAATTAACAGCTAATGTACTTTGGTCCGCGTCACAGACCGCTCCACGCAAGATTTGATTTACGCTTCTTTTTTACGTCGGTTTTTTTTTATATATATTTGTTTGTTAAAAAAAATATATGAAATTGACTTTTGTAATTTATGCTGTTGTATCGACTATCGAAATTCTTTTTCCATTTTATCGTGGGGGATTTTTTTTTTTTTCAGAGAGAGAGGTATCGTGGGGAAAATTTGAATGTTTCAATTTGAATCCTCCTCTCCCCATCGCTTTCAGTAACTGCTTACATTCTCGCATGTCGTTTTCATTTTTCCAATTTGTTTCGACCATGGTTTTACTCCATTTATTTATGTATGCAATGAACTAATATAATAGATTTTTAAACAAAAATATATTTTTAATAAAATTTAATTTTAATATACTATCAAATTATTAATATAAAAATATTTTATATAAATATTTAATCATATATTATGATATCTAAAAACACTATTAGAGTTTTCCCTGGCTAACCAAGCTAGGCCTCCAATCAGCAACCTCAACCCAAAAGCACTAAGCTTTGCACCCTCGATTTAGAAAGTAGAAGCAATTAACTTAAGTTAGCCTTGTTAGCATCTAATTGTTCATGTACAAATACAATTCAATTGGTTAGTGAATTTTTGAGTTTGTTAGCTTCCGTTAGAAGTTAGTTAGTAGAGTAGTTAGCATTGACAGCTGTTCATAGCTTGTACTTAACTAGTATAAATACTTGTACTCATTTAGCATAATCAAGTAAGAATCATTTTTCTCAAATTTCACAGATTCACATTTGATTCTAGAGCTCTTCTCTTTGGTTTTCTTCACCTTCTTTGGTTCAGATTTGTTATGATATCAGAGCCTCCGAGCTCTATTGCTAATCTCTAATCCCTTTTCCTCTCTTTGAGCATGATCTTTTGCTCTAATTTGTTTGCTTTTCTTTCTTATTCTCAATTTCTATGGCAAAACAAGTTCAACCTAGGGTTTTCACCATAAAAGAAGCTCAAGATATGAATGGTCCTTTCTTCATTCATTCGAATGAAAGTCCTTCGCTACTCTTGGTTTATTGGCTTCTCAATGAGTCCAACTTTTACCATTGGCAATGACCGATGACAATGAGTCTTCTAACCGAAAATAAGCTCAGTTTTGTGGATAGAAGCATCCTAGAGCTGGATCTGGATGATGTTGTTTTGCTTTACTGGAAGCATTACAATACGCTTGTTTTGGTGTGGCTGATTAGTGCAATTGAGCTTGCAATAGATCAAAGTTTCTTATTTCTCGAAAATGCTCGATCTCTATGGCTAGAGCTACATGAATGGTTGTCTCAGGTAGATCTGCTTCGAATCTTTTAGATTCAGGAGAAAAATCTTCAATTGTAGGCAAGGAAATCTCTCTATTTCAGCATATTTCACTACTTTGAAAGCTATGCTTGATGAGTTTGATGTACTTAATCCATTTCTTGTGTGCACTTGTGGAGCAAATTGCGAATGCAAAGCATTGCTCAAGAGGAAGACTCAGCACAATATCGAGCTCGTTATTCAACTCCTCAAACGACTCAATGAGCATTACGCATATGTCATATCTTAGCTTATGCTCATGCCACCACTTCCAAGCCTCAACAAGGTGTTTTCCATGGTGTTCCAACAAAAGAGGCAATTCAATTGCACTTTTGCTGCTACTAATCACAGTGTCGTGGCTCATGTCACACACGGTGCTCCATTTGATCCTGCACATGGTCATGCTCTACCTCAGAAAGGAGGTGGATCCAAATCTAAGAAACAATGTGCTCACTGTGGCAACTTTGGCCACACCATAGACACCTGCTACCAGAAGCACGGATTTCTAGTTGGTTTCAAGTTCCAAAATCCTTCTTATTCAAACTAGCGAGTTAATCTTGCAGAAGCTGATAATGATGCCGTCAAGAATGTTAAGTCAATTCAGGAAGTCTCTCAAGAGGCTAGGTTTGGTTTCACCACATAGCAATATCAAAGTCTGCTCGCTCTGTTGCTAAGTTCAAGCAAAGACAACAACCTTGACTCGTCCAAGATAGTTAATTTCACTTCAACCAACCAAAACTCCTCTGTCCCTCCTTTGAATGGTAATCTTTCGAGTCTCATATAGATCATTGACACTGGTGCCATTGATCACATATGTTGCTCTTTGTCTCACTTCACTTCACATAAAAAAATTAAACTTATCAATGTTAAGTTACCGAATGGCCATAGTGTGTGTGCTCACTATTCTAGTACCATAGTTTTCTATCCACACTTTACACCTACTGATGTGCTATATCTTCTTAATTTTCAATTCAATTTGCTATTTGTCACTAAACTCACCTCAAAACTATCTTGTCAATTGACCTTTTCTCAAGGATCTTGTTTGATACAGGATACCAGGGACTTGAGGATGATTGATGTAGCGGAAGCCAGCTTATACATTCTGCAGAGTCTGAGGTCTCCTAGTCCTAGTCTTGTAGCAACTGGCTCTATTTTCTTTGCCTCTTATTCAACCTTAGATTTGTCTACTTTGTGGCATTATCGCTTAGGACATCCCTCTCCAAATAAATTGCAAGTATTGCATGTTAGAACCTTTTTGTTGTTGTCAATAATAACTCTTTTGTTTGTGATGTATGTCATATTGCCAAACAAAAATGTTTACCATTTTCCTTAAGTAGCAATAAAAGTTCACATGTTTTTGAATTAATAGATGCTAATATTTAGGGACCTTTCTCTGTTGCATCCATGCATGGCCATCGTTACTTTTTAACCGTGGTTAATGATTTCTCATGCCACACCTGCTTGTACTTGATGAAGAATAAATTAGAAGCATCTTCCTTAATCAAATTTTTTTTACTTAAACTAAAACTTAGTTTGGATAGCATATTAAAACCATTCATACCATTAATAGTCTTAAATTTTCTTTAAAACAATTATATGATGAACATGGAGTTATTCACCAAACTTCTTGTGTTGAGACACCTCAATAAAATTCCATTGTTGAACGAAAGCACCAATACCTTCTTGCTATAATTAGAGCTTTACTTTTTTGTGCTAATTTGCCTAAATGTTTTTGGTCTTATCCAATTGTTCATGCTACATTTCTTATCAACAAATTGCCTACCAAAGGTTTAAATAATCAAAGTCCATTCTACATGTTACATTTTAAGGCCCCGGATTTATCTCATTTAAAAGTTTTTGGATCGTTATGTTTTGCTTCAACTTTACAACAAAACAGAACTAAACTAGACAACAGGGCTCATAAATGCATTTGCCTTGGCCACAAGCCAAGAATTAAGGGATTTATTCTATTTGATCCTGCTACAAGAGAAGTTTTCATCTCTAGCATGTGAGATTTTATGAGCTTCATTTTCCTTTTCACCACATTTCCCACAACCTTGATTCTCCATATAAGTCACCATCAATGCCTCTGCCAACTTACCACTCTTCTCATTCCCTTTTTTCCTAAAATATCCCACATACTAATCCCACACCAATACCTACTTTTGCCCATGTTTTACCTCAACCTATATCTCCTACTTGGTATTCCACTAGGACAAGGAGAGCTCCTCAGTATCTTCAAGATTATCATGTAAGTCTAGCTTCTTCTAAGCTTGCCTCATCATCCTCGATTCCTTGTGATTCAGGTATTGTCCACCCTTTTAATTCTATTCTTTCTTACCACAATTTATCTCAACCATTTTTCATTTCTCGTGAATACCATTGTGTCTGAACCTAAAACTTACTCCTAAGCTATCAAGCATGAATGTTGGCAATAGCAATGCAGGCTAGGATTTAAGCTTTGCAACAAACACAGACTTGGACCTTGGTAGATCTTCCTCCTAGCAAAACTCCCATCGGCTGTAAATGGGTTTACCGCATCAAATACAAGCCTAATGGAACCATTGATTGGTACAAAGCTCGGCTAGTTGCTTAAGGCTTTACTCAAATTGAAGGGGGTGGATTTCTTTGATATCTTCTCACTTGTGACCAAAATGACCACCTTGAGAACTCTATTAGCTCTTGCCTCTACCAGTCAATGGTTCTTGCACCAACTTGATGTTGACAATGCCTTTCTTCGTGGCATTCTTGATGAAGAGGTGTACATGCGGCTCCAACCCGGGTTTCCCTCATCAAAGCCCAATCAAGTTTGCCATCTACAAAAGTTTTTATATGGTTTACAGCAGGCCAATAGACAATGGTTTGCCACTTTATCTACAAGTTTGAATACTTTTGATTATGTTCAATTCGCAGCTGATCATACTGTTTGTAAAGAATGATTATGGTTTCTTCATGACACTGTTGGTATATTTAGATGATGTTGTGCTTGCTGAAATCAATCTTGCAGAGATCCAAGCTGTCAAGTCCTTTTTGCATTTCACATCAAGGGCATTGGCGATCTCAAGTATTTTCTGGGTTTGGAGGTGACCTATTCCTCTCGTGGCATTGTACTCATTCAGCACAAATACACATTAGAATAGCTCTCTAATGATGGGCTCTTGGCTTCCAAACCAATATCAACTCCTATGGATGCCACACTCAAGTTATCCAAGGATGTTGGCAACCCATTAACTAATATCTCTTCATATCGTCGTCTAGTTGGCCGGCTGCTCTATCTCACAATCATAAGACCTGACATCGCTTACTCAGTTCAGCAACTAAGTCAATTCTTGTCACGCCCCACTGATGTGCACCAACAAGCTGATCTTAGGGAACTAAAGTATTTGAAAGGTTCTCCTAGTAAAGGTCTATTCTTTCCTTCCTCCATGGAATTGAAGCTCAAGGCCTTTAGTGATAGTGATTGGGCTGGCTGCCCTGATAATAGGAAATCTGCTAGTTTTTCTATCTATTTGGGTGATGCTCTCATATCTTGGAAATCCAAAAAGTAGTCCACCATATCTCGATCATCCTTCAAAATTGAGTATCATGCCCTAGTCACCATAGTCTGTGAATTACAGTGGTTGCAATTTCTTCTAAAGGATCTTGGTTTTCTTGCTTATCTTCCAATTCCCTTGTTCTGTGACAGCCAATCAGCCATCCAAATAGCACACAACCCTTCCTTCCATGAGATAACAAAACATATAAAGCTAGACTGCTACCTAGTTAAAGAGAAGCTGCAATCAAGACTTATCCATCTTCTTTTCGTTTCTACCAAGTTGTAGTTGACTGACATATACACTAAGCCACTTTAGCCTTCCCCTTTAACTCTATCATGGCCAAGCTAGGAATGTATGACATACACTCTCCAGCTTGGAGGGGGGTGAAGGCACTACTGGACTCTTCCCAGGCCCAACAAGCTGGGCCTCTAGTTGGCAACCTCAGCCCAAAAGCACAGAGCTTTGCACTCTCAATTTAGCACGCAGAAGCAGTCAACTTAAGTTACCCTTGTTAGCATCTAATTATTCATGTACAAATACAATTCAATTGGTTACTGAATTGTTGAGTTTGTTAGCTTTCGTTAGAAGTTAGTTAGCAGAGCAGTTAACATTAACAGTTGTACACAGCTTGCACTTAACTAGTATAAATGTGTGTTTGGAAAAGCTGTGAGATTAAAATTATTTCAATAATTGCTTATTTGTATAATCGTATTTTTGTATAATCGCTTGTATGAAAATCAATTTATGTTTGGATACATTAGCTGAAATGTGGTTTTAAGATAATCTATTTTGTTTGGATTGTATGTTGCTTTTATATGGTAAAATTACTAAAAAAGGTATAAAATGATTATTTATATTATATAATATTTGTTATTTAGGGTCAATTTGGTAAAAATATAAGAATTCTAAAATAATTAGCTTCTACTTATAATCATAAGCTCCAAAAATTTGCTTATGCTTATAAGTTATTTTTCAGCTTAAAATTATCAATTTTATATTATAATCTATTTTACAAAATTACCCAAACATAATTAATTTTTAGAGAACAGCTTTTTTGAGAGAAAAAAAAGCTGTTTGCATGGGTTGCCAAACATGCACTAAATACTTGCACACATTCAACATAATCAAGTAAGAATCATCTTTCTTAGATTTCACAGAATCACATTTGATTCTAGAGCTTTTCTCTCTGGTTTTCTTCACCTTCTCTAGTTCAGATTTGTTAATATCAATAAAAGTAAAATGCTTAGCTCTGGTAGTATATTAAAATTAATCTTTTCATTATATTTGTTTAAAACTTATAACAAAAATTGAAATGCCTTACCTTTTCATTTTTTTGACTTGGACTTCGTTGTCATTTTCTCCACGTTACTTTCTAAAAGCACACGTTACATTTATGCAAAATAATATGCACATCATAGTAGTAGGAGTTGCTCAATCTGTCACTTGAAATCTCCTATTTTACAACCGAATTTTTTGAAATAACAAGTCTTTAATTACACATAGTTAAAAAAAAAAAAAATCACCAGAGTTGTATTGCCAAGCAATGCCAATTTGGTTCTGTTTTTTTCTTAATCTAGTATAATATGTTACCTGCATCAAAATGGCACAAATTATAAATATACAAAGACAGAATAGTTAGCCGATAGCATTTTGACTCTCTCACTCCAATATAATTGAGATTTAATAACATATTAAAAATATTATTAAATTTAAAAAAAGTGTTGTTAAAATTCTTTAGTAACATAACTTATATACAATACTTGCAAAAATATTACTAAAGAGTTTTAACAATGCTTTTTTTTTAGGAATATTTTTTAGATATTACTAAGAGTTTTAAGAGCAGCTTTTATTAATAAATGTTGCTAAAAAGTAAATATGGTATAGTGTCTTAAAATTAAATTTTTTATATATTCTTAGAGTTAAAAAATTATTGATTAATGCTATTTAATATTTAAAATTCTAGTTATTATATAAAAATAAAATTAAAATAAATAATAAAATTCATAAAATGACTCACAAAACTGAAACATTAAACATTAAATGACTCATAATAATAACTTGTTATTTTTATTCTATAATTAAGAAATTCTAACTTAAAAATAAGAAGAAAAAAGGCGATGGAAGATTCTTATTCTATAATCAATTAAGAATTTCTATCTTAAAAGTAAGAAGTTAAAAAAGGTGTTAGAGGATTCTTGCAAGCTACAGCTGAAATAATTTATTTATACATTTTGATTTGAAAGAAACTTTTCTGTGAGAAATAAAAGCATTATTTTTAAATGACATACAACACAAATCTTTATTATTTAACACATGATTCTAAACTTATAATAAATGCGAGAATAACAATTTATATCAGGACATTTTCAACTAAGTGATTCACCACTCACCCTTCTACAAAATAGCTTAGTTTTTCTTTTTTTTGGGTAAGTTCAAAGTAGCTTAGTTGGATGTTAACTATAACCGTTTTATCATATTTGTCAATAAAGTAATTAAAATCTATAATTACTGGCACATAATTCTTCACGTATTCTAGTGTTATTTTAGTGCATAAAATTTTGTAGTAAGAACAACATTTGTGACTCTTTCATGTTTTACTTCAACTCCCACACCTTTATTAGTTTATTCTACTGCAATGACTGGACAGGCGTTATCCGTAATTGTCAAAATAATCTTTCAAAACCAAGAATACTTCGCCTGTCCGTGTGCTGAAAAATTCAATTCAAATACTATACTGACTATAGCATCACCTTTGGCGTTAAACACACACCAAACTTAAACAACAATTAATCTTCACTCCTTCACAGTTTCAAAGTTGGTTGAGTTATTGGTTAAATGATCCACAATTTCACTATCATAATTAGCTATAGAAAAGGAATCAGATGCGAAACGAATCAAGGTCCTGTGGTGGCTAGTTCAGAAATGCCGACAAAAGCAAAGAAAGAAATAAAAGAAAACTGAAGCTTAATTAAATTTAATTTATGGGTCCGCTTTTATCACTTTTTTTCCGTAGCTGCAAAGCCGTGTTTGGAATCTTCGAAATGAACAAAAAGCTTTAATTTTACATCACTACGTGCTTATTTGTTTTACAATTTGAAGTACTAATAGTACTTTAGTTCACCCCCAAAAAAAAAAAAAACACAGAGTTTGTACAATATTTATTGCGTTTGAGGTACTTATTTATTTTATTAGTGACAAAAGTACTGTTGCCCAACCTAACTTGAAAGATGCTTTTAATTTACTTCTATCAAACTAAAATAATAGTTTTATTATTTACTTTTCTGTTAAAATTATATTATCTGCTCTTAGTAATTTAATATTTAAAAATAATTCTATCTTATTATATACAAATAAAAACAATTCTTTTAATTTTATTTTTAAACACAAATCAAATCTTTTACCTTTAATTTCACTAGAATTAATTATTTTAACTTTAATTTTCTTAAAAATAATTTCACTAAAATGTAAATGAATCGGACCCTGCGTCAGCCACGGTTACCAAACTTTTTAAGTCCCACACAGATTAGGACAGGCCGAGGAGTCACTGCAGTCAACAGAGGTGCAGCAACCAGCAATTGCGTCCACCGGTGACCGCAACCGAAGTCCACAAATAACGACACTCAGTTACCTAAGCTTGGCGTATCCGTTACGTCTACGCAACAATCACATTTACGTTCAAGTTGTGCACTGGTGCCAATCTAATCTAATCTAATAGGATTTGTGTTGGTGTGCTCCTTACCTGAAAATAATACACCTAAACATACGGGTACATACATTCATACAAGGTCGCACACTTCTCCACGCAAACGCATACATTAACTAATTAAAGTCTTTTTGCTTATCTATGGATGCTTGACTTATGCTGACTGCTGAAGACTAGACTCAATCAATTTCACCAATTTGCACGGAGGCAAGAAGATCAGAAGACCCTGTCAAAAAAATAAAAAAAGAGCAGAAGACCACATAAAAAAAAAAAAAAAAAGACTTAGTCTTAATTCCACCAATATGCACGGAGGCAAGACCACATCAAAAACAAAAAAGCAAAGCAGAAGGTCACACATGTGAGTGTCAAATAACATTTCAGTGTCTAATGCTCTAGTCACACACAAGTGGATTCATGTTTATCTGTCTCAATTTTTCTTTTTTTAAAATTGTATAATTTTCATGAAAAAAGTTGAGCTATTTCGAAGCACAAAAATGAAGCATTAACTATGAAGCATGATATTTCAAAATTGGTGTCGTATTCATATTGGGTGCTAATTCAGTACCAATACTTATTGGATACTTATAAATATTTCTCTAGTATCAATACTTATTAGATATTTATAAGTACTTGTTAGTCAAGTCTTGCAATAAGTACATGTTACTTTCATATAAATTTATTCTTATAAAACATCAAATCTTACAATTAAATTATTTGAATTACTTTTAAGTAAAGTAAAGTACCACTTTATCCCTTTAAATCTTGTATCTCTTTAAATGTGTCTGCTTGAATATTGTAAAAATTACATTTATTTGGTGATTTAATTATTTTATAGTTTATAGTTTTATATTTTTATGTAATGTACTACCTCCTATACTTATACTCTAATTTTTGCATAATTTTGTTACCCGTATTTATTATATCTGGTACTGGTATCAATGCAAGTTAAATTTCTTTTCCATTTTTCGATTTTAGTTTTCTTATCAAAGTGAAGCAGGATGGTCAAACTGTTAATCATAGACTTGGCTGTGATCACGTGGAATAGACACGAAGATTAATAGTGAACCCCGATTTATGGTCTCGAATCATGATCATCACTAATAAAAAAAAAAGTAGAAGGATAGCATAGGTGCATGTGTGAGATCTGCAATTTTGAATTGTACCCATCACATACATGTGCATCTCTTGGAATAAGTTGGCATTGGCAATGGCAAGGGCGCACTCACAGCTAGCTAGCCCACCATTTTGCTACTTTGCTGTCAAGCACAAACAATTGAACACTCCATTACTAAAGTGAATTAGAGGCATATATGAACTATAAAAAGTTGGAAAAGGGCAACCTAACTAAAAGGAGGAAACAGAGGAAGTAGCGAAAGAGAAGGGACACATATCAATTCTGGCCCATAATTGATTATATCAATTTTTTATGATATTTAGTTGTTGATTCTTAAAATTAATTCTGGGAAAAATAAAATTTTTTTATTTTATATTAGAATCACTCTTAAAAGAACTGTCAAATATAAATCACTTTATCTCTAAATCAATTCTAATCAAATTAATTCTAACAAAAATAATTTTATCTAGAATCAATTTTATAAAAATAGAACTAAATATGCATATAATCTTTATGCACATAACCCAAACCTTGTTATCACCGCATTACAGATCCACAAATATGTGGACAATTTATTATTTGTTCTCCATGGCTTGAAGTTCCACTGAGCAAATTATGAGTCATATATTAAGTTGATTTCAGTTCAGTTCAATCTGGTCGCTTGGCAAATGGCAAATCCATATAGATGCGTCGGTGATGGTATCTGAATTCTCTATGACAATGTTATGTCAATTAATCAATACTAACTTTCTCATATTAACAAATGCATTTGAATTTTACAATTACTATCTCAACAATTATACAAATAATAACATTTGATTAAATAATATTTATAAATTTTTTACAATATATCAAAATTAATCATTAATAAAAAATCTCACGTTGCTAAAATGATTAACTATTTTTTTTGGAATAATAAGCTATTTTAGTTGTAATGTAAGTTCATGCATATTTTATACATATCCAAGAAAGTTAGAGTAATTTTGAAAAATAAAATAAATCCAAAGTTAAGGTACTATTCAAATGATAAAGAGAACTAGAGAAGAGAAGAGGAGACCATCCAGATCTAGAATTAAAATTACTCATATTATATTCTGTTGTTCTGTTTTTCATCTAATTTCCCTTGGTCCCTTATTTGTCTCCGAAGACATCTTGCATGTCTCTTCACATGGCCTGTCCCTACATAAACTAGTAGCAAATTTTTTTTCCCTCCCCCCACCATCCCCCTTACATATACTGTACAAGGGAAGGAGGATAATGGGGCAAGAGCTATCCTTTTTAATACATTGTTATATTCATACAAACTTAAGGAAACAATATAGGGTTCGTTTAATTTAACTTTTAAAATAAAATCTTTTAAAAGGATAATTTTTATTTGGTTTGAATATGTCAAAAGGCCTTTTAGAAGAATGAGTTTTGTTTGGATATGATAAAGTAAAATTACTTTTGATTGTTAATGTGAGAGTAATAGTAAGATTCTTTTTCAAAAGGTCTTTTTCTAGAATGAAAAGTAACTTCAAAGATACTTCTTCCAAAAAGCCTTCTAGAAGAAGGTCTTTTAAAAAAAGTTAAACCAAACACTACTATTTACTGTACAAAGTCATTTTCCTTCTTCTAGAAGGCCTTCTGGCCATTGTGAACTTGGATCCAAACAGGCACATATAAGAGAGAATGCAGGTAAGGTACTACTTCGAATTATAAAAACAAGTTATCTACACGTCAAAGTTATCCATACGCCACCTTCATCAAAGACTTGCATTATCAATTAATCATAATTAAATAAATTTAATATATTATTAATACAAAATTTTTTACATTATCATCTAAACACATTATATTATTAAAAATGTTTCACTTAATAATTATATTAAAAATCACACATATGATAATATATATAAGAAAATAAATTGAAAGAATATCAAAATTAAATTAGAATTAAATACATTTAAACTTAATTTGATTAAGTTTAATTTGAATTTAAATTTACTAATTAGTAAGTTATTTAATAAAATTAGAGGGTCTTTTAAAAATAAAAAATAATGTAGTTTTATTGTGGGGAAAGAAAAACAGTACTTAAAATATTTGTCTTAACTAGTCTTATGCAAGAGAAATTATTAGATACTCTTCGAGCATCATGTCAAATTAAATTCACTCTATGACATTTTAGCTATAATTTATAATGGAGTTTATTATTAACTTATATATTTATTATGTAAAATTTGTTTTTTAGTTTAAAAAAATGAAAAGTAATAAATATATAAGTTAATATTAGACCCCACCGTAAGTTATGAGTGAAATGTTACGTCTCAAATGGAAGAAGCAGTTAAGCACAATCTTTTTTTTTTTTTTTCATCTAGAGTTAAGCACAATCTTTTTGTAATGATCGATAAGGATGTAATAATTAAATGTATTAATTAAATGTGGTCGCATAAACAAATGTGAACAATTTAAAAATGACTTAGCTATTTGAATTAGTAAAGTTATTTTTAATAAGTTTAGAGACTATATTATGTGTTTTACATTGAGCAAATAGTTTAATATTTTAGATTGGGTTTTATTATTCATAAGCTTGGTTATAATTGAGTGACAAAAAATTCTTAAATGCTCTTGGAATTGCTCGCACAATTCCCCCATTTAATTTCCCTTTTTGTGACTAGCTGGCACAATTTCCTATTCACCTCATCTGAGACTTTTTCTAGGAGTTGCTTGTAATCATTCCTATATACCTGGGTGCCCTTGGAGATGTAAATGGTCGCATAGTGATCCACAACTACTTGCATAACTAGCTTATGGCCACCATTCATCCTAACTGTTTTTAATTCTTTGAAATTGTTTAGTCCTGCTTTTGAATCGTAGTAGCATGGAAAAAGCTTGTATTTAAATATGCTCTCTCCAACCAATTCAATTTTGGTTGCTGACCCTAGAATTTATGCTTCTGCTGCTATGATTCAATGATCCTACCTCTTGATAGTGCAATATTTTCTCATGTTTGTGCAAAATATGAAGTCTTCTATGCAACACTAAGGGGAGTTGTGATCAATCTGCAAAGCAAATAATATATTCCACAATCTCTCCTTCGCAGGAAAATGGGATTACCATAAACAAAGGAGAATTCTCAATCTTCACTACATTCCTTATCTATAATAAAAACATGAATGAAATTTTGGCACTAGTAGTAAATAGAAATATCTACTTTATTGTTTCATAAAAGACATAGGCCTCTAAATAGCTCTGAGATTTGATACAATAAGAGAAATAAAAATACAAGACTTTTCTCAGCCTTTCTACCTTCTCTTTCTTAGCTCTAGTTTCCATTAAATATACTATGGCATGCTTAAATTGTTTACAAAGTATTTCTAATTTTGAAAATGTTGCTTATGCCACCGATCCATGATAGTTCCAGCTAAGCATTGTCATGGGCCTTGTGGTTGTGTTTCTACAGTCCCCTAAGAGCGAACCCCTTCCTGCCTTTCTTTCAACCTTTCTTCATTGTGATGATTTGAGCCCTTGTTGTAATCGTATTTTATCTTCTTCTCTTTAGGCTAATTTTGTTGCACTTACTCTTCTCTTGCTATTATCATTAACTCTTGTTGTCCCCTTCTAGTTGATCTGTTTCAGTTTTAGGCTTCTAGTCATACCTTGTGCTAGTTAAATGTCACATTTATTCTCATTCCACTCAATTGCTTCTTAACTTCCTTTTCTTTTAGCTACTCTTTAGATTCCTCTTCTTTCAACAACTCCATATAATAAAAGTTGCCTTTCTCTAAGTTCTAGTGTCCTAGGTCATAACTTCTTCTTCTTGAACAACATCTCCTCCTTGCAATTGGCTGATATTTTTTCTATACTGCACCTGGGATTCCACTCCACTTGAAATCTCATACCTATGGGGCCTTGAGTGTATCTTTTTTTCTTAATGCTCTTTGAAGAGTCTTGAGTTTTTGCACTTTCGAATTTGCAGTGGGCTCAACTTTACTCCATAATTACTATTCACTCCTTTTGTTAGGCTCAATTGGACTCTTAAGCCGAATATCCTCTTTTCCACATGTTAACCCAATTACTTCTATAGGCCCGAATCCTTATTTTACCTAGCTAGATTTCAAATTAGTTCTAGTGAGTTTGCTTTCTGTCCCATCCATTAACCTAAACCCCATGTACGAGTTTGATAATTTAGCTTTATTTAACATTTTGAGCTTTCACTTTCCCGTAAGTTATCTTTGGTAGGAGGCTTTTGGACTTCAGATTTTCTTTTTTGTTTTTAATATCTTGCCTGGCACTCCTTTCATCTAAGTTGGTTGCAGCTTGATCTTTTTCAGTAGCCTTACAATTTTTTTTATGCTTTTGCCATATTTTTTCGATTGCTTCCATTCTTCTATACTCTCCATAGTAGTGGTTGTGTCTTCATGCCTTCCACTGTGGATCCCATTTACTTAGCTACAGATACTCCCAATCCCAATCTCAATCTTGGACCATATCTACTCCTTGGTAGGTTTCTTATAGACATGGTTGTTTTCCAATATTCTTCTTTTCATGCCCTATTCTACCATTGTTGAGGCAATAATCCTAGAGCTTCTCATATTTAAGAAGCATCCACGAGCTAAGAAGTCCTTTCATTGGAACCTAAAACCAATAAGGAAGGGGTTGTGAGTGTTTACCACTACCTCAACCTTAAGAAACTTCTTCACACTACATTCAGCCATAAGGTCCTCTACCCTCAATACCTCCCAATCCTAGACTCTGTTTCAACTGCATTCCTCATGTTCAAGCGCTTTATTAGGAGACCGTATATTTGAATCCAAAAGGCTATATTGTTATAGTTTGCCTGAAAAATGAATGCATTCAAAATCCAACTTTGGAGACTTAACATATAGCCCATAATGGTCCATGGCCTTGGATGATAAATTCTTCGTGGTGAGTGTTGATCTTTGAAATTGAACATGTAGGAGTTGGCCCCCATATCAGTGATATAGAGTCCTCCTAACTGACCTCACGACTCATGTAACATAGCCTTGACTGTAGAACAATTTAGAGCTTTTCAGTGAGGATCTTGCCCACCAAAGTTTTTGTCCAGCTTAAAGCATTTATCTTTTTCCTATTCCAACTCTAGATCATGCTTTTGTTTATTTTCCATCTCAACCTCCTTGTGCAATCGTCTCGTATCCTTTGGACACTCTAAGCCTAAAGCTCAACTCCCCAGGCCCCCCCCCCCCCCCCCCCCCAAAAAAACAAAAACACAAAAAAATAGATCAACTGTAGCTTATTAAAGAGTACACTCTTGTTAACAATAAAACGCGAAAAATTGTCAATACTATTGCTAGAAAGGGATATGAGTTCCTTACCCTTTTGGTCTACACTTAGTGTGTATTTCAAAAAATTGTAAAATTAAAATTATTTCAATAATCACTTATTTGTATAATCGATTTTTTATATAATTGATTATGTGAAAATCAATTTATATTTGGATACTTCAATTTAAAAGTAATTTTAAAATAATCTATTTTATTTGAATTACATGAAAAAAGTTAGTTTTATATGATAAAATTATTAAAAAGAGTATAAAATACTAGTTTATATTATATAATATTTGATATTTAAGATCAATTTAGTAAAAATATAATAATTATGAAATAATTATCTTTTGATTATAATTAAAAATTTTAAAATGTTACTTATAATTATAAATTATTTTCAACTTAAAATTATTAGCTTTTGATTATAATATATTTTCTTACTTTTGCCAAATATGATAAATTTTACCAAACAACTTTTTTTTACTAAAAAAAAATTATTTTGTAAGGTTCCCAAACATGCTCGTATTTAGTGATTTACTATCATTTTAGTCTTCGCACTTTTTCTGCTTCTAATACCAAAAAAAAAAAAAAGAAGAAAAAGGGGGGGGGGGGGAGGGATTACCTCAGGCGTAGTTAAATTGAAAAAAAAAAAAAATACTAATCTAATGTGTACACAGCAAGTCATTTACAAAGATATTTTTTATATAATCTATGCAGACTAATATTTAATTGTATTTAGTGTTACGCTGTCCAGCTTAAATTTTAGTAAATGTAACTAATTAAACTTGAATGCATCTATTCACCCAGGAAAGTAAAAGCATGAATAAAGGCTACTTTGCGTTCGTTTGTGACTGTTTTTGGGTCATGCATTCCATCGTGTTTGTATAGGGGCATGTCCGGTGTCCCTATTCGGTGCTCAATATTAGGTTGTTTGGGCCAAGTTCCAACCATTACGGGCAGTCTCACAGGCATGTGCAAATCAGACCAAAAAAGGAAGGCTACTATAATGATCAGGGAAAAAAAAAGGAACAAGGCTACTATAACGTAATATATTTATCTTAATTTTTCTACTTATGAACAAAAAAATCTTAATTTTTGTACTCAGAAAAAATATTAATTTTTCTAATTCTTCACTTTTCAACCATTCAACCAAACACCTCATTCAAATGTTTATCTTAATTTCTATTTGCTTGGAATTTATGAGAAAATATGCAAGTGCAATTTGTTTTATACAAATCTCGCATTAAAGCTAGGTGTTGAAATTCATGGTAGAACAAAAAAAAGAGAGAGTAAAAATAGATAGAAATTGAAAAATTGTGATTAGATTGAAGAAAATGAAAAAGGGTAATTACACCAAGCCAATAGTGTGGCTTATATACAAAATGATAGAGTAACCAACTAATATCCAATTATATGTGTTGCAACTAATTGTAACTAATCACTAACACAATTATATCTCTACCACCTCTGGCAAGTTGGAGGATGCTTACTTTAGCTTGTCTAGCTTGGGATCAACAGTACAATATAATCAATCTGGCAATGATAACAAATCAACAAAGTGAATGAAACTTGTGTCAGCAATGACAATGGTGCCTAGTGCCAAGAAGTTTTCGACTTTCACTTGAGCACCTTTGATCTTCTATCGACATCTCCACAGTGCTTATCACAAAAAAATTCCAAAGCATCACTTGAATGAGGTTAAAGTCATAGGGCTATCAAGAAGAGATTAAAGTCATAGGATTATATCAAGAAATCCCAATTTAGGGGACACCAATCATCAAACAAAAATAGCAGCTTAACCACTAAGAGCATAAGCAAATAATAATATAGCATTGAGTATTTTTTTAAATAATAAATAATAATAAATATGTACTAATAAATCATAGTATACAATTGCCTTATGTTGTAACATCTAGTATTTATATATTTAAAAAACTATTAAATAAACAGATGATACCATAATTTATTACTAATGACCATTAATTTTTAGTATAGTATTTTTTTGTTATTCATATTCTCAAAAATGAAAGTAACTTGATACATTACATTAATTACTTAACTACATCAAAAGGAGTTTAAAAGTTAAAATTATTTTTTACCAGCACTCACACAATATAAAGGCAAAATTATTTACTTTCTATTAGATAAATTATACTTTACATAATTCTAAATAACTAAGAAAAAATAGACAGCTTATTGACATTCATATATGCATCTTTCAATACAATAATAATACATGTCAATTAAATATATAACTAATTCAATACATCAAGTTATCTTAATTTTTAAAAACATAAATAACGAAAAATACTATATTAAAAATTAATGGTCAATAGTAACAAATCATCATATCATATGTTTTATTTAATATTTTTTCATTGTACAAACACTAACTGTTACAAAATAAGGTATTTAGTTGTATATCTAGAGGTGGGTAAGTGGGTCAACCCAACTCGTTTAGTCCGGTCTGTGACAGATTATTTTTAAGTGGGTTGATCGGAACTGATCTACATAGTAAATGGGCTCCCAAAATGCTAGTCCGTGTTTGCACCGCATAGGCTCGTGGGCTCGCTAGCCAGCCTGCATTGCATATCTTTTTTTTTTTTTTTCACTCTTTTTGGACCTTCTGTATAGTTTTTTTGCCTTCACTCTTTTGAGCCTATTCTATTTTTTGTTTTTTCTATCTTTTGTCTTCTCTTTTTTTTGTTTTTGTTGGTCAGAAGTGCAAATTCCCAGCAAAAGCCATGGGCAACCAGAAGTACAATCATCAAGTACAATCATCACAAGCTTAATAATCAGTAGATATGTTTATTTTTAATATACAAGTAGCATTCTTCATTTTTTATTGTAATTAACATGATATTTTCAAATTAAATAATTTATTAATTTAACTTTAATATTGTGTCTATATTAAAATGTTTTATAAATTTAATTAAGTATGTATTATTATAGCACTAATAGTATTTGATTCTCATAATAAGTATTTAATTTTGAAATTCATAATATAATAATATATAATTAGTTGAAAAGTAAAAACTTTTTACATTTTTGTTGACGAGTAAAAATCTTTACATTAATCGTGTACCAAGATTAAAATTATAAGAAAAGTGTTGAATGTTATTTATATTCATAAGATATTAAATATATTTAATTTACATTTAATATTTTTTTATTAAATATTAAAAAAATTATTAAGAGGATATACAATATGATAAAACTAATATATATATATATATATATATATATATATATATATATATATATATAACTTGATATAAAATTAAAGCGTAAATATTATATTATTATTGTTGGATTTGGTTCCTATGTCGAGTAAGAATACTACACTGTTTTTATTGGATGCTCCTATGAGCTGCTGCAGCTCCTTGTTCAAATCCCCACTACTTAATCCTAACTTTGACTATTTATGCTTTGAAAATTAAAAAACGAAAGCAATCGTACAGCGGCGACGACCCTAGTATAGGTTCATTGAGTGGGGAAGGGATACAAGGAGGTTGGTCCTAATTAATGTCAATGGATTTTTCACCGTTGCTGGTGGAATGGCTTGTCACTCATTGTCATCACTGACTTGCCCTCCAATTCAACACAAACACCCACGAAATCTTTCTTCTTCCTCTTCCCTCTTTCATATTTTCAGCTTCAGTGACTGTTCTTAAGAAGGGAGCTGGCACTGTGATACTATGGTGGGAATAGCAACTAGGTATTAGAATTTGTGGCAAAAGATAATATTAATTCCAATTTATATATTACTTTTAGCTTCATTAAAGCTCTCTACTGATGGGACACTGTGTTATGGTCTTATGGAACAGTGTTATGGTGTTATGGTCTTGTGGGACACTGTGTTATGGTCTTGTGGGACTCCTGCTCCTTTCAATTTCTTTAACTTCATTAAAATAGTGGCATGAGCGTTATTGGCTTATTGCTCGTGATACAGCAACCCATTTACTTGCTAACAGGGTTTGCTCAGCGTGTAGTCAGTCTTTTACTTATATATCATTATGATTTTGGTTAAATTCATAAATTTTTTTAATTATTAGATAATCTATAAATATTTTTATAAGTGTTTGACGAGTTTAGAAGTATATATTGATTCTGCACTAAGATAATATTTCCCTCAACTTACATCTTTTACTATAAAGAAATCATGTACTTAAATTTGTGTTTTGTTTTTAAAGAAAGAAGTAATGTGAATGCTTTTGATCATGAAAGTAATGTGAAATTAAAATAGGGTTTTGCCTCTTTTAGGTTTAGGCACAACTTTGTAACAAAAAAACATAGTTTTTTTAGAACCCTAGCACTGCACCTTCTCTTAACTGTGCATCACCTCTCCCTATCACCCACCCCCTTGTAGTTTTCTCATCCTCACTTTAAGGGGAAGTCGGATGCCATGGAAGTGGCTTTCTTCTCCACGGTCATTAACAATCCCCTTCTCTGCATGTAGTTAGTCTTTTTTTTTTTCTCTTTTTTAATTTTTTTTTATTTTCCCATCGTACCTTTGCATGATGATATGTTTGATTATATACTGTGTGGTAAGTTTCTATTCATAGTGGCACTATTTGTATAGTGAGAAAAGTGTGAGAGACTAACTCATAGATCTCATAGTAACTTATGCTTTAGACCATATCAGAGGACTGCACTTGGGACAGGTACTACATCACCTAGTGATAGTTGGTTGGATTCGTGTTTGTTTTGTTTTGTTTTGTGGTTATGTGTGGCAACACATGGTTTGAGGTAGTAGGCCTCTTTGTAGGCAATCCTTTTAGGTTCTATAGCTGCTTTTGAGTTGATATTAACTATGATGCTTGCTTGGTAGCAAAAGCCCAAGCTGTTTGGAGGCAAATAATTTGGAGGAATTTGACGATTGTATGTAAGGGAGTTATGAAGAGATGAGAGAAAAATGCTTTGATTGTAGCTGTGCATGAACTAAAGGCTAGACTCATTAAAGATTGGTTTCTAATGGAAAAAGAGAGCAAGAAACAATGTTGCGCATTTGATTACTCACCTTGCTACTGGAGGGATTTGATGCCAAATTGGGTTGCTGTCTCAAATAGCATCAATGGTAGAAGCTGATAAGGCCAACAACAATAGTTAAAAGTCATAAGCTTTGTTACTTAAAATGGCTTAAGTAAAGCAATACCTTTTTGTTGTTTATTGCCTCAGGTCTATTGTAATAGTTGCTTCTATGTTGTGTCTGTTTCTATTAATCAATGAAATTGAATTTTTGGACAAAAAAAAAAAGAAATAAATAATTGACCAAAAACATAAGAACTTAATTGAAAGGTTGCATTGTGAGAGACAATTAAGTGTAGTTGAGTTTTTTTATTTTGAGTAATGATAATATAAACTAGGTTCATGGTGAACCCTACACATGGAAACATCTTAACCATTCAAAACATAACTTAAAATTATAAATATATAAATATTATATAATCAATAGTTGAGATTTTTCCATGACTTGGGTTCACCATAAATCCGAATGTATATTAATATATATATATTTTTTGGATGTGAAAGTGTAGTTCAGTTTTAAGGTTTGTGATTATCAGGTTTTAAGTTGATTATAAACTTAATTTTGATATATTAAATATAAATCATTTAATTAAATATTATTATTAAAAGAGTATGATCTTTTACTTAATATTATGAGAGTTAAATTTTTCTTTTTTGAAGAAATGAGAGTTAAGTTTTTCAATAATAGTGCACCCAAAAAAAAATTTCATTAATATAATATAATAATATATGATTAAATAGACATAATACTTTTACCTTAATAGCCCTTCAAAATTAAATCTTAACTTTAAGAAACATTTACACACAACTTTTTCACACTTTTGTAGTTTGTTATTTTATTTGTTAGTATTTGCAAAGAAGGTACTCGACACAGGTATAAGAGTTTATCAAAATGATAATATTGGGTAATGACAAATTTGGTATGAAACAATCTTATACGATAGAAAATAATATCAACATTTGGCAGGCCAAAGTGAAGAGTATCATTACAGCACTGTTACATTTTATAAAGTTGTTTTTCGTGAAATAGTAATCGAATGACATGAAAGCCCAATCATGTGTAATCAACTAAAGTTTAACAGATCGAATGTGAAAAATGCATACATAATAGCACTTAAGGTTTCATGTGTCATTCTACAAATGTAACTTTGGGAGATTTAACAAGTTTTACGTCCTTGTGCAGTGGAGATCGAAAAGAGCACTTGGTGGTAAGCAAAAGATGTAGAAGAAAATTTCACATGATTATTCATAAAGACTTAACATGAAAATTATTAGCACAAATCATTTGTGTTTAACCACTACAGTAGAGAGGAAAAATTATGTGGGTAAAAATTGAGTGTAATTGGGTTTTGAATTTTGTCAAGCGTGAGGTAACTAATTGTAATTTTAGTTATGATTAACGAAAGATCTGTCGGATGGAGATTGACAAATTATCAAATCACAGCAATTACTTATGAACTTTGTTATTTAATTTGTTGGTATTGACAAGAGTATATCCAGCAAACTGGTAATATAATAACTAATGCATACTATTATAGATTCTTCTTTCATTAGACTAACTATCAACGCATGCTTAACAGTCAATTACATTTGCATGTTAATCATCTCATCTCATATGATAAAAAGACCAAGTTTAAAAGAGGGGGGAAAAAAACCTTTAAACTCTGCACACACAGACACAGAGATGGTGCCAGAGCCAAAACAGTAACCAACTACCCCATCAATCATACAAGCACACATGTAGCATAAGAAGAGATTTTCAACCCCTGTCTATTTCCACAATCCACGCTTTATCATAACATCAAATCATGTCTTGAGCCTCCTGGCCTTACTATATGTGCTTCCATTCTCTAGAGTTTGCTTCCTTTTCTTTGCCGTCCTCTGTTTCATCAGAGGAAGAGGGTCCCTCACTATTGGCTTCACTGGTTTGGCTGCTTTCTTTTTTAGCCTTAGCTATCATATCTTGTGTCCTTCCATCACCCTTCTTCTTGGCTTCCTCATGAACCATTTTGAGAGGTGTTTCAGTTTCAGCCACACCCTCCTCCAAATTGGGCTTTGAATTTTGGTCTTCTGATTTGTATTTGTACCAAGAGGCCCAATAAAGGAAGTTAAAAAAGTTGAGGCAGCTCAGGATTGCTAAGAACCAATAGAACAAGTTCAGATTGTTCTGATTCAAATCAAACCCATGTAACCATCCTTGTTTACTTGGAGTGATCCTTTTGGTAACGGAGTTTATAACATTGACAAAAACTGTGCTCAAGAAGTAGCCAAGGGACATTGATAACCATGTGAAGGAAGTTGATAGTGATTTCATTGTTTTAGGCGCTTCCCTATAAAAGAATTCTAATAGTCCTACTTGAGTGAACATATCTGCAATCCCAAATATAGCATATTGGAAGGAAAGCCAGAATAGACTAATGGGCTTAGAAGGGTCTTTCTTGGCTTGGTCCCTTCTTTTTACTTCTACGATGCCAG
Source organism: Pterocarpus macrocarpus (assembly GCA_031439585.1). Lineage (NCBI taxonomy): Eukaryota > Viridiplantae > Streptophyta > Magnoliopsida > Fabales > Fabaceae > Pterocarpus > Pterocarpus macrocarpus. The sequence goes on along the minus strand of CM062516.1, from coordinate 41,786,981 downwards.
CTATTGCCATTGAAATGGAAGAAAGTACCAACCCCACACCAACCCTCTGAAGTTGTGTAACCCCTGAAGGGTGGTGAGTGATCTTTCTAGCAAATGGCACAAAGAAGAACTCATAAATGGGGATAAGGATGCATAAGAAAAGAAGGGGTATGACAGGAATGGATGCTGGTGGCACTGTGAAAGAACCAAGTTTCAGGTTCATGACATTCCCTTGCTGCACTGAGAATGTCTGAAGCTGTGCTAGACAAGTGTTCATTATAATGGTGCTGGCTAATATGGGTAACATTCTGGTTAGGATCTTCACTTCTTCCACTTGTGTCACGGTGCAGACCTTCCATGGTTTGGGTTCAAAGTTCCCTTGAAGAATGGTTGCTTTGTCTAGGAACCTGTTCCATTAACCAGAACTTTTTAACATGCATGTACATGTTTGAACTATCAAGGACAAATAAAAGGCAGAATGAATGTCCCAATTCCCAGCCCCAATCTTGCATCAATTATTAATCATTCAAAATTATTGTACATGGGAAGTTGGTTTTGAATTTGATTCTAAAAAAGAATATATAAATAGAAAACATAAAGAAGAAATCATTGAGCATGGCTGCTATTCAGAAGGAATTTGCTTTTCATTTTCTCAGTGAAGTACTCCAAAATTAAACGAACCTAAAAATACAAATTAAAAAAATAAAAATAAAAGAGTTTGATTGCATCAAGCAGTGTTCTTCAAACAAAAACTTTATCCAAGTTTTGTCAGAAAACTTTCATTTTTTTTTTCTTGTGATTTGCAGCATACACACGGCAAAGATCAATTTGCCGTAATCATTCTCCGTATCTCTGCTGCTCCAAACGTACACTAGTGAGAGTAGGCCCATAGTGCTTGGCCTTACCTACTACGTCGTACATGAAGGAAAAGAATCTTAATTCCCAACACGCCAATGTGCTGGACCATGTTGTTGTTTAATTGTCTTATCAATTTGCAGATAATTATTAGCCAAGAATGGTTTCCTAGAATTGTTTGCGTAGCATTAATACGCAAGTTGTTAATTATGGATTTTGAGCATATGGAGATAGAGAATCACCTCATCTGGTTGGTGTGTGCAATCTTCCCTATTGTTGTAGCATCTTTATCACTAATCTCATACAGTTCTTCATTGGACTCCGGCAGTGATAGCTTTCGGTTTTTGAAAGCCACAACGATAACCTGTAGTTAACAAAAATAGTTTCATGCTTATTATACATATTATATTATAATTATAATATGTTATATTATATGATATGATATGTGCTGCGTGCTTATTAATGAGGGAAAGCAAATAGAGATTAAAAAACCTGAGCAATCCTTGAAATGGGGCTTTCACCAGGAGGTCTAATCCGGTAAAACGGCTTGCCAAGGGCAAGGGTCACAAAGCCAATGGAGGAAGCTAAGGTCACTATGAAGAATCCCCAGTGCCAAGCTCTTTGAGTGCTAACCCACACAACACCAGTAACACCTATAACTGACCCCAGCGTTGTGCTGAGCAAAAGCCAATTGAAATAGCTAGCAAGACCCTTTGCTTCAATTGGATCCTTTTCATCAAATTGGTCAGCACCAAGTGCAGTCATGGACCCTCTTACTCCTCCAGAACCCAATGCCAAGAAACACAATGAAGTGTAGAACATGACTGCTACACCACCTTTGACACAACTTGACTTGCCACATGCATCTGGGTGTAAATGGTCTAAAGCAGCTTGAACCGTGAGAAGTACCAAAGCCTACACTAAGGTGTTCAAGTCAGAGACAAACTATAAACCATTATTTTGAACCAATTGTTTTTCTTTATTTGAGCATGATATTGGGAATTGGGGTTCTCTATTTTTTTAGACAAAGGGATATTATTTGTTTACCACTTACCATGACTTCGAGTGATCCAAAAAGCAAGCATGTGGTTAGTCTGTTCAAGTAAGTGTCTGAGATGAAGCCACCAACAAGGGAGAGCAAGAAAGTTGAGCCTAAAAAGTTTGTCAGAGTGTTGGCAGAACTTGACAGATCAAAGTGCATCACCCCATAAAAGTACAGGACTAAGCTCACCATGTTTGCCACAAGACCCATGTTGTCCAATGCTGACAAGACTGAGGGGAAGAAGAAGGAAGATAAAAGATGAAGATGGTTTGCTAGCTATAAGCACCACAAAGAGCAAAGAACAAAGTAAAGGGCATATTTGCTTCAAGACTTTTTTGGCTTACCAAAAACAAACATGGAAGCTCTGAATCCACCCTTTTGTTTCTTCCATTGGGTGAGGGACTTGAGTTCTTCTTTCACCTCTTTGTCTCCCTGTATGAGAAGATTTGAAATTCATGAGCTATACACAGAAGGAGAAGATAGAGAGATAGAGAATGATGTGTTGAATGACTTGGCTTACCATTATTGAGCTATGGAGAGTTCCAGAAAAGAAAGGGCAGTTCAGAGGAAATAGGTGTTGGTGAACATATAACCCAAAAAGGAAGCTTTAGAGGAAAGCTTTAGTTCGGACAAGTATCGTAAAGAGAGTAGCTTTGAGCTTTTAAATTGTAAAAGGGGTCCTAAGTTTATTGCCTTAAAACAGTTTTGCTTCTGTTCTTCAGTAATTGTACTCCTTGCTATATGTCATGATGTGTCACCCCTCTTTCCTGGTCTCTTTGCTCACTAGTAACTTTTGAACACGAATGTATTATTGACAATGGCATCACAAATTGAAATGGAAGCACGAGTGGTTTAAGATTGCTAATAATGGATGCTGAATCCATCAATGATCTTAAATTTCTTAATCAACCCAACATACATGCCCCACTCCTCTTGATTTATATGCTTGTCTCTCTGCTTTAAGCCTTGAATCACTGTTCCTAAACCAGAAGCTTTCGGCAAAGCTCAAGGGTCAAATTGAAAGGAAGAGTATAAATACAGAAATTGGAAAGACTTTTACCTGATTGATAGTGATACACTGCATTGGCATGTGATCAAGTAGCTATATCACGTATATCAAAATTCAATCAACTACTGTTTAAGAACTTTTAAGCTAAATCATGCATATGTCACGTGGTTTCCCTAAATATGTGCTCTTAATTATGTATGTCATACAAATCACCTTGATAAGCCATAAATGAAGACCTTAAAAGACACTTGTGTACAGAGGGAGTAAAAATGGACTTTGTGCACTGCTTTTATTATTTTATTAGTTAAAAATGTAAACAAACTTGAGTCAAAGTTTAGGTTATTAAATTCTGATGATATTGAGGAAAGGAATGAGGTTGAAACTTGTCCCTGGTTAGGCACTAGACAACATTGTCAGACGGAAAAGGATCCTATATTTTCCTTGCTATGGGAAAAACCACTATTACCCCAAGAATTTCCTTGCCAACAAATAAAGCCACTCATTTCCCCAAAAACCGACCTTCCATCCCCAAGGTTATAAAAAAAAGTGTATCTGTTTTTAATACAAAGAGCCAAAAATCCTAGGTCAAATATTCAAAGTTCAAATGGGTCACATGGTACAGCTCATATGGTGTCCCTCATGTCTTTCGGAGCTCCATTGTTAGATTAAAAATTTATGAATTTCATTCCCCCTCCTTTTGCTTTGGCCTTGTGGTGTCATTATACTCATAATATCCATATCTCATTCGAACGGTCTCTTTCAAAATAACAGTCTAACTTCCTATATCTCAATCATGCTAAATCCTTTTTTCTTTGAAAATCACTATCAACTGAAGACCTTTTTTTTTCTTTTTTGTGTTTAATCATGTCTGATTAGTGTGTGTAAAGCAAGATATTTGTTTGTTCACCCCTGATACATTTCCACTTTCAAATGAGTCAATTTAAAAGCTTCGGCACCAAAAACTAGCCTGCATTATAGCTGTCATGCAGTATGCTGTATGCGTACAAGTTATCACCGGTGGTATTTGTTTACTTTAGTCCTAGCTAATCCTTTAGAAGAAACAAAGACATTAGAAATCAATATCTGTATTCAAATTGCTTGCACTGTACAGTCCAAATCCAAGTCAAAATCAAAATCAGGTTCAAGACCTTTGAAGAAAATGTCAAAAAGCATTCGGTGGGATCAATGTCCTGCATTAGAGGTGGAGAATACAAGAAACTTATACAATTGAAACAACACGAAACCATTCTAAGTTTAAACTTTAGAAGCCAGCCAGTATCCAACATTTTTTGTGCTTATTGGCAACCTCTAGGAACGAGGAGCTCAAGTGCCAGCAATTCTAAGCTTAAACTTGAGAAGAAAGTTATTGATGCTCACATTACACTTCTCAGAAGCACAGGTAGGATCGTAGTGGAGTCAGAAACAAATTCTCTATTGGTTCAACTAATTATTGGAGACGTTTGATCCATAGTTACGAAAATGTCCTAAATTATTGGGAATCATATGTAAAGAATTGGAGATTTTAGTTATATAACTAGTAAATCATGTGTATACCAATAGGAGAATCCTCAATTACACACTTTAAATTCCCATATATTAGATAAGGATTCGCACGTGTCTTCCGACATTAATAGTCAGATTTAGTCTCCTTTATGGCTTAGTTCCTCATTGATTTAATTAGAATATCCAAATTTTCGTACATGATTCCCCAGTAACAAGTATACTGGCTAAAATTATTGAGAGCATAGTTCCTCCAATGATTTTTGGGAGGATGACAAACTTCTCCCTAATTATCACCTTAGCTAAAATGAATTGAATTCCCTTTTAAGTTTATACTTTGGTGTAAGAGAAATTATTAGCTACAAAAAACGGAAGGTAACTCATTATTCATTAGCCGCAGCTACAAACAAAAGAAACAAAGCAATAGCCAGTTAGCCACCAGGTCCACTACCAAACCAAACAAGTTTGGTAATGCCCCTGACAATTTTGGACCTAACCTACCAATTTGATTCTGTATCATGCATCCCTTTTGCGTGTGGATTGTGTCTTTTTTGTGGAGTGAGTATACTTTCATAAAGGCTATAGATGCTTGCCTTTCTCAAAGACACAATATTATGGTCCTTAGTTCATGAATGTTCTTTTTCGTAAAGCTTGATTTATTAACCCCACCTTCCATGCTATCTGCCTTCTCCAATGAGAACCATTCTTATCACTTTCCCAGCAAATTTGTCCTCCAAAGCGCTCGAGTGACTGAATTCTCTAAATATCTTATGGCATTCCTTCTGTTTTCTTTTTCTTCTACGACTTCCTAGTTCAAGACATACACATCCTGTACCTGTTGTTTTCAACCTTGGCTGTTCTATTATTGTTATTTCTTGTTGCCTACGATATCCCTATTGCCTTCTGCTGAGGCTGTGAGTTTATGGCAGAACATGTCTTTTACACGTATGCGTGTGAGAGTGAATCAAGAATTAAGAGAATATTTTACAGAAAGTTATAAATAAAGAGAAGCCTGTTAATTAAGACATCAAATCAAACTCCCAAATAAAGAGAAATGAGAGGAAGTGATTCTTTATTAAGACGTTAATGTGGCAAATGCTTCAGACACATTAATTAATACATGTTAATTAGAGCGTAGAAGTGTAGAACCACTTAATTAAGGAGGTAACGTTTTAATGATTAACATAACAATGTCTTAATTAACAAGTGATTCATTATTAATATTAAGAGTCAACGTTGAATTAACAAGTACGCAGGATATACCAACGTGATTCATTATTAACAGTACGCAGGATACACCAATGTTGAAAAAAAAAAATGACAAATGCTTCAAACTTATAATTATCTGATACTTCTTCTAATTCATAATATCTGTTACTTTAATCATTTGCATAGGTATTGAGAAACTCAAAATCAAGGGTTGATTACAAAAATATTTATCAAAACACCCTTATTTAATAACTAATTTATGGTATTGTACTGTATTTCATTATTTAGTATACTTAGAATAGTGTGGAAGGTATATTTAGAAATTTTGTAATAAATTCTTTATAGAAATATGCTATGAATCAAAGAACTTTACCTAAAGTAGCATATATTGTAAACCAGAGAGAGTATCTTTGTTTGTTGGATTCTGTAGGTGGAAAGGATTAAGGGACCTGACCTTTATGGGCTTCGTTCATGTTATTGACAACTACCTAAAAATGCTAGGCAGTTGCTATCCAAGTCTAAATATGATTGATTGTGTTGTGTCCATGTTACTGCATAATTATTGCTAAGGAGCAAATAGAGGGAAAAGGTCTAGTTAGTGGCTAGCATCTAGATTGCAGAAGATAGTTTGGAGAGAGAAATGCTGAGTTGAGGTAGAAAAGTTGGGGATAGTTTGAGGGTGCATCAAGATCTCATTCTCAACTATTAAAGGTTAACTCTTTTATTGTAAAATATTAAGATAAATGCAAAAGATTCCTTTGGACCAGCTTATCTCTACATGTGATATATTTATACTTGTATCAATAAAATATATTGTAATCATAACTTATATTACGAAGTAACTTTTGGGGCTGAGGATGATACCGAGAGGGGTTGGATGCCGGTAGAGGGTGTCTACAAAATTCCAAGGCTTATACATCCTTCTACACCAAAGTTGTTGGAGGGTATCTGCAAGAATTTTGATGCTTAAGTTAGCAAAGGCCCAGAGGTATTAGGATAGAATTATGATTCGAAAACATACCTAGGTTATGATCCGATATTTATAATGATGGCGAGGAGAAGTTGGTTTCACCTTTCCGAGATATCTTTAGTAATTGCTTGCTTCCTAACTAAGAAGGTCTTGTGTAACCGTCTCCTAGGCTGGAACTCTTTTAGAACCACGTCTTGCAAAAACAGCTTAGCATTGGGCTGAGTTCCATCCTGGGCCCATTTATTCGGTTGAGGTCTTAATATTGAGTTGGTTTAGTAGCCTTTATTCGTAACAATGCCCCTAACTTGGGCTGGAGGCTGAAGCCTCCTGACCAAGTTCCGTTTCTACTGAGAGGGTGAGACCTCCGGCCGAGTTCCGTTTTTAAGGAACATGGTGGCTTCCTTGTCGTGTGGAAGCAAACGAGTTTTGTCCAACACTTACTTAGCGTGTTTGAGAAGGTTCTAGAGCAGTAACGATTCTTTTTGTGATTTGGGCCACGTCGCTTCATTCTCGCTTCAGTCTAGACGAGCAAATCCTCGCCATTCCTATATCGACATGTGTCAATTCTGAGCCACCACATCCCAATACAAATCATTTCGAATAGGGATATTTTTACAGTTATGCCCTCATTCATCTTTGCAAAATGACACTTTTATGCCCTTGGCGCCTCTTCATATGCATATTCGAGAGTTCGCCTTCCTCTATATAAATGATTGCTTTCGTCATTCAGTTTTTCACTTTGGATATCATTTAAGTGTGTTTCTTCAGTGAATCCTCCGAGTGATACTTTTTCGCCCTATCCTTTTATGCTTCCTTCCTTCCCATTGTTCTTTTCTCCGCTGCTTGCAATAGGCGCTCTCATTAGCATTGTTCATTTGTTCTTCACTGCAAGTATTTCTATATTTCCTATTCTATATTGTTTTGCTTACGATGCTTTCCTACTTTTGGGGTGATGATGCTTAAGCCTTGGTGGTGTGCATTTATCGTGAGTGTTGGGAGCCTTGATGGGTAGCAATGCTTGTGCTTTGCCTATTCGTTTCTCGATCCTCTGTTGGTTCTTTCTAGCAGTTTCTTGCTCCTAGCTAAAAGGGTGCCACAGTAAAGTAGTGTTGTTTTATGAACATATATATTAGTATTATTTATTTATTTAACATTTTTTACTTAGGCATTGATACTGGTGGTGCCCTCGTGTAGGTATTTTCTGAGTTCCAGAATGGGGAAGAGGAGAGTCTTTCAGGATTTGAAGGTCCTGAGGCCTTTATATGACAATAATGAGGCAACCCTTTATGGATGGGCGGATCCGGAGGTTCTCAGCAGTCTATCTATTATAAGCACGGAGCACCTCGGGCAGTACAAGGAGTACTTCAAGCTTACTCCGGGAGGTTTACAAGATTTCGATTATATCCTTAGGGTGGCTTCTAAGTGCAACTGCATTTGTTTTCTGATTCATGATAGGTAGCCTCATTTTTTGTGGATGTATGAAGCCCCTTTTAGTAAATTTAGAGTTTGGATTACTTTCATCGATTTCCAAACAGAGATGCTCTTATCCGCTCATGTTGGCCCCAGCCAGCTTCCTTCGAATAATTAGACTATGATCTGGTTTTTCGAGATGTTTTGTGATTACTGGGGACTTCCGGCTTCCGCCAAGGTTTCTTTTCGTTGTTCACCTTGACCTGCTGTGGTAGGGCTGGTGCATCCAAGCAGTGGCTCTCCTTCTGGGCTTTGCCAAGTTGTCGGATATTCACACTTTATGAGGAATCTTATCAGGACTTCAAGTGGTCGTATTTTAAGGTCTTGCCCCGCCCGAGGGTTCATTCGTTCTTCTTAACCCTAAAGGGCGAACCTCATATCACATTTACTAGCACAAGAACGATTTTGTTGTTCGATTTGGTGATAGTAAGTTTTCTTCTGTAAAGAAGGAGATAATTGACTTTTTCCTTGAGTGTTGGAGGGATGATCCCTTGAAAATGAAAAAGATAATATATGGGAATAATGGCACCCTCCAAGCTACTTTAGGTTTTTTCTAATTTGTTTGCTTTGTATGTCACTTTTGTTTATCTTGCTTGTCTCTTAACATTTATTTCTTTACTTTTTCTTTGTAGCAGACAATCTTATTTCTAGCTGCATGGCTCCTAGAGGAAAACTTACATCCCTTCAAAAGAAGGTTGATGCTCAGGTTATTGAGAAGTTGACGAGGAAGTCCATTGCCCCTCCTGCAGAGACTAAGTCGACTCCTATCCTCGACCTTGAAGAACCGGTGCTAAAAAGGAAGTGTGCTCAGAAAGGGTCCTATTCTGAGGTTAGGGGTTTCAGTAGGATGTCCTTTTGGCATTGAGATAGGGACGGGCTTTTCTAAGAATCTTCCTTTGGCCAGCAAAATATGGAGGAGGGATTTTGATTTAAATTCCATCGTGGACAACTTTTTACTCTTTCCCAAGGCCCTTTCTACCCTTGAGAAATCAAATTTGAATAAGTCGCAAGTCATGCAATCCTTCCTCCAGGGTGCCACTCTCATATGCTTTCTTCAACTTTGGATCTCTAGGATATCTAACAAGAATGCCATTGTAGGCTCCCTAAAACAGAAAGTCACGGAGCTGGAAGAATTGATCTCCAGCCTTCAAACAGAGAAGGCTTCTTTGGAGGAGAGCCTGAAGGCTAAGTCTGCCACTCTGAGGGTAAGGAGCAAGAGCAGGAGCAAGCTTTGGGTAAAACTGAGGAAGTTGTTAAAGAGATTGTTGGCTTGTATTTGGCACAAGGTTGGCTTGAGAGGGAATTGAAGGTTTCCAAGGACTAAGCTTGTCGCTTACAGTCTGACTTTGAAAGATGCAAGGTCTGTATGATGAGGCCATCTCAGAGGGCAAAGAAGCTATTGATGAGGCTTCCACGAATATTATGCAGTAGGTTTATCATCTTGTTCCTAACTTTGATGGAGTCAAGTTAGCGCTTTTAAGTATTTTGATGATAAGTCATGGTGTATTTGCAATGTCAACTCAGACTACAAAGGTGACGAAGCCGAGGTTACTGACCTTGTGAAGACTTAGTTTTTTTTTTTTGTAAGAGCATCTTTACTAGATGGTTTTTTGGCTTGCTTTTATAATTTAAATGCCATTTACTTTGCTAACTTTTTTCATGTTGTAGCTAGTCTCCTATATAATTTTTATTTCTTTCTGGCTTTCCTTTGCTTAGCTAGCTTATGTTTGGCGACTTAATTTCTGCGCGAGTTAATTCTGACCTCTGCGTGATTTAATTCTGACCTTGCAGCCATGGTTCTATGACTTTGTTTGACGGGACATACTTTCCCTTTTGCCCTTTTTAAGATCGGGGCTTTTGCTATGGTATGTTCTAACTAGAAGCCGTTTTGTTTTTTACTCTGAGATATTGATATAGGTGTTCCTTTTTGTCAACGCTTAAAGCTTTTTTGCCTAATGGACTCTATGCTTGGGAGGATCTTTCCCATCCCAAGGGATTTACACTGCTATTGTCACCTTATTTATATTTAGGTGAGGAAACTATATTTCCTTATTATCATTATGGAAGCTTCTGCATTTGAAATGAACCATGGGGTGATCAGTCCCTTAGTATACATTTAGGCAAAATAGTATAAAGTAGTAGAAAGAAAAAAAAATTATTGGTATCTAATGGTGAAGTTCCTTTTGGGGAACAGGAACGAGAGCAAAAGATCCTCCTTTTTGTAAAGAAGGGGATTTTATTGCTAAACAATTGGCCCAATCTTAGTTTTGAAACTCGGTTGAAGGCTCAAGTCGTGCCTCATTGAAACCTTCCTAGGAAAACCCTATAAAACAAAACCCATGGTAGGAAAAAGAGTATGCCAACACTTGAGCAATTTTATACGAAATTCAAGTATAGTATCTGCTGAGGTTCAAGGCATGTTATGACCTCAAAACCTTAGAACCTATGATAATGGTTAGCTTATATATGCCTTTGCTTAAAACTTCAATAACCTTCTGTGACCCTTCTTAATTTGCTGCGAGTTTGCCTTGCCCTTGTGGTGGCAGGCTGATGTTTGTGTGTTGGAGGATCAGGTCTCCCTTTTTGAAGCTTCAAGGAATAACTCCTTTATTGTATCTTTTGGCTATTTTTCGCTTTAATGCTTCATTTTGGACGTGCGCCTTTTCCTAGACTTCGTTAATGAGGTCCACTTCCTCTCTCTAGGCTTGACTATTGTTATTTTCTGAGTATTGGCTTACCTTGAGCAAGGGTTCACTGATTTTTACTAGGATTATGGCCTTGGTGCCATACATAAGTTTGAAAGGAGGTTTGCCCATAGTAGAGTAGGGGTGTGGTTCGGTAAGCCTATAACACGCTTCCTAGTTTGTCTGCTCATAATCTTTTTGCGTCGTCCGACCTTTTCTTCAACCCTTATAAAATGACTTTGTTTCCCGCCTCTGGTTGGCCGTTAGCTTGTAGGTGTTCTATCGAAGTAAAGTGGTGCCGGATCTAGAACCCAACAACGAATTCTTGAAACATTTTATCGGTAGACTGAGTTCGGTTGTCAGTTACCATGGTTTTCAGGATCCCATATCTGCTTAATGCATTTTGCCAACGAAACTTTTGGCATTGTACGGCTGAGATGGTAGACAATGGTTCTACCTCGACCCATTTAATAGAATAGTCAACAGTGACTATGAGATATTTAACTTGTCCAAGGGTTAGTGGGAATAGTCTTAGTATGTCGATTCCCCATTTGCTGAAAGGACATAAGGAGATAACAGCGGTTAGTTCTTTCGGTGATGATTTGTGGAAGTGTGAATGTTGACATTTTTGGCATTGTTTTACAAAATCGGATGAATCCTTAACCAGGATGGGCCACAAATACCCAGCTCACAGGAACCTTCGTAGACTTTTTCTAATACATATTTGACCTGTAATGGTCCCAAGCATTTGAGCAGGGGTTGGGAGATCCCCTAATTATACAACTACTCATTTATTAGAGTGACATGAGTTGCTTTTTGCACTATCCTTTTTACTTCCCTAGAGTTGGTAGGGAGTTTCCTTTCTTTTAGGTACTCGATGATTGTGCAACCCAACTTGGAGCCGACTCTAACTCGAAAACCGATAAAGGTTTGCCTATAGATGGGGACCTTAGCATTTCCTGGATTAAACTTTTGTTGCTTGAACTTGGCTTTGTGATTGAGAGTTTTGATAGAATGTCTACACAAATGTTTTGCTCTCTTGGCACGTGCTTCACTTCAACTTGCTCAAATTCTTCAGCAAGTTTCTTGACTTTGGCCAAGTATTTCTATAGTAGCGAGTCCTTGGCTTAGTAGGTTCTGATGACTTGTGACATCACAACTTGTGAGTTACTGCATATCATGAGCCACCTTACCCCCATGTCTTTAGCTGGTTGTAAACCCGCAACTAAGGCCTCATACTTAGCTTGATTATTTGATATCAAGAATTCGAACCTTACTAATAATTCCACTTGCACTTAGTCTTCTAGCACCAAAATGACCCTTGCGCTACACCCTTTTGGGCTTAAAGCGTCGTCTACGAATACTGTCCATGCAGGTTCCTCAGAAAAAGCCTCTTCGTCCATAAATTCGGTAAGGAAATCGGTTAATGCTTATGCTTTAATGGTTGTACGAGTTTCATATCTAATGTCAAACTCAAACAATTCCACTGACCAGGCTACCATCCTCCTAGTGAGATTCGGCTTATGAAAGACCTACCGGATCTGCTAGTTTGTTCTCATGACAATGGTGTGCACCTGAAAGTACTACCTTAAGTGTCTTATTGATGTAAGTAAGGTGAAGGCTGCCTTTTCAAAGCATACTACTTGCTATCCATCTTGTCCCCCTTTCTCTTGCAGGGGAGGTCCTCTTTCTACATGGGCCTTTTTATGCTGCTACATATTTCGCCAGACATCCTTCTTGGATCAATTGTTCCATGGCTTTTTGGAGGTTGTAATGATCCTCCGTCTTGTGCCCATAACAGTTATGGTATTCATAGAATTGTGATATATCTATGGTAGCCCTTGTTCGAAGTGGCTTCAGTCACGAAAATTTATCAGTTTGGCATATTTCTTTATATAAATCATTTAGCGACACATTGAGAAAAGTATAGTCTTCAAATCTTCCGATTCTCAGTGTCCGATCTCTTTTCCTTGGTTTGTCCAATTTTTGGGGACTTTTCCTTATAATTTCTCTCCCACATCTTTCATTTTCTCGTCTTATGGTCATGGCTTCTTCCAAATGAATGCACTTTTCTGCTATCTTTTGCAGTTCCTGCAAACTTTTTGGTTAGTTCTTAAACAATGATTCGCGAAAGGACCTGGTTTGAGCCTGTTCAGTAGAGTTACGAGGGCTATTTGAGTTTGCAGATCTTCCACTAACAAACACTCAGCATTAAATCTTTCTAGTTGACTTCGCAATGATTCATTCGGTTGTTGGTATAGCCTTAACAAACTCGTCATTGACTTTAGTTTGAATTTCCTAGTGGGGAAATAGGATAGGAATTTCGACGAGAGGTTCAAGAATCGGGTTATGGACCTCAGGGGCAATGAATTAAACCATTTTAATGTTGCCTTTTTCAATGTGGTGGGGAAGGCTTGGCACTTTACTATGTCGGAAACCTTGTCCAGGCACATCCTTGACTCAAAAGAATCTAGATTGTCTTGCAGATTCATTGTTCCATCATGTGGTTCTATGTTTGTAGGGTGTTTGAAAACTTGGGTAGCGGCACGCTCATGATATAGTTGGAAAATGGAACGTCTTCATATTCCTCATGTTGTTCACATACCATCTTCGAATCTCAGATTTCGTGATTATTCAAGTCATACAACGGCGAGTAACTTCTTTCGTGACGTCGAGGATTACGGGTTCCATTATCTTGATACTTATGTCTTTCTTCAATTTTTCTATGTCATTATTTCCTTAGTCATTCTTGTTCGCAGCATAGGACTCCAATTTGGATTCTAGGATTTTCATCCTGCCACTACTAAGCTTCCAAACACATTTCTTCTTCTTCCTCCTGTTGTCGCCTTTCTTTTGCTTTTCTCATCTGGTCAATCACATCTTCTAACTCGCGAATTTTCTTGTTCTGTTCTTCCAAGAATACGAGGATGTCAAGGTTTTGCAAGTGTCCTCTGGGTTGACCACCTTCCCTTTCACTAACTTAGGTGGGCACGTGCTAGGTGCTCGATTGAGAGACATCATTTTCATCGGTGTAGGAGGCTGATTTGGATGCCATTGCTCCATCAACTTGGAGTTGATTTCGTTGGTCATTTTCCCTTACTGTTGGGACCTAATCTGGATATTGTGAGGCCCCAGCTTGGTTGCTTTGCTTTGTTGCAGCATTTGTCTTCTTTCGCGAGAGCGCAATAGGCACCAGTTATGGAAGCAGAGAGGTGATCGTGATATGGAGTTCCCATAGATGGCACTAATGATATGAAGTAACTTTTAGGGTTGAGGATGATATCGAAAAGGGTTAGATACTGGTAGAAGGTGTTTGGAGAACTCTTAGGCTTATACATCCTTCTACTCCAAAGGTGTTAGAGGGTACTTGTAAGGACTCGGATGCTTAATTTAGCAAGGGCCCAGAGATATCAGGGTGAAATTATGATCTGAAAACATGCCTAGGTTGTGATTTGATATTTATAATGATGGCTAGGAGAAGGTGGCTTTGCCTTTCAGGGATATCTTTAGTAACTGTTTGCTCCCTAACTAGGAAGGTCTTATGTAACCGTCTACTAGGCTGAAACTCTTCCAAAACCATGTCTTGTGGAAACGGCTTGGCATTGAGCCGAGGTCTATCTTGTGCCCTTTGATTGGGTCGAGGTCTTAGTATTGAGTTGGATTAGCGACCTTTGTTTGTAACAATTTACTAAAAGTATTAGGAGAAATACTCATTCACTTTTTCACTTTAAACTCAAGTTGACTTTAAAGAATTTTTTTTTATATAAATATGATTTAATCAATAGTAATCAATAAATGGTGAACTGTGTCACCTATAACATTTTTGTGAACTACTATTGAACTATTCTCGTTTGGCAATAGATTCTTTTGGGATATATATGGCAATAAGATTTAAACTTATAATTTCATACACATTATCTAAGGGTGTATTTATAAGTTAAAGTTTTAGAAAGGAAGATAAGGAAGAGAATAGTTTGAAAAGCAATTATAAATCTATTTTACTCTTTAAATTCTTATATTCCATCTCTCTTCCTCCAAAATCTTAATTTACAAACACTCTCTAAATTTCTTACTACTAGTAGCTTGTTTAACAATTGGCCTAAAGTTTACAAAGAATTATACTTTTGTGTAGCCGGAAAATCTACGGCTTATATTTTGTGGGAGAATACAAAATTTACTTTTAAAAAATATTAAATTACTTTGACATTTTATAATGGAGACACAACCAAATTGTGATTTTGAAGTATATATTCTCACTAGTTCATAATATTTATTATTTTAAGATTTGTACACATATTAAAAAATTAACAAATTATGTTGATAATAGTGAAAAATAAACTAATATTAGAAAAGCTATCCTTATGTTGAAATTATAACGTTATCTATATTTTTTCACTCATTACATTAATAAGAAATGATCAATGTAAGAATAAAATTGAAAAAAATTATGAATTAACTTCTTAATATTTGAAATGGACAAATAATTCGAAACATGAAAATGCCTTAAATTAAAAGATATCATAAATAGAGAAAATATATAAATAGGATTATATATATTTTTCGTCCCTAAAAATATAATACTTCTTGATTTTGACCGCTCAAAATAATTTGTTTTGTTTAAGTACCTTAATTTTTAAAAGTAAACATAAATAATCTTGAAAAGCTTAAAAAATTATATTTTTTCCCTTAAAATATGATATCTCTCAAATATTTTTTGTTTGGGTTTAAGTCTCTAATTTTTTAAGAGATTAATTTGTATGTACTGATAATGTAAAAGAACTTTATACTGTCAATCAATAGGAATGCAATAAAGTACCAAATCATGATAGGTTCCCCATTATATTGGGTGGTTATCTAATATGATTGGTAGTTTCTTGCATTTCTATTAGTTAAGAGGATAAAATTCTTTTACACTGATCGTGCATACAATTAAACTAATTTTTTAAAAGTGATAAATAATTTTTAAAAAAACTTAAAAAATTTATGTTTTGTTGTTCCTGCAATAAGGGTCATTTACGCTATTTTCTAAAAATGAGAGACTTAAACAAAATTTTTTAGCAACAATGTTTATAAATAAACCGTCCTAACTGCAAATGTGCACTTAAACTACGAATCTTATGTAGTCAATCAATAAAATAACTAAATAAATTTCATCTTGATTTTTATTTTAAAGAGAAGTGGTTATTTGAAAAGAGTAACACTAAAGGAATTTATCATTAACATTTGAAATCTAGTTCATTTACAAATTTTATAAAATTATTCTAAAATTTTATTGTACGTCAGTTGTTAAATAATAATGCTAATTAGAAGAAAAAAAATGTGTAGCAGAAAAACCTGAAGAACATATTTTTTTTTGGATTTAATTTGAATACACTGTCAGTGTAAAAAATTTTTACACAGACATCCAATTATATATTATCACATCTGCAAAAATTTTTGACATAACCACCCACTACTTGATTAGTCATGTAAATAAAGTGTTTTGATTAGATAACAGTGTAAAAAAATTTTACACTGTCAGTGCACTCTAATTAAACTTTTTTTATTTTTTTTCAGTTAAAAGGCACTTGGGTTAAGAATAGCATGCTTCGTCAGACCAAAAAAACAAAAAAGAATAGCATGCTTAACTTTCGTATGCTTCTTGGGTCGTTAATGGGCTAATACTTGGGCTTGGTACAAACATTACACCTTTAGGAGAGTGCGCGGGAAGCAGTTGGTGTCTCCTTCCTCATTCTTCCTCTGCCGTCTCACTCATCGGTTACATTTGCATTTCCATTTTCATTTTCTCTGCTCATTCCTACACACACTACTCAACCAAATGGGTATTAAGGTCTTCAAAATTTTCATTTCGTTTTCATTTCAATTTTATCCTTTATTCTTGTTATTTCATTTCGTTGATTGCGAATTTGGTTGGTGGGTTTTCCCCCCCATTCTAGGGTTTAACAAAGCTTTTAGCGGACAATGCCCCGAAATCCATGAAGGAGAACAAATTCGAGAGCTATTTTGGTCGCAAGATCGCCATTGACGCCAGCATGAGCATTTACCAGTTCCTTGTCCGTATTACTCTTCGCAAACGTTACTTGCTTCCAACCGTTAAGTTAACTTCACTTAACATGTGCCTTTGATGTTGGTGCAGATTGTGGTGGGAAGAATTGGAACTGAAATGCTCACTAACGAAGCTGGTGAAGTTACTAGGTAGGGTAGTAATGTCTTCATGTTCTTAGTTTTCAATCGGTTATGCTCAATTGTGTTCTATTGTTATGCTTTAGTTTCTTCCTTTTTATAATGTGTTTAGTTAACTGTGTGATGGCTTTGGTTGTGTATGTTATAGTCATTTGCAAGGCATGTTTACGAGGACCATCAGACTTCTAGAAGCTGGGATGAAGCCAGTGTAATTATTTTTTATTATTGTTTCTTTTGTCTTTCTTTTAATGGAACCCTCTGAGAAAGAGTTGTTCTGTTATCTGTGTACTCTTGCTAATTTTTTTTTTTTTTTTTAACAAATGCTCCTCTTATACAGATATGTTTTTGATGGGCAGCCACCTGATTTGAAGAAGCAAGAGCTGGCAAAACGGTATTTTTGCGTGGATGTTCTGTTATTTCTAGAATATGGATAGTTCATCTTGTGTGTTTGTGTTTGTGTGTATGTGTGTGTTGGGTTTTTTTTTTTTTTTTTTAAGGGGGGGTGTCGAATGGAGGATTTTTTCCTTAATGAAAGTTCCATAATAATGTGCTTTTCATACTAAAACTTTGTTGTGTTGTAGTTTGTCGAAGAGGGCTGAGGCTACTGAGGATTTGTCAGAAGCCAAGGAGGTATATGAATAATTTGATATTGGCGTACCTCTATGGCTCCTTTGTGCAAGTAGTTACTTGTAGTAAATCAAAATATTCATCCTGGGGATGCATTTTTCTTGTCGTTTTAGACTGCCAATAAGGAAGACATTGAAAAATTCAGCAAACGGACTGTGAAGGTGAGTCATTTCTTAGGCATGTTCATTTAAGAAGTTTTTGTTTGTCATGGATAGAAACATGATTTTTGGTGCATGCTGTTGAGGCCATGTCTCCACACTCTTGTAGGTGACAAAGCAGCACAATGAAGACTGCAAAAGACTTTTAAGACTCATGGGAGTGCCTGTCGTTGAGGTGACATTGCACTACTTAAGTATTTATTATACTAGGTGTTTATCATCTAACTAAGGCTTTGGCTTCAACAGGCACCCTCAGAAGCGGAGGCTCAGTGCGCTGCTCTTTGCAAGGCTGGAAAGGCAAGTTCATATCTGCTGTGTCACCTTTGTTTTCTGAGCAGGCTGCATAAAAACTAAAATGGAGAGATTGTTATGAATCATTTTTAAACAGACTTCATGGAAACCAAGAAAATTAAATGTATAAAATCTATTTAAGTTTCAGATATGTTCTTCCTTTGGTTTTTTCTTTTTCTTTTTCTTTTTCTTTTTTTGGTCATTTTATCATCCTAACCTTTTGTTATGACTTCATATGAGTTTAATTGATACCTTTAAATTAATTGGCAATATTTTCTATAATAAAGATTTCCTTAGAATTTGTGTGGAACATTTTACACATTGTAGGTTTATGCTGTGGCTTCTGAAGATATGGATTCTTTAACGTTTGGAGCTCCCAAATTTGTTCGCCACTTAATGGATCCTAGCTCCAAAAAAATTCCAGTGATGGAATTTGATATTGCCAAGGTCCTTATAGGTTTCAAAGTGTGTTTTGAATTTTTCACTATTTGATCTGCTCATTTTGATATTTCTCTTGTTTCAGATTTTGGAAGAGCTAAATCTGACCATGGACCAATTTATTGACTTATGCATTCTTTCCGGGTGTGATTATTGTGAAAGCATTCGAGGTATTTTTGTATCCCATTTCGTATGATGCTAGGTCCAAGTTTGGTTTTATGATTGCCATATAGGGTGCATTTGTTTGTGCTTCTACAATAGGAAAAAGTGCTTTTTTTTTTCAAAATTTTTCTAAAAAAAGTATTTATGAAATCTTTAGTATTGTTTGTTTGTATTTTCCAAAAAATGCAGAAGCAAAAAATAATCAACTTTTTCTGCTTTTTTGAGAAAAAGATAGGGAGCTACTTCTCCCAGAAATAGAAGTAGTAGAAGAGAGAGAATGTTGTTTCTTGAATTTAGCAACCACTTTCTTTACACTCAGTTATGATTTTATTCTTAAAATTTAGAAAATACCACTCCCTTCTCACTCTCATTTTCACTTCTCTCCATATCATTAATTGTAATTTTATAAGGAAAAGTACCTCTTTATTTATCACATTCAAACAATTTAAAAACTTCTAATTTTGATAAAAAGTACTTGTACAATTATATCCAAACACAAAACAATTTTCTGCTTTTGCCTTTGCTACTGCTTCTAAAGAAGTACTCCTATAATCTTAACCAAATGGGCCTATAAGCACAATGTGCATATGTATATAATATAAAAATGATGTGTGCTGCAGGGATTGGGGGAACAACAGCTTTGAAGCTCATACGTCAACATGGCTCTATTGAAAATATACTAGAGAACATAAACAAAGAGAGGTTTTTCTTAGTTTTCCATTCTGTAAATCACCATTTCCAGTATATGAAATTTGATGCTTGTTAGTTGAGTGAAAATAGGGTTACTTGTTTCCCTTTGTTATATTTGTTCTGCATTTGCACTCAGACATCTGGCTCAGATATTTGGGCTTTTCTAAGTTTACTGATTGTGACCACTTGCAGTGCATGTATTTTGCTTTTCTAATGTGTTTATATCACAGTATTGGAGGCTGTTAGGCATTTTGGCCACTTTATCTAGTGATTGATATCATATCAATGCTGTCTTACCAGATAAGTGTAGTGTAGAGCATCCACAATCTAAATGCTATTGAAATGCTTCTTCCTTTGAATGCAAGGTCCATGGTATTTCCTTATGATATTAATATTTTATCCTTGGTAATATATTGAGTGCATTGATTCAGGTACCAGATACCAGATGATTGGCCATATCAGGAAGCTCGGCGGCTTTTTAAGGAACCACATGTCATTACTGAAGACGAGGAACTTAATCTTAAGTGGTCTGCTCCAGATGAAGAAGTAATACTACTCTGTTATTAAATATCCTTTCAAACAGACATGGATTCACATATTCATGTTCCTTCTATCTATATATTGAGTTTTTGGGCAAGATAACTAGGTTGGATTATGTTGCCTTTCTTACAGGGGTTAACAACGTTTCTGGTAAATGAGAACGGATTCAACAGTGACAGGGTGACAAAGGTGTGTGGCTTTAATATCTTTTTATGAACTGTTTGATTAGGATTTTGTTGGGCTTTCATTGCTTCTTCAGAAAACAGTTTTGTTATGATTTTTATATCAATTTTAGGCAATAGAAAAAATTAAAGCAGCAAAGAACAAAGCATCACAAGGCCGGTACGTGATTCTTAACTCCTTGGACATGAGTGTTAAACCTTTTTCTTTTCTCTTCCTATCTAATTCCTTCACTTTTCCTCTTTCTAAAAACAACAGATTGGAATCATTTTTTAAGCCTGCAACAAATCCATCTGTACCTATTAAACGGAAGGTATGTATCCACTAAGCCTATTATCTCTACTACTTGTTAACATCCTGGAGTATTTGAAGAAAGCCTGGCTAATTCTTCATCAGAACATTTATGGTCAGACTTTGGGCTAGCTATGATTCAGTTATTCAGTTTTATTTGCCCATTTTTCTGGCTGAAAGCACATCAGGAATTATTGTTTCTTTGCATTATTTTCATTCTCTTATGATGTCATATGGATGAAGAATAAACTCTTGTCTTCCATGACGTGTCTTATCAACTTAAATTGTCAAAAAATATGGACTGAGTACAACTTTTTAAGTCAGAGGTATAAATACTCATATGGTAGGTGTTGTTTTATTAGGATTGGATTTCTTCTCAAGGTGTGATGATGAATGTTATTCGGTACAGAAAAAAGCAATTGAACACCATGAGTTGTGTTGCAAGGATATCCTATCATCTCCTTCACCAAGTGTAGAATCTGTAGATTTGGAGCTCTTATCCCCCCTCCCCACCTTTTTTCTTTTCTCTTCTTTTTTTTTTTTTTTAATTTCATTCCCATATTGTTTAGTATCTAATAATGGGATGCCTTCCCCTTTGCATCTGAGAAAAAAATTTTGAGGTACCAGAAACAGGAGTTTTTCCGTATTTACTAGAATGCTAGCATAATTTTGGCTACACTTAATGACAGGAAAGCAAATGCATGCTAAGATCTTTCAAACCAGCAATTGAGTATAAGATGTTCCCTCTGCAACTTTCTAACTGGTCAAGGCCCACGGTTTTCGGCAAGTTGAGCTTGCCAATATATAATCTGGGTTCCAAGCACTCTGTGCCATTGTATAGAGGTGTCTGCTTTGGTGCCTGAAGCTGAATAGCCCTGGTGAACCTTCATAGTCGATCTGTGCTTATGCAGAATCTATATTTTAGTAACCAACGTAAAGGTTTTAACATGATTACGGTGACTTTGTGGAATGATAAATTATCTGTTATCACTATCTACTCTGGCATTACAAAAATACGTTTACTAATTTTACATGAGAAATTAAAACACTGTGTCAACCCTCCTTACATTACTCCAACCATGTTTGATTAGCAATATTGTATATTTCTTAAATTTGATATTTAGCTTTGCATTTAGCTCAAGCTCCTTTAGTATGCAGGTCTGTGGATCATGTTGGTTACTTTAAATTTGAACAAGTCTCATTGACTTTCTTATATAGATACAATGTCTCATTGGTTTGGAGTTGCAAGAGAATTGGAGAGCTTGAATGCTTATCTTGCTTGTGTTTCTTTTCTTTTGTTTCTTTATTGACAAGATATCTCATCCTCCTTTTGTATTGTATTTCATCTAATAATACTTAATACTATCCAAAAGAATGTTCATTATAGCTGGCAATCTATTTGGTATATACTAGTGGCCACCTCCGTGTTGCAATTGGTGTGCCAAGCCCTGCTCCCACATGGTGGTGAGAGTGATGGTTTAAGATTTTTTTAATATGGGCAAAGTGCACTTATATGGGCTTATAGGTGGTGGTTTCACCTTTTCTACTTTATTGTTCAAGAATTGCAGTTTGATGTTTTCAAAATGGGTTTATAACATTTTTAAAAGAAAATTTGAGCATCTTGTAGAGCTGCCCTTGATCTGCTGTAAAAACCACCCTAATAAAGCACCGTATGTTTCAAAAATCTGCTGATGGGTTAACTAAACGAACAAAACACTCCTTTTATTGATGTATAGATAAAGCACCCCAGATACGTTACTATTCTTGTTTAAAATGTCATGGCTTTGACTAGTTCTCATTTCTTTTGGGCAGGAAACACCAGAGAATAATGCTAAAGAGACCAACAAAAAGACTAAGGCCAGTGGTGCTAAGAAGAAGAAATAGTTGGATTTGTATCTGAAAAAAATATCGGCCGAGCCATTTGTGTGTTGATCAGGTTAGAGTGGCTTCTGATTTCTTGCAGTTAGCATGAAGGAGGTTTGATTTGCAATACTAATGCGCAGTCTTCCAAATTGTAAAATACTAATGTGAAGTAGATTTGTGGGATCCGACTAATTCAAGCTAGAGTTCTACTTCGTACAATGGCAATTTGTGATGCTACTTCATTTAGTTGAGGTACTCTAAATCCTCCGGTATTATGTACTCAAAAAAAAAAAAAAAAAGAAAAACACCCTCCACTTTTTGGTTAATTTGACTTATGGTTTCCTTTCCTGCTGCCGTAGCGTGACTATTTCAGTATCTTGTGTCTTCCCGATATTCGAACGCTATACTAAACTGATACCTAATTATGTAGTTTAGCTTTTGACATGAGTAACTAACCTAAATCCAACCTAAACCTCCAAAATTTTACAAAAACTTCCAATCCGATACTATGGTTGGAAGCCAATTCATGTGTGTCTTAGGGTATACGAAAGAAGAAAGTAGGTAAAAGACATGACGAGGAATGATGATGATGCACTATGACAAAATAGAATAATGAAGAAAGTACTTGCCTAAATGCTAAATCAAGTTAAGGTTATACTTGATATTTCCTTTTGACAAATTGCGTTTTCGCTGGCGATGGGTAGATAGTGAATTCAATAGCGTAAATGATACGTAATTAGTCTTCCAATGTTATAGAAAAAGGGCAAATTATTGGCGTAACAATTTTTATCATCGATTTGTATAAAGAAAAGATTTGTAGAAATGAGACTACCTTCAAATTGGCTGAGATTGGTAATAATTGAACATTTGAGTAACAAATGAAATACTCAAGTGTGCTTAAATCTTTTCTAGGCTACATTGTTCAAAAATACATAGTATCACTCTTGAATTTACATAATGAAAGCTACTCGCACTTTAATCCTTTTTTTTCTTAGTGTAATTACGTACATTTTGAGTGAAGAACTAATTTCTTTAAATAGAGTTAAGAATGTTTAATTAAATCAAACCCATCTAAAAACCAAATACCAAATAAAATCAGATAATTTTGGTTTGGTTTGATTTGATTTTCTTTTTGTAAAAATCGATTTAGATTTCAGATTTCAGTTTTCATTTATGATCCAAACCAAACTGAGTCATGTATTTTCATACATTTTTTAAACTTATTATTATGTTTTGAACAAACAAAAAACAAAAACTTGTTACTATGTTCTTGAACATTTACAGACTAATTTGTTTTTTTCATATCTATTATACATGATTTTATTAATATTTTTAAGCAAATTTGTTGTTGATTGAAATTGGAATGGAAAAAAAAGGTGAAGCCGAATTGTTATTTTTTCTTAAGAAGTAGTCGATTGAAAATACAATTAGACTAAATTGAACCAAATCGATGATGTGGTTTCGTTCAACTCTCCAATTAGAAGCAAATCAATGGTTTGAAATACTGGAAAGTTCATGGATATAGTTTGGATGACCTTTTTTTCCCCCTCAAACTAAACAAAACCTTTACACCACTATAAATTTATATTGGGTGATATAGGGTGCGTTTGAGTGATTTTTCGGACCAAAAATCATATTTTTCATTGAAAAAAAATTATTTTTCATATATTTGAATAATTTTTTAAAAATAATTAAAATCTAAAAAAAAAACTTATTTTGACTTTTTTGTAGAAGTTAAAAATAGTAGTTTAAAAAAAAATCAATTTTTAACTTTTTTAATTATACATAAAATTTAAATTTTATAATCATTTTTTTTAAAAGTTGAAATAAATGCAACCATAGTTATGTTCTCTCTACAAAAGCAGCTTCAAGGGTGGAATCGTTGTTCTCTATTAAGAGTGTAATTTGTTTATTTTTACACCCAATCTCTCGAGAGTATCCATGTTCAGTCTTTATAGTAATAGAATGATTAAGAATTTAATTTAATAGACGATCAGTATAACATTTTTCATGCTGTAAATTAGCTATATAATACTTTTTATATGACTTTTCGAAATTACTACTATAAGAGTTCACATTAAAAAAGAAATTACTATTATAAGGGTATGTTTAGTATAAGGATAAAAATTAGGGGGGAATTCCATGAATTAATTTCTTATATAAAATTAAATATAAAGATAATTCATGGAATTTCCTGCTCACTTTTACTTCCATATCAAATACATCGAATTAAATATTTTAAAATAATTATTAAGATTATATGTAAGACAACTAGTTTGTATACGAATTTATACAGAAAGTTTGGTTTAGTGCATATTTGGTAAAGTAGTTTTTTTTTTTTTTTTAATAAATTGGTAAAGCAGTTTTTGGTTACAGGATCTGCCACCTCTCATCGTTGATAATATGTCCACATGGTTGCTCAAGTTATCAATTGAGCCGCACATAGTGGTTAAATTTTTCATATTGTGCGAGCATTTTTTTAAATATAAATTTCTTCCTAACCACAAAGCCGACTAGGTAAAGCTCATATCTTAAGCATGTTGGCCTTTATAAACCAAAGCCTAATCAGTTAATCCGTACAGTCGTGCAGAAATGTTAATGCCTTTAAGCAAACTAATTAGGGAAATGCCAATTTGGAAAGACAGCAATTATAAATGATCAAAGAGATAAGAATCATATAAAATATAAAAGACTCACTTGGTTGACTTTAGTTTTTTAAAAAACTAATGTTATAGTGCAAGAGTTCTGGATCATTCCATATTCGGAAGCATGTTGACGTTTACAAACCAAGGTTTTGAAAATTGGATTGGGTATCAAATTGGATAAGACACTAATTTAAAGATTCATTAGTTAAATTGATTCAACCAGAAGTTCAACTAGGATATAATAATATATATACACACATACTTAGATATATACATACACACACACACATTATTTAGACTATATATATATATATAAACGAAAAGTTAGAATATAAAGCGCTCAAGTCTCGCCGTCTAGATTAGGGACTTTTTACTCTTAAGATTACTATAAAGCACTTAAGCCCCACATTATTTAGACTATATAAATACTCATGTGTCTAATATTTTGGGTATTTCTCTAGTATTCTTATAAAATTTAAGGGTATTGACACTCTTTTGTTATTTGTGGTTAAAAATTTGTCACATGTCCTACTAACTTAAATTATCAAATTTTTAAAATTATTTTTAATTGTATTTAGGGAGAATTACACTAATCTCTCCTGAAGTTTAGTGTAATTATACTCCACACCCTTCTATTTGTAAAATTATTTCCACAGATTCTTGAATTTTACAAAAATCTACACTGATTTTCCCTATTATTAATAATATGTTAACAACGTGATAGAAGTTATAGTATGTGAACATCACATGCTCGTAATGGGAATTTAATAATATAATTGACATATTTTATCTACACAATGACAAAAATATCCTCTTTATGTGTTTTAAAATTCTTCTTCCAACTCTAATCACGTTATGCGTCCTTATCTTCTTCCAGCCAAAAAATCGGAACTCGTATCAAAGTAGAACTCGGAACTCATAACTTGAATGAAAGAAGAACTCGGAATTCGGATCAAATCCATCCTCAGCTTCCTCATCATCTGTTAGTGAACTCGGAACTCGAATTAAAGTGAAACTCGAAACTTGTATCAAGTTTAGCCTTAGCTTCCTCATCTTCTGTCAAATGAACTCAGAACTCGAGTCAAAGAGGAACTTGGAACTCATAACTCACATTAAAACCAGCCTCATTTTCCTCGTTTTCTATCACGTGAACTCGGAACTCGAGTCAACTTGAAACTCGGAACTCACACCAAGTCCAACCTCATCTTCTTCATCTTCTGTTATGTGAACTCAGAACTCGAAACTCACAATAATATACGTTTGGGGTGAGTAAGAAAGGATAGTTTGGACAAAACACCCAATGACTTAACGACATCAACTTTTATTTGTAGCAGGGGTGGTTTTTGTCACGTGTGTAAATAGAGTGGTGCCGAATGTAATTACATTAAATCTCAAGAGAGGTCAATGTAACTCTCCTTTGTATTTAAGATCTTTGAAATTTGTGATTAAATGACAATTGTTGAATACAAAAGGATACTGGTATCCTTATAAAATAAGGGTATCAAAGAAAATCCCTAATATTTTTTGCTTATTTCCTCTAGTCTCTTTAAAAAAGAGTAAGATGTTTAGTAGTCCATGACTTAACCAATTGGCCGGTTCGATTATCAAAATCATGATTTTTGGGCTAGCTTTCACCATAGACCAATTGACTGGTATATCAATTTTGACCGGTTTTATAAAATTAGATTTTTGTACCTCCGGACCCAAACTAAAGCTTAATCAGATAATCCATAGCGGTCATGCATAAATATTAATGGCTTTAAGCAAACTTACTAGGGAAAACCCAATTTGTGAGACAGCAATTATAAATCACAAAGAGATAAGAATCATATAAAATATAAAAGAGTCACTTGGTTGACTTTAGTTATTTCAAAAACTAGTGTTGTAGTGCAAGAGTTGCGGATTATTCCATATATAACCACCAATAACTAGGATCTACCAAACTTTAACTAATTTAACTTGATTCGGATTGACATACTATAAAAATAAAACTCTTCTTGTATTATTTTTTTTTTATTCATAAAATTCGAATAATTTGAATCAATCAAGTGTTAGTGGATTATTCCTTATTCTAAAAGCTTATTGATAAATTGTTAAATAAAATTCTGGTTACACGTAAAAATGAAAAAAAAAAAATCTAAGTATGCAATTGGTGCTTAATGAATTTACGTACCCAGTATTTCAATTTTTTTTTCTTTCGTCCTTTTGGGGAACAAAAAATAAGTGGAAGTTGAAGATTTCAGTACAGAATGCAGTAAATATTAGCGAAGATTAAAGCTAAACTGACTTTTAGGTATTTGACAGTGATATTTGCATACCATTATTTTTTACTCATTTTCAACCATCACCTGAGTATTTTCATATGAGAGTAATCATGAAATTAAAGGGTTTTTGAATTAGTCTCACACTTGAAAGGATGTATGAATACCCGACCAAAGATCAAAATATAACTAATCATGAATGTGTAGACTGTAAAATACACAAACTAAAATAAAGATAAAGGATATTCGTAAGTATAAAATAACAGCGTTCATTAGAATAACACTGTCAATAGAAAAATATATTTTAACTAAAATTAAATCTGTACTCTTAATGATTTTAAAAAAGCAAAAGATATCACTGTTGTTTATAAATTGATTTTATAGTATATTAAAATATTAAATCAATTCTAAAAAGACTCGAGTATTTCCTATATCAAGGTAGGATAAGAAGGTATCCAAAGACCAAACCAAAGGTTTTGATATTTGGACCTAAAATAGGGATACCAGATAAATACTTATAATTTAAATAAGTGTGAAATATTGGTGCATTTTGCTATGCTCTAGGTTAAGAATGGTGCATGATACACTGAGTTAACCATAGAATTTCTCTTTTGAAGGTCCACCAGTGGAGTAGTAGCTGCGATCTCTCTCCCCTCTCGCGAATACTTGGTCCCCAGCGGCACTCTGATGATGGTGGCATTCCCAAAGTGACTCTTTGATGATAGCAACGGCATCAAACCTAGCAGCGGGTGGACCATAGGTATCTTCCAATGAAACACTCTAAGAGCAAGTCAACTAGCAGATCAATGAAGAGCACAAGCAGTCGCTCAAGGCGGTGGTGTGTCTCACTAGCTCCAGCATTGACAAGGAACTCGCTGACGATAATCCACTAAGCTTTGATGAATATCCCACCACTATTGATGATGCCGACAAGGATGAGTAGGTGAGAGTCATTGCTGCTTACTTTGTCGCTCGTACTCTTTAATTCAATATCTTCTTAGCCACCGGTGCAGATTTCTGGCGAGGTGGTGAGTGGTGACAGCGGTAGGATTCGTTCTAGCTAGGTGGGGGCACGAAGGTTGCCATAGATGTGGCACAGTTGATGTTGAGAAGCTAAATTTGGAGAAGTTGTGGTGGGCATGGGCGTGGGCAAGGTCGGCATTTGGTAGCTCCGATGAGATGCTAAAGGCAGAGGAGTGGGCATGTCGTGGCGGAGTTTCTTAGGGGTTGGGGTGTAGGGGAGAGGGATGGGAGGGAGAGCTATCTATTATACCTCTTATTATGTTTGGTCCATTGATATAGCTTGATACAGTTTGTGATCTTTACGATCAGATCACAAAGTGTATAATGTAGCACCAAAAATAACAAGATGCATAGCAGATGGCACTGTAAAATATAATAATGTGGGACATAATTGCAATATTTTATGTCCAAAAAATACTTGATTCTTCTTAAATGTCCCATGAAATATTTTCATCTTGTACCGAAAATTGATTTTGCAAAGCAAAAGCGAGGCTCGAGACCTTGGGGCCTTTGTTTCCTAGGAAATGTTGATGGTATATATATTGAGATAGATACTCGATTGATAATAGGTGATTGTAATTTAAATATAAGTATGAACTTTAGTTATAAAGTGTTAAACATTATATTAACTGATATTGGATATATATTGTTCATGTCAATATATCGATTTAATATGTGGTTACTCCGGTACCTTAGGAATTTAAAGGGTTTAGGTACCCTTCCTAGTTCACTCCACTAAAAAAGTTACATATATTAATTTAATTGTCACATCATTTAAAATTGATCAAATTTTATTTTAATATCTAATATTTATTTTTTCTTATTTGACCTTAAATATTATTTAAATTACTTTTTAAATTTACACATAAATCCCTCCACTATTTTCATATATTATATGTATCTCTATATTTTATTCAAATCAAAATATTTTATTCAAAGGAAAATGAAAAGTCACTAATGTTAGATCTATACAACAGGAAGAACCCTAATCAAAAGTCACCAAGTGCCAATCTTTTTCCAATTTGAAACTGGAATTGAGTTTGGGTCTAGGCATCTTGAAGACAAATGAAATGAGAAGAACCTATCAAATCAGCGATAGTAATTAGCAAAGCAAAGAAGTGATTTTAGCTCTACTTACTGAATGCAAAGAGCGATAGTGAGTGCCTCCCACTTTCAATGGGAAAATGGAAGTTGGAAGGTTCTGTATTCAGTTTCAGATCTTACTATTTCTATTACTCTATTACTCTATCTGTCCTCTCTCCATATCAGTCTCATCGATTCCGTTACCCCCAACGAAGCCATATACCTACCTTCCTCGATAAATACCTTCACACTCTCTCTTTCATTTCTTTTTTCAATTCAAAATTGAAAATCTCAATTAAGTTAAATTAAAATTTGTAGGTTCGTGATATGTACTATCATGCTTTTGATGGATACATGGGATACGCTTTTCACCTTGGTGGGTCCTGCAAACAAGAAAAGGAATTTCTGGATTTGATAGTCCAATCAATCAACAGTGAGAATGGTTGATTCAATTTGGGAATTTAGGGTTCTTTATATTCTATGAACTTTGGTAATTTTAATTTTATTAAGTTTGGTGTTTCAATCTTAATGAGAAATGGATATTAGCAAAACAACTGATAATTAGTATAGGGACTTACAAATAAAAATTTAAAAGTTAACAAAAAATAATTTAAGGGTAATAAATATAAATAAAATTTAAATTAAGAATTTTAAAGTAAATATATAAAGTTTGACCAACTTTAAATAATGTGACTATTAAATTAACACATATCACTTTTTTAAAAGTGTCAACTAAAAAGGATATTTAAACCCTTCCAATTTCACGGTACCAGAGTAACTACCCCAAAATTTATCTTTATTTAAATTGTGATCACAATATATCTATTACTGAAGATAATATATTAATTTAATATTTATATAGGCGATAGCTCTGTTACCCTGGAATTTGAGAGGGTATAGGTACCCTTCCTAATTGCTATCATTACTATATTGACATGTGTTCCATTTTTGCCATGTCATTTAGAGTTAGTCAAATTTTATTTTCAATTCCAATATTTTTTTTTATAATTTGAACCCAAATATTTTTTAAATTTATTTTTTAATTTTATACATAAATTTCTTAATTTATTTTTCACTTACTGTATGTTTGTCTTCATTTTATCTAGATTCAAACATCTTATTCAAAAGAAACTCAAAAGTCATCCTAAATCCAAAAACATAAGAAAGAAAGTAAGAAAGAAAATTAAAAGTTATCAAGAACTCAAACGTTCAGAGGAAGAACCCAAATAATAAGACATCAAGCTCTTTCCAAGTTTCAACATTTCAAATAAACGAATAAACATAAGTCTCCTATTTTCTTGTTTACTTGCTGTAGCACCACCTATTTCGAGTTCAACTCATCACCGCTTTTGCTTTGCAATAACCACTCAACACCCAGAACAAGGTGGCCATGGCTTCACCACCATAGCCATCCCCACTACTTGACAAACCGTTGACCACCACACCAGCAGCACCACCATAAGCCGCATGCGAACTGTTGCGCTACCTCAAGTCGTGCAGCTCCACGTTACAACCGTTGTTGCGCCATGCTCGCGCACTAGATCACAATGTCAACGACTATGCCACCGTCATCGCCTTTTTGACACAACCCGCACCGCCTTTGTCGTCATTGACATCGCTTCTGAGTCGCCGTGCCATGCTCATGCACTAGATCGCAACCACTACACTGCCATCATCACCTCTCTGACACAACCCGTATTGCATCAATCGCGGTCATTGTCGTCGACATCGCTTCCGACTTGCCGGTCACGTTCTGCCCCCTCCAACCATGGCCGACCTAACATCCCAAAAACGAAACTTCTTCCTTTTTTTGTTAACCAAATCCCTGATTTGAAAGTACAATAGTGTGGAGGAGGTTGCTACTAATTATCAGCTCTGCCATGGAAGCTAAATTTTATGGATTTGCCTATTTGATTAAACAATGGTGGAGTAGGTGATTCAATTTGGGATTCTAGGGTTCTCTAAGTTTCATGAATTTTATAATTTTAATTTGATATTTTGATCTGAATGAGAGATAGTCACAAACAAAATAAGATTAAAGGATAAATTTTAAATAGTTAATAAAAAATATTTAAAGATAATAAATGTAAAAAAAATTTAAATCAAAGATTTTATAATAAATATAAAAAAATTGATCAATTTTTAATGATATGACATTTTACTTAATATATGTCACTCTTTTATTGATGCAGCTTAAGAAGTGGACGTGTACCCTCTCAAACCTTAAGATACCGGAGAAAGCACCATTTATATGATTAAGATGCACACTTTTTTTTTAAAGGAAATTAAGAAATTATCTAATTCACTTTGCACAAATAACATAATTCTTGTTTTCCTATGCCTTGGGATTGGGATGATACATTTGGTTGTTGAGCGGTTGATATCTATTTAAGTTCAAGAATGAAGAGCGGCCACGTTTCCTGCTTTAAATTTCATGCACCATTTATTTTTAAAATAACTTTAAGAGTAAATTTAAGATTTCCAAATTCTTTTCTTAAATAATTTTAAGGATGGTTTTTAATTTTATAATCAAATTTTAAAAATATCTCAACTACAAAATAAAAATATTTTTTTTTAAATTTTTAAGACATGAACTGTATTTATTTTATTTTTATTTTTAATTAATTAGTAATAAAATTATTATAAAAATTAAAAGAATGTTAACAGAAATCTTCTTTTTTAATTAATTTTTTAATGAATATCTTAAGAATTTTTATTAAAAATTTAAAGCAAAAATATCAAATGAAAATTTAAAATTTTAAAATTTTAGTATAGTTTCTTTATTTCTTAATATGTGTCCTTTCAATTTTTTCTATATTACATGTCGTTTTAGTTCAAACAATAAAATAATTGCATTATATCAAGTTTGCTCCCATGTTTCATTATCCTAAAGTTAGTTTAATTTTAAACAAATAAAAAAATACTTTAATTTCTTCTTATTATTTGTTAAAAATTAAAGCTATTAAATATTTTTAATATTAATTAAACGACGCTTATAAATGAATAAAAATATCATTAAATATTTTTTAATGTTAAATCCTTAAAGAGTATCCTATTTGTTTGCAAATTTATTTATTTTTTCAAATAACTTCCTTCTTTTGTTCTACGTCAACCCAGCCTTAGATATCTCCCTCTTTCTTAAGCTTGCTATAAATACACATAACCCCACCAATTCATTTCCAACTTATCCCAACTATTACAAACAAATAGTTTGTTTGTGATTTTCTTTCCTCTCCATCTTGTCAAATTATTGCCTTCCAAAGTCTCTGTCTAGCTTCTTAGCATTTGCCCTTTTTTTTTTTGTTTAGTTGCCCGCTTTGCATTTCATAAAACATCATTCATATAGCTAACCATGAAGCCGGCAAACACACTGCTACTTGTGACTCTGGCTCTGGTGTTAACCACCGCCATCTCATCAGATCCTGACCCTCTTCAAGATCTCTGTGTCGCTGACCTTGTCTCAGGTAACTCTTTTACATCGCTCTAATCTCTTTTTACTTTGATACTGTACTACTATAGGAGAAATTCTTGCCAACATGAGTTAGTTCACTTAGTCGGTTGTCATGATTTGTGTTTGATTTCTGAGTTTTTCATTACAGTGAGTCATCTGTGTGTATTTATGTAAGTGTTTATTGAGCCGGAGATATGTCATACCCTTAAATTGGGACGGGCATTTCACTCAACATGTCAACTTAAAGCTCTACTTTAAAAAAAAAAAAAAAGATAAAAATTCTTAAAATGTTTATAGAGCAAGAAAATGTTATTGGTATGTCATTAAATGTTCAATATTTTAGGTATTGCATTTAAATTATTAGTGATTGATATTGAATGATAGTATAGACCATATAGAGTAGAGCAGTATGCAACATGCATCCAAGAAGAGTAAGCCGGAAAAAAGTACCACCCCTCTCTCCTATCTTCTTTTTCTTTTCCTCTTCAATAATTAGATTCGGTCCTTCTTCTTTACTTTTATTTTTTCTCTTTCATTTAGTTATCACCAATCCACGTTAACTCGACCTCACTACCTGAGACCTACCATTGCTACCAAACTGCACTTTAATTTTGCTTTTTCGTGACTCCATGTTTAATCATGTCAATTCTAGTTTAAATTTCCCTCTAATATGATTTCATTTTCTTTGACCCTTCTCAGTATTTGTCAACCCAACACAATCAGATAATCAGTTCTTTTTTTTTTTTTTTCTTTTCTTTTTCCTTAATAAAACTTTTGGCAAGGGGAATTCTGTATTCATAACTTAATGATAATTAACTAGTATAGTAGCTTTGACAATGAGTTTTTTCTTTTCCCGAAAGTTTAATTAATGCTTCTTCATGTGCTTGTGATGGAGAAACAGCTGTGAAGGTGAATGGTTTCACCTGCAAGGACGAAGCAAAGGTGAATGCCACTGATTTCTTCTCCAGCGTATTAGCCAAGCCAGGATCCACCAACAACACCTTTGGCTCAGTGGTGACTGCAGCCAACGTTGAGAAAATCCCAGGGCTCAACACCCTCGGTGTGTCCCTCTCAAGGATTGACTATGCCCCTGGTGGACTCAACCCACCCCACACCCACCCACGTGCCACTGAGATGGTGTTCGTGCTTCAAGGGCACCTAGATGTTGGGTTCATCACCACATCCAATGTCCTCATATCAAAGACCATCAAAAAGGGTGAGGTGTTTGTGTTCCCAAAAGGGTTGGTTCACTTCCAAAAGAACAATGGGAAGGTACCAGCTGCTGTAATTTCAGCTTTCAATAGCCAGCTTCCTGGGACACAGTCCATTCCAACAACCTTGTTTGCAGCCACGCCAACTGTTCCAGACCATGTTCTGACCAAGGCATTCCAAGTGGGTACCAAGGAGGTTGAGAAAATCAAGTCCAGGTTAGCACCTAAGAAGTAGGAACCACTAAGGTTGTGGTGTGGTTTGTTGTCTTGTCTGTGTCAAGTATTCAATTTTTATTTTTACCCTCCCCTTTTTAATCTCTTGTCTCTTGGAAATTCATGTTTGGAACTCATAAAAGAAAGAATGTGTGAAACAAAATGGGGGCACATACGTTCATTTGTTTGATAGTTGAAATTTGAAAAGATGGTTGTATGGTTGTTAATCAAATGCGCCATCAGTGGCTCAGTTGACTAGTGAGTAGTGATTCCTGCCTCATGTTTATTCCCTCGTGATGGAATAATAAAAAGTTACTACACTCCAACCTCTCTCATTTTCTTTTCATTTTTTTCCCCTTTCATTTTTTTAAACCCTATTCAATTTAATAATTCGGTGTGTTTGCTAATCTAAAATTATTGAAGCTTCCTACCAGAGCCATCGATTGATCCCAATGTGTAGGAATTAGGATGGTGGATAACTTTTTAAGACACCAATCAGCCCCATATATAATCATGTCTCCTTTCACGGATGGTTTAGCTGGGTAAATGGATCCCACCAGGACTCGCTGGGCCAACTGACTCAAATGGCTTTAATTATCCCAACAAACGTATACCTTGTATAGTTTAACTTTGGAATTGACCAATCCAAAAAAAAAAAAAAAGTCTAAATTTGCGGAATTGAAAAAATGCTCTGCTTAAAAGCTCAACTACTGATTAATAATGCATAAAATTATGATTAACAGCATATATTTTATAATTAATATAAGAATTAATTATCATAATATAAATGAGATTTCTTTAGCGTTCTTATCCTTTCATAAGGGTACAATATCTTTTACGAATGAATGTTTAATATTCTTTAGTCGTGAACCTTTTTTTCTTTCCGATGAGGCACATGAAACGCCCGACCCCAACAAAAGCAGGGAGCAAAGTTACATCAAACCAGAAACCAAAGATACCAAAATAACCTCCTGCTATAGAAATGTGACCAACATGACCAAGACTAACATAGTACATTGCACCTACAGAAAGCAAGGGATACACATAGCCATAGAACACCTGCATTATGACAGTATCCAAAGACTCACGTGGTTATACTTTTGTATGACATATCCACCTGCATCCCCATTCATAGACTACTCTGGCACTCCCTGAATCAGACTTCTTTCAGTGGATTGATTACATTGATGCATCCAATTCTGGAACCACAGAAACTCAGTTTTCTTGTGCCAAGATATAGCCATATTTTTAAGTCATTCCCTGCAGCTTCTCAAACTGTTGATTGTGAATCTATTCTCCCAGTTTTGAGCATATTCATATTTGATCCACAAAACCATTTTCTTGTGCCACGGAAAGAAGTCGTGAACCTACTAACGCGAAATATATATATTTTTTGTATTTTTATTTTAGAAGTAATAATAGGTATGGCTGAATCTCAACCATTAATTGCTTAAGAATATCAGTACAATTGAAAACATTAAAGGTATTGAAAAACTCCTTATAAATAATCAATGATATATGATGACTTGTGACAGAAAATACAGGTAGAAAGTCCGATTACTTCATTAATATATTTTGTTGACACTTTGACAGTATTATCGACTAATACCACCGCGAGCTGACGCAAATAGATAACCGTTATTGTCAATTAGGGTTGGCACAATTGATAAGAGATGGACTAACATTTTATAA
The DNA here is from genome assembly GCA_031439585.1 of Pterocarpus macrocarpus. NCBI lineage: Eukaryota > Viridiplantae > Streptophyta > Magnoliopsida > Fabales > Fabaceae > Pterocarpus > Pterocarpus macrocarpus. The sequence continues at coordinate 41,751,261 of CM062516.1, read as the reverse complement.
GAACGTGAGTTCAATTCTTGTCGTCGATGTGAGAACCCAATTGATAGGCGATTTTATAAGCCTCCAGCCCCGTGTAAGTATTCTTTGAACTTGAAAGCCATATCCAAACCTTATTTAGTAGGATAACGAGTGCCAAATCACCTTAACTTGTGCTTACAAAACAAAAATAAATAAATAAGTAAAACTCTAATTAATCTACGAGTGTCATCGTCTCACTGAATAGTTAGCACGATATTTGCGTGAGTTACATCATCAATACATCTATCTAAACAACAAATGGGAGGTCCGTAATTCTCCCTATTAAGATTGGTGCTTGATGCACCTTATCATCTAATGGTACCACATTGATAGATTATATGTGCACCTACATCTTAGTGGTACACTCTAGCAGCTCATCAGCTCTCATCTCACACCTCAAATCCTCCCTCGTGCCTTCTCTGTCTTCGCTTCCCTCACCGGTCGCTTCCCCACTACCTATTCCGGCCATATTTTCAATTCCTTTTATTTACTTCCATTTTTATCCACCGCCAATAGACAAAGAAAGTTGCAAGCATCAATTTTTCAGCAAAAAAATCTAAAATGAGCATCAAATTGGCAATGCTTGGTTGGCATTGTGGGTCACACGGTGGAGCTCATACAATGGTGGTGCGGTGGTGGCAATCTAAGCTCGTTGGCACTAAGTGGAGGGCAACTTGGTGGAGCTTGTGGCACTGATGGTGGAGTTGGGGTTCAATGTTGGTGCGTGTAGAGGTAAGGGATAGGGGTGGGTAGGATGGGGAGGGAGAGGGATAAAAATTTTATAATGTTATGCTTAATTATGGTGTATCGTAGATCAACAAATCTTGACCTTTTAAATTTTAAGGTGCATCAAGCACCATAGTTAGCAGGGTGCATAGCATACACCGCCTCTAAACAAATTAAGAAAGTTATGTATTTATTTCCTTCCTTTTGTAAAACAGAATCTATATTTTATGATATGGCCACAATGGAATCTGAATTACTATGTCAAATATAATGTTCAACTTACTAATATGAATAATTCCTTACCACTTTAACTTCATCTTTTTTTGGAATATATATATATATATTATCTACACCTAAACATAGGCCAATCCTAATTGAGATATGGTATTTAGTATGAAAAGATTTTCGTACTTTAGAGTACCAATGATAATTTTCTCTCATTTATAATTTCCTTCTCTCCTCCATAATTTCAATTAAATGAACTGATTTTATTGGTTGTCAAAGTTTTCATACAGTACCATGCTCTTGGATTTCATACCAAGTAGCACCACTCGAAATAATTCATCAATACAACAGCTTTTTCGTCACTTTTAGTATGAAGAATATTGACTAGTTGATTATTTTGCACGGACACTCCTTTTCTTATCCCACCCTTATTTTCCATCAACTACCCTCTACCATCACAAATTCGTACAATTCGTTTAAAGCCATATAGCAAGCTTCTAACCATATATACTATCTTTTTGGAAAGATTCTTACATAGATACAATTCTTTTGGTGGATCTCACAGGTATAATTTTAACACATCGTACTTAGACACATTCAATCTTATACAAAATACACCCATTTTATTTCTGAATCTCACAAACTTTATAGTGTGTACCTAAATATAATATGTTAAGCTTGTATCTAAGAATTTTTCATCTTTTTGTCCACATGCCTTCTTGAATGGTACAATTACAAAAGAAATTAAGAAAAGATTGCCAATCGAAATTCATTTGGAATTCTCGCTTAGGCAGACATAAACTCAATAGCTTTGGTGTAAAAGACCACTCCATTTTGTCGAAAAAAAGAAAGAGAAAAGACTACTTGTCAAAATGCTAATCAAGAACCCAATCAAAATGGTTTGCTTCATAATATAGTGATGGTAAACATGCAAATAGTTCCACAAACTTGTTACCCCCCATTACCAACAACCGAGCTTAAAGGCGGGTTATGTTCTAAACAGTTTTTTAAGAACAAAAAGATTACTTCAAAGATGTCTGCTGCCTGCCATCAGGGATTGCAAATAGCACGATTTGTTTTGAGGGCCGAATGAAGGGTACATCACACCTGAAATATCCCTTCCTCTCCAGCTGCAATACATCACCACGCTGAAGGTTTCGCATGTTGGAGTCTCCATAAGCTAAAGTCTCCTTTTTCGTACATGGGTTAAGCACATCCATGAAATCCTCTCCTTCCTCGAGCTACATTGAAAGAAAACAAACCGTTAATAATACAAATTCACAGGGAAGGAGGCAGTTTTAAAGTTTTCAAAATAAAAGTAAGCTGAAAAGAACATTAAACTTAGAATTTGTTCAGTAAACAGGACAGGATAGGATGGTACAAGAGAATGAAATCAGGCTGGATAGTATGCGAAACCCGTAAGTTCTATACATAGTTGTTAATCGCGCGCGATAGTGGTGAAGCGGAGCGGAGCGGAAAGTGGACGCGACAGAGCTGCCAACGCGTCGCGTTTCTTCGTCGAGGGCTGTCGCGGCAGCTATCGCGGCCATCGCGGCCGCTATTTGATGTCGACGGCCAAAATCGGTTCTTCCCCTCTTTCTGGACCCTCATTTCGAAGCTTCCCCTCTTCTTCGATCCGAATGTTGGTTAGGGTTATTTTCTCCGTTTCTCTTCCTCTCTAATCCATCCGCTCTCTCCCTCCTCACCCTCTTGCTCGACGCTCCTCCAACATCCGACGGCGGCGAGATTAGTGGCTGCAAGACTTGCGCCGACGGTGGTCTGAGTTTCCGGCAGCGGCAGTTTGTCCTTCCTGCACTCTTTGTTTTGTTTCTTTTATCTTTCTCGGATCGGGAAAGAGGGAGAGAACGAGAAAGAGAGAGATGAGGTGAGAGAGAAATTGAGAGAGGTAAGAGACGGACACTCACCGTGAAGAACTTGGAGAAGGAAAAAAGGGGGGGCTTAGGGTGGACCACCTCACTTAAAGCGTTGGTGGTCCTTACCCCTTCTTTCCTCTCTTTTTTTTTTTTTTTTTTTTTTTTTTTTTTTTCTGTTTTAACAAATGGCATGTTTTGTTTTGTTGCTTTGTTTTAGCAATGATGATGATTATGATGATTAATTTATTGGAATGTTTTGTTAGTTTTAGAATATAGAGACTTAGATTTAATTAAAATTTGGTATTATTTTTTATATTTTGCTGTCTTTGTGCTATTTGATGATGCTATTTTTTCTGTTTTACTGCCTTTAGAACTTCATGTTTATGTATTAGATTAATGGTGATTACGTATTTTTAGAGTATGGAATTGATTATGAATTTTCATTATTGATATGAATAAGTTTAATTGTAAATAATTTCTTATTTTTGAACATTTATATATGTTATATGAATTGCATGATAATTATATATTTTTTATCAAATAGCGGTTAACGCTTATCCGTTATCCCGCTTATAGCGTTTTAAATGGCCACGCGCCGCTATCCGCGTTTGACAACTATGGTTCTATATTATCCATTGTAAGGTTCACAAGTGCATATAAACACCTGAATATCTCATGGTATAGACAAACAACCACTTAGACAAAAGTATCAATTTTTTTGCTTGATTTAAAGCCAAGGCATGATGGGGGTGATATGATTGCTGGAGTCGTGTTAGTCGAGGGAATGGGTTGTGGTGCGGGCAACACTGGTGCTAGCAGGCAGTGGTGAATGGTGGTGGGTTGGTGGCTTGTGGCAGTAGTGTTTCAGTCAAGTAGTGGAGGTGGTGGGGATGATGACAATTGGGGCAGGCGAATGAGTGGGAATGATATTTAGTTTATTATCCTATCTAGCTTTAACCCACAGCAAGGGTAAGAAATAGCAAACACAAGATAAAAAAGCATCATCTATTTATTATCCTATGTATGCACCAAACATTATACAAGGCCTACTTGGATTGCTAATTCTTAACCTGTCAAGTTTTATTTTATATGTCAGACTATGGGCTTGTTTGTGTTTGGTACATAGTATAAGATATGGTCTGATAGTATCAAACTTAATGGTTCGATAGTATAACTTATAAAATGTATAAGTTTTTATACTATCAAATGTTTGATATGGTATATATCATTTCTCTCTTTTATTTTTTTTTTTTTTTTTTTTGATGGGGATATGGTACATATCATTCTCTAACTTTATCCTATCCAATGTTATTGTGTAATAATGTAACTTCATCCCATAATTATTGAGTTGGAAGTGGATAGTTCAATTTTATCCAATCTGAAAAAAAAAAAAAAAAACTTTTCAAGTCTAATCAGGCCTCGTGGGGACTGATAAGTTATCCCACAATTAATAGAGAAAAATAGGTAGACCAGTTATTTATTCTATAATATGTCACAGTTAACATGATAAAATTTAAAATAGATCATACATTATAAACTTATACTAGCCATATATGACGTAACAAACAGGACCTACAAGTATAAGACAAACAGACAGGAAGTTCAATTCAGCAAATGATATAAGCAATAAAATTAAGAACTGTCTTTCATATGACACTCTTAGAAGTAATGTTTCAGCTTGATGTTAACAGATTCATCTGACCACTGCATTGGCTTCAACAGGAGAATATACAAACAATATATTATAAACATAGTTTACATAATTACTATATTTTCCTTGACAATTTTATATATTTAAATGATAGGAATCAATAGACTTAATTATGGTGGACAAGCACGTACCTTTTTCTTTGTAATTAGATAATCAAACTCCAGCAATGTCAGGCTAACTAGTTCATCTATCTCAGGCAGCCAAGTCAGTTTCAATTTTGTGGTTTTCACAGATCCTTCAAGATGCAAAACACCGCTCAAACCTGTGACATTCCCATCTTGATCCTTCTGTATTTCCTTCACTATGGCATTTCCCCAATCCATTAAGGTTACTTCCTCACCTGCTGATATAGACACCGCATCAGCATGGTCAATCCATATCCTTTTAGTGTATGTTGTAGCTTTATCCCCAGCAGCTTCATATTTCTTGTGCTTAGGTATGATCCGGACAAATGGTTTCTCAGGACCATCAGTGAGGGTCAACAACACACGTCTGTCTGCAATGACAGCAGTGTGTCTGGGGCATACAGGATCAATAATCTTCTTATTAATGGTCCAGAGCTTGTCCCATTCCATGAGATTGAGATTTTTTGACGCCCCCTGTACAAATATTGAATAGTCATCAACATTCTAAGCATATAAGTAATAAAAGGAGAACGCACAAATTTTTTTTTTTTTTTTTTTAAAAAGAAAGAACATAGTAATTGATAAACACATTCTATAGTATCATTTTGAATGTTACATAATGCATCTCTTCTTTTTGATGTATAGATGAAAGAAAATCTTTTACATACTTGCTCAACAATAAACTGTATTAGGGCCTCAATTTTCAAACCTCTACGCACAATTCCTTGCACCGTAGGAAACCGTGGGTCATCCCATCCATCAACTTTCCCATTTTGGACAAACCACAGAAGCTTCCGTTTGCTGAGAAGAGTGTAGACCATATTCAATCGACTAAATTCATAGATGAGAACTTTTCTAACTCCCATGTCTCTTTGAATCCTGTAATACTGATCATTGCGATCATGGTATTCACTAGATCGAAGAGCATGTGTGATACCTTCTATAGCATCAACATATGGACATGCAAAGTCATAAGTTGGGTAAACTTTATACTTGGGTCCAATTCTATGATGAGGCATCGGATTGCAACGATAATAAACTGGATCTCGAAGTGATTTGTTTGGGTCCTGCATATCCAATTTGCCACGGACACAGCATTGCAATCCCCTCTCTGATCCTGCAATCATTTCCTTCCACAATTTCAAATTCTCCTCTACCCTGTTGTTTCTGCATTTAGATTCTATGCCATCCATTCTCTCCTTCTGCATTTGTTCACGTGGAGTGTCATCAACATATGCTTTACCCTGGCGTATTAAATTTTCGGCCATTTCCATCAACTCAGGGAAGTAATCAGATGTATATGTAACGCGTTCATATTTGATACCCAATGTATCAACATCTTTTAGCAAGTTGTCCACAAATTCATTGCTTTCTTTAGCAGGATTGGTATCGTCAAAACGCAGAATAAATTGGCCTTGGTATCGCTCGGCAAAATATTTGTTCAACAGGGCTGCTTTTGAGTGTCCAATGTGAAGATAGCCACTAGGTTCAGGAGCAAAACGCAAACGAACTTTTCCAACTTCAGCCTCTGGAAGATCTATTTCTGCTGAAGTTTTGCTTCCTCCTTTAATTTTATCAAATACATCTCCATTCGCAGTCTTCATTTGATCAGTGACAACTGGCTGGCCTTTTGAAATGGTTCCTGATGGCTCACCCACAACTTTTTTGCCAATATATGCTGCTGTCACTTCATTTAAGGCATTGCCATGTTCTGTTGATATTGAATTGAACCATCGTACAAGATTTGGATATTTTTTTGACTTCCTTAGACTTTCCCATCTCTTTCCAGTTCCTGCAACAGTGTAGCATACATAGAATATATAAAGACCGAAGGTAATATCAATGGACCATCATGTTACACAGAATAAAGGTTGCAGATCATATTAGGTGCAAAGTCAACATTGTAAGTAGAAGGAAGAAATGAAGGTAGAGTATTTTTGTTGCATACTAATAGCAACAGGAAACAGAAAACCAGCAAACACCACAGATACAGAAAAGGAATTTCATATATTGCCTCTCTTGAGCTGATATCAGTGTGATAACAGCCAAGGGGAAGAAGAAAAAAAACTGAACAATGTAACAGTGATAATTCTGAGCAAGAGTTCTCAGCCCTCCCAATGATTCCTGAACCAAACCTTGCCTAATCTGGAAAAACTCTCCACTCACACCATATACCCAAAACAATCACTCTTTCCTCACCCCTCTGCCCCTCACAGCAGTTAGTTAGGCCCACGTGCATCAGTGGGCCCCGATTGATGATCACCCTGCTTATTCTTTCTCTCTCTTGCCTCATTATATTTCTTTCTCTTATAAACCTTAGACAAACCCGTAATTACCCTCCTGCAACTTGGTTCTCTATCACATACACTCCCACAGCATTTGAGCATTATATAAAGTTATCAACCATAATAGTGTTCTTATGTCTATATAAGACAATGAAGCTACACACTATACCTGTAAACCCAGTGGATCCTGCATGGACTGTTGGCCACATTGCAAATAACGTAACCTTAAACTTAATTCATCAACATGGATATGACAAAGAAAAAACATCAAAGTAAGATCATGAAAATACAGATTTTCGCTCCCATATGCAGGTTGTTTAAAAGAAACATAACGGTATCACAAGTGAAGTTGATTAGGTATCATTAATAACCATTACCTACAAGACCTGACCAGATTGCTATGTCCGCAATTGATAATGAATAGCCAACAAAAAATGTACGCTTCTCCAAGAACTGATCCATATATTTGCATCCATTCTCAAAAGCAGAACCTGCTGAGAGGACAGGTGCATACTCCAGCCATTCATCAATCTGTAAAGCAGAAGGGAAACAATAACAAATCAATGATGGCACTAGTTGTCAACTAGAATCAAATGGTGATAAACAAAAGAAGCATTTAGAAGGTAATTTAAACTTTCATTCTTAAGCAACATTATTTATTTTCCATGAAATCATTTCAAGCTTCAATTTCACTAAACATCTTTTGACAGCTCTATATTCATTTTGTGGGCAATAGAGATGTCACATCAGGAAAACCACCTGGCCAGCCTCAAAAGCATTTTGCCCGTAGAAATTGGGAATGCTTGCAACTCGCCCAACATAACGCAGAAGAACATATGCTCCATGCAATTTCAGTCTGCAAAGTAAATGCATTCATCAACAATTAGTACACAGTAGATGCCGTTGTCCTACTTAATCAGAAATAGGGAAAAATCTAGCAATCATATAACAGATACAGTAAAGTTCACAAAAAATAACCATGTCTTTTATTTCCCACCTTCTCCTTAACAATAGACACAGAAACCAAATTAAAAGAATTTTCATAATCCATTTCAAAGGGAAGCCAAACGGAAACAAAATACTGACATAAAATTATAAATACAAAATTCAACAATAACGTCCCATTACATTATAAACCCACAACATGCTTTGCTAGCTTCCAAAAGCCTCAATTCAATTTCAAGAGTTATTGGGATTGAAACAAGTCTACTGAAAGTCATCAATCACTTAAAAAAGGAACTTCAACACAGATATACAGCACTAAAGTCACTGCCTCTTGGATTTATTCATATAACCATGCATTACTACAATTTGAAAAAGAAATGAACTTTGGGAGGAAAAAAAGAGAAAAAGGTCAAGACTTGAGTAAGTGCATATAGAAATGAAGAGATAGAAATGAGATCGAACGGGAAGGGAATACATACCCATTGGAGAAGAGGAATGTGGGAACAGAGTCAGGAGGAAGAGAGGTGTCGACGGAGGGAGAGATTCCGGCGAGCTTCGCGGCGGCAATCACCGATAATGGCGGAGTAGCGGCAGCGAAAGCAAATGTTTTGACGTCCATATCAATTCTAGCAAACACTGCATTGCATGCTCTGTTAGCTGAAATACTGGATTTAATTGAAGGCCTCAAAACAGGCCAGGCCTACAAATATGCCTAGAAAGGCCACTAAACAACTATGTACCTATCCATAATGATAACATCAAACTACTTTTAATATTCAAATTACAACAACTCAGTCCAATTATCCAAAATACTAATTTAACAAGTTAACTAAGAGTATAAAATTATCCAAAACAGCATCTAAAATCCAAATTATCCAAACATAACAACAAACACAACAATTCAAACCAATACAAAGTGAAGTTGATCTCTTTGAACAAAGCATCAAATCTATAGAGAATCAAAAGAACTAAAAGCCATGTAACTGATGTAATGAGCAAAATTTACACTAATTCTAATTATAGAACTTGTGGGTTGACTTGACTTGATCATTCATTTATTCATTCCCCCAACCAATTATTTTTTCAACTTCGATGAAATAACACATAATTCAGACTCAGAACCAACTACTATTTATTTATTGTTATTGGACACAAATGATACCTTACACCATATAAATAAGTATAATGTCCACTCCCAATATAGTTAATTGTTATTTTAATCAAATATAATATGCATGCGTGAGAAACCAACAAATTGAACTCGGGTGTCTGTTTTTGAACATTTCAGATAAGCCTTAATCTCTTCGATTATTTCAAAGTCTTCCTCGTCGTTAGAGTGTGCGGATATACGCAGAAAGATAATAACGTATTAACATTATTAGAACTAATTTGTCATTGGACGGACAGCTTTTAAATAAACTAGGGAACTGCTTATACATCAGCAAGATGACACATGAATTTTATAAAAGCCCCAAGTTCAACCGGAAAAAAAAAAAAAAGAAGAAGAAACACTGCCCAGATAGAAATTTCCATAAAAACACGAACTTTTTCATTGACCTAATCAGAATAGCAATCAGAATAACATTAATAGCAATGTTGAGACAGAATAATCACTATTTTTGTAATGTAAGTGAGAGTTGAGACATACACAATGTTGAGACACATCCAAAACCAGCGAGGAAGCTCTGGCAACGGCAGCGAGGTGATCTGTGGCTCTATCGCAGGTGCAGCAGCAGCGGCGAGGAAGCTCCCTTCGCAGCAGGACGTGGAAGCTCTGGCTCTATCGCGGGTGCAGGGCGGCAGTGAGAGCTCAAGAAGGATGGAGTCCGACTGGGCAAGAAAGGGGACCTGAGAAGAAAAGAAAGAATGGCATTAGGGAGGCAGTAAGAATGAAGATGGAATAGCAAATTGAAATCTGAGGGTTTGTTTTGTTTTAAATGTAAGAATATAAAAATATAAATATAAAAGTATAGAATATGTATACTATTATTAAAAGTGAGTAGTGGTGTAGTGGTAAGGTGGCTGGTAATAAGTCTCTCAAGGTATGTAGGTTGAATCTTAGCTCATACGTTTTAGTAATTTATATAATATGTATATGTGTACATAACCTTAACAGGCTCGACCAGCTTGCCAGGCTCAATAGGCTTTAAATTGAGTCTGGGTCTGGCCTGATAAGAAAAACAGGTTTTGAAATAGGTCTGAGCCTGGTCCTATTTTTAAATAGGTCAGGCCACAGTCCCTTGGCAGGCTGTCTAATCTATTTCCATGCCTATGAGTTAAGGCACGCCAAAGAGAAATTTAGCTTTTTTCTTCCTCCTCCTGCCTTTCTCTTTTGACTTTATTTTAGTTCTTTTTTCTAGTTTTTTGTTTTTTTGGTATCTTTGGGCCTTTTTTTTCTAATGAAAAAAAATGGACAGGACAACAAAAAAGAACAAAAGAGAGAAAATTGTTTTAAAAATAGACTTAATATACATTCCGGTTTTTGAAAGAATTGGGATTTAGCATACTAGTCCCTCAAAAAAGATAATAACACTTTTATCGAAAGTTAAATACATTGTAAAAAGTTAGCCCTCCTATTAATTTCCGTTCGTTAACTAGTAAAAAAGACGATGATGTGGTCGTAGGGGTGGAAGTGGGGCAGGTTTTAGCCCAACCCGACCTGCCCCACACCCTATTAAACACTCATCAACCCGCTCTGCACCCTACCCGCAGGTTTTAACAATCAAAACCTGAACCCTACCCGCAAAGAATCCATCCCAACCCATATTCTACCCACCCCCACTCGCTATTTTTCTTTAAATTCAAAAAAATTATTCTAAAACACAATAATACAACATAATACTCAAACATAACATAATTATTCAAACATATCAGTCATAGAAATTAAACCAACATCATATCCAGTCATAACATCTAAAAAGTGGAATTAAAAAACAACAAATAATATACTAAACAAGTCTAACACAGTTATTTAAAATACAACAAACACAACACTTTAAAATACAACATGAGCATGAGATAGCATTCACTAATTTGTCTTGGTCAAGAAACATGAGAAAACATGAAAGGTAAAAACTTGAGAAGAAAAAAGAAAAAGGGAAAATGAATATTGGAAATAGTGAGGGAAGCTTTAGTCAAGTTGTTCTGTTGTTCATGTAATGGCAGTGATATTCAGATCAAACACATGGAAGCAAATCATTCAAATTAACGACAATCAGATCATTCTCCAGTGGTAAGAAAAAAAAAAGCCTTAATTAAAGCTAAAAAACTATCATTCTAACAAGCCCTGCACAAAAGATCAAATCAAATAAGTGAACCATGGTTTGGACTTTGGAGTTCAGACAATAGAGCCCACAGTACAACTGAGTACACTATCAATATAGAAACAGAAGCAAAAAAACGAATGTACCATTTATTTTTGTACCCATTCACCCTTGGGATATGACTGATATTTCCAGCAAATGTAAATCAGTAAATCCTTTTATGAGTGATTGCACATTACACACATGACAAACCCACCTCCCAAAAATAATAATGAAAACAAAGAATTAAATGCCTCACAGCAAGAAAATTAAATGCATTTGAAAAGCAAATTATTTTCTTCCTCTCCTTGCTATCTTTCTATTGCTTAAACTGGACAAATATTAAAAGAATCTTCAAGGCTGATAATGACTCCACGCGCAGAGCCTGTTGTTATTTGTCAACTAATTTCTATCTCTTCTGGCTAGGTAGAAAAAACGTAATAATATTCCCTTTTCAAATACATACAAAATGAGCTTTCTCAGTTACTGAAAGTACGGGTACTTTCTAATGCTACGGTACTTCTTTTGAATGGATTGATACTTGGCATAAGCGACATCATGATAAGCACCATCAAGACTACATTAGAAAACCAAGTCATTTTCCCACCAAAAAGAAAACCAAATTAATGGAAACCAAATGCCAAAGTGCAAAAACATGAATCCAATGCCTGAAGTTTTATCAAAAACTGCATCTGAAGACAGACTTGGCAAAAGGCAGCCAGATTCTAGATGAAATCGAAATGATTGATTAAGTTCAGTTACTACATCACCAAGGAAAATTAGATGCAGTTTTCAGGAGAATCTGATATACAAATTGAATAAATATACACTGTGATATACTTAGAGCATACCTATCAAAGTAACAAGCATATGATTTTCTCCATTAATTAATCTCATAACTTTACATGGGATAAGCTAGTTGCCTTCAACTGTCATCACGAATGAAACATCTGACTCTACTAAAATTACTGACAAATTGTGTGAAAATTTATCCTTTGAAGTGCCTAATTGCAGTTACTTTAAGTTTTATTTTAAACATTTCACCCCAATATAGGTTCAATCCTAAGTGAAACTGAAAAATAATAAACAAAGGAAAGTAATCAGAAAACCACCGTAATTATGATGACAAGGGGGAACAAGAAAAGAAGTACAAACTCTATTCTCATTTTAGCAGTGCGGTAAAGAAATATATCAATAAAAAATTTATACTGTAATAGATACCTTGTGATCCAACTGATCAATCCATGAGAAAATCCAACGACCATCAACAATATATTGCAGAACATGACAAGCATCAGTATCAGTACTTGCAGAAAGCTAAAATAGTAGTTTCCTAAGCAAGAGAAATGTAACAATGCCAACAATGCAAAACGAAATTACCCTAGGGACATATCTAAAATATTATTTATTTTTGTAACCATTAAACAGAGGAAAAACAAAATAAAATATTAGTAAATTAGGAAATGAAAAAAAATATATGAGCTTTAATAAAAATACAAGTAAAACCAGACTCGCACAAAAAATATCTAATCAAGAACATCGTAGAAGCAAAACTTAAGAACTAATGCTATACACAAGCCAAGCTCTTAATATACTCATAGGAAAAAAAAAATGCCTCACAGCAATGTTCCAACTGCAATCACAATATACTGCAGAAAAGAGGGATAAAAGAGGGAAGAAGAAGAAGAAGAAGAAGAAGAAGAAGAAGCAGAACAGACCTTTGGCGGACTGGACTCGCGGCCGAGCAACAATGGGCAGCGCCGGCGGTGGCTCTGGGATGCGGTGGCTACGCTCTGCGACCAGTGTTGCGCGGAGGCTCTGCAAGACTGCGACGCGGTGGCGTTGCACGGTTGTAAGGAAGAGGAAAATGGGTGAAAAAGAGGAAGAGCAGCAAGATCAAGGAAGGGATCTAGGGGAGGAGGGTGACTGCGACGTGGTCCAAGGAGAAGGATAAGAAGGAGGCGCAGCTTCAGAAAGGAAGGAAAGGGGAAAAATGTCACCGACTTAGGTTTAGGTTACTACTAGTACAGTAGCAGAAATAAAAACGAAAATACATATATATATACTGGGGCGGGTTCCATTAAACCCGGACCTAACTCTATCCGCACTCAAAATCCGTTCTGTACCAATTTGCCTCGTTGCGGGGTGGGTTTAAAACTCGACCCGACTTGGTTGGGTAGGGGCGAGTACTCACAGATCGAGTTACATTTACCACCCCTGTATGATCATTAAGTATCATGTTGTAGTTAACTTAAAACTAATTAAAATGCTATGTTTCAATAATATATACAATAGCACATTGATTATCCTTTTCTTGTAGCCTATAATATGTTGATTAGACTCAAGTTAGATAGTTAGGGTCTTATAGACTTGAGTAGACTCCAAATACTTATAGTTTAGTCAAAATAAAATTGAAAGCCAGTAATTAGAGTGCAAGCCAAATATTATGTGGTAGTGAGGATATTATGTAAGGAAAAAAAAAAGGGATAAAGACATTTTGATCTTTTTGCATAGCTAAAAATATGATTTAAATCCTTTAAAGTGAGTATATTTGTAAAATAAGATAGTGAGGGGTTATCCACTATTAGATTATTTAGTAGTACTCACATATAATGAAAGTTATTGATCTAATGGTAAACAACCCCTCATTTGTTCACTTTACGAAATACCTATTTTAGAGGATCCAAATTCAAAAAAAGGAGAGACAACATTTTAACAACAAAACCATCTTTCTCCCCTTTTCTTCTTTGATTTCCACTCCCTTTTTCTCTATTTCTTTTCTTCCTCTATTCTACTCAATCATCAAAGCTCCTTTTCCTTTCATTTTGCCACCAAATCTTGGCATCTATTACCTTCTAAGGGTTAAGGTAAGTCCCAAATCCTAAACTCTTCATTACTTTGTGGAAGTTCTAAGGTTTTTCCTCAAGGTTGGTGAGTTCTAAAAATAGTGGATGATTAAATTTTTGGGACTTTGAGTAGAAATCTAAGAAGTTAGGAGCTTGAGTACTAATAGGTTGTAATAGTTAAGCCAAACTTTATGTTTTACCCTAATCCTTACGAACCTAAATCTTACAATTTGGAGATTTTATACAATAGCCCTATTTGTTGTTAATCCATCTTCAAATAAAATTGTCTAAAGTTATTTATTCATAGAAGGAATGTTGCGAATTCACAAAATATAGTGAGATGAAATGGCAACAAGTTAAGAGTTGAGAAGTTCTAAAAAATAAGTTTGAGTCCTTGAGGTTTATTATTTATATGGTCTTTGTTTAAATTATCTAAGTTTATTAAAAATATTTACTTTGGTTAGATTCTTTGGATACTATGTCAATTACTTCTCCCGGAGCTGTTAGGGAGTAGCTATATTGATTCTCCAGTGTTGTGAGTAGATATCTTACTTGGTGGCACTGCTTTAAAATTTTATTTTCATGGGAGAAACTAATTTATCAAAGCTAATATTTTCATTTGATTTACTTGGTTAGTTAATTTCTTTAATTATTTCTCCTTCTATGATAACAATTAAATAATGACTTTAATGATTGGTTTGAAATTGTGATTAGTTTTCTCTATCATTTTTATAACTTCATGATTTTATTTTATCTTATTTTGTGCTAATATGATTTATAAGAGTTATTACCTTCAAGAATCAAACATTATTGGTGTTGATTTATTGGATTTGTCCATGATGATCTACTACAAGCTTGTGTTGAGAAATCTATAATGGGTTTAAAGTTAGAGTGTTGTTCATTGCTGGTGAAGAGATATAATGGTACCATTCATAGTAAGCGAAGAGATATACAACGTATGTGCACATAATATTTTGAGTTTAGATTCTTAAAATTGGAAGAGAAGAAGAGAAAAATGGAATATTATATGTCACCTTGTCCTTAAGTTATTCATTGCCACCCTTAGTTACTCAAGAGTATCCAATAATCCACCTTTAGGATTAATCCAAGTACGCTAAAGCCTTGGGAGAGCAAATCCGAAGACTTCCAATAGAACTTTTCGGAAGAAGAGAATTGTTGTCATGATATTTTTTGAGGAAGATTACATTATATAAATACATGTTTTTTTTAATCAATATGATAGTTAGACATATCCCTTGGTAGACAAATAATTATCACATCTCTTGAATTTAAAATATTTACTTTGCAAACTATTAAATCTTTCCAACATTCCCCTACTTAATTTGCAAAACTAAGTAAGTTCTCTACTTATAAATATAAGCATATGGGATAATTATCTATTTCAATTTGAACCTTCCCCTAGTATAGTATGTCAAAGTTAAAACAAATTAATGGTAAATTCAAGGCACTTTGAACCATAATTTTAGTGTTAAAACTAGAAATACTACACATAAAAATTTAAATGCTTCAAAAGGGCTCAGCAAAGATATTATGAACTTATATGGCCACGTGCACATCCTAGTTTTTGAACCTTTGTTAGAAGTGGCCCCACTTTCGATGTTAGCTTGGATGAAATTCCATTAAATCTTATTTACATAGGTACTTGAACTCCTCTAAGAGTTTACTACTCTCTTTTGTTCTTTAATTTATGCACTAGACTCGGAATGGAATCTTTATCTAGTGCTCACAACCACTAATCCAAATGTTTTTACCCATTGAACCTTGTAACTAGATTGTACTCCAAAAAAAGGTTGGGTTTCTGTTATCAATTGTAAGCTCTAATGCCTTTTAAAAGCCACTAAGTAGTATGACATTTATCAAGTTAAGAGTTTTGATGAACAACAAATTAATTCTTAATAAAATCTTTTGTGTTGACTAACAGTTTGTTCAAGTGTTTATTTCCATTTGCATTAGATTATGCAATACGCACAAAGATGAGAATCATACAAAGTTAAAAGTTCTTATATGTAACTCGTATATGTACCGTAAGGAAAGAACTTTTTGTCAAAAAGAATATATGACCTATCCTCAAGAAGCGTGTCAAAAGGACCAGAAGGATGCATTGGTGTCATTAGAAGGATCATGAGCACTTCAGAATGATGAACTGTCCAGAAAGCTATGTCCGGAAGGGTGATCTCCAGAAAGTTGATTCATATGAAATACCTCACCCTCAAAGCTTTTTCTACACAATTCATGGATCATTCCCAAAGGTCAAACTTGACAAGACAGGATCCAAAAGCAATGCTGACAACTCTGAAAAGTTTGTGAACCTCGACGGCTAGTTTTCTTCTTTGGTGAGATTTCTACTCACTGAGAAAGAAAGCAATCTACTCTTCTTTCTAGTCTTAGACTAATGGATCAAAAACCACTGGCTCAAGGTCTGAAGTCTTAATGGTTAGATTTTTTAAACCTATATAAACCTGGAAAATGATGAAGAAGAAGTTAGTCAGTCAAGCACTCTATGCATTTAAATATCTTTCAAGATTTCATCATTCTCAACCTTCTGAAAGTCCAGAAAGTTACTCATTATAACTTCTCAAAAAAAAATCTTCTCATTTGTTGTGTATTAGCCAATATCTTCTTATTGAGAGTACTAAGATGTCACTACACACTATACTTAAGTGTTTTATACACCTTCAAGTGATTTAGTGTGAGTGTTAACCCAAAAACAAACCATTCAATATTATTGTTGTAACCTGACCCAATAGTGGTCTTTGTGAGCTTGAAAAGGCTAGGACAAAATACTATTCACTGTTAGGTTAGAGAGGCTTTGTAAAGACTACTCGTTTGGTTAGCTTAGAGAATCTAGGAAGAACTACTCAGTTGTAAAAGCTTCGAGAAACTTGGACAAAGAATACTAAGTTTATAAAAATCTCAACTAACTTGTTGGGGATTAGACGTAGGCAAGTTGTTGGCAGAACCAATATAGAATCTCCTTGTGTGATTTTTTGTCCTTATCACTCTTTACTATTTTTATACTTTGTGTTTTTATTCTGTGTGCTTATTTACTTGTTAACTAACAAAGTTATTGTGAAAACAATAGCTTCTGTTTTTTAACTCACAATATTTCTATATTCCAAGTCCAAAGATTTGAGAAAGATTGTTTAAAAGCTTTTCAGGAACAAGTGTTTTCTAGAAGCACAATTCAACCTTCTTCTTTTGCTATTTCCTCGTACAATTAGTATAAGAGTTCGGCCTTTGGGGTTGAGCTTCCAAATGGTTGTAGAAAAAAAAAAAAGAACCAGAAATATGGCACAATAGATCAATCACATTACTGAATGACACTCTATTAACCATCCTCCATACTTTATCGGTGAAGATTATCCTTAGTGGAAGGATAGAATGAAACTCTTCATTGAGTCTACCAGTATAGATATGTGGAAGATCATTGAAAATGGTGACTATATTCCAACCATTGAGCAACCTGTGCCTCATGTGGTTGCTGATTGATCAATTGGATTTTTATATACTTATTTTCCCTCATTCCTATCTCATTAATCCTCTTTTGTGCCTAATTATTTTGAATTGGACTATTTTGTGTTATTTGGATTTTGTTTGGGCTTAATTTAATTTTTCCAGCATTAGGCTAATTCTTACACTATTTTGGTTTTTGGGTCATATCTTAAGTTATAGAGTTCATTTGATCATGATCTTTAGTTTGTGGGAAAGCTGAGAGATAGGCCTACAAGTTTTATGAGAATTCAAAGGCCAATTCTAGTGTTAAGGAGTTGAAATTGGGCCTAGAAGTGAGTTGAAGAGGTGCAGTCCTGGATTCTGAGCAAAGTGTAGTACAGGGCCATATCTCAGTCCACAGAAACCTAATTGAACTCGATCTAGTGGCATTTTGAAGCTGACATCCAAGGCTACAATTCTCCTTCAGATCCAAATCCAAATGGAACCGTTTTCATAGCCAAAACAACATAAGAACGTTACTAATGGAATTAAGGAACTTGATTACATGTTTTTAGTATAACTTTCTTTCTATAATTCGGAATTTAGCAAATAAGGTGTCCAGATTCATCTTAGAGACAAGGGATTAATGCAATAATTGTAATGAAATTAGTTGCGGTGTTTTGGATTTTGTAATTGGCCAAGTTAAGAGTTAGGCTAGAACATTGTAACATGGAAGAGATTTTGGGGGAATAACAAGTTTTTCGATTTTTCTATTTCTCTTTTCTCTCTCACGACCCCCTCTTTCAATTCTGAGTTTTTGCATTCCTCCATCCATGGAGGAGTAAGTCTCTATCTAATCCAAGAATTCAAGGAGCATAATCACTCGTAAGGATTGGCTAATAAGAGTTTGGTTTCCTCTATCCTTTCTCTTTTGATTAATTCGATTTTGGAATTGAAGGTTTTCGTTCTAAAATTATGATCAAGAATTCAATTGTTTCATACTAATTGGTTAATTATTTGATTCAATTGTTGAAAGAATATGAATTTGAATTCAAGTCTGAGTTCTAAGGTTAATGCATTGGTGGTTAAAATTAACACAATCCAATTAGGTTTTAGAGGTTTATGAATAGTAGTTGAATATATGTTAATCAAATGCATGAAGGTCTTCGTATGAATGCTGAATTTGGATTAAAGTTTCATTCATATTTATGATTAACCATCGAATTGAAATGTTGACATATGTCTAGAATCTGATGATTGAGTGATAATTGTTATCTTTTGATTCTTGGATTGGATGCTTCATATTCTGTTTCAATTTCTGTTCATTTCTATTTTAGTTTCTGTTCATTTTGTATTGTCTTTGAATCATAAACCAACCCCGCCGAACTCCTGACCATATACCATTGTCATCATTGGGAAATGACCCGAGTTGCACCCTTCACTGCAAACTTGTGTAATTCGATTTTTACAGTTTGACTGAGCTCGACACTCGGGTCACTGATCCAAATCAAGCCCTGCTAGTAGTGGCCAGAACTATTCTAAGAAACCAATGGACTGACCAACATAAAACCAAGGTGCAGATAAAAGCCAAGGCCAAATACCTACTCACATGTGCCTTGAGCAAGAGTGAATATGACAAGATTATTTCATGTGACTTTGCCAAAGATACCGGGGACAGACTCCAAACTTTTCATGAAGGAACTAATCAAGTTTAAGAAACTAAGATCAGTATATTGGTACATCAATATGAAATATTCAAGATGTTAGAGGATGAAAATATTGATGAGATGATAGCTAGATTTATGCACATCATAAATCAGTTGAAAGCATTAGGCAAGAAATATACCAATTGTAACACCCTAATAGTTCCATTCTATGTTTAAGTCATATTGTTGAATTACTAGTTGTTACTTTTACTCGCGGAACTAACGTTACTTTTCAAAAATTACTTTTTAATGAAAATAGGGGTAATTTTTTTTTTGAACAATAACTAGTAAACCGTTTTTGAAATTGAGAGCCATAAGCACATCGTGAACATGTAATACAAACGTCGCTATCTCATTCATATAGCGCATTTAACATAAATAGAAGCAATGAGAATAACAACAATCTTAGATAATGATAACATTCATTCCATTGCTATCCCATAGTTAATATAATAGTAGTAATAGCAGAAGTCATACACAAAGATAATAATAGGTCCGATACCTACTGTCGACCCTACAAAATACCCTAACGAAATACATGATAGAAGGAAATACATAAGAAATCCCAATCCGCCCATACATGCCGAAAGAAAATAATAACCCTTGCTACAGCCAAAAAGGGGTTATCCTCAGGCTCAGCTTCGCATGCAAATCAACACCTCACTCATCTGGTGGGAGGTAGTCGTTCCCGAATCCTTCAGGAAAAACATCACCACATCCTCCTCCTCGAGCACGGCCACACCCACGAGGCACAATACGAGTACAAATGAACCCGCGACCGTGAATCGAGGGTGGAGTATGACGAGGGGCTGCTAAAGAAAAAGACGAATTGGACAACAGACGAATCACGGAATGGGAAGGAAGGCTCAGATGGTTCCAACGGATTGGAATCCAACGAAACTGTTGGTGTCAGGCGGGGGTTCGAGTCGAAATCTCTGTCAGTGGGGTACCTCGGAGGATGGCAAGGCGGGCGAACATCATCCATAATGATGTCCTTGAAAGGCTCATGAAGGCCAAAAAACGGACTCCTCACGGGTGCACGGAACTGGCGGCTATGAAACATGTAGACCCGCATTGCTGCCTGAGCAGTCATCATGGATGCATTTAGCACCAAGTCAAAGTGCCAATGCATCACTGGGAACTCAACGAAAATCACCACTGTGTCTGACGCCGAAATCCTCTGAAGACAACACGAAAATATAGGAGTGAGAAATACTAAATTTCTCAGTAAGATCGCAACTAGACAAACACAGTGTCATCGTTATCATCCCAGCCACTTCGGGTTTAATATAAAAACAATGGACAGATATCAGTTCAATTTTAATAGTTTTAGAAAACATAAATCCCGAAGCGGGTTACTTTTAAATTTATCATCATATCCATAGTGTCATACATAGGCATACATGCTAATATACATAATAAAAATTCATAATGCACATAAGGAATATAATAACATGCATGACTATGCAACTCATCAATTTGAACTCATCAATTTGACCATGGTCCTACTTTGACTTTCGTTTTTAGCACGTGCTTAACATTCTTTTACTTTTCCTTTGAAATAGACTGCTTTTGGGCATGAGCTCATTCCGTGACCGTCATCATGCAGTACTAAACCAAATCAGACTAAGCTGATATTGGTTATCCTTAAGTTGGATGGTCCTCCATGTCACCCTTGCCTCCCTCATGGAGGTTCCTTGAGTCTTTGTGGATCGCCGTCTTTCACTTCTCTTACTGAAGTGATTGAAGGGTCTTGTCCCATTAATTCTTTTCTTATCATTGTACTTTACATGCATAGTTCTTCTTTGACTAGACACATGCAATGATATGACTAAGTCCATAATTTTGACGGAAATCCAGCAGCATAACGGCTAGACCGGAGCTTCCCCAAAATGCCAATCATCAACTTTCAACCAACAGTTCATCATATCTATATCATATCATCACACTCATCATTTAATCATGAGACAAAGCTCAATCAAACTTGTCATTTATCATGCCGAATGACATCATACATTCATACCCTAAAGGGGTTTATAGTTGTGTTAATCTTTATGAAGAATCTTATGAATCATCACATGATTTCTCGTAGCTACCCATGAGAGAATCACATAGTTAAGATATATGTGTGGAGTATTTTAGTTACTTACTTCTCATATGAAATTATTTTTTACTTGAGTTCATGTTTTATGGAACACATGTTTAAATTAATTAAGTGATTGTTTCCTTTCCTTGAGATAGTGCACTTAGTGATTCTTTAGTTCATAGTATGCTCAGAGGCCCTAATCATACTTCTGTTCCCAAAGAGTTCGAGATCCCTCTAATCCTTGGGTCATGACAATGCATAACCACATCATGAACCCAACAACACCATGTTCACTAAATACCAGGGGTGATTTTTAACTTAATCAAGTTACAAAGTTTCAAGCTTTTATAACTAACCTAACAAGATCTTATATTAAATATTATAAAATTTATTATTCTTATAAAATAGTCATAAAATTTTATTCTTTATGAAAGTAAGTGTCTTTAATATTAAGCCCTTATTTTAAAGATTAGATCTTTATGAAATAATGATACAAGTTACTGGCTTTTTAACTAAAAAATTTTGTTCTTTATTAAAGTTGACTCATTTAATTATTCTAAGACTATCAAGTTCTCAACTTTATGACTTAAAGTTGTCTCTATATTAAAAAGGTTCCTACTTTATCAACTAGTGATATGAAACATTAACTTTAAGGTTAAAAAGTCTTGATCTTTATAAAAGTTAACACCTTTTAGCATTGTTTTGGTTCAAGATCTAAACTTTATGAATTAAATGTCACAAAACAACACTTTTATGACTTAAAGGTCTTATTCTTGATTAAAATTTGAAACTTTATGAAAGGTCTTTTCTTTAAGGTTTGATTTCTAAGATATAAAGTGACAAGATATCATTTTTCTAACTCAAAAAGGCTTATTATTCCAAAAAGCTTAGACTTTTACATGTATTTTTGTCTTCAAAATAAAACAAAATAAAACTTTATGGAAGCTTAAAAGTTGCGCCACTTTTAAGGAATCAAGAAGCAAACTTTTTAAAGTTTTAAGCTTTTAGGATGTTCATAGTCTTATCAAATTATGAAAAATATGTAAAGATGAAACTTTTTTAATCATAAACTCATCATAAGAAAAAGAGCAACTTTAAGCAAGATACCACCAAGAACACTCAAGAATAAGAATATGAACATATTTTACTAAAAATATAAACATCAAGAACACTTGAAGAACAACAAGAACATATTTTTCTAAAAGTAGAAACATCAAGAACACTTTAATTAAACTCGATTAAGCTAATTAAGGGCGATTAGTGCTTAATTAGGCTATTAAGGGTCTGACTTGCTTAATTAGAGATTTTCTAATCTCGATTAAGCATTCTTTTGACTTTTCTCATCCGAGTTGACTCCTAACTCTTCATTAATCTCTTAATTAAGCCCTAATCTTGTAATTTCTCATTACATGCCTAAGTACTTAGAGTTACAGAGGTAATTTAGTACAACATAAAATTGAGGATGTTACACTAATGATGAAATGACAAGAAAAATTCTAAGAAGTCTTTCCAAAGCTTGGGTCCTAAGGTGACAGCCATTTAGGAAGTCAAAAACTTAAATGTGCTCATTCTTGATGCTATCATTACATCCCTGAAGACTCATAAGATCGAGTTAAATGAAGCCTCGGAGGAAACCAGCAAAAGAAGCAAATCTGTTGCATTAAAATCCACTCAGAAAAGATCCAATTCTTCTAAGACCATGAAGATTGTAGAAGAATCAGATGAAGAAGAAGAAGATCCTTTTGATGATGAGAAGGATGAAATTGGTCATCTGACAGAAAGGATTTCTAAAGCTGGGATCAGAAGGAAAAAGAAGAAAGGATTTGTTCCTAAAAAGGACAAAAAGGGAAAGGCTAAGCAAAGTGAAATCATCTATTCTGAATGCAAGGAGCTTGGACATCTTAGATAAGAATGTCCAAAGTTAAAGAAAAGCTCCAAGAAGAAGGCACCCAAAAAAAAGGCTATGATGACTACATGGGAAGATCTAGACAAAGAGCAAGAAGGTGCAGAATCTCAAGAGGAAGAAGAGATAGTTACAAATCTCTGCTTTATGGTAGACATAGTCTCCGAAAAAGAAATAGAGGTAATGGATTTTGAACCTGAACTTTCATATGACGATCTTCAGAAAGCATATAATGAATTTTTGCATGATTCTCAAACATTTGCTTCCTACTATGCTTCTTTAAAGACAAAATTTCAAAAACTATCCATTGAATTTGAAAATCTCAAGAATGAGAAAGAGAAGATAGAGTATGAAAAACTGACCTTTTGAAAGAAAACACCCTTTTCCAGAAAGATGTAAGTGCCTTAAGAACTGAAGTTTCTAAAACTGCTCAAAACACATCTTCTAATGTCTTTAAACTTCAAAAAATAGTTAAGCTTCTCAAATTAGATCTTGAGAGGATGGTAAATGGCTCCAAAAATCCGGATTTGACTCTTGGTAGCCAAAGGTCATATTTTGACAAGACGGAACTTGGATATGAGAAGAAAAAAGATGAGAAATCAACAAAAAATTCAACAAAGTTCCTACTTGCATTTACTATTTTAAGAAGGGACACTCTTATGAAAAATGCTTTTCAAGAAGAAAGGCAAAAAGAAAAAAGGTGAAAAAGCCCAAAAACATTACTAACCCAAAAGAAACCAAAAAGATATAGGTACCTAAAGTGAAGGTTACTTCTGATGTAGATGTGTCTTAAATCACACCAATGAAAGGAGATGAAGTGGTATGTTGACTGTGGCTGCTCTAGACACATGACTAGAATGGTTCAGAAACCTCAGACCTAAGGATGGAGGAGTTACGAAGTTTGCTGGTGAAATCATGTTAAAGATAATTGGTATAGGTAATTTGGAAAGAATAACTCTAACTTGATTATTGATGTTATGTTGGTTGAAGGTTGACTCATAACTTTCTGAGCATTAGTTAGTTCATTGAGCAAGACTATAGAGTTGTGTTTGAACCTTTTCATTGCATCATAAAAGACTCCACATCATATAAAATCATTCTTATTGCTAGAAGATGTGATAATGCTTATGTATTATATTTAGATAACCTTCTAAATCAAAATGTAAAATGCTTACCATCCTTTGTGGATGAGAAGTGGATGTTGTAAGCTCCATGCCCTTCAGAAACTATCTCATAGTTCAAATCGTATTGAGTTTTAATGTTTTGATGAATAACAAATCAAGCTTTAAGTAAAATCCTTTGTCATCTGATGATTTGTTATGGTAAATGCATTCTTTTGTGAGCAAGATTATTCATTTCAAACTGAAACAATTTTTGAACAGAATGAAGCATTTTATTCCTTCCTATTTCTTTGAATATACATATCTTAGAATAAATACTTTGCAGAACATGTGATCTTTCACTTAAGAAACATATTAGAAAGTTCAAAAGGATAGATTTATACCATCAGAAGGGAAAACAAGCCTAAAAAAGGTGCATAGACCATTTAGAAGGTTGACACATCTAGAAGACTTTGTCCAGAAGGGTGACCATCAGAAAGATGCTTCTCATGAAGTACCTCACCTTCAAAGCTTCTTTAACACGATTCAAGGATTAGATTCAAAAATTCAAATGTGATGTGACAAGATTCAAAAGAAGCGCTAATATGTCTGAAAAGTTGGTGAACTATCAAACGGCTACTTTTCCACTTCTATGATATTTCCAAAGGCTGATAAAGTAAAGCAACTTTTTCTCTGTCCAGTCTTAGACCAGTGAATCAAAAAAGCTTAAGGCTCAAGATTTGCACACTTCAATGGTAAAATTTTTGAAGTCTATAAAAGTCGGAAGAACGATGAAAAAGTGGTTAGACGATTGAACATTCTGCATATCCTAAAATGTGCTAATCCTTGTCAACTCTCTAACCTAAGAAAAATTTACTTATTGTAGCTTTTTATTAAGAAATCTTTTCTTTTGCTTTGTCTTAGCTAATATTCTCATTTCAAGAAAGTAAGAGAAGTCACATACACTGTATTTCATTGATCATACTTTATTGAGAGATTTAGTGTGAGTGTTCAAACATAAACTCAAAATATTGAATATTGTAACCTGATCTGTTAAAGATCATTGTGAGCTTGGAGAGGCTAGGATCAAACAATACTCGATTTAGCTTGGAGAGGCTTGAGAAATATTACTCTGCTATAAAAGCTTGGAGATGCTAGGACAAAAAATACTCGTAATATAAAAATCTCGACAAGGTGTTGAGGACTAGATGTAGGCAAGTAATTGGCCGAGCCAGTATAAAACCTTGCTGTGTGATCTTTCTATCCTTTATACTTTTCATTGATTTACTTCACTATGTAATTAAATCTATATGCTAAATATCATACTGCTAGAACAAACTTTCTGAAAGTAAAACTGTTTATAGTTCTAACTAAATCGCTTCTGTATTCCAAGTCTTAGACTTGATAAAGTTGTTTTGCAAAGTTTTCAAGTTATAAATTTCATTTGAAGCATGATTCAACCCCCCTTTCTTGTGCTACTTTAACCTACAATTGGCATCAAAGCCTACCTTTGGGGTTGAGCTTCCTAATAGTTGCAGAGGTCAAAGATCTAGAAGATGGCACAACAAATCAATCACATTGCTAAAGGGCACTCTATCAATCGCCCTCTATATTTCAATGGTGAAAATTATCCATATTGGAAAGATAGAATGAGACTCTTCATTGAGTCTATAAGTATTAATATATGGGAGATCATAGAGAACAATGACTATATACCCACTATTAAGCAACTTGTGCCTTAAGTAGTTGCTAGTAGTAGGCATAATCATTCTAAGGAATCAATGAACTGATAAGCACAAAACCAAAGTTCAAATGAATGCAACGCAAAATATCTTCTTACATGTGCCTTGAGCAAAAGTGAATATGATAAGATCATATTATGTGACTCTGCTAAGGAGATTTGGGATAGACTTCAAGTCCTTCATGAAGGAATTGATCAAGTTAAGGAGACCAAGATTAGCATGTTGGTCCATCAATATGAAATGTTAAAAATGGTAGAACATGGAATTATTGATGATATGACAACCAAATTTATGCATATCATAAATCAATTGAAAGCCTTGGGAAAAAGATACTAAAATGCTGAAATGGTTAGAAAGATTTTAAGAAGTCTTTCTGAGGCCTGACGTCCCAAAGTAACAGTTATTCAAGAGGTTAAGGGCTTGAATGTGCTTAGCTTGGATGCACTTATTGGATCTCTAAAGACTTATGAGATTAAGTTCAATAAAGCTTCTGAAGAGTCAAATAGAAAGGGAAAATCCATTGCACTAAAGACCACTTAGAGAAAATCTAGCTCTTCCAAGGCCATGAAAGTTGCAAAAGATTCATATCAGGATCAAGATGAGTCTTCTGAAGATGATGATGAAAAAGATGAGATTGTGTAACATCCCCATTTTTACCTAAGTTAATTAGCTCGGTGTTTCCGGCTAATTAGAGGGGTTAGCGATTAATTGAGAGTGTCGATTAATCTCGAGCAAGAGCTTAGTAAATTAAGTCTAGCCAACAATTTAATCATAATGTCCTAAGCGTTTTAATAAAACCTTAATCGTCTAATCCTTAATTACTCGAAGGTGCCAAAACAAAAGTAAGACAACCTAACCTTACTAATCAAGTTTATAATGATTAAGACACTTAAGACAACTCTTGAAAAATTAAACCCCAAATTTAAGCATATGCTTAACCATAATGCAAGGTATCATAAAAAGTGTAACTGACAAGAGTTAACTCATGGGTAATTAAGCCAATTAAGTTAAATTACACTTAAATAATTCTAATAACATTTAGAGATAAAAGTTCTTCCATGCATATGCCCTAAAAGACATACCAAGGAGGAGCAACATCTCACCCTTCATTGATCTCTTTAATCCTACACCATTAGATCAAAAGCCAAGACTAGGATCCTTGTCATCCACCATTAGATCTTGACACTTGGATGAGTCTTAGACAAGCAACCAAATCCTAAGAGAATTGCTCCTTTAACCCACTAAGAAAAACACAAATTGGACATTAAAATGCTTAGACTCGAGAAAATAGCCTCTTTTCTTTAAAGGATTCTTGTATGCCTTGCAAAGAAGCTAAACTCACCCACTCCCCTTGCTTGTTGGAGAAGCAAAGAGAAATCACCCTCCTCCCTCCATGTCGCCTCCTTCCCTCTCTCTTTCTCTCTTCATTTTCATTTCCTCATCCTCTTCTCTCTCCTCAATTCCAAAATTCTCCTCCTTCTCTCTAAACTCTCCAACTTCTCTCTAGAATCATGCCACTTCTCTCATCCTTTCCTCTCTCATCATCCCACTCCTGGCTCTTGAGCCACCATTTATTTTGTTCTTGGAGAATCAAGACAATCACATACCAAGCCTCTTTCAAGATCAGAGGAGGAATACCACCACCAATCACCTTCTTCCATCACAAATTCCTTCAAAGCTTCTTGGTAGTGGCTCTAAACTCTTTTCTCTCTTGTTTTTCAAACACTTTAGAACTCCTATGCTCTCCATAGCTAGGTGGTTTTAAAGATTGATTATGGGCATCATAGCCATTCTTGTCATAAAATGAGATGTTGTTGCTTGTATGGTGGTTTGTTGAAAACATGTTTTCGGTTTTGGTGTTATGCATGGTTGAACTCAATATTTTTGAACTCCAACATGTTAGTTTTTCACTAATCTTTCATGGTATATGAGTGTTTTATAACTTGAGAATGTTTTCTTGAAAGTGAGGTTGAGTGTTTTGGAGAAAACATGAGGAAAATCAAAACGTGAAATCTGGATTTTCTGGCAGTCTATAAACCGAACATTATAACTTTTTCCAGAGAACTCAGAAATGAGTGGAACCAATTTTATATGAAAATAGACTCAGAAAGCTTTCCATACATATAAAATACATAAGATTCGGAGTTAAAATGAGTGAGATATGATTTTTCAAAGTGGACTGTTCTCGGATTGGTTTCTGTCTGGGCAGTCTACACTAAAATGTGTATAACTCGAGCTACAAAAATGATTTTTGAGTGAGACCAAGTTTAAATAAGCTAAGACATAGAGGAACAAACCCATAAAACAGTTTTCTCAGATTCCTTCTGAGTAATTATAATGAAGTAACAATCCACTGTACCAGGAGTGAACTTAGAAACTGAGACAGTCAGAATAAAATATGTATAACTCAAGCTACAAAATGAATTTTTAAGTAGGGATTTCTTTTGTTTAAAATAGACTCAGAGAAGTATATCCACAAAAAATTCGAAATAAAGAGTAAAAGATGAAATTATGGTGAATTTTCAAAGTTACTACCCACTGTAAAGTAAAACTGTCAAAACTTAACCTTAAGAAGACTATGCATGAATGACTTAAAAAGGTAAAGACCTTAGCCTAAAGTAATGAAACTTCATAATTTACTTAATGAAGACTAGATAGAATAAAATAATAAGCTCACCTACTCCTTAACAAAAGATACGAAGAAAACGGAAAACCGAATGTAAATGTAGTTAATGTACTAGATTAAGTTCATAAGATTCTAATCAAACTATAATGCAAAACCTAAACTATAAATCTTCCAAATTAAAATATGACAATCGTATAAGTTAAGTTAGAATAATTGAGGAGGAGGAATCGAAAGAGCTTGCCCTAGAAACTTTAAGGAATCAGTAAAACGAAAGCCAATGTAAAAGCTTGCACCTAATTTACTAAGCTTAGCTCATAAAATGTTGCTTGAGAATATGCCTATGTTCATGTGCAAGCATGATGTTATAATGATGATATGATGATGTTATGATGATAATATGATAATGATGGTATGATATGATGCTTAATGTTACATGATATTGGTTTCTCTGTTTGGCAAAATTTTGGGAAAACAGTCACAGCAGGATTATCTTTACTTGAAATTTCGTAAATTATGGACTTAGAAATATTTTGCATCATAATGCTTAAATAAGAAGAAGTTTAATTCAAGTAAGTGATCCTTCAAAAGGGAAGGTAATCTAATTTAAGTTTCCCCTCACCTACGACTCACATGAGGCATGGCATGACCCAGCTAGTGTGAGTATAGGGGATAGGTCTTACATGAGGCATGGCCCAGACTAGTGTAAGTGCGAAGAAATTCTATGGTGGCGACGGCCACGGTATGAGCTCATTACCACTTATGTTTAGTGGGTGAAAAGATAAAGTCAAGTTAAGAAAGAAAAGGGACTTCGGTCCAAAACCCTAGAAAGGGAAGAAGTTAAGAAAAACTTATAGCACAGCTATGCATTTTTATATGATTATACTTATGCTTATGTATATTATGATATAAATGATTAGAGAGTAAGTTAAAATTGAATCCGCTTCGGATATTCATGTTTTTAGAAAGATCAAGAGTGAACCTTATGCATGCTCACTATTTTATTAATAAAACCGAAGTGGTGGGACGATGGCGATGACACTTTAGGTGTCGGGTTCGAGTCCCTCTTGAGAAATTCCATTTCTCACCCTAGTTATTTCTCGTATCGTCACAGGATCTCGGCAGCGCATCAGAAGGAGTGGGCGTGAATCCCCAACAACGTGGCGGATGTGTGGCGTAGGATGCAAGATGAAGTTGTTTTGGGACTTATGGCGACCATCGCTCTGCACCTCCGCATATTTCTTTTGAAATTTGAGCATTGTCATTTAAATTTGTACTTAGTATCTAGTATTTGGACCATGGCCCGACCATGAGCCTCCTTTGATGTAATGTTGATATATATGTATGTATATATATCATGAACCCATATCGATGTAATGACTTTGCTATATAATGCAATGTACTTGTGAATTACTATTCATTTATCTTTCTCTGGTTTTATGATATTGGAGTACATATTTTATACGACACGCCCTTACTCTGTCTAGCTTCCGTTCGAGAACTTTCTTTTCAGCTTATTTGCAAGCGGCAGCGTATTTCAAAGAAAAATCTTATCGTATTTTCCGCGTAACTTAATTTCAAGCAAAGTTTAGTTTTCCACGAGCATAAGTAACAACTAATAAAACGCCGTAATACGACTTAAGCGTAGTATGGATTTATTAGGGTGTTACAGATTGCACATTTGGCAAGGAGGATATCAAAAGCATGGATCAAGAGAAAGAAGAAAGGCTTTGTTCCTAAAAGAACAAAAAAGGCAAAGCAAAGCAAGATGAAGTCATTTGCTTTAAGTGCAAAAAACTTGGACATGCCAGATTAGAATGTCCAAGATTGAAGAAAGCTTCTAAGAAAAAGACTCCAAAGAATAAGGTTATGATGGCCACATGGAAAGATTTGGATGAAAAGCAATAGAATACCGAATCACAAGAAGGGGAAGAGATAGTGGCAAATCTCTGCTTCATGGCTAATATAATTTCAAAAGAAGAGACTGAGGTGTATCTTAAATCACACCACTAGAAGGCAATGAAGTGGTATCTGGACAGTGTATACTCCAAACACATGACTAGAAACAAATCCTGGTTCAAAAAACTTAAGCCCAAAGATGGTGAAGTTATGAAATTTGCTTATGATATCAAGTCTAAAATCGTGGGTATAGGTAATGTTAGTAAGAATGATTCTAACCTGATTACTAATATTATGTTAGTTGAAGGATTAACTCACAATCTTCTGAGCATTGGTTAGTTTTGTGACCAAGGCTATAGAGTTGTGTTTGAACTTTCTCAATGTGTCACAAAAGATTCCACATCTGACAAATCATTCTTACTGCTAGAAAGCATAATAATACTTATGTATTATATCTAGATGACCTTCTAAATCAAAATTTAAATTGCTTGGCATCCTTTGTGGATGAGAAGTGGATGTGGCATAAGAAACTTAGTCATACTCATTTGAGATTAATCTCTGGGATTTCTCAAAAGGAGCTTGTCAAAAGATTTGCCTAAGATTAACTTTGACAATGACTTAACCTGTGAGTTCTGTCAAAGGGCCAAACAGACCAAGAGTTCTTTCCACAAAAAAAATGTAGTCTCAACTACCAGACCACTTGAGCTTTTACATCTTCATCTTTTTAGACCAACTAGAACTGCAAGTCTAGATGGTAAGAAATATGGTCTAGTGATTATGGATGACTTTTCTAGATTTACATGGGTGATATTTCTGATCCAAAAGGATGAAGCTTGTGAGGCTTTTAAAATATTTTCAAAAAGGGTTCAAAATAAAAAAGATTTTTGCATTACTTCTATCAGATAAGATCATGGTGGAGAATTTGAAAATCATTCTTTTGAATTTTTTTGTAATGAAAATGACATATTTCACAATTGCTCTTCTCCCAGAACTCCTCAACAAAATAGGGTTATTGAAAGGAAGAATAGATCTTTGTAAGAGATGACTAGAACTATGCTTCTTGAAAGTGGTTTATCAAAAATATTTTGGGCAAAAGCAGTGAATACTTCATGTTATATTCAAAATCATGTTTTCCTAAGGCTAATACTCAAGAAAACCCTATATGAAATATGGAAAGAAAGAAAACCTAATATTTCTTACTTTCATGTGTTTGGTTTTGAATGTTTTGTTCTTAACACTAAGGACAAACTGTCAAAGTTTGATCTTAAATCTGATTTTAGAATTTTTCTAGGATATTCTTCTATTTCTAAAGCTTACAGGATGTACAACAAGAAGACTCAAACTGTAGAGGAAATAATGCACAAAACCTTCAAAGAAAGGAAAAAGGATATAAATAAAAAAGTTGCAGATCTGAAGAAGAAATGGAGAATCTATCTTTGAATAACGATGCTCATAATCATCAAGACCTTCAAATAGCCACAAGGAAAGAAATGATGTTTCTTAATTTCATACTTATCAACATGTTTCTGATGATATATCAGAAGAACTAGAAAAATCACTTATTCAGAGAAGATACATTAGAGCAAGAGATTTAAGAGTTGTTTCTCAAAATCAAATTATCGATGAACCTTCTCAAGGAAACAAAACTAGATCCTCTCTCAGAACAGAATCTAACTTGCCTTGATATAAAAAATTCAACCAGAATGTGTTGATGAAGCTCTGCAAGATCAAAGTTAGATTGATGCTATGAAAGAAGAATTAAATCAGTTTGAGAAGAGCAAAGATTGGACTCTAGTGCCTTTACCTAAAGGACATTCTGTCATTGGCACTAAATAGGTGTTTAGAAACAAACTTGATGAAGGTGGGAAAGTGATCATAAACAAGGCAAGACTAGTGGCTCAAGAATACAACCAACAAGAAGGCATTGATTATGATGAGTCATTTGCTCCTATAGCAAGACTTGAAGCTATTAGAATGTTGCTTGGCTTTTCAGTATATAAAAGGTTTGTTTTATATCAGATGGATGTGAAATATGCATTCTTAAATGGTTTTATTTCTTAGGAAGTTTATGTTAAACAACCACGTGGTCTTGAAAATGAAAACCTTCCTCATCATGTTTTCAAACTCTTAAAAGCCTTATATGGTCTTAAACAAGCTCCAAGAGCTTGGTATGAAAGACTCAGTTCTTTTCTTCTCAAAAATGGTTTCAAAAGAGGAAAGGTTGATAATACCTTATTTATCATACATAAGAAACACGACTTTTTGATTATACAAATTTATGTAGATGATATAATATTTGGTGCTACTAGCCATAGTTTGTGCAAGAACTTTTCTGAGCTTATGCAAGGAGAATTTGATGAGTATGATGGGAGAGCTAAAGTACTTTCTGGGGCTACAAATCAAGCAACAGAAAGATAAGATCCTCGTTTATCAAAAGAAATATGCTCAAGATCTGCTCAAAAGGTTTGACATGGACAAAGCCAAGAGCATTAGCACTCCTATGCACCTTTCTCAAGTTCTAGAAACTGATGAAGATGGAGAAAAAGTTTCTGATAAGCTTTACAGAGGTATAATTGGATCATTACTTTATCTTACACTAATAGACCAAACTTGCAACTAAGTATGGGAATTTGTGCTAGATTCCAATTTAACCCAAAACAATCACACTTGAATGTTGTCAAAAGAATTTTGAGATATCTAGTAGGTACTATTAATCTTGGTCTCTGGTACAAGAAATGTACTGCTTGTGATATTACAGGATATTGTGATGCTGATTTCGCTAGAGATAGAGTTGAAAGAAAAAGCACTAGTGACTGCTATTGTTTTCTTGGAAAATCCTTGATAACATGGTCAAGAAAGAAGTAGAACACAATTGCTCTTTCAATTGCTGAAGCTGAATATGTATCTGCAACAAATTGTTGTGCTCAGATTCTATGGATAAGGTATTAATTGGGAAATTTTAACTTGAGGTGTACCAAGATCCATATCTTGTGTGATAATACTAATGATATCAGTCTTGCCAAAAATCCCATTCAACATTCTAAATCTAAGCATATAGATATTAAGCATTATTTCATAAGAGATCATGTTTAGAAAGGTGATATTGAGCTAAGTTTTGTTAATACAGAAGATCAAATTGCTTATTTTTTTCAAAACCCTTAGTTGAAGATCATTTTTGTTAGATAAAGAACCTTATGAACATGGCTAGTTTCTAAACATGCATTCAGATTCATATGTACTACCCTCAATTGAACTAAAGCTTAAGTCTAAGATTGTTGCTTCCAAGTGAACCTGCTTTCTAGAGAAAGAGTCTTATGAATTGATCTAAGAACATGATTTAGAAGGATAAGCTAAGAAGTGTTCAGAAAGATCAAATCAGAATGAGCTGAGGAATATATCCTGAAAAACACATTTGGGAAATGTTTAAATAACTCAATTCAGAAGAGTATGAAGATCATTTGAGAAAGATGGGTTCAGTATTGGTTCAAAAAGATTGAGATGGATTCAGAATGCTTGGTTCAGAAAAAGACTAACATCATAGGTTCAGAAAGTTATATCTCATCAAAAAGATGGTTAAAGTCTCTAATCAAAAACTCAATTGTGAAGAACTTTAACAATTTTGAAACATGGGATGATTTGGTAACTTCCTACTATGCCATATTGCTATCTCTACACTAAGCAGGAAAACCAAAAGTCTCACTTACCCTTAAATGATGTCGTTGTAATCTCAAAACTGATCACATCTTTTTAACTTTTGGTCACTATCATTAACCATCAAATCACCTTTTTCAATCTGAAACTTTTCATCTTTCAAGTTATAAGAAACCCATACATTGTTCATCTTCTCTGTCCAAACTTCATACTTCCAAACCTTTACCTTCCTCTCACATTCACTACCCATACACATTCCCCGCACTTTTTCAACCCTCAACCTTGGATTCATTAACGTGTCGAAAAAAGGTGACTACAGCATCCCATACATTTTTGATGATGAAGAGATGCAAACCAACTTCCACTGAAACTTTTTCGTCAGGCCCATTGCTAGTGGAAGAAGCTTCAATATGGAAAACTTCACTTCTCTCCCTCATGTCTTTGAAGTTTTTAAGTTTCAAGGTTGGAATGACTTTCTGAGTATTTTAGAAGACATATAAATAGGATTAGGTCCTGCCTTCTACAGTACACTTGTCCCTACAGATGAAGATAACACCTCTCTCAGAAGCATTATTGGAAGCCTTGAGATTCAGGTTTTGCTATCTGACATTGCTTAGATCACCAATACGCCCAATGAAGGGATTTTGTGTAGAGCAAGAGAAAGATGGTGGGAAGAGCTTGGAGCCTTCGAAGAAGATATGGCTAGTGTTCTTGCTAGAAATCGAAACATGCAAGTAAAAGAAATTAGAACATCTCATTTGCTTATTCCAATTACGGCTGTGTATTCTGTAATTTAACATTCTATGTTACCAAGGAGTGGTAACATAGATGTTATGTCTGTGGTGGACCAAATGGTCATATTCTGCCTCATGACAAGAAGAAGAATCAACTTGGTTAGGTTGATTCTAGACCATATCTTGCTGATTATTAATGTTGAAAGAAGGAGGCATGCCACTCTCCCCTACGGTATGTTTTTCACAAGAGTCTTAAGAAGGGCTCAACTGCTGATTGATGGCCACAAGGCTAACAATAGATGCCTTACAACCACCATGAAAACATTCTTAGCCCTGGGACTAAAGCCTCAAGGATCTAAGAAAGAGAAGAAGAAGAAGAATGACAAAGAAAAGGAGAAAAAAAAAAGAAGAAAGAAAAGGAAGAGAAGACGGAGGACAGGAAGAAGATAGATTTTTCTGTCCAGAAATATGATGCAGCTACTTAGAAGGTTAGATCCAAACCTTCTAAAAAGAAGCAAAAGAAGAGTCTAAAAAGAAGTCTCTTACCAATCTTAGAGGAAAGGAGAGTTAGCAAGAGAAGACTGTTAAAGTTTGTTGAGGAAACCTCTTGCTCATCTAGTGTAGAAGATAAGACATTTACTATTGCAGTAGAGCCCATAAATGCTGCTACCCCTACTAGACTTGCAACCAAATCCTCTAAACCCATTTAGAAGGGTATTGTAATTAGGGAGCCTATTCATCAAGAATAGCAAGAAAAACAAACTGAAGTAAAGACTTTAGATAAAGATGAGGACCTTGAATACAAACGAAAAGGGAAGAAAAAGGTGAAAAAAGCCCCTATAAATCCCTTAAGAGACTCCACTCCCTCACATTTGAGGAGAGACATGAAAGAAGCTGCTGAGAATGAGCTTAGAGAGGAAGCTCGATTGCAAGGACAAAGAAATATGGCTACTGGAGTTGGTGTAGCAGAACCGAGGAGCTTATCTATTTCTCAAGAGGTAGAACAACATTATATAGTAATTGAGGAAGTCAATCCTCCCTCAGAAATAAGAAAGGTAGTTCTACTCTCTTAGTTTCCAAGAGAATAACCTACTGCTCAAACATCTAATCTACCATTGGTACCCACAAATCAAGAAGGAACCATGGTTGAGAATGCTGCAGCGAAAAGAACAGAACTAGAAAGGACAATTGCTCTGGCGACACATCCTAAAGCTACAATTATTTTTTCTGAACCTGAGATTGCACCTCCTACCACTCTAATGCCCATACAAACCTCTATTACAGCCTTCCAAGACATTGTTGCTACCCCAACAATTGCCAAAACTCTAGTACTATTGACTTTTGGACCTTAATTTGATAGAACATCTACACCAACTTGTTCTAAGCATGCAAAGTCTTCTGCTAGTTAGAGTCATCACATTACCAAGTTACCTTCTGGTGCACCTTCACATACAGATTCATTTCCAAAACCTTCTGAAATTCAATTGGACTTAATTCTGACTAATCAGCACACTCTAATGTCCAATCAATGCAATCTGGACAGAAGGATGGATAACTGAGAACCTAATGCTGCAAATTTTGAAGGCTTTTTAGAAAAGAAAAGGCAATTAGTGTTGGTCCTTCTATGATCCCACATCATTATTTTGTTTTGATGATGTCAAAAAGGGAGAAGATTGAAGAAAAACTTTAATTGATGGGGAGCACATATCTAGGGGGAGAAAGAACTGAAGAACTTAGAACTAGAAATTAGTTCTACTGCATTCACATATTTCATCCATTTAGAATTAACTTTTAGTTTTTGTCATCTTTGTCATCATTCTTACTCTAGAAGTTATTGTTATTATTTGTTGAGTACGATGTATCACATTATAGTTATCTCAAGCTATTATATCTTTTGCTAAAATTTCGTTATTCTTGCTTTAATATAATACTTACTTTGAGATTATTAACAATACTAGTTTATTGCTTTAATACATTTATACTGTTCTAAACATTTTGATCTGATATAAATCATCAAATAATGCTCTAATATTATTGCCAATATCTTGAACATTTTATTCTAATACAATTACTCAGATTGCTCTGGTACAATTGTTCTAAATAATTATTATTCTGGTACATTTGTTTTGCACTATCAAGATGATTTCTATTCATTGAATTGCTCTGATGTGTTTATGCTGTATTTACACATTTTGCTCTAATGATGATAATTTGTTTGCTTTGATATATCAAGAATCTTTTATAAATGTTTTTATTTTAAAATTTTTTTTTAACATTTTTGCTATCATACATGAATATCATTCTGGTGTAGAAAAGTTTCAAATCAACCTTGCTCATATGTTAAAATGATTTCATGAAAATCATTCTGGTTGGTTCAAACTATTACTAACATTCTAGAATACATGCTATTCTTTAATATTTTTGAACTATTAATGTTTAATACAAAAGCTTTTCTTAAATATTGATTTGCCATCATAGAAAAAAGGGAGATCATAAGTTCCAATGCCCTTCAAAACCATCTCATGGTTCAAATCATATTGAGCTTTAAGGTTTTGATAAACAACAAATCAAACTTTAAGTAAAATCCTTTGTCATTTGATGATTTTTTATGGTAAATGCATTCTTTTGTAAACGAGATTATTCATTTCAAACTGAAATAATTTTTTAATAGAACAAAGCATTTTATTCCTTCCTATTCCTTTGAATATACATATCTTAGAATAAATACTTTGCGGAATATGTGATCTTTCACTTAAGAAACAGATTAGAAAGCTCAAAAGGATGGATTTACAGCATCAGAAGGGAAAACAAGCCTCAGAAAAAAGTGCATAGACCATTCAGTAGGTTGACATATCTTAAAGACTTTGTCCAGAAGGGTGACAATTAGAAAAATGCTTCTTATGAAGTACCTTACCATCAAAACTCCTTCAATGCGATTCAAGGATCAGATTCAAAAGTCAAATGTGATGTGATAAGATCCAAAAGAAGCGCTAAAAAGTCTGAAAAGTTAGTGAACTATCAAATGGTTACTTTTTCATTTCTGTGATATTTCCAAAGGCTGAGAAAGGAAAACAACTTCTTCTTTGTCTAGTCTTAGACCAGTGGATCAAAGAAGCTCAAGGCTCAAAATTTGCACACTTCAACGGTAAAATTTTTTAAGTCTATGACAATTGGAAGAACAATGAAGAAGTGGTTAGACGATTGAATATGCTGCATATTCTAAAAAGCCTTCATCCGTCTCAACTCTTTGAATTACCAGAAAGTTACTCATTATAACTTCTGATTAAGAAATCTTCTCTTCTGCTTTGTCTTAGCTAATATTCTCATTTCGAGAAAGTAAGAGAAGTCAACACACTATATTTCATTGATCATACTTTGTTGAGACATTTAGTGTGAGCGTCCAAACACAAACTCAAAATACTGAATATTGTAACTTGACCCGTTGAAGATCATTATGAGGTTGGAGTAGTTAGGGTCAAACATTATTGGGTTTAGCTTAGAGAGGTTTAGTACATACTACTCATTGTAAAGCTTAGAGAGGCTTGAGAAATACTACTCTGCTGTAAAAGCTTGGAGAGGCTCGGACAAAGAATACTTGTAATATAAAAATCTCAACAAGATGTTTGGGACTGAATATAGGCAAGTGGTTGGCCGAATCGACTAGGACTGGATATTGTTCTAACTGAATCACTTTTGTATTACAAGTCTTAGATCTAAGAAAGTTGTTTTGCAAAAGTTTTCAGGTTATAAATTGCATTTGAAGCACAATTCAACCCCCCTTCTTGTGCTACTTTAACCTACAGATGTGGCACAAGAAACTTAGTCATGCTTATATGAGATTAATTTATGAGATTTCTCAAAAAGAGCTTGTCAAAGATTTCCCTAAAATTAGTTTTAACAATGACTCAACTTGTGAGTTCTGCCAAAGGGGTAAACAGACCAAGAGTTCTTTTTGCAGTAAAAATATAGTATAAACTACTAGACTACTTGAGCTTTTACATCTTGATCTATTTGAACCAACTAGAACTACTAGTCTAGGTGGTAAGAAATATAGTCTAGTCATTGTGGATGACTTTTCAAGATTCATATAGGTTATATTTCTAGTCCGTAAGGATGAAGCTTGTAAGGCCTTCAAAATATTTTCAAAAAGAGTTCAAAATGGAAAAAGTTTCTGCATTTCATCCATTAGATCTAATCATAGTGGTGAATTTGAAAATCATGCTTTTGAAAATTTTTGTAATGAAAATGGCATTTCTCATAATTTCTCATCTCTTAGAGTTCCTTTTCAAAATGGGGTTATTGAAAGGAAGAGTAGATCTTTACAAAAAATAGCCAGAACTATGCTTTTAGAAAGTGGTTTGACGAAAAGTTTTTGGGTAGAAGCAGTTAACACTGTTTGCTACATTCAAAATTGTGTTTTCTTAAGGCCAATCATCCAAAAAACCCTTCATGAATTATGAAAACAAAAGAAACTCAACATTCCTATTTCCATATATTTGGATCTGAATGTTTTATTCTTAACACTAAGGATAAGCTATTAAAGTTTGATTCTAAATGTGATCCGGGTATGTTCCTAGCATACTCTTCTGTGTCTAAAGCTTACAGGGTTAATGTAACATCTCCACTTTCGTAAGCAGAACGTAATAGGAACTTTGAATTATTTCCCTTAGGCAGTGTGAGAATTTCTCAGGCAGCGCTATGCCATGATGATCCTCACACTTGGAACTATAAGGTAGTGTAACACTGCCGTTGAAAATATGGCACTGCCATATGTTAGAAATTAGGAAATGATAAGAGTGTCCTTATAGACTTTTGTTAATTACAGTGATGCCCAAAATTTTTAGAAATTATATTTTGACCTCAAAGAATTATTTCCACAATAACTCTTGAACTTTTTATAAAATGACCTTTATGTCCACCTTAGAGCTTTTCATAAAATGACCTTTATGTCCTCATATCTATATGATTAGCAGAATGAGGTTTTAAATGGAGCAGAATCACGTGGTGAAACCGTAGAAGTTTAAATCTCTGCCGATTGGGGCATGGAGGCAGTCGGGTGTGAAATGACGTGGGGTGCCCCTGGACTTGCTCAAAATTACGAAAATGCCATTAGTTATAGAAAACAGAAAACAAAAAGACTCCGAAATTGTGAAAATGTCTAACTTATGCCGTTAATCTATCTATTCGATTTCAACAGTTATGTAAGGGCAATTATGAGTTAATTAAATATTAATTAGGAGTTAAATAGATGTTAATTAGAGGGATGAGGCTTAGGAACAATTAGGATAGAGATATAGAAATCCTCTCAAAGTCATCAAAAAAAGCACTAAATGTAACACCCTTTATTATATAAGCTATGCTCGAGTCATAGAGTTATATTAAAAGGTTGTCACTGTGCTAAGAAATATTTAAAATATGGAAAATATAATACATGGCCCTTTAACTGCTCACTTTATTACTGACTAATAGTCTCTGATACATAGTTAATAAAAAAATTACACTTTAAAGGAAATTGTGACTGGCATAATACATAGTGTTTACTTCTGACTAGTCGTTAGCTAGCTCCAATAGTCTCTTGGTCTTCCTCGCGTCCTATTCTTACTCAATGAATGGCCCTGTACTCTGCCTCATACTTGATTTCCAACTTGGGAGCTGGAATATTTACGGAAAAGAGAAACATACAAGTAGGCAATGAGAACCTAAGGTTCTCAGTAGACAAACTTAAACCAATCTTACAGTGTCATCATAAATATTCCAGCCGCTTCGGTTGATTATGAAAATATGAGCACATATAAACAAATAGTGGTTCAATTTTAAGTTGAAAACACCTTTCTCGAAGCGGGTTATATTTTAACAACCACTTGCCATATCATATAACAGACATAAAAATACAGATATATAATATGCTTCGATAAAGGTCATAATAGCATTATGACTTAGCTAGATGATTGAAAATGCACATATAAATGCTTATACTTGAATGTATGCAAGTGCACTTGACTTGACTTATCTCTTCTTTAACTTGCAACTTAACTTTGCCATTCTGTACTTGGTCCCCCGGAGGTGAATGGCCTCTCTCACCCCTGGGTGATAGCCTGCTTTTCAGGTTCAAGCTCGTACCTATACATGAGTGACGGGTTTACTTTTCCCGACCCTCACACTGGTCTATTCCCCTTAAATCTGGTCGAGGGCTGGCCCAAGTCTTAGACAGTACCGCTCTGTCCCACGCTAGCTGGGTCTATGCCATGCCTCATGTGGTAGCTTGGTACGTCTTTCTTGCAAGTTCTCAAAAATATTATTCTTCTTTGGACTTGTATATACATGCATATGCTACATGCATTCATTCGTATACTTCATATTATACTTAAACATTCTTGTATATATAAATTTTATGAGCATAACATATAAATATTCATAACAGTCACATAATTCATATATTTCTGCCGGAATTTCGGTAGCACAACTGAACGAGTCCGCTTCCCCATGAATAGTGCCAGACAACTAGTACAATTGCACAACTAATAATTTCAATATAGATCAGCAAATATATATATATATATATATA
Source organism: Pterocarpus macrocarpus (assembly GCA_031439585.1). Lineage (NCBI taxonomy): Eukaryota > Viridiplantae > Streptophyta > Magnoliopsida > Fabales > Fabaceae > Pterocarpus > Pterocarpus macrocarpus. The sequence continues at coordinate 41,709,742 of CM062516.1, read as the reverse complement.
TATATATATATATATATATATATATACATTTATAGCATCATTTAACACTTTCAAAATCAAGCATCAATAAGGTTTCAGTTTATTTTTCCCTATTCTGCCCGATTTTGGCATGCCCTAATTTTTATTCAATTCAACTCATTTAAACCTCTTTTTTGGCTATGGTACAGCCTTATATGTCTAGTTTCGACTCCTTTTGGTGCCATCTCATTTTGAGTTGTATAACTCAAGATATAAACATTTTATCTTAGCATGCCCTATTCTTAGCCAGAATTGGGTTCCTATAGAAGAAAATTCACTAAAAATCGAAAACTAGATAAAATCATGCGAATTTTATATCAAACTAAAGCTAACACAACAAGCTTTAAAATGAGTTAAGTTTCATGTCATTTTCCTAAGTAGATTTTGAGTTATGAGTCTCGAAACATTACCCTACTGGGCTGTCCTGTTCTAGGCCAGTTTAAACCTAAGCCAAATTCATTGTTATGCTGGGAACAAATGACAACCAATTAACTTCTGAAATTTTTATGGGATGTTCTCTCATGTGTTATCTTTCAAAAAAATTTAGTTGCACTCAATTTGAGGTTATATAGGGTGAGTTACACCCTTCTCAACCCATGCTGCCTGGGTGAGAACCCAGATTTCTAGGTCTAACTTCAAAAATTTATAACTAATTCTGTACTAATCCAATGACCTTATATTTTATATGTATGGAAATCCCTAGATATCTAGTTTCATTTAAAAATGGTTCCATCAAATTTAAATGGCAGTAGGCGGAGCCGTACACTCCGCCGTACGGACCGTTGAGGAGAAAACCCTAACAGCTTCTTGAACTCTTCTTGGATTCATGTTTTTCTCTAATCAAACCACCCAATCTTCAATTCAAACTCACATATACACCTTAAACCAATCTTAATTCATCATCATCACTCAAGATGGCATCAGAATCTTGCAAGAAATTGGGAAGAAAATGGAGTCCCAATCAGCCCAATTCAAAGAAAACAAGAAAAGAAGTTGGAATTCCTACCTTGGTGGTGTGAAATCTTGATGGAACTTGATCTTGGAGTGAAGTTGATGGTTGGGGCTTGAGTTTGGGATGAGAGGAAGTGGAAGAAGATGAAGAAGAGTGGGGAAATGAGGCTGGTAGTGGGGAGGTCGAAAATGATAAGAAGAAGGAAAGAAAAGGTGAGATATTTGGAAGTTACTTAGTCTTGATTGGTGGATTCAACTTGGTCATAAAATCTGGTTTAACTTCCCATCATCAAGGGCTGTTAAGGCGCCACTTGAGGGAGTTATTTGGCTAAATCTTAGCCGTTAATTCTAGGGCATTCATAGAAAAATTCTACTGGTCCGGTTCCGACAGTTTGAAGTTCCGAAATCTTACCGATTTCTTTTAAATCGGTAAATCGGTTTTAGAAAAATTCTATGAAGTTTCCTATGGTTCTAATCTAATTCCATTATACCTAATCATTCTAAACCACACTCAATTGGCTTTAAGTGAATGCTTAATCGAATCCTAATTAATCCCAATTATCCGATGAAAACCGAAAACTCGGTTAATAATAATAGAATTTTTCGGATGTTACACCCTTAACTCACTTGACGGCCAATTGGCGCCATCCATTAGGATAGAAGTGGCTCAATTTTCATCCACTCAAACTAGTGAAATTTTACTGATTCGGTTCTGGCGGTTTAAAGCACCGAATCTTCGCCGATTTTCTTCAAATCGGCAAAACTTTACTAAATGACTTTGAGAGGATTTATATATCTCTATCCTAATTGTTCCTAAGCCTCATCCCTCTAATTAACATCTATTTAACTCCTAATTAATATTTAATTAACTCCTAATTGCCCTTACATAACTGTTGAAACCGAATAGATAGATTAACGGCATAAGTTAGACATTTTCGCAATTTCGGAGCCTTTTTATTTTCTGTTTTCTATAACTAATGGCATTTTTGTAATTTTGAGCAAATCCAGGGGCACCCTACGTCATTTCACACCCGACTGCCTCCATGGCCCAATCGGCAGAGATTTAAACTTCTACGGTTTCACCACGTGATTCTGCTCCGTTTAAAACCTCATTCTACTAATCATATAGATGTGGGGACATAAAGGTCATTTTATGAAAAGCTCTAGGGTGGACATAAAGGTCATTTTATAAAAAGTTCAAGGATTATTGTTGAAATAATTCTTTGAGGTCAAAATATAATTTCTAAAAATTTTGGGCATCACTGCAATTAACAAAAGTCTACAGGGGCACTCTTGTCATTTCCTAATTTTTAACATATGGCAGTGCCATATTTTCAACGGCAGTGTTATACTACCTTATAGTTCCAAGTGTGAGGATCGTCATGGCATAGCACTGCCTAAGTAATTCTCACACTGCCTAAGGGAAATAATTCAAAGTTCCTATTACATTCTGCTTATGAAAGTGGGGATGTTACATTCTACCCACCTTGAAAAGAATTTTGTCCTCAAAATTCTAGGATTAAGAAGGGTCAATGAAAAGTCCTTTTAACTTATAGGGATACTTGTCTTTTCGAGTTTGTATCTTGTCTTGAGATTACTTGCCGGTAGCTATGAGTTAGTGTCTTAATACGTACAAGTATCCATAAGGGTTATGTTGATATCCAAGCTTACCTTGTCTTTATGACGCTCTGAATCATTGTTCTATTTATTGGAGACTCTTACCTATCCCCCTTGCTCTATATTCCGCTACTCCTGCTTTGTGGTAATTGCTAAATCTTCCCCCATTTGTATATGAGACCCCAGATACTCAACTCATTAAGATTTGCAATTGTAAGGATTAACGGTTATCAAAATAATTGACGTCAATATGTAGTAATGACAATGCCTATGTTAAGGAGGTCCGTATATTCTTTCCCAAGATTCTTATTTGCTCAGCTACCCTTAGTTCAATTATAAATTCGCCTCCGATATGATTCTTTAGAAACATAGGCTTAGGCCTTTTCTCAAAATTATAATTAGGAGTCTTATCTTAAAACTCATTTTTCATTTTTTTTTTTGGTAAAACTTGTCCTGTGCCTACTGCCTGTAGGAAAATTTCAGGTCACTCCCAGTATACAGATTAAGTTCTAAGACTCATGAATCTTTCTATTAGTTTGATATCCTCCTTAATTCCTAGCTATTGAGATACAGACAATTTAATGTGCAAACTAAGGTTAAAAGTCGGATCCTTTCATCGAGTAAATTCCTCATCCTTCTTATCATGTGCCTGACTACTTGTGCGCTATGTTCTCCGGTAACTTTCCAATACTTGTGCATTGGGCCCTAAATACCAACTGAAGAAGTTCCGCCATTACGAAAACTATCAGCTACAGCAGCAATCAACTTCGACAAATAGTGGTCATAATGGATTCGCCGAAGTTTTCTTTCGAGAAGTTGATCAAGCTATATCCAAACTCTCACCTACCTAATCTTCTTTGACCAATGATGAATCCCCTTCCATTAGATTTTTGATGTAAGGCTAGAGCTTCCTTCTAAACTATAACTATAGTCCTTGCTTCGAAATCTCTCCATTTCTTGCGGACTTTATTCCATTTCTCATTGTTTACTACTTGGATCTCATGCCATTCTTGTTGAACTTCTCAATGATTATTGCGATACTTGTTCTCTCAAAAATATGATCAGCTTCATGTAAGGAAAGGGTTGTGGGACAGCAAAAGTTCCTGCCGCTTTTCTACTTTCTTCAATTGGTTAGTATAGAGGTTCCTCGACTATTGTGTTGATGTCCATCTACCACTTTTGTGGGCACCAATGTTACCAATCTCATTGGGGTTTTGTCCTAATACAATATATAGAGGTATGTTAATTTTAGTGGTTAAATCTCATATTACCCTAACTGCTAAGCCTCCTGGCTACTCTTCATAATATCTCGCCCCTAGGATGTGATCCATTTACTGTGAGAGATGGGAATGATGGTCTTGCTTCCCTGTTGAAGTTACAATATGAGGACTTCCCAAATGGTCACCCATCATAATATTACTCTCGTCCGAGCACGCTTAACTACAGAACTCTAATGGGACCTAGTGCGTTGGTGATGATCGCATTTAATCTGATCCAAGGTATGGAGACTCTTCTAACTGCCTCTAATTTCGACATCGTAACCTTGCCCCTCATGGGGCACGCTTTCAAATCCTTTTTGATCATATATTGGTGCATCATCTGGTCTTGCTTAGGGTACATTGGGTCTATTGCACTTATGATCGGTGCCAAGGCAACCCTGCCTAGTATTTCGTACACAATCTTAATTGCACCGTAATCTCATACTAGGTAGCTTTTCTCTTTTTAATGGGTCAGTCAGAAATCCAAACTTCCTCTTTTCCTATCTCGTTCCTACTATGTTCTATTATTTCTGCAGAAATTTGCCTATTTCCATTTGCCAAAACCTACCTTGCTGTTGCTTCCTCAGTCTATCGGGATTAGTTGCATGCTTTAAGTCTTTATGACTTTTGCCTAAATCTAAATACATTCCTTATCGAGTTACTCCGCCCATAGCATAAGTAATGGTACCTAAAGGCAATTGTTCAATCTTGTCTTTCTTCTCTGAATAGCCTCATTCCTCTACTAATAATATGTTGAAGATGATCTTATCATCCAATTCCTGTGGTGGCTGAAGTTGATAGAATTTGAACATGACTAGATTTTCTAACACTTCCTTTATCCCTGAAAAATAGGAAAAATTATATTTGGTTCGTAGGCCACCTCTAGTCTGAAAGTGTTCCTACTTTAGGTTAGTAGAAGATATACTGTCTCTTTCTCTTGTTACAGTTTACAACAAGACTCGGTCTGTGGAAGAGACTATACACATATCCTTCAAAGAAAAGAAGAAGGATAATGACTAGAATGTTCGAGACCTAAAGGAACATATGGAGAATTTGCCTCTGAATAATGATTCTCAGAATCAATAATCTTTCCAGATAGCCACAAGACAAAAAAATGATAATTTTGAACCTCCTTATCCTCAACATGTTTCTGATGATATTGTTCAAGATTTAGAAGAATCACCCATCAACAGAATATACACTGGTGCAAGAGATTTGAGGTTTTCTCTCAAAATCAAATAATTGATGAATCATCTCAAGGAGTCAAAACTAGATCTTCTTTCAAATCAGAATCTGACATAGCTTTAATTTCAAAAATTTAACTAAAATGTGTTGATGAAGCTCTTCAAGATCAAATTGGATAGATGCAATGCAACAAAAGTTAAATTTCTTGAAAAGAGCAAGGTTTGAACTTTGGTTCCTTTACCTAAAGAACATTCTATTGTTGGCACAAGATAGGCATTCAGAAACAAGCTTGATGAAAGTGGAAAGGTAATCAGAAACAAAGTAAGGCTAGTGGTTCAAGGATACAATCAGCAAGGGGGAATTGACTATGATGAGACATTTGCTCCTGTTACAAGATTGGAAGCCATCAGAATGCTACTTGCCTTTGCAACATACAAATGTTTTATTCTATATCAAATAGATGTTAAATTTGCATTTTTAAATGGCTTTATTTTCTGAAGAAGTGTATGTTAAACAATCTCCTAGTTTTGAAAATGAAACATCTTCTCATCATGTTTTTAAGCTATCAAAAGCTCTATATGGTCTAAAACAAGCTCCAAGAGCTTAGTGTAAAAGACTTAGCTCTTTTTTGTTAAAAATGGTTTTAAAAGAGGAAAAGTTAATATAACTTTGTTCATCATGCATGAGAAAAATGATTTTCTTGTTTTTCAAATTTATGTAGATAGTATCATTTTCAATGTTACTAATCAAAATCTATGCAAGAATTTCTCTAAGCTTATGCAGGGAGAATTTGAGATGAGCATGACTCAAATACTTTCTGGGCTTGCAAAAAAAGCAACAAAAAGATGAGATATTTATTCATCAAGAAAGATATGCCAAGGTTCTGCTCAAAAGATTTGACATGGATAAAGCCAAAAGCATCAGTACTCTCATGCATCCTTTTTAAGTTCTAGAAGCTGATGAAGATGGAGATAAAGTTTCTGACAAACTTTACAGAGGTATGATTAGATCATTACTTTACTTTACTGCTAGTAGATCTGACATACAATTAAGTGCAGGTATTGTGCTAGATTTCAATCTAACTAAAAGAAATAACACTTAAATGCTATCAAGAGAATTCTGAGATATATAGTAGGTACTACTAATCTTAGTCTTTGGTACGAGAAAGGTATTCTTTGTGATATTACAGGTTACTATGATACTGATTTTGTTGGAGATAGAGTTGAAAGAAAAATCGCAAGTGGATGCTGATGTTTTTTTGGTAAATCCTTGATAACATGGTTGAGTAAGAAGCAGAACAAAATTGCTTTTTCAACTGTTGAAGCTGAATATGTATCTGCAGTGAATTGCTATACTCAAATTCTTTGGATTAAGCATCAGTTGGAGAGTTTCAACTTGAGGTATACCAAAATCCCTAACTTGTGTGATAATACAAGTGCTATTAATCTTGCCAAAAATCCTATTCAGCATTCTAGATCTAAGCATATAGACATTAAGCATCATTTCATAAGAGATCATATTTATAAAGAAGATATTGAGCTATGTCTTGTAAATACATAAGATCAAATAGCTGATATATTTACAAAACCTCTAGCTGAATATTGTTTCTGTTATATAAAAATCTTCTGAATATGATCAATTTCTGAGCATGCATTCATATCACATGGATCCTATCCCCCTTAAGCAAAGGCTTAAAGCTGAGATTGCATCATCCGAGTGTGTTTTCCTTTTGAAGAAGACTTCTCAAGGATGGTGTTCAAAATTTGTTTAGAAAGATCAATTCAGAACAATGCTCAGCAATGGATCAGAAAGACTAGCTCAGAAAGATTTGCTGGAGTTATTTGGAAAGATTAGTTCAGAATGGTATGCAAAATATGTTCAAAAGGATGGGTTCAGTTGTTTAAAAAAGGATATATCAGAAAAGTGCTTTAGGCTTTGAGTTCAGAAAAAAGATTTCAATTAGAAAGATGACTCAAGTTTCTAATCAAATATTTGAATGTGAAAAGTCAAGATAGTTTTGGAACATTGGATGACTTTTGTAACTCCCCACTATGCCACGTTGTCAGAACTTAGTAAAGTGGGCAAACGAAAAGTCACTCTCACACAAAAACGCCATCGTTTTAGGCTTGAAACCGTTTACATTTCCATAACCCTAAATTATTTCCTTTAACCACCAAACTATTTACTCATTCAAAAACTATTATTTTCAAGTTACAAAAACCACAAATACTGTTCACAAACTATTCATCTTTGCTCCCAAACTTCAAACTTTCAAACTCTCTGCCCTTACCTTCATTTTCTACACAAACACATTTCTTCCTTCTTTCAAGCTTCAACATTTGCATTTGACAATGGTAGATAAAAGCCACCAAATGTTCCTTAAATCTTTGATGACATATAGATTCAAGCGAACTTCCAAAACAACTATTTTCGAAGACCCATTACTAGAGGGAGGAGTTTATATCTAGAGAACTTTACTACTCTTCTTGAAGTCTTTGATCTCTTTGAGTTCTGAAGGTGGAACAACTTCTTGAGAACATCAAAAGCCATCTACCAGGGTTGATTCTAGCTTTCTACAGTACCCTGGTACCTTCTGATGAAGACAGTACCTCTCTTCGAAGCATTATTAGAAGTTTCAAGTTGTAAGTCCTACCCTTTGACATTGCTCAGATTACTAACACTCCAAATGATGGCATTTTGTGCCGAGCTTGAGATAGATGGTGGGAAGAACTCAGTGCTATAGAGGAGGAGGTTGCTGAAGTCCTCATAGGAGAAAGAGGTATGCATGTTAGAGATATTCAAACCTCTCACTTATTGGTTCCTTTTAGGGTAGTTTACTCTGTGGTCCAATACATTATGCTACCCCAGTGGTAACACAGATGTCATGATATAGGTGGACTAGATGGTGATATTTTGCCTCATGACAAGAAGAAGAATTAACATGGTAAGGTTGATTCTGGACTTCATTTTGGTTGGTGTGAATGCTGAGAGGAGAAGATATTGCCACGCTTCCATATGGTATGTTCTTGACTAGGGTTTTCATCAGAGCTTAATTGCCATTGGATGGACATAGGGCAGATAATAAAAGGCCTACAACCACGATGAAGACATTCTTAGCTTTGGGATCGAAGCACCAAACTAAAGAAAAAGAAAAAGAAAAAGACTAGAAGAAGTGATATTCTTTTGTCAAAAAGACCAGTACACATAAGGAAAAATCCAAGCCTTCTAGAAAAGAAGAAGAAAAAATAAAGAAGTATCTCTAATCCCTGAGGAGAGAAATACAAGCAAAAGAAGAGTAATGAAGCTTGTTGAAGAGTCATTTTCCTCATCAAGGGCTAAAAATGAGGTCTCTGCAATTGGTGCAAAAACCATCAACCTGGTTGAACCTGCTTCCTAACCTGCTACTTGAGCTGCAAGACTAGCTCAGAGGGGAACTATGATCAGAGAACCTATGCCTCAAGAAGAACCTGCACAAGAAGATGTTCTAGAAGGAAAGGGGAAAAGGAAAGTGAAGAAAGCCCTTACTGTTCCTTTTTGAGATTCCATACCTTTTCCCTTAAGAAGAGCTCTTAGAAAAACAGATGAAAATAAACTGAGAAAGGAGGCATGGCTATAGAGACAGAGAAATTTGGCTACTGGAATTGGAGTATCAAAACCTAAAAGCACTTCTATCTCACAAGAGGTAGAACAACAATCTATAGTGATTAAGGAGGTAAATCCTCTATCTGAAATAAGAAGGGTAATTGTACCCTCTATGCTCTAAACTGAGCAAGCAGGACAGACTGCTACTCAACCTCAGAACTTGCCATTGGTGCCTACTGATCAAGAAAGAATAATGGTTGAGAGGAATGATATTGCAACAATGGCTGCTGCACCAGAAAGGACTGAAATAGAAAAGGATCTAACTCTGGTGAGAGAAGCTCAAGCTAATGTTGTCCCTACTATTGAGGCTGTACCTATCTCCACTCCAATGCCCAATCCAGCCTTTGCTATTGCATCCCAAGACATGCCAACCACCCCAACTACTACTAAGACTTTGCTCCTGCTGACTTCTAGCCCAAGATTTGACAGAATAGCAACTCAAGCTGGTTCTAAATTTGCAAAGTCTTCGGTTGGACACACTGAAAAACTGCCTTCTAAAGAACCATTTACTGCAAATGTCTTCCCAAATGCTGTTAAAGTAGAAATAGATCTTATTCTAGCTAACCAATAGTCCATTATGGCCAATCAGCATGAACTTCAGGCCAATTAGTATGCACTTGAGAGAAGAATGGATAGGATAGAAAATCTGCTACTACAAATGCTAAAGACCCTTCAAAAAGGAAATCCAAAATGCAATCTGTGATGGTCTTCTGTGATCTTTACTCATTTTCTTTGATGATGTCAAAAGGGGGAGAAGAATGAGAAAAGCTCAGTTGAGGGGGGGTTGGAGCTGCTGTAAACACATCCACATCTCATACATTCATATTTTCATTATTTTTACATTTAAGTATAGTTTTACTTTGGTTTACATTTTGAGAACAATTTTAATTTCTTTTGATTACATTGATATCAAATTTCAAAATAGTTTAATTTATCTTACCTGGTTATTTGCTCTAAATTTTTTTTTTTTTATCTTGTTCATCATTATGACCCTGTGATATTATTTTGCTCTGATATCATGCTTTGATATTACTATCATCCTACTTTGACACCTTATGCAAATCCATGCTTTGATACTTTTATGCTCTAATACTTAGAATATTTTATTTTTTGGTCTGACGTTTATCATTGAATATTTCTATTATAAGTTTTGGTATGATATCTTTTGCTATGATATTTTTAATGCTCTGATATCCTTTTTCTTTGCATATCTTGCTCTGATAGTTGTCATTAATTATGATTGATCACTTTGTCGCTTTGATTATGCAATTTTTGTGAAGTTACAATTCTTATTAATACGTCCAATTGCTCTCATTATTTCTTATTTGCTTTGATAACACATATAGCTAGGTCTAATTATTATATTCCTTGTATGTTATAATATCTTTATACTTCACTTTTCACTCTAATCCATCATGAACTTTTTGAACTACTGATGAATTGACTTATCTTACTCTGATTTTAAAATGTTCAAAATTTTATTGTGTTTCACTTTTGATCAAATATTTGCTCTGATTAACTATATGTTTCTTTGAAGTTTTTGGCTAACACTATTATTTGATATCAACTTCAAAAAGTATAATCTCAAAACAGAAAAATTGAAATAAACAATAAATCATATGCTTATGTGCTTTTAAATTCTTATTATAAAACAAAAGCTTTTCTTAAGTATTGATTTGCCATCATAAAAAAGGGGGAGATTGTAAGTTCCAATGCCCTTCAGAAGCCACTAAGTGGTATGAGCTTTATCAAGCTAAGGGTTTTGATGAACAATAAATCAATTCTTAATAAAATCTTTTGTGTTGAGTAACAATTTGTTCAAGTATTTATTTCCATTTTCATTAGATCACACAATACGCACAAAGATGAGAAGTAGATAATGCAATGTTAAAAGTTCTTATATGTAACTCGTATATATACCAAAAGGAAAGAACTTTTATCGAAAAGAATCTATGATCTATCTCTCAAGAAGCGTATCAAAAGGATCAGAAGGATGCATTAGTGTCATTAGAAGGATCATGAGCACTTCCGAATGATGAACTGTCCAAAAGGTTATGTCTAGAAGGGTGATCTCCAGAAAGTTGATTTACATGAAATACCTCACCTTCAAAGTTTCTTCTACACGATTCATGGATCGTTCCCAAAGAACAAACTTGACAAGATAGGATCCAAAAAAAGCATTGACAACTTTTAAAAGTTGGTGAACTTCAACGGCTAGTTTTTTTCTTTAGTGATATTTCTACTTATTGATAAAGAAAGCAATCTACTTCTCTCTCTAGTCTTAAACCAGTAAGTCAAAAAGCTTTGGACTCAAGGTCTGAAGTCTCAGTGGCCAAATTTTTGAAGCCTATATAAACCTAGAAGACGATGAAGAAGAAGTTAGTCAATCAAGCACTCTACGCATTTGAATATCTTTCAGGACTTCATCTTTTTCAACCTTTTGAAAGTCTAAAAAGTTACTTATTGTAAGTTCTCAAAAGAAAATCTTCTCATTTGTTGTATATTAGCCAATATCCTCTTACCGAGAGTATTGAGAAGTCACTACACACTATATTTAAGCATTTTATATGCCTTCAAGTGATTTATCGTGAATGTTAATCCAAATATAAACCATTCAATATTATTATTGTAACATGACCTAGTAGTGGTCTTTGTGAGCTTGGAGAGGCTAGGAAGAACTACTCGATTGTAAAAGCTCGGAGAAGCTTGGACAAAGAATACTCAGTTTATAAAAATCTCAACTAAGTTGTTGCGGATTGGGCGTAGGCAAGTTATTGGCCGAACCAGTATTATGTGATTTTCTATCCTTACCACTTTTTACTATTTTTATAATTTGTGTTTTATTCTGTGTGCTTATTTAATTGTTGACTAACAAAATTATTGTGAAAATAGTAGCTTCTATTTTTTAACTCACAACGCTTCCACATTCCAAGTCCAAAGACTTGAGAAAGATTGTTTAAAAAATTTCAAGAACAAAAGTTTTTTAAAAGCACGATTCAACCCCTCTTTTCATACTACTTCTTCCTATATCGGTGACTTTAGTGAAAGGATCTGTTAGATTTTCACTAGCGTTTTCATATTGTATAGTGATTACACTATTCCTAATCAATTATTTCACATATTTTCAATAGTATATTCTTTAGCCATTCTACTTCTTTTCCTGCTACTAAAACAACAAACCCATCCTCCATGGTGGAATGAGTAATGCATGTCTATTTCTTGGAAGTCCATGAAATGGCACCACTTCCAAAAGTAAATATCCAGTTAGACAGTGACTTATTATCAATGGCACTAGTTATCCAACTTACATCAGTATATCCTTCCAATATTGCTGAGAAATTGTTATAAAATAATCTCAATTGTATTGTCCTTTTAAGATATCTTAGAACCCTTTCAATTCCTTTCCGATGATTAGTCCCAAGGTAACTATTATATCTTGAAAGTTTGCAAATGGCACTAGCATACTCAATTTGTGCAATGGTTTTACTTGTGTTAGGTTCTAACTTGTGTGAAGAATCATAAGGGGTACTTACTTCCTTTATGTTCAAGTATTTAAATTTATTTATTATTCTTTCAATATAATGAGACTGATTTAATGTATAACCATTACTATGCTTGATTATTTTAATACCTAAGATAGTATCTACCTCTCCAAGATGTTTTATCGTAAAATTTGAGGATAAATATTTCTTACTTTCATTCACACCAATCATATTTGTCCCAATAATTAACATATCATTCATACACAAGCAAATAATAACAAAATAATAATAAAGGAAGGATCTTTTGACACCAGTATAAGAGTTAGCACACATACACTTCAATAACTTCTTATAGAATATAGTTATTATCAATCCAATTATTGAATTATAACTATATATTATGTTGATCATTTGTGCCAATTTTTTTAAAAATTGAACATCATTAAGGATGTGATCGAATAGTTTTTTTTTTTTTTACATACATTTAAGAAGTGTTTATTACCTTGATTTAGTTGTATATAAAAAGTATATTAAACAATTTCGGATTAATGTGAAATTTTATAGACATGATCTATAACATACGAACTTCCAATCAAATAGATAGTTTTGTAAAAAAAATTTCAATAAAAAGTTATTCAATGACGTAAGAAGTGAGTTTGACTTACACTGATGTAAGTTGATCCTCTCCCACAATATTGTGTTTAAAACCATGAGACAAAATTACGAAGTCAAACTTTTCATGCTATTGCTTTGGTGTAGGCTTCAAATCATATAAAGACTTTATTAATTTACAAACTTTATGTTCATTTTCAGGCATTATAAAACCTTTAGATTGCTCCATGTATACTTCTTCATCTAATTTCCCTTTTAAAGATATAGTTTTAATATCCATTTGATGAACATATAAATTATAAATGGAAGCTACAGCAAGAAGAGCTCTAATGGATATTATCCTTGCAACTGGTGCAAAGTTATCAAAATAATTAATACCTTATTTTTTTGAAATCCTTTGCCATTAATCTAGCTTTAAAGGTTTGAATGGATCCATTAGTATTATATTTTCTTCTAAAGACTCATTTGCAACCTATAGGTTTTGAACGTGGAGGTAAATATACTAGCACCCATGTATCTTTGATATTATCGAATTTATTTCATCACTAATTTCTTCCCTCTAAAAACTAGCATCCGTAGATGACATTGCTTCTTTATAGGTTTTAGGATCTTCTTTAGTGTTTAGTAACATTGGTATTATTTCCAAAATGGAATCTCTATTACCTTCAACTAGAAAAGTGATAGAATAGGAGGAAATAAAATTTGGATCCAAATATTTTTCTTTTCTAGCTCTTTGGCTCCTCGTAGGCTCACTTGGGAATCCTACACTTCTCTTTTCATCGCTAGAAGAAGAAGTTAGTATACGTTGTGAAATTAATTCTAAATTAATGAAATCATTAATAAATTTATCTTCAAAAAAATTCAATATCTACTAATTCCACTGTCACATTGGACTCTAAGTCTAATAATCATACTTTCGAATGTTTAGCATTGCTTACAAAAATATTTTTTTATAGTTCTTGTCCCCAGCTTATGTCTTTTAGGATTTGGTACACTTTAAAATGCTAAACAACCCCAAACTCTCAAGTATTTAAGACTTGGTTTCCTACCTTTCCACACCTCATATGGTATGGTTTTTACTTTTCTAGAAGGTACTCTATTTAAAATATGACAAGTAGTTAGCAGGGTTTCCCCTCTACCAAATTTTTTTTTAACCCTTTGTAGCCAAATCATTTTGTTGTAGGGTATAAGGTAAACTACACTAATGTACAATACCATTATTTTTACAAAATAATGTAAACTTGGTACAAAAGCATTCTCTACATAAATTTTTATTTTCTTTTCTATTTGATTTTCAAATAAAGGTTTATAACATTTAAATTTATTAGAAGTTTGATCTTTAGTTTTCATCAAATATACTTGAGTATACCTAGAGTGGTTGTAACATTCTGAAAAATGGTACATCTAACTAGCACTGTTAATTGATTTATTATGACACATTAGAGATATACGAGTAGACAGCATCCAAATGTGAATGTTAAGGTTAAATAAATTCAAGTTTCTTTGTAGAAAAATTTCATGTAGATAATTAGCAATTGTTTTGCTAGTTTGAAGGAAATCTGTTTGCCTGTGGTATCTTGTAATGCAAGAATCGAGTTGATAGAAATTTATATTGTAAGATGACATGAATACTAGTTTAAAACCCTAAAATACGTGGCTAGAACTAGCTCCCTCACCCATGTTTGTTGGCCAAATCATGGCCACACAATTGAAGAGTCAACAAAAATTGAAATCCTCTCAAATCCACCAATCATGTAATCATCTAAACCTTCCAACTTAATACTTAAGCATCAAAATTTTTCCCCTCATGTCCCTACAAGATTTTCGACCACCTCCATAAACCGACAACCTCCATTTTCTTCATTAACTCCTTTCTCTCTATCATACTTTCCATTTCCACCTCAAAGCCCTAAGTGAATCCTATCTTCTTTTACTCAAAATTTTCACTACATCCTTGTGTTTCCTCAAGAACACTCAATATAGCATCATAATCTTCCTTCCTTTGGATCATTTAGTTTCAACCCCAAGAGGAAGAGGAAGAGGAAGAGTCATCACATTCTTGAAGCCATAGTGAGGAGGAACCACCAAGAAAAGCTCAAACTTAGAAGATATAAGTTGGATTTGAGGTAGGGTTTCTTAGATTAATGTATTTCTAAGGTTTGTGTGGCTTCTATGGTTTCTTGTGTCATCCTTTCTTTGATATTATTTGATGTTAATAAGACTTGTTTTGAGTGATTTAAGATGACAACTATTGGTTTGGGTTGAAGATTTGATTAATTCCAAAAGAACACAAACAGAAATATTGTAAGATAAACCCTAAGGGGACTGTCTATACAGCGAATGGTGGTTCTCATCCTACATGACTCAAATTCATGTGAAACTAATTTTAGATGAAACTAGACTTTAAGAGCTTTCCAACAATATAAATTATAGGTCCATTGGATTTAAAATGGGAGTTATGATTTTTAGAAGTAAAGTGTTGAAATTCACCTATTGTCCTAACTAGTATATGTTGTTAAGGCATAACTCGCCCTATACAACTTTAAATTGAGTGCGATCAATTTTGTTAGAAAGCCAACACATAGATAACTATACTGTAAAAATTTCATACTTAGATCTTAAGTAAATTACTACTAGTAATTCACCAAATTTGACCTATGCTCTATTTAGGTTGAAACAAGGAAGCCTATTTAAGGAGCTCAGAACTTGAGCTCTATTTACCCAATTAAGATGAAACTTCTTGTAATTGAAAGATAATTCAATTAGCTATGATTTATTGTAAAATTTGGATAAAAATGATAAAGAATGAAATTTTACTAATTCTCCAAAGTTAGGTACTCAAGTCTGTCTGGACATAGGGTAGCCTCGAGTAAAATCATAATAACTCAACTTATACATATCAAAACTTAATGGAGCTAGAAAATTTTAAAATTAGACTAATAAGACTACAACATATTAAATTTTCAAATTGAAATAAATTAAAATGAAATTATGCTGAAATTTACAATAACAGAGCAGAATTGAAGAATTTAAGGTGAATTGCCAACTTTAAGGGTTAGAAGCCTTATAAGTCATTAAGAGCCAATGGCTAAATTTTTAATGCATTTCTTTATTATGTTAATGTGATATTGATATATTGACATTATGATTCTGTTTACTGTGATTGGTTAGCTGAAATGATATTGTCTGTTTATGGGAAAGTCTCTTATTTCAGCTGTTAGACTGCCGAATTTCCGGCAGAAGTATATGAATGTTATGATTGTTTATGTGTTATGCACATGAAACTCATGCATGCAAGAATTATTGAAAACAAGATATTATGTGTTATGCACATGAAACTGATGCATGCAAGAATTGTTGAAAACAAGATATGAAGCATGTGCATTAGTCTCTCAAGTATGTTCATACATGAATATATGAGCATATGAACTATGAAAGAATATGAAAGACAAGATGAGATCCCTTCACTAAGACAAGATAAGATCCCTTCACTTGGAGACAGTTATTTAGGTCTCTCCTTGTGAAGGCAGTTAAAATTATGAGATCTCTCTACTTTGGAGGTAGTTGGCAAAATGAGATCCCTCCAATTTAGAGTCACCTGGATCTCCTTGAGTGTCAATATTGTGTGATGATGGTCATGAGTTAAGCTCATTCCCAGATCAGTCTACCCAAGGGCAGTAAATACTAAAGATACATGCAGACACCCTAGGGATGGCGGTACATAACGCCTAGGCATATCAAGTAAAGAAAGTTAAAGAAGGCTAAACAAGACAAGTGCACTTACATGACTCCATAATGTACATCTGTATATGCATAAGTTATGTTCTTTTTATTTCCATTATGAGACTGCCCCCTTAATTGTCAAGTGTGTAAATAAAATTAAGCTACTTCGAAAGGATATTTTTGAACTTTAAAAAAACGAAATTTATAATTGGTATAGCCTGATCACTTGATTTTATAATAAATCGAAGCAGTTGGAGATGATAATGACACTGCATGTGGTAGTCTAGGAAATTCTACTGAAAATTTATAATTCTCACCCCTTTATATGTTTTCGTGTTATCTCCAAATAACTCAAGAAGTATTGAAAACAATTATCTTGGACAAAGTTAATTAGGATGATTGAAGACGGCTAGAGGTTGCTGTCAAATAAGGTCCGCTTATGTATCAATAACAACTCTTGAGTGTAATACTATGACTTAAGCATAGTATTGTGCTTGAGAGGGTGTTACAGTGGTCATTAATAAATGTGATAAAATATCTATTTCCTCCTCTAGTTAGTGTGTCATTCAATTCACAAATATTAGAATCACAAGTTCCAATATTTCTACTGTTTTCCCAAAATAAAGAGATTTTCTAGGCATTTTGGCTTGCACATAAATTTCACATTTATTATTAACATTACTACTACATGAAATTAACCCATGTCTTGACATATAATGTAAAGAATTAAAACTAACATATCCTAATCTACCATGCCATATAGTAAAAGAAATGTCAACAATATAAGCAAAAACATTCTTATTATTGCTTAAACATTCCATCACAAGAGTATCCCTTGCCTACGTATACTTCATTCTTGGAGATTACAACTTCGTTAGATTCTAGTACAATTTTCAGCCATTTCTTACTTAATAAATTTCTAGATATTAAATTCTTTCTAATCCCATGAGCATGACTCACATTTAGTAGCTCTAACTTCTTTCCCAAAGTGAATTGCAGTTCAACACTACCTTTGCCAAAAATCTTTGTTGTGTTGCCATTTCCCATGAGGAATTCAAGGTATCTTCACTTGTTTCATAATTCTTGAATTGATTTTTGTCATGACAATCATGAATGAATGCATTAGAATCAAGCCACCAATTAGCACTTTTTGTTGATGTACCCAAATTCAGTTAAAAAATCATGACACAATTCCATCAACTTCATGTTTAACCATATTTGTTGTTCCTGATTTATTTTCAAATTTTTGTCTGTTCCAATATTTGCACTGTTTCTTAATATGTCCGGGCTTATCATAGAAAAATAATATTTTTTGTTTTTTAGTGCATCAGTATTAGAAATAGGCTCAGGATTTTTCCTCTTGATACCCCCAAAATTTTTCTGAGATTTATTTCCTGCAACCACATGATTAATCTTAGAAATAAATTCTAAATGCAGTTTTTGTAAAATTCTTGTTTGCTCTTCAATTCTTAAATGATTCAAAATCTATTCCATAGTAAAACTTTATGTGCTATGCAATAGTTTCTTTCTGTATCCATGCCAATTGGGACGAAGTTTAGTAATAATTTCCCTAACTTTCATATATTCAGAGATTTCAACTTTGATTTCTTTTAATTTAGAAACCAATACTTGCAAATCATGTACTTGATAACAAAAATATCATCAGGCATTTAGAATTCAAAATACTTCATAATTAGAAACTTATTTGTTCCTTGCTTCTCTGTATTGTATTTGCATTCCAGTATCTCCTAAATTTCTTTTGGAGAAGAAACAAATACGGACAGGTCATATAGGTGATTTGGTAGAGTATTCAAAATGTGTAGT
Source organism: Pterocarpus macrocarpus (assembly GCA_031439585.1). Classification (NCBI taxonomy): domain Eukaryota; kingdom Viridiplantae; phylum Streptophyta; class Magnoliopsida; order Fabales; family Fabaceae; genus Pterocarpus; species Pterocarpus macrocarpus. The sequence continues at coordinate 41,691,429 of CM062516.1, read as the reverse complement.
CTAGATAGCAATTCATCTTCCAACCTTTTGTTTTCACTTTGCCTTGATTTCTTTAGAATCGACATCAGTGGGGTTCGGAATGGCTTCCAATTCAAGATCAAGAACATATGAAATCTTCAAAGCAGTCAATAGAAACATCATCTTGTCTTTCCAATGAATAATGTTTGACCCATCAAAATGATTGAGTTTGACAGAATCTTCATTAATAACTTTGAAAGCATATTCATGCATAGACTCCGTGGCAATTTACACCTTAAGACTGTTAGTGGAAAGAGAATAAGAGAATAAGAGAATGAAAGAATCTTTGTGTACTTTGAAACAGGATTAGATGTCACCCTATCCTTGAGGTGTTAATTGCCCCCACTCGTGTTTCCAGCAATCCACCCCTAGGATTACCCTATGAATCGGGAATCCTTAGGAGAACAAATACGAATGCTTTTAGTAGAACTTTTCTAAAGAAGAGAATTGTTTTCAGGAGATTTTTCGAGGAAGACCATACGACATTAATACATGTTTTTTTTTAATTAATATGACTGTTAGACATTCCCCTTAGTAGTAGACATATCCCTTCGCAGATAAATAACAATCATTTCTCTTGAATTTAAAATATTTGTTATACAAACTATTGAATTTTTCCAACAGATGCTCAATGAGCAGATCCTGATTATAAGATAGTGTCGGGTGATACGAGGCTCCTGACTTGACACAAGATAAGATTTGTGACTAGATGAGGTGAGATGACTCCCCACTTGAGTTTGTTCTTTCATATGTAACCTTCATGGAGTATTTGATTATTTGACAAGAGATTTTATTTTGAATGAACTTTTATTTATGAAATTCATTAGGAAGGGAAGAATTTGATGAATAATTGCTTTTGTAGAATATTTTTGTTTAGTTACTTCTTGTAATTTTAAAAGTTGATGCATTTACTTGTTTCTCCTTCATGTTCACTTTGTTTGCATGCCCTTACTGAGTTTGTGTAGCTCACCTCATTTGTTACCTTCAAATTCGCAGGTTGCAGAATAGTAGATTCTTGGGATTGGCTATTCTACCGATGAGTTATTATTTTTGGTTGGCCTCCATGATTGCTAGAGGCTTATGTTTCGGTTGACTACAGTATTTTGCAGCTATAGGGCATACGTTTATTTTTGGGCTATGTATATGACCATATAGGTTGAATACGCTCCTTTTGTATTGTTGATCTCTTTGATAGTTATGGCTGATATTTTTTAAATACTCTGGCTGAGGATTCTAGATAGTTATGTATGTCGTTGCATAGGTTCTTTTGATATATGTGATTTTGCTTTATTTTTAGAGGAGATTTTGCCGACTCTTTCGATGCCTCATGACTAAATTATTAATTTGTTAGTAGAACTCTATTGTTTTCTCTTTTGTGGGTCCAAACTAACAGTATTCAAAATTCATTAAACTTTAACTAATCTGCCTCAAATTGGGTCGACCTACTATGGTAGTGAAGCTCTCCTAGCACTAATTTTTTAATCCATAAAACTCAAACTCGAGATTTTGCTTAAGAAAAGTAAATGTCAAATCACTTAAACAAACTAAGTATTGATAGTAGAACTAGATTCTTAGATTTGCCAAGTTGAGTAAGCTTGAGATTAGCTTTAGCCTGTGAGCCAGTCATGGCCTAGGTACATGTCATGACATATTATGCTATAACTACAAGTGACCATGCTTTACATGTTTCATTTTGTATTTTTTTTTTCTTATTTTTTGGCTGAATTTTAGTGCATAACAGTTAATGCTCAAACAAATGGGAATAAATAAAACATGACTGCTCTTTCATGTGACATAAAAGTAATTTTCCTTTCTCAAAATATAGCTATTTTAATCTATTTATATACGATTACTGTAATCAATGTGTTTAATCTATTTTTTTTTTTACTTTTTTCATTTAATTAATTATAAAATTTTGTTGACAATTATAATCTCAATATCATTAGATTTTTAACTTCCTATAAATCTTCTTGCTTATTTAATATTAATTTTTCAATTATATATTCCCGTAAAAAATTTAATTATACCTCTTTTATTGAAAATGATATTTTAGGAAAAAATATTTTTATAGTAAAATGAGTTTTTATTTATAAAAGACTTTAATTCTTTAATGTGTTATTCAACACGCTTTTCAATAAAATTGTTATTTTATTAATATTTTTATTAATTTGAAATTTTGAGTCACAGTTTTAAACAATAAAATTTAATTTAAATTTAAAATTATAATTCATATTCTAATTATTTAGCAAATTCAAATAAAAAATTTAAGATTCTAAGTCAGTTCTAATTCTAAAATAATTAAAATTAAAATTGTATATCACAATTTCAAATTCTAAATCACATCTTCAATTCTGATATTGAAACAGACCATTGATAAGTTATATCATTATCTCACTTTAATTTTTATTTTTCTTGTTAATTAATTTTTATATCATTACCTCACTTTAATTTTTATTTTTCTTGCTAATTAAATTCAAGTTCTTAAGTTTATTATTAAATCATGTAAGTCAACCCTTGTTAGCAAACATTCCAATGTTTTTGTTCAATTATATTTGATATTATTAAACATGTATTTTGAATGATTTATTATCTGTATGTACCAAAAAAAAGTGAGATGTACAAAAAAAATTATTATTGTCTTTTTTTTTTTTTTCCTTATGTTTGTATTGAGTCATATCCTAACATATATTAATTAATACTTAAAATATGACTTATTTTAATACATTATTAGTGTAAGTGTTTTTGTACCATTAATTACTTATGTATTGTTACAACACTAAAAATATTTGACTATCAAAATTAAAATATTCATAATATAATAATTAAATAATATTTCATTGATGAGATTTTGTTATTATATATAAATTTTCTTTTATCAAGAATAATACATTTGTTTTTCAAATCATGAAAATTCAATAATAGTATAGTTTATTGAATAATAATTAGGCTCTAAGCAACATCTAGAAAGAATAGCAGTTTTATAAGTCTTCCAAGATATTTCTTATACACATTTTATAAGTATTTTAAATATTTAGACATTTTAAAATTTTGAAAAAAAAAGTTATTTGTACTTATTTTGAGAACCAATTAGAGACACGTAATAAAATAGAAACACACAAGGTTATGGGAGTTGAAAAAGCAAAAAATGATGAATCTATCACCTTATATCTTTCTCTTTTATCATATATTTATAATGAGTCTAAAAAAATGAGCAAAAATAACATTACTCCAAAATTTAAGTTTAAAAGTTCTATAAACTCATTCTCTTTACACACTTATTACACCCCACCACCTTCCACCACATGCTATTTAAGTTATGAATCAACTATAAATCCGTGAGGTTTTCTTACATTTTCCCCCCTAGAATACACTTTCACATCACTTAAAGGCTTTAAGTCACTTTATTCACCTTTTTCTTTTTTCTTTCTTTTTATTTATTTATATTACTATTTATTACCAATAATAAAGTGTATAACCTTTTTGGTACTAGTTTTCTTATAAAAGATAAATTTATAAATATATTAATAATAACCATTCATTTTCTTATCCCATTGCCTTTCAAGAATTGCCTAGGAGTTATACTTTGTTAAATATTAATAGATATATACTTTAGAATTTAAAAAATTATTTTTTATCCTTATCAAAGACTTGGATGAAAGTATACATAAAAATCCAAATTTAAAACAATAATAAATTATGAAAGTTAGAATATATATTTCTTATTAAATAATTATGGTTTATTTAATTTTGAATAAATTAATAATTATATAATAATGATAAATGAAAAATATGAATTGATATATGTGCATATCTACTAATTATAAAAAATTTATTCTTCTATACAAAATTTTATTATATGAATATTATTTATTTATTTTTAAATTAATATGAAATTATTTTAAAATAAATTTGCCATATATCGCGCGACAACAATACTAATACGAACAGACTTCTTTTTTGAGAATTTGAATAATAAATAGTATAATCACAAAACTTGTCTACATTTGTTTTGTTTTGTGCTTTTTTAATAAAATAAAGATTTTGGAAAAGCTAAAACTCAATGCAAATATGTTTTAATATTTTTTGTAAGTTTTAAAAAATAACTTTTAAAAAACTTGTATAAAAAAATTATATTATAGAATCGCTGTTTTTAAGTTAAAATAAATGTATCTTATACAACTCATCGCCGATTTGTTTATCTAATCTCTGATGTATTATTATATTATTTAATATCACTTCAATTATCTATATATCTATCTATAATAATATAATAACTATAATAATAATTATCATATTTCAGAAGAATAAATTAAAAAGTTTGTTAAGTGGCACTTTTCTATATTTTCAATTCCCTTCAAGATTTAAAAATTTTTCTTTTTAATTAAGTATTCAAAATTTTCCTATAATTATTTCAATTAAAATTATTTGAAATTAAAAAATTACAATGATTGGTCCAAAATCTACTACCATCCAATCCCATTATCCTGCTATGACATTATTACTATCGTCCACTACCCTCCAATCAAAATGAAATACTTCTATCACTTAATATTTTTTTATTAAAGTGATTTAATGGTTAATTGTTTGCATTGGTTTCACTAAGATGATGCTCTTATTAACATGTATAGCACGGATATGGAGTACTTCTCATTGCTATAAGGCACATTGAATTAGTGATAAGGATGTTTGAAGCTCATTCGAGAGTGTATCTCAAATGGCATGTCACACAAGAGGATGTCGACATGGCAATTCGTATTCTACTTGATTCATTCATTTCAACCCAAAAATTTGGGGCGTAGAAAGCTTTGCAAAAGATATTGAAGGATATTTGGATCTAATTCGAAGTTTTATTAAATCTAAATATTCCATAGAATAGTATTTTGTTACTGAGTATTTATTTGATTTTTTTTCATTTTTGCATTTTATTTTTTATATGCCTACCACTTTGCGATAGTAATCAAGTTTAGAATTGATCAAATTTATTCTAGGTATATACCTTTACCTAATAGCAGACTTGTTGTTGCAGAGCTTTCAAAAGTATATAAGTTTCAAGACGAGCTATAATAAATTTCAAAAGGATTAATGTGTTTGCTTTCCCTTGCTCCAAAAGGTTTCTCGGTTGCTTGCATGATGTCTTAATGATGTTTACTTCTTCAAAGCTTGCAACTCAACAAGGTTCCTTCGTTGATTCTGAATCTGATATAAACTCTCAAATCTAATATAAATTCATTTATTTTTTATAGTAATCTTTTCTCTTTTAAGAATAGTCCTCTTTATTGATATTTATATATTGAAATTTGCTCAGAGAAAGTTCTAGAAAATTCAGATAATCAGGATAAAAATAATATATAAGTATAATAAAAAACTTCACATGATTTTTATCTTAATGTGGGGTTAACTTAATAAAATAATAAGATAAAATATCCATATATATGTATTCTACTGACAAAATTCTCAAATTTTACCGGAGACACATGCTGCTACAATTGTATATGTGCTTCCACCTTTAAATTTGCTTATGACTTTAGTGTTTTACTTCCTTCTATACTTCAATAATGAGTTGTATGGAATGATTCTATATAATTTTTTCTTTAAAATTACTTTTTTAACATCTTTGAAATTAATTTATTAGTAGAGAAATAGGAGTGATGGAAATAAAATAATTTTTATTTTTTTTGAGTTGTTTCATCCTCAATTAAAAATTGAAAGTTGAAAATGAACTACATTTTTAATAATGATTTGCTATATTAGATGATTTTATAGAATTTTCTCCTTAAAGTTATCCATTTTGTTAAATAATATTTTTAATTATACTTTTCATTTTTATAATTTTATTCTAAATATTTTTATTTCATAATCATTTTTAATTAATTTCATATGAAATTAATTTTGATATACTATTAATTTAAAAATTTTTATACTATCATTTAATTATGCAGTATAATATATGTGACTTTTAAGATAGCAATTATAAAAACCAATTATTTTTACTAATGTGACAATACTTAACTGGATAACTGTGTAAAAAAAATTTTACAGTAAAGATACATTAATATTAAATTTGTTTTATATAACCATTTTTAATATGAAATTTATAATTATTTGTTAAACTTATATTTTATAATAAAATTCCAGCAATGAATTATTTTATTTAAAATATTAAATATATGAAATTTATTAAATATATTGCATACTACTCATCCCATGCATCGCATGGATTCACACACTATTATTATTATTATTGAAAATCATAAAATGGGAAATTTTGCCTAAAGGTTCCTTACTTCTTCTTTAATTCATATTTTTACTAATAAAGGAAACTTTTCAAACAAAACACACACAATGATAGAACAAAAAAATAACGATAACAGTATATTATCTGTCTAGCTGTTGGTAAATCTTCTGCTAGCCATTTACACCTCAACCACTATGTTGAGAATCTACACCCATTATTCGCTTTTAATATTTTTTGTTATATACCCTCATTCTTTGTATTATTTACAATTTCTTATTTTATTTTTATTAAAATCTTTTTTCAATTAAACATCAAATATCTTGGAATATCTTATTAGTTTTCAATGTATAAAAATTATTTCAATTTTTGTTTTTTATTTATTTTTTAAAATCAAAATTATTAAATAAATAATAAGATAATAAAATATATAAAGATATATAACTAATATTTTAGTAAAAATTTAATAATAAATAAATATTTTTAAAATACTATTTAATATAAATTTAATTATAAAAAATAAAAATAGTTATACAAGACATATAATTCAATCAACTCTTGGAATGTAAAATTAGATCTAATTAAATTTTGATGTAAAAAAACTCTTTTATTCTCTCTCCCTCTATTTTTTTTTATATTTATGAAAATATTAAAAATAATTATTAAATTATATAAATAAATAAATACTATTATTTAATATAAACTATAAATGTATATAATAAAAATAAGAAATATTTAAAATAATTATATTTAAAAAAATTATATGTTAATTTATATTTAATAAAAAATTACTATTTTTTTTTATTATATATTTACTTTTGATTAGAATTATTTGTGAAAGTAAAAAAATAATATTATCTTATATAATATAATACCTTACACAATAATATATTAAATACTACATAATATTATAATTTTATTAAATCTTATACAATCAAACTTTATATTAGATCTTATCTTATCAAGTGTCAAACAAGCCTGACAGAATGATGCATGAAACATTAAGTAATAAATATGCAAATCAACAAATTGAAGTGCAATTGATAATAACCGAGCTAGAAATCATTGTCATTAAAGTCTACCGCAAGCGCGAGAATAGGTCAAGGAATGTGAAGGAAATTCATACATATGTACAACATGCGTTACAATAAGTTACAGGAACAAGTTACAGGAACGTCAAACAAATTAGAGTTAAGTGAACCAAGAATGCAATTGATTTCTCACTCCATTCACTTTCCGATGTACAAAACATATTGCGTTGTATCATCTTATTAATTTTACCAAAACTTTAAGCTTTCAACTTATGGGCTGCAGCAAGTTCAGCAGATAGGATAAAAGATGATTTGCCTTCTTCCCTTACATAACGCACATCTCCATTCATCAGCTTTAGTAGTTTTCTGCTGATGAGCAGGCTAATACCCTCCTCTGATTCAAGCCCATCGTTTCCAAACATCTGGTTCAGCAGTGCTTCCGGCACCCCGTTACCAGCATGTGTTATGCTGCATATATCACAAAAATAAGTCACTGGAATCACACTTAAATCGCATATAAATTAGAGTAGGAATACAGATAGGAACAGCGGATCCTTAACAATTAAAGATGGAGTTTCAAATGCCCGAGTGTGGAAAGTTACCTGAGCTCCAGATTAACAAGATGGACGGATTGCCCTAGTTGTTCTTTGGTTAGAGAGGCTGCTACAACAACTTGACCTCCATTTGGTGTAGAATTGATGGAAATCAATAAAAAGTCAGCTAAGACCTGTTGAAGTCTAAGACTATCACCATATAAGGTTTCCATCATGATCTGCTCCGCAACATCGTTGACTATTCGGATACTTTTGGCGTTACTCCTTGTCATCACTTGACTAAGGGAGGCAACCAATACATCATGCAGAGTGAATTCAGCCATCTCAAGATCCAAGTAGCTGTTGAACATACAGGAAAGAAAGGAATATACACAATTGTTACAGAAGACACCAAGACAAATCATGACAAAAAGTTCAATTATCAGGCATACTAAATCGGTGCGCCATTCCAAAGCGTGGTGCCAAAGCTACGTAACGAGAAACATGAGAACATGAAAACATGAATTTTTCAACACATTGACAAGCATCATAATTCCTGTGTCATCAAGCTAAAGCACACTCAAATTTCTTCAGGATAAGATAGTTTTCATCTAAATTTTTTTATTACTACAGGACACTAAATGTTAGGAGTCTACTGCCTGTCCCTTTTTTCTTTGGGTTAAGACCCAAGCATGAGGTTAACTTTCTGGTCTTAGTTTCAATGAGGTTTGGAATAGGAACTTCTATGCCGAAGTAGGAGATCTATTTGATAAATTCTTAACACCAACGAATGCATGGATAAAACAAAAACCACAGGTGTCATACCCATCAATGATGCTGTCAAGATCTGAGTCATCAAGAACTTTGCTAAGCTGGCGCTGGCACTGATCACTGGTGCGCAGAAGTTGTTTTTGTTCGGTTCCCAACTCAGTACCCTCCAACATTTTCCGGGAAAACATTATCCCAGATAAAGGACTCTTGATCTGCCTTTTCATATAAGTTAAAGCTTTCAGTCTCTTCAAGGCGGTTTGTTCGGATAGGTGCTGAACATGCAATGCTTTTTTCAACTCTGGACTAGCTAACTGCAGGAAGCAGAAGACCCCAGTAACTGCACCCTCCACGTCTAATTTCTTACTCACAGAAAGCAGGCATTCTACATACTTCCCATTCCGAGCAAAGAAACCAAAAGCAACCTTCTCTGTCTCCAAACCAGTCATGGCTTTATTAAGTACAATGCCAAAATTAACAAAAGCTTCTTGGTTCTTAAGACGACAACAAGCCATCTGGGTCCCAAAAACCTCTCCTAAAAGCATTTTATCCATCACCTCTTCTCTCTTCCATCCAGTTAACTTTGTCATTGCAGCATTCCACTCACAACACCAGCCAAATTCATCTGTACCAAATATTGGGGGGATCAATGGGTTGGGGTTCTGTACAATTGCTTTGTAATCACCTTCAATTCGGGTGAATTTGTCCATGACAGTCTTCTGAGCAGTTATGTCTTGGGCCACAAAACAAACCCCCACAACATTATCACGAAGATCCCTGCTTGCACAAGCATTAACTACCAATCTAATAGGACCAGAATCCATCTTAGACCCATGTGTTTTGATCTCAAATTGGACATTTTTCTCTTCTTCACCTAATCACATTGTAACAGAACAAATCAGCAATTTATAAATACAGAAAGCAGGCTATGTGAGGGTCAAAATTGAATGAAATTGTCAACAAGACAAATTATTCTTCTCATAATTCCTTACCAATGCAATATTCATGTATGGCTTTAGAGAACATGTTATACACACAGCAAAATAGTGATCAACACACACAATCGTTTTTAATTTTAAAGTTTTTTCTCAATTCTCATTAATGCTACAGACAAAAAAATTTGAAGAAAAAGAGAGAGAGAGAGAGAGAGAAGAGCATATATCTTCACCAAAATAAAAAGGTAAAGAGATTATATAAGGATAAGATGGAGACAAGAAGAAAACAAGGCATACCCTGCAGTGCCATGTCAAGCATCTTCTTGACTATACCAATTGAAGAATCCTCAACGAGTGTGAGTAGATGCTTCCCAATAGCTTCACCAACCGGAAGACCAGTCAACTCAGCAATTTTTATATTCCACCCATTAACCAGCCCATCAACATCAACTGCCAAAATAGGCACTGTGGCTGTTTCAATTAACCTAACCATCTCACTTGTCACTGCTTCCAGTTCCTGCATCCCTTCAATCCTCAAATCACTTAGCCTTGTATTGATTGCATTTGTGGTTATATCCATACTCTCAGTCTCTTTGAATGCATTTCTCAGTATTAGCTGCAATGAATGAATAGCATCCATTTCATAGTCCTTCCACGGTAAGCTCCTTGTCTTCACAACTTCAAGGAAAGCCTTGAATGATGATCTTGGATGCATCCTCCTGCCATCATCCTTTTCACCAGGTTCATGCTTTGCACCACCCCATCGGATTTCTGCAGCCGTGTGAGACCGAAACCAGAAAACTATGTCTTTCTCAGTTATTCTAACGGCTGCCATTCCACATACTATATCACCAAGAGAAAAAGCCCCCGGGAAGCCTGCATCAGACAAGCTATCTGTACTCAAACCTGTGGAATCCATATGGTACTCAGACAGCCATAAAGCTATCTCTCTTATATGGGATTCACTTGGTGTTACTCCTAATCGCCATACCTTGCTTTTATACAAGAGGGCAGCCCCATCACATTTCACTAGGTCCATTATATTAGGGCTCTGTGATACAATGCCTAGGGGTGCATCTCGCATCAGCATATCACACAAGAGTGTCTGCGTGCGGAGGATATTCTTCTCAATAATCTGATATTCTAACTCTATTTCTTTGTTGACATGGATGGCAAATACTTGGGCCAGAAATTCACAAGCATACCTTAGAGGAAAGGGAACAAACCTGGGAGTAGTGTTATGGCAAACTACTAAACCCCAGAGTCTCTTTCTCTTCTGTGGCTGAACAGCATCAGAGCTGTCCCCATCTTCATCGCTGTCATTGACTACAACTGCCATAACCAGGGAAGCAATTGAATCCATGTTCGCCATGTATTGCAAATGGCAACTATGAGGAGCCCTTAAGGTTGAACCGCACAAAGTCAAATCAAATGGCAGTTTTTCATCTTGAAGAACTTTCACATGTTTTGCATGACAATCAACTATCATACGGACCTTGTTCTTCATAAACAAAAAGCGTGCAGCCTGGGGAATATCAGTGGCTGGATAGTGCAAACCAAGATATGGCTCTAGGCCTGGCTTTGTTATCTCAGCAATCACCTCCCCATGATCATCCTCATGAAATTTATAAGCCATCACCCTGTCATAACCTGTGAGTTCAAAAACTTCTTGAACCATTGTATCGCAAAGCCTTTCCATACTCCCACTAGGCAAGGACTGCAATCGGGTAATTGCTTTGGCAGCAAGCTTGTAAGATTGGAGGGCACCTGCTGCAGTCATGGGAACTTCATAAGGCTTGACTGGCTCAAAGTCAATGATCAAACCACCAGTAACACGATGGAGAATAGCATAGAAGGGCTTCCCAGAAGTCTTGCAATGAACTAGGATGGGGTTAAGAAGTTGAACCTCCCCAAATCCTAGTGCTTTCTGCAATGCAGAAGCACTTGGTGCGGTGAAAATAGTTCTTACGTCGGTGCCAATGCCAAGGGCAGGTTGGTCACCGACACTGGGGACAGCATGACTCACCATGGTCAGCATTTCAGGTGCATTCTCACTGTATGCAACGACCTTGCATGTTTGCTCATCCAAAGCCAGCAAGCACCCAAAAGGCTGGATCAGCTTGCCTTTCTGGATGTGATGGAGGTAAGCCGTTGTTACCTTATCAGACCTAGGTTGATTTTCTCCATCAACTCCGCCGGAGGCACGCACTGAACTGGAGTAGTCAAAGGAACTACCAGACTCCTCAAAAGTTGCGTGGAGCTTTGCATCTACACTGGTCTGAGCAATAATCCTAGCACTATGTCTTGATCTCCCCGAATTGCTAGACGATTGGCTAGGCCTTGAGGAAGACATTTTCACCCGAACTGCACTTGGAATGATGAAAACAAGATGACTAAGTAAATCTGAATCATTATTAGGAACATCTTAAAAATATGTTCTCCAAGCTATTACTGATTTAATTGAGAAACGCCGATCTTTGTAATCCTGATCATTGTAGCAATTCAAGAAGAGAGGAAGAAAATTCCAACACGTTTTCAAGATGGAAAGTTTAACAAAGGCTTCAGCAAGTAGTGATATAATTAATGACCCAATATCATAGACAACCTAACATTGTTCACATTTCAAGCGAATAAATTTGCCTATTCTATCATCATCCATATCATTACTGTTCTTATGCTATTCTCCGAAGCATATTGAAAGCAGGCTGTAAATTCCAAATAAGGATGACATAACAATATCCCCTCACCCATATGTACAAAATTGGTTGTTATTACTCTTAATTTCCAAGAAAAGTTATTTGTGCGGTACCTTAACACAAGCAACAATGATGACATGACGCCAGATACGACAGAAAAAATTCACGATTGAAAAAAAAAAAAAAAAAAAAACACAGCATACGTCCCAAACGTTAAAAGCAGTAAAAGTCAACAGGACAAGGCCCTGAAGAAAACCACCACCACAGCAAGCAGGTAACTAACATACCTACCCACCCAGAAGGAAAAATCACCAGAATTGATACAAGAGCAGTTGGGAGAGTGCAGAGAGAGAGGGAAAGGAACATAAAGAAAACAAAAAGAAAAGATAAAGCTAACTAACCTTGCAAGGGAAAGCCTGAAAGACTGTTACCGAACCCAACCAATGAGGAGAGAAAGTTGAAGAAAAGCTAAGGGGTTTAAAATAAGCAAGTGTGGCCACCACCATACCCTGTTGTTGCAGCAGCACCCATCTCATGAAGGGGCAAAAATAAACCAACGTGAATCTCGATCACCTTCCCCTCTGTCTCCCCAGGAACCAACCCCCTCTCCAAGCTCACCACTCAGCACTCAGCACTGAGGAGGGGACCGCCATAACACAAAGATATATAGATATCAATAATATTATTATAGTAGGCACTATCAAACACCATGTGAATGTGGGAAGGGGAATGAACGAATAAAATGAATGCATACAAATAAAAAATAATAATAAAAAATTAAAAGAAGACTATTAATTATAATTATCGTCGTCGAACAGTTAAACTCACTCTGGGTTCTGGCATCTCTATTTATATTTATTTATTCGGAAGGGCCACACTAAATTGGGCAAGTGGGCATGGGTTTGGTTTCTAAAGTGGACAATAAGGACAGTTTGATGATCACAGTAGCTAATAAAAAACTAGAGTGGCAACATGGGAGCTTTTACTACGCTCACTTGCCTCCTTCGCTCCACTTCGGCACCTCCTTCAACGCTCACTTTCCATTTTGGTTTTGACGTCGGCTGCTCCCAAGACCATAGAAAGATGCAGTCCCGGTTCGCTTAATTAATCAAGTATTTTTCTGGGAAAAAAAAAAAGCACTAAATATACATCAATTTTAATTTTTTATTAACCGAATTAGAATATCGGCATGGATAATATAAGTTGAGTTCGGTTATAATTAAATGATGAAAATTACTACTTTCGACCTATTCTATCTATTAATTTGAGTTAAAAATTTTAATCTATTTTATCTATTATTTCCACATATTAATAAAATATTTATTATTAGTTCTTTTATTTTATCTTTTATAGCAATTTAAATAGAACATTGATCAATAAATATGTGCAAGTAATAGAAGAAATTAATTTAATATTAAAAATTAAATAAAATATTTTAATAAATGTGTATCATAATCAAACTTTGATTTTACTGTGATGCAACTCAAGTAATAAATAAAGTGAATTGGAAGTCGCATAAAATATGGATGAAAATTTGTACCGAGCTATTACTTTTTTGAGAGTTTTTTGTTGCATATTGTATACACATACAAATCAATAGTTTAAATAAATTTAAGTTAATTTAAATTGTAATCATCACAATGGAGAAAATAATAGAACTTTATTTGTTTTTTTTAATCAAATATCCTTCGTAATTACTATTTCACTTAATTTGGGTGTTTTCTACTTAAAGTTAATTTGGTTTGGTTTAATTATTGATTCCAAAGTCCTAACAATTATTGATGGATAACAATAAACAAATATTAACTAGAAAAGGAAGGCAGTGAAAAGAAGGAAAGAGAAGAAATTTTTAATATTTTATTATTATTTTATTTGTATCTGGTCATTCGTATTCATTGGATAGCCGCCCCCATGCATCGGACTGGGAGAATGCGAATACCAACAAAAAGGCGAGTTATGGGTGTCACGTGCATCCCTCAAACCGACCAGTGCCTTGATGCGGCTTGGATACTGGGGATGGTGTGTGTGTGTGTGTGTGTTAAGAGCGTAACACCAATTTGCCATAACACCAATTTGCCATATCATCATAATCCTTGGATTTGATTCATAGCACCGTCTCAGGATCTGATCTTCAGATCACAACTCATAACTGACACAATCCAACAAATTAGCCCATGCTGTGTAGCACTGTACTGTTACAGATGGAAGCCTCTGTAGGGTCCTGGACTGCTGCATACATATTTGATCAGTTCCCTACCCTTTAAGGTTTGATTATTATTATTGTTGTTTTCACGATGGACGAAAATGTCAAAGAAAGATTCATCATGATTTACATTAATAACTTAACTCTGCCTTTGTACTTTGTTATAAATCATTATAAAATGGATTTTAAACTCAAATAAGAGATTAATATTGATGTATTATTAATATAAAAGAATTTTTTAATATTATTTAATTTAATATTTTTATTTATAAAACTTTTGGCATGTATTTGGGAGTTACAAGGGAAAGGAAGTGGGAGATATCAAGTGCGAAGGAAAGGTAAGGGAATGAAGGGATTTAGTGAGTTTCGGTCACTCTTGTTCACGAATTTAAACTTTATAAATGAAAGGAAAAAGAAGGCTTATAATATATTTTTATAATTTTACTCTTTATTAAAATAATTAATATAATTAATATATTTTATAATAATATTAATTTTAATTTTTTAAAATATATATATATATTTTTTTTTTAAATTTTAAAAATATTTCATTTTTAAAAATATTTTTAGATGAGAACAAATTTTGGTGGATAAAAAATTAAGAGGGAAATTTAATTTCTATGAAAAGCTGAAATAAAATTTGAATGGATTAGTCAAATTGGTATTTTAATATTTCAATAGGGATAGATAAGTAAATTAAATTCGAATCTTAGCAAAACCCTCCAATTTGGGGGAATAATGAAATGTCAATTTTGGAGGGTTTTAAGAGGTTAGTTAAAACCTCAAATGCTTTCCCTTTTCAAAAAATAAAACTTATAAACAAAGTAAAATATCTATAAACATTTCCCTTCCTTTCCTTTCCCTCCTAAATCAAACTCGCAAACATACCCTTAAAGTAGTGGGTGGTGAGTGAAACAATTTTGCTTATATGACAACACTTGATTAGATATGTATATAAAACTTTATTACACTAATAGTATATTAAAATTAAATTCTCCTAATAAAAGAAAAGAGTTGAATTAGACAATAGACAATTAAAATAAAACTTCATTGAATCTTCATATCATAAATAAGTGATGTGACGATATCAAATGAGCAAGAGTTGTTGTATCAATGTGTAGTGAAAAATAACAAACAAAATTTCTCGCAATTTTGTGAGCATTGTGGGTAAAATTAAAGGAAAGTTCACGAGAGTAGGATTTGTTTGAAACTTAAAATGTAGACAGACAGGTATATCAATGAAAATAGTAGACATCATGATTAGAAAAAGGATTAATTTTATGTGCTACAAAAAACTAAGTTGATAGAAGAAAAGACAAAGAAATTATGTTTTGGTTAATAAGTTTTGGTATACAAGCAAGGCAAAATCCATAAATGAGATAGGCATAATAGTAGATAAGAGTCAAGAATGATATTATGTATGTAAAAATGTTAGGAGATACGATCATAAATCTAAAGATTGTAGTGCAACAGGACATTTTTTATGTTATTAGTGCATATACACCACATATAAGATTAGAAGACAAGATGAAATTATAGGAGGATTTAGAAGGATTATATTATGAAATATTGTAAGGTGGAAATATTGTCTTATAAGGAGATTGAAATAGTCATGTGTGGAGAGTGAATCTTTGTTTTTTGTGGGGGGGGGGTATGAGGGTTTGCATGGTGAATATGGGCTAGGGGAAGCAAATGTAGATGATGAGACCATCTTAAAATTTTCATCAGTTTTTTATATTACAATAGTTAACACTTGTTTTATGAAGCGAAAAGAGTATCTTATAATGTACAAAAGTGGGGAACCATGCTCTCAAATTGATTTTACATTTTATAAGGAACTCAAATAGACAGCTTTATCAGAATTGCAAAATTACATGGAGAAAATTGACTACCCAACATAGGATCTTGATTATGGATCTACAAATGACAAAGAGGGTGAAGACGTATAGGTTGTCAAGGGTCAAATGGTGGCAAGTGAAAGACAAAAAACAAGAGAGCTTTCAAAGAATAATTTTGGAGAAAGAGATGTAGGAGATCCAAGGAAGTGCAAATGATACGGGACACTAGATGACTAAAGAAATTTAGAATGTGGCGGTGTATGCTACGCACCTGGTTATGTTTGGTGCGTAGTGCACCGTGTAAAAAATACGGGTTGTTGGAGGTTTCACTTGATTGAAACTGGTAATGAAGGAGGATTTAATTTATTTTATTATGGGGTTTTTTGTAATTATACTCGAAGAAAACCTATCCCCGCTTTAACCAAAGCTTCTCTACACAAAAAACAACTCCTCCTTCCTTTCCTTCCTCGTTGCTCAGCTGGGAATAAAGCTACCGCTTTTTGGCTGGATCTTTATCTTGCTTTGATTATTCATGATATGCTTTTTCAGTTTTTCCTTTGCTGTTTTGCAATTGAGAAGCTAAATATGGAAAGTTCAAATTCTAGGATTGAATTAATTCTTGCTACCATAGCAATCATTAACTGTAACTAAACCCCATGTAACTTTTATTCCCTAAAACTGGGGTAAAATTTATGATCCTTGTTTGTAACATAATGTAGAGCTTCAAGTTTGAGTTAAAGTTAGTGCAACCTTGTAACTTGTAACCAATCTTTTAGGTTAGGTTGAAATGAATTTTGGGGAATTAATGTCAGGTGGTTTATGCTAAGTGGTACAAATATACTTGTACAGTCTTTACTAAGCTGGAGAGTTGTGCGTGCTTGGATTAGCTTGGTAAGTTTATAATCAATTTTAGGAAGGGTGAACTTTTGGTTGAAATGCTTTTTCTTAGTGCAAAATAAGATAATAGAAATATGGTAAGTTTTGTGACTTTTTTTGTAACATCCCCAATTTTTGTTTAAGCTAATTAGCTCAGTGTCTCTGGCTAATTAGAGGGGTTAGCGATTAATTGAGAACTAATCGGCTAATCTCGAGAGCAAGGGCTTAGTAAATTAAAGGCAAGTCAACAAGATAAGTAAAAGTCAACAATTGAAACATAATACATTACAAGTTACAATTAAAAGCCTAATTGCTCAATCCTTATTAATTCATGATTTAGAACATAAAATCAAGGTGATCTAACCTAATTAACTAAGAGCATATAAGTATCACATCTTAATTACATGAAGATTAACCCTTACCTCTTCTTTACATAATTGATGGGGAAAACCCTTTTCATTGAAAATGTACTAATGTGTAATTAAACCAATTAAATTAATTAGCATTTAGATAATTGTAACAATGGTAAAAATTTAGAAACTTCCCTTTAATTATTGTTTGAAAGTTTGGTCAAGGCAAGAACCATATCCAACCATCCATTTGCCTTCTCATCATACACCATTAGATCAAGAGTCCATGTTAGTAGATCCCTTGAGTCAAGACAAAAGATTTACTCTCCTCCATCAATATTGTGACACTTGGAGGGATCACATCCACCCAAGCCAATCCCAAGAGTAGTCATGCTTTTAACCACTTGAGAAAACACAAAATGGTCCTTACCCAAACACCAAGACTCAAAGGAAACACAACTCCCTCTTTTCTTGAGGTTTTCCCACTCTCTTACTTGTTAGAGAAGCAAAATCACATCACTCTCTCCCCCTCATTCTTGCGCCATTCAGCCTTTCTTCTCTCCCCCTCACTTCATTTTTCAATTCCTCTCTCAAGACACAAAGCTCTCTCCTCTCTCCAAGACCCATTCCTACTCTTTTATTCTTCCAATCTTCCTTATTCTTCTTCCAATCTCCCTACTACTTCTCACCTCATTTCCATCACCACTCTCACAAGCCCTTCAAGAACCACCCTCTTTGGTTCTTGAGGAAGCAAAACAAATACTCACTTAGCCCCATTATCAAGCTCAAGGAGGAAGAAGGCCATCTCCAACCATTTTCATTCTTCAAGCCTTCAAGAGAATCCTTGTGGTAGTGACTTTAACCTTCTTCTTTTATATGTTTTTCAAGTCCTTTAACTCCTAAGCTCTCCATAGCTAGGTGGTTCTAGGACTTGTTTCCAAGGCCTCATGGCCATGCTTGTTGATATGATGAGTTTTATGTGTTGTATACTTCTCTTTGGCATGAGATTTTCGGTTGGTATGTCTATTGCTATTGAACCAAATTTTTAGAAGTTAAAACATTAAGTTAATACCAAGATCTCAAAGTATAAAAGTGGTTTGGAAGAGAAAAGTGGTCACTTGAGGAAAAGCTTTAATGTTTTTACAAGAAAACTCATTGAAACCAAAACCGTGGAAGCTGGAAAATTCTGGCAGTCTGTATGGCGTGACTGATAACTCTTTCAATATAACTCCAAATATAATGAAACTAATTTTCTGTGAAAGTAGACTCAAAGAGCTTTCCAAGCATATAAAATTCGTAAAATTTGGATTTAAAACGAGAGAGATATGATTTTTCAAAGTTAGCTGTTCCCGGATGGATTTCAGTTCGGGCAGTATGAAATAAAATGTGCATAACTCAAGTTATACATAACATTCTTGAGTGGGACCAAGTTTGTTAGAAAGCTAAGACATAGAGGAACACTCCCATAAAACAGTTTTGTCAGATTCCATGTGAGGAACTCCCAGTGAAGTGGACAAGCCACTGACCCGAGTTGAACCTTCAAGTCTGAACAGTCAGAATAAAATGTGCATAACTCAAGCTACAAAATGAATTTTTGAGTGGGACTTATTTTGTTTAAAAATAGACTCAGAGAAGTATGTTCACACCAAAATCGAAATAAAAGAGCAAAAGATGTAATTATGGTGAATTTTTGAAGTTACTACCTTACTGTAAAAGTAAAACTGTTATGGTTAAGTTTTAAAGGTTAATGAGAAATAAGTTTTAAGACATTAAGACCTTTACACTAAGCATTGGAAAACCCTCATAATTCAACTTAAAAGTTTCAAAAAGGATAATGGATGAATTTGGCCCTATGCCTAATAAAAGAATTTATACAAGAGACAATCTCAATTAAAAGCTTGCACCAAATTT
This sequence comes from Pterocarpus macrocarpus, assembly GCA_031439585.1. Classification (NCBI taxonomy): domain Eukaryota; kingdom Viridiplantae; phylum Streptophyta; class Magnoliopsida; order Fabales; family Fabaceae; genus Pterocarpus; species Pterocarpus macrocarpus. Next base: position 41,672,038 of record CM062516.1, on the reverse strand, counting down.
ACTAAGCCAAGCTCATAAGACTTTGTGTGATAGGTATGCCTCTATGTATCCATATGATGATGTTGATATGATGATGATGATTATGATATGATATGATGATGATGAATTATGACATGATATGATAATGATCATGATGATGATGATATAATATGATGATGATGATGATTATGATAATGATATGATGACGATATGAATATGATATGTTGATGATATGATGCTTAATAATATACGATAAAGGAATCACATTTGGGGACGGCGATACATAACGCCTAAATGTGGAAAAGAATTAGCATAATTTTGCATCATAAGCTTTAATAAGAAGAGATTAAACTAAGGGTGTGATCCTTCAAAAGGGAAGGTGACCCAAAGTAAGCTCCCCTCACCCACGACTCACATGAGGCATAGCATGACCCATCTAGTGTAAGTGCCGAAATTTTATGGTGGCGACGGCCACGGTATGAGCTCATTACCACTTATGTTTAGTGGGTGAAAAAATAAAGTTAAGAAAAGAAAAGGGACTTCGGTCCAAACCCTAGCAAGGGAAGAAGTTAAGAGAATCTTATAGCATGGATATGCGTGTTTTATGTAATTATACTTGTGCCCATGTATGTTATGATATAAATGATTAAAGAGTATGTTAAAATTGAATCCGCTTCGGATATTCATGTTTTCGAAAACCTAAGAATGGAACCTTATGAATGCTCACTATTTTCATTAATAAAATCGAAGTGGCTGGGACGATGACGATGACACTTTCGTGTCGGGTTCGAGTCCTATTGAGAAATTCTATTTCTCACTCTAGTTATTCTTCCATATCGTCACTAGATCTCGAGAGCGCATTCGGTGGAGTGGAGCATGGATCCCCCATATTGTGAACGGACGTATGACGTGGGATGTCAGACAATGCTGATGTGGACTTGTAGTCGCCGTAGTTCTGCATCTTTATTCATTTCTTTTGTGACGGACGATGTCGATTTCAGTTTGTATCTAGTATTTGGATCATGGCACGACCATGAGCCTCCTTTGTTGTAATGCTGATATGTATGCATATATATATATATATTATGAACCCATATGAATGTAATGGTTAGTTATTTAATGCAATGTATTTATGAATTATTATTTGTTTATCTTTCTCATGTTTTACGATTTTGGGGTATATATTTTATGCGACACGCTCTTTCTCTAGCTATCTTCTTGCTCAAGGCTTTACTTTTCAAAACGCTGCTAAGCGATAACGTATTTCAAAGAAAAATCTTATCGTATTTTTCACGTTACTTAATTTCAAGTGAAGTTTAATTTTCCACGAGTATAAGTAACAACTAATAAAACGCCGTAATACGACTTAAGCGTAGTATGAGTTTATTAGGGTGTTACATTTTTCCTTTTCTTTCTTTCCTTATATTTGGAGCTTTAGATTGTAGTTGTATATTAGGTAGAAGCCGCCTCATGTTTTGTAGTTGTGGAGTTACTAAAGATGGCGGTTAACAAGCCTATGGCATTTTGTTAATGAGATCACATGAGTTGCTTACCGTGTAGAGTTATTTTAGGATGTTATTGAGGAGAGGCACATGCCTTTTTTTTTCTTGTGGTTCATTTTTCTCATTGTTGATCAATAGCGGCTGCTACATAAATTTGGTTCCTTTGCTGTTGCTTCTAGGAACTTGTAGCACTTGTAGGCTTTGCCTTTTAGAGGTGCTCTTGCTTCCATAGTCATGTAGCATTGAAAAATTCTGCCATGCCCCTATAGGAAATTAATTTTTTCTCTATAATCACATCTCAACTATTGATTTTTTCGTCTCTTCCTTTCTCTATCATTTGCCCAAGAGAAATCAAGGATTCACATGTTATGTGGAGGAAATCCACTCTTCCACTTGGAGGAGGAAAGTATGACTTTGTAGCATTGTGGATTACTATAAGTATTGGTATTTAAATCAAGTTTCACTTGTGCTTTGGATTAAGTCTGCAAAGATTAGTATAAACATAAAATAATAATTATAATAGAATAATAAAATTGAACTTTATTAACTTTTTATTCCAAATCTGTTAATTTTGAAGCTGTTAATTTAAATTGTGTTAGTAATTAAACTTTATCCACTCTCGTGTGTTTAAACCTTAGTGCACTTGGGTTTACTGATTGCATGTCCAAAGATCAAAATATATTTCTACTTCCAATGATTAGTAGTTTATCTTATCTTGGGTTTGAATATATTACTTTCATCACCCTTTAGCATACATGCATGTTCAGATATTATGTGGAAAGATTATATAGCGCAGCTTCTTAAATGCATTAGGTACTTATTTTCTTCTTTTGTTGCTGAACTTGGATAATAAAAACCTCTTTTTAATGTTTCTAGAAAGAGCAAAATAGGAAGTGTGAAGAATTAATGGGTAGGGGAGTGTTCATAGCAGGCAAGGAGTTATAAGCATAGGACAATTGTAGGGTAATTTTAATATGTCATTACAATATTATTTTTTAAAGCTGAGAAAGGAGGTTGATTGAGTAGGTAGGTTGCTGTTAGATATATCAGGTTTTGATGCAGGAACTAATGTATGTATGCAGGTCTGAGTTATGTAGCTTGGTAGCTCTATGTTCTTGTTTTTGTTTCTTATTTTTTGTTTTAGACGTTGCTCTGCTCCTGATTACCATTTTGTGAGTTGAGCTTGTATTTTCCATGTATAAAGAAAAAGGAAAATGTAATTATAATAAGAAGCTAATTAATGGTTGTTGTTGTATGGTTAGTGTTTTGTTTAAGGTTAATGTTGATGGAAATCTAATTTGTGAGAAGTTTGTGTATCCCCCAACACATGGAGTAATTTGTTATTGTTATTAGACAAGGAAAAATTTGTAAAGGGTGAAATGGCTGAACAAGCTGAAGGATCTGCATCGAACCAGGTTACCAACACGTTGAGAGAGGTAAACTTTGGAGTTATGTTCTGGTAGTGTATTTTATTTTGTTTTAGGTAGTAATGAATGTAATGTCAATTGAAGGATTTTTGTATGGTTGTAGGGGGTTAAAGGACTGTCGATTACTGGTGAAGATGCAGAGGACGATCATGATGAACTTTACATTGATAATATTGACAGTGTTCACAGAGTTGATTTTAAGCCAGTTAGTGTTGATGATGTTAAGAAGTATGAGTTTGGAAATTTGGATGCTACGTATGGTTTTTACAATGTGTATGCAAAACTACATGGTTTCGGTATTCGTTGGTATAAGGTAGGACGAAGTGTGGATGGTAGTATACTGCGGCAAATATTTGTGTGTTGCAAGGAAGGAGATCAAGAGGCAAAACACTTTGAAAGGATTGCTCGAAAAAAAGAGCCCAAACTACTCACTAGGTGTGGATGCCAAGCTCATATGCATGTGCACATTGACAAGAGTAGAACCCAGTGGTATGTGTCAGTTTTTGAGTATGATCACAATCACGAGTTATGGAGTCCAAAGTTTTGTAGCTTGGAAAGATCACATAGAAAGATGAATGAGGGTTCTGTTTCTAGGATGAATAGCATGAGAAAGGTGGGTATTAGTACACCTACGATCTATGGTTATTTTGCTACCCAGTCAGGTGGGTATGATAAAGTTGGCTTTCAAAAAAGGGAAATGTATAATCAGATTGAAAAGCAACGACAATTGTTGGAAGGAGATGCTAATGGGGCATTGTTGTTCTTTTGTAACATGGCTATTAAAGATCCATTGCTGTATGCCAGGTATGAGCAAGATGCAGATGGTTCATTGAGGTAACTATTTTGGGTTGATAAAAGAAGCCAAACTGACTATTCAGTGTTCGAGGATGTATTGGCCTTTGATGCGACATGCGGCAAGAATAAACATTAGTGTCTGTTGGTTGTCTTTTCTGGGGTGAATAACCACCTACAGACTATAGTTTTTGCCAATGCGATCATTTCCAATGAAAGTAAAGACACATATGTATGGCTATTTGAGAAATTTCTGGAAGTAATGAAACGAAAATGCCCGAAATCAGTTATTATGGATGGAGACATGTCAATGAAGAATGCAATAACAAGAGTTTTTCTTGAGGTATACCATCACTTGTGTGGTTGGCACCTGTTGAGGAATGCATCAAGTAATGTTAGCAAGCCAAAATTCACTCAAGGGTTCAGGAATTGCATGTTAGGGGACTATGAGGTAGATAAGTTTGAGGAGAGATGGGCTGCAATGGCAGAGAAATTTGGGGTGGAGATGTTGATTGAGTTCAAAAAATTTATAAGAGGAAAGGTATGTGGGCAACAATGCATATACGGGGGAATTTTTTTTTGCTGGTTTGCGGATGACCTTGCGATGTGGGGCTCTACATTCCCAAATCATGAAGTATATTAAATCTGAATATAACTTGATAGAATTTGTGGAGCACTACGACCGTTTTTTGGATTCCTTGCACAATAATGAGGTGCAGGCAGACTTTAGGACTATGCGGGGTTTTCTCCTCATGCAAACACAGTTGCAAGCATTAGAGCGGTCAGCTACCTCAATCTACAGTAGGGAGGCGTTCTTTTTATTTTGGTCTTTGTTGGTGAAGGCATCAAGTGTCAAGGTAGTAAGGTCGAAAGAATAGCTACAACAATAATTTATGTTGTGAGCAAATATTATGATCTGAAAAGGATGTGGCATGTATCATATTGCCTGAGTGATTCTGATTTTAGATGCTCCTGTCAGAGGATGGAATCATTTGATATACCATGCGTTCATGTAATTAATGTGTTGGTGTATCTTGATTTTGATAAGTTGCTAGAGTGTTTGATCCTAAGGAGATGGACTATGAAAGCAAAGGAAGGAATTATTGTGCCAAATATAGAATGTTGTCTATTTGGAGATAGTTACTATATCAGTCGTGTAGTTTCAATGAAAGACGCAACGGGAGAGTTGATTAATGTTGCATGTCGGACACTTGAAGATTACAATGAGGTTATGGATTGGATTGTGAAAGAAAAAATAGAACTAATTGCAAGGCATAGGATTGAAATACTGGCGTCACAGGAAACAACTCAGCATTCACGAAGTATGATTAAGGACCCAAAGCAAGTTAGAACAAAAGGGTGTGGGGGAACTCCATCCTTAAAGCATGGAAAGAGCGAGCGAACACAGAGGTGCACCCTTTGTAGAGGAGAAGAGCATAATCGGAGAAATTATTCTAAGGGTTGAAATGGGGCTCAAGTAACGAACGGAACATATTGGTTGATGATGACGATGAGGAAGAAGCTATAGCCACCATTGAGGAGAATCTACTTAATGTTGATGAAGAGGATGAATCAGAGGATGAGATGGTAAGTTAATAGTAGCTATGCTGTAATTAGTTAATTATTTATTGGTTTATGTTCGTTTTAAATTGGATGATTAGTGTGTTTTAACTAATTGAACTTGCGTTAAACCATGTATTTGATGTGGTTGTTTCTGAGTAAGATTGTTATGTGCCCATAGGCGATGGAGTTGTTAATGTTACAAGGTGTTGAGGTATGGACTTAGTTAGTTATGAGATTAAGCTTACTTGTTTCTGTTGTCAGTAATGACAAAATCTGAATGTTTTTGCTTTGCTCTGTAGAAATTGAGCTGAAAGAAGGTGCTTCACTTCAGAGTTGGTCGGTGAATAGAGAATGGTGTTATTGATTTGTAGTAAGTGGTGTTATTGGTTTATGCGGGGTTTTCCTCGTTTTTTTTTTTCATTTGAAAGTAAGTAGTTTGAAACTGTAGATTGGTTGTGGTGACTCTAATATGATTTATGTGCTATTAGGTGGTCTAAATTTGGTGTTGGTAGTAGCACTTTTTGTAGTTGTGTTTTTTATCTCTGTTGTGGTTGACCTCAGTCTTTGTAGTTCGTTAATGTGTGTTGAATTCATCATTGTGATGACTTATTCCTATAATATGCTGTATATAATGCACGTAAGAGACCCGAATTGAGAATTGGAAGACAAATGGTGGGTTGAAATTGTGGGTGATTAAGAGCTCAGGCTAAGAGTACTTATGAAATAAGGAAAGTTGCATGTCAATTTTAGATTTAGAGTGAAAGTTGGAAGGTCAACAAGTGAAAATTTTGACAATGGTTAATTGACTAATGTTAATCCAATAAATGAGAAATTGTAAAATTGCATCTCGATTTTGACCAGAACCTGGAACCTGGTCAATTGACAAATGGTGCAAGCTGAAGAAATGAAAAATTTGAGACTGGATAGATGATAAATGATAATCGCACTAATATTTATTGCAAAAAATTGATGCATCCAGAAACAAACTGTTCATATTACGAATATTGAATTTTAGGGTCTAATTGCCGGGTTCCAAATTTCGGGTTGCAGCAGAGCACGAATGTGGAACTTGTTCCTAATTCTATTTCATATTTAATATTTTGATCTCTCTATCCTTATTTTGTAGTGAAAAAGAAGTTGTTATAGAGTGTAAAGTTTTTATTATGTATTTTATTTCTTATAATTTGATAAACTTGTGCAATTAAGTTTATAATTTATATAGATATATGCAATTAAGTCTATTGGTTATTATTGATGAAATATTTATTTTTACGTACTGGCTATCGATAACAAGTAATAAAGAACACTTTTATAAACATAGAAGATGTCATCGATAAATTTAATATTTGTGCTATGAGCAAATAAGAATTTTAGAAAAAATCAAGTGTTAGATGTATGGGTAAAGATTATTTTATAAATAACCGTTAATTATTACTGCCTTATTTTTTGTTCTTAATGAGTAGTTAATGAAAATGAATAAATTTTTTTTGATTAAGGTATATAAAGTTATATGAAATCATTCGCTGATTTTCAAAAATTGAGACCTTTAAAAGCAAGGTAATGGAAAACTAGAATAAACATCAAACTGAAAGTAAATACTCTTTATTTGAAGTTTTGAAAGTTTCTAAGTTAAATATCTAATTCAAAGTTTTTTAGAATATTACTTTAAAATGATAATTTTTGTCAAACAATCACGGTCCAAGTTATAATTTGTTTATGTACAATTACTTTAAAAGGCTATATATATGCTATGGAGCCGTTGACATCATTGGTCTATCAACAAATGAAATGTGAGCGGGCTATTAGTCAGTGGACATAATGAAAGCCCATATATGTGAATTCCCACAAACAACTCATGAGCAAAATGGAAGGCAGTCAGACTCAAAAACAACCACGTAAAAAAAAAAGGAAAAGAAAACACATAATAGGAACAAGGTTCAATAACAATAGCCCCAAAGTGCTTGGATTGGACGAAAGGTACTAATTGTCATAGTCAAAATGAATGTTAGGCCAACCAACAATACGAGGTCCTACATTGTTTATTAGCCTAACAAATAACAAAATATATAGTTTGTTTGATAGTCAGAAGACTGGGGTAAGAAAAGCATTATACACATAAAAAAAAATAAAAAAAGCCCACAATATTAGTGATAAACCCCATAGCATGAATCCAAAAGTAGCCTGTATTTGTAGATAGGTGCAAAAAGCACTTTGTCATCCAAGCATGAGCAGTGATCTAGTTAACTTGGTAAAAGGGAACTCCACCTTGTAGTAGCCCTTGCTTGCACCATTCCCCTTATCTTATTGTGTGACCAAGGAGCGTGTTTAGCATAGTCCTTATCCTTATAGGGTTTTCTTGAAGTTACAGATCAATGGTGAAGATTAAAATTAGTATTGTTTAGTATAAATGAGTTAAAGAGAATTAACAGGGGGGAGGACACTTAGCCTATTAAATTAGGCTGAAATGCAAATTCCATATCTAACCAATCAATGACCCAAATGGTTGATCTATTACTGGTTTAAAAACTAATAGAATATTATATGCTAATGTTTTTGGTTTACGCTGAGATGATCAGAGAGTGTACTATCGTGTGATTAGAGGGGCATAGTGGGTGTATACATACCTTGTGCCTAAATTGGGTATATTTTTAGCTAGATATTTTGGCCATTTATCAATAGGAGGCTTTTTGTCGAAAACACCAATATGTTTGCACCTCGGTGATTCCAATACATGTGATAGTGCATCACACTGGGGAGAGGGGGAACAAAAAATGGCTTAACACTTTAAATGTTAAATTATCAATGCACTTAGGGTGAAGATTATAGTTCACTAACAATTATATGCACCTAGAAGACAGTATTATGTGGGGTTATTGGAAGCAAGTTTTTCATGCATAGGGTGGTGTTCAGCTGACTCACCACAACGCCCATTTCAAATTTCTTGGAGGGCACCCTTGCCGGGTCTGGGAAAGAATCCAGCTGATACGCTTTGCCCTCCTCAATAGAAACTACCATTAAAAACCAATGGATAATGTCATCTCGAATTGGCACATAGATCTGCATACCATCATATTAGGGTTTAGTTAGTAGCCTTCGTTGTAGTTTGTTTTTTGTTGAAAACTCTTGAAAATGTGCACATAAACATTGTCTTAGTTTTATGTACTTCTAAATTTAAAAATATTGCAATGAATTATGTATTTGAGTTGCAAACTGCCTTTCATGCACTTGTCAGCATATTTTTCTAGAGCTTGGTCAAAGTGTAGTGTTCCTAAGAGGCTTTCCTATATAAAAATAATAGCATAAGAGTTAGCAAAAGGAAAAATAGTTTATAATATGTATTGCATGCAAAGGTCAAAGCTGAACTTACTGAATACTCCGGTGGCAAGGCCCATGTGTTCACTTCTCCTTCACTTTATTGGTGGTTGCTAAGGCCTTCACCATTATGAATTGCAGCACCACATCCTATTAAACTATGAGGGTCCATTGAAACTAAGAACAAACTATTGGACTACTTTTTTTTGTGTTACCTTCCCTTTGACTTCTCTTCCAAGAAGCAAACATTGGAAGTCTCCTTATGTCAATTTCATATCCCCGCTTTTGAACAACAGTTCGCTGCACAATGAAGTTAGCATAATATTATCATATAAGACTTGTCGACAAATTCTGTATATCTCGTGAAATCTTGAATAAAAAATGTTCCCAGAAACTCCAAGTCATATCCTCAAATGATGCAAGTGTACTTCCAATTCAAGGATTTTGAAATAAAATAAGGGTCAATGCTAACCTATCCTAGAGGTGGTACCCAAATACATAGAGGCAAACATGACACTCTTCTTTGGACAGCCGTATCTCAGGAATTGGCCTAAAGCGACACTTTAAATCCTACAAATCATGTCAACATTATATGATTTCAATAATACATCATGGGAACCCAACACCATTAGGAGATGGTTTAGAACTTTTCACCTTTGGGATTGTTTCTCTGTCAGTTTTCTTTGACATCATTCGAGAACCTTTAACAATGGCTTCGCTCCCTTCTCTGCTGCCGTGAATAGGGTTTGCAGTAGGTTTCCCTTCAGTATGCCGCTTCCTACCACGCTTCGATGTCGATTGGGGTGATGCGAAAAGCTACTTTCCCACAGAGTTGGTAGTTGTTGCTGATATGTTGCGCTTTCTCTGATAATTACATTCAAAGAACATGTAACCGTTAAAGAAACACAAAGTTAAAGAGGAAGCACAACATAATATTCACCTAAGTACCTTCGCTCTGCCTAATTTTGTATAGTTTCCTGCACCAGCCTGCGTAAGTATTTGCTCATCCACATCTATAATGGTAATGTTATGCCCATCGCACATAGTGGCCTCAATTTCTTCACTAGCTCCCAAGATGATGTCAGTATACTCTTCCTGGTGACTCTTGAATGGGTCAATAACCTCTTTCCCCTTGTCTGCATGAGCCCTCTGCTGACTCTCGGTGGGCTCAATCACCTTCTTGTCATTTGATGCATGGTCACAAACATTCAAAGCATTGAGTCTATCGTTAACAATGGGGAGCACTGCTACAACAGTTGAGATCCCACCATGTTGAGGTTTGCTTATTTCCATGTACAAAGACGCGACAGAAGTGTTTATCTCCACGCACGTTATTTCAATATTTGTGAGTCTCTTTTGCAACCTCTGCATATTAGTAATGTCAACGCACACTTATTATATAAAGGTAACCTTACCCCATTTTCATTAAACCAACACTTAGGATGCTAGAATGCATTATAACCTCCACCGCAAGTAGCAAAGTCTGCATTTGTTCAACATGAGATGGTACATTGACACGCAAGGTGTGTTGTGGGGTGGACATCCCTTAAAAATTATAAAAGCACATGTTACGTGCGAACAAAGAGTGAAGAAATGGTTAAGGGTTTAGGCTACCGTGATGATAGTATTCACATGTTACCTTTACCATATTTTGATGCCCTTCAGCTGGACCAACCTTCGCGATTTCACTTATCAACGTTTGGATCTCTTGGTTAATCTGTCTATGTGAGATGATTCCAAAAAAAAAAAGCCATTAAAAACCAAAGTTGCACGATTATGGCCAACTGCATAAACAATACAAAAGGCAAAAAAAAAAAAAAAAAACCAAAATTGGATAAAAGTAGGTGGGGTTGTATACTAGCAAGGATCAACCCGATATTCGTCCATGGTATGTGGAGAAACCTTAAGCTTTGGAGATACCCTAATACGATTGATGTGGTTGTAGGAAGCTTATAGGAGAATAAACCAACCAAAGGCCTCAAAATCTGGTGGCTATCGAGCCTCGTGGGACAAAAGTCTGATATAAATAAGACATGCTAATGCTTTATGCTGTTACTATGGCTGTTAATCTGACATCCCAATGGGATTTTAAACAATTAATAAACAGAACAAATATAATAAGAAAAATATATAAATTTTCGTATTTTTCTTTATATGCAGTTGCTATGAATATTAACCCAAATTTATGTGCACTAGTACGAATTATACCATTGTAGTTGAAATCTTATAATGTTACTAAAAATAATATGTCTATCTCTGTGTCCTAAGATAATTCCACCATTCGGCAATATATATTAGTTCGAAAATTTGAAACATTTTTTGTATACAATATTTGTGCACTACAAAAAAGTTTTAATCCATATTAAAACAATACTTATCTTGGGAATTTAATAAATTCAAACGAGATTTTCTACAGCATATCCGACTGACATTAAAGATCACAAAGTTGAAGTTCCCTCAAATTTATATTTATGACATTTCTTTAAAAAAAATTACATTTTTATTCGATTTGTAGAAAATACAACATATCTGTAAAGTTAATATTACTGAATCAATTCAAAAAAAGGGAAACAAACTTCACATCGAGCATAGACTATAGTGGCTCTGGCAGAGGTCCAACTTCCTACAATTTGCCTCTTCATTATTGCTATATACATTTTTTTTATTAAATTTTTTTCATAAAATCCGCTTTATAAAGTTTTCATATGTAACAACGAGGCCCAAAAATATTTCCATTTTCTTCTACCAATCTCCCTCATACATGGACTGCAGGTAACCAGGACTTAGAATATTTCACGAGTACACACATACAATATGATTGAATGGTAACCACAACGATACTCCTCTAATAATATTTAATCTACCAAATGATGTTGAAATTAGGGCACAAAATACCACAACAAAGCATCTACACATAATAACACTAACACTTGGTTAAAGAATCTCCCTCTAACAATGGCAGTAGTGAGTATGTCCCTTCATCCTCCCAATCTACTCCTTTAGCGACGCATTCTCTATGGCAACTGAAGAGAACTCCTTCTCCATCTTACAAAGACGCTCATCCAGGTTGACAACAAACTGGTAATTATAATCTCGAATCCTCACCCTAGTGCTAGTCAGCAGCTCCTCTAGTATAGCACAAGTAATATCTTCTCCAGCCATATAGTGATCTTCAGCATATCTACCAAAAACTATGAGTTTTTGACCAATAGAGTTGTTTACCAAGGTCAAGACAAACCTCATGCATGGGTTATGCATGTGTAGGGTTAGCTCCTCACAATGATACACCGAGTTTGGAATATTCAATCGGCAACAAGCATGTGCAAGCCACTTCCCCATACTCTTTATTAGCACAAATTCACGACCTTCAACCATGGGGGCATACTCAACTGGAAAACCATGGTCATCAGCATGTTATGGTATGTTTTATGCATATGGTAAGCCAACTATACATGAAATATTAATAGGATTAAGCATGTATTACCTTGATCAAGCTTATTCAAATCTGAAGTGCCCACATCTTCACCTTCATATTTGGTCGTCACTCTTAATGCATCCATTCGGTTAATGAGATTGATGGGTTGGGAGCTCGAACCCAAGAGTGTATCTCACGCCCCTAATTGCCACTCTCTGGCATGAAACCCGGTCCACTTTCATGCACAAATCGCGGTGCACCTGCTGTGGTGGCCTTGCCATAATTCTCTAACCACCAACCCAATGCCTCTGCATATGTTCGGAAGCCTCTATATCGATTTCTGTTGAAACCCATAACTTGTGCTTCACAATCTTCCCATATTGTGTAAATTCTAGGTTGCCTTCCACATAAAACCACATAATATTTGCTCTGTGACATTAAGGTGAGTGCAAGATAAAACTTCACCACCCGTTGTATTCGAATGAATAACCTGCATGAAATGGGAAGCCTTTATAAACTCTCTATTTTGTCTTCTTTTGCCACATGATCATCCTTGTTTCCCTATTTTCTTACCATACATCCAACAGTAAAAGACAAAATATCTAATACATCAACAATCCACTTCCCGAAACTCCTAACCAGATTGAACTGTGCCTCCGTGAGGGCCTTGTGACAAAATATTTCACTCCGTTGAAACCCCACATGCTTCCTTCCTATAATCACGGTCCCACAAAAAATCTCATTGGCTTACTATTTCCTTTCGTTGGCCTAACCAAATGGTGTTTGTTGTTTTATTCGATGCCAATGTCCAATCTAGTCACCGTCTCCTCTCAGCTGGCTACAACAATCTCATTATCATGTACCATCTCATTCCTGTGTTGGTTATATTAATGTATTAGTAGATAAAACCATTTCAAGGGTACACAGTGCAGGAGTATTCTAGTAAACCCAAAATTTATTACCTCCTGGGTCGAAGAGGGCAACGCCGCATTCCCACTCTAAGACTGACAATACAACTGCAACATCACGTGATACCGTATGCTTTACGAGGGTAACTTTTTGAAACTAATTGACCTAGATGTATAATCACCACAGGGAGGACACTATTTGCTTGATGCCCCATCCTATCAACATCCTCTTACTCAGATTCCCCCCCACCAAAATTTAAACTTTGGGGTAACATTTCACAAACCCTTAACCTTGCTTCTACGGTTTGGGCAACCATTTCTCTATTCGGTTCCTTACACCCCAATCACACTATTTCTGACCAGAATGCACAAAAACAAAAAAAAAAATGTTAACATTTATATTTATCAAATTAATATTTTGTATCTATAATTGGTTTTCATCATAAATAAAATAAATAAAAATTAAGTTTCGAAAACATGGTAAATGCAGAATATATAATTTATGTCATCTGCAGCCTACTATGAATTTGCTTTGCATTTGAAATTTAAATAGGAATCTAAATCTTAATCTGATTTTGAATTTTCATTTGAATTTCGATATCGAACATGAATATGAATTTTTAATATAAACCTGTTTGAATATGACATTGAATTTAAATATGAAATTCGAAGTCCAATCTGAATCGTGGCCTCAAACTTAATTAGAATTCGAATTTAAATTTGACTATTATTTTGGGTATAAGTTCTGAATTTCGAATTTCAAATTTAAATTTGAATTTCCATTTCAATTTCGATTTGACTATGGCTTCCAAATTCAATTTCAATCCAAATATAAATTTCAAAATAAAGTTGTCTGACTCTGAACTTCAATTTTAATTTTAATTTTGAATTACAACCTAAATCGAAATCTTAAGCTGAATTTGAATTTCACTGTCCATTCCCAATTTCCAATTTTAAATTAATACTACATTGAGTGCGATTTTCCAATTTTCCATATTGAATTTCAATTGCAATCTCACTTTCAGTTTGAATTTAAATTTTAATGTAGAGTTCAACTTGAGTTTAAATTTTAATCTGCATTTCAATTTCAATTTCAGTTTCAGTTCCAATTTATATTTTCACTACAAATTCGCATTCGAATTCGAATTCGACTCTGAATTTCAACTTTGTGTATAAATCTGTATAAATCGAATTCGAATATGAATACTCTTTTACTGCGAATTTTAAATTTCAAATTCTCAATTCGAATATTGAATTTGACATTGAGTTTCAATTTTAATTCTCTTATCAGTTCGAATTTGAATCTTAATTTCGAATATATTGCTATTTCAATTGGAATTAATCTTGAATTTAAATTTTAGTTCGTAATGAATTTGAATCACAATGTCAAATTTAATTTGAATTTGACCGTAATTCTTGAATTTCAAATTTGAATTTCAATGTAAGTGAAACTTTGAAATTTCAAATTTCAAAATTCAAATTCGAATTTGACATTTGGTTCAAATTTTAATTTGATTCTAACTTTGAACTTGAATTTGAATTTGAATTTGAATCTCAATTTCATCAGTAGCACCATGAGTAGAAACTAGACCACCAGCAACACTAGCAACAACAAAATGGACAGGGCAAGCCCATGCAAGATACTCAACCCGGTCAATGTCACATGGGTTGTTCTTTGGTGGCGCCTACACGACATCAGTGGAATGGCCCTAATCTCCATGACTTAGGTCTAGAGGAAAAATATGCTATCATGGTATAAGAGGACTTTGAAAAGGGTGTTGAATCAAGTTCTCAATCACTTAAATTTTTTCCCAGACATTCAATATACAAAAAAAGTTCTCACAACTACATTTCAAGTACATAATTAGCAAAAATGTAGTAAATGCCCGTTAGACTTTGTTATCAAATAACTCAAATTATGAAAAGAATATGTATTCCAAAATATTATATTAACATAAGCTCAAATTTAATAGATAAGACTAAAATAATAAAATGTAAAGAGTGATAACAATAAAAGCTTGCACCAAAGATTTACACTACATACACAGATGAACTTAACTAATTCAGACATTCACAAAATAATTTGAAACACTATTACATGTGCAAATATGCAATATCACTTAATAAGATGGTAAGTTCAAGCAAAAACAGATTTATAACAACATATAAACTGCAAACCTTTTTATAACGAGTCAGCGGTAGAGAGATGCTTGCAAACACAATTTATCTTGGTTCGATCTCCAAAATCTAGAGTCTACATCCAGTCCTCATAACCTGTGGGATCTTTCTTCACTATGTTCAGTATTCTTTACAACAATAGTCTCTCCAAGTTAGATGAAACCTTTTTTCGCTAACAGTACAACACCATTCAATGTGGGTGATGCAATGATTTTCTCACATACAGAATCTCTCACCACTCAATATCTAAGCTTAACTCTTTCAACCACATAGCTTACAAAGACTTAGGCACACAGCCTTTCTTCTCTAAGTTTTTGGAAGTATTATATATATTGAGATGTTAGTCGGAGCCTTTCTTGCTCTCCACCCACTTTGATTTGAACGGTCAAGGAACTTTCAATGTGCTAAAGGTTTGCTTGTTTCTTATTTTCATTCTCAATGAAAATAGAAAATGGCCCTCAAAATATGTTTGGTTAAATTTGGTTCAAAACATTTCATGCAAATATTTTCAGAATTCTTCAAAAATTTGAAAATATCATTTTTACACTTTAAACATTTTCTAAAAGCTTTGGAAATATTTCCAACTGACGTGCTAGCACAATGGTAAGTCAGGGGAAATGTCTTCTTTTCCTATTGCAATGTGTTGTGTTCATCTCCTGGAGGAAGCTCTTCTAATTTTTTCCCCCTTTTTCAATGCTTCATGCCACCTGTTCGATCATTGTTTTTTACTATTCATAATTATATGAAGAAAAGTTTTCATATTATTATCTTGGATTTAGGATTTAATGAAATACATAATTAAATTAAAATTATATACTATTACAGTTATTTGTAACTCATGTTAACCCTTATTAACAATATCTTATTTTATACAATTATTTATTATAGTAATAAATATTTTTAGTGTACGAACTAATTTTATTATTTTAAATTTGACTTTGACAACTATATTTTCAAAATGGACATCCAAATGTATTTTCACTATTTTTCCTATTTCAAAATAGAATTTACTTTTATAAACCAAAAATATTTCTTAAAATTTGAAAATCTAACAATGGAAATCATTTTAACAAAATAAAAACATGAAACAAAAATAGGAAATGTTTCTTAAACCAAACGCACACTAATATTTTTAAAACTCTATTTCTTTTCTATCTTCATCAATTTTCTATTTCAAGATTGCACACCTTCTCACCAAGCACATGTCATGTCAAAGTGTATTTGTTATTATGCACACATCACTTTTCTCTCTTATTGCAAAAGTCATTTTGTCTTTTTGAATATTTTATTATATAATTAGTCAACAAGTCAAATTTCTCTCCACCTTTTTTTATATATTTATTTATTATTTAAGAATTACTCAACTATATTATTTGTTTTTATTTTTCCAAAATTAGGGTATTGTCCATCTATGGAATAGTATTTTGTTATCTTTTATTTTCACAAAGTGATTTTGATTCTTGACATGGGAACTCACATATGTATGTCTTTGAAAAATATCACATATTTTTAATTTCTCAAATATTATGGCCAATGATAATTTATTGGGATACATCATTAGAAATTAAAAAGTTGTAAAAATATTATTATTTTTATCTTTAAGCTTTCATGAGAAGCTTTCAAATTTTTTTATGTATTTGTCCCTTTATATATGTAATCTTGGATTCTCCTTCTTTCGACAATGGCTACTTCACATTTTCTATATTATACTAGATGTTATCATCAAAGTTATTCGTATATAGTTAATAGATACAATATTAGGAGCTCTTACAGTTAATAGCAAAGAAATAAAGATTTGTTCCCTTAATTCTTCTTATATCTATGGCCATAACCATTAAACTAAGTTTGTATTATAGATTTTGTTCCTATAATTGAATTTATATTTTTATTTATATGGTTTCATGTTGTTTTAGGCTTTAGGAGTTTGAGTTTGGGGATTTTTAGTGTTTTCTTTTTAATTTTTGTACATGATGGATGTTGGTTTGATGTTTGTGAATGAGATTTTTTATTGTGCTTTGCTATTCAAATGTGGGCTGCTCTCCAAGCTTCTAAACCATTTTATTGTTATCTTTGTTCTATTTTCCTTTCTTTCAGATAAAAAAACAAAACTCCAAACCTTGTAGAGCATGTTAAGAAATTTTGAATATTTTTTTCTATTTATTTCTCTTTTATATATATATATATATATATATATATATATATATATATATATATATATATATATATATATAGAATGATATTTGAATTTGTTTATTTTTTATCTTCAATTTATACTAAAAGAATGTATTTTGCTCCAAAAAAATGTTTTTCTTTATTTTTTGTCAAGTAGTAACAGAATGATATATATATTTGTTTATTCTCTCTTTTTAGTTTGAAATAAAGTTTATACGAATTTTATTTTTATATCAAGCATTTTTTTTAATCCTGAAAATCAAGTTTTGAAAAATTGATTCTTATAATATATATTCTTCAAATATTTCCTTCATTTAGTTTTTATATAGCCAATTTTTCAAGAATTAATTAATATTAATATAGGGTTTATTCAAATTTCTAACTTTGAAACAAATGAAAATACTATACTATAGTAAACATATAACTCAACATTTTCTATTTATAATAATGTACACAAAAACTATATAAATTATAAATTTAATAATCAATTTTATGTATTTTCAATTATCACTTAAAAGTTACAAATATATATTTTATAAAATAAATTATACTTTTAATAATTAATTTTTTGTTTTATTTGAATAATTTACCGTTATATAGAATACTTTTATATAATTTAATCTCTAAAATTAATTTTTTGGAATGTTGAAAAATAGGGAAGGAGAAAAAAATGAATTTTTTTGAGCTGTTTGATGAAAATTGAAAGTAGATAATTTTATTTACTATTATTTAATAATTTATTATTATATAATTTATAATTTTTATACTTATATCAATTTAGTGCTTACAAGAAATATGAATTTTTAACAAAATATCAAATATAAAGAGTTTATTTTACTTTTTTTGTTATTTTTAATTTTTATTATTTTTCATATTAGACTTTATTTTTTCGAATTATTAAAGTTGTAATGAAATTATATATTAAATTTTATATTTATCAATTATTTTGTTAGTTTCAGATCAAATTACGTAATTTTTATATATAGTCTATTTATTATAAAGCTTTTATATTTGTCAAAAATTTTACAAAAATCTTTTAATATTTGTCAAATTTTTTATTTTATTTTATGCATTGCATGGATCAAAAAAGTCTAGTTACTATTAAACCTACAACAATAATTGCTACTACTTCCTCTTTACATCATTTTCTCCCCAATTAACTTGCATTTTTAAATAACCGATATAACTTTCATACCCTATACTTACATTTTTTGGCGTATTTCAAAATACAGCTACTGGTCACTTGAATTTTTTTATCTTTAGTTTTTGGTCTACCAGGTCACTTGAATTTCGAGACACATTATTCTATTTAAATATAGAACTCCAACTTCTCGGACTTTTTTGTCATCATAATACAACCAACACCACGTATCAACAAACACGCCATATCCAGCGGCCTTTACCACTACATAGGCCCGCTCTGCGGCCCAGGCCTACAACGTTGACATCCAGTGCGTACTCTTTTTTTTTCATAAATTTCCCTATTTGGCCACATTGGGTCAACTATGCCTGCCACCATTTCAAGCCTTTTTACTGCACCGACCCATCTTCACATTTTTATTCGATTTAAATTAAAGTTAAAATGGAATGTCTTGTAGCATGATCATTGCATAAAAATGTGAGAAATATAAGATTGCTAAAAAAGATACATTAATTGACATTTAATTTAATTTTTTGAGCTAATCTTTATGAACACGGGTTCTATATTTGAGTGAATTGAGTCTAAGTCAGATCAGATGAGCATTTGCTTACAGCGAAAGGAAAAAGAAAACCCATTTACTTAGCTCATATTCTTATCGGTAAATGCATCCAGTGGTTTATAAAATTTTGGATAACGAATGTAATCAATTTTAAAATTTTGGATGACGAATGTAATTAATTTTAACTACACACACATATATATATATATATACTACATTGATGTAACATTTTAAATATAGTTACATAACTTAATAACTTTCCATAAGATATATTTTTTATCGATTCAACTGTTGAATAATAATTACCTATCATAAAGATAATTTTTATCAATTTTTATAAAAATTAAACATCAACAAAAATATCGTCAAATGGCTCTTATTCTTGTGTATTTTAAACATATAATATTTCGTTGATTTTGATGTATAAAAAAATATATAAAGTAATTTTATATTAATATAAAATTTTATAGATATGATCTATATAATATGAACTTCCAATCCAACGTTAAATTTTATTAAAAAAAAAATTCAATAGAAAGCTATTTAATGGTGTAAAAATTACATAAAGTATTAATAGTGTAACTTACATGTGTGTGTATATATATATATATAGGGAGTGTATTATATGAGAGAACTTATTTATTGTGAGAGATGAGAGGAGCCCATTACAATCACTAGATCAACATTAACGGTTAGAATTAAAGCAATTTATTAGAGGAGTAAAACATTTATTAGTCAATCAGGTGAGCAAAGATTCTTCCTTTATTCTTACCCTTTTTTATTGCCTCTATTCCCTCTGCAGAATTTCAATCTTCGTCTGTACATGAGATACATAGTTCAAGTTCCATCAAGATGTTATTCAATCTTCATCACAATTTTTCAATAACAGAAATTCTTGACACAAATACGTTTATTCTTTTCAATTTTCAATGTTCAATCAACGTCCATTGTTGGTGTCAAACCCCAATAGTATTATATATTTATGTACAACCTCTGTTTCTTCATTTTTTGGTAAAGCCTATTTATGTCCCTTATGTTTAATGGAACTCTAATAATATTATCTATATTAACAAAATTTATTTTTAATATATATTAGGATTACTTTTACTAATATGTTATTTTTACTTTAAAAATTCAATGTATAAAAATTAATTCATTAACTGTCTATTATTTGCTAGTAAAGAAATCAACTTAAATAAATCAACTAAAAGATTTAAATTGTTTAAATGACACAAAGTATTCCATGAAAAAGGGGATGTTCCAGCTTGTTTCTATGTTTGAGGGATCATGAGTGTCGCTTGATCCAAGTGCAGGTTGTCCATCAATTTAAGAGCTCGGTTAATTTGCATCTGGCATCAAAGCTAATGTATCGAAATGAGGTGTTAAAGATAAAGTAGTTGCGGTAGAAAATAATCAAGGTGATGTGGTAGCTGCCGAACAAGATGCGAAAGGTATCTGTTGAGAGGAAGTAGGAGATCATCTCTCTATTGTTTTTTCTAGCCAATTCTTAGAAGCCAAAGCATCTTTTTCCATACCATTACATGCATTCTTGTCTAGCCAATTCTTAGAAGGCAAAACTCTTTTTCTCACCATCACATACATTCTTGTCTATCTCGTCATCTTCCTCATCCTTTTCTTCTTGGTTGATATTCACTTATGCCTTATGGTACGCACCTTCTTCATTTCTTAAGGGTCTAAGTGGCTCATCATTTTCCTAAAATCGAAAAAATTTGTTGAATCTTGATATGCAAGTTTTGATGTGTATTGAACATCAACTTCACCTCTTGGTATATTTTTAATAACAACTCACTAATTAACTTTTTCTTTAGTTTTTTATGGATATAAGATATAATACACTTGAATTGCATTTTCTGCAAATATGAAGGGTGTAAACTCCAATACCTTTCAAAAGCCACAAAGTGATCTAAAATATACCTAGCTAAAGGTTTTGATGGATAACAAATCAATCCTTAATAAAATCTTTTGTGAGAACTAATGGTTTGTTCAAGTGTTTTTTCTTATTAGCATAAGATCACACCAAATGCTCTTGAAGCGAATTAGATCGTACAATATTTCTTTTTTAAACAAATTCTCTGAAGGTTCCTATATCTCTCATGTATAATCCTAAGGAAATAATTTTTTTTACAAGAGAATCTATGATCTAAAAATTTCCCTCACAAAAGCGAATTAGAAGCATCAGAAGGATATTCCTAAGTCATCAGAAGGATCAAAAGCACATCAGAAGGATGATTTGCCTAGAAAGCTTAACCAGAAGGGTGATCTTTAGAAGGTTGATTTGCATGAAGAAGACATCACTCTCAAAGCTTGTCCTGCACGATTCATAGATCTTTTATGAAGGTCAAACTTGACAAGACAGAGATCCAAAAGGAGCGTTGACACTCTAAAAAGATGGTAGACCCAAATAGTTAATTTTCCTCTTTGATGATGTACTACTTACTTGCTGAAAAAGAAAGCAACCTACTTCTTTCTCCAATCTAAGACCAGTGGATCTAAAAAGCTTTAGACTCAAGGTTTGAAGTCTCAACACCTAGATTTTAAAGTCTATATAAATCTTGAAGACGAAAAAGAAGTGGTTGGAATTCTGTTGATTGAAAAATAAAAAAAGCCTTCATCTTTCTCAACCTTTTGAACGTCCAAAAAGTTATTCTTTGAAGCTTCTTGAAAAGAGAAAATCTTCTCATTTTGTAATAGCTAATATCTTTTTAGTGAGATTAGTAAGAAGTCACTCTACTCTGAACTTAATAATTTCATACACTTTGGGTGATTTAGTATGAGTGTTAATCAAACACAAACCTCAAAATCATTTATTTGTAACCTGACCCAATAGTGGTTGTTGTTAGCTTGGAGAGGCTAAGACAATACTATTCAACTTGTTAGCTTGGAGAGCCTAGGATAATATTGCTCGACTTGTTTAGCTTGGAGAGATTAGGAAAATACTACTCTGTTGTAAGCTTGGAGAAGCTTGTACAAGAATACTTGTTGATATAAAATCTCAACTAGTTTGTTAAGGAATGGACGTAGGCAAGTGGATTGGCCGAATCAGTATAAAATCTTCTTGAGTGATTTTCTATCCTTATCTCTCTTTACAAGCTTTTTATAACTTGTGCTATTATTCTGTGTGTTATATTAAACATTATCTAAGAGAGTTGCTGTAGAAACAATAACTTAGTTGGTAACTTTAAACGTTTCCACAATATAAGTCCAAAGATTTGAGAAAAGTTGTTTAAGTTTTTAGGTAGGAAAAAGTTTTTGAAAGCACGATTCAACCTCCCTTCTCGTACTACTTTCATCTTCAATTAGCATAAGAGGTCAACCTCTAGGGTTGAGCTTCCTAACAGTTGCAGAGGAAAAAGATCCTAAGATATGGCACAACAGATCACACATGTTGCTGAAGAACACTCCATTAATCATCCTTTATATTTCAATGGAGAAGATTACCCTTATTGGAAGGACAGAATGAGACTCTTTATTGAGTCTACAAGTCTAGATATGTGGGAGATCATTAAGAATGGAGATTATGTTCTAAACATGGAACAACCTGTGCCTCAAGTAGTTACTAATCTAGATCCTCTTCCTCTAGTAATAGTCAGATTGGTGCCTAGAAACCAATGGACTGACCAACACAAAGCTAAGGTACAAATGAATGCCGAAGCCAAATATCTTCTCATTTATGCCTTAAGCAAAAATGAATATGATAAGATTATTTCATGTGATTCTGCTAAAGAAATTTGGGATAGACTTGAAACTTTCCATGAAGGAACTAATCAAGTTAAGGAAACTAAGATTAGTTTGTTAGTTTATCAATATAAAATGTTCAAAATGTTGGAGCATAAGAATATTGATAATATGACAACAAGATTTATACACATCATAAATCAGCTAAAGGCATTGAGAAAAAGATATACTAATGCTGAAATGGTTAGAAAGATCTTAAGAAGCCTATCTAAGGTTTAGCGTCCCAAAGTAACAACCATTCAAGAAGCCAAAAACTTGAATGTGCTCAGTTTCGATGCTCTCATTGGGTTTCTAAAGACTCATGAAATTGAATTGAATGAAGCATCTGAGGAGACTAATAGAAAATGCAAGCCCACTGCCTTAAAATCCACTCAAAGAAGATCTAGTACTTCTAAGCCATGAAGGCTTTAGAAGAAACAGATGAACAAAAAGAAAAGCCCTCTGACGATGAAGATGATAAAGAAAAAGATAAAATTGCTCATTTGGCTAAAAAAATCACTAAGGCATGGATCAGAAGGAAGAGAAAGAAAGGATTTGTCTTCAAAAAAGGAAAGATAAAGTAGAGTGAGATCATTTGCTACAAATGCAAGGACCCTAGACGTAGGATATTAGAATGTCCAAAGCTAAAGAAGAGCTCTAGGAAGGAGGCACCTAAGAAGAAGGCCATGATGGCAATATGGGAAGACCTTAACGAAGAACAAGAAGGTGCAAAATCTCAAGAAGAAGAAGAGATAGTTGCAAATCTATGCTTAATAGCAAATATAGTCTCTGATGAAGAAATTGAAGTAATAGATTTTGAACTAGAACTTTCCTATGATGATCTTTAAAAATCTTATGATGAACTTTTGGATGACTCTCAAACACTTTCTTCTCATTATGCTTCCTTAAAGAAAATTTTCAAAAATTTTCCCTTGAATTTGAAAACCTTAAGTTAGAGAAAGAGAACCTAAGGCATGAAAAAGATGAGCTTTTAAAAGAAAATGCCCTTTTCCAAAAGGATGTTAATGCCTTAAAAGCTAGAGCTTCTTAATATGCTCAGAAAGCTTCTTTTGATGTATCTAAACTTCATAAAATAATTAAGCTTCTCAAATTTGATCTTAAAAGGATGATGAATGGCTCCAAGAATCTTGACTTGATGCTTGGTAGTCAAAGACTATATTTTGAAAAATCAGGACTTGGGTATGAGAAGGAAGAAAATGAGAATCTATCCAAGAGTTCTCAAAGTAAAGTTCCTACTTATATTTATTGTTTCAAGAAGGGATACTCTTTTAAGAAGTGCTTTTTAAGAAGAAAAGGTAAGAAATAGAAGGTGAAAAATCCAAAAAAGATAACTAACCCAAGTAGACCCAAGAAGATGTGGATACCTAAGGTAAAATTTGTTTATGATGTAGGCATGTCTTAAGTCACATCATCAGAAGAAAATGAAATGGTATTTGGATAGTGACTAGCCATATGATTGAAAATAGATCTTGGTTCAGAAACTTTAGACACAAGCATAGAGGAGTTATGAAATTTGCTGATGGAATCAAGTCAAATATCATTAGAATAGGTAATAGTGGTAAGAACAACTCTGACGTAATTACTGATATTATCTTAGTTGAAGGATTGACTTAAAACTTTCTAAGCATTAGTCAGTTTTGTGACTAAGGCTATAGGGTTGTGTTTGAACCTTCTCGTTGCATCATAAAAGATTCCACATCAGATAAGATCATTCTTACTGCTAAAAGTCATGATAATACTTATGTATTATATCTAGATCATTTTTAGACCAGAATATAAAATGCTCAACATCCTTTGTGGATGAAAAGTAGATGTGGCACAAGAAATTTGGTTATGCTTATATGACATTAGTTATTGAGATTTCTCAAAAAGAGCTTGTTAAAGGTTTACCCAAGATTAAATTTGACAATGACTTAACCTGTGAGTTATGCCAAAGAGACAAATAGACCAAGAGTTCTTTCTATTAGCAAAAATATAGTGTTAACTACTAGACCATTTGAGCTTTTACATCTTGATCTTTTTGGACCACCTAGAACTGCCAGTCTAGGTGATAAGAAATATGATTTGGTATCTTGGATGAATTTTCTAAATTCACATGGGTTATATTCCTAATTCCTAATCTATAAGGATGAAGCTTATGAGGCCTCCAAAGTGTTTTCAAAAGGAGTTCAAAATGAAAAAGGTTTCTGTATCTCATCCACCATATCAGATCATGGTGGTGAGTTTGAAAATCATGTTTTTGAAAGCTTTTGTAATGAAAATGTCATTTTTCACAATTTTTTTTTCTCCTTGAACTCCTCAACAAAATAGGTTTATTGAAAGGAAAAATAGATCTTTGCAAGAAATGGCCAAAACCATGCTTTTGGAAAGTGGTTTATCAAAAGGTTGTTAGGCAAAAGCAGTTAGCACTACTTGCTATATTCAAAATCGTGTTTTCTTAAGGCTAATAATCAAGAAGACCCCTTATAAATCACGGAAAGGAAGGAAACCCAACATATCTTATTTTCATATATTTGGTTCCAAATGTTTTATACTTAACACAAAGGACAAGTTGTCAAAGTTTGACCCTAAATATGATCTTAGTGTATTCTTAGGGTATTTTTCTATGTCTAGAATTTACAACGAATATAACAAGAGAACTTAGGCTATGAAGGAAACAATTCATATCACCTTCAAGGAAAAGAAAAAGGATTTCGATCAAAATATCCATGATCTAGAAGAGGACATGGAGAATATGCCTCTGAACAATGATTTTCATAATCAACAACCCCTTTAGATAGCCATAAGAGAAAATAATTAAGATATGGCTACTAAGTCTAAAGCTTCCCACCCTCAGTATATTTTTGATGATATTCTCAAAGATTCAGAAAGACTCCCCATAAAGAGAAGATACATTCATGCAAGAGATTTGAGAGATATCTCTCAAAATAAAATCATTAGGGATCCCTCTCAAGGAATTAGAACTAGATCCTCTTTTAGAATAGCAATTGATGAATGTATTGATGAAGCTCTCTAAGATCAAAGTTGGATAGAAGCCATGTAAAAAGAGCTCAACCAATTTGAAAAGAGAAGTTTGGACTCTGGTTCCATTACTTAAAGGACATTCTGTCATTGGCACAAGATAGGTGTTCAGAAACTAGCTGGATGAAAGTGGAAAGGTAGTCAGAAACAAGGCAAGGCTACTGGCTCAAGAATACAATCAATAAGAAGGAATTGACTATGATGAGACATTTGCTCCTATTATAAGACTAGAAGCCATCATAATACTGCTTGCTTTTGCAACATACAAGAGTTTTATTCTCTATTAGATGGATGTTAAATCTACTTTTCTAAGTGGTTTTATTTCTAAAGAAGTACATATGAAACAACCTTCTTGTTTTGAAAATGAAACCTCTCTTCATCATGCTTTTAAGTTGTCAAAAACTTTATATGGTCTAGAACAAGTTCCAAGAGCTTGGTATGAAAGATTTAACTATTTTCTACTTAAAAATAGTCTTGAGAGAGGAAAAGTTGATACAACATTGTTCATTATGCATGAGAAAGATAATTTTCTTATTGTTCAGATTTATATAAATGATATTATATTTGGTACTACTAGTCAAAACCTATGCAAGAGTTTTTCTAAGTTTACGCAAGGAGAATTTGAGATGAGTATGATGGGAGAGCTCAAGTACTTTATGGGGCTGCAAGTGAAGCAACAGAAAGATGGGATCCTTATTTATCAAGAAAAATAAACTAAGGATCTATTCAAGAGGTTTGATATAAACTAAGCTAAGAGCATTAGCACTCTTGTGCATCCTTCTCAAGTTCTGGAAGTTGATGAAGATGGAGACAAAGTTTCTAATAAATTTTATCAAGGTATAATTGGTTCATTACTTTATCTTATAGCTAGCAGACTTGACATTCAATTAAGTATGGGCATTTATGTTAGATTCCAATCTAACCCAAAGTAGTCACACTTAAATGCAGTCAAGAGAATTTTGAGATAGTTACTAGGTACTACTAATCTTGGTCTCTGGTACAAGAAAGGTACTTTCTGTGATGTTATAGGTTATTGTGATGCCAATTTTGTTGGATACAGAGTTGAAAAAAAGAGTACAAGTGGCTATTATTGCTTTCCTGGAAAATCTTTGATAACATGGTCAAGCAAGAAGCAAAACAATTGATCTCTCAATTGTTGAAGTTGAATATGTTTCTGTAGCAAATTGCTATGCAAAAAATCTATAGATTAAGCATCAGTTGGAATATTTCAACTTGAGGTATATCAGTTTTCCTATTCTATGTGATAACACTAGTGCTATTAACCTTGCTAAAAATCTTATTTAGTATTCTAGATCAAAGCATATAAATATTAAGCATTATTGTTTAAGAGATCATATTCAAAAAGGAGATATTGAGGTAAGTTTTATATATACAAAAGATCAAATAGCTGATATATTTACAACACCTCTAGCTGAAGATTATTTCTGTTATATTAAGAACCTTCTGAATGTAATTAGTTTCTGAGCATGTGTTGATAACACATGGATCTTATCCTCCTAAGCCTCTAAGAGAGCTTAAGGCTGAGATTGTAATAGCCAAGTATGTTTCCCTTCTGAAGAAGGCATCTCAAGAGTTGTTCAGAAAGTTTAGTTCAAAATGGCCATTAGAATATGTTCAGAAAGTTGTGTTCAGAATGATGATTCAGAAACGGTAAATAAGAAAGGTGCTCTATAAAGTCTTCAGGTTTCAAATTCAGAAAAATATTTCCTTTAGAAAGTTGACTCAAGCTTTTGATCAAGAAAGATGAATGTGAAAAGTTAAGATAGTTTTTAGAACATGGATTGGTTTTGTAACTTTCTACTATGTCATGTACACTAAAGCCGAAAAGCTCAAAAGTTCTCTCATCCAAAATACCATCATTTTGATAAAAAAAAAAAAATTGCTTCACATTTCAAGAGACTCTCAATTATCTCTAGATTCATTTACTTTCCCAAATTCACTTCATTCTCACCTTTTCTCCTTCAAAGAAACTGAAACCTTTTATGCAATTGTTCATCACTATTCATCTTCCACCAAAAGATTCAAACTTCAAACACCTCTTTGCTTTCGCCTTCAACTCACCCAAACACATTTTCTTTTCCTTCAAGCTCTAACCTTTTGTATCCATACAATGGCTAACAAAGGTCATCAAAGTGTTCCCCACATGTTTGAGGGTGATGATATGCAAGCAAATTTTCAAAATAATTTCTTCAAGAGACCCATTGCCAGAGGAAGAAGTTTCTACTTGGAGAACTTCACCTCTCTTCTAGAAGTCTTCAATATCTTTGAGATTCAAGGATGGGGTGACTTTCTTCTTTGAATCTTTGAGGACATTTATACTAGACTGGTTCTTGCCTTCTACAGCACCTTTGCTGCCTCTAATGAAAACAACATTTCTCTGAAAAGCATCATCGGAAGCTTTGAACTCTAGGTTCTACCTTTCGACATTGCCGAGGTCACCAACACTCCCAATGACGGTATTCTGTGTCATGATAGAGAAAGATGGTGGGAGAAAATTGGTGTCACAGAAGCAGAGGTTGCTAAGACGCTAACATGAAATAGATGTATAAGTGTTTAAGACATTCAAATTGCTAGTCTCTTGCTTCTTATTAGGAATGGGAACATGGATGTTATGAGTGAGATAGATCAAATGGTCATGTTCTGTCTCATGACTAGAAGGAAGATCAACCTAGTGAGATTGATATTAGATTTCATTCTTGGTGCTGTGGGTGCTGAAAGAAGGAAACATGCAACTCTTTCATATGGTATATTTTACACTAGAGTGTTCATCAAGGCACAGTTGCCTTTGGATGGACAAAGGTCTAACAAGAAAAGACCTACCGCCATAATGAAGACCTTTTCTGCTCTGGGATTGAAACCTAGGTTTAGGAAAAGGAGAAAAAGAAGTAGAACAAAAAAAAAAGAAAAGAAAGAAAGTTGCTGCTGCTAAGGTGCTTAACACCAAGAAAGCAAAATCAAAGTTTTCTGAGGAAGGTAAGAAAAGGAAGATGAGGAGAGAAAAAAGCCTCTCCCTATTCTTGAGGAAAGAAGAAAAAGCAAGAGAAGATTGATAAAGCTTGTTGAGGAGTTCTCTTCTTCCTTAAAGGCTAAAGATGAGGTATCAATAATTGCTATAGACCCCATTAATATGGCTGACATTGCCACCACTCTTGCTGCCCCTCCTACTCCCTATGTTGCTAGACCTACTGAGAAAGGAATTATTATAAGGGAGCTTGCACTAAAAGAGCCAACACCAAAAGAGATTCTAGAAAGAAAGGGGAAGAAGGTAAAAGGAGCTTCTAGTATTGCTTCTAGAGATTCTACTCTCTATCCTATCAAAAGATTGTAACATCCCAAGTTCTAAGGGTAAAGCAAGATAGAAGGAAGTTCGAGCCTGAGACAAGGGCAAAACTGTAAAATGGTAAATCCTAGAGAAAATGAGGACAAAATTGTAATTATTAGATTGCAATAGTAAAATTGTAATTAAGGCCTTATGGTTGTTAAGAGAGCCATTCGTAGAAAAATTTCAATTTTGAGATTTTTACAAACACCACGGCATCATTAGATAACTAAAATAGTTTTACTAACTTTAAATTGAGATTTTCTACTCACGATTTTAAATAAAAGTATGAGATTACTCATACAATGTTGTAGGAACTCAAGTAACCTAGAATATCCAAATTGATATCCGACACTGTGAATTAATCCTCAAGTGTCCCATATTGTTTATGGACATGAGTATTAGTTAAAAACTCTTGGATGTGTTGCTAGAAATTAACCATATAAATTCTCATGAACCACTCAAAATTTTAGCTTAGAAGAATTTGATTTTTTACTACAAACCCACTGATAAGATTTTTACCCACCAAACTTAACTAAGAAGCCAACCAAAGCTTACCAAAGAAGCCACACTATTCCCCATTTTGCCCTCATATTTTCAGCCACCCGTCCCCGCCACTCATCTCCATTTTTCTTCTCCATCTTTGTTTCTTTCTCACCCACCTCCATGGCCAAGAGCTTCAAGCTCAAAGTTGAAGGCTTTCATGGCCTTAAAACCACTTGCTCCTTTTATGAAAATTGATCTTCATTCTCTCCCCTACAATATCCCTCCATCAGTTTAATGATTTAACACCAAGTGGAGTTTCTCCACCTCCATTTACGTCACTGCCATGAAGGAATAAGGAGGCTAGGATGTTGCTCTTGCTTTCCTTGCTTCCATGGTTTCAAGGATTTTGAGATAGGTAGCTCAAATTCTTAATTTTGATTGTGTTTGTGGGCTATATGGTTGATGTGTTCTTATGTGTACTATACTTGGTTCATGCTCGTATGATGGTGTTATTGCTTTTTTCTGATGATTTAAGGTAGAAAAACTTGGTTTAGGTAGAAGGATATAGCAAAAGATCAAGAGAAACTCATAGCAGACCAAGTTGTTGAAACCCTAGGGTGACGTCTATACGGCGGAGCCTATAACTCACCTTAAAGAAATAGAATTTGCATGAAACTAATTTTAGATGAAACTAGACTTCTAGAGCAATATAATAAATTATAAGATTATTGGATTTGAAATGAATTAGATATGATTTTTAGAAGTTAGCTGTTGAAATTCATACTCTATGCTGGCTATAGTGTGATGTGAGGGGCATAACTCGCCCCATATAGCTTCAAATTAAGTGCAGCTAATTTTATTAGAAAGATAATACTTAGAGGATCCAGCCAGAAAAATTTCAGAGTTACATCATAAGTATATTTTTCCTAGTAATTCCCTAAATTTGACTTCTGCACTATGTGGGTGGAAACAAGGTAGCCTAGTTAAGGACTTCATAACTTGAGTTCTACTTACCCAATTGGAATGAAACTTATGGGAATTGAAAGATGATTTTAATAGTTACAATTTGATATGGAGTTTGGATAAAAATGATACAAGATGGATTTTTAATGATTTTCTAAAATTAAGTATGCAAGTTTGTCCTTAAATAGGGTAGCCTTGGGTAAAACTTTAATAACTCAAATTATAAACCTTAAAATTTAGTGAGAAAAAGATTTAAAAGTAGACAAATAGAGTTATAACTTACTAAATTTCTAGATTAAAATAAATTAAAATGGAATTATGGTGTAATTTAGAAAACAAGGCAGATTTAGGGTAAGTAAGTTAACTTGAAGAATTACCTTAATTAATTTATGGGTTCCACCAACTCTATAAGGTTCAATGACATAAGACTTAATACAATTCCATACCAATGTACGATTATATTAGTATAATATTGATGATAAATATTATGATTGAAATAACTGGCTAGTTGACTGATTATACTGTTTATTTTTTTGGGACACTCCATGTTTTAGCCGTTATGTTGCCAAATTTCCGGCAAAAAATGTGAAAATTATGAATGTTTATATGTTATATACATGAACATCATGCAAGTATGAATATTTGAAAGTAAGATATGAAGCATATGTATAAGTACATATAACATATTTATGCACGATCATGTACAAGAATGAAGAAAGATACTAAGAACTTGCAAAAAGACGTACCGAGCTGGTGGTACTGTCTAAAACTTAGGTCAGCCCTTGAATAGATTTAAGGGGAATAGACCGGTGTGAGGGTTGGCAAAAGTAAACTCATCACTTATATATAGGTACAAGTTTGGACCTGACAAGCAGGCTATTACCTAGAGGTGGAAGAGGCCATTCACTTCCAGCAGACCAAGTACAGAAGATCAAGTGCAAGTTAAAGAAAGAAAAAGATAGGAAATTCAAGTGCATTTGCATATGTCAAAGATGAGCATGAGCATATGCATATTTAAATATCTAGTTATTATATATTGCTGTTATGATTATGTTTTGAAATACTATATTGTTACTATTATTATACTTGTGATGAGGTATGCCGAGTGCTAAAAATAATCCTACTTCGAGAAATATGTTTTCAAACTTAAAATTGAACATGTGTCTATGTGTATGAATCCACTTTTTCATAATAAACCGAAGTGGCTCGAATGTTTATAATGACATCTTATATAAGTAATGGATTGAGTATGCCTACTGAGAACTTAGGTTCTTACTAGTTATTTGTTTGTTTCCCATAAACATTTCAATACGTAGAATAGATTCCAAGTTTGCAACTTAATATTTTGGGATACTTCCAAAGCTCAAGACCTGGACTTATTGTCCAGTTCGAAAGACCATAAGGGGCAACCGGTTAAGAGAAGAGCTGAACGTAGATCGAAGACATAGTTTGTATACAGATTCAGTTGAGTTTTCTTTTAAATTGTAATTATATTACTTTATTTATATTGGATATTGGGATTACAAACCCTTATTCAGTAATGAAATATGAAGTAAATTTTTAAAGGCCATATATTGTATTTTCTTATTTAGAAATGTTTTACAACAACCGTAACAACCTCTAGATACAGTTCCATGACTCAAGCATGGCGTATGTGTTTAGAGGGTGTTATAAAGAGCTAGAAGGGAAGCAGACTAAAGTAAGTTGAAAGAAGAAGATTGGCTCCAGAAACAAAGAAATAGAGCCACTAGAGTTGGAGCATCTAAACAAAGTTTTTCTATCTCTCAAAACATAGAGTAGCACTTTATTGTAATAGAGGAGGTGAATCCTCCTTCTGAGATGAGAAGGGTGATGGTTCCCTCTGAACAACAAGTTGTAGAAGTTGTAACTTAACGACAGAACCTACAAATTGTCCCTACTGGTCCAGAAAGAATTGAGGTTGAAAGGATTGAGACTAGAACTAAAGTTGTTGCGCTAAAAGGAACTTTGGTGATAGAAGCTCAAGTTGATGCAGCATTTGAGGCTGCACTCATCTCCACTCTTGTGGAAACTCCAACCCAAGCTTCTCAAGACATCCGTGCTAGCCTAACTACTACCAATGCCCTATTACTATTGACTATTGAACTTAAGTTTGACAGAGCAACATCTAAAGCCATTTCTGAACCTGCAAAGTCTTCAGCTGCTCACACTAAGAGGCTGCCTTCTGAAGAACCATCCAGAACCCATGACAATGTCTTTCCTAATGCTGCTGAAGTTCGGATGGATCTTATCCTGGCCAACCAGCATCCACTAAAAGAAGGATGGATAGAATGGAGAATCTAATGCTGCAGTTATTAAGAGCTCTTTAGAAGGGAAACACCAAGGGCAATTAGTAATGATCTTCCATGGTCCTTGCACATCTTTTGCTGATGTTAAAAAGAGGAGAAGAAAAGAAAAGCTTTAGTTGAAGGGGGGCTAGGAAATGAACTAGGAAATTAGGAAATTAAAGCATAATACTCCATTTGATTTTGCATTTTGCATTTTTCTTTCATACTTGAATAATCTTTCTTTTGGTGAATGAATATAATACTTTTGCTCAGAATTATTTATTTATTCTCTATAATTCATCTAAAGCTATTTCTGCTCTAATAATGCTCTAATAATTCTGATGTCTTAGTACTTAAATCTATCATAGTTTTATTGCTATAATATCTGATTATGCATGTTTTATTTTCTGTGAGATATCTGGTTGATATGTTATAACTCTAATATGTTATGTTTCTTAGTCTTATAGTTTTTGCTGTGATATATCATGAACTGCATATCTGCTTAATTTCGTTGTTTGAGCAAAATGACAGGCTGGTTTAAGATGTTCTTAATTGCTAATAATAACCTATATATGACCTTGAAGTTTCAAGATACCATAACAATTTAAGATTAATTTCAGAAAGCATGTTTTCAAATCAAAAATTGAAAATAACACAAACCTTACAAATGCTTATGCACTTTAAAGAGTTTTTTAAAAAACAATCTTTTCTTAGGTATTTGTTTGCGATCATAAAAAAGGAGGAGATTGTAAGCTCTAATACCCTTCAAAAGCCACTGAGTGGTTTGAAATATACCTATCTAAGGGTTTTCACGGATAACAAATGAATCCTTAATAAAATCTTTTATGAGGATTAATGGTTTGCTCAAGTATTTGTTCTTATTAGCATAAGATCAGTCAAACACTCGTTGAAGAGAATTGGATCATACAATATTTTTTTTTAAACAAATTCTCTGAAGATTCCAATATATCTGTGTATAATCCTAAGAAAAGAATATTTTTTACAAGAGAATTTATGATCTAAAAAATTCTCTTACAAAAAGCGAATAAGAAGTATCATAAGGATATTCCTAAGTCATCATAAGGATCACAAACACATCAGAAGAATGATTTGTCTAGAAAACTTAACAAGAAGGGTGATCTTCAGAAAGTTGATCTGCATGAAAAAGATCTCACTTTCGAAACTTGTCCTGTATGATTCATAAATCTTTTCTAAGGATCAAACTTGACAAGACAAAGATCCAAATAGAGTGCTGACATTCTGAAAAGTTGGTGGACCCAAACAACTAGTTTTGTTGTTTGATGATGTACTTACTTGCTAAGAAAGAAAGAAACCTACTTTTCTCTCTTGTCTAAAACCAGTGGATCTAAAAAGCTCTGGGTCAAGGTATGAAGTTTCAATGACTAGATTTTGAAGTCTATATAAATCTTGAAGGTGAAGAAGAAGTGGCTGGAATTTTGTTGATTGAAAAATCAAAAGAGTCTTCATCTTTCTCAACTTTCTAAATGTTTGGAAAGTTAATTTTTGAAGCTTCTTGAATAGGGAAAATCTTCTCATCTATTTGTAATAGCTAATATCCTCCTAGTAAGATTAGCAAGAAGTCACTCCATTATGTACTTAATAGTTTCATACACTTTGAGTGATTTAGTGTGAGTGTTAATCAAACACAAACCTCAAAATCATTTATTTGTAACCTGACCCAGTAGTGGTCATTGTTAACTTGGAGAGGTTAGTACAATACTACTCGACTTGTTTAGTTTGGAATGGTTAGGAAAAGACTACTTTGTTGTTAACTTGGAGACACTTGTACAAGAATACTTGTTGATATAAAATCTCAACTAGTTTGTTGAGGACCAGACGTAGGTAAGTGGTTTAGTCGAACCAATGTAAAATGTTCTTGCGTGATTTTCTATCCCTATCATTCTTTACAAGCTTTTTAGAACTTGTGTTATTATTTTGTGTGTTATATTGAACATTATGAATGTTATCTGAGAATGTTGTTAGGAAAACAATGAAAATATTTGGCAAACTAGAAAAATTGGATAACTAGATGCAATGGGGCCTAATTTTCAATAAATGTTATTTGGTAATTACCTAAATATTTTTGAACTAGTTTTTATTTGAACCAATTTGTACCTAAAACTAGTTCTAAAAAAATTAATTTTAAATTGATTTTATTTCATCTCAATTTTTTCTCCTTCTATTTTATATCTCCTCACTTCATACCAATTAATTCTTTTTCTATTGACGTTGACAACCGTCTGCCGTCGTCACTCACCACCATCCACTGCCGTCATCCACCACTATCCGCTGCTAATTGTCGCTGATAGCCACCAGCTACTGCTGATTGCCACTGCCGACCGCTATTGACTACCATTGATGGCTACACTTTCTGTAACATCCCCGATTTCCGAGTTCCGACTTCACCTTCAAGTTTGATCAAATCCTATTCCCGACTCCTTCTTCGAATTTCAGATAGATGGGATAATTTTCTAGTTCCGAGTTCGTCTTACAGAATTTTCGACTTCATGTCCTGTCCGACTTTCGATTTCATCTAATTTTGATTATTCCTGATTTCCGATTTCATGTTCTAATTTCGAGTTAAATGGGTGGCTTCCGAGTTCCAATAGCCGACTTCGAGTTAAAGTATACCGGGACATGATTTCCGATCCCCAAACCTATGTCCAGTCTCCCATGAAGATTATTCCCGATTTCCGCATTCGTGTTCAACTTTCAGCATAATTTCTGACTTCTGACCTTAACTAGCATTCTCATTTCCACGACTTCCGACTTAACCTTCAAGTACAAACAACACGGACGTGATTACCGATATCCGACTTCATGTTTTACCGATTTCCGGTCTCACAATGTAGCCTTAAGTTTCAGCCGAGGTACTCGAGTTCCGACCTCAGACCTCATGTTTCAAAATGGTGTACGTGGTTTCCAACCTCAGAAGTTACAGTTTAACACAATGGTATGTGTTCCGATTTCCGAGTTTATTCTTAGCATGGATATTCCTGGGTTCAAATGGGAGTTCCGAGATTATATGATTACGAGCTGTATGACTTCTGACATCCGACCTTGCTTCCAAGTTTCGAATAAACCAGACAAGATTTCCTCAAGTCACAAACAAAATGGGACAAGTTCCAACATCAGGCTTCAACTTCAAGCTCAAGTAAAAATGGCACGAGTTCCGACTTCAAGCATAATAGAGACGAGTTCCGATTTCGGGTAGAACAGAAGCGTATCCCACTTTTGGGATGACTTGGAGAACAGCTTGTAGGACGACGTGGAGAGCAAATTGGCTAGAAAAGTGAGAGACATGGCCAAACTTCAACCACAAAACTCCAACCAATCAACACCACAACTCTCATGTATTTAAGTCAGACTCCCCTCTTCATTCCTAACTGATTTACGCCACTTTCCTTCCCTCTTACTCTAGCCTTCTTCTTCCTTTCTCCTTTTCTCCCTTTTAATCTACTCTATCAAATCTCCAAGTTTTGTCAAGGTTCCATCAATCCAAACTCAAATTTAGCAAGATCACACCTCTAAGAGGTAGGATTCTATTTCTATTCTTGAATTACTTGCCCTATGATTGCATGAAATTGTACTCTTCTCCATGTATTTGATGAATTTTTAGATGTATTATGATGGATTATGATTGGATTAATAAGAGATTTTGAGTTGGAATTATGGTTAGAAGGAGAAAACTAGAAGAAGTGGAGAAGTAGGATGCTGTCTTAGTGAGGAATTCCACGACAGTTCGTACGGCGGAGTGTACGGTGCTTCCTACAATCAGTTAAATCTTATGAAACTATTTTTAGATGAAAGTAGACATTCAGGGCTTTCCATACATATATCATATAAGGTTATTGGATTAGTATTGAGAGAGATATGAATTTTAGAAGTTTGACCTAGGAATCAGGACTTTCATCTTGGCAGGGTGACTTGAGGAGGGTGTAACTCACCCTATACAACTCCAAATTGATTGATATCAACTTTGTTAGAAAGCTTACAAATAGGGGAACATCCCAATATGAACTTTCGAGTTTGTTATGACCCCAATTGATCCCAATGGTTTGAGGAAGTTACCCTATGTCCAAATCGAGCCAGAACAGGGTAGTTCAGGAAGGTTGATTTTCAGGACTTATAACTTGAGGTATACTTAAGCAAATCAAATGAAACTTATTTCAAATGAAAGGTTGTCCTGTTAGCTTCAATATGACACCAATTTCGTATGATTTGAGCTTAGTTTCGATTTTTAGTGAATTTATACTTCTAGGAGTGTAATTCGGGCCAGTGACTGAGTAGGCTAAGGCAAAATTTGAATATCTTGAGTTATATAAATCAGAATGATATGGGACCAAAGAGGTTAGAAAGTAGACATATAGAACTATGACATATCCAAAATTTAGGTTTAAATGAGTTGAATTGAGGTAGAGGTGGATTATACAAGATTCGGGCAGAACTAAATAGAATTGGCAAAATGGCCAAATTGATGGTTTCACAAGTGTTAGTAGACATATAAGGTTTGAGTTGAGGATTGCCAGTTTTACGTTGATATATATATGTTAGATTGATTATATTGCTATGACTGAATTGTCTATTCATGGAGAAACGGAACTGATCCGTTATGCTGCCAAATTTATGGCAGAAGTCTAGGAGACTATGAGTATTTGTATTACAAGGAATTTATGATATGAATAGCTATATAATTATGAGTATATATGTGGGAAATTTAAATGCAAGGATGAATTTAAGTATGATATGTGAGTTATGACGTATATGGAAGTAAATGACGAAGCATATGTATGAGAATGAAAAGACATGAGTATATTAAATGTGAATCCCTTCACTCAGAGGCAGTTAATTGAGATCCCTTCCTGTGAAGGCAGTTAAATGATAAAATGTGAATCCCCTTGTGGATGAGTTGATGTGACAATGGTCACGGGTGGAGCTGACAAGCTCACTCTAAGGCCAGGCTACCCAAGGGCAGTAAAAGCACCCTAGGGACGACGATACATAACGTCTAGGTGTGCCAAGTAAAAGCTAAAGACTAAAGACTAAAGACTAAAGATTAAAGCATATGCAAGCACCCCACTCACATGAGGCATGGTATTGACCCAGCTAGTATGAGTATAGGGGATAGGACTTACATGAGGTATGGCATGACCCAGCTAGTGTAAGTACCGAATGAAGATCCCATATTCCTAAGGAACGTGACATGGCGATCACGCTCTGATGGGGTATGACATGGCGATTATACTCTGGAATATGGCATGTAAAGATATGATGATAAACCTATATTCCTAAGAAACGTGACATGGCGATCACGCTCTGACGGGGCATGACATAGCGATCATACTCTGGAATATAGCATGATGATCCCACACCCTAAGGAATGTGACATAGCGATCACATTCTGATGGAGTATGACATGGCGATCATACTCTGGGACATGGCAGAAAGAACATATTCCTAAGGAATGTGACATGGCGATCACATCCCGATGGGGTATGACATGGCGATCATACTCTGGAATATGTGTAACAAGTAAAGGAAGATAAAGAAAGAGAAGCAAATTTTATGTATATGTATAAGTTCAAGTACAAGTAAAGGCATGTGCAGATGCTATGTGTATTTTAATATGTTGCAGTTATTATTCATGATATCATATTTGAATTGATTTTTATGGGTTCCCCCAAATGCCAAGTGTATGATTAAAATAAGCTTTGCTTCGGACATTATATTTTCGAACTATAAGAAATTAAACTGTTTGTATACCATGTTCTCCTTTTTCATAATAAACCGAAGCAAACTGGAGATGACAACGATGACATTATGTGTTTTATAGAGAATCCTACTAAGAATTTAAAATTCTTACTCCTATTTCCATGTTATCTCCAGATAGTTTAATAAGTTCCGAAGACGGCTGAAGTTGCTGTCAGAAGAGGTCCGTTCAGGTAACAGTAACAACTCTAGGGTATGGTACTATGACTTAAGCATAGTACTATACTTGAGAGGGTGTTACACTTTCCACCACTTTCTGTTGTTGTTTACCGTTGTTAGCCTCCATCGTTTTCCATCACCTGCCTTGTTTGTCGACAACGGTTGCCACCACCCTTCGTCACCAGCCGCCACCGCCCGCCATCGCTGGCTGCCACTGCCCCTCATCGTTGGCCGTAGCTGTCTCCTACTGTCCACCACTGCCAACCACCACAGTCCATTGATTGGTTTTTTAATAACTTAATCAAGAAGAATGAGGTATAGAAAAAGAATAATAATACATATGTTAAAACTAATTTTTAAGTTGTCAAACCAAACAATGTTCAATAAAAAAATAGTTCATTTTTATACCGATTAACATAACTAGTTCTAGTTTGTATCATGTTAACTTAGTTTTTGAGGTTGCCAAAAACTCCCAATAACTTAGTTGTTAACCTAAAATGCTTCCACAATCCAGGTATAAAAACTACAGAAAATTTGTTTAAGGTATGAAAATTTTTTTGAAAACACGATTCAACCCTCTTTTTGTGCTACTTTCATCGTCAGAGGGATCGTATTTTGATTATCACCATGTATGATAAACCTCCTTAATACCATATTGTTTTGAATATTTATAGTACAATTAATTAAAGCATCAAAACATTCACAGTTAAATACTAATTGGTTTTTGTGGTTCACCATGATAATATAATGCACAATTTATTTAATATTCTGGTAATAATAATTCTCTTCATTTTTATGTTCATCACCCTTAACAAAAACACCACAATTGATAGTTTTCTTATTGATTCTTTATCCTTCTATATGGAACTTAAAATCATTAACAAAGAAAATAGGTCAAATATAAACCTTTTTCCTAGGACTCCTTCTAGCTAGTGAAAAAAATGGATTTAATACCTTTTTTTTTTTCTGTTATGAAACTATCAACAACAATGAACTCATTATAATTCATATAATGACTAACATGCATGCATAAATAAACTTTAAAAAAGTGTTAACAAACTTATGTAACACTAAAACCAAATTGGAAATTTAGATAAAATTTTACCATCAACATCAGTGTAATTGATATTTCGAATTATTGCACAAAGTATCTAAAATTCACAATAATATTACAAACATGTAAATTAATATTCAAAATCTACCAACATTTCTCTCTTTCTATCTTTAACGACCATCCTAGGGTTGCTAGCCATCACCGTGTAGAGTGCAGTTTGGCAATCAACATTGACGATATCAATGTCTCAGTCATTGGCAATGTCCTACATAAAAGGGCACGTCCTCTGATCATAGTCCATCCAATGGTCCACCCATCCTCACTAAAACGTGCCTACAGTTCGTCATGCATTGGATATCATCCTTCCTAAACAACTCACTTAGGCATACTACGCAGATAAGGGGACTAGAGAGAAGACTCCCCTTGATATCATGGTGAGAAATTGGCAATTTTTTTGGGTATCATAAGCTCTCTAAGGGAAAAACTATCAGAATATGGAAGAACTTGATGATCTGTAGAGATTGTCATATATTCGCAAAATGAATAACAAAATTAGAGTAGCGACACAATGATACCAAAACTCGTTCATGAAGGAGGAAGTGATGAGGTTTGTTGCCCCTTCCTAAATTTTAAAATTACACCTACCTCCCTTAATTGTTTACAAGTCATTACATTAATATCTCTTATAAATTAAAGACATATAAAATCACTTTTATACCTATAACTATTTCTTCTATTGTTATTTCACTGCCACTCCCCTAATTACGATCTTATCTCTAGTCTCTTCCACCCATCAGCCATGTTCTCTTGAAATAAGTCCACAAAATGCTACAAGACACTCATCAAAGCCAAGGTAAAATGCCCAAATAATATTTCTACAAATATTTTGATACAATAGAGTCATAGACCTAGCTTCACGACAATTATTATCTTCAACAAACAGATTATGACTCTTGTGGAGGGTAGAAGTTTTAACATAAACTAAATTTAACCAAATGCATAGTTTCAATGGAAGCAAATAACAAAATAGAAACTAAAATGGCAAAGACCTCCAAAGTTGGGATGCTAAGAATGCTGAATTGTATTACTAGTTGTGCAACGTATGTATAGAATTACAATAAGGTAGCAATCTATACATGCATGTAAATGAGAACATAGTTGGAATACCATAAAACTTATCCACCAACAAGGAAGGAACAAAAGATGCTCAAGAAAAAGGAAATGAAAGGAGGCAGCAAATTGAGGGTAAGAGGGGAATGAGTGAGAGTTGAACAAGGAAGAAGATCACAATGATGGTGATGATAGGACACAATTGAGGATAGGAAATGAGATGGTAGTAGTTGCCCTAAAAAAAAAAAAAGAAAAGGAAAAATGAGGTTTAGGCTTTTTTTTTCTAATGAAGGATAATTTGCAAATTTTAAAAAATTAATTGGAGGTAAGGAAAGTAGGTGTAATTTTAAAGTCTAGGAGGGGCTAAATGTATTTTTAATAGATCTTAGAAAAGGTTAATGTAATTTCCTTAAAAAGAAAAGGTTAAAATACTTTATTAACTAATAGAATTTATAGAATTATAATTCCAATTGACACTAGTTGAAGAGGCAAAACACATTACATCTTTGATGATAATTATTAAACATATATTAACAAGCTGACTTAATTCATTGCCTATTCAATGTGGAGCACTAAAGAAGACTGTGGCTGTACACGGGTCGGGTTTGGGGTAAAATAGAAGCCAAACTAGGGATATCAAAAAAATCCGCCTCTGAGGATATCCACAAGTAATACCTGCAACGGGGTGAGTAATGGGGGACAGGGATTTTAAATACCCGCATGTTAAATAGGGCAGGGCCGGGATCACTTCCCCCATACCCGTGGGTACCTGATATAGAATTACTGTTTTATCCTTAAGTTATTAATTTAGTTAGGCTAATATTGTTGTTATTTAAATTAATTGGACTAAGGTTTAAATTTTAAAGTTTGATTTATTTATACTTATTATGTATTGGACCAATGGTTAGATTATTATTATGTATTTATTTTTATTTTAAGTATTTTAAGTTATTTGAATTTAGATTGTGAAATTAGATTATTGTGCTTATTTTGTTTTTATTTTATGTATTTATTTTTATTTTAAGTATTTTAAGTTGTTAGAATTTGGATTATGAAATTGAGTTACTATTTATGTTTATTTTAAATATTTCATGATATAAAAATTTCTTTATTTTTTTTTTAATTTTTAATATTCTAACTGGTATCCATGGATATCCGCGAGTACTTGTAAATCCGTGGGAGAAGTTAAAAGCGGATACCCGTACGGATATGAGGCAAGGGATGGGGTTGGATATTTATGCACAGGGCTGGGGAAAGGGGCTATCCCCTCCACCCGCTCTGCCCTGTTGACATCCCTAGTCCAAACCAATCAAAACACCTTGGGTGGGGTTAGGTTGGTTTCTTTTGTTTTTTGTTTTTTTGTTTTTTTGGGTCAACTCAAATCGAAACAGCCTAACAAATATGGAGTTGAGTGGAGTCAGGTGGTTGGGTTTCTTTTTTCTTTTTTTCCGCCCAAAAGCCCAAACTTAAAAAAAAAATCATTTCTGGTGCATTTTTCAATATCAATCTAGATCCAACTTCTCAATAAACATGACTACATGACTTAATACCAAAAACCAATATGAAATTTGAAAAATGAGTATCGAAACCCCCCAAAAGAAAAATCCAAGCCCATTGATCACTTGAGAGAAGCCGACCCAAGGTGAATAGTACAGGCACAACAGTGGCCACAAGCTACTAAAACTCTGCAACTGGAAGTCTAAAACAAGGAGGAACAATAATGGCTGTTGATGGTAGTTCACAATGGGCCGATTTGCAATCACGCCTTCAATTCATCTGTTCATGGTCGTTGCTTCATGGTTCGCAAATCCAAGCTACGGCGGTAACAGAGCTTGCACGGCGGCTACGCAGGGAAAGAAGGGCAGCAATGGTGCAGGGAAAGGAAGGTAATGGCGGCGCAGGCCCAAGTTGGGACAAAGAAGAGAAGGGTGAGAAAAAGAGACTTTGAGAGAAAAGAGTTGAAATGAGAGAGGAAGAACTCTAAAACAGAAAAAATGAGATGAGAGACGAACAGGTTTTTGCGGGACGGGGGGTTTATCACGTGAGGGTGGAAGAATGGAAGTAAAAAAAAAGAGAAAGGGATGGGATGGTCGGGTCTTTAGGTCATTGGGTCTGGTTTACGTGTGTATCCCAACCATAATACAGCATCGGGTCGGGTCGGGTTTATCGGGTTGGTGGGTTGCCCATGACCCATGTGCACCCTTAACTATACTATCTTGACAACGGATTGGGGGCAGGAATATTGTTATGGTGCATTCTTTAATGCAGATAGCAGTCAAATCTTCACCTGAAGATTATTATTGCTTTTAATACATTTTCAATGAACCAATAAAACCACATGCCATCTGCCTGAAGTTCTGTGTTCGATACTCATATGCCTTTTTGTTTTTTTGTTTTTTTGTAGTTTTCCTTTTGTTTTTGACATTTTTTTTGTATTTTTCAATTATTTTATTTTTAAAAAATTTAATTTAATAATTGTTAAAATAAAACAATTATAAAAAAATGTTACAATAATATACGCATATTTAATTCTTTTAATTAAATTTAATATCTTTTTTTTTTTTTACAAAGGCTAACAAATTTAATATCTTATTCTTATTTTATTTTCACCATTAACCCACAATCATTATAATGTATATATAACTAATTAAATTGAATTTTTGAGTCTTTAATTTTCATATTGATATATAAAATTTATATAAATTTATATTTGTAATGGGTGTGTTTTTCATTTTTTAAATATACAAAATCTTATTATATTAATATTTCCTAATTTATATATTTCAATTTATATCTAATTAGTTTTTAATATAAATTCTCATATAGGATTTTTTTTAATAGTTTCAAATAGTAATCCACAATTATCAAGCAAAATGATATCACAATTAAATTTTTTATTTGGATAATTTCATCTTAAATTAGTTATAAAGACGTGTATTTTGTAATATTTTACAAATATGTGTATTTTATCATGTAATATTAAGAATTATTTATATTCTTATATATATGAGCTTTAAAGCTTTACATAAAATATAATTAAATTAAATAGTATGAGAGTAGGATAAAAAATTGAATTCTTTATATATATATATATATATAGGGATTAAGTATATTAAACACAAACAAAATAATTCGTAAATAGATATTATGCATATGTTTAACTTTAATTTTAAGATTTTTTTTTATTATGATACTAAAGAAAGAGATGAAGGTAGAAAAGCAAATAATATTTTATTAA
This sequence comes from Pterocarpus macrocarpus, assembly GCA_031439585.1. Classification (NCBI taxonomy): domain Eukaryota; kingdom Viridiplantae; phylum Streptophyta; class Magnoliopsida; order Fabales; family Fabaceae; genus Pterocarpus; species Pterocarpus macrocarpus. Next base: position 41,627,867 of record CM062516.1, on the reverse strand, counting down.
AATTTTACTTAAATATTACAAGAATATATCTGCAAATATTAATTTTAATGATTAATATATAAATTTTCATCTATTTGTGATTGTGCTTATTATAACATGTATATTATCACAATTTTTTTAGTGTATGTACAACAATTACAAAATACATGGCAAAATAAAAATACCAAATAGAAAATCTCAAAAAAGGGGGATAAAAAGGAAAAAATGACTAGTGATGGTTGAATCCACCTCCTTAGGCTTGCTAGGAAGTGGCGGATGCAAGCCTCAACCACACGATCTATTCCGCGTGCATGGTTAGAGGTGGCAACAAGAAAGATATAAAAAGATATACAAATCTTTAGGTGAAGATTTGACCGCGATCTACACCAAAGAATGCACATATTGTTATTGCAGATTGCCACCGTTGGCATTTGAATTTTGAATCTCCTCTTTTGTTTTGTGGTGTTCAAAAACTCAAGTTCAAGCAAATTAATGATAGAATAGAATCAATAAGGGCCACGTCAGCGAGAGACATTGACAACTAAGCACTGGGAATATTGTCACAGTACCTAGCGCACATTTTTTGCTTTATTGAACATTCATTTTGAAAATTTGTAGTTGGATTTGGAACATAAAACTATAAAAGTGCTATTAATTATTAGTACCCGCTCTAAAGATAATGCATGGAATCTCAACTTAATCCTTGTGCATGATCTAATGAATACTAGTTCGGTTGGCCAAAAAATTATAATTTATATCTCATTATAATTGAAACTATCGCTGTAAAGGAAATTGCATAATAGCCTTTCTAGGAAGTCACTACTTTTTGTGGCCCCTTTCAACAGCTACAAGCTTTCCAACTAATCAGATTACTCATGGAAATTTCCTCGATCTTATACACCCACCCTCTACCCCATTCTTTGTTACATATAGAGATGGGTTAGCACTAAAATGTGACAACTCATAGATGTCATATCTGGAAGAGGAAGGTCACTCAAGGCATCATCTATAAGCATAGTTGTTTAAATGTGTTTTGTTTATATATATATATATATATATATATATATATATATATATATATATATATATATATATATATCTGTGAGAGGAGAGGTCCATTGCTAAAGATTGAAAAATTGAAACTACAAGGCGAAACAAATGAGGAGGGCATGCAGGAAACTATGGAGGTCGGTGCCTTGCACAAGCAGGAAAAGCTTTAGAACTGACTCTATGGAGGATCTGGAGGAGATTCTGAGGGCTAAGCTTTCAACTATCAAGGAAGAGCCAGAGTCATGTGAGGAGAATCTAACACCTCCAAGGCATATGAGGATGGCCAAGAAGCAAGGGAAGAAGATGCAAGGAAAAGACAAGACAGGACGGTGTTTAGTACCACATGTCAACCCAAAGCAGTCTCATGTCCTGTTTATTACTGGGTTTGCCTCCAAAGGTTCCTTTGCTGGGTTCCTTCAACGCTAACCTGAGCCTCCATTGTATTAGTACTCTGTCTCAATAAAAGCAGAAAGAAGACTCTTATTGGCAAAGACCAGAAGATGATGATTGCACGGTGGGCCAATTTCGGTTTATGATGTGGTGTTGTGTGCTTCTTAACTGTTTTATGTATGAAGTATATACAGTCTATTTCCTTGCTACAATATAAAACTCACTGCAAATTGGTAATTTGGTATGTAATGTAATCTTAATGCTGGATCCTTCTTCCTATTTTGGCCTAATATTTTTGGCCATAATAGGTTGCATAAAGTCCTATCAAAATTGTTGTGACATCTACAAAGTGGAATAATGTCCTCGCTGTTGTAGATTTTGTGACCTTCAGCTTAAATCAATGACTCAAATAATAGTTGGATATACCACGTAGGTGTCTGGCGAGTGGAGGAAAATAAGTTAGAACGCTTTAGATTGCAAGCCATTTACATCAGAAAAGGGCCTAGTAATCGTGGTACTGTTGAGATAAAAAATGGGGCTCCTACATTACAGGCAATCAGATGTCTGTTTAAACGCTCTAATATTCTGTATTGGAAAGATACTCATCCGTTCAATTATATGAATAAAAGCTAGTACGAAGTTGCAAACGTTTGCCTGCGAGAATATCATTGATGCAAAATTCTTGCGCAAATTTATCCTCAGATGGGAATAGGCTTGGACAATTTGCAAAAAGACACAAACTCAAAACTTCAGTATGACAATTATAGCAAATATAAGTTTTAATTTTTGTTCTATGAATACTTATTTAACAAGTTTATGCAAGAGTTGAGTGCAGTAACTCCATGTAATTGACTGCTGATCGGAAGCAGGAAAACAATCAACCATATAATATTGTGGAGCAAAGAAGTTTATTCTGCATAAAACAATAGTAAGAGCAGCCAATGTTACTAATAGCATTAGCAGGTTACTTCTCTTTCAAGAGTGATGACACCTTCTACATACAACAGAGGGATGGGATAGAAGAGGAAGACCCAAGAATTGCAGAAGAGGCCTTTACAGAAAGCTTCCTAGGTCGTGATAGCCGAATGCCTCGTGATCTTCCAGTCATAGATTTCACCCAAAAACTTCCAGGCCTCGCCATCTTTTGATCTGGACCTACAAGTTTCTCATAGCCACATCTCATGCGTCTGCTGGCAAGATATTGCAAACCCATATGCAGCATCGACAGCTACAATGGAGAAAGGAAAAATGGTGGGGGCACTAAGACCTCTGCAATGTATACTATGTAGAGCTAAAGTGCTGCAGAGCAAGAGATTTGGTTCTAAAGTTCCTTGAAACACACAAATACAAATAAAAATGAGATGGAGATGGCCAGTACTGGATACCTTATATAGCACATGGCTGCCAGTGCCATCATACTTCAACACAATTTAACCTGCCTTTAGGAAGATAAAGACAGGATCATCTCATTTTCCAACTTTTTAACACAAAGCTAAAAATCTTCATTGGTTCTTCAGAGTCTCTAAGGTATTCTTTTACATTCTCAGTTAAATATAGCAATCCAGATTACTTGGTGATAAAAGGAATATTGAATGCATGTGCAATGATCGAAACTGTTGGTCTAATTTGTCCTTTTATAGCAGAAAATAGTATCTACTGCTTGTTTACGGTCCCAATCTTGTTCTTTGACTGACTTAACCAGCCTTTTTTTATTTATTTATTTTTCAATACTTTATTTATAAAGGAGAAGTAAGTAAGCACCGTGATCTAGGCTATTTACAGTTAGATTGGCCCTACCACATTTTTATATTCTTTTTTTCTTTTTTAGGTCAGACACATTTTTATATTCTGAGTCATAAGTTCATCCCTCAGAGCCCAATAGTAGCCAGTCTGAATGGCCAATAACTATTACCCTTCTTAAGTCTTGGCCCCTATCTAGGATGTGGGTTGTTGTCATGATGTGTTTTAGTTGGCTAGCTTTGGTCTTGGATATGACTCCTGAAGGACCTGAACCCAAACCCCTCAGCATTAATATCAGCATGCGAAAGACAAAAACATCTCGACCCCAAACAAAATATACAGACAAAAAGAGAACATTTTGATACCCCAAAAAAATTGAATAGACCTATAGGCCTTGAATCCAAATCTGCCCGATACTGTAGGCCTTCAATACTGGCCTATCTGAGTTAAATCTGCAGGCCATGAGTTTAATGTAAATCTGCCTGCTATCACATTTTTAAAATACATTATTTGTCGGCTATCCGACGGCCTGATGGTTGGTCTTCTGAGTTCTACCACACAGGTATGTAGGCAACGTATGTTACTCTAGAGGTCCCATAACCGTGTTTAATAATTTCCTTGCGTTTTATCTCATATTTAAAAGTAGTACATTTCCATATCAGCTAAATCTAACGTTAGTAAAATAGTAATCAAAGGCATAAAAGCACAGCCGCATAGCCAATAGACATTTGAACAATCTAAACTTATAATTATTTTATTTTATTGGCGCTGCCTACGGTTCTCCCAAACCATGCAGAGCATAGGATACTCTCAATTTCATAAAAATGGGAGTTGAATTGAGTTGCATGAAAGTCAAGGGGATCGATGTAGAACTATCGGGCGATTTATAGTTATATAGGGGGAAAGATGTATTCTTTCTCTAATAATTATTTTTTTCTCTTTTCAATATTTTTATCATATTATTGGCTAGATGAGACTTCATATATAAAACTTGGAGATTTTCCATCAAAGAGTGTAGATTTTTACTATGTATTCGAATGCATGCTCAAGTATAAGAGTGGTTATAAAAATTTCCATTGCATAAAGGTTATCCCAAAAAATTTGAACATTGATTTCGATTATGTAATCAAATACAAGCTTTAAAATACATTCTCTCAAATAATGATTTATTCTGTCTCCAACTTTTCTATCATATATATGTTAGGAAAAATAATTTGAATACTAGTAATTTAGCTTTAAATAATAAGAATAAAATGACAGCAACAATGAGATGTAGTAGAACAAGGATTCTACTTAATCGCAAAGGCAGACTTTAAGGGTTTAATTCCGCCCTACCCAAAGCTATGCTCGGTGGAATGGCGTTGACGGCTAACCCTCCAGGATTAGACGTGGGTCTCCACAGGAACTCGTCCACACGATGATCCCGGTACGTTGAGCAGCAGATCTTGCAAGAGGCAGAAAACGCAATAGAAACAGGGAAAAGAAATAGCTGTTGTAAAAGAGCTGCAACGGTAAAAAATTAAAATTTGCAGAGTAATAAAGTTTAGCCCACACGCCGCTGACGGACGAGAGGCGGGCGTGTGTATTTAACTAAGGCGCCAAGTCCACAATCTCAATACCATATGTATTTACCTTAAGACCATCATATATAAATGTTTATTAAAACATTTTCATTTAACAATGCGACTTCTTCCATAGTTAAATACGTATAGACAAACTAAGTTTGAAACACACTAAGACCCATATATATACAACAATATATGATTGGTTGGATGAGAATGCATCTATAAAACTTGGGGGAAGAGTGAAGATTTTCAAAATGCACTTTCTCTCTAATGATGATTTATTCTTTCTCCAACTTTTCTATGTTGGTTGGATGAGAATTCATATATACAACTTGGGAGACTTTCAGCTGAAGAAGATTATATTCGAATATAAGTTTGTTTACAAAAATCCCCATTGCATGATAGCTATCCCCGTTATGTACTCGAATATAAGGTTCAAAATTTTATCTTTCTTCATGGTTGAAAGTGAAAAAATGCTGGAGAGATAAGTTTTTGGTTTCCATACATGACTAAAAATCACCCAAAATTGTTCATAAATCCCCAATATATTGTTCATCAAACTTTTGAAAAAAATAAATTTGTGAATATCGAATCCTACCGAATTGTTTGGGAGGAGCGTAGCATCATCCTATTTTATTATAAAGAAAATCTGCATTAACTTAAAAAGAAAATACCATACTATGAAGGCGAATACTATATTATCTCTTATTTATAAGAGGTACCATGCACCTTGTAAAGGTATAATATAATGTATAGATGCGATTTGAAGGTATATTTATACACTAAATATCTATAGTGTACTCTAGTAATTTTTAAATTTTAGTCAGAAAAGTAACAAAAATTTATTTACGTGATCTTAAAATATCCATAGAAATATCTGTTTAATTTTAGGATCATACAGATAAAATTTTATTTAATTTCAAGATTACATAAATAAAATTAAGAATTACTATAATATATCATAGATATTTTAAAAGTAATTAAAATTTATTTACATGACCCTAAAATATCCTCCAAAAATTTTGTTTAATTTCAATATCATGCAGATAAATTTTTATTTAATTTCGGATCATACAAATAAATTTTAAAAATTATTATGATATACTATATATAATTGATGTATCAATATACTATCAAATCTCATCTATTAGATTGATAAATTGCATGGTGCAACTTGCTGGTAGCAAAGACACCGCCTACTATGAAAACCGCGAGAAACCTTTCTTCAAATGTTTTTCTTAAACTTGCAAGTATAATTATATTTGACTTGTTTGATTTGAGCAATAATGGTGAGAAACATTATAAGAAGGCCAGTAAATTTGAATGTCAGAGCAAAAAAGCCACGTTAATGTGAATGTCAGAGCAAATAGTAGAAGTCTATAAATTTGGTGCATTGAAGTTTGACCGTCCTAGATTTTGGAAAATAATCTTCCAACTTCAGTTCATCTCTAGAAGGCGAGGAAATGGATGATATCAAGCGATTTTTTTTTAAACGAAACTACCGTATTCGCGTCCTATTAACATAAATTTGATTAATATTTGGGTTTTGTTAATAGAAATTTGATTAATGTGGCCTTATTTGATGAAGGTCTTCGAAACGGGTAACAGTCTTTTAACAAAGATTTTTTTTACTCTTATGACTTAAATTCGAAACATCTAATTAAAAGATTAAGATATTTACTATCTTGACTAATTTCAAGATAATATATAAGGTGAGTATTTAATATAACAATATAATGAAGAAAATAGACATAAATACTCTACACAAGGTCTTATAACTTTTGATAGAGCCTCGCCTATTTATAATTTATGGTTTATCTCTCCTTTTGTATAATTTTGTTATGCTAAAATTTCACACGCGAGGATTTTTCTTTTATGAAAATCCGGCCAAAGTTTTGCATTTACATCTACTCGCTTTCAAGTTACATTCCGTGTTTTGCTTACATATTGACGTTATTTCATGTTAATCTTTGTTAAATTTTGGCATTAAAGGCTCTTGAGATAGAAGACTCACGGCATTTTAGTATAGAAGTTATCTATGAAGCCCCTTGAATTTGATTAACCAACAATTATTGACTACTTATTTAAATGAACCTTCATGATCAACTAGAAGATTTGGATTGAAATGAATTGCATGTTTTATTTGCTTGGCATGTATGTTACCGTTGGTGACTTTGTAAACGCTGTTGACTTTCTTGAACACGAGAGATTAATATATGCCAGCCAACGTTCTCTCATAATAAATTACAAGTTAGTACATGTTACAACCCGTATCTAGTGGTTCTGCATGTATCTTTGCTCTATGCAAATTTCTTCACGAGCGTTCATTTTCTTCTAGAGTTACGCTTTTTTTCCCCCTGTGAAAGCAAGACACGCACCTTATTCGTCAAGGAGGAAACGCATGCTTCACATTTACTGGTTTCTGTTTATTTGCTGCTATTTGTCAACTTGGTGCTAAGGTCATTAGCTGTACATTAAAACGTTTACTTTTTTATGAATTCCTCTGTATTTTGACGTCATGGATGGATCTGGAAAGATTGAGAATGGAAAATGCTTTTCAAACAAGGTGCTTCAGATTCGTCAGCCGAATGTAAATTGATTAAATAATTGTCAATTAGACTGACGTAGCTTAAATTAAGTCGACCACTAGAAGGTAGTCATCTGGTTGTCTAAGGAGCAGGACATGTTATATAACTAAATAAATTCAAGCCAAAACCCAAAGGGTAGGTTTAGTTTAATCCCAAAACAGAGCAAGTCAATGATGATGAATCAGTGATCATACGATTTTTTCCCATTAGTGATCCTAGTAAAGGATAAAAAATTGCTTCAACTTGTCGAACACCTTGCACCTTTCATTTTGAAGATATATTTATACACACCTTACACCTTTCTGCAAGGTGTGCTTGGTAACAGAGTAAAAATAAGATAAAAAATTTGGTAGATTAGTTTTATGTGATCGAATTAATTTTGATTCTTATATTTTTAGTCCATAGGCATTTTAGTATTTCATATATATTTTAGTTCATCAGTGTATCATATGTCAAATGTTTTTCTCATATTACAATACTAAACCTTTATTTGGATGGCATGAAAATGGGAGAAAAGGACTGGGAAAGAGAGAAAATCAGAATTTTCTTCTGTTTGAATAACAAAAGAAAAAAAAAATTAAAAAAAAAAAGATATGAACTTCACAACAAAGAGTTTTCTTCCTTTTTCTAAAGAGAAAATGAGAGAGAGAAAAGAAGTGTGGACCCATAGTAAAAAAATTGTCACTTTAACAATAGTATTGCAGGGCATTGTTGTAAGGTTGAACCCTGATCAATGTTTCAGTTAAAAAGGTTTTTCAACGACTGTCTTTTATAGAATTTAAATGAACGCGAGTTAGGAAGGATCTCATCTTTTTCAAGCAGTGATAGCTGACGTTTATGGCTTGTTTGGATAAAAAGCGAAAATAGGAAGAAAGAAAATAAAAAAATAAAAAAATAAAAAGAAGAAAAAATTAAAAGAAAAATATATATATTTTTTTATTATTTGATTGAATAGAAAAGTAAAGGAAAAGAAAATATAAATATGTAAAAATAACTTTTATGTTGTTATCCTTCATAATTTTAAAAAGCAATTAATAGGGGTATATTAGTAATTGATCCAATTCATACTCTAATCTCCCAATTTTCTCTTCCCACAAATGCAGAAAACATTTTGCATGAGATGCACCAGTATTTTTGCTGATCCAAACGAGAGAAAAATCAAGATTCTTTCATTATTCTCCTCTCCTGACTTCTTTCCTCTTATTTTCTCGCAATCCAAACGAGCTGTTAAGCTTGGTTGGCTAAAGATTGGAATGTCTCCATTAATTATGTCCTTCGTGAGGCAAATGCTTGCGCGGATTTTCTTGCTAAGCGTGGTTCTGCTGCTTCTAATGCTATGGTGATTCTGGATGATCTTCCTGAAGGAATAATTCCTTTATCGAGGGAAGATTATCAGGGCTCTTTCTTTCTAAGAGTTTAATTTTTTCATTACTTTCCCAGATGTACCAAAAAAAATGGTTAGGGTATAACTCTGTATTTAACCTTTTATACACTAATAGTCGTTGGATATATTGTTTGACAAAATAATTTACAGAAAAATTATCATAACAGCAATATTGGATTAAATTAAGAATTAAAATTTAAAATATTATAAAACAAAAATTATAAAACCTAAAAACTTGATTAAACACCGAAAAAGTATAATTAGCAACATCCATACATTTAATTGGTGTTAAAATTCTCCTATTGAAGCAGATTAATAATTTTTAAATTACGTAAAGAAAAGATAAAAAGATTTTTTTTTTTTGAAGTTGGAAAAATAAAATTTTAGCCATATCAAAAAGTAAAGTGTGCAGCGCTTTATTCCTTACCGTGCCATAAATCCGACAGACGAAAGTTGAATTGCCAGCTAGTCTCGGCGGAAAAGCTTTCAAGTTGCAGGTGTACCTTTATGTATGGAACCTTTCCAGTTGAATGCCCCTTTTCACTTACTCATCTTCTTAAATAACTTTAATGGCTAGTGCGGAGCAGAAGCAATAGCCAAACATAGAGTTGATCGTAAAGTTCATTGAGTCACACATCTATTTTTTAAAGTGTAATTCTTCCCTTTTTATTTTTCTAAAATAATTATTTTTTGTAATTTTTTAAATATTTCAATAAAAAATAATTCAGTTAAACAAACTTAATTTCACTTGAAATTAAAATTATTTAATAACTTTGTTAATTTTAATCCAACAACCCTACACAAGAAATGCAAAGAAATATAGGTGAGGAATCGGGAATTGTTCAGAGGCCCTTAAATTGGAAACTGGAAACAGTTTGGCATTAAGTAGAAAAAGGAGGAAAAAGGGCATGGGCGGTGCTTCAGACCATTGTAATGGCAAATGCATGCCGCACAGCTGTAAAATTGTAAAATAGCCGATGGACGCGTTTGAATGTGCTTTTTGTTTAAAATGAAATATATATATATATATATATATATATTTCTCAAAAAAAAATATTTATAAAAATTTTAATATTATTTATTTGTATTTCTAAAAAAAATAAAAATAGAAAATAATTAATTTTTTTTTAAAAAATAGTTAAAAAATTATTTCTCTCAAAAATAGAAATAATAGAAAAGAAAAAATATTACTCTTTAAAATTAACAACCATTTTTTTAACACTCAATTACAATTTTATCTTAAAAATTTTTAAAAGTTATTACTTTCTTCTCACTCTCCTACTCTCTCTTTTTCTATATTTTTAATTATAATTTTATTAAATAAAATATTTCTATATTTATCATATTCAAATAATTTAATAAATTCTAATTTTACTAAAAAATATTTATATAACCATATCTAAATATAAAATAATTTTTTATTTTTACTTCTTCTTTTATTTCTTCTTCTTAAAAAATATTTCTCCTGTAATCTTAATCCAGCGACCCACTGTTCCCCCAGTCATTCTCCATTCCAACTGTTATTAGAACCTAGAACTTTGAAATAGTTGACTTTTTCGTGCTTCGCCCCATCCCTTGACAACCAAAACCATGGGACTTTCAAGTTGCAATCACATTCCCATTCCCACTTTTCTCTCTAACAAACAAAGGTCCCCCCTCACACTCCATAGCCCTTGCAGCTTTGCCGGAGCAAAGACGACATCTTTAACGGACATACGCATGTTTGGATTTGCATTTTTTGGGTGATCGATTTTGATTCCCAAAATTAATTTTATTAATTTTTAATGTTATTTTATTTTTAAAAATTAAAATCAATTTTTATTTCTAAAATTAATTTTAAGAAAAGTAAATTTTTTTTCTATTAAAATCATTTTTAAAAAAATTATTAAATATAAATAATTTTATTTTAAAATTAATTCTAACTAATTAATTCAGACATATTTCATTTTATCTAGAATTAATTCTATAAATTCATAATCAAATACACACTTAGAAGATGGTGTTATATTCATTGGATATATATATGTAATTAACAATAAAAAATATATATATCTTGGGATTCTAAGTTTCTAACTAACAATACGCATGAAATCCTGCTTCAGAATTGACCCATTTTGTTTTATCTGTTCCTGCCTTGTTAACTTCGTTTCTTAATAGTATAATTTAATCGGAAGGGAAGACCGAATTTTGGTGAAAAATGAAAACTGATATGGAAATGCCAAATAAATAAATGTGATACATTTTCCTATGCTATATGCCAAAAACGACTAAAATTTTTAATTAGTTCCACATATATCAATTTCTGCTAACGCCATTAGGGATAAGACGAAGCGGGGAGCAGTTAAAGATATAACTTATGAGGCTACGATTCTATATAAGCAAAACGATTAAACCAGATGAATTAAAGCAAAAGAAAACAAGAGCAAAGCAGCTACACTTCTGAGATTAATTATGAACAATACCTATCCTACTTCCAAATAACTATTTTTAGTTCATATTAAAGGACTGTAACTGGTTCATAACGAAATAAAAAAACAAGTGAATAACACAGGTGCTTGTTTTTTTTTTTTTCAAGTGTTATGACCAGAGAGTTCTTTTTTTACCAGAAACATGAGGAAGATTCACTCTTGCGGCAGTGGCTGCTCAAAAGCCGTGAAAACCTTCTCCTTCGGTAATAGAACGCGCACTTGAGTCTGGAAAAGACCAACCACCTCAACCTACGAGCCGACCTTAGCCTTAGCCACACAACTTTCTTCACTCTTACCAAAGACCCTTTGATTCTCTCCGTGAGACTCTTCTTTCTACTGAACTGGTAGCTTCTCAGGAATAGTTGCCTCTTCTCCATCATGGTGTAGTTCTGCTCCGGGTAGTAGTAGTAGTTGTAGTTGTGCCCAAAGGACTCACTTCTGAACAGTGGATAATTCATGCTCACACTACCCATGACTTTATTATTCTCGCTATGGTTTTTCTGAATCAGAGTCATCACTGAAAGAGAAAGCGGGGGTGTAAGGCCATGCCTGAATAAGAGAGGAACAAAAAATAGAAACAGAAAGGAAATATATATTACAACAAAATAATTAGCTCCTTGTTCCTGAAAGTCAGAAGAAGAAACGCTTTCATCAAAGACAGACAAATATATGTGTGAGAGAAGGAAGGGGTGTTTGCAGTGTACACTTCACTGTAGAAATTCACCGCACCTGATTTTGCGTTGCTTTGTTTGCTCTGCGTTCCGATGCGCCACCGCAGAAGATAAAGTCTAAAGACAACTCATTTTCGTTTTTTCCTCTCCTTTCCCTTCCCTCTTTCTACCCTATTGTACATTTGGGTGGCTTATGACATTACTTTAGGCACTTTAACACGTGGACAGCCTGATAAGCTCTTGCTCTTCTAGATGGATGGTCACGTGCCTTTTGTGTTCTCTTTGACAAATGTTATTTGAGTTTAAGGCATTTTTAGTTAATTTACTCTTATTTATTATTTATTATTGAAAAGGGATATGAATTTTATTTAATCAAGATTCCACATTATGTCAGATAGAGTGAATTAATATTGAGGTCGAAAAAAAACTTAAATTTAAATAATACAACTTTTTTATATTTGACCTAATTCCTTTATTAATTTTTTTTTTTCATTTTTTTCCCTTAACTATGGTTATGAAGTTAAGTTTGGCTATGACTTATGACTTATGACTTATGAGACGTATAAGTCAAGACAAACTCACAGAACCTCTTCCTTCTTAATCCTTAGGCGGACATATAAGTCAGGACAAACTCCCGTAAGCCTCCTTCGTTTGTGGGCTCCAGGGATGGTTTGCTGGGGTTGGATCAGAGCCGTCCACATCAGCAGGTTGTCCAAATGGCAGGGTTGGTGGTGTACTAATGTGTGTCGCGGTCCAAACCAAAACATGAGCATGGCCCTAGGCGTGTACCAAATAATTGTAGAAGAGGACTATTATTGCCACCACCAATAGTTGTGCATATGTGACAACAGCAGACGGTGCCTAAAAGAAATATGCGAAATAGCAACAAGATAAAACGATTTGGATGATGATGATGACGACGATCGCTACATATTGAAGATAACAATAATTGGTTTTGTGAATTGGAAATACCAGCAATTTCAGCTTGCTGATGATGATGATGGTTGATGAATTGACGTTCGCTACGTATCACCCCGTATATTTGCTTTCATGAAGGAGCTTATAAGTCATGAGGCTGGTTTGAAATTAGCACTTCTGTTATGCGATCACGATGGAAGAGCATGGGAGAGTTTAATTTTAACAAGTTTCATGTTAGAAAAGTATTTTTCACGTTACCAAAATAGTATTTTTTTTCACTGAAAAAGAACTATCAAACAGGCATCAGATACAGACAGATAATACTTTTTAATTGGGTGCATAGACTGATAATAAATTTTAGTTAATAATATTAAGGAAGACGGATGAATTAGCAACTACTTTTGCGTCTGTATAAAATTCAACTCGTACGATATGAAATGATGAAAAATAGTTGGTATAACTAAGATATCGGTTACTTGAAGCCTTTGACCCAAAGAATGGCGAAGGAATTAAGACTTGATCATCCTTTTAAAATTAAAGATTGGATCACGTGACACAAGTTGCTGGCAGCAGCAACGAAGAAGAATTTGCATCCTTGATGTGAATCAGGAAGCATTAGGAATAGGGGCGTAAATGGATTTAAACAGAAAATAAATCCGAACCAATTAATTTTAATTGATTTGATTTGATTTAGTTCGAATTCATAAATTTTTTTACCAAATTCGAACCAAATCGAATTAATTAAATTCAGGTCGATTTCGTTTGGGTGATTAGATTATCCGTTTATTTTTTTTTTCTCAATTTTAGTAAAAAAAGAAAAAATACAATAAAAAAAATTAACAAGCATCAAATTTTCATATAAGTAAATTTTAAATTCTATTTTCATATCCAAAGATTAAATCATTCTAATATTATCGTAAACATAGTTATAAGAAACACAAACAAATAATTTTCATTCTAACCTATTACCATCAAGGGACATTAACATAATATTGTCCAACTTTAACATCCATTAACACAATTAAAGAGATAAATTATCTATACTCAAGTTCATACATCAAACAACAATATAACATAACTTGTATTACAAAATAAGTCTGTAACGTGTGTAATATTAATAGGAAAGGAAAATAAGTCTATAACCATGCATAATGTAACGTGTATTATATATAGGTACATATATAATCGGATTGGTTTGGGTAACGGACTGTAAATCTCCTAATCCAATACCCGAACCGAATATTGATCGGTTCCAATCGGATTGAACCCGATAAACGGAACCAAACCCAACCAATTTAATTGGTTCAGTTCGGAGTTGTCGGATTCATTGGGTTTACCCAATCCGTTTACACCCTTAAATAGGAAACTGGAGACATTCCACAAGCAGAAAGTTAAAATCTGAAATAAGAATCATGGCAATGATGTTCTATGAAACCCAACAGGAATCGGTATCTTCAGGATGCATATGTGAAAAGAATCAATCAATTAGTTAATTCAGTTGAAATTCATATTAGCTGATTTAGCTCAGTATCTGTCACGTTTGAAGTATGCCCACGAGTTCTGTATCTACAATTTGCACACGATACTCATTTGCTTGGGAGCAGTGACATGGGCTTAGAAGCTACATCGACACAAACTTTGGAGCGTGGAATTGCTTAAATGCTTTAGTGGAATCAAGCAAGCCACACTTGGCTCATAATTCTCTCGAAGAACAGAAAAAATCTGTTGGATGCCTCCACTATTCTCCTGTTCTCTTTCTAGCAATGACAAATTTTCCAATAACTTAGCTGTAAATGTTCCTCGTGGTCACCTATTACCATCTTTATCAGCTGCAGGAACTTTTCCAGGGTAACTGGGTGAGTCCAAGTCAATAAGTGTCAAATCATATGGCACATTTACAGAACTCGACACATCCACAAGCAAGGAAGATTTCATTGCACCAGAATGTGAAGCATCAGAAGCGGGAACAGAATTTGTGGGACTGCTACTATTAGAAGAGAAACCTGCGAGCTGTGTGTCATCTGGCTTGTTTGCAAACATTTGCTTATTTCTTCTCACACTGTCCATCTCTGGGCCAATTGGAACAAAAGTTCGTGATCGATACTTCCGTGGTCCCTCTTCGCCTTCACCATGGTTATAGAGAACATAATCATGATACGTTGGTGCAAACTGCCAGAAATTTAAATATCAGACTATCAGTAGAGATTACACAAAACAAATGAAGCGCCTGAAGTTTTGAGATGAAACCGTGGAACTAGAACTACAAAGTAATGGTAGCAAAGCCAGGAATTGGGCCAGGTGGACAGAAATATGCTAACAATATAAAGTATGGCTGCATTGAGAAGGATATAAAAAGCAAGACTCACCTGGTGGACGGTATCATGGTAAAAGTCATTTAACATCAGAGCATGCGCAAGGCTAGCTGTCAAACCACGGGATCCACCTATGTTAGCACCGGCATATTCTTTGTAGGGAAATGCAAAAAAGTGGCCCACAGCAGCTACAAGCATCTCAACACAAATGATAATATTTTGAAGTAGAGCAGCTTCATCTGCATCCTTGATGAATCCCGACTTCGCAGCAAGGAAGACTAAGACACCCTAAGATATAAAAAGCAAAAAGTCACCCACTTCAAACCTCTACAGGAAACACAGAAGAGTACCAAACAAGATCAAATTCACAGTAAGTCATCTTCAAATTCTACTTTGGATCCCATAAAAATGATACAGTTTATAGCAAGCTAACATCTTCACACGCATACATGGGAGTCATTGTGTCTTTTATTTCACTTTTACTATATAACAAATGCTCAACTATGTTAGTGCCAACAAAATTCTGAACTATGCAATTATTTATTTATTTTTTTGCATAAGAGCATTTAATAATAGTTGTTTCAAATAAATTGTGTATTTGGTAAAATAGGGAAAAGAATAAACCCAGGTAAAACAGAGACAAGAGAAGAGAAGTTCAAAATTATAGAGAAGAGAAGTTCATTACACAGTAAAATAAAATAAAATTTGACCTATGTTGACCCACAAGAAGAAAACAAATGCAACCCCCAGGGCGGTCCAACTTCTGGCATATTTATTAGCAGCAGTGCTGATATAAAATCTTTGCTCCATGCATTTTCACAATCACAAACAAGACACTTGATTTCAGGACATATCCAGTGTCTCTTCTTTACAGAAAGATTAGTCTGTTAGGGATCAGTTGTATGGGCTAGTATATAGTAGGAGAAATAGAAGAGAAGGGATTGAGGGCCGAAAATAGGCCCAGCTTGTAATAAGAGAATAACAGAAAAAGGGGAATTGGAGGAAAAGTTAGTTATGAAGGTTAGCAGTCTGTTAGTGGAAGGGAAGAGGTATAAACAGGAATTCTGAAACTGTAACAGTTTGTCTAGTCATTTTCTGGTTGTGAGAGATTTGGGGGCTCTCCATTTCCCCTCAAGAGCAATACCTTGTTGTAAAGCTAGGGTTCTTGGTGCATTAACAGAATCCCTAATTCAATAATACAATTTCCTAGTCTATTCATCTAGTTCTGGTACCCATTTTCTAACAATTGGTATTAGAGCCTTCCACCATGTCTCTCAATTGCAATCAAGTAGTGCGGGTGGTGATGCTGGCATTGTAGTGTCCGCCCGAGACTAGTCAAAGGGGCTAGTGCACAGCTAGACCGCGGGGCCGTCGAGGCTGCAGAGTGTGGTGGGATGTTAGGACCCAATTGCAAGGTATGAGACTTGAGTCCAATATCGGAAGTATGGGATTCCGATATGGGGTTTATAAGGCCTTTGGCTCTCCCATCACAATAGCTAGCTTTTGTGATGTGGTTCTTCCAAAGTTCTTATCAATTGGTATCAATTGTCAGTGCAGATCCTGGGCACGAGCTCCATGGTTAACAACAAGACGGACAAGAAGATTGATAGCTTGGAAGGTGCATTGAATGCAGTTCAGAAGCAGATGGAAGAACAAGACTAGCGTTTCAATAAGTTTCAATCTTCCTTGGGGGCGATTCTGAACAAGATTGAGGCGCAGTTAGATTCGCGCGATCACCACCCTGAAGAAGGTCACTACGATCGCAATCGCGAGGGTGCACCAGGATGAATGATGCTTGCGATGAGGGTTCTATGGGGTATCGCAGAACGCAAGCTACGGATCAATGGAGGAAGATGGAGATTCCACTATTTCATGGTGATGACGAAGAATGGGTCTTGGTGGCTATGGTGGCCATGGAAAGGAAGGCATTGACATGGTTTTGCTGGTGGGAGGACATTGCGCTGATCCAAACGTGGGAGATTTTCAAGGACGCTGTTGTGCGCAAGTTTCAACCCAAGTTGATTCAGAATCCGTTTGAGATTCTAGTGGGCCTCAAGCAAGAAGGTTTGGTGTGGGATTTTCATGAGCAGTTCGAGATGTATTCAAGGCCATTGAAGATAACGGAGTGGTGATACCTTCTCGGATTGTTCCTCAATGGGTTGAAGGATGAGGTAAGTGCCGAATTAAAACTTCATTCCTTTCATACCTTAGAACAACTTATGAATCTGGATGAAATGGTTAAAAGTAGGAACAATTTGTTACATAACAATAGTGGCATGGGTGGCATTAGGCTCTTTGGTTTTCAGGGGTCAACTAGGAAAGGAGGGTTCCCACTTTCTGCTAGACACAGTGGGGTGGCTTCTAATGTAATGAGTGGTAATGGGGGTATGGAAGAGCCTAAATCAGGGAACCAAGCACCTAAGGGTAGAGGATTTAAGCAATTATCAGATGAGGAATACAAGGAGAAGAGGATTAGAGGCCTACGTTTTGCTTATGATGAACGGTACATGCTAGATCATGTGTGTAAGAATAAACACTTTAAGTTCCTGATCATTGAAGAGGAGTCAGATGTGAGTGCGGAACCAGAATGGCAGGATGCAGTGGAGGATCTTGGGGTGGGGGGGGGGGGCATGAACCTTACAGCTGGATTATAGAAGCATGGCTGGACAAACAACTACTCATTCTTTTGGGTTGTGGGGGCAAGTGGCAGGTCAGAGAGGTAGGGTGCTAATAGATTCGGGGGGCCTCCCATAATTTCATCTATCCCAAACTGGTGCAATTAGCAGGGCTTGAGACACTTGCCACCTTTGAGTTTGTGGTGAATGTGGGAAATGGACAGCAAGTCACTAGTCAGGGTTGCTGTACAGGGGTGGAGATACATTTTCCCAACGTGTTGGTGGCCCAAGATTTCTATTTGTTTCTGTTGGAGGGTTCAGAAACAGTGCTGGGGTTGGCGTGGTTGGACACTTTGGGGGATGTTATAGCTAACTTCAAGGAATCGAAGTTGGTATTGAGGACTGGGTATGCGTGGGTGACCTTATGGGGAGATCCAAACCTATGCTATGGAGGGTTAGCTTTGAGGTCTTTGCAGGCAAGAAGGGAGGGTTTTTGGTGCAATTGTCGCCAGTGACAACAAAACAGGCTAAGAACTCTGTTATCCCTGTTGAAATTCTGCAGGTTCTGGAGCAACACAAACAGGTCTTCCAGGCCCTTCCAGGCTTTCCTCCCTACAGGTGTTATCATCATGCCATTACCCTTCATGAGGGAGCTCACATTCCCAACCTGCGGCCTTACTGCTATCTATATTACCATAAAACAGCAATTGCAGAATTGGTAAAGGAGATGTTGGATTCTAGTATTATCAAGCCAAGCACAAGTCCATTTGCCAGCCCTATAATTCTGGTTAAGAAGGATAGAAGTTGGCGATTTTGCGTGGATTACTACGCACTAAATAAAATCACCATTCCGGACAAATTCCCAATACTAGTGATCAATGAGTTGTTGGATGAATTGGCAGGTGCAACCATCTTCTCTAACTAGATCTTAAATCTGGTTACCACTAGATCAGAATGGTGGAAGACGATATCAAGAAGACTGTCTTTCGAACTTGTGAGGGGCATTATGAGTTCCTCGTTATGCCATTCGGCCTTACCAATGCCCCCTTAACATTTCAGGCATTGATGAATGACGTTTCGAGGCCTTACCTTCAGAAGTTTGCTCTGGTCTTCTTCGATGACATCCTTGTGTATAGCAAAGACATTGCTTCCCATTCAGAGCATTTGCATCCGGTGTTTCATTTGTTGATTGCTAACAGCTTGGTGGTTAATAAGAAGAAATGTGAGCTTGGGGCAGCACAGGTAGAATATTTGGGGCACATAATTTTTGCAGAAGGGGTTTCAGCAGACCCCAAGAAGATAGAAGTTATGCAGCAATGGCCTGTCCCCATTGATATTAAGGCGCTGCGAGGGTTTTTGGATCTTACCGGCCACTATAGGAGGTTTGTCCAAGGGTATGGTGTAACTAAGAAGCCCCTTACTGCACTGACCAAGCAAAACGGGTTCATTTGGTCCCCAGAAGCTCAGGCTGCTTTTGATAAGTTTAAGGTTGCCATGGCCGAACTACCTATTCTATTTGTACCTGATTTCTTGAGGGAATTTGTTTTGGAAACTCATGCTTCAAGCCAAGGTCTGGGTGCTGTTTTATCACAGGGAGGCAGACCAATTGCTTTTTACAGCCAAGCCTTGTCCCCACATGCCCAACGGAAGTCCGTATATGAGCGGGAACTAATGGCAATTGTGTTAGCTGTCCAGAAATGGAAGCATTACTTGTTGGGTCGTCATTTCGTGATTATGACTGACCAACGGAGTCTGAAATTCCTTACTGACCAGAAGCTTCTTGGGGAGGATCAGTTTCGCTGGATTTCCAAACTCATTGGGTTCGATTTTGAGATCCAATATAGACCCGGGTTGGAGAATAAGGCAGCAGATGCCTTATCAAGACAAATGATGTATAAGGCAGTCTCTGTGGTTCAGGCCAACATGTGGAGTACTATTGACTCAAAAGTGCAGGAGGACTCCTCCTTGCTACAGATCATTCAGGGCCTGCAACAGAGGAGAGGAGACTTTCCGAGTTTTTCTTTGCACCAGGATCATCTCTTTTATCAGGACAGGGTTGTTTTGCCTCTGACCTCCTCCCAAATTCCTATTTTGCAAGATGGATTTCATTGTACAGCTACAGGAGGTCATTCGGGGTTCCTTCGCCCCTATAAGAAGGTTGCTACCACCTTCTATTGGAGGTGAATACATAAGGATATTAATGATTTTGTGGCTAACTGCCAAAAGGCCAGGTCATTGATGGCTTCTAGAGATGAGGTCCTACCTGAGCTTAAGGACAATTTGGCCTTAGCACAGCAGCGGATGAAGCTGTTTGCTGACCGTCACAAAAGAGAGGTGTCCTATGAACCTGGGAATTGGGTGTTCATCCAGCTACAACCCTATCATATGAAGTCGTTGGCTAGGAAGTTGAATTAAAAGCTTTGGCCTTGGTATTACGGCCCCTTTCAGATCATTGAGAAGCTAGGCCAAGTTGCCTATAGGCTGGCTTTGCCCCCTGAATGTAAACTTCACCCAGTATTTCATGTTAGTAAATTGAAGAAGGCCCTGCCCCCTCAAGCTCAAGCGCAGGAATTACCTGCTGCTCTCATAGAAGCTACGGAATTATTGATGGAACCGCAGGAGGTCTTAGCAGTGCGCCACAGACTAGATGGGCTGTTGAGGGATTGATCAGCTGGAAGGACCTCCCAGAGTGCAAGAATTCTTGGGAGCTGTTGCAGGATTTGAAGCGCCAGTTTCCTGATTCCCACCTTGAGGACAAGGTGGTTGTCTAGGGGGGGGGGGGTAGCGTTAGGGATCAGTTGTATGGGCAAGTATATAGTAGGAGAAATAGAAGGGAGGGGATTAAGGGCCGAAAATAGGCCCAGCTTGTAATAAGAGAATAACAGAAAAAGGGGAATTGGAGGGAAAGTTGGTTAGGAAGGTTAGCAGTCTGTTAGCGGAAGGGAAGGGGTATAAATAGGAATTCTAAAATTGTAACAGTTTGTCTAGTCATTTTCTAGTTGTAAGAGAGATTTGGGGGCTCTCCATTTTCCCTCAAGAGTGAGACCTTGCTGTAAAGCTAGGGTTCTTGGTGCATTACCAGAATCCCTAATTCAATAATACCATTTCCTAGTCTATTCATCTAGTTCTGGTACCCGTTTTCTAACATAGTCTATCCCAGAATTAAAGGTGCAGAGTTTTTATTCCCCTTTTCTATTATTTGGAGGAAGTTAAAAAATGTTTGCTTCAAACAAATTACCAAATACCAATAATCATCTTAACCTCATTCACATCCAGTATCCTTCTTATATAACATTCACATCCTTTCATATAGTCACAAACACAAATAAATTGCCATTTATATTCTACCTACTTTACCATACAACAGGCAATGAAAGAGAGTAGATAACACAAGGACAGAACAGACCAGAAAAAGAAAGAGGTAAGAAAATAACCTGCCAATAAGTCAGGAATACAACAGATTTTATTATGATAAACTTTGGCACTGGATTGAATGGATGAAGCAGATCCTTGCATGCCACATAAAACAAAACAAGAGCATACAGAGCCATTGTGTATGAGATTGTATATATGATTGTAAGATACAAGTATGATTGCTTTGGACTGAAATTGCCATCCTTATATTTCCCCTTTGTGTAAAGTATTAGTGTAGCAGCAACTAAAATGGGCTTCAAAATCACAAACTGCAAACAACCTTGCTTGCATTTACGTATAAATCGCCTGCAATAAAAGTTCATAAGTGAGAGATGATCATCAACCATGATATAATTATCATGCTGCCAGGTTAAAATTTTGTGTCCCAAGAAAAAAAAAAAATCCATACAAAATTCTAGGGATCAGTTTTCAAGAAATACAAAAACATTTTCAGGACAAAAAGCTTTTAATCCAGAAATATACATCACCCACCCGTCCAGCGGTATAGGAGGTAAGCAACAAGTCATAAGAAACCATGATGGCTTCAGAATCCGACCGCTTAAACTTAGGACCACTGCTCCAGGACCACCAACCCATGCAAGACACAGTGATAGGAAATTATAAATGACCCAAGCTTCATATCTGAAAACATAGACAAGAGAATGTAATAAGTACTCTGCTCCTAGTTAATAAACATAGATCTGTAAAATACATTTCTATTTTTAAAACAAACGAGAACAAGGGAAAGGGAGACTAGTGAACCAAAAGTTTATGGAGGCACTAAAGAATGTACAACAGAGTCAAATCACTCTGATGACTGCAAATGTAAGCAATGTTGCTGCTGTAGCACCCTCTTTCCACCACCTCAGTCACATAACCAACAGAAGAATATGGTCGTCACTGGCTAACAAAGCAGAAGACTACATATCCTAATTACATGTCTTCAGACATGCTCGAAAGCAAAATCAATCTTTTTTATGGAGAAGAAATCAAAATTTATCCAAGTAACTGTGAATCTGTCCAGAGTAGGATCTCAGACAAGTAAGTTCCATGAAGTAACTTCAAGGGGTTTCTGGACAGGATGACACGAAAACTACTGGAGTACTTGTGACTGTTCACTAAACAAGATTTAGCAGATAAGTGTGATTCTTACACCCTAAACCCATACAACTAAGCCATAACTGTATACACATTAATCTCTCAAATCATAAAAACAAAAACAGAGAAGTGCAAATGTGAACCTTGAATCTCAAATGAACAAAAAGCATATAACAAAGTATTCAGGCTTAATATCAGCAATAACCAAAACAAAAACAGAAGCCAAGAATAACTTACACTTCCCGGATGGAGTTAAAATAGATTGAACCCTTAGGTATAACAAGAGACAAGAATGACATCAGCGCATAAACCTGGCCAAAAAAATTAATTTTAAATTGAATCACAGCGACAGCATACAGAATACAAACAGGCATTTTTCCCAGTGAAATATCAAAAGTTCTATGATATGAAAATAGAGAAGAAAATAAAGGATTAAAAAACAGAAAGATAAAAGAAAAACCAAAACCAAGGAGACACACAAACAAGACGTGTGACAGAAGATGCAATGAATAAGAGGCAGAAAAATACACTCTAAATGCATCACATACAGCAAGTAACTGCAAATAATCAAGGAACTGCAAAGAATTCTAGAATTTTCCATTTACTAGAACAAGCTAATGGATGGAGATGAAACCACTCCAGAATCCACAAGTCCCCATTCACACACATACCCCACTTTCCACTTCCAGGTTTACTCTGGAGAATTTCAACAATCCTCCTCTTAAGTAAATGCAATGTAGCATAATCATATAAGCTGCATCTGACTTTTTTTTAACCCTTGAAAAGGTCTCCTAATGGTAGTTTTGTCCATGCACAAGACTCGAATGTCAGGAAGCAAGTGTTGAACCACTTGAAACAACTAAGGTTTGGTCTCTGATTTGATATTTTAACTTTAGGGTACTATGTTAATCGTTTGATCACTTATCAAGCTACTAAAGACGACTTTGTACTACTAATAAAAGAATTTCATTTTGATACACTGCCTATGTAAAAAAAGTTTATATGTATTACCATATCAACAAAAGCGTTTGACTCAATTATTCACTATCTTAAAAGTCTTCCAAACAAAAATATGTAATTGGATGAGTGCGTAAAACTCTTTTATACTGCCATGCCAATGCACTTAAATTAATCTCCTAACAAAAATGCACATGAACCCCATATCATCTTCATCCACTAATCAAACAACACTAAAAAGAAAGAGTGAATTTATGTCTTCATCTGCCGTTTAAAAATATACTTAAAAAGGGGGGAAAAAAAACTGGACATAACAATTGTTCATAAATGCATTTGCATTGCCCTAACTAAGTGATTGGATCGCTCACCGGGACCATAAAGATGATCCGAACAATGAACCGTTGGAAAGTGGGCTCGGTGTAATTGAGGAGGTGCCTATAAATGTGCAGAAGGGCCAAGGCAATAGCTCCACTGGTGCAAAAGAAAGCGACGACGTATAAGTAAATCGGAACCCCTTCCCCCATTCTCTTCTGCCCAATCAAAATTTAGAATCTCCCTTCGCGAGTTGTTAAGGACGCATTCTCCGCACTCGCGACACGCAAGAATGGCGCGGAGCGCAACTCAGTAGAAGAGAGTGTGAACCCTAACTGGCCAAAATCGAAGATTGATGATTTGGCATCGGAGAATAGGGAATGGGGAGATGGAGCGGATCTGCGGAGACTCGGAGAGTGTGAAGTTAGTGGTTCGATGCGAACGAAGGGAATAATAGCTGGAGAAGGGAGAGAGAGGAAATGGTGCAGTGGTGGCACTTGATTAATGGCGGCAGTTGGCTTTGCTGTAAAGGAATCGGAAGGCACAAACACACAGAGAAATTCGTATCTTGTTGTACTCCAACAAGTGCCAGCCGCAGGCATCAAACGAGTATGCTCTTACTTACCGGCAGACATAATTATTGCACGACATTTCTTCCTAGTCTTCTCTATAACTACAAAGTTAGTAAATGGTCATTTTAATCTACAAAGTTGTACCGGAAGTTACTTTGATCAGTGAAATTTAAAAATTAACTTTTAATTTTTGAAGTTGTATAATATAAGCATCATTAATCCTGTCTCTATTGTTGTTATTATGTCATCACGTCTTTATTGATATATTATTAGCATGTTTAGTTTTACTTTTGTATAATTTATTTTAAAGAGAATTAATTTTATAGAATTGATTTGAATAAAATTGATTTTGAGGTAAAGTGATTTATGTTTGATAGTTCCTCTAAAAGTGATTCTGATAAAAAGTAAAAAATTTTCACTTCTCCTAAAATCAATTTTAGATACCATAATTGATTCTGAGAGTGGATAACCAAACATGATTAAAAATCCCCAAAATTGATTCTGAAGGTCTAGAATTGATTTTGGAGAGCCCATCATACTATATATTAAGTGATATGATGACATTTCATGTAGTTTTTAAGGTAGCATAGATAAAGATATTTCAAATTAGTCTATAATGCTTATGAAATTATATCAAAAAGCTCACATGAATAACATGATATAGTAATAGAAATGTCATCAAGCCCACATGAATCAAGTGATATAGTAAAATATTATCTTAATAGAATAATTTGAACCTATTTTTTCATCGATGACATCACAAAAGCCATGTGGGATGCCACTATATCACTTACTATAACACATAAATGAAAATATGATGATAAAGTATTTACAGAGTGATATTTTAACTTCATATAATAGGATCCACCACTAATTACCATTTAAAGCACCTAATAATTTCCTCTCTTACTCTCTTTGTTTTCACTTTTTTATTTTTTGGTTGATTATCATTTTTACTTAACCATATTTTTTATAATTTTTTTAAGGATTTCACTAATGTTACTGGTTAAGAAACAAAAGTGAAAAGTTTTTAATTGAAAAGCAATATATTTAAGTTTCCTAAGCAATGAATGCATTGGAAATTTCAAAAACATTTTACTCTTAGTTCTTCACTCAATATCCTAAGGGCACTAGTTAGCAAAACTCATTTTTTAAATTGTTCTTTTTTTTCATAATTAAACTAAGAAAAAATATCAAGCATTTGAATCCTAGAGGCATCATCTTAGAGAGAAGAAATTATTACATGCTCTTAGAACACCATGTCAGCTTGTGCTCATACCATTCATTAGGTAACATCTCAACTTAAGTTAAGGTGTGTTCTTGCCTAAGAGTTGAGGTCGATGATGATGGCCTTTGCTTCAAACTCCCGTGACCTGGTGGAAACCTGCAAAGACACTCCAATGCTCAACTTAGACTTGGAGTTAAGTGTTTTGTGCAAATGGAGCTTGTTTACCTATATGAAAGTGACTATGTATATTTAATAGTGAGGGATGGATCAAATCCCACGACATGTGAGTCCTCAAAGCTCATTCTGAGATCCTTGCGAACTGTATCCCCATAAATTCACTTGGTGCTTGCTACATTCTAGGCAAGTCTTGATAACTTGAAAAAGCACAAATTGAATTACTCCTAAAGGTTGCATGGATAGAGGCAACCATCCAGTCTCGGGGCCGAGGTGTTGGACATATGATTCTTGTCCAGTCCATAGGCCTCGAGCTTGATCATAATCCGAGGATTGTGTTCCAAGCTCTTCCAGTGTTGGACTTTTGATTCTTTGCATTTTGATGTTTTTGGGCTCTTAACATCCCAAGTCTTCACTAACCCAAGCTTACAATAGTTGCTCGTATGTAACCATTCGTCTGTTTTTAGGCAGCTATGGAGAATAGCTCCATGCCACATGTCCAATGGATACCAGGAATAAATATAGTAAATATTAAAAGTGAATTGATTGATGTTAAAAGGTCTAATCTGGATCATTAATCTTTTTGTGATTAAGCACCCACCATTGATCACGAGTACGACTATGATTTATTCTTGAGAATGAAAATTCAATCTCAACTGTTGATGGAAGAGGGAAAGTTTTGAAGCCTTTTAAACATTCATTTGTGTTCATTCTTCTTCACTTTGACACTTTCGTTGCACAAAGTCTCTCACTGTTCCTTGCTTCTTAAAGCATTTTCTGTTGCTCTACCCATTCATTTCCAAACTTTCCACCTTAGATCTAGTTTTCCTTTTTCATTCTAGTAAGTGCGGTGATTATTTTCTTTTACCATTTCTACAAAAAAACCCTAAGCTAGTCAATTTTGCCTGTGGTATTTGTGAATGGGTTGTGATGGCACTTTGATGTGCTTAGGTTCTCGGCTTATAGTTTCAACACTCCAATGTCGTCAAGGAAATCATCTAGAGCTGACAAAAAGGAAAAAAGGGATAGGCAAATGGATCCTATAAGAGATAAGGAAAGCCCATTCTATTGGGTCCTTAATGAAGTTAAGAAGGTGTCATCTTTGATAAATGATGATAAAAGCATAGAAGTGCTTTGTCGAAGTGTACAAATTTGTTAGGATGGAGAGTAATCTTCATTTGAGTGACTTTTTTGTTCCCATAAGAAAAGGATCTTTCAAGGTCGGGCTCTATAAAGAGCCCTAATTCTTTATATATAAAACTCTTTTTGAAATTATAGGTGTTAGGCTTCCATTTACTGATTTTAAGAGCGAGGCATTGACTCAAGTCAATGTAGCCCCTTTGCAACTTCAACTAAACTCATCGACCTTTGTTCTAAGTTTTGAGATTCTGATGGAGTCCCGGGCATAGAGTTTTCTTTGAATGTTTTCTTTTCTTTTTTTCAAGCGAAAAGGGTTTGGAAAGGTGTTTAGTTTCTTTGAGTGGTTGCTCGAGATAGAAGATCTTTGGTCTCCACCAAAGTTCTTATAAGGACTTCATAGACATGTACTTCAAACTAAAGTCCCCTAATGTTGAGTTCCCTTTTCTCTTAGATGAGCTTGGCATAACAAGGTTTCCCCTATATTGGAATTTCAAAGCTAGTAAATATTAGATGTAGACCCCATAGAGTCTTTTCGAGGAGGAACATAATGAAATATTAAGATGAACTTGAACTCTCCAAACCTTTTTTCTGCAATAAGCTGTTGTTGTGGGACTCCCATACGATTGAGGCACTTGAGCACATCATTCAGCCTCACACTACTTCTATATATCACTGCTTCTTTTTATCATATTTTGGCTACTTATATTTTTTCTTTTGCATGGATTTGCAGAGAAAATGGCTCTGAGGATGGCCTAAGATGATCTCAAGGCTTTCTTGCCACGCTAAGGCCAAAACTACTAAACATGAGGCCGTTCGTGAAAGCCCCCTCGATGGGATTAGGATCTTTGAGCCCTAAATGGTGATGTCAATAGGAGCCTAAAAAAAAGAGGTCTATTCTTAAGCTATTGGGAAGAAAAAGGTCCAGGAAGTGGAGGTTGCCTCCACAGAAAGATCTCCCATAAGCCGAGCCATGGAACTAGCTCCTTAATCCATTATAGGGGGTTCATCTCGGGGCGTTCCTTACCACCCCAATTTGGGCGACCCCTTGTAGGCTCATGTAACATCCTACTACTTAATCATTGACCTAATTATTTTAGTTAACTAATAATCAACTAGAGCGTGTCAAATTGAAATTGAATTAATTCCTTTAACTGGCTGTATACATATACATATACATATAATTTTTTACTTTCCATTTCAATTATTTAATCATTGAATTTTCATTTGTGATCAAATCCACAAGTTACTACAACATACTAGTCGGGATAAGAATATTAAATTGGATATCATGCATAGTCATCACATCATTAGATCCATAAAGTAAAAGTCTATAGTGTAGAGTGGTCATGTTAAGAGTATAGTCATACAAAATGGAAAAAGTCTAAAACAATCATCCAAGATAAAAGCCTCCGCTTGATCTATATACAAATCAAAATAATGGATACTAGATAAATCTATTTATCCATTAAGCAGAGTACCAAAAAGATAATATCTAGGAGGTCCTAGGTCCTTATCAGGTGATCACATAAAACAAAGGATGAATGTCCCATAGAACTGGGAACCCTTAACGGATCATCAGGTCATACACCACCACTACCTCTACCTCGAGGATGATCATGATCTGTGCCATCAGGGGTGTCTAAAAGCACAAAAGAAAAATCAGATGAGATTTTAATCTCAGTAAAAGGTGGTGCTTTTAGAGGTCTGTCAAGCACCTAAAAAACTCCAAGGTTTTAAATAGATAGTTTAAATAATTACATCAGTAATTCCATAGAGATAGATATAATTTCAAATAAATTACTAAATAAATTACAACAATAAAGATAATGAATCAAATTATGCATGAGACAATTAATAAATGGTATGTCATCATGCAAGTAGATTTAATGATGTAATCTCTTTGTTTTTTGGATCTTTCCACTTTAACTTAGCTCCGCAAGAAGGAATCTTTGGTGGACCCCATTCACCCTATGCCACGATCTAATGAGAGCTCTGCATCAGGGTGTCCCCTGATTCAGATCCTCATAACTGGAAGATTGTATCTCAGTTACCACTACGGCTTGTGGACCCTTGCCTTGGTATCCATGGTCATCTTTTACTCAACTAAAGCATCAAATTTCATAACTTTTTTAGAAAGCTTTATAATGCATGCTCACACACATTCACTATGCCATACTTTAAATCTTTATTATGTGCATGCTAAAGTAATTTCTCTCAATGCCAATCATGGTATGCTTTCCATACACATAATAATATCAAGCAATTCTCAAGAACATATTCAATGCTACATGAATCCAAATATGCCAAGTGAATAAGGTCGCAATATGCTTAATATATCTCATTCTTTGAATTCCAACCATGATCAAAATTTCACATGTGCTGAAGTCCTCAAGAAATAGAATTCAATTTATTTTAATTCATACAAGTTCATTTTTAATTATATGGCCAAATTGCACTTTCACCCCCATAGTTCCATATTTTGTTTTTAGGATAGTCCATCCTCACCTACATATTCTGAAGTTGTTTTGAAGCATATTAAATCAATAATTTCTTAAGAAAACACCATTTTCTTTGAATAGTTGAGACATAGCACATGCACAAGATTAGGGAGACTTTCTTATACATTCGATTTTCACTTTATTCACTCCTTTTCTAATTTACCCTAAAGTGTTTCTAGCTAAATTATAACATAGAAATCCAGTGGTGGCACAACGATTACTAAGAGGTCTGAATTACTATCCTTACACAAACACATCAAATTTTTATTCTTTTCTCAATTAAAGTTGAAATTTGTGTCTCAAATATTATAGCAACATAGTAAGTAAATAATTACACACAAGACACATTTTGACTCCTTTTTTCTCTTATATGGTTGAATTCACATGCACACACCAATACATCACAATTTTTAATTCTTATTCCTTTTTAAACTTAATCCAAACCCTTTAATACAACATGAAACATATCAAGTTAAGATTGGTGTACAAAAATCAAACTTACCCCCATTGCTTCGTTAAGGACCTGAGACCACACAAACACCCATACTTTATCATTTTTCTTGGGTAAAACCTCATTTATGTCCCTTATATTTTATAGCAATTTCAACTTAGTCCCAATTTTTTTTAATTCTATTTAAAGCCCTAACTTTTCAAAACATCTTAATCTTACCACTTCGGCATTCAAATTATAAACGGAAAAAGATGATATGAAGGTCAGGTTATAATGTTAGTGATGATGTGTTCATTACTTATATGAATGGAATGATATTGTTTACCATTATTTCCCCCATATTTTTGTAGGATATTAAAGCTTTCCTTTTCAATTTAAACTCTCTTAACACTCAATTAATATTTCTCCTACTAAAAGTCATACCCAAAGGTTTTCCTTGGATAAATTGAAGGCTAACAATCTCTATTGGTGGTGTTTGGATATCACTAACATCGAAATTTGACCTTAATATCAGCTTTTTTTCATTTATAATTTAGATATTGTCTATTGAAAAAGCAAGATTGAAACATTTTGAAAATGGTCGGGATGCAAATAGAATAAAAAAAGAACTTTTCGGACTAAGTTGAAATCGTTGTAAAACGTGAGGGACGTAAATGAGGTTTTGCCCCATTTTCCTTCTTCTTGTAAAATTAACTCTTTCCATGTTGTCTCTATTTCACTAAGAGATTAAATTCAAATATTTCACTAAGAAAAACCATTTGAGCTCCTAATATCCTATAGAATCTGTGGCCTCAATGACACCCACAACACTTAGTTTTTCTCCCTTTTTAAAGCCAAGACAAGCATTCTTCAATCATCAACATAAAAAGGCCAAAATTTATGAAAAATACAAGTAAGAACCAAGAATCTAAGGATAAACATCCTAAAAGCGCCAAAACACACAAGAAAAGAAATTAATCGCCCTTAAGCCAATGAAACCCAAGATCACATCAACACCATTACATACATGAAATTTTCTTCTTTACATCACCAAGACATTAAATCACCTAAACCAAAACTTAAAAGCTCAAAATATATCAAAAGATAAAAAGAACATCAAGTAAAAAATTGAAAAAAAAAAGAAAAAGAAAAGCTACTCTTCCTCATCATATTGCACTACCATCATGCAAAGAAAACAAGAAAACAAGCATTAGAACCTCAAAGATTATAGAACAACCAAAACCAAAATAAGACCATGGGAAGGTTGAGAAAGTAAGGAGAAGAAGAGAACCTCTACCCTATAAAGATGAAGAGAAATTTTGATGGTTAAAGATGATGACGAGGGCGTAAAGATAGTGAAGGATGAGAGTGCTAAGCAAGCTTCCATGACAACCTTACTAGTGTATCACTCACACTTTTTTCTCCTTGATGTTAGAGAAGAACAAAGTGAAGAAAACACTCCTCACTCTCACTCTCAATGCTTCAGTCGAATGTTCACAAAGAAGGAGGAAGATGATTTTGTTCACTCTCCTCCATAAGGTGGCTCTCCATACTTTAATACCTATCTCACTATTCATCGCTCTTTTTTTATTCTAAAAGAAAATAAAATCAACAACTTCTTCAATAAGTTTAAATCTTATGAAGACACATGGACCAAATGGAGGGCTAGGATCATCTCTTAAATTTTTATGACACAAGACTATTTTATTTTCTTTATTTCTCTTATTCAAGAAATCACTCAATTTAGTTTTCTAATTTGATTAATTAGGCCTAAAATTCAATAATTCCATAAGATCATCTTAAATTTTTCACAAAAATTTTATATAATCTAATTTATTGTTTTATTTATTTTTCTAAATTTTCTGAAATTTCTTTCCTGAATTCCCTATTTTTTCTCAATTTCTAATTATCTAATTATTAAAAATTCTAAATAATTATCAATAACTTTTTATACACTAATTATGAATTAATTAAGCTCCAAAAATTTTTCCAAGATTTTTCAAGAATTTTTATAATTTTATTTTTTTAATTTCCTAATTTTCTAAAAAATTTTGGGTTATTTTAATTAGGTAAAAATTATAAAATCACCTAGAAAAATTTTAAATAAATTTTTACTCACTTTATACATTATTTATGAGGTAACTGGTGAATTAAAATTTCATTAAGATTTTTTGGGATTTTTAGTTAATATTTGGATATAATTCTTTATTTAGAAATATAATTACGCTTTGATTAATAAATTAATTAATAATGAACACTCAATAATTATTATTATGATTTTAGTGGATGTTACAACCCAAATGCTAATGAAGGACTTGATCAGTTTCGTAGATTCGAGCTTTATCTAGAGCTTGGAATTTCCTATTAAGCACTTCGTGGATCAACATCTTCACTCTTCTAAGGATGTTCAACTAAAGCGCCAAGCAGGGGCCACCTTGATATTTAAGGGTTGAGGATTGTCAAAATAGCTTGGACATTGGAGCTTGATGTTATATTAGTGGATCACCAAATTCAATATTTGAAGGATGAGCACCAAGCCGAGCTCAAGAAGCTGCAGGATGCTCTTAGTCAAACTTTGTAAGAGGTCTCTGCTCTTCTATCAAAGAAAAAGCGTTTCCAAAATCAGCTTTGGGAGCCTTGGCAAAAGTTAGAGACCACTAAGGGCCTTAAGAAGTCTCTGGATTTGGCCTTGAAGAATAAAACTATTGCCAAGGTCATGGCCGAGTCCACTCAGGAGAAGATAGAAGCTTTGAAGAAGATATGTCGATATTGAAGACTTTAAGGGGGAGGTTGCCATGCAATATGTCAATGGCTTCAATAAAGCCAATAGGCAGTGTAAATTCCTTTATCCCAAGATTGATTTCTCTATCGCAGTCCCCTTTAAGGAGATTGAGGATGGCTATCTTGCTGGCAACTTTGATGAGGAAGAGGAAGATGTGAAAAGAGAGAGGCCTAGAAAGATTGAAGACGCTGGGGATAATGCCTTTGTTGATGAATCTCGAGCTATCTCTCCTTCTCACTCGGCTCCAGTGGATGATTCTAAGCTTCCATCTTGGGATAGATCCCTTGCATTCTAATATTATTGTTATGAACTCTTTATTTTCTATTTTTATTTTTCTGTATGTGGACATTTAGGGGTTTTAATCATCTCTCTATGATATTTGGGAGGTTTTAATCCCCTCTATATGGACATTTCTTGCCTTTATCTCATATATTTTCTCCTTGAGTGCATAGTTAAAATGCATGTATGATATCTTAATGTTTAGGCTTGTAATCTTAATAACTTTTGGTTGCAATTGTCGATTTAACCTGTTTTCTCAATTACTTATGGACCACTTTTGATTCTTCAACCATTTTTCATTGTTAAGTGACCATCTTGGCTTTAATTCTATGCCTTTATTTAATTGGGAATTCTTAACCTTTCTACTTGGTTAACCGATTGTCTTGGCTTTATTTCTAAGCTTCTTGCATTTCTTTTTAATGATAACTTTGACCTTAATCCATGTCTATTCTATTTCTAATCCTTATTCTAGGCCTTTCCTATTTTGACCTTATTTGTGGTCTTACTCATTTCTGACTTGTTCTAGGTCCAATTCATTTCTGACGTTATTTGTGGTCTTATTTGTTTTCGACCTCATTCATGGTCTAACTTATTTCCATCCTCGCTCATAGTCTAATCTGACCTTATTAATATGAGAATTATAAAAGCAAAACCTAGTTAAATACACAAGAGTAATATGAAATTCATGAATTTATTGAAAGTTTAAATAACACATAAATAACCCATTGAGATTAGCTTGACCTATGCAGGTCTTGCCTTGTTAAAACCTCCACTAGAAAACCCCAATGGAGAAAAAAAAATACACATACCATACATAATTTAAGGGATGACTTAGCTTAATATCTTCTAAGAGAGGTTGCAATCCAAATGCATGGTGATTCTCACTCTGTGTGTAACACCCCGATTTAACCGAGTCTATAATTAATATTGTTAGGAATTAACTACCACTGTATTTATAAATAGGAGAGCGGAATATAGAATGATAAAAGTGGTAATGTAACAAAGTTAATATTTTATCGGTAATAGAATTTTAACTATACCATAAACATTTTAAGAATAGTTTCTTAGAACAAAAAAAAAATTGTTCCAGTAGTAATTTAAAATACAAGAGAGTCTAATTAATGTATCACAAAATGAATTTATGTGGTTAAGAATTAACCACCAAGGTCAAAAAAATGAGAGCAAATCTTGGCCACAAAAAATAATTTGACTACATCACCTTAATAAAATCGAAATAAAAGGAAAGAAAAACCACAAAAGTGCTCATCTTCTTTTCTCTTTTTCTCTCCAAAAAAAAAAAAAAAAAACTGCCAGCCTCTCCTCTTCTTCAACCTCCATTTTTGTTTTTTTTTTTTTCTCTAGTCTTGCTCTTCTACTTGTTCCTTTTGTAAATCACTCAAAACCCAAGCTTCACCACCATTACTAACACCAAAAATAAGCCAAAACCCCCCTCCCTTAGTCCATAGAAGTTGCTGCCATATAGAGGAAGTAAGGGGTGTTATTGGAGCTTGGTTATCTAGGAGAGTTTTGGAGCTTCAAGGAGCCAAGTTTTGAGGTGTTTATAGCTTTGGAACCAAGGTAGGTTTCCTAAAACTTTACTATATGTTGATATACTTCCATGAAACTAGGGTTTTCAACTTATTTGACTACACTTATTTGGGGCTAAAAAAGATGATATATGATCTTGTTTTAGTGATTCAAACCTTGTGAAATTGGACTAGTGAATAATATTGAGTTAAAATGGGAACTTTGCCATGCTGAGTAAACTAGATAGTACTTAATCCATGATGGATAATTGAAGTTAGGAAATTGAAAATGAGGTGAAACCAATTTTATTTAAAACTTAACCAATACGATAGTATACCCATGAAATTTGGGCTAATCGGACTTAAGATAAGTAAGTTATGAATTTTGGAATTGGGCAGTGAGTTGAGAAGGATAAAACTGAGTAATGTATAATTTAATGGGTATAACTCACCCTATAGACTTTCAATTTGAATACAACCACTTAGGAAGCTAACAACTAAGATAATAAGCCTATAAAATCTCATATTCAAACTCCCAGGAGATTGTTTCCAGTAAATTCATGAAATTGCCCTATGCTTTGTAAGTGTCAATATAGGATAGCCCAGTGTAGAGCTTATAACTTAAGCTTTGCTTTGTCAAATTGAGTGAGACTTATTTTGTTCGAAAGATGGTTCAAATAAGTAGAAGCCTATAAAATTTTAGGGCAAAATAATGCAAGATGAATTTTTAGTGATTTTCCATATTTGGTTACTTAAGTTTGTCTCACAACAAGGTAGTAGTAAGAAAAACCTAAATAACTTAAGTTATGCACTTCAAAACTGAGTGGGACCAAAGAGGCTTGAAATAGATTAGTAGAGCATAATCCCCATAAATTTGACATCAAAATGACTCAACTTGAAATTTTGGTGTATTTTAGAATTTTTGGATAGATTTGAGGTCTCACAACCTAACTTGTAATACAAGTAGTCATAATTCAAGTTAGAGATCCCCCAAAGACTTGGGGCCAAATCCAATCGGAAAATTTAGTGTGATACATTGATTTTGTATGATCTAGAGATGTAAAACATGCAATAGCCATTTACTTGGAATTTCTAAAACTAGGCTACTCTGGATTATTGGCTGGTCTCTTGTCTATTTGCCCTTTTGGGAATATCCAGGTATAATCATTGTGTTGCCAGAATTCTGCCAAATTTATTTCTAAAAGATAGTTCTTATGAGGTTTAGTATGAGTGTGAGATGTAATTATGCTAGGTTACATGAGAATGTAGTTGCATGAAAAGTATGTATTATGAACATAAGAACCTCATAAGTTAATTAAGTGACATGTCGGGCTTCTATTGAGCAATGGGCTAGGACGACACGATCACATATGATGGAATTTGTCTACTGAAGATGACGATACATAATGCTCAAGCAAGCGTAATTTAATATTCTAGGGATGACGGAGCATAACACCCAGTCATGTGAAGAGGATTGCATCTTGAGGACGGTGGCATGTAACACTCAAGCATGTTAAAGACTGCACTCTGAGGATGGTGATACGTAATGCTCAAGTGTAGATACATGTTGACATCCTAGGGACGGCGAGACGTAATGCCTCGGCATGTTATCATCAGGGAAAGTGAACTTGCACTACAAAAAATCAGGTAAAATATGGCGATTTTTTTGGAAAATTGCGGCAGTTATAACCGCCCTTTTTTACCGTAATGGCGGTTCCCCAAACCGCCATAATTAGTGTAACACCTTACCAGACAAAGTACTATGCTTAAGTCATAATAATCTATCTGATAAGAGATTACGTGTAATACTGATTAAATTTCTCTTTTCTGTATTAGAATTAATTTCTCGCATAAGACTACCTGATCTTATAACAAAATTTTCTGCGTGATGGCGGAATAAATACAAATCAATCGGTAAACTGTAAATAACTTAATATAAATAAAAATACAATAAGAACGGGAATAATGCAAGCAGCGTACCATAGATATGTATATAGATATCGACTTCAAAGTTTGTCAAAAAGTACAAGGTGTCAAAATGGGCCGCTAATACAAAAATGAAACGGCTAGTATCTATGAGCGACACTAAGTGAATTTTGGTATGGGACGTTCGTGTATACATCTACTAATATCTATCCATCTAACCATGACCCAAACTGCAAAGAGGGTCATTCCTATACACCTACTACCCTTTGTGATATCGCCCCAGCTATCAACCGGAATCAAGAAGAAAACCCATTCTCCATGGGTGCATCTGGGAGAGGGTGGCCTGTCTTTGGGAGCGAGAGGATGAGGAGGAACTCGCGCCTCGATGGGTCCTCCTGCGGTGTAGAGCGGAAAGCATCGGATGTGGTGGTGAGGGAGGAGCCATAGAGGCGGGTCAGCAGTGGTCTTCTTCTGTGCCGAGGAGGAGGTGGGGAGCGGATGGGCATATGAAGTGGGATAGCAATGTATGGGCGATGGGATCAAACAGTGGGTGCATCAAAGGGTACCTGCAGTCCCTCGGAAGAAGAAATATAAGCGAGCTGGCATCTGCAGGTATATATAGAATCTAGAAAAGGTCGATGTGGATGTGAAGCTCTGGAAACTCAATAATGGGATAGGACCATGCGTCTTTCCATGGTCCGAGAATGACGGAATATACAATAGGGTGAGAAATGAATATTTCTCGAGAAAATCCTAACTTCTATACATCTGTCATATCGCCGTTGTCATTCCCAGGTTGTTTGATTCGTACAAGATTTTCGAGATAATGCAGTAAAATGATAATATTTAACTTAAATACTCAATTGTAAAGCATACAATCAGAAACAAGCTCAATTTTAATTATGAATATACTAATGTGCTTAAGCAGTAATCACAATGGAACAATAGCATGTTATGAAAAAATACAGAGATCTAGAACAATTAATAGAAAGTATTACACTGTACATATGCATGTGTAATGAGAGGATGCATCTTATTCTTGAGGCTTTTGCCTTTTATAACTTATTTCCATCCTTGGTCCACAGAGTCATTGGTATATACTCACGGGTAATGAGTAAACTTTTGGGCCAGGCTCGTTCCTATACAGGGATGGCGGGTTACTTTCCGACTTTCCCACTGATCTATTCCCCTTAATTTATTAAAATTTGGCCCAAGTGATGTGGAATTCTTTATAATGTCATGAATTGAATGCACATTTAACTTGTCTCTTTTACCTCTAAAGTATTCAAGTTGTCATGAATTTCATAACTTATGGGTTTCTTACCAAAATTTGGCATAACGGATCGAGTCCGCTTCTCCATGAATAGTGTCGGAACAATCACAGTTGCACAACTAATAATTTCAGTATAAACTAGCAAATATGTATAAACACTTACAACATCATTCAACAATTGCAAATCAAGCATTTAGTAGGTTCCAGCTTGCTCTTCCCTGTTCTGCCCTTTGAGTTTGGCATGCTCCAATTTTATTTCAATTCAACTTATTAAATTCTCATTTTTGGATATGTTATAGCCTTATATGTCTACCTTCTAGTCTCTTTGGTCCCATCTCGTTTTGAATTATATAACTCTAGATATAAACACTTTATCTCAGCCTGTCCTGTTCCTATCCAGAATGGGGTTCCTATAGAGTAAAATTCATTAAAAATCGAAAACTAGATGAAATCATGCGAATTTTATATCAAAATGAAGCTAACACAACAGGCTTTAGAATGAATTAAGTTTCATGTCATTTGCCTAAGTAGATTTTGAGTTATGAGTCTCGAAACATTACCCTACTGGGCTGTCCTGTTCTAGTCCGGTTTAAACCTAAGCCAACTTCATTGATGTGCTGGGAACAAATGACAACGAATTAAATTCTGAAATTATTATGGGATGTTCTCTTATGTTTTAGCTTTCAAAAATCTTTAGTTGCACTCAATTTGAGGTTGTATAGGGTGAGATATACCCCTCTCAACCTATGCTGCCCGGGTGAGAACCCAGATTTCTAGGTCTAACTTCAAAAATTCATAACTAATTCTATACTAACCCAATGATCTATTATGATATATGTATGGAAAACCCTGAATGTCTAGTTTCATTTAAAAATGGTTTCATCAAATTTAAACGGTGGTAGGCGGAGCGTGCAACTCCCGCCGTACCGCCGAGAAATCTATCCTGCTTCTAGGTTTGTCTCCTCCTTTCAAGCTATTTGCCCCCAAATCCAAGCTTAATCACAACACACATGCAAAATCAGTCATAAGACACCATCATCACTCTATAAAACATCAAAATCTCAGATCAAACATGCTCCTCATACAGCCCCAAATCAGAGAAATAAAAAGAAGAAGTAGGATTTCCTACCTTGTCTTGAGTGGTTTAGGCTGATTTTGTGTC
Organism: Pterocarpus macrocarpus; assembly: GCA_031439585.1. Classification (NCBI taxonomy): domain Eukaryota; kingdom Viridiplantae; phylum Streptophyta; class Magnoliopsida; order Fabales; family Fabaceae; genus Pterocarpus; species Pterocarpus macrocarpus. The sequence continues at coordinate 41,589,416 of CM062516.1, read as the reverse complement.
TTGGATGGTGGTGGGTTGGGATGAGGCTTGAAGATGGATGAGAATGGAGTAGAAATGAGAGCAAGGAGAAGAGAAGAGAGAAGCTTCAGCTGCTGAAAGAAACTCGAAAATTCTGATGGAAAAAAGAGAAAGAAGTGAGATATTTGAGCTACTTTGGGTGTTGATTGGTGGACCTAAAGTAGTCATAAAATCTGATTTGGCTTCCACCATCAAGGGCTGGTTTGGTGCCACTTGGGTGGGTTGGTTGGCTCAATCTTAGCCGTTGATTCTAGAGCCTCATAGAAAATTCTCTGCTGGTTCGGTTCCGATAGTTGGAAATACCGAAATCCTACCGATCTCCTTTAAATCGGTAAATCGGTTTGAAATTGTTCTGTGAAGTTTTCTATGCTCCTAATCTAATTCTATCTAGTCTAATCCATCTAAATCACACTTAATTTGACTTCGAGTAAATGTTTAATCAAGTTCTGATTAAACTCACTTATTTGATTAAAAACCGAATAATTCAGTTGTTAACGATAAATTTTTCGGTCGTTACAATTAGCGCTACCACTACGTATAATACGGCGTTTTACCGAAAATCGCCGCAATTGACACGGATAAAATGGCGGTTTCTCATCGAATAAAATGGCGGTTAAAACCGCCATAATTTATGAACACTAGGGCGGTTTCGAACCGCCATATTTTACGGTATATTGTGGCGGTTTTCACCGCCTTATTCTACGGTATAAAACGGCGCTGAAAACCGCCATAATTCTCGAACATTTGGGCGGTTTCATACTGCCATATTTTTCAGTATATTGTGGCGGTTTTAACTGCCTTATTTTACGGTATAAAATGACACTGAAAACCGCCATAATTTTCAAACATAAACCGCCATATTTTACGGTATATTGTGGCAGTTTTCACCACCTTATTCTACGGTATAAAATGGCGCTGAAAACCGCCATAATTCTCGAAGAAACCGCTATATTTTATAGTATATTGTGGTGGTTTTAACCGCCTTATTTTACGGTATAAAACGATGCTAAAAACCGCCATAATTTTCAAACAACCGCCATATTTTATTGTATATTGTGGCGGTTTTAACCGCCTTACTTTACAGTATTGTGTGGTGAGTTTAACCGCCGTATTTATCTGGAAATTGTGGTCGTCGAAACTGCCATATTTTACCATAAATGATGGCATATATCACTTGTAATTTTGGCGGTCTAAACTGCCGCATTTTATTGAAAGGTATGGTGGTCAAAATCACCATATTTTACTCATAATTGTGGCAATCAAAACCACCATATTTTTCAATCAATAATAGCATATTACTTGTTATTGTGGCGATATCTAACATACTTTTAATGCATTATTTCATTTTAAATTGCTCTAATTTGTATCTTATTTGTTATCCAATATCAAAAGCTATATTATAATTGTTCCTTTATTTTTAATTGAAGGTATAAAAAGCACCAAAGTGTATATTGATATAAATATAATAATACTTCTCAACATCGAATAAAAAAAATTCTATTACTAAAGCTTAAAATAAGTTTCTACATAATAAGCCACAATAAAGCACCTATGTATAAGAACTTGCATGTAAAAAAAAAAAATAGTCAATCCAAGTACACAAGTCACACCAACAAATTCAAAATTACTTAAAACTTAAAAAGTTATAGGACAATTGACCACAATTAAAAAAAAAATTCATGTATGAGGGCTTGGAAGATTATTTGATGGATTATTGTTACTTCCATCTGATGATCTTCTTATATCATTTGGCGACTCAGCCCCACTTCCTCTATCTGGTGCCTGCAATTAAAAAAATTTCCAAATTAAATTAAATTTATAAAACCCAATTCAATCACACAAAAGAACATTTTATAATTTTCAAATCTCAAACATATAGCAAGTAGCCAATTAAGAATTGCATTCTATTTTCAATAGTGATATATTGTCAAATCTCAATCCTATATCAATTAACAGATGAATTATATGACCTATGAGTGCCTGACTAGCAAGAAATTATGGATTCATTCATTAATATATTCTATATAAACAGTTGCCAATTGACCAATTGATTGCATATTACATAGATCCATTTTGTTTAAGTATTCTATTTGACTAGCTTGGAATTTATAAAGTCACCTAACACATGCTAGATGTCAGAACTATAATACAAGGTAGTGGAGAGGTTGGGTACAAAATCCAAAAATCCACAAAGAAGAAATAAACACTTTGTCTTTCAAGCGAAGAACAATTATAGTAAGCTTGAAGCTTTAGTAATATCAAGCATATGTATGTGAAGATACAAAACTTCATCCAAAAGAAAGAATGCAAAATAAAAGCAATGTTCATTAATGTCCCCCCACTACCCTCTCATATTAAATAGATTCTAAGCTTAATTTTACACCAATCACATTTGCTCACACTTACAACATAGTCAAATATAGCAAAGACCCATAAAAAGAGTTCAATTGCTCACACTTAAAAAGTAGGGACAATTGTTGCAGAACACACTTTGAAATAAAAAAGATGAAAAATTAAAAAAGGTGCTGAATAACTTAGAGGAGTAAAAAAATTGCATCCAAAAATCAGTATAATGGAAAAACAAGAACTCACTCACTTGTAACTCCTACATCTCAATCTTTTCAACAATCAGAACTCAATCACTTGTAACTCACTCACTTTGTGCTATCACATCTGAAGCACCATACATTATGTTACCCTCAAAATATTATTATTATTCATTTCTTTTCCCTTTTCATGTGGGTGGTATAGCTAGGATATGAGAAGGAGAACCCACCCCCCACCCTTTTCATACAATATTAACTATCTTACCACATTCAGCATATTTATAAAAATAAATATAACTAAAATCCCTAATTATTTATATATCATCCTCAATTATCCAAAAAAGTGTCTAAAGCTTATTTACAAATAGCATTTTCCTTAATGCAAAGCCCAAAAATAGTAAAATGATTAACTGCATTGGAAATGGCTTGAGGTTGAAGTATTGTATACTTCATAATAATAATAGTTTTGTTTGTATACAGAAAGAAGCAAAACTTAAAAGTGAGAAAACGGAATTCCTTTATGGAAGCTACCTTCATTGGCACTTTATGTATCTTCTTGTACTTGGGATTTTACTCATAACTTCAAAGAAACTAGCTACGTAAAGGATATAGTTGATAGCATAATATTTACACTAATAGCTGTATTATTTTACCCTTATAATTCGATTATTAGTTATAAGCTGATATCATTTGTTTTATATTTTACTTATGTAATTATGAAAAATATACCTTTATAATATATATGTATATACATATTTATTGATTGCAGCTTATGGTATGATTGATATGCAAAGAGTTGTCATATTCTACCAAACACAAATAAACAATACACATGCACTTAAACTGATACAAAATGAGGCACCTAACCCACTCCTGCTTTGGCTAGAATCAAGAAACATAAAGAGAAGAGGGGGAAGTTCGTATAAAACTATAAAAATATGAAGTTCAGCTGAGCCAACAAGTAAAAGGGCATAAAAATAAAAGATTCTAGCAGGGACAGAAGAAGAATTCGTGCAAGGCTACAATTACTATATGTTATTATTTGTAGTTTGAATTATAAGTAAGGTGGAGAGTTTACTGGGGAAAAAGGGGAAAAAAAAAGGATGGAATTTTATAATCTAATGAGGAGGAGTGTGTGCAATGGTGCATGTGCAGAGTAACGTTGGTGTTAAGAAGGCTGCCAAAAAAAAAAATTACATTCTCTCATAACAATGATGTTATTTAACAGTTAAACATTAAATATAACTCACTCACTTGTATCAATATGCTTACATTTATCAAACTAAATAAAATACTATATATATATATAGGTTCAAAAAATATTTCCCTCTTATAACAGTGAATATTACAATAGCAGAAAATATTTCCCACTTGTATCAATATACTTACATCTCTTTTCTTGGAATCGTGGCATTCAAATAGCAGACAAAGAACCCCAATACTACAACCAACCTAACTAATATTAATTTTGATAAAGCACCAATAAAAGGTATATCAAATTTCCACAAAAGAAAAAAGAATCATGAATAAGACATATATAATAACAACCCCAAAAAACAAAAAACAACTTAGATTTGCTTTAATTAGTATAAAGTACTATAATAGTTGATACACCTGTGGAGTAAGATTAGGAAATAATGCTGCCAAATTTCTCTATCCTATGCATAGGAAATAATGGAGTAAGATTACTATAATAGTTGACAAAAAAAAGGAACATTTCTTTATCCTATGCATAGCCAAATTTTTAGATCGAAACTATGACTGGTCCAAAACTAATTCTTAGAGGTATCTCATGGTTACTTAATTACCATGGTTCTATATCCCATGACCAAATATGTGCCGGCTTTTTCGTCTATTATTTTAATCAAGAAAGATTGGGATATTTGAAATTCAGGACTAATTAGTTTCTTCTCTGAAAGGTTTGAATATACTAAGTTGATTTTGCTTAGCATCAGATATAGAGTGGCCTCCACAATTGGAAGATGAACCATTAAAGGTGAAAAAGAAGATAGCAATTCAATGACTTTTTCTATTTTTTTCAAAACACCATGAATAGTTTTATAACTAATAATGGAAGAACTATATTAATTGGCTAGCCCAGCAAAGAAACTTCTATGTTATCAGAAACTTACTTACGGAAACGCAAAATACAAATTCATACATTAAGTTCCCATTGACATCTTTCTGCTGAAATTAAAAGCATTTGGGCAAACATGATTCTGCTAACCTTAGAAATCATGGCATTGCAAAACAAATAGTGACAATGTTCCTCAAATCACATCACAATTATCTCCATAGGTGAAAACTAGAAACAGAATTGGCAAACAACTAATCTAGACTGCTATAGTGCTATACATAATTCTTCCATCAAGAGTTGCCTAAGTTCAATTCATCATCAGAAAATGATTTTTTTTTCACAAATCATGACATTTTTTTAGCTTTGATTAACTATTTACATGTTTATTATCTAACTTTCAAAGTAAACAAAAAAAGTCTACGTCAAATGAGCAACCATATTATGCATTGGAAGACATAACATCAGGGCTATCTTCAATATCTACAATTCATACACAAAATGCTAGTCTGACGCTGCAACAACAAGTAGAGTCTTATAGCAGTTGGGCACATACATTAACCGTTGAGGTTAAAGTCTTATAGATTTAGGATTTGTAATAAATCAAAATTATTCATTTATAGTTAAGAAAATGAAGAAATCTTAATGTCTCCATTGATATATACTCTGGAGCTTTGAAATGATTTCAAGTTATGCATGGTTTTTTAATATAAACCCTATTGACACTGACAGACAGAAAGATATTCAATTAACATATTGATTGGTACCTAGAACAAACCTTTAAGCTACTATTTGCAAGTGCCCTTCCAAGGTATGCCACAGCAAGTACAAGCGCATTAAGCTTCCACTAGTACTTACCTGTTTTGGTGGAATAAAAGCTACACGTTAATTGCTCATGCATTGTCATTTATATTCATGAAAATGAAATACTTTTAGCTACTTAGAATATTATATGTACACTCTAAAAGCACAAGTGACAGGCATAACAGAAAGAAGAACAGTGGAGTTGCTAGCACAAATTCAACAATGAAATGGATATCAATACAAGTACTAACATAGGTCCCTTCAAAAAATTACTGATATTTTTTGGAAAAATAAAAATAAAAAATGCAGCAGCAGATTGTAGTATGAAGAAAGGAAGAACAAGATCCTAAAGTTTTGTTCAAACTCAATAGTAAAAGGAGAATGGTAGAGGAAACACAAAAGCAGAATAAGAAACCTAACCTCTTTTCTTCCTTGTGTTTATGGAAAAGCTAAGGAAGTATATAGCAGAGAGAGCACGAGATGTTAGCACACTTCTCAAAGTTCAAAGTTATAATAGTAATGAGTCTAATATGGCAGAGCTATGGTAAGTAACTGAGAGCCTTATATATAATGAAAGTGAAAGCTGACCTGCAAGTTGCAAACCCTTTATGATTCTCTTATTGAACATCACATTATTATTATTATTAATTTGTTAGTCATAATTTTATTAAGCCATCAAAGTATTTTTTTTTTATTTTTTTGTTTTGTGGTTAATGGTATGGTGATAAATACAATATTTTTAATTTGTTATGTTCCACTATGTCCAAAGTTTTCCTGATTCCTGGTTTAATTGCTTTCTTTTTATCTTCCCTCAAAGATGCATCATCAGGGAGGATAGGGTGTGAGAGAAGTGTATCCTTTTAGTGTGACCAATTTCATTTATAATTTCATTGAGGTTGTGTTATATTTATAATTTATAATTATAATTTCTATAAAAGTAGTGATCCTTGATGGTAGAATAGATCTATTCATCTGATTGTTCAGTCCTTTATGAACACAATTCAAATCCTCATACTGTCTTTGGATTATCGAAACACTGGTTAAACAAGTTAGCTTTCTATAGTTCTCTATTTAATTTAACATGCTGTTGTCCTTTTGCTATGTAATTCTCTTTCCTTGTCAAAATTATTTTGTCAATGTCCTTGAACAGAGACATATATGATCAGCTTATTACTGGTATAGTCTTGTTTTTCAAGAAGTTAAAGTGTGCTGACTGCAGAAATTTTTGTCTTCTAGTTCAAAATGAATTGTGTGGCTACTTCATAAACATTTGTTTTGCTTTATTATTTTTGTTTGATAAAGTTACACATGGTAATCATGCTAGGTTTTTCATTTGTCTTATATTAATCAACTTGGCATATGTCAAGATTATAAAAGGCGACATGTGCACATTTTGTTCCTTCTAATATGAAGTCTCCAACTATAGTAAATGGTCACAAACTAAACAGAGAGGATCAGGGGCCAATTCTTTTTTACTACAGGTTCTGAACTTTATGATTAATTCTTACATATTATTCAATACATTTTTTTTACTTTTTTATTTTTATTTTTTCTGTTTAACCTGAATTCTAATATTCAAAATTCAGAAAAGGTAGATACGCAGTACAAAAAAATGAGAAAAAAATCTTGGTCTCTCATAATAATATATTGTGTTTTGCTAATGTCATGTTAGACACCATCATATTTCTATAATAGTTCGTTCAGATTTCAAGACCATCTAATCTACAACAGTGAAAGCAAGTCTAACTAAACAAGAAAAGGGGCCAACTAACAGCATTACACCTCAATTCCAACACCAAGAAACCAATCAATAAATAGCACCATCTAGCTAAGCCTAAGCACCAACAAATAGTCAATGAATCCATGCACTGTAAAAAAGCCACCCATTAAGCCCGTAATCAAAGAATAACCAAGACAGCTAGTAAAAGCAAAACTCAAAAAACGTCATTTGGGCATTTAACTAAACACAAAACTTTCAACCCACAAATCAATTTAGAACAAACTCCATCTTGTAGATAACTAAACCCCCAAAAAAAAATCCATCTATTTCTCAATCAGAGATTAAAATCCAAAAAAGACATACCAAAACTGCAAAAGTAATTCAAAAATTCACATCCCCATAAATTATAGCGTTCATAAACCCAAGCTATTGGGTTTTCAATTTCAAAGCAACATGTGAAAAAACATGTTGATAGATCATTCGGTGATAAAGTAAGATTTACCAAGATTCTGAGCAACGCAAACGCGATTTTGAGCTAGGATCGTGGTTCCACGAGCTGAGAGAGTGAGTTTGGTGGAGCTCGAGGCGTGGTTCGACAATGGCGGCGAGTTGACTCAATGAGTTAGTGCGGTGAGCATGTTGGAGTGAGGTTCGATGGAAAAAGGTTGCTAGATTTTGGTTTGAGAGAGTGTTTTGGTCTGCAAGAGGCAAGGAGTTCATATCAGAATTGGCGTGAATTGTATGTGCTTCTGGATGTAATAAAAGAGAAAACGTAAGGGTCATTTTGGGTTTTGCTTTCAGAGTAAGCTCTTTATGAAAAGGTTAATGAAAAAAAAATGAGTGGTTTTTTCCTTTGTAATGGCCAGATTTGAAAACCAGGGGTGAAAACTAGTGGAATGGGTCAAAGAAGAGAGTGTGGGAGATGGTGAAATAGCGGCATTAGCAGATGGAAGAAACGTATAGAGTCATCACAACCAAAAACGAGAAAAGCTTAAAGAAGGCAGGGGTCTTTTCAGGAGTTTTCATAGTGAAACAAAGTAGAAAAAGTTGAAGGGAACAACCAACGAGAGTGCAGTACAAGACTCGATCTAGAAATGGGAAAATGCAGCTATAGAGAGCACTCCAGCTTAGAGTTTTGGGTTTTGAGGATAATACAGATCTCTAGTAGAGCAAAATGCACAAAGAGGGTGAAGGGAGCTGAGTGAGGTTAGGGAACTGAGTTGATCAGTGCGATGGTGGCATGGAGATGAGCTTGCTAGCGAGAGGCTTTTCTGAAATAAAGGGTTTCCAAATGTAGACGATTGTGTACACGATGAAAAAGGGGAAAGGAGAGTTTTTCTTTTCTTTTTTTTTGAGATTTTTGAGCAGAGGGAGGAAATGTAAATCGGGAAGGAAAAATTTCACTTTACGGCGGTTTTAAACGCCACATTTTACAGCAAATTGCTGTTTTATTCATTTGCTTTACGTCGTTTACATAACTGCCAGAATCTTTTTAATAAGACGGCGGTTTTTGAAAACCGCCATATTAAAACCGCCGCAATTTTCCTGTTTTTTTGTAGTGTTGACCACTTATTAGATCCCTTTGCTTTAGTCAGAGAAAGATGTCTGACCTAAGTTAACACACGATAAGATCGCTTTGCTTAAGGTAGAGAAGGATGTCTAACTTAAGTTAAGGCATGATAAGTTAACAATAAGTACTGAAGTCAAGAAAATAAGGAAGATTGAAAAAGAAACGAAGATATTTAAGTTATGGAAGTATAGCAAAGAAAAAGCATAAAGACATATGTCAGGATAAGTATTTCATACATTCATTTCCAGCACTATGTTCTACTTTGATTACGTTCTAATGTAAATTATGTGAATGTTATGAGTCTTGAATTAAGTGCTTGAATAAAATAAACCCACTTCAGAAGGATCATTTTGGAACTCTGTAAAATGAATCTTTTTCTTGTTATGATATGATCACACTTTTTATACTAAACCAAAGTGGTTGGGGTGATAATAATGACGCTGTGTAACACCTTCCCAATTATAATGTTATGTTTAAGTCATATTGTCATACTGGGAGTTGCTACAGTTTAATAAACATATCTTGATTCATTATTCGCTTCATTTTCCATGAGGATATCACCATATTCGTTACATTCTACAAATATTTGGTATTACAAAATAGTTTTTCAATTTACAATGAATAACTCTACGAAGAGTTTCCATCTAAGAGAAATAGCTATTTGATATGAACATATATACATTTCTCATTGGCCTTTAGCAATTAGTCCATTTTGTTCGCAGTCCTCTGGGTTGGCATCTTTCAAGATCTTCAGACTGTTTGGAGATGACACAGAAACACATATAGGAATGAGAATTTTATATTCTAAGTAGGATTCCTAGACTATTTGCAAATCCATGTCATCGTGGTCATTCCAGCTGCTTCGATTTATTTTGAAAAGGTGATTTCATACATAGTAGTAAGGTTCATTCGTTTAATTTAGAAAATTTATCTTCTCAAAGCAGATTTCATTTTTAAGTCATACACTCGGATATAGTATAGAAATAACTATAGCATTACCAAGTAGGCATCTTCCTGACATATCAAATTATCAAACAAAAGTAAATATGCTACATGTTCATGAATCATATGAATAGATGCACTTTCTCACTTTTCTTTCTTACTTCACTTATGCCTTTAATCTTTACTACCATTGGGTAGGCTGATCGGGGAGTAAGCTCAACTCGTGACCATCATCACACAATATTAACTTAAAAGGGGATCCACATGCCTCTAAATTTGGAAGGATCTCATTTTGGCCAAATACCTCTAAAGTAAAGGGATCTCATAGCTTTCATATGGCTGCCTTCATGTGGAGAGACCTTATAACTGCCTCCACCTGAAGGGGTCTTATACTATCTATTCACATGTTCATATTATATACTTGAATGGGTTAGAACTATAATGCATGATTCACTCTTTTTTGCCAAAAATTTGGCAGCATAACTACTTAAAATACGCTTCCCCATGAATAGTGCACATAAAACTAGCCAACCAGTCAAGATATTAAAATCATACATCAATAGATACAGCAGTTCAATAGAGAATTTCCAACAATAAACTCATTCATTAATCATGCTTGAATCAAAATTTCCAACTAAGCAAAATCCGCTACATCAATCCAACTTTCTAAATTTTTTATGTTCTGTAAATTGTGCCATAATTCCAGCTTAATTCATTTGAATTTGAAAATTTAATATGTTATGACATTATTAGTCTATTTTTAGTTCTCTTTGATCCCATTAAGCTTCAATAAGTACGCATTGAGTTATTGAGTTTTTACATATGACTGCCCTGATAAGGGACAAATTAGAGCACTTAAATGTAAAAATTCACCAAAATTCCAATTCTTACTCATTGTATCTGAAATTTATGTCTAAATGAAGCTCTCTGTACCATACATGTCTCATATTGAATGAGTAAGTATATTCCAAGTTATGGGCTCTTAATTTGTGTAACACCCTAATAGTCCCATACTATGCTTAAGTCATATTATGAGATTATTAGTTGTAACTTTTGTTCGCGAAACTAACTCTACTACTTGAAATTACTTTATACTGAAAATAAGGGTAATTTTTTTTTGAACAACAATGATATAAACCTTTTGAAAATAATAAGAGTCTTGAGAGCATCGTAACGTGTAATACTAAGTCATTACCTCATACATGCGGTGAGATGAAATGAATATGGGCAATATAAAGAACAACCAATTCGAATAAACATAATATCATTCCACAGCTATCATAGTTATATATAGTTAATAATAGTGCAACAAGTCATACATAATAAGTCATAGGTCCGATATCTACTATTAGCCCTACAAGATAAACCTAACCAAACACATCAAAAAGGAAATACAGTATGAACCTTGACCACCCGTACATGCCATAAAAAAATGATAACCATATAACTATTAATAAAAAGGTCCTCACTCCAGCTCAGCAGGTGCCATCCATGTCATCCATCAAACGAGAGATATCCATTCCTGAATCCATCGAGGGCATCATTTCCCTCTCCTTCTCCTCGGACATGCCCACGTTTATGGAGTACGGCACGAGTTCGAATGAATCCACGACCATGAACTGGGGGTGGTGCATGTAACGACCAAAAAATTTACCGTTAACAACTAAATTATTCGATTTTTAATCAAATAAGTGAGTTTAATCAGAGCTTGATTAAACATTTACTCGAAGTCAAATTAAGTGTGATTTAGATGGATTAGACTAGATAGAATTAGATTAGGAGCATAGAAAACTTCACAGAACAATTTCAAACCGATTTACCGATTTAAAGGAGATCGGTAGGATTTCGGTATTTCCAACTGTCGGAACCGAATCAGTAGAATTTTTCTATGAGTGCCCTGGAATCAACGGCTAGGATTTAGCCAAACAACCCACCAAGTGGTGCCTTGGGAGCCCTTGATGGTGGGAAGCTCAACCAAAATCAATACTAGACTTGGATCCACCAATCAAAACCAAAATAGATTCAAATATCTCACCTTTTTTTCTCTCTTTTTCCATCAGAATTTTCGAGCTCTTTCAGCAGCTGAAGCTTCTCTCTTTCTCTTCTCCTTGCTCTCATTTCTACTCCATTCTCATCCATCTTCAAGCCTCATCCCAAGCCACCACCATCCAAGACACAAAATCAGCCTAAATCACTCAAGACAAGGTAGGAAATCCTACTTCTTCTTTTATTCTTTTTGATTTGGGGCTGTATGAGGAGCATGCTTAATCTGAGATTTGGATGTTTTATAGAGTGATGATGATGTTTTATAACTGATTTTGCATGTGTTTTGTGATTAAAATCGGATTTGGGAGCAAATAGCTTGAAGGGAGGAGACAAACCTAGAAACAGGATAGGATTTCCCTCGGCAGTCCGTACGGCGGAGTGTACGGCCCCGCCTACCACCATTTAAATTGAATGAAACAATTTTTAAATGAAACTAGACATTCAGAGCTTTCCATACATATATCATAATAGGCCATTGGATTAGTATAGAATTAGTTATGAATTTTTGAAGTTAGACCTAGAAATTTGGGTTCTCACCCGGGCAGCATAGGTTGAGAGGGGTGTATCTCACCCTATACAATCTCAAATTGAGTGCAACTAAAGACGTTTGAAAGCTAACACATGAGAGAACATCCCATAAAAATTTTAGAATTTAATTCGTTGTCATTTGTTCCCAGCACATCAATGAAGTTGGCTTAGGTTTAAACCGGACTAGAACAGGACAGCCCAGTAGGGTAATGTTTCGAGACTCATAACTCAAAATCTACTTAGGCAAATGACATGAAACTTAATTAATTCTAAAGCTTGTTGTGTTAGCTTCATTTTGATATAAAATTCGCATGATTTCATCTAGTTTTCAATTTTTAGTGTATTTTCTTCTATAGGCACCCAATTCTGGCTAAGAACAGGACATGTTGAGATAAAATGTTTATATCTAGAGCTATACAACTCAAAATGAGATGGGACCAAAGAGAGTAGAAACTAGACATACAATGCTATAACATATTCAAAAATTTGATTTAAATGAGTTGAACTGAATGAGGAATGAGACACACAAAATTTGGGCAGAACAGGGGGGGTTAAATTGAAACTCTATTGATATTTAAATTCAAATTGTTGATTGAGATTATGAATGTACATGTATAATTGAGATTGTTGATTGATGTTATGAATGCACGTGTATAATTGTTGCTCTATACTGAAATTGTAAGTGTATAAATGTACTGGTTGTCTGGCACTATTCATGGGAAAGTGGACTTGATCCGTTATACTGCCGGAATTTCGGTAAGAAATTCATATGTTATGAAATTTATGACAACTTGAGTACATCATATGTAAAGAGACAAGTTAGATGTGCATTCATTTCATGACATTATAAAGAATTCCATATCACTTGGGCCAGCCCTGGAATAAATTAAGGGGAATAGATCAGTGGGAAGGTCGGGGAAAGTAAACCCGGCCATCCTGTAAAGGAACGAGCTCGGTCATGAAAAGCAGACTATTACCCAGGAGTATAACTCCCAGGGGACCAAGGATGGAAATAAGTTATAAAAGGCAAAAGCCTCCAAGAATAAGATGCATCCGCTCATTGCACATGCATATGTACAGTGTAATACTTTTCTATTAATTATTCTAGATCTCTGTTTATTATTCATAACATGCTATTGTTCCGCTGTGATTACTATTTGAGTACATTAGTATATCTGTTAATTAAAATTGAACTTGTTTCGGTGTATGCTTTACAAATGAGTATTTAAGTTAAATATTATCATTTTACCGTACTATCTGAAAATCTTGCACGACCGAAACAACTGGGAATGACAAATGACAGTTGTATAGAAGTTAGGATTTTCTACTGAGAAATATTCATTTCTCACCATATTATATATTCCGCGTCATTCTCAGACTATGGAGCACGCAGCGACAGGAGTTCTCTTCATTGAGTTCCCCGAGCTTCACATACACCTCGACCCATTTTTAGACTCTGTATATATATCTGGCAGGTGCCAGTTTCGTTTATATTTCTTCTTCCAGAGAGACTTCGCAGTACCCCTGATGCACCCACTATTTGATCCCGCTGTCCCATACATTGCCATTCCACTTCATATGGCCCATCCGTTTCCACCTCCACCAGCAGCAGTAGCACCAAGAAGACCAGCCAGCCCCGCCCTATGGCTCCTCCTGCTTCACCACCACATCCGATGCTTTCCGCCTCGACATCAGAGGAGGACCCATCAGAGGCAGCGAGTTCCTCCTCATCCTCTGCTCCCAGCACGGGCCACCCTCCTGCAGATGCACCCATGGAGAATGGGTTTCTTTCTTCAGATTCTGGGTAGATAGTGGGCATACCATAGTGGTAGTAGGTGTATAGAATGACCCTCTTTTGGTAGTCTGGGTCATGGGTAGATGGATAGATATTAGGAGATGTACATGAAATGTCCCATGGGGACCACTTAGGGTGCTGTTCATGGAAACTGGCCATTTCATTTTGTATTAGCGGCCTCATTTTGACACTTTGTACTTTTTGCCAAACTTTAAAATCAGATATCTATGTACATGTCTATGATGCCGTTTGCAGTTATTCTGTTCTTATTGTATTTTTATTTATGTTAAGTTATTTACAGTTACCGATTGATTAGTATTTATTCCGCTATCACGCAGAAAAATTTGTTAAGAGGTCAAGTATTCTTATGCGAGAAATTAACACCAATGCAGTAAGAGAAATTTAATCAGTATTACTCGTAATCTCTTATCAGATAAGTTATTATGACTTAAGCATAGTACTTTGTCTGGTAAGGTGTTACAGTGCATGGCCAGGAGCTGCAGAAGACGAAGATGAAGACGGATTAGAAGCCAGGCAAATCACCAAAGGGTAGGAGGGCTCGGACAGATCGGACTCCATAGCATATGTCGAGTAAGTCGACTCCGAATGATCAGACTCTATCGAATACGTCGGTGTTAGGCGCGTGTCAGAGTCAGACTCTCTATTAGTAGGGTACCTCAACGGGCGAAAGGCAGACATATGTCATCCAAGGTGATCTCCTCGTATAGATCATGGGGGCAGAAAAATGGACTCATAACTGGTGTGCGAAACATATAGACCGTCATAGTTGCTCCAGCTACCAGCACGAATGCATTCAACACTAGGTCGAAGTACCAATGCATGAGTAGGAACTTAATGAAGACCACCACGGTGCTCGACGTCGGCATCCTCTGAAGACGACATAGAAACATAGGAGTGAGAAATACTAGATTTCTTAATAAGATCACAATTAGACAATTACTGTGTCATCGTCGTTGTCCTAGCCACTTCAGGTTTATTTATAAAATGTGAACATGCATTGATTTAATTTTTAATGATTTTGAAAACATAAGTTCTTGAAACGGGTTTCTTTTAGGTTTAATCTCATAAACATGGCATAAGCAATATAAAATCATAGGATAGAACCATATGAACTAAGCATACCCTCAACAGCCATGATCACACATATGAGAAAACAAAGATGTGTGCACTTTCATGTAACCATATGGGCTTGACCAAAGTCTTTCATTTACTTTATTTTTATTTTTAGCACGTGCTGAACATTCTTTACTTTCCCTTAGAATAAACTGTTATTGGACATGAGCTCATTCCACGACCGTCGTCATGCAGCACAAAGCTAAATTAGACAAGTTTTTTCATGCCTTTAAGTTGGAGGGTCCTCCATATCACCCTTGTCTCCATCACAAAGGGTCTTTAAGACTTAGTGAATCACCTTCCCTCACTTTCCTTACTGAAGTGATCAAAGGATCATATCCTATTTTTTTTTTTTTCTATTGTTATTGTCACATCTTACATGAATTGAAATTATTAACAAGACATATGTGGACATGCAATTGTATGACTAAGTCCATAATTTTGACAAAAATCTGGTAGCTTAACAACTAGACCGGAGCTTTCCTAACATGCAAACATGGGAATGTCAACCAACAACCAATAATATCCATATCATATCATCATAAAATATCTCATCAAGCATCAATAATCCATCATATCCATGAATCCATACTCAAATCAATCACGCCAATCAATAATCATATATGAGAGTGACATACACTCATACCGTATTTGGTATCTAGGGTCTCCATGTACTTTATGTAATATCTTATGAATCATGGTAAGGCTTTTCATGTTTCTCATGAGAGAATCATACCACCTAAAGAGGATGTATGTTATAAATTTTTATTCTATAACTCTTCAAGTGAGGCTTCATTTTAAGCTTAATAGATTCTTTATGATCATATCTTAGATTTAAAGTTTAATACATATTTGTCTCTTACTTACTCCATTATGGCCACAGCCTATTATAGAGTTTTTAGCCAAAGTTTTTCATTCAAACCTTTTTTTTTTAATTGCCTTGAGATAGTGCATAAGTGATTCCTAGGTTCATGATATACTCAAAGGACCTAATCATATTTTTGTTCCCAAAGGATTTCGAGATCCCTCTAGTCCCTTGGATCATGACAACACATAACCATACTCATGAACCCAACAACACCATATGCTTACTAATCATCAAGAAGTAATTTTAACTTATCCAAATTGCAGGTTTTCAAACTTTTACAATTAGCACAACAAAATTTCACCTTTACTATTATGAAGTTATCATTCTTTATGAAAGTATGAATCTCTAAAATTATATTCTTGTCTTAAAGGTTCAATCTATATAAGAAAAGGATACATGCTAGCTTTATGACTAAAAAGTCTTATCCTTTAAGAAAGTTGATATTTTTAATCATTATAAGATCATCAAGATTCCAACTTTATGATTTAAAGTTGCCTTAAAGTTTGAAAGATTCTTTCTTGAAGAAAGTTTGAAACTTTATGAAGTGTATTATCTACAAGATTTAATATGTGTCACATAAAGTAACAAAACCTTTCTTTTTATGATTGAAAACTTCATATTTCAAGAAAATTTGGATCTCTACACATATTATTGTCTTAAAGAAGAACAAAATGAAACATTATGAAGCATGAAGTATAGCGCCATTTTTATGCATCAAGAAGCAAAATTTTTAAAGTTTTATGTTGTTGGAATGTTTCATAGTTTTATCAAAATCATGAAAAGGATGTAAAGATGAGAACTTTTCCGATCATAAACTCAATATAAGGAAATAAACAAGCTTTAAACAAAATACCACCAAGAGTTATCATTCTTTTCCATCAACTCACAAGAAACATCATGAACTCATGCATCAA
This sequence comes from Pterocarpus macrocarpus, assembly GCA_031439585.1. Classification (NCBI taxonomy): domain Eukaryota; kingdom Viridiplantae; phylum Streptophyta; class Magnoliopsida; order Fabales; family Fabaceae; genus Pterocarpus; species Pterocarpus macrocarpus. The sequence continues at coordinate 41,572,457 of CM062516.1, read as the reverse complement.
AAAAGAAAAATGGAAACTTTGAAGGATTCAAGGAGAGAAAGTTTCAAATAAATAAGGAACAACTCATGAACAAGATCAAGAACATACTTTGCTAAAAATGGAAACTTTTGCTCATAGAGAGCATGAGGTTTTTCTCAAGTTCTCTCTTGAAGATCTTGGCTATGGTAAGAGCCAAGCTTCAAGCTTTTTGAATAAACAAAAGAAAAAGAGTGAAGATCACTACCTAATGTTGAAAATGGTGCCTTTTTGAAGGAGAAAATGAAGAAGATAATGACTCCTCCAAGTAGTGAAGGTGGCAGTTTTGAATGGAGAAGAAGAGAGCTGCTGAGTTCTTGATGAAATGGAGGTTGTAGTATATAGATCTTGTCTCCAAATACCAAAAGATGTGGTCTTTGAAGGGCTTAGTAGTAAAGGTTTGGTTATGGAGGTGGTGGAGAATGATGAAGAAGATGATGAAGAAGAAGAAACGTATAGAGAGGTTAGAAAGTTTGAGAACTAGAGAGAGAATAGAAGTTGAAAAATAAAAAATGGATGCGTGTATGTGTTATTGTTGTGGCCATAGCAGATAGGCAAGGGCGAAGGAGATATTTTGCTTGCTTTCATGCTAATTAAGAATTAAGGGGACAACTTGGATGATAGGTGTAACACCTAATAGTCCCATGCTAAGCTTAAGTCATATTATGGAATTAATAGTTATTACTTTTGCTCGCGGATGTAATATTACCTTTTGAAATTACTTTAAAAGTGAAAATAGGGGTAAATTTTTTTTTTTTTTGAATAATAACAAGTAAACCATTTTGAAAACCAAGAGCCATGAGCATATCATGAACATTTAATACAAACGTCGCCATACATACAGTGCGATAAAATAACTAAAGGCAATATAAGGGTTAGTCATCTTGGGATAAATAATACGTCATTCCATAACCAAAAGAGTTTACATAGTTAATCGTAGAATAATAAGTCATACATAACAAGTAATGGATTTGATATCTATTGTCGGCCCTACAAAAGAAACCTAACAAATACATTTGCAAAGAAAATACATAAGAAATCCCATCCACCCATAACCCTATGACTACAACCAAAAAAGGCTATCCTCGTGCTCGGCTCCGCATGTATTGTCCAAGTTAACCGTCGAACAAGAGGTAACCATTCTTGAAACCATCGTGAGTGTCATCGCCATGTCCTCCTCCTCGAGCACACCCACATCCACGGGGCTTGGCATGGTTATGAATGAACCCACAAACACGAACCAGGGGTGGTGTATGATGAGGAGCTGCTGAAGAAGAAGATGAATTGAAAGTTAGGCGAATCACAGACGGGTAATAGGGCTCAAATGGGTCAGTCTCCACGTGATAGCTCGGATAGGATGGCTCCAAAGGATCAGAATCCAAAGAAACAGTCGACGTCAGACAGGTATCCGAGTCAGACTCTCCATCAGTAGAGTACCTTGGTGGCTGAAAGTAAGGGCAAATATCATCTAAGGTGACCTCACCGTACGGTTGGGGCAGACGAAAAAATGGACTCATAACTGGAACTTGAAACAGGCGGTCATGGAAGATGTAGACCCTCATGGCTACGCTCGCAGAGTTCACAGAGGCATTCAGCACCGAGTCAAAGCGCCAATGCCATACAAGGAAGTCAATGAATATCACCACCATGCCCAACGCCGGCACTCTCTGAAGATAACACGGAAATGTAGGAGTGAGAAACACTAAATTTCTCAGTAGGATCGCAACTAGACAAACACTGTGTCATCGTCATCGTCCCAGCCACTTCGGGTTTAATTATAAAAGCAGTCAACATGCAGAGGTTCAATTTTAATGACTTTAAAAACATAAATCTCGAAGTGGGTTACTTTTAAACTTAACATCATAATCATATCATCACAAGAACATACATATGAAAGCATGGAATAAATATTCATAATGCATATGAACAATATAGATACTGACATGTAACCTCATAGCTTAACCATGGTTTTACTTTAACTTTACTTTCATTCCTAGCATGTGCTTAACATTCTTTACTTTTCCTTTGAAATGGACTGCTTTTGGACATGAGCTCATTCCGTGACCATTGTCATGCAGTACTAACTAAATTAGACTAAGCTGATATTGGTTACCTCTAAGTTAGAGGGTTCTCCATGTCACCCTGCTTCCCCCATAGAGGTTTCTTGAGTCTTTATAGATCACCATCTCTCACTTCCCTTACCGAAGTGATTGAAAGGTCATATCCCATTCTTTCTTTTCTTATCGTTATACTTTATATGCATAATACTTATTGACAGGATACATGCAATGATATGACTAAGTCCATAATTTTGACAGAAATCTGGCAACATGACGGCTAGACCGGAGCTTTCCCAAAATGCCAATCATAAAACTTTTAACCGATAGTCCATTATATCCATCTCATATCATCACACCAATCATTTAATCATGAGATAATGCTCAATTAAACTTGTCGTACATCATGCCGAATGACATCATACATTCATACCCTAAAGAATTCATAGTTGTGTTATTCTTTGCAGAAAGTCTTACAAGCTATCATATGATTTTCCGTGGTTGCCTATGAGAGAATAAATGTGTATGTAGTCTTTTAGTTACTTAACCCTTATGGGAAATCACTTTTTACTTGAGTACATATCTTATGGAACACTTGTTCAGGTTAACTAAGTTAGGTAATTATTTTCTTTTCTTGAGACAATACATTTAGTGATTCCTAGGTTTATAATATGCTCAAAGGCCTTAATCATACTTTTGTTCCCAAGGATTTCGAGATCCCTCTAGTCCTTAGGTCACGACAATGCATAACCACACTCATAAACCCAACAACATCATGTTCACTGATCACCAAGGTGATTTTTAACTTATCCAAGTTACAAAGTTTCAAGCTTTTATCATTAACATAACAAGATTTTTCCTTTAATGTTATAAAAGTTATCATTCTTTATAAAGTAATTATAAAGTAACATTCTTTAAGAAAGTATGTACCTCTAAAATTATGCCTTTGTCTTAAAGATTCAATCTTTATGAAATAATGATACAAGATACTAGTTTTAGAATAAAAAAGTCTAATTCTTTATGAAAGTTGACACTTTTAATTATTCTAAGATCATCAAGGTCTCAACTTTATGACTTAAAATTGTCTTAAAGTCTAAAAGATTCCTACTTTATGCATTATTTTGACTCAAGATACAAACTTTATAATTTAAAAGTTGCAAGTCAACACTTTTATGACTTCAAAATTTCATTCTTGGTTAAAGTTTGCAACTTTATGAAAGGTCTTGTATTCAAGATTCCATTTTTAAGACATAAAGTGACAAGTTTTCATTTTTATGACTTAAAAAGCTTCATATTCCAACAAGATTAAACCTTTACACATATTCTTGTCTTCACAAAAAACAAAATAGAACTTTAAGAAAGCATACATATTTCGCAACTTTACATGCATCAAGAAACAAACTTTTTAAAACTTTATGCTTTTAGGAATGTTCATAGTCTTATCAAGTCGTGAAAAACATGTAAAGATGAGAACTTTTCCACTCATAAGATCATTATAAGAAAAGGAACAAACTTTAAATAAAATACCACCAAGAATATCATTCTTTTTCAAATAACTCATAAGAAACATCAAGATCTCATACATTAAGAGAGAAAATAGAAACTTTGAGGCATTCAAGAAGCAAACTTTCAAATAACCAAGAACAACTCATGAAGAAAAATATGAACACTTTTTGCTAAAAAGGAAACTTTTGATCATGAAGAGCATGAGCGTTTTTCTTAAGCTTTTACTTGAAGATCTTGGTCATAATAGGAACCAAGCTTCAATCTTTCTTGAGTAAACAAAAGAAAAAGAGTAGAGATCACTACCTAAGCTTGAAAATGGCATCCTTAAAGGAGAAGAAGAAGATGAAGAAGACTCCTTCTTTGATGATGGTGGTGGCGATTTTGAGGGGATTAAGATGGAAGCTCGAGTTCTCTTGAAAATGAGGCTTGTATAGATCTTACCTCCAAAGATCAAAAGATATGGTCTTTGAAGGGCTTAGTGGGAGTTTTGGTTATGGTGGTGGTGGAAGAAAGAAGAAGAAGATGAAGAAGAATAAAGAAGATGTAGAGAGAAGTTGTACAATTTGACAATTAGAGAGAGAATGAGAATTAAAAAATGAAAAGTAGATGTGTGTGTGTGTGTGTGTTGAGGCCGTAAGCTTCAAGTAGGTGGGGGAGAAGATATTTTCTTAATTTTGTGCTAATTAAGGTTTAGAGAGACAAATTAGATGATGGGGGAACAAATCTTGTATTTACTCTTACACAAAGCACTCTTGTCTAATGCTTTACACTTTAGTGATATCACTCTTTACTTTATTTTCTAGTTGACTAAATTTGAATTTAATCATGTTATTAAGTGTTCTTGCAACTTATTAACATAATTAAACAAGGATTAATGATTAACTCATATGATTATGATTAACAAAAATTAATCTTGCAATTAAGCTTAATTATCCTTAATTAAACTTGATTAAGATAGTTATGTGTGATTAGTGCTTAATTAAGCTATTAAAGGTTTGACTTGCTTAATTAGAGATTTTCTAATCTAATTAAGCATTCTCTTCATAATTAGCTCATAATTACTGACTCGCGCGTCGTAACACGAGCAAATTAAACCGAATAGCGACTATAGTATAGTAGCCAACTCGAATCGTTTCCCAAAGATGAACACACTATTTGATCAGAAAATTCAGGGGGGTTTTTATAACAAACACTTAAAATGCAATACTGAATTCCAAAGCAAACAGAAAACAAAAAGGCTAAACCGAATTAAAATTCTAATCCAAGACACACAAGAAGGAAACAATCAACACTCAATCATTGGATTCAAATATACATGCACACTCCAATTCGATGATTAATTTTAGATTCAATTGAAACCTCAAATCAAACCTAGCATTCACATGAAAATCTCCATGCATTCAACTAATCACTCAAGCAATTCGATTTAGAGACCTCTAAAACCGAATTGATTTTGGATTAGCTTCCAAACCAATGCTCTAATCTCATATTCAGATCCGAAATATGAATCACACTCTTGAACAATCGAATCACATATATCAACCGAATTATACATGATTTGATTGACTCTTAATCAACATGCATGAATGAAAATCTCCAATTCAATTACGAGATTAAGAAGAAGAGAAGAGGAGTGAAACCGAAATTGGAATTTCCATATCTTGATGCACCAATCCTCAAGAGCTTGAATGCTTCTCTTGATGCCTTGGATCAGAGGATGATCACCCCTCCATTAATGGAGGAAAACACAAAAGAAAGAAAGAGAGAGAGAGAGAGAGGGAGAGAGTTTTCTTATTCAATAAAACTAAAAATTACAAAATGAGCAAAAAGGTCCCTGAAGCATAATCAGAATTTCTATATATACCTCTAATTAAAAGTCACTAATTACTTAATTAAAACAATCCTCTTTTCCTAAGCTAAATTTGGATAGCTCATTTGCCCAATTTGGATGCTTAGAGAGAAAGTTGTGCCCAAAACAAGTTGAGTGGGCTCTCTTAGACTCAGCAGCGACTTCCAACACGTTTTTGGGCCTCATAACGGTTCTTCTTGGCTTAGTGCTCTGAACATAAAATGAAGCCCTGGACGTTAGCTTTCCAATGCCACCGGAATGGGCTCAATTGAGTCCCTGTAGCTCAAGATATGGTCCATCATTGAAGGCTGCTCAGAAACCGCGCCCAAACGCTTCAGTTCAGTTCCGAGCCCAATTTCGGCTTTAAGATCTCAGAATTAGCCCTTTCCCTCTTCATAGAAATTGTAGCTCTATCTCTTAGCTTTCCTACAAATCAAGAAGCATAATAAAATGAGGTATAGAGCTCAAGATATGATCTAAAAACTGAAGCAGGTCAAAATAACCGAAATGCTGCAAAAATTAACTAAGTCTCACTAAGATCCAAAAAAAAGGAAAATGATCTAAACTCAACCAATTAAGCACAAAGGAGGATTAATGAGACAAGTATGAATGATAAAAATAGTATAAAAATCCAATTCATCAATTACTTCGTTAATCCCTTAATTAAGCCTTAATCTCATAATTTCTCATTAAGTATCTAATTATTCAAGGTTACTGAGATAATTTAGCATGACAGGAAATTGAGGATGTTATAATAGGGAAGACAAAGAGTGTACTACTCTTACAAAAAGCAAACTTATCTTATGCTTTATACTTTAGTGACATCACTAAATACTTTATTGTCTAGTTGACTCAATTTGAATTTTAATTATGCGATTAAGTGCTCTTGTAACTTAATTAACTTGATTAAGTAAGGATTAGTCATTAACTCACAAGAATATGATTAACAAAAATTAAACTTTTAATTATGTTTAATTACTCTTAATTAAACTCAATTAAGCTAATTATGGATACTTAGTGTCAGATTAAACCATTAAGAGTTTGACTTGCTTAATTAGAGATTCTCTAATCTTAATTAGGTGTTTTCATAGCTTTTCTCTTCAAAATTACCTTAGAAATTCTTTAATTAGGCATTAATCCTTTAATTTCTCATCAAGCGGCTAATTGCTCAGGGTTACTGAGGTAATTTAGTACGAAAGAAAATTGAGGATATTACATTTCTCCTAACTTTTAAAAAGAATTTTGCCCTTAAAATTTGTTTTCTGAAAATAGGTCGGGATACTCATTTTTCATCTTGGATTCCAGCTCGCACATATATTCTTCCATATTTCCTCTGCCTTAAGCCACCTTGACCAAGGGTATGGTATTTGTTCCTTAGCTGTTTTATCCCACGATCCATAATCTGGGATAGCGATAGATTGAAGATTAAGTATTCCCTTAACTGTACACTTTCAGGATCAAGTAGGTGACTATGATCAAAATGGTATTTTCTTAATTGAGACACATGAAAGACATCATGGAGATTTGACAAATTCGGGGATAAGGTCATTTGATAAGTAACAGACTCGACACGTTTTAGGATCTGAAAAGGACTAAGAAAATGGGGGCTTAACCTTTTGACTTTCATGACTCTACTTACACCCGTTGTATGAATGATTTTCAGGAACACATGTTCTTCTTCTTGGAACTCTAAATACTTTATCCTTTTATCAACATAACTCTTTTGACGGCTTTGAGCCATAAGGATTCTGTCCCTAATCCTCCTTATTTGCTCAGTGGTCCATCTCACAAGATCGGGCCCTAATAGACTTTGCTCACTAGGTTCAAACCAACGTAGAAGAGATTGACACTTCTTCCATACAGAGCTTCATAGGGTGCTATACCAATACTCGCATGGTGACTGTTATTGTAAGCAAACTCAATCAAAGGTAAGTAACTATCCCAACTTCCTTGATCATTCAATACACAGGCTCTCAATGTGTCCTCTAGAGTTTAGATAGTCCTCTCTGATTGTCCATCAATTTGGGGGGTGATAAGCTATACGTAGGTAAAGTCTTGTCCTAAATGCCTTTTGTAAGGCTCCGCAGAATCTAGAGGTAAACCTCAGGTCTCTATCTGAGATTATGGTTGAGGGTACACCATGCAGCCTTACTTTCTCTTGGACATACAGCTGGGCTAACTTCTCCAAAGGATAAGTACCTTGAATGGGCAAAAAGTGAGCAGACTTGGTTAATCTGTTAATAATATTACATCGAAACTAGCTTGCATTTTGGGTAAACCCATCACAAAGTCCATGGAGATACTTTCCCATTTCATTCTGGGATCTCCAATGGTTGCAGCATACCAGAGCACTTTTGGTGCTCAATCTTTATCTTTTGGCAGACTAAACACTTACTCACTAACTCAGCAATATTCCACTTTAATCCCGGCCACCAAAACATCTTTTTAACATCTTGGTACATCTTCATCACACTGGGATGTATGGTGAAATGGCTTTTGTGAGCCTCCTCCAAAATCCTTCTTTGGAGGTCACCACTTGCACGTACGCAAATTCTTCCTTCAAATCTCCATAGTTCATTCTTACCTTGAGCGAAACCCTTCAACTTTCCTTCTCCTACTAACGCTTTGATTTTTAGAAAATCCTTTTCCTCTCCTTGGGCTTGAGCAATTTGACCTTTGAAAGTGCTCGTCACCTTAAGCTAATTCAATCTTAAACTATGGGGTGTTAAGAGAACTCCAAAGTTAAGGTCTCTAAAACTCTTCACTAGCTCATCTTCTTTGATCATCATCCATGTCACATGTAAAGACTTCTGACTCAGAGCGTCAGCCACCATATTAGCCTTCCCAGGATGATAGTTCAGCCAAAACTCATAATCCTTCAAAAATTCCATCCACCTCCTCAACCTCATGCTCAACACCTTCTGATCAAAGAAATACTTCAAAATCCTATGATTAGAAATCACCTCAAACCTTATACTATACAAATAATGCCTCTATATCTTCAAGGCAAATACTACAATTGCTAATTCCAAGCCATGGGTTAGGTAGTTTACTTCTTGAGGCTTCAACTACCTAGAGGCATAAGCCACCATGTTCTTATTTTGCATCAAGATACAGCCTAAACCTCTCCAAGAGGCATCACTATAAACCTCGAATAGTCCACTTGGGTCAGGCAATACTAATACTAGGTTGAGGTTAACTTTTCCTTTAATTCTTGAAAGCTCTTCTTATAATCTGCAATCCACACAAAAGGGGAATTATTCCTTGTTAACTTAGTTGATGGTAGAGATATTTGGGAAAATCCCTTTATAAACTTACGGTAGCAGCCAGATAAACCCAAGAAACTCATTATTTCTGTTACCGAGGTTGGTCTTTCCTAGTTCATCATAGCCTTAATCTTATTAGGGTCCACCGCAATTCCTCCTTGTGACACCACATCTCCTAGGAACTTTACTTCTTCCATCCAGAATTCACACTTAGACAACTTGGCATAAAGCCTCTTTTCCCTCAAGATTCCCAACACAACCTTCAAATGCTCTTCATGTTCCTCCTTTGTTCTCGAATAAATAAGAATATCATCTACAAAAACAACCACAAACTTATCCAAGTAGGGTCTAAAAAATCTATTCATATAATCCATAAAAATAGTAGGGGCATTAGTCAAGCCAAACGACATCACCGTAAACTCATAATGCCCATACCTTATCCTTAAAGCGGTATTGGATATATCCTTTTCCTTCACCCTTATCTGATAATATCCAGATCTCAGATCAATCTTTGATAACACAGTTGCACCTCGCAGTTAGTCCATCAGGTCATCTATCCTAGGCAGGGGATACTTGTTCTTAACCATCACCTTGTTCAATTGCCTATAATCCACACATAGCCTCATGCTTCCATCCTTTTTCTTCACAAATAACATCGGGGCTCCCCAAGGTGAGGCACTAGGTCTCACAAACTTCTTGTCTAACAATTCTTCCAACTGATCTTTCAACTCCGTCAACTCAATTAGGGACATTCTACATGGTGCTATAGACATTGGCCCTTTTCTCGGCACCAACTCTATAAAGAACTCAATTTCCCTTTCTGAGAGAAACTCGAGTATATCGTCAGGAAATAGATCTGGGTATTCCCTAATTACGGGGATCTCATCCAATACCTACTCAAGTTCCACATCACTTGCCATAAGGAGAACATATCCCTGATTATCAGACTCACAACTTCTTAATTTAACAGAGTTTAAGAATAGACAAATAGATTTAACAGGTTTAACAGGAATAGGGGGAAGCATGATAGATTTCTCAGAACAATAATGATATAAACTTTTTGAAAACAATGAGAGCCATGAGCGCGTCGCAACATGCAATACTAAGTTGTTACCTAATACATGCAGTGAGATGAAATGAACAAGGGCAATATAAAGAATAACCATTTCGGATAAACATAATATCATTTCATAGCCATCATAGTTATATATAGTTAAGAGTAGTGCAAAAAGTCATACATAATAAGTCATGGGTTCGATATCTACTGTCGGCCTTACAAGATATACCTAACCAAATACATCAAAAAGGAAATACAACATGAACCTCAACCACCCGTATATGCCATAAAGAAAATGATAACCCTATAACTACTAACAAAAAAGGCTATCCTTGCTCCAACTCAGCAGGAGTCATCCATGTCATCCATCAAACGGGAGATATCTGTTCTCGAATCCACCGGGGACATCATGCCCCTGTCCTCCTCCTCAGACACACCCACATCCGCAGGGTTCGGTACGAGTGTGAATGAATCCACGACCACGAACCGGGAGTGAAGCATGGTAGGAGCCGTAGAAGACAAAGACGAATCAGAAGTCAGGCGAATTACTGAAGGGTAGGAGGGCTCGAACGGATCGGACTCCACAGCATACGTTGGGTAGGTTGACTCCGAAGGATCGAAGTGCACCGAATACATCAGTGTCAGGCAGGTGTCAATGTTAGACTCTCCATCAGTGGGGTACCTCGGCAAGTGAAAAGGCGGACATATGTCATCCAAGTTGATATCCTTGTACAAATCATGGGAGCAAAAAAATGGGCTCATAACTGATGCATGGAACTGATAGCTGTGAAATATATAGACCTTCATATCTGCTCAAGCTATAAGCACGAATGCATTCAACACCGGGTCGAAGTGCCAATGCATGATTAGGAACTCAATGAAGATCACCACGGTTCCCGACACCGGTATCCTCTAAAGACGCATGGAAATGTAATAGTGAGAAATACTAGATTTCTTAGTAGGATTGCGACTAGAGAATTACTATGTCATTGTCATTGTCTCAGCTACTTTGGGTTTATTTGTAAGATGGTGAATATGCATAGATACAATTTTTAATGATTTTGAAAATATAAGTTCCCAAAGTGGGTTTCTTTTAGGTTTAATCTCATAAACATGCATAAGCAACATAAAAACATATGATAGAACCATATGAAATATGCATAACATCAATAGTCATGACCATGCATATGAGGAAATAAAGATGCATGCACTTTAATGTAACCCTATGGACTCGACTAAAGTCTTTCATTTACTTTACTTTCATTGTTAGCACGATCTTAACATTCCTTACTTTCCCTTATAATAGACTGCTATTGGACATGAGCTTATTCCGTAATCGTCATCATGTAGCACAAAACTAAATTAGACAAAACTGATAAGGGCTTTTCATGCCTCTAAGTTGGAGGATCTTCCATGTCACCCTTGCCTCCATCTTAGAGGGTCTTTAAGTCTTAGTGGATCTGTAACGTCCGAAGAATTTTATCGTTATTAACCGAGTTGTTCGATTTTTATCAAATAAGTGGGTTTAATCGAAATTCGATTAAACCCACTTATTCGATAAAAACCGAACAATTCGATTAAACCCACTTATTCGATAAAAATTGAACAACTCGGTTAATAACGATAAAATTCTTCGGACATTACAGGATCACCTTTCCTCGCTTCGTTTACCGAAATGATCGAAGAATCGTATCTTATTATTTCTTTTTTGTTGTTATAGTCACATCTTACATGCATTGAAATTATTAACAAGACATATGTGGACATGCAATGGTATGACTAGGTCCATAACTTTTATGAAAATTTTGGCAACATGACGGTTTGACCGGAGCTTTTCCAAAATGCCAAACATGAAAATTTCAACCAACAACCAATAATATCCATCTCATCATTATAAAATATCTCATCAAGCATCAATAATCCATCATATCTATGAATCCATACTCAAATCAATCACGCCAATCAATAATTGTATATGAGAGTGACATACACTCATACCCTATTTGGTATCTAGGGTCTCCTTGCACTTTGTGTAATATCTTATGAATCATGGTAAGACTCCTTACATTTCTCATGAGAGAATCATACCACCTAAAGAAGATATATATTATAAATTTTTAATCTATAACTCCTCAAGTAAGGCTTCATTTTAAGCTTAATAGATTCTTTATGATCACATCTTAAAGTACGCATTCTTAGATTTAAAGTATAACACATATTTGTCTCTTACTTACTCCATTATGGCTGAAGCCTATTATAGAGTTTTTAGCCAAAGTTTTTCATTTAACTTTTTTTTGTAATTCCCTTGAGATAGTACATAAGTGATTCCTAGGTTTATGGTATGCTCAGAAGCCCTAATCATACTTCTGTTCCCAAAGGATTTCGAGATCCCTCTAGTCTCTTGGGTCATAACAACACATAACCATACTCATGAACCCAATAATACCATATGCTTACAAATCATCAAGAAGTAATTTTTAACTTATCCAAGTTGCAAGATTTCAAACTTTTACAATTAACACAACAAGATTTCACCTTTACTATTATGAACTTATCATTCTTTATGAAAATGATTATAAAATTTTATCCTTTATGAAAGTATGAGTCTCTAAAATTATATTCTTGTCTTAAAGGTTCAATCTTTATAAGAAAAGGATACAAGATGCTAGCTTTATGACTAAAAAGTCTTATTCTTTAAGAAAGTTGATACTTTTAATTATTATACGACCATCAAGATTCTAACTTTATGATTTAAAGTTGCCTTAAAGTTTGAAAGATTCTTTCTTGAAGAAAGTTTGAAACTTTATGTAGTATCTTATCTAAAAGATTTAATATGTGACATAAAGTAACAAAACCTTACTTTTTTTTATTGAAAACTTAATATTTCAAGAAAGTTTACACCTTTACACATATTCTTGTCTTAAAGAAGAACAAAATGAAACTTTATGAAGCATGAAGTATAGCGCCACTTTTATGCATCAAGAAGCAAACTTGTTAAAGTTTTATGCATTTGGAATTTTTCATAATCTTATCAAAATCATGAAAAAGATGTAAAAATGAGAACTTTTCCAATCATAAACTCAATATTAAGGAAAGAAACAAACTTTGAACAAAATACCACCAAGAGTTATCATTCTTTTTCATCAACTCACAAGAAATATCATGAGCTCATGCATTAAGAAAGAAAAATGGAAACTTTGAAGCATTCAAGGAGAGAAAGTTTCAAATAAACAAGAAACAACTCATGAAAAAGATCAAGAACATACTTTGCTAAAAGTGGAAACTTTTACTGATAGAGAGCATGAGGTTTTTCTCAAGTTCTTTCTTGAAGATCTTGGCCACGGTGAGAGCCAAGCTTCAAGGTTTCTTGAGTAAACAAAAGAAAAAGAGTGAAGATCACTACCTAGTGTTGAAAATGGTGCCTTCTTGAAGGAGAAAATGAAGAAGATGATGACTCCTACAAGTGCTGAAGGTGGTAGTTTTGAATGGAGAGGAAGAAAGCTCTTGAGTTCTTAATGAAATGGAGGTTGTAATATGTAGATTTTGTCTCCAAATTCCAAAAGATGTTGTCTTTGAAGGGCTTAATAGTGAAGGTTTGGTTATGGAGGTGGTGGAGAATGATGAAAAAGATGAAGAAGAAGAAGAAGAAATGTAGAGAGAGGTTAGAGAGTTCGATAACTAAAGAGAGAACAAAAGTTGAAAAATAAAAAGCGGATGTGTGTGTGTGTGTGTTGTTGTTGTGGCTATAGCATATAGGCAAGGGGAAGGGAGATGTTTTGCTTGCTTTTGTGCTAATTAAGAATTAAGGGGACAAATTAGATGATGGAGAAGACAAAGAGTGTACTACTCTTACAAAAAGCAAACTTGTCTTATGCTTTATGTTTTAGTGACATCACTAAATATTTTATTATCTAGTTGACTAAATTTGAATTTTAATATTGTGATTAAATGTTCTTGCAACTTAATTAACTTGATTAAGAAAGGTTTAGTGTTTAACTCACTATAATATGATTAACAAAATTAAACTTTTAATTATGCTTAATTACCCTTCATTAAACTTGATTAAGCTAACTATGGGTAATTGGTGTCAAATTAAGCCATTAAGAGTTTGACTTGCTTAATTAGAGATTCTCTAATCTTAATTAGGCATTCTCGCAGCTTTTCTCTTCAAAATTACCTCTTATATTCTTTAATTAGGATTTAATCTTTAAATTTCTCATTAAGCACCTAATTACTCAGGGTTACTAAGGTAATTTTGCATGAAAGAAAATTGGGGATGTTACAATTTAGGTTGAAAGGAGCTGCACTATTTCCTATGTACAAGATTTTTGGGCAAGTTTAAGGAATTACTGGGAGTAACAGAATAGATCTAACTCTAAAATTTTTATAGCATGTTACCCTATGTTTCAGCTTCTTAAAAAAATTTGTTACACTTAATTTGAAAGTATATAGGGCGAGTTATGCTCAGCACAATCCATACTGGTGAAAACAGACAACAAGAGTCAAGGGTTTACTTCAAAAATTCATAATTCTCTCATTTCAGGTCCAATGGCCTTATAATTTATATGGTGGGAAAGCCCTACATATCTAGTTTCATTAACAATAGTTTCATCCAATTTTGACCATTGTAGGCGAAAATATACTGTACACAATATGGATATGTCCTAGGGTTTTTGAGTTTTAGCAAGTCTGTTTAAGTTTTCTTTGAGTTTTTGACTAATCACCCAACCCAAACCAAGAATATCCATCTTTAATCACTTGAAACAAGTCATGAAATCATCATACAACATTCGAATAAGAAGATATACCATAACCCTAATCAGCCACATAACATAGAAATCAAGTAAAGTACAAGAATCCTACCTAAAAATTGAGCTTGAGCTAGTGAGATGCAAAGCTTTTGGGTGGAGCAACTTGCATAGGATGAATAAGCAAGGAGAAGAGGATGAAATGGAGAAGAAATAAGGGAGGGAAGGTCCAGTTGATGAGGATGAAGTTAGAAGGGAAGAAGTGATACATATTCAGGAGGGTAATTTGGTCATTTTAACATTGAAAAAGAGCATGTTTCTAGCAAGTTGGTTCTACCTTGGTGATCAAGGAATCTGAGAGCTCATTTCAAGTTACTTGGAGATCAAGGAATCAAGCTTAATTAAAGTAACTTGGAGAACAAGCAATCTGATTATGTTGGAAATATGTTTAGATTGCGTTTAGATTCATTTTTTATTTGTTTTGACTTAGTCTAGATTTGTTTAGATTTGAATTGAATTAATTTATCCTTTAAGATTTAAATCAAATCTGATCTAATCTATAAAGATCAAATCTGATTTAAATTAGTTAGGAATAAATCTTTTAGAATAGAATCATATCTTTAATTTTTAAATTTTAGTTTCAAATCAGATCTTTTAGATAGGACTAGATAATTTCTATTTTTAGGATTTATGTATAAATAGGCAACTTGGCCTATAGGAGAATTTTATCATATAGTTTTGATCATGGTTTGACTACCAATACAGTTGTGAGGTTTTCCTCACTTTATTCTGTGTGATGCAGAATTTCTACACTTTATTCTGTGTGATGCAGAATTTCTACATTTTGTTCTGTGTGATGCAGAACTTTCTATCTTTTTCCTGTTATCTACGTTTCCAAGGACAGGTTTCTTGGGGGTTTAGTAGGGAGGGTCTTTATCCTAAATCTTATTTTTTATCAAAGTATGTGCCTAGGGTTTCTGGATCTTTATATCCTTGGAGTTCCTTCATCAAGAAGGTAGGAATTTTGTGGGTTGTTAGTCATAATGGTTAATAAGGACATGTGAGCTTCAATTGGTGGAACTCAAGACACTCGCCAATTTAGCTTGGCTGCCCACTTTGGAGGGCCTAGATGGTGCCACCATTGGGGTGTAATTGGCTCAATCATGGCTGTCCAAATTAGGGTCTAACAGTGTAAATTCCTATTGACTTAGTTCTTACATTTCACAATACCGAAATCTTTACTGATTTCTTTTAAATTCTCAAAACATTGGCCATGGTCTTCTTATATTTTCTGCATGACAAACTTAAAATTTTTCTATCCCTGACCTTCCTATTTCAATCCTAATTGCTCTTAGTTCTCTAATGCAACATAATAGATTAGAAAACGGTGCAATTCAGACATATCGTGTTTTCGGGATGTTACACGCTGTATATATTAGTTAGAACTGCCTACTAAGAATTTATAATTCTCACTCTTGTGTGTTCCTATGTTGCTCCTAGATAGATTATTCAGTTGTAATAGTAATTCTCCCAAGGGTATGTGATCGAGATTGAAGCACCCTGACGAGAAGGGTTCGATGATGCCAGAGACTACAAAATTAGATAACAAGAGGTCGATGCTGCGACAGAAAATGTTTTGCTACATTGAAGCTCTTAGTAGAGCTCCTTTATATATTTTGAAATATTGTTAAGTAAGACTAGAATTTAGGCTATGCAAATTTGTAAATGTGAACACAATGTATATTTAAGTGGAGTTTTATTTTCTTTATTTGCCTGCTTATATTTTATTTTGTGCGACGAGACAATTAGCACTATATTGTTTCAAAAGCACAATAAGTAATAAAACAAGATCGACAAATTTATTAGTAGCAACTCCTAAGTGCGATGTTATGACTTAAGCATAGAGTTGTACTTAGGAGAGTGTTACACTGTGAGCTCGGCAATCTTGTAAACTCCTTTTCCAACGTCTTTGGTTACTTGATATGGTCCTTTCTAATTTGGAACAAGTTCTCCTTCTCTAGGTGGTTTCTTTTAGGGTTTAATCCTTCGCAATACCAAGTCTCCATTAAAACTCCTCGGACACACATCTCTATTGTACTTTTTAGTTATCTTGATCTTTATCTCTTCTTCCTTTATGTGGGTGAGCTCTTTGTCTTCTTTAAACAAGTCGAATTCAGCTTCTCTGGGGTTAATGTTGACTTCTTCATCAAAATTTTGTGGATACCAACTTGGTTTCGAGATCTTTAGAGGAATCATAGGTTTAGCCTCGAAGACGAGTGTATTTGGTATTTCTTCTGTTGAGAACTAAGTTGTTGTGTGGTAGGCCCACAATACTTTGGGAAATTCTTTAGCCCATAGGCCTTTAGCTTTATTGAGCTTTTTATTCAAACATGTAAGGATGACCTTATTCATTGCTTCTATCAAGCCATTTGTCAAGGGATGTTCTAGTGATTTGAAGAGCTAAGTCATTTGTCTAAGGATGTTCTACTGATTTGAAGAGCTGGTGAATACCGAGGTTTGCACAAAATTCTTCAAACCTCTTATTAGTGAATTGTGTTCCATTATCATTCACAGTCTATCTAGAAATGCTATACCTTAAATGATTCTTCTCCATACAAACTTTCTATTTTTGTTTTTTAAATTTTACTATAGTTGAATACTTTTATTTTTCTTATTTATTCAAATAAGAATAATCTATGAAATAAGATAAGTGTGTATGGCGATGAGGCAGCTAGCATTGGGTTTTGGCCAAACATGACATGGCTCCTGCTCTTTCAGACAAATCCTGATATGCCCCTATGCCACCCTTCTAGCTTGAATAACAAATACTCAAACCTTATACGTAGGAAAATATCAAAATCCGCACCCTTCCTACACTCTATATTCTATCTTTAATTTAATGCCTTCATGAATATTTTAAATTTGATTTACATATCAATCACTTAATAGCTTAAAAAGATATATTATCTAACAAATTGAAAGGCATCTTTAAAGGACTTTTCCATAAGTTAAATAATTAATTTAGCACCATAATTTGTAAATATAATAATATTGTATAATTTAAACCATATCGTAATAATTAAACACAATTAAGTTCTAGAAATTAAACAAACATAGCATTATATAACAGTTAGAAATTAAACCAAAACAATAATCTCTAAACAAAATAATATTTAAACATAACAAAGTCATAGAATTAAGGCAGGCATAAGTTAAATATTATTAAAAAATATTTACAAGTGGAGTTTGAGACAACTAAATGTTAAACCTGAAACTACGACTACCCGCAAAAAATTTTTCACCCTGCCCACACACCCTATTACAAGGCGGGTTTAAAACCTAATCTTAGTAGATTTCATCGAAGTGAGTACTACATATCGCATATCAATTGTCATTTTTATTTGTGCATATTGGAATGTAAAATATAGAGGATATCCAAGGAATCTATACACGATTACTCTTATTTATTGAAAAATACTAGGTAGTGTAAACTTTTTGAAATATGTTCGTTGATTCTAGAATAGGTGACTGAATTGCATAATGAAGACTTTAAATAATTTCATGACACAATGTCATCCTATCTTTGTTTTCTTTAGTTTCTCCTCAATATTATGGGATGTCTTTTGAACTTTTTGGAGCCAAACTTTGAAATCACTTTTTGCATCAAAAGAATCTACTCTCCATTGCTCCCTTTATAGATCAATTTCCATTTCCTGCAAAATATAACAACCATGAATCTCATTCAAAATTTAAAAAAATCAAACATGCACCGATACATATAATAAATCTTCCAATAAGTTGATAAATAGTAAATGTCAAATATTCACTACAGCAACTGACATCTTTATTGGAAGAACATTGCTTGTAGCAATCTTCTCAATGCTCGAAGTACCAACATTAATTGTTTGTTCCTGTCCAAATTATAACTCAGATACATGAATAGGAGCTTTGTTAACCAACATATGAGAATAAACTCTATATGCTATTAACAAGATAGTAGGAAGGGAATAAGGAGGAAATTAGCATACCTTTTCCAAAATTGTTTCTTTTTCAAGTGAAGCAGAACCATTATTAACATTGCTTCCCTTGTAAAATAATTTTTGTCTCCTGAAAAAGGTAATAACTATGTAACTCACTCAAAATTTGAAGAAAATTGCATTGATGCATAAAATATATCATGCAATTAGTAAATAATGTAATAAATATCAAATATTCATTGTATCAACTAACTTCTTAGGTGGAAGAACATTGCTTATAGCAACCTTCTCAGAATTTGAAGTTCCAACATCAATTGTTTGTTCCTGTCCAAATTATGAATCAGATACATGAAAAAGGAGCTTTTTAACTAGTATGTTCGAATAAACTATGCTACTAATAATACAACTTGGAAGAGCATAAGGAGAAAATTAGCATACCTTTTCCAAAGTTGTTTCCTTTTCAAGTGAAGTAGAAGCATTACCAACATTTATTAATTGTAGAAGTTCATGACCTTTCACTTCTAGCATTTCTGACACTGATGAATAACCTTTAGCCTTTGCTACTCGCACTAGGTTCCCTGTAGGTTTATGTCCTTTTCTTTTCCTGCAAGACCATTTATTTTTAAGAATTACTAACTCATAAATAATGTAGAGCAAAGCCACAAGACAAATCAAATACAAAACATATTACATGCAACAACTGCAATTGCAAATGTTTCTACACTTGGGACATTTCCAATCCTTCAACTGGTCCACCTCTTCAACTTTTTGCCCATATCTAAATCAACACAATCAAATGCTTAGCAAGGAAAGTTATATACAAACATATTGTAATCAAATCATGTAGTTTTAATAAAATAGAATAGCTCTAAAGAAAAATCAATAAAAGAGGTTATATCACTGAATCTAACCTGTTTGATAGGCACCTCTTGCAAAACTTCATTGGACAACACTTGCCCTTCTTCATATTCTTACATGTAGCTACAAATTCCTTCATTCTTTGACGACACTATCAATGGTAATCAAGCAACATCGGTGGTGCCATTGTTGTAATGGACATTCAACCATAAGCAAATACACACATCCCATGAATAGATTAATAGACAAAGATGTTCTACGTCTCCCATAAGCTAAAGTTTTCATTTTTCTTACAATTTTGACATTTTCTCATAAATCCATTTTCAAAATTTTCCTTTCAACAAGTTATGATTACACTTTGAATGACAAAGCATTGAAGAAATTGAAATAGGTAACAAATAGATATTCAACAATAGTACCTGGTGGCAAGTATTTAGCTCTTCCATTTCCTTAGTCGAGTTAGGACGATCAAGCACTATTGCTTCTGTGCAAGAATACAAATTGTAAAACAAGCTAAAATATCTTTGACTTTAGATCTGAAATGGATTTGAATTCTCTTGGCTAGACAATCAGTGAGAAACTAGAAAGAAAATTGGTAGTGAATTTTGAAGCTTGTTTGAAAATTTTCCTTCAACTGTTGGTTCTTTCAATGCTTCAGCAACGAAAGGAATAAATATAGGGCTTATGATTTAGATTCGATTGGTATTGATGAAAATTTATAGATGGCACTCAATTATATTTCATATGAAGGATGGATTAGTTAGGTTTTGAATAGTTTGGGTTGGATCGAAGGAGTGCACAATCTAGATTCAACGAAACATCTTTTCACAACCATATATAAAAAATTAAGATTTAATTTTAATTATTTTATATTTTAGTTTGTAATAAATTGGCTACGAATGTTTTAAGGGAAACATAATGAAAAATTATTAAACATAATTCAACGATAATTTCTATAAAAGCAATATGAAATTTAATTATTTATAAATATATAAATTTAGTAAATTATGAACAATTCTAGCAATAAGTAATAAATGGCAAAGGTATCTTTTTCTCTTATGAATGAAATTGGAATAAAAAAATTCTCCAAAATAAAAATAATGCTTATTTTGTGATTTTTTATGTAAATATAAACATATTCATGAATATGAAATTAGTGCATTTAAGTTTTGAATTAAATGATATTTCTAGCATAAATAACTTCACCAAATAATACTTTTATAGTTTAGAAATATACTCAATTTAACTCATCTTGAAAAGCAACTAGTGTTTATTTAGTTTCTATATCCCCAAAGCCTTAATTTTAAACAATTATTTCAATACTAGAAAATGGCAAAGGGTTTAGTATTCTTTGCAGTCGCAAGCAACAAACAACCCCCACTCTGAGGTAAGGTTGAGTTCGAGAATGGAAACAGACTGAAATCCATGGTGCACCTTGATGCTAATAGATTCTCTTAAGGATGACATTAACAAATATTATGATTCGAATCTATCTAAAAAACTTAGTGATGGGGAACGCAGTACAAGTGATGGGAACCACAATGTAATATATTCAGTCAATCAGGTTACAAGGATCCAAGCTGGTTGGATATATCCACAATTGAGGGGATGGGCTGATTTGGAGTGCTTTTATATTATTTGGGTTGCATTGAAGACATTATTATCATTAGTGTTTTGACCCATTAATTGGAGTTTAGTAATTAGGAGTATTTTGGGCCTTAATATTATTTTTGGGTTTATGATTGGGATTAGTAATTTAGAGTAAATCCAATCTTTTATTTAGGATCAAATCAAATCTTTTAGTTTAGGATGCTCTATTCCCATTATATACCAAAACCTTAGTTTCTCTTTTGATTAGAATCCTAGTTTCTTTTTATTAGTTTCTCTTCTACATCATCAATAGATACATTATTGTAATGCTTAAGAGTTTTATATTTTTTTTTATCAATAATATTTTTGAGATTTTATTCCTTCTCTCTCACTTTGCTTAAGTTATCTTTGATATTATCAGTTCTTGTTTCTCCCTAAACAAAGAGTCAAGAATGTTAATCCTTATCTCAAAGTTCTTCGTCATTGGTTGATTAAGGGTCGCGGAGACATATCCCAATATTTTTATTCACAGGTTGACTAAGAGCTGAGGGTGCCATTAAATTCAAAAGCTCTTATGGATTTCGCATATACATGTAGGGTTCGTCTCAGTCTAGTATCAGATCCTATCTTTGCACTGGTTGGTAGGCCATTTTCCTAGTTCTCTATTCCATATATAAAGTCTAAAGGGGCGGGAATGATGGGGACCAATATTGTGTCCTAGTTCCTTGCATGTGGATAGGTAAGAAGGTCTTGGATGTTATATATATGGGTTTTCAAGCCTCCACTCTTGAGCTAGCTTTTGTGGGGAATTAGGTGGATCAATAATATTTTTCTTTTGTTGCACTTTTTTTACATTATTTATGCTAACAAGACGACAAATAGAAAAAGAAAATGTAAACCTATGAACAAGTCATAGAAAAATAAAAAAGAAATTTTTCGTTATTCAAGTTTTCTTATATAGCTTATTGCACTTTCTTATATAGTTTCTTCCTCAGCACCTTCGTGGGCTCTTGATTATTTGTTTCTTTGATGTTTACTTGAGCTGGGATTTCATGTACTCAATATTTATCAAGAGTTTAGGGTATTTAGAAGTAGAAAAAGACAAGAGTGGTGGGACTATCAAATGGCAAAAGCCAAAGAGTGATTGAGTGTAAACATGAGCGGGTTGAATGACTTTTCTACGAATGTAAACACATGGAGGTGCCTAGTGAGGCCTTAATTTTTGTTACTAATAGTATTTTTGCAAGTTAACATCATGTCAAACAAAGAGAGTGAGTGTGATGAGTAGGATATGTCTTTTACACTAAGGGCTATGCTACAGTAGTTAAAAAGGGTAAATGTGATGTTTAAGTGCATAGGAGATAGGTTGGATCGACAAGTTGATCAAATTGCTAATCTATGACAAAGACAACCTAGGAGGAGTAGTAATTTGCCCTTTCAAGAATTTGATCATGGATCTTAAGTAGAAGATGAGGGAGATGAGACTAATTCTATTCCATTTTAAGAAGATATAAGTGATGAAGAATATGTCATGGAGGGTGATATATTAGTCACTAGTCATGCCTTGAATACACAAGTGAATAAGAAGACTGGGGTTGAAGTACAAAGAGAGAATAACTAAGATAGGCCATGCTACATAATTATTGATGGAGAGAATTGTACGAATGTGGTTAGGAGTACCATAATTCTTAGTTCTTGTTTCTCATAATCAAAGGATCAAGAATTCTAATCCTTATCTCAAGGTTCTCCATTACGATGATTGAGGGTAACAGTAGCACATCCCACAGTTCTTGTTCATAGGTTGAGTAAGGGCCAAGAATGCATTAACTTCAAAAGTTCATAAGATTTTCGCATATCTACATGGGTTTCATCTCAGTCAGGTATCATATCCCATCTTTGTACTGGTTAGTGGACCATTTTACCAATTCTCTTTTCCATATATACAATCTAAGAGAAATTCTTAGGTTGACACTTCCTACCACATCGGCATTTAGGTATTCTATTCATATTTTGACATGTGTAAAAATGGCGACCCATATATTTCAATCTTCATTAATACTGTTATCTTATTAATTGCTTTCTATTTATTATACTATCTATTAATAATTACTAATATCAAAATACAAGAATTATCTTTTCTAAATTATCATTTTTTTTTTGGTATTGCATGGGAAAAGTTATTAGTTTATGCCAAAAACACACACACACAAACACAAAATTCATTATACCAAACTACTTATGCAATAAAAACAATTTGATATCAATAATTTTAATAAGACAACCAATATTATATCATTTTTTAAGTTAATTTATCATTAGTTTATTTTTAAAAATTATCAGTACTCATTAATTTTTTGTAACACCCTAGCCTGAGTTGCAGTTACCTGTCAAAATCGGAATCTAAAAAATTCTGAGTCTGAACCGTATGCCTCCTTGGAGGGCTATAGGTTTGAGGCATTTTCTTAAGATCAAAAGTCCTGGTAATGGTTCTATAGACATCAATGAGTTGAAGATGGATTTTTAATGAATTTTAGGGAATGGATAACCCCTTCGTTTTCAACCCTCAAGTTCATAAAAACACAAGTTTTCGGAGAATTGTACTAAAATCCAAAAGTTGGATTCTGATTCCTAAGGATTTTGAATTTTTAGATATTTTTATTGAATCCAAATGAGGGGTATTCCCTTATTTATATTTATGTTTTAAAGTTAATGGAGAGTAAAGTTAAAGGGGAAGTCTGTGCAATATCTTGGACCTGGGAAGGACTACAGAAGGAGGGAACCAAGTTTTTGGAGTTGGTTATCGATTACAGAGGACCTATAATCGATTACAATCCGCTCTGTATGCGACGGTTCGTGTGGTAATCGATTACCAAGGATGGTAATCGATTACCAGTTCTTTGGCTATGGTAAATGGTTACTAGAATTGGTAATCGATTACCAGTTCTTCATGGTAATCAATTACCGTCCCTTGGTAATCAATTACCACAAGCCAACATATAGGTCCGGACGCGTCCCACGCCCTCATTTTCGAATTTCCTTTCTCTCTCCGCCTTCAAAACTCTCTCCCTTCTCTCTAAAACCCATTCCTCTTCAATCTTCACTCAAATCCTTCAACTTTTCCTTCCAAACTTCATCAAATTACATTCCTTTCACTCTTATAACAACAATTTCACTTTTAATCCTCATTTTTCTTAAAATCCCCAACCACACCCTTGGTGGGTCTTAGAGCTTGGAGTAGATGTTATTAAGGTTCCTTAATCTCTCCTCTTCATTTTCTATCTCCAAAGGTACTTTCTAACACTTTTCTCTCTTTCTTGTCTTAAGATTACGGATTATTTACTCTATAGTGAGTTCATAGAGAACCCTAGGTTAGAGAATTGGAGATTTTCATTTCTGAGAACACATTAGGTTCATTCTTAGTTTCAATGATCACTATTGAATTAGATTGTCAAAATTGTAATGATAGATTTCATTGGAGGCTCGGTTCTTGGTTCTAGCATGTCGTGGGATTAGGACTACACCTTTGGATTTAAGTTTGTGAGTGAATAGTTGTCCCTGACTTGTTTTCTAGTATATCTATTTGATTTATATATATGCAAATGAATTAGCAAGTTTTATGTGGATACTTCTCTTATGCATGTTTTATTCAAATTGACACATGAGACAATGAAAGGATTTTGGGTGAATTTCTGAACATGTGTATATATATATTAGACACCTATGGAATTATATGAATTTTCAAAGCATAATTTTGTCAAAGCTTTTGACTTCCTTAAATAATAGGATTTAAGCTTTGTAATCTTATGAGACTCTGAATAATGTTTTTATAAGAAAAAGGAATGACTGGATTTTTGTGAAACCTTTGATAAGTGTTATGTGAGATGGTACAGGAAAGACTTGGGAAAGTCTAGGCCAGGATCTGTAGGCTAACGGCAGTAGGCGTTAGCCCTAGGTGCACCTAGGATGATGGATTTCACAGCTACTCAATGGAGTGGTGCATGCCTGATACTCACGGCTATACATATAGTGTGGTGCGTGCCTAATATTCACGGCCACTTAAAGAGTAGTGCATGCCTGATTACGGGATTCACACGAAGGAAGGGCCACCTAAGTGTGATTCCTGCCTGTTTATCCTAAAATAGATGGACTGTATGTTTTTAGAAAAGAAAACAGGGAAAACATTTGATTAAGAGTTCTATTTTGGTTTTATTATACATATTATTGCATTATCTTAATATCTATTTAATAATTATGGCTTGTACATGTCTCATGTGGGTTAGGGATACTCTATCTCTCACTGTGTTTCACAAACTCGCCCCGTTGTTTCTTTCTCTTTTTCAGATACAAATGTTCAAGTAGAATCTATCCTTTGTTCCCCCATAGTGGGATTCCGAGTTTTGGTGGTTGAGCCCTTCTCTATTCAAGGGTATTTTGTAAATGTTTATATTTGAGAATTCTTAGATTTTGTAGCTCCATAGTATTATAGGTAGGGTCCGACCCTTGCTAGTGTATTAATATGAATGTTAGACTAAATTGATTATTATATGTTTGATTCTGAATTGAATATGAAATGTTCTGTAACCTCCTATATTGGTTTATAAATATATATATGATGAGATTGATGTGCTTGTAAATAATTTTGCTGTGTACTGAGGGGTGCATTCTGAGAATGCCTGGATCCCTGATGGAAGAGTGTGGTTATTAATGTTGCAAGTGACCTTTTGTAATTGGGAAATATCCTAATTACAAAGGGAACTTTATCGAAATTTTTATAAAAATTCTGTGGTGGAAGGCTTACGTAGGGACTTGTCCCTATGCGCCGGTCACAGCTCGAGTTTGGGTTGTGACATTTTTAATAGTAATAATAATTATTGTTTGTATTAACGAATGTGTTCAGGAAAATATATTGAATTAATTATCAATATCTATAGATTATATCTATTTAATACTAATAATATAAAAATATCATTTTTAAATTAATTTCTCAACAATTTATTTTTAAATTATTATTATTAATTATTTTTTAAAAATTTAGAAATAAATATAAAAATACAAAAGTATATTATAATATATCTTATATCTTATTTGATTTTGAAAATAGAAAAATCTATATTATATTTATCTCAATAAATAAGTTGTGTGCTTATAATTTTTTTACAACTATTCCTCTTTGTAACATATTTATTACTTCTTGATGTATTTCTTACCACTATTATTGATGTTATTTGCCAAAAGTTTTTGTTGGACATGAAGCTGGTATGTATTTATACTTTGACATACAATTACAAAACCAGGAGTGGAGCATAAAAAACCATGTTTATCTCCATCAAAATGATTGTTTTTCTCTAGAAGTTGTGCGTGTAAAGGAAACCTTTTTTACCCAACATACATAAATGGGATGACTGAATTTGACCAGCATACTTTATATTAATAATAATAATTAATAAATAAATAAATATAATATATAGATATTAATAATTAATTCAATATATTTTCTTGAACACATTTATTAACATAAAAATAATAGTTATTATTATATTAAATATTTAAAAATTAATTAGTAATGATAACTTTTAAAAAATAAGCTATTGTGAAAGTAACTTAAAAAATGATAATTTAAAAAGGGGGGTTTACCATGGGGATCTATTTCTTGGAATCATGACGGAGCATCCCCTAAAAATAACAAAGTTGACCTCACTTTTATGCTTTTAAAATTGCATATTAGACTAAAATTGTTTAAAATTGGAAATTAACCCCATTCAAAAAATCCACATCAAGCTGGAGCCCTACCTTGTCATCCTTCATCATTGTGGCTGTTATCTCCTCATAGTGGCTACAAAACAAGGTCACCATCAAAACCATCCTACTTTTGCCTCCAAAGCTTCACACAATAGGCTTCAAAGTTCCATACACAAAAAGCCCCACTTTTATTCACAAAATCTTAGCTTTTGGTTTTCTCTTATTTTACTTATAGCTTACTAATGTCAAGTTCTTTTCTTCCTCTTAATTTTCTTCTCTACTTCATTGCATTCCCACGATATATTTTTTTGAAAAAGAAGAAAAAAGAAAAGTTCTTTATTTTTTCTTTCTTGATTATTATTGTTAGCATTAGTAGGGGATGCTTTTCCACTTGTTAATGTCCATCGCGATAGTAGTTTCTTCTTAGCATGGCATATGAGTGTTAGATGCAAACCCAAGAGAATTATGAGAGTGAGAAATTATTTTGCAAGATGTAAATGGATTTGGTGGGTAGAAATAGGGACACAGTTAGTCTGCTCAGGGGATTGATGGAAATGATAGGGAATCACCTACTAGGGCCACGGCTAGATGTAAATTTTGGGAGAGGGTTTAGTTTTAATTTTAAACAATTTTGATCTAACTTACAATTTTAAACAGTATAAACATGCGTTCAACTTTGTTATTTTCAAGGGGTGTTCCATCATGATCCTAAGAAAAAGATACCCACGGTAAAACCTGCCTTAAGAAAGATAATTTTTATATTTTGATATTTTTTTCGGTGAAATATTATATTTTGATATTAGTCATTATTAATAGACAGATGTAATAAATGGAAAGTAATTCATAAGATTATAGTATTAATAAAGATTAAGACACATGGGCCACCACTTTAACACGTGTCAAAATATGAATTGGATGCCTAAATGCTGATGTGGTAGGAAGTGCTTGCCTAAGAATTTCTCAGAATGTAACGGGGTAAGGAACGATGCTGGGTCCCGATTCTTTGCTGCACATATACAGTCTAAAGGAGTCGGGAACGGTCGAGAACAATATTACGTCCTAGTTCTTTATACGTGGATAGGCAAGGAGGTCTTGGGTGTTATATATATGAGTATGCAAATCTCCAATCTTGAGCTAGCTTTTGTGAGGAATTAGGTGGGTCCACGTTATTTTTCTTTTGTTACAATTTTTTTATGCTAATAAGACAATGAATAGAAAGAAAATATAAACCTAGGATCAGGTTTTAGAAAAAAAAAAAAAAGAAGGAAAAAAGCATGGAAAAAAGAAAAAAAAGTGAAAAAATTGTCATTATTTAGACTTTATTCTACAGCTTCTCGCACGTCAGCTAACAATAGTTAAAAAAAAAAAAGTTGGACCAAACATTTGGGTTTTGTTTCATCATTTTTGACCAAATTCTTCCTTAACGCCTTCGTGCGCTCTTAGTCACTATTTATTAAGAGCTTAAGGGCAACTATCAAAGAGCAAAAAAAAAAACAAAAAAAGTTTACTGTAAACATGAGTGGATTGAGTGATTTTTCTATGAGTGAAAAAACATAAGGGAGTGTTTTTTGCATGTTAACATCCTGTCAAACAAAGGGAGTGAACATGATAAGCAGGATAACTCTTTTACACTAAGGGCTCTCCTACAACAGTTGAAAAAGGTGAATGTGATGTCTGAGTGAATCAGAGATAGGTTGAAACGAATTACTAATCTACGATAGAAACAACTTGGGATCGAATTGCAATGGCTGAATTAAAAAGTGTGAATAAGTTAGAGTGATAAGCAAGTGCTAATTTCCTTTTCAATTGGAATAAATGAGGATGAGGTGTTATGTGATATAGCTCCAATGCAAGCTGGTCACTTGTTGCTAGGAAGGCCTTGGTAGTTTGATAGGTGTATTATCCATGATAAGTATAAGAATAGGTACCTGTTTGAGAATGATAGGGAGAAAGTTACACTTGCTCCTTTGACTCCACTTCAAATTCATGAAGATCAATTAAGAACAAAGAGCACACTTAAGAAGGAAAATAAGTGTGAAAAGAGAGTGAGAGTTGTGTTTGAGACTAAAGAGAGAGAGAGAGGAAAGAGAGGGAGAGAGAGAGAGAAAGAAAGAAAAAAAAAAGAGAGAGGATGGACGAACAAATATCGTGAATATGAGAAGAAAAAAAAAAGAGAAAATGAGGGAACAAAAAAAGAGTGTCTTTATGCAAAAGAAAGATATTTGAGGTTTTCTTTTAAATTGATGAATTTACTTATGTATAAGGAGGCTTTTGTCATCACATCACACCTCTACTGTTGTAGAGTCACTATCTCGTTATCACTTTTCCACCCTAATGCCGCAACTTTGTCTTCTTCGTTACTAGTTATGGTGTCCCTTATTTTAAGCTCTATACCTTTATATTCCCCTACCTGCATTATTGTGGCCTATATTTTGTTTTTGTTGTATCTAAAATTAAGTGTGGATTAGGCTTACGATGTTTTAGATCTCTTTTTTTTTTTTTTGGGTATTGGATAATGTTTGAATGACAACTCCTTTGCTGGTGGAGGGTTAGAAAGTAAAAGGAGGGGAAAGGGAAGAAGTGGGGGTGGAGAATAGAGAAGACTATGAAGAGGATATAAAATTGAAAAGATATATAATTATAGGAATTAAAATCATATTAAGCTACCACATGGGAAGGGTGAGTGGCTCTCTGTAACACCTTACCAACTTAATGTTATGCTTAAGTCATAGTATGAAATTGGATAGGTTGTGTTACCGTGTTAGTTCTCCGTTTAAAGCTATGTTCATTATAATATATTCTCTTTTTCTCTGATATATGTATATATATATATATATATATATTTGTTGAATATACCTACGAAACAGTGCGTTTTATATAATGAACGTGATCAGCATTATAGAACATGACAAATTTAATAAAAAGCACAACAGAAAAGAATAAAGACAGGTAACATATTATCAGCCGTATACATACGTATATAAGTTGGAAGGCAACGCTTCAGTTTATATACAGGTTCCAAAACAAAATACATAAGTGAAGCTGGGGTACCAAAAAGACATAAGGCCCGTGTCAGTCAAAAACGATGCCATGGGGTCCTTAGAGGACATTTCAAACTAGCTGATATACATACGGCTAAGTCTATGACCCAATGCTGCACACTGTCAAAAGAGGGTCATACTGTACAATGCAACTTGCGGCTGGGATCTACTCAATCAGATAACCGTTGGCCATACCAGGCCCGGCTGGAGAGCAGTCAGCACTCGGTCCCAAAGAAGGAGATGATGAGCCGGTAGCCTTAAAAGGATCGCTCTCAGAGCTGAGCGGAATGTCTGGAACCACCTGTGAAAGTGACTCTGGTGGAGGACTAGCAGGAGCTGCAGGTGCTGGAAGGGGTGTGCTACATGTAACGAGACCGCAAAGTATGGAGCAGCAGGGTCAAAAGCAGGGTGAAATAAAGGAATAGCAAAATTCCTATTGCTAAAAAGGTAGAGGCAAAACTGGCAGGAGCCAGCTATGTACAATGAATCCAACTCGGGGTCATGGTGGAGCTGCAGGTCAGGGATCTCGATAAACAGGGTAACTGTCGAGTCCATCACTAGGGTCTAAGAATGATGCGGAAATACAACGTGAGGTGAGAATTTAAAGAAATTATCAGTAGGATTCACATATAGTATTCAACTGATGTCACATTCATTCTCAGTTGCCTTGGTTTTTATTTAATTATAAAAACATGGAATCAAATTGAACTACCCATATTCAATAAGTTTAAGAAAACATCTGGTCCGAGGCAAGATCCATTTTACTTAAGACAGCATAAGAAATAGAATAACTACTAAATAGTGATATACAGAATAATGAGCAAGATAAACAAACATACAGCAATAAATAAACATAACAGTCAAACTGTAAACAACATGTAATGACTATTCAATGCGACCATGCAAAATCTCATTCTTGAACTTATCTTCATAAACTTTTCCATTACTTGGTCCCCTGGCAGTTCTTGGCCATTCAGACTCCTGGATAATAATCTGCTTTTCAGGATTGAGCTCGTTCCTATCCAGGAATGCCGGGTTTACTTTCCCCGACCTTCCCACTGATCTATTCCTCTTAACTTTATTCCGGGGCTGGCCCAAGTATTATGGAACTTTCATCATAACATAATCTTTATGTTCATCATAACATAACCTTTATGAACTCCTTGCAAATACACATGGATTTGAATGTACATTATAACTCATGCATAGGCTTTACCGAAATTTCGGCAGCATAACGGAACATGTCCGCTTTCCCATGAATAGTGTCAGTACTCAGAAAACTAATTTTTCAGAGATATCATAACATTTCATTCACAATTCAATCATCAATTTCATAGGAACAATGGTTGCATTTAGAATATGGTTGTTGTCTCAGCACATTCATTCAACCCGATTTTTGTAAATCAAGTCATAATTTCTATTTAGCTCATCTGGACCTAAATTTTGGATATGTTAGAATGTTATGTGTCTATTTTCTAACCTCTTTAGTCCCATCTAATTTTGATAAGTATAGCTTAACTTATTTAAGTTTTATCCCGGTCTACCCTGAAGCTGGCCAGAATTATACACTTAAAAGTAAAAATCCACTAAAAATCAAAACTAATTCAAATCATACTAAATTTGTCTCATATTAAATCTAATAGGACAAAGTTTCATTTGCAATAAGTTCCATTTCATTTGCTTTAGTAGAGCTTGAGTTATAAGCCCCGAAATTTGACTTCTTGAACTACCCTATTTTGGCTCGGTTTGGATATAGGGAAACTTTCTCGAATCACTGGGAGCGTACGGGACCTTATCTAACTCTAAAATTTTCATAAGATATTCTCCTATGTGTAAGCTTTCTAAAAAAGTTAGTTTCATTCAATTCCAAGTCGTATAGGGCAAGTTTTGCCCTAAAAAATCCGATCTACCCAGAATCAAACTCAAAACCCTAGGTCGAACTTCCAAAATTCATATCTCTCTCAATACTAATCCAATGACCTTATATTATATATGTATGGAAAGCCCTGAATGTCTAGTTTCATATAAAAATAGTTTCATCAAATTTAAACAGTAGTAAGCAGAGCCGTACACTTTGCCATACAGACTGCCTAGAGATTTTGGTCCTCCAGCTCCTCCCTGCACTCTACTTTCACTACTTTCTACTTCTAGATCGATTTTAATATCAAAAACAGCCAGCAAATCAGCCAAAGATCATCATATTTATTCAATCATCACATCAAAAAGTGAGAAAATAAAGTCCCAAATCAGCCACTCATAACCAAAATAACAAGAATAAAGTTGAATCTCTACCTCTTTATATGTGATTTTGCTAGATTTTGGAGTTTAGATTGATGGAACCTTATCAAGCTTGAAGGTTTGATGGAGTTGGTTGAGAGGCGAAGAGAAGAAGAAGGCTGAAATCAAAGGAGAGGGAGGCACAAGTCAGCATGGGATGAAAGGAGAAAATCTGATTTAAACATAAAGAAGGTAGTTGGAAATTTGCAATTTGATTGGTTGGGAACTTGAGGCCAAATTTCAGCCAACTCTCTGGCCTATGTGGCGCCAGTCTTAGAGGCTTAAATGGCTAAGTATTCAGCCTTTGAGTCATAAGGTTTTGGGCATATAATTTTATTGGTTTGGTTCCAACAGTTTAAAATACCGTAATCTTACCGATTTCCTTTAAATCGGTAAATTGATTTAAGAAAATTTCTATGAAATCTTCTATACTTCTAACCTAATTCCCTCATATCTAAACTCAATTAATTGCTAATCAATTGATCCTAAATAAATATTTAGTCGAATTTTAATTAACTTCAATTATTTAATAAAAACCCGAACAATTAGGCGAAAAACAATAAAAATTCCGGTGGATGTTACACTCTCCGTCATCCATGTCATCACTTAACGAAAGCAGATTATTGGTAAGATTAAAACCAAAGCTTTTAGAAATATTTGGATCAAAATGCAACCAAAAACAAAAAGAGGGACTAAAATCAAAATTTATAGGGACTAATATCATATTTAACTTGCTACATGGGAAGGGTAATGTAGCTCTCTATCATCCACATCATCACTTAATGGAGGCATACTAATAGTACGGACGAAAATAAAAACTTTTGAAAATGTTTGGATTAAAACTAAAAAAATAAAATTAGGAACTAAAACCAAAATTCACTAATTTTATAAAGACCAAAAATATATTTAAACCTTATTATTATTATTATTATTATTATTATTATTATTATTAGAAGTTCTAATATACGTAGCTTTTCATAACATTATATTCTTATATTAACACACATGATATCATTATAGTAATAATGCCATTATATTTTCAGTATACATAGCTTTAATAGAACTATAATAACATTATCTATATTAACAAAATTTATTTTTAATATATATTAGGATTACTATTACTAATATGTTATTTTTACTTTAAAAATTTAATGTATAAAACTTAATTAATTCATTAATTGTCATTTATCTAATAGTGTAGAATTTAACTCAAATAAATCAAGTAAATATTTAATTTGTCTAAATGACACAAAACTATTCCACACAAAGTATTCTATGAAAAAGGGGATGTTATAGCTTGTCTCTATCTTTGAGAAATCATGAGTGTTGCTTGATCCTAGTGCAAGCTCTCCATCAATTTAAAGGCTAGGTTAATTTGCACTTGGCATCAAATGTGATGTATTGAAATGAGGCATTAAAGATGAAGTAGTTGCAATAAAAGAAAATCTAGGTGATGTGGTAGCTGCTAGACATGATACGAAAGGTATCTGTTGAGAGGAAGTTGGAGATCATCTCTGTATTGTTTTTTTCTAGCCAATTCTTAGAAGTCAAAACATCACCTTTACTCTCATATCTGTCAGATATCTACAATTAAATGTAACATTAATTAGAATGCATGTCAAATAATAAAAACTAACATGTGCACAATATAATAATGCAATTATTTTACCATTGACACTAAACAAAAAATAAAAAGACTAATCATTATCAAGCAATTTATCCAATTGAATGTCTTCATTGTCATTTTCATAATCATCATCAAAATCAAATTCATCTTCTTCACCATCACATACGTTCTCTTCTATCTCATCATCTTCATCATCCTTTTTTTTCCATTAAAATTATTGAAGGCAGGACCACTGAAAATAAGTGGTGTGCAAGATGATACAAGGTTGAAACAAAGAAAGAAAAAAGATTACAACCTATAATTATGGACCTCTAAGAGTGCAATATGCACATACACCAATTCAAAATTTGAATAACCTCCAATGTAACTGTTATAGTGCAATCTGTGACACTATCTCCAAGTATAGCATCCAGTGCCAGCTATTTGCGAATTTGCATCCTCATAGTCTTTGATCCACAAGTTGCCTAAAACTAGTTTAAGCCATTTACATTTTGTGATTATGAGCATGAATACTTCCACCTATTCCATAGTTCAAGCATAAAAGATTCCCAACATATGGACTTGTTATGAAAAATTACCTTATTCCTCAGGTCCCATAAAGACCACACCATTACATAAAAATAAGAGATCCACAATTTTTTCTTTTGAGGTGAGGATTTGACAGAAATTCATGAGTCAAAATTTGTAGAAGGATCGTCAAAAATTACCTAATAAATGCCCCACCAATTGCAACAAGTACCCTAAACCTTCCATGCGAAAGGACATGTAAAGAATAAATGGGAAAAGCTTTCATCAACATCAGTACATAACACACACGTATTGTAACACCCTAATAGTTCCATTCTATGCTTAAGTTATATTGTGGAATTATTAGTGGTTACTTTTGCTCGCGAAACTAACATTACCTCTTATAAATTACTTTTTAACAAAAATAGGGGTAAATTTTTTTTTTAATAATAATGAGTAAACTGTTTTGAAAACCAAGAGCCATGAGCGCATCGTGAGCGTGTAAAACAAACATCGCTATCTCATACACACATCGCCTTAAACATACACAGATGCATTGAGAATAATCATAATCTTAGATAAAGATAACATTCATTCCATAGCCATCGCATAGTTAATGTAGTAGTAGTAATAGCAGTAGTCATACACAATGATAGCAATGGGTCCGATACCTACTGTCGACCCTACAAAATAACCTAATAAAATACATGATGAAAGGAAATATATAAGCAATCCCATACACCCATACATGCCACAAGAAATATGATAACCCTAGCTACCACCAAAAGAGGCTATCCTCGTGCTCGGTTCCGCATGTAAATCAACACCTCACACATCTGGCGGAAGGTAGCCATTCCCGAATTCACTAGGAGGAATATCACCACGTCCTCCTCCTCGAGCACGGCCACACCCACGAGGCACGGCACGAGTACGGATGAACCCACGACTGCGAACCGGGGGTGGTGTGTGATGAGGGGCTGCAGAATAAGAAGACGAGTCAGACGATAGATGGATCACAGACGGGTAGGAAGGCTCAGACAGGTCCGTCTCCACATGATAGCTCGGATAAGAAGGCTCCGAAGGATCGGAATCCAATGAAACTGTCGATGTCAGGCCGATGTCCAAATCGGAATCTCCATCAGTAGGGTACCTCGGAGGATGGAAGGGCGAGCGAACGTCATCCATAGTGATGTCCTCGAACGGCTCATGAGGGCGGAAAAACGGACTCATCACGGGTGCACGGAACTGGCGGCTATGGAACATGTAGACCTGCATCGCTACCTGAGCGGTCAGCACAGATGCATTCAGCGCCGGGTCGAAGTGCCAATGCATCACCGGAAACTCAATGAAAATCACCACCGTGCCCAATGCTGGCATCCTCTGAAGACGACACGGAAACGTAGGAGTGGGAAATACTAAATTTCTTAGTAGGATCGCGACTAGACAAACACAGTGTCATCGTCATCGTCCCAACTACTTCGGGTTTAATTAAAAAAAGCAGTGGACAGATATACGTTCAATTTTAATGATTTTGAAAACTTAAACTCCGAAGCGGGTTACTTTTAAACTTAATATCATAACTACATCATCATAATCTAATATGCATACTGAAAGATAGAGTAAACATTCATAATGCAAATGGGCAACATAAGTACATGCAAGAACATGCATCACCATAGACTTAACCATGGTTATGCTTTTGACTTTACTTTCATTTTTAGCACGTGCTTAACATTCTTTACTTTCCTTTGAAATAGACTGCTTTTGGACATGAGCTCATTCCGTGACCGTCGTCATGCAATACTAACCAGATCAGACTAAGCTGATATTGGTTACTTCTAAGTTGGAGGGTCCTCCATGTCACCCTTGCCTCTTTCATAGAGGTTCCTTGAGTCCTTTCGCCATCTCTCACTTCCCTTACCGAAGTGATTGAAGGGTCATGTCCCATTAATTCTTTGCTTATCATTATACTTGACATGCATAATACTTTTTTGACTAGACACATGCAATGATATGACTAAGTCCATAATTTTGACGGAAATCCGGCAACATAACGGCTAGACTGGAGCTTCCCCAAAATGCCAATCATAAACTTTCAACCAACAGTTCATCATATCTATATCATATCATCACACTCATCATTCAATCATGAGACGAAACTCAATCAAACTCATCATTCAATCATGCTGAATGGCATCAGCCATTCATATCCTAAAAGGGTTTATAGTTGGGTTTTTCTTTGCGAAGAATATTATGAATCATCATACGATTTCTCGTGGTTACCCAAGAGAGAATCACATAGTTAGGATATGTGTTTGTGGTCTTTTAGTTACTTAGTCCTCGTATGAAAGTATTCTTTACTTAAATACATGTCTTACGAAACACTTGTTCAAATTAATTAAGTTAAGTGATTGTTCCCTTTCCTTGAGATAGTGCACTTAGTGATTCCTAGGTTCATGGTATGCTCAGAGGCCCTAATCATACTTCTGTTCCCAAGGAGTTCGAGATCCCTCTAATCCTTGGGTCATGACAACGCATAACCACATCATGAACCCAACAACACCAATGTTCACTAATCGCCAAGGGTGATTTTTAACTTATTCAAGTTACAAAGTTTAAAACTTTTACTAATAACACACCAAGGTTTTACCTTAAACATTATTAAAGTCATCATTCTTTATAAAGTAGTCATAAAGTCTTATTCCTTATGGAAGTGAGTGCCTTTGACATTAAGCTCTTATCTTAAGATTGGATCTTTATGAAATAATGATACAAGTTACTAGCTTTTTGAAATAAAAGTCTTGTCCTTTATAAAAGTTAACACCTTTTTGCATTGTTTTGGTTCAAGATCAAAACTTTATGAATTAAATGTTACAAAACAACACTTTTATGACTTAAGGATTTCATTCTTGATTAATGTTTGAAACTTTATGAAAGGTCTTTTCTTAAAGGTTGGATTTTCCAAGACATAAGGTAACAAGATATTATTTCATGACTCAAAAAGGCTTGTTATTATAAAAAGCTTAGACTTTTTCATGTATCTTTGTCTTCAAAATAAAACAAAAGAAGACTTTATGATGGCACTAAAACTTGCGCCACTTTTTGGGCATCAAGAAGCAAACTTTTTAAAGTTTAAAGCTTTTAGAATATTCATAGTCTTATCAAATCATGAAAACACAAAAAGGTGAAGCTTTTCTAATCATTAACTCATCATAAAAAGAAAGGAACAACTTTAAGCAAGATACTAACAAGAACATACTTTTCTAGAAGAGGAAACTTAAGAACACATGAAGAATCATCAAGAACACATTTTATTAAAAGAGGAAACTTAAGAACACATGAAAAATATCAAAAACATATTTTACTAAAAGAGGAAACTTAAGAACACATGAAGAACATCAAGAACACATTTTACTAAAAATGAAAACTTTGGCTCTTGAAGAGCGTGAAGGATCTTCTCAAGCTTTCACTTAGAAGTCTTGATCATGAAAGAACCAAGCTCCAAGCTTTCTTGAGTAAACAAAATGAAAGAGATGAAGATCACTACCTAAGCTTGGAAAATGGCATCTTTGAGGAAGGAGAAGAAGATGAAGAAGACTCCTCCTTGGTTGATGATGGTGGTGGTTTTGAATGAGCAAGGAGAGAACTCTTGAGTTCTTTTGAAAATGAGTCTTGTAGTGTTTAGATCTTGTCTCCAAAGACCAAAAGATGTGATCTTTGAAGGGCTTAGTGAGGAAGGTTTGGTTATGGAGGTGGAGAATGATGAAGAAGAAGAAGAGGAAATGTAGAGAGAGGTTGGAGAGTTTGAGAACTTTAGAGAGAGGATGAGAAGTTGAAAATGAAGTGAATGTGTGTGTGTATGTGCAAGAAAAGTGGCGTCCACTTCTTCAAAGGGGAGGAGGGAGATATTTTCTTAATTTTGTGCTAATTAAGGTTTAAGGGGACAAAATGGATGATGGGGAGACAAAGCATGGTCAAACTCTTATATAAAGTAGTCTTGTCTAATACTTTATGCTTTTATGATATCACTCTTTACTTTATTGTCTAGTTGACTAAATTTAAATTTAATCATGTAATTAAGTGCTCATACAACTTAATTAAGGTGATTAAGCAAGGATTAGTGATTAACACACAAGAATACGATTAACAAAAATTAATCTTATGATTAAGCTTAACTAACCTTAATTAAACTCAAGTAAGCTAATTAAAGGCGATTAGTGCTTAATTAAGCTATAAAGGCTCTGACTTGCTTAATTAGAGATTATCTGATCTCGATTAAGCATTCTCTTGACTCTTCTCATCCGAGTCAACTCCTTAATTAAGCCTTAGTCTCATAATTTCTCATTAAGTGCCTAATTACTCAAGGTTACTGAGGTAATTTAGCACGGCATGAAATTGAGAATGTTACACGTATAATCACTTGTTCTAATTAGCCTCCGAAGGCAGTCTTTTATGTTTAAACACCCATGAACAACAAATAACAACAAGAGCTTAGCTTTGGGGGGAGCCAAACCATGCCATACTCTACTTAGTGTAATAGAGTTCTGGTTACTACATCCTTTTTCCCTGGTACATTTTTTCTAAGAAGGATCTAACAAAAAAAATGCTAGAGTTATCATGGGACCACTATACCCAATCAGCTTAATCATCAATTAGCCTTATGTGGTTTAGCAAACCTTGTAGTTAGTATAGATGGTCAAGCCCCATTGAAAGAATTCCCTACACCATGTCAAATTCGAATGCCAAATACATCCATGCCATGATCCACATTCATAGATAAGGGTAAACTTCTACAATGATATAGAGTGCAGTCTAAGGAATTTTTCTTTTAACCTCACCTCCCTAAGCCATAAGTCTTCCCAAAAGAAAGTATTGCAACTATTATTGACCAGATTGCCGATTCCGTTTGTAGATAGCTTCACAATATCATTGTCCATCACATTAATATCATAATAGAACCCCAAGGACTACCACCTTTATAAGTGGATTGGTCAATGAGTGGTCTTCTCATATCAAGGTCATAGCATGAGCATACCACCTGCCTCCCAAGAGTGGAGCTTCATCGGAGAATCTCTACCACCACTTAAACAAAATAGCAGCGTTCTTCATTACTAAGCTAGCAACACCCAATCTTCTATATTTCTTTAGCCTTTGGATCACCTCCTAGCTAATCATATGCATCTAAATCCTAAACTCTAAACTTGGGAAGAAATTAAATATCAACTAAGATGAAGATGAGTTTGAGAATTAAGAATTGATGCATGCAACCCCATTATATGAGAATTAAGGTGAATATAAGAATTAAGAATTAAGAGCTATTGAATATCAACCCGATAAGGTATAAGTGAATATAAACCAAGGTGAAGATGAATATCATCTCCCATATTTCTTCCTCATCCTTCTCATCTTAGTTGATTTCCACTTATACCTTATCGTATGCACCTTCTTCATTTCTTAAGGGTCTAAGTGGCTCATCATTTTACAAGAATCTAGAAAATATGTTGCATCTTGATATGCAAGCTCTAATGTGTATTAAGCATCAATTTTGCCTCTTGGTATAGTTTTAATAGCAATTCACCAATTAACTTTTTCTTTAATTTTTTTATGGATATAGGACATAATACACCTAAATTGCATTTACTACAAATATGAATGGATCAGATTTTGAATATCATCATGTATGACAAACCTCCATAATACCATATTGTTTTTGAATATTTACACCACAATCAATTAAAGCATCAAAACATTCACAATTAAACAATACTAATTATTTTCATGATTTTCCATGGTGATATAATTGCACAATTTATTTAATGATCTGGTAATAATAATTCTCTTCATGCACATATTCATCGCCCTTGACAAAAATGGCACAATAAACTCATTATAATTCATAAAATGACTAACATGTAGATATGCATAAATACACTTTAAAAAAGTGTTAACAAACTTACGTAATTCCAAAACCAAATTGGAAATTTAGATAAAATTTTACCATCAACATCAGTGTGATTGATGCTTGGACTAGCTGCTTCAAATTATTGCACAAAGTATCGAAAATTCACAATAATATTATAAACATGCCAATTAATATTCAAAATCCAAAATCAAAGATATCTTGGCTTGTTTTTACAATTTGTTTTTTTGCATAGATACAAGGTGAAGGGTTTGTTGGTCCACCCTTTACTATAGGCCAATGTTAGTCCACCCCTCTAATACCATTAGATTCAATATTCAAATAAATGAATGACTTAAATTTAATAGATAA
Organism: Pterocarpus macrocarpus; assembly: GCA_031439585.1. Taxonomy (NCBI): domain Eukaryota; kingdom Viridiplantae; phylum Streptophyta; class Magnoliopsida; order Fabales; family Fabaceae; genus Pterocarpus; species Pterocarpus macrocarpus. The sequence goes on along the minus strand of CM062516.1, from coordinate 41,532,069 downwards.
AATAAATAAACTTAATATTAAAAGTTAAATAAATTTATCAATTTACATATATATATATATATATATATATATTCTTTTTCCATCCCCTTCCTCTTCTCTATCTCTCTCTTTCTCTGACAACCATCCTAGGGTTACTAGCCATCATCATGTCGCTTCGCCAATGACGAAGAGGAGCATAGTTAAGCCGTCAACATTGACAGCGTCAATGTCTCAATCACCAGCAGTGTCCTACATAAAAGGGCACGTCCTTTGATTATGGTCCATCCAACAGTCCACCCATCCTCAATGGAACATGCTTGTAGTTTGCAAGCATTGGATATCGTCCTTCATAAAAAACTCACTTAGGCAAATCACGCAAGTCAAGGGAACAAAGAAAAGACTCCCTTTGATATCATGGTGATAAACTAGCAATTGTTTTTGGTATAACAAGCCTTCCAAGGGAAAACTATCAAAGTATGGAAGAACTTGAGGATTTGTAGAGATTATCATATATTCAAAAAATGAATAGCAAAATTAGAGCAACAACACATTTATACCAAAAATTGTTCATGCAAGAGGGGGCAACAAGATTTGTTGGCCCGGTGGCAAAAGCGAAGGTGGTGGCAATGTAATACCCCGAGTAACAGTATGTATAATCAACACTATTTAACAATTAATTATTAGAATAAATTATAAATATGAAAGAGATAATAGGGTAATATTAACCATAGGATAATGTCGTCATAAGTTTTCTTTGTAATAAAATAATAATATTTTACCCGGCCAGAGAAAACTTTACAAGTAGTTTCTTGTAACACTAGAGCTTGACTTGATAGGGAATTATAATACAAAAGAGTTTAATTATCAAGAGATTGTATCCATTGTATGTGGCTAGGAGTTGGCCACACGGCCAAAAATAGCTAGAAACGTTGTGGACCACATAATTAAAGTAAAATACTATTCACCTTTTTGAACAATTAATGTAAAACTCAAAGGATGATCATCAAACCCTAAAATCATTTTCATCATCTCTCTTCTCCCTTCAAGAAAGCCAAAACTCTCTCCCTCCATAGCTCTTCCATTTTTAAACTTCAACCTACCCAAAGTCTTGTATTTCATTTGCTTTTACCTATATTGTACAACCTTTTAACTTATTCATCACCAAGGAACTCATACACAAGCCAAAAACTCCTTCCTTTTGGACTACATATTTTCGAATATATAAGAAGGAGGTTGGTTGTCATCTTGGTGTTTTAGGGAAGTTTAGAGTCTAAAGAAGTAAAACATGAAGAGTTTGAAGCTTTGGAACCAAGGTAAGCTCCTAGAGTTTGTTGGTGTCTTGCGATTCTTTTAAAGTTAGGGTTTTTCTTCGTTCATGTTGTTATACTTTTTATGAGGTTGACAGGATATTAATAGAACTTGTTCTAATGATCTAAGGTTGGTGTTGAGAGATAAGCTAGAGAATTAAAATAAACCTAAAACAAAAAAACTATTGGTGAGAACCATGTGATTAGTGCTTAATCCATGGACAATATCTTAAGCTAGGAAATCCTAATTGAAGTGGGACCAATTTTGAATGAAAATACACTCATAGGAGTGTATATAAAAGAAATTTAAGGTTCATTGGGCTCAGGATAAGAAAGTTATGATTTTCTAAAATAGGTTGTTAGCTAAAACCTATAATCCTGACCAATACATGATGTAATGGGCCTAAATCACCCTATACAACTTCAATTTGAGTGCAACTACTTTTGTTAGAAAGATAACACATAGAATATCTTTCTTATGAAATTTTAGATTCAGATTCTTGGTGGATTGCTCCCAATAAATTCTTAAAGTTGCCTTATGCTCTATATGGGTCAAAATAGGATAGCCTTAATATGGAGCTCATAACTCAAACTCTACCTATCTAAGTTGAGTGAAACTTCTTGGATTTGAAAAAGGGTTCATATAGGTATCTTTATACAAAATTTTGGAGCAAAAGACGGTAAGATGGATTTTTAATGATTTTCTATTTTTAACTATGCAAGTTTATCTAGAGATAGGGTAGCAATGAGTGAAACTTTAATAACTTAAGTTATACACTCAAAATTAAGTGAAACTAAAGAGGTTTGAAAGTAGACTAATAGAGCTACATTCTAATGAAATTTGAGATTAAAATGAATTAAAATAGAATTTTGGTACAATTGTAATAGCAAGTTCTAGATAGATTTTGGAAAATTGAATCAAGCTTGTGAGTTAGGTGGCTTAGGGGTCTCTCAACTATATGGGACCTATTTTGAATGAAAGATTTGCAATTATATGTTGGCCTGACACCATATTGATGTATTAACTGTGATGTACCCATGCATTGGAATTTCTAAGTTTGAGACTTTTATTCTTTTATGATGATAATTATGCTTAGACTCTTGTGGATGCTATGTTGAAATTGTTACTTTTGTAGCTGGTTGGCTGGAATTTCTGCTGTCAATTTTGGAAATCTTTATATTATAGTCGTTATGATGTCAAATTACCTGGCACGACCCAACCCAAGCCATGACCGACGTATAGAGATACGTCCCTAGCAAGCCTATATTAGACCATTTCTAGAGAAAATCGGGCAGAGTTTCCTTTGTATTTAGGACTATTCCCAAATAAGGATCCTCTCCCTGCACAAGCAACACAAGCACATAAAATCATTGGGGATCGAGACATTCTCATAATGCACCCCACAGCATACAACATACGAGTTTTAAACATAATCATAATTATGAAAATGTGTTTACATATCAATCAAGAAACTTTAATCCATAACTATTGAGATTTAAACTAATTATAGCTCAACACAGGGGGACCCTGCCTGTAGGCTAACGGAGCACTACTAAAGATTATATACATTACTCCAACAATTAAATATAAATCTTAAATACGGACAACCTTTGGAAAACCACTCAAACAAGTGTGGATTACTATAACTCAAGGACCTCAACTAGTTAGAGGCAACCAAGCATAATCTTGTACCTGTCTAAAAACATGAAGAGAGAAAAGAGTAAGTCATACAAACTCAGTGAGTGATAATATACCTATAATTAGAGTGAGACAAGCTTAAACATAAGTTTTTCATAAAATATATACTTATACAAAAATTCATTTTTGAGGAATCATTGCTAAAAATGGAAAACTCAACATCACATGAAAATTTCACTACTTCATTGACCTCATAATTCATTTATAGATCCTTTTCAAATAAGCTTATAGCAAAGTAAAATTTTATAAAACTTCTTTACATACACATCCTTAAAACATATAAAGATAGCTTATAACAAATCATATATAATTAAAGCATAAAGATAGAAATATTTTCTCATAACATAAGGAGTGAATACTTGTTTCAAATCGTAATAAAGCATAAGGAAGGTTCTATTCAGAATCTACATTCTAATTCTTTTCCACCTCTGGGGCGTTACATATCGCCGTCCCCAAATGTGGTTCTTTTATCATTCAGAATCTATATTCTAATTCTTTTCCACATCTGGGCATTACATATCGTCGTCCCCAGGGTGTTCATATTTATTCCGGTCATGTCGGCGAAACATGTTAGGCTAGCACCCACCCTGCTAGCTGGGCTTTTCAAGGTGCACCAAGGCTAATGCTAACTGCCATTAGCGAGTAGTTCTGTTGTCGTTTCCTCCCCTTAGGTAACTTTATTCTTTTCTAACTCTTTATCTCTAAAACTTTTCCTTAGCTCAAATCTTATACGTTCTAAGTGTACTATCAAACATAGGAGCAAAGTATAATACCTCCAAATCTTTCAACTCAAAGTACCTAAAGTTCTTTCTCAAAGTAGTAAATTTAAACTATTTCTATCAAATTACTCAAAACATTGGCTTCAAGAACATCATAATTTCTAGTAACATAAAAGTTCATCCTTTCTATCAAATTATTCAAGCATCGAAAATCAATTTGTAGACTAGCTTGTCCTACACATATATATAAAATATATAACAAGATTCCTTCAAGAATTCAATAAGGTCATACATTAAAATGCTATTTCACTTTCTTTGAACTTTAATAACTCAACCCATGAACTCAATATTTATAAAACTATGCATATGTTAAAACCAACTAGTTATAGATATGTTATCAACTCACAGTGCTATTCCAAGAAAAGAAGTAGCCTTAGCTAGTTGTGTCATGGATTCATGATCACCGCATAAGTTATCTAGCACCAAAAACATTATTATCCAAACACTAATTAGCCTAAGATTAACTTGAAATACATCCCAAGGCATAAAAGCCCCATTATGGATCCTTAGGTTCCTAATCTTAACCTTAAACTCAAATCTTCAATAAAATCCTTCCATACCCATGAAATAAAAGAAAATTAGAGCTTGGAGAGTTACCTTGGGTTGCAAAAGAAGGAAAAACCATGATGGAGGACTTGTGTAACACCCTTGATGTAGTTTCAAGTTTTTCTGTTAATCCTATATGATCAATGTGTTCAATCCGTTTATGATGGGAATTAGTTGGTATGTGATGATCTTGGGTGTTGGATGTCATTTGGAATCAAGGAACCATGTTTTGGGACATTGTATTCGATTACCGTGTGGCTGGTAATCGATTACGGGGCTCTCTGTATGCCCATGGCTTAAAAAATTTTGCGTCATAATCGATTACCAAATATGTAATCGATTACCAGTTCTGGATTTGTGGTAATCGATTACCGGACTTGATAATCGATTACCCGCCATTTGTTCGTAATAATCGATTACTAGCCGTGGTTATCGATTACCATAGGCCAATATATATACAAAGACGCATCCCACGCCCTCATTTTTGAATTTTCTTTCTCTCTCTAACCCTAAACACTCTCCCTTCTCTTTAGAATTCCTTCTTCTACTATTCCTTACATCTATTAACTCCATTCCATCACTTCCAACTAAATCAACAACAACAATACAATCTTTCTTCCATCCAGACACAAATCATCCATGCAAATTATTCCTCCTTCTTTATTCCTGCTTTGGGCGATTTGAAGTGAAGAGCTCACCTCTATTCTCCTTCTCCTCATTCCAATTCTAAAGGTAAATTTTATGTATTATTCTTTCCTTTTCCCAAGCAATTCCAATTCCTTTAATCTTTAGATGAATTCTTGGAACCCTAGGATTGTAAGATTAGAGAACTTATGGCATGGAGAATGTTAGTGATCCAAAATTGATACAAGTGTCCTGTTGTGATGTTAGATATTCCCAAGGAACTTCTCTCCGACCTTGTGGATCCAGAGACTTAAGATTTTCCTATGACCGGTGATCAATGAGTAGATAGAATGCTTTTGAATTAATTTTGTTTTAATTTATAATTGTTATTTACATTAAGAATGCTACTCATGAGTCAATGACGAAAGAAATTCGAATGTGATATGAGATTTATGATTTATGAATATGAAAGAATAGGAAAGTCTGTAACAGGATCTATTTGCTAACGGTAGTAGACGTTAGCCTTGGTGTATCCTGGATTATGATATTACACGGGCACCTAAGGGGGTGGTGTGTGACGGACATTTCATGGCCTTACATATAGTGTGGTGCGTGCCTGATTTCGGGATTCACACGAAGGAACGGCCACCTAAGTATGAATTCTGCCTATTTATCCTGTTAGATATTTCTGTTGTTTTCCTTATTTGCATGAAATCGTTTTATACTTATATATACATTGACTCATGAGGTTCAAAAGTGTCCTGTCTCTCACTGAGTTTCTCAAAACTCACCCCGTGGTTATTATATTCTTTTCAGATACAGGTTCAAACTTGGGAGTCGATCCTTCTGCTCAGCATCTTTAGATTCCCATTTGGGTGAGCCCTATATAGTAAGGGCCCTGATTTGTGCTCTATTTTGTCTGTAATCTTTGTTGTAGCTCTATAGTACTATAGGCAGGCTCCGACCCTTGCTGGTGTATTAATTTTATGTTCAGAGATTGTTTACACTAAGTTGGATTGACTATTGTATATTAAATTTGATGAATGGAATATGTTGGATTTGATTCTGAATTGAACTTGGAAATGTATATATATATGTTTATGATTGGATGAATATGTTGGATTATAAATTGTGCTATGTACTGAGGGATACATTCTGAGAATGCTTGGATCCCCTATGGAAGTGTGTACTTGTTGAATTGCAGGATAAGTACTCATATTTGGGAAACATCCTAAATATAGAGGAAACTCTGCCCAAATCTTGTGAAATCTTGGCTTGCTAGGGAGTGTGCTCTCTAAGCGCCAGTCACGGCCTAGATTGGGTCGTGACAAAGTGGCATAAGAGCCTAAGTTTCCCTGTGTACTATGGAGCAAGTGTCCTTTAGTGGGATCACGATTGTGCAAATGGAAGCCGGCCCATTTTCACAAAACGTAATGCTACCAGAGGCCTTTAAGATTATCATTTTGGTGTCTATTTTTTAGGTTTTGTGCACTTCAAGTGTTTTCTCGTCATGAATGACAATTTGGTCCTAACTTTGATAAACTCTTTCCTTAGGTGAAATGCCGCTTAGAACTCGCACCCGTGTTGCAAGGGCAGAAGCCCATGAGGCTTCTGACGCTGAATCTAACCAGGCCCCCTCTCCTCCTCGGAGAGGGAGAGGCCATGGCGAAGAGGAGGCCATGGAAGACCGGCTAGGCAACTGGAAAAGCCTACTCTTGAAGAAGAGCCAATCAATTTGGCAACTGAAATGAGAGAAGTTCACCAGACTCTCAATACTCTGGTGGAACTCCTAGCTTATCAAAGGAGGAACAAACCTCAACCTCATGTGGAACCAACTCTACCTGTTCGTGAGCCTCGTCATCAGCGAGAAGGGACCAAAGTATCAATCAAATCCTTTCTCAGATTGAACCCATTGAGTTTGTGTCAATCGAATCCTTCCTCAGATTGAACCCATCGACTTTCTCCGAAAATCCCTTGACGGATGATCCCCAACAATTTCTTGACCACACTAACAAGGTCCTCAGGATCCTTAGATGCCCGAGTGAGAGAGCAGTGGAGTTGGTAGCTTATAATCTGAATAGAACTGCAGAATAATGGTATGCCATACTCATGAGAGGCAGGGATGCCTTTGGTTTACCTCCCCTCACCTGGGAAAAATTTACTGAGGTTTTCATGATGAGATTCCTTCCGGTCAACAAAAGGGAGAAGTATGTTGCTGATTTTGAAAGGTTAAGGCAAACCCCAGGGATGTCTATAGCAGAATATGAAGAACAATTTACCAAATTGTCCCGCTATGCCTATCACCTGGTATCCGATGATACAATGAGAGCTAGGAGGTTTGTCCGAGACTTGCTTGACCCTTTATTTTCCAACTTACTTCCATGGTTAGGAGAATGTCGTATGCTGAAATTGTGGATGCTGCTTATGGTCTTGAGATTGGAAAGGAAGAGCGGAGAGCGGCCAAGGAGGCAGGCAAGAAGCAGAAGATGAAGGGAATTTTTCTAGGGGATCTAGTTCTGGGGGAGCTTAGAATTTCCAGGGCCGACGTCAGGCACCCTCAGGAGGGGCTACTTCTTAAGGGCTTGTTCCTATGAGTGTGTCTGGCTCAAGGTCCCAAGCTGGCAGTGCATCTCAGCCTGGCATGCAAGAAATGGGGCAGTCAACTTTCTCCAGGCCTCCATGTCAATCTTGTGGGAATTACCACTTGGGACAATGTCATAGAGCCACTGGAGAGATGGTTCCATGCAGTTATGTGTGGACTATAGACAACTCAATCGGTTGACGGTTTGTAATAAATATCCCCTACCCAAGATTGATGACCTGTTTGATTAGCTTCAAAGGGGCATCGTGCTTTTCTAAAATTGATCTTTGATCCCATCAGTTGAAAATTCGAGAGGAAGATATTCCTAAGACTGCTTTTCGAACCCGTTATGGACATTACGAATTCTTAGTAACGTCTTTTGAACTAACCAATGCCCCAGCTGCTTTCATGGACTTGATGAACAGACTGTTCAGACCCTTCCTGGATCACTTTGTGACCGTCTTTATTGACGATATCTTGGTTTACTCAAGGAGTGAGGAAGAACATGAGTGCCATTTGCGGATCGTTCTGCAAACTCTAAGGGATCACCAACTCTATGCTAAATTTTCCAAATGTAAGTTTTGGTTAGATCAAGTGACCTTTTTGGGTCACCTGGTATCAAAGGAAGGAATTATGGTGGATCCTAGGAAGATTGAAGCTATCCAAAAGTGGCCATGATCGACAACCATGGCAGAAATTCGAAGTTTCTTAGGATTGGTAGGCTATTATCGAAGATTTGTTAAAGACTTCTCTAAGATCTCTGCTTCCTTGACTAAGCTAACGCAAAAAAAGTGTACCTTTTCAATGCTCTGATGATTTTGAAGAGAGCTTTCAAAGACTTAAAGTTTGTCTAACTACAACTCCCGTGCTGGTTTTGCCTTCAAGATCTGGAGGTTATTCTGTCTATTGTAATGCCTCCCAGGTAGGGCTCGGATATGTTCTTATACAACATGGACGAGTCATTGCTTATGCCTCAAGACAATTAAAGAAACATGAGCAAAACAACCCTACCCATGATCTAGAGATGGCAACCGTGGTGTTTGCACTAAAGATTTGGAGACATTATCTTTATAGGGAATCATGTGAGATCTACACCGATCATAAGAACCTAAAGTATATTTTCCAACAAAGGGATTTGAACTTGAGGCAACGTAGGTGGATGGAATTGCTTAAGGACTATGATTGCACTATTTTATATCATCCGGGCAAGGCAAACATAGTGGCCAATGTATTGAGTAGGAAATCCATGGGCAGTCTTGCACATATAGCACTGGTGAGAAGGCCCATAGTGGAAGAGATCAACAAGTTAGAAGCTGAGGGTATTCACTTTGAACTTGGAGGTTTCGGGCCACTTTTGGCCCATGTTCGGGCGCGATCTTCCTTGATTGAGCAAATCAAAACTACCCAATATAAGGATACTCAATTGTGTAACTTACGGAATGAAGTTCGCAATAGGAAGAAGCCTGAATTCTCCCTTGATCAAGCAGGGACTTTGAGATGTGGAAATCGCTTATGTGTGCCAGATGTAGGCAATCTGAGGAGAACTCTTCTAGAGGAAACCCACAATTCCGAGTATACGATTCATCCAAGTTCCACTAAAATATATCAAGATTTGAAACAATTGTTTTGGTGGGAGGCATGAAGAGGGATATAGGGGACTTTGTATCACGATGTTTGGTATGTCAGCAAGTCAAAGCTGAACATCAAAGACCTGCCGGGTTATTGCAATAGGTTAATATACCTAAGTGGAAATGGGAGAGAATTACCATGGATTTTGTAACCGGATTGCCTCGGAGCTTTAGGGGTTTTGATTCTGTTTGGGTGATAGTAGACAGAATAATCAAGTCGACTCATTTCCTCCCAGTCAAGACTACATATAAAGCTTCCCATTATGCCAAACTCTATGTTGATGAGATTGTTCGACTTCACAGAGTTCCAACATCCATTATCTCGGACCGTGGACCTTAATTCACTTCTCATTTTTGGAAGGCATTCCAAAAGGCCTTAGGGACCCAACTAGATTTAAGTACGGCGTTCCACCCTCAAACGGATGAGCAATCGGAAAGAACAATCCAAATCCTTGAAGATATGTTGAGGTCCTGCATTTTGGACTTTGGCTGGAATTGGGATAGTTACATGCCCCTAGTTGAATTCTCTTACAATAATAGTTATCAAGCTAGTATCCAGATGGCACCATTTGAAGCCTTGTATGGAAGATGTTGTAGGTCTCCCATTTGATGGTTTGAGGTGGGCAAGGCTAAAATTTTGGGGCCAGACTTAGTACAAGACTCCTTAGAAAAGGTTCGGTTCATTAGAGAACGGTTGCTAGCAGCCCAAAGTAGGCAAAAGGCCTATGCTGATCATCGTAGGCAAGACCTAGAATTATCCATAGGCAACCTGGTGTTCCTTCGTGTGTCCCTTATGAAAGATGTGATGAGGTTTGGAAGGAAAGGCAAGCTTAGCCCTCGTTACATTGGTCCTTTTGAGATTTTGGATAGAATTGGCCTAGTGGCATACCATTTGGCCTTACCACTTGGCTTAGCCATGAATCATCTAGTATTTCATGTGTCCATGCTACGGAAGTACCTCCTCGACCCTTCTTATGTGCTTACTCCCCATACCATCCAATTAGAGGAAGATTTAACTTATGAAGAAGAGCCTGTGGCTATAATTGATCGTCAAGTGAGGAAGTTGCGCTCAAGGGAGGTGGCCCTTGTCAAGGTAATCTGGAAGAACCACTCAGGAGAAGAAGCAACTTGGGAGACTGAAGAAGCTATGCAGACCAAATACCCTCGCCTATTTGATTGAGGTAATTATTGTTTTGTTCAGAATTCGGGAACGAATTCTTTTTGAGGGGGGAGTATGTAACACCCTTGGTGTAGCTTCAAGTTTTTCTGTGTTAATCCTGTATGATTGATGTGTTTAATCCGTTAATGCTAGGAATTAGTTGGTATGTAATGATCTTGGGTGTTGGATGTCATTTGGAATCAAGGAACCATGTTTTGGGATGTTGTAATTGATTACTGTGTGGCTGGTAATCGATGACGGGGCTCTCTGTATGCCCACAGGTTAAAAATTTTTGCGTCATAATCGATTACCAAATATGGTAATCGATTACCAGCCATTTGTTCGTGGTAATCGATTACCAGAAATGGTAATCGATTACCAGTTCTTTATGGTAATCGATTACTAGCCGTGGTAATCGATTACCAAAGGCCAATATATATACGGAGACGCGTCCAATGCCCTCATTTTTTAATTTTCCTTCTATCTCTAACCCCAAACTCTCTCCCTTCTCTCTAGAATTCCTTCTTCCTCTATTCCTTACATCTATTAACTATATTCTATCATTTCCAACTAAATCAACAACAACAACACAATCTTTCTTCCATCCAGACACAAATCATCCATGCAAATTATTCCTCCTTCTTCATTCTTGCTTGGGGGGATTTGAAGTGAAGAGCTCACCTCTATTCTCCTTCTCCTCATTCCAATTCTAAAGGTAAATTTTATGTATTATTCTTTCCTTTTCCCAAGCAATTCCAATTCCTTTGATCTTTAGATGAATTCTTGGAACCCTAGGATTGTAAGATTAGAGAACTTATGGTATGGAGAATGTTAGTGATCCAAAATTGATACAAGTGTCCTATTGTGATGTTAGATATTCCCAAGGAACTTCTCTCCAACGTTGTGGATTGGCGATCAGTGAGTAGATAGAATGCTTTTGAATTAATTCTATTTTAATTTATAATTGTTATTTACTTTAAGAATGCTACTTATGAGTCAATGACGAAAGAAATTAGAATGTGATATGAGATTTATGATTTATGAATATGAAAGAATAGGAAAGTCTGTAACAGGATCTGTTTGCTAATGGTAGTAGATGTTAGCCTTGGTGCACCCTAGATTATGATATTACACGGGCACTTAAGGGGGTGGTGCATGATGGACATTTCATGGCCACACATATAGTGTGGTGCGTGCCTGAACTTCATGGCCTCTCAAAAAGGGGGGGTGCGTGCCTGATTTCGGGATTCACATGAAGGAACGGCCACCTAGGATTCACATGAACGAACGGCCACCTAAGTATGAATCCTGCTTGTTTATCCTATTAGATATTACCGCTGTTTCCTTATTTGCATGAAATTGTTTTATACTTATATATACATTGACTCATGAGGTTCAAAAGTGTCCTGTCTCTCACTGAGTTTCTCAAAACTCACCCCGTAGTTATTATATTCTTTTCAGATACAGGTTCAGACTTGAAAGCTGATCCTTCTGCTCAGCATCTTTAGATTCCCATCTGGGTGAGCCCTACATAGCAAGGGCCCTGATTTGTACTCTATTCTGTTTGTAATCTTAGTTGTAGCTCCATAGTACTACAGGCAGGGTGTAACATCCGAGTTCCGAGGTTCGACTTCCCCTTCAAGCCCCATGATTTCCCGACTTCCGACTTAACCTATGAATCCACGTGATTCCCGATATCCGACTTCCAGTCTCAAAGAAACGGACCCGATTTCCAATCTAATAACTTATTCCCAAGTTTCAAGCAGATGTACACGAGCTCCGATATCCGAGATTATTCCCAGGAGATTTCCATTTTCGTTGGTGTTCACGAGTTTGAATGGAAGTTCCGAGATTCCATAAGTTTCTATTTCCTGGAACATAAGATAATGTTTTGATTCCTGACCTCCGGTGTTATGCTTAGAATCGATTCAAGTTCGCCCGATGTCCCTGACTTCCGAGTTTAAGTGTTTGGTTTCACATCCGACTTTACTTTCAAGTTTCAACTAAAACAGCAAGGTTTCCGAGTTCCTATTTAAATATAAGCTTCAAATAGATGGGCACGAGTTCCGAATTTAATGAGAACACGAGTTCTGATGTCATTTTCAGAGACCATGGGAGCGAGTTCCACTTTTAGGCGATATGGAGAGCAAAATTGCCACAAAAAAGGGAGACATGGCTGAATTTCACCCACACAATTTTAACCAATCAAAACTCACAAAGCCTGCCACCGCCTCAAGCTTATATATAACTCATTCTTTCTCTCCTTTAGCCCCATTTCTACGTCACATTCTCCCTTGTTCAGCTCTCTTTTTCTCTTCTCCAACTCCTTCACTCCTTCAAGCTTGACAAGGTTCTATCAACTCAAGCTTCAACACTTAGCTCAAATCACACTCCAAAGAGGTAGGATTCAATCTCTAATCTTAATTTCTCTAAACTGAGGATGCATGAAAGATTATTCTTCTATATATATATTTGATGATATATTGGATGTATATGATGGATTATGGTTGGATTAATATGGGATTAATAAGAAATATTGAGTTGGAATTAAGGTTAGAAGAAGAAAACTAGGAGAAGTGAAGGTTTGGAATGCTGTCTAGTTGGGGAATTCCACGGCAGTCCATATGGCGAAGTGTACTGCTCCGGCTACAACGGGTCAAATTCAATGAAACTATTTTTAGATGAAAGTAGACAGTCAGGGCTTTCCATAGATGTATAATATAAGGCCATTGGATTAGTATTGAAAGGGATATGAATTTTTGAAGTTTAACCTAGAAATCAGGACTTTCATCCGGGCAGGGTGACTTGAGAAGGTGTAACTCACCCTATACAACTCCAAATTGAGTGAAACTAACTTTTTTAGAAAGCTTACACATAGAGGAACATCCGAATATTAGATTCCGAGTTTGTTATGGTCCCAATTGTTCCCAGTGATTCGAGGAAGTTACCCTATGTCCAAACTAAGCCAAAATAGAGTAGTTCAGAAAGGTGGAATTTCATGACTTATAACTCGAGCCATACTAAAGAAAATGGAATGAAACTTTTGTAAATGAAAGGTTATGCTGTTAGCTTTAATATGACACCAATTTCATATGATTTGAGCTTAGTTTCGATTTTTAATGAATTTATACTTTCAGGAGTGTAATTCAAGCTAGTAACTGAATAGGTTGAGGCAAGATTTGAATATCTTGAGTTATATGGGTCAAAATGATATGGGACCAAAGAGGTTAGAAAGTAGATATATAGGGCTACGACATATCCAAAATTCAGTTTTAAATGAGTTGAATAGTGGTAAAGGTGGATTATACAAAATTCGGGCAGAACCGAATAGAATTGACAGAGATGATCAAATTGATGGTTTCAAAAGTGCTAGTGAAAATATAAGGTTTGAGTTGAGAATTACAAGTTTTATATTGATAGATATGTTAGATTGATTATATTGCTATGAGTGATTTGTCCATGAGAGCTGAAACTATTTATGGGGAAACAGACCTGATCCGTTATGCTGCCGAATTTACAGCAGAAATCTATGAAACTATGAATGTTTATATGCAAGGATGAATTTAAGTATAATATGAGTTATGAAGTATATGAAAATAAATCATGAAGCATATGCAAGTACCCCACCCACATCAGGCATGGCATCGACCCAACTAGTATGAGTATAGGGGATAGGACTTACATGAGGCATGGCATGACCCAGCTAGTGTAAGTTCGAATGAAGGTTTCATATTCCTAAGGAACGTGACATGGTGATCACGCTCTGATGGAGTATGACATGGCGATCATACTCTGGAATATAGCATGAAGATCCCATATTCCTAAGGAACGTGACATGGCGATCATGCTCTAATGGGATATGACATGCCGATCATACTCTGGAATGTGGTATGATGCTACACTTGAGGACGGCGATATGTAACGCTCAAGTGTAGGCAGATGCAAGCACCCTCGGCGATACGTAACGCCTAGGTGTGTCGGATAAAAGAACAGTAAATTTTATGTATATGTATAAATTCAAGTACAAGTAAAGTCAGATGTAGATGTTATGTATCCCGTGTAATGATGCTATTGTATTTTAATATGTGTAGTTATTATTCATAGTATAGTTCATAAATTCGGGTTGTATGGGCTCTCCCCAAATGACAAGTATATGAGTAAAAATAAACTTTGCATCGGATAATATAATTTCGAACTGTAAAATTAAACAGTCCACATAATATGTTCACCTTTTTCATAATAAACTGAAGCAAACTGGAGATGACAACGATGACATTATGTATGATAATTAGAGAATCCTACTGAGAATTTATAATTCTTACTCCTATTTTTTCCGTGTTGTCTCCAGAAAGTTCAAGAAGTTCCAAGGATGGCTGAAGTTGCTGTCAGATAAGGTCCGCTCAGGTAACAGTAACAACTCCAGGGTGTGGTACTATGGCTTAAACATAGTACTGTACTTGGGAGGGTGTTACACAGGGTCCGACCCTTGCTAGTGTATTAAGTTTATGTTGAAAGATTGTTTAAACTGAGTTGGATTAACTATTGTATATTAAATTTGATGAATGGATTATGTTGGATTTGATTCTTAATTAAACTTGGACATGTACATACACACACACACACACACACACACACACACACACACACACACACACATATATATATATATATATATATATATATATATATATATATATATATATATATATATGATTGGATGAATATGTTTGATTATAAATTGTGCTGTGTGCTGAGGGGGTGCATTCTGAGAATGCCTGGATCCCCTATGGAAGTGTGTGCTTGTTGAATTGCAGAATAAGTACTCGTATTGGGGAAACATCCTAAATATAGAGGAAACTTTGCCCAAATCTTGTGAAATCTTGAGATGTATGGCTTGCTAGAGAGTGTGCTCTCTAAGCGCCGATCATAGCCTAGATTAGGTCGTGATAACTTGGGTCTCCTCCCACCTTCATTTCTCTCTCTAAAGAGAAGAGAAAGAGAGCTTCAAGAGTTTCAAGCTATGATGATGATGATGATATGGAATAAGATGGATTGGTGGTGGATTTGAGTAGAAAATGGTGGAGAATTAATGGAGTTCATGTAGAGGGAGAGAAAAAAGAGAGAGAAGGAAGAGGGAGAGGGATTTGGGGTGAAATGAAGAAAGGGGTCGAAACCCCAATTTTTATCTCGTGTAACGAGTGCTCGAGCGCCCACTTCCGGGCACCTGAGCGCCCAACAACAGGAAACACTCAATTCAAATTCTGGCATCTGGTGCTCGAGCGGGCAATTCCTGGTGCTTGAGCACCTAACCACCTGAAACTCCAAAGACTCCATCTCGCAGCTGGCACTCGAGCACCACTTTTTGGCGCTTGAGTGCCCAACTACCTGAAGCTTATCCAGACAGCAAAGCTGGCGCTCGAGCACCCAGGCACTAGCTCTCTAGAATTTTTTTTTTTTTTTTGGTAAAAATAAGCCTCAATCACTTTTGTTAGCCTTTTATCACTCCAATAACTTCCAAATATTCAATAATCCCAAATTAAAAGGTCAAACCAAAGTGCATAATTCAGACAAACTTGAAATTTACCTCTCTAACACTTAATCTTTGTATCGGGTATTACATTACCGGTAGAAGTATGTTGAGGCTAAGCTTTGTGCCATAATGATAAGCACATCAAGCATTTTCATGCATAGACATGAATGAAAAGTACATATGAATATATAAGCTCAGAAGATAACCATAACCTCATATTACTTGGGCCAGCCCTGGAATAAATTAAGGGGAATAAATTAGTGTAAGAGCCAGAGAAAGTAAATCTGGCAATCACATATAGGAATGAATTCGATCATGAAAAGAAAACTATTACCTGGGAGTTAGAAAGGCCAAATACTCTTAGGGGACCAAGTATGGATGCTCATGACACAAGTTAAGTATGAACAAGAAAGTCAAGTGCACTTGCATAATTAGTTTATTTGCACTTGTATATGCATAAGTTCTATTCTCCTGTTAACCCATTGTCACTATTATGAAATTGCTCTTTTATTTGTCAAGTGTATAAATAAAATAAACCTGCTTCAAATAAAGAGTTTTCAAGAACTTATCAACGAAAATCTTTATATTGTGATATGTTACAAATGCTTTTTGAAATAAATCGAAGTAGCTGAGAATGATAACAAAGTCAGTGCATGTGATAATCTAGGAGACCTTACTAAGAATCTTAAATTCTCATCCCTATTCAGTGTATATCCGTGTCATTCTCAAATGACGATGATGGTGGCAATAGTGTTCTTCTTTGCTGAGGGTCCTGAGTGACAGTGGCATTACAACTATGCCCTAGACTCCCTATACTTGGCGAGCAGCTCACGATTTCAACTGCACATATTTTTCCAACGATTGTTTGTAGTTTTATCTTGAGTCCTTTCTTTGATCTTGAGGCACCTTTTGATGGGATTCCCTTATTCATGGTGCACCCAGTATTTGCCCTACCTCAACCTTCACCCCTAGCATCTATGGAGACTGACCCTTCCGAGGTGAGCTCCTTTCGGTAGTGGGCATGGGCATCCACTCAGTAGTCTTGGAGCTTTGGGCATCTTGGAGAACGGCTTCCATACCCTTGAGTTCGATTAGGGGTGTATGCAAGACCTTTTGGGAGGCGATTTAGCTACTATGGAGTTTAGCTAGTATTCCTTGAATAGAGTGGTCCTCTTTTGAATTGTATGTTATTTGGGCCACAGGCATAGATGTTGGATTTCTTTTGCTCTCATGTATTCAGTAGGTGTCCCTGCGTGGACCTTTTAAGTGCTAATTACTTTGATGTAGGTTGAGTGTAGGATCTAGATAGAGGTCACACATCCGATGTACTCAGAAACTTGTACTAGAAATACATGGGATATGTAAATATTGGATTGGATATTATATAAATTATTTACTACAGTTACCTTCTGTACACTTATTGTCTTCCACTTTGTCACTTTATTTATAGTTTACTCTTTGTACACACGAGTTTATATATGTAAAGCGCAACAAAAAATTTTATTACATATATGCTTTTATTACAGCAAACACAAATGATACTCGAGACAAAATAAAATTGAACTAAGAAATAAGACCTCCACACATGGCAACTTCTAGCTATGGTATTGTGCCTTAAGCATAGCACTATAGTTAGAAAGGTGTTATAGGCAAGCGACAAAGGCAGTGACTGTTGATGAGCAATAGAGGAGAAGGTGGCAATAGCAGTGGCATTGACAGAGAAAATGAATGAATGGAGAGAAATATGAGGAGTTATAATGAAAAAATAGAGATTAATAAAGGTTAACTTAGGAATTTCAAGGGTGCACCATCTTTGGTCCCAAACTGGGTGGACCAACGAATCTTTTACCTAGAAACAATAGTATTCTAGCTCAATTGTTGAATGCAAGAACTAAAAGCTTGCCACTAGGTATTTTTGTTTAATCTTTATCTAATACCCATTCCAATTTCTTCTATGATTTACCTTTTAGAGCTCATCATAACTTGTAGAATAGGAAAATTTTGAATGTATATATCTGAGAAAACATTGAAATGGTTACAAAATGAAAACTTTACCTTATGAGAGATGTAGTCCTTGTTGCTTTACTGATCTCTTCATGTGACATGTGTCCATGTTTCTTGTTACATGTTCATTTTGATGATGGTACCTCCTTTATTGCTTGATTCCTACTGACAATGCCATCAAAGAATCTAGAACTTTATGGCTACATGTGAGAATATGAAGAACTACAAGTCTTGTACAATGAAGTTTTACAAGAGGCACTTCTCAAAAAGGTTAGATTTTGTGATATATCCCCTTTGTTCATATTTCTTCACAAATATTCTCTATTATTAAAAATGCATTAATAGAGCATTGCATATTTGTACGAAATTTTCTTTACTGAGCATTTCATAGTGTTGATGTACATATGCATAGAAAGCAAAAGAGGTGGATGAATTAAGTGAATGGAAATGTACCAAGTGTAGAGACATTTGCAATTACAGTTTTTGTAGATAATATGTTTATGTTTGAGCTGTTTTGTGGAATTCATCTACACCATTTACTAGTTGTAGTTATCTTAAATAAGTGGTCTTGTGAGAAAAGAAAAGGTCACAAACCTACTGGTAAGCTAGCATGAACAACCAAGGCTAAAGGTTATTCATCTATCTCAAAAATGCTTGAAGTGGAGGGCCATCATAAATTTTAGAATTGATTAATAAAGGCAATAACTATAGACATGATATACTAATTTTCACCTCAACCCTTTCTCAGTTATCTTGTTAGTAACAAATTGATTTTGCTTGAACATGCTGGCTAACAAAGCTCCTCTTTACATATTTGATTCATAATTTTGATAGTAATAAATGATTGATGTTGGTAATTTAAGTTTTGAGAAGATTGCTACAAGCTATGTTGTTTCATTAAAGAAGTTAGTTGCTCCATTAAAGATTTCACGAAAATCTTCGCTAGAGCAACTAACTTAGGTAAAAGAATATTGCTTGTTGCAAAACTTCTTAGAGCTTAAATTCCCAATATCAATCATTTATTCCTATCAAATTTATGAATCAAATACATAAAGAGGAGTTCTGTTTACTAGCATATGCAAGTAAACTCTATTTTCTAATAGCAGTATAACTGGGAAAGGGTTGAGGTGAAAATTAGTATATCATTTCTATAGTTGTTGCCTTTATAGGTAAAGCAGTAGCATTACTAACATTGATCGATTCTAAAATTTCATGGTGATCCTTTACTTCAAGCATTTTTGACACAAATAAACAACCTTCAGCCATGGTTGTTTGTGCTAATTTCCTAGTACGTTTCTAACCTTTTCTTTTATGACAAACCACTTATATATAATAATCACCAATTAGTAAATCATGTAGATGAAAGCCACAAGAGAACTCACACACAAATATAAAACATGCAAAAATTGCAATTGCTAATGTCTTTATAATTGGGATTGTAATCACTCAAATATCCCACCTCTTCTACTTTTTGTCCATATCTAAATCAACTCAATCAAACGCAAACCATGGAAAATTACATACAGATATATAGTAATCTAGTTATGTACTTTTGAAAAAATAGAATAGCTCTGAAGAAATATCAACAAAGGGGTTAGATCATTGAATCTATCCAATTCGAGAGGCACCTCTAGCAAAACTTCATTATACAAGACTCTCTATTTTTTAGTTTTTATTACATGTAGCCACAAAGTTCTAGGTTCTTTAACGGCATCGTAAATGGGAATTGGGCAACAAAGATGGAAATCATCATAAAAGTGAGCATGTAACGAAACAAAGACTTACATGAATAAATTAGTAAATCAACAAGGATGATCTACATCTTCCATAAGCTAAAGTTTGCATTTTTCTAGCCATTTCAATATTTTCTCATATACCCAAATTCAAATTTTATGCTTTCAACAAGTTATGATCACACTCCAAAAGGTAAAGCACAAAAGAAATTGAAATAGGTATTAGATAGAAATCCTATAAAAGTCCCTAATGGTAAGTTTTTAGTCCTTCAATTTTGACAACTAAGCTAGAAAGATCAACCACTGTTGTTTCTGTGCAAGAACACAACTTGTAAAAATCAGTTGAGATATCTTTGATATTAGACCTGAAATGGGTTTGGATTTCCTTGACTAGACAATGAGTGGCAAGTTAGAGAGATAAATGCTAGTGATTTTGAAGCTTGTCAAAAAATTCTTCCATTTTCTATTGGCACCTTTAGTGGTGCAACGACAAAAGGACTAGACATAGGGTTTATGATTTAGATTGGATTGGTGTCAGGGGAAATTTATAGATGGTCATTTAGGTTCATAATAGGATTTGTGTTAAACCATAAGATGGCATACTTTGGATCTAGTCAATCGTGGTTTTACAACCAAACATAAAAAATTAAGATTCAATTCTAATTTTTAAAATTTTAGTTTATGATAAATTGACTAAGTTTGAATGGAAACATAATTAAATAAATGGAAAACATAATTCAATCAAAATTTCTATATAGATAGCAATTTTAAATCTATTTATTTATAATCATATAAATTTAGTAAATTGTGAACATTTCTATCAATAAATAATAAATGGTTCATCGAGTCATGATGAAGTTTGTTTTTCTCTTTTGAATGAAATTGGATGTGATATTATTTTTTTTTTTTGTATATACAAACAAATTCATAAATATGAAGTTAATACATTTAAATTTTGAATCATAAAATTAAACTGATTTTTTATATGAAGATCAAATCCTTTAGTTTTAAATAGGTTTCGGGTTGAGTGCATAGTTTGTGTCTTGTCAAATGTGCTTTTATAACCCAAACATAAAATAAATAAGATTAAAAATGTAATGTTTTTCTATTTACAAATTGGGTATAAAAAGAAAAGTTTTAGGATAAACATAATGAAATAAATATAAAATATAATTCAACAAAAATTTCTATATAAACAACAATTTCAAATTTAATTATTTATAACCATATAAATTCAGCAAATTATGAAAATAAGTAGCAATTTGTAGTAAATGGCTCATGGAGCCATGGTGAAGGTATGTTTTTTTTTTTTCTCTCGTAAACAAAATTGGAAAGAAATTTGTAAAAATTAAAAAATGCTCATTTTGTGGTTTTTTCAATATATAAACAAAATCATCAATATGAAGTTAATGCATTTAAATTTTGAATCATAAAGAAGTTTCCAAACACAAATAAGCTTACCAAATAGTTCTTTTAGAGTTTAGAAACATACATGGTTCAACTCATCTGGAATAGTAAAATAATTATTAGCACTCAAATTTTTAATTTATTTTAAAAATTAATTAATTGAATAAAACATTTTATAGTTAAATAATTGAAAAATTAAAAGCAAATGAGAAATTATGATTAAGAGAAAAATTGAAAAATGTAAAGTGAAAAAAAAAAAGCACTTTTTAGCCCAAGTCCAAAACTCATCTCAACCAAGAAAAATACTTTAGAAAAAGGTTGGTTGTAATATACATTAATAGGATTACCGTGGTGCAAGAGTAGAGGTAGCAATGAAGAACATAACATCAATGTACAAAAAGATATTTTGTTCACTTTAAATCTGGGATAGACCCTCAACAAGATTGCCCTAGACTAGACAAGACTACCTTGAACTCTTCATCTGGTTATCTAATTATAAATAAAAGTAGCTCTAACTGAGTTTAGCTATGACTCAAAATGAGGTCATCGGGCTTTAATCCTCCCCAAGCCTTCTGGGAGAACTCATTAGTCGAGACTTAGAATACCAAAATTGAGACCCAAATTAAACGAGCACTCAAGTTAGGTAACCTAAGAGTGGCCAACCTACAAACTGGCAATACAATGATCAAACATGTAATAAGTTGTAACATAATTCAAGCTCAAATTGCCACACAAACCTAAGTTAATAACATCAATGACATCAGGAAAAGCATTAAAGCCTAAATCGGGCGCCAATTAAACAAAGTGCAAGAAAATAAAATGGGGAAGAAATTCCCACAAGTCTTCACAAAATAAAACAAAAATCAAGCAGCTAGGTGTTTTACTTAGTAGCAGTTATGTCCTTAGTAGGGGCATCCTCCTCATCGGGTACCTTCTTCACCAAAACCTCATCCTTAGAGAGGTCGACCCTAAGACAAAGGAGTTCAGTTTGGGCAATGGCTCTACTGAAGCATTCCAAAAATTGAATAGCAGCCTCACCCTGATACTCGTCGATTTTGCCTAATAACATTTTGACTTTGCCCTTCAACCTTTATACCTTGCCCTTGAAGTCAACTTCCATCTTCATGGCTGCCTGCATGGTGTCCTAGTAGAGAGTCTGGGAGGCCTCCTTTTGTTTCCTCTCCTTATTGAGCTTGCTCCGGGAGTTCCTCCACGTTAGACTTAGCCTTTTCTAGCTGCCCCTAGTAGAATGCCGGTATCGAATCCACCTCGACTTGGCCCTCTTAACTTAGTTCTAGAGTTGAGTTTTCTCATCAGCGATGGAAGAGAGTGCCTCCTAAAGATCAGTCACATCCTTCCTAGCAAAATTAAGCTCAATCTTATGATTGACTTTAAGCTACTCTAATTCCTTCTAGAGGATGCTGGCCCTTTCCTTAGCACGAAACTTGCTCCTCTCCAATTGCTTCACCAAGTGAGCAAGACAAAGAGCCTCGATCTACATATATTGATGATTGGTCACCAAACCTATCTTTTAGGCTAGAGAGATATCCTATCCATCTTAAAAATGCTCGTTATAGAACAAATGGAATAGGAACTCCTCTAAGCATAGAGAGCTCGGCGAAGCTGAGGCTTAGAAGCTATGCAGCTGCTTCTGCACCTCCATTGGGTCTAGTAGCCCAAGAAATTGAGAAGCCCATGAGAACATACTAAGGGCTACAACTATTGTCACTGCCTTCTCCAAGGCTTCTTTGCTAATTGCCTCCTAAGTAATGACTTTAATTGGCGAGGAGCCATATAGCTATACCACCTCCATCCTACTCCCTTTCTTCTTCTTTGTCGCTAAGGGTGAGGCAGGCAAAGGAAGACAAGATCTTTTGGACTTTGAGGAAGGAAGAGGAGTTAACTTCTTCTCTACAGGGACATCTATAGGCTCCCTAATCTTAAACCCCTCTTTTGAGAGGAGAGTCCTCAGTGCAAAGACTGCAATGTCAAACATCAGCTTCTTACCCTTGTCAACTGTCGTTGGCACCTTCCCTTTGTTAGTCGACTCCTTTTGCAACCTGGCAATGAGATCGACTAACTTCATTTTTAGGGCCATTTAATCTGTAGCACAAAGTTTTAACCCCCAGTAGTTAGATACCCAAGCTAAAAAAAATATAGCACCAACGTAGTACTCAAATGTGCAAAAAATAATAAAATGAAAGAAACTGAAGTCCGTAGCCTTACTAAAATATTGGATGACCTCGGCCTTGTTGTCATCCCATTTTAATAATTCCTTAGGCGAGTAAGAGATGGAGGGAGCTGTACTCCTCGGGAATTCCACTATCTCTTTCTCTTGAGTGGAGAGACAATCCCCTTTCAGCTCCAAAATCTCCATTAGGTTAGACCTTTAATACAAAGGTAACGTAATCAACCCCCCAGGATCATCCAAATAAAAGGGCCACTCGTTTTACGGGGACTTCACCTTGAAAATTTTATTCTTAAACACCTAAGAGGAGCTCCTAAAGAGGCCAAACAACTTCTTCCCTAGAGCACCACGAAGGGACACCTACATCTCTTTCCAAACCATTTGGCCTAAAGAAGGTAAAGAAAACATTGAGGTTAGGTTTAACCTATAAAAACTCCATTAGCATCTCAAAACAGTAAAGAAAAGCCCAATTGTTGGGGTAAAGTTCAGTGGGGGGTGATGTTCAACTAAATAAGAACCCCACACTTGAAATCCATTAAAGGAAACCTAACACCTAGGTCCTTAAACATGGTCTTATAATAGTATATGAACTTAGGGTTCTTCTTGGCATCCCTTGCCTTGAAGACCTTCTCCATGGCGGAGTAAGGGAAACACTCAAACTCTTTCTCATCTCCTAAGCACACCAATAGCAAATCCTCTTGAAGCTCCACTATATTCTCCCAGTTGTTATATAAGGATTTTTCTTGCTTAATCTTTTCATGGACCTAGTAGTACAAGTCTACTACCTCTATGGCCAAGTCCCTATAGCATTGACTCTCTTCATCACTATAACTCTCAATAAGACACATAACTAAATATGGCCAAGACCTAGAATGTACAAAGACTAAAATCCACATGAAGTACTTAAACCTAGGGCTAAATGGGAAAATGCAGGGATAACCTACTGTGGATGGCAATTGGCTCGAGAAAGTGGGGTTGAATCATGCCTTCAAATCGCCTTTCGAAATCTGAAATTTTAAAACAAATTTGTCAAAGTATATTTCAACTTGGAATACGAAAGCATACGTGTTAGTTCAATAAATTGATTTTATCTTTGAGAATGTGACTTTGTAAAGAAAACTTTCTTCATATTGTTCAGAAAGATGTTGCTTATGTAAAGCACAAGATAAAAAAAGTTGTGTGCTCAGAAAGTAAAAAGATAAGGGAAGAGATGAGATACAAAGATTTATATTGGTTCAGCGAAATCAAGCCTTCATCCAGTCCCCAACAATCAGTTGAGAATTTCACTATCTAAGTGGTGTTATACACGCCTCTCCAAGCTTAAAATCAAGTAGTTTTGTACTAGTCTCTCCAAGTTAACTAAACTAAGTAGTATTGTACAAGCCTTTCTAAGCTAACTAAATTGAGTGGTATTGTACTTGCCTCTCCAATCTAACTAAACTGAGTAATATTGTACTAGCCTTTCCAAGCTAACTAAATCGAGTAGTGTTATACTAGTCTCTCTAAGCTAACTTTCTGGCCACCCCCAAGTCCAATTATGAAGATATGATAGGTTTTGTGTATAACTTTCACTCAAACATACAAAAGTGTAGATATACAGTGATATTTTAATGAGGGAGGTTTCCCTAAAATCTCTCAAGAAGGATATTAGCTACTGAAGCACTTAGAGAAACTAATTCCTTGCTGACTTGGTTTAAAAGGTTGAGATTATGATCAGAAGCTTGTTTAGAAGGATGAAGACAATAAATATGAGCAATAAATGCTTCAGAGTGTCTCTCCTTTATTTAGTGCACCTTGAACTAAATTTATGGTTGATCATGAGCAATCTATTAGGGTATCCATGATACTAGTCATTATTTTGTCTTATTCAGTGCAAGATAAGCTTCTATCTTGTCACTAAGTCAAGATGCCAAAATTGAAAACAAGTCATTGTGCTAGCCTATCCATCATACTTTTATCAGCGCATTCTTAGGTTTCCTGCCTAGATTGTTTGAAATGTCCAAGCTTTAAGTTCCTTGATACTCTTCATGAGATGTCCTTGGTTGTGAGAATCTTTCTAAAGTTTTGGCTTCTAATAAAATCTACCTTCTAAAGATATCTCTTTTCTGATATAAACATCATTTTGAACCTTTGATGAGACAGTGTCTGGCCTTCTTAAGTTTCCACCATCCTTCTAGGATGTAGTAGGGTTGAAGTGCATAGATTCCTTTCTAAATTGGTATACCATCTTGTTAGATGCATTATCGTTCAATTAGATTCTTCTTTCTTGAGCTTGAGGATCATCTTGAAGTCATTGATATGTCGAGCTTTGGATTTGGATCCACTTAGTATGTCGAGTGAGCTTTTAAGGATACCTGTTCTTATAAGATCATCATTTAACAAACGCACTAGTATAACACTAATTTTCTAAGATTGTTTATTAATCATCAAAACCACGTGAAATAAACATTCAGAAAGATTGTTAGTGGCTTGTGAAGGCCTGTGGAGCTAACATTTATCAGAGAAAGAACAACAATAGAGAAGCATGGATCCAACAAGTCATTAAAACCCACCAAAAGCACTTAAGAGCATAAGAGAAAGAAGTATTTGAGTGTGAGAAGTTTTCAAACAAAGGAGAAAGCTTTGAGTTTTACCCAATGGTCACCATTCATCCCTAAAACCATGATATAATCTTAGTAGAACACTTCATCAACAACAGGGGCTTAACCGTTTCTTAATCAACGATGGATCTCGCTAACCATTCACTACAATATTAATGCTTAGTGTGACCAGCGCGAGCATGCGCTTGATAAGTGGAAGTAGTCCTCTTCCATGTAATTGCCACCTAGCACTCGAAAAAGTGAAACAACTCATGGAGGGAAATTGAGTGACCTAAGGAGGTCTCGATACCACGAGATCTTGGCTTTCTAAGAGCTCAGTACCTTAAGATCTCAGCCTTCCAAGAGCTTGGTACCTTGAGACCTCAACCTTCCAAAAGCTTAGTGTCTTGAGACCTCGATATTTTGAAAACCTCAGCATCTCAGTGCTCTAGAGTTTAGCCATAACCTTCAAATTACAACCAAACCCAGGGGCAGTGGATTAGGCTAGATCAATAGGTTCCAGAGCTCAACCCTAACAGGCCCAATCACCATTGGACAAGTATCCAAGAACTCAAATAATACTCAAGTATCCAAGAGACAATAGTTACATAGTATTAAAATTGAGTATTTTTCTTACAATAGAAAAAGAATAGTTACAAACAGTTGCCTAAAACTTGGTTACATGGATCTGATTTGTTACATAATATTAAGATACATGTGATTTGTTATAATCTGGATGATTTTCTTGAGCAACTTTTTTTCTATCTCTTGAAATTTGTCAAGCCTCTGACATGCAATAGCTTTCTAGTCTCCCCATTAGCTATAGTTTGTTAAGTTACAATCAATTTTCTGGAAGAATTCCAATTGGAGTATCTTCCTAGACAATAGTGGTAATGTTTGATGCTAGTAAGAACTCATTACAAGTTTCATAAACATGACCTTCAACTATCAAATAAAAATTATCAATAGATATTGTTGCAAACTTCCTGAGAATTTTAGCATGGTCTATCAACCATTTGTCAACTAATGTCCCTTATAGATAGTCATTACAACAAGAGATAAATGATAAGCACAATTGCTTCAAAGTTTAGAGAACCTGCTAGTCCATTTGTGAAAGATAATTAAGAGCAAAGACAAAGGTTGTCTTTCAGTAGTCTTGGGGAGCACTAAATCCAATCTGAGCCAAATAAAGTGTAGAATTCATTATGAGGGTTTTATCAAAAAATTAGAATGGGTATTTGCAATGTGGTTTGTTTTGATCTTAAGCGAAAAATTGAACCAATCCAAGTAATATAATTTATAGTGATTTGTATTGAATCGATTTAATTTAAAATTTAAATCCAATCTAATCCAATTTTTATCGGTTTGGATTGGATCAATTTGGTTGACTTTTTGATAAAAGAAAATTTAAGTTAAAAATATTATAAATAGAAAGTAACTAAAAACAAAAAATGAATAAATAAAAATAAAAAAGAAAATCACTCATTTAATATATATATATATATATATAAGTGAGAATGATAGATAAATAAAAAATATGTAATTAATAAATTAAAATAATTATAAGTAAAGTATAAGTTTAATCATAAAAAAATATATTATATTATATTATATAAATTATTCAGTTTGAATGTGATTGGATTGAATCTATTTAAAAATTAAATTTGAAATTCAATTCAATTTAAATAATTTTTTAAAAAAAGAACAAATTCAATTCAAATTTTTGCGATTTCGATCGGTTTAATAGTTTTGATTTGGTCAAATTGGATCTCATAACATTAACATAATTCAAAACACACTTTATATAGTATAATATAAATAAATCATTTCCTACTATTATTAATAATTTAGCATGCAAAAGCAATTTCTTTTTCATACAATGTAAATAAAACACAACTTTATAATTACATTTAAACATTCAAAATAGAACTAATTTTTACAAAATTGATTATAAAAAAAATCAATTATACTTATAATTAATTATTGAAATAATGTTATGTTGCATTCATTTCAATTTTTTTGGACAAAAATGATTTTTTTTTTTACTTTTCATAAATTACTCATTCCAACTTTTATTCAAAATCTAAAAAAAAAATTATTTTTAATATTTAGTAGAAATTCAAATAAATAAGCTTTATAATAAATGATTTTTTAGTTAAAAAAATCAATTTTTATTTAAAAAAAGAGTAAACCCCAATTTGGTCCCTGATATATTATTGGGTATAAAATAGTCCTTCAAAATTTGAATATTTACTTCGAGGTCCCTTATTATTCAAAATATGAGACATTTTAGAACAAGCAAATTTGTTGGGGATCAAAGTGTCTCACATTTTGAATAGCAGAGAGATCTTGAGTGGATTTTCAAGTTATGAGAAACAACTTTATCTCTCAATATTTTGGTTGGCGAACAAATTGAGGGTTTACTAAAAAGACAAAAAAATCTCAAACAAATTCACCCTTAATCCCACATGTTTCAATTTTTTTTTCTTTCTTACTCTTAATAAGTTAATCACACAAGTTTCGATGTGGGTTGACGCAATTAACAAAGAAGAGTTCATATTCTATAAGGACGAGAGCTTAATTTCTGTTGTCAATAAAAGGATCCCTCCTTTATAAATGCTCTTTGAGTCTTGGGGCTTTCTTCTAACCCTAATGAAATAATCTACATTTAATCCATCTAAATTTTAATAATGTTATTTATATTTATTTTAACTACAACATTGTGCCAACTCATTCATAATCCGTTATTGAAAATGATTAAAAAATATTTTAAATAATAAATTGATTATTTCTAATATTAGATAATAAATAAGTTAACACAATATTATGGATAAAATAAATACAAATAATATTCCCCCTTAAATTTTTATTCACCAAAAAAAAAAATTCCCAAATGATTGGCGTTGGCGCCACCAACTGCGAATTTTCTAGAAGGATTCGAAATGTGAAATCAAAAAAAAAAAGGCACAAGACACAAACCATCCTTTCTTCCTTTCTCTTGCTCAAACTGTCACCCACACCCAGCACTCTACCAGTAACACACAGCAGCAGCAATAATCCCAAACCCCAATATCAATGGCCTTCCCTGGCACCAGCAAAGCCACAATCACAGCTCTATCTCGCGCCTTCTTGTTCTCCCGCACCTCCTTCCTCCAATCAGCACCCATTTCCACAAACACCTTCTTCTCCTACGCCGCACACCCTTCTCTCAAATCTTCCAACTTCGACGCCATGAAACGCCCCTTCAGCTCGAAAACCAATACCAGAGACACAAAAATCAACTTCTCACTCTCCGATTCCGACAGCGACGACGACAACAACAACGTTGTTACCGCTACCCCACCACCCACCGAAAACAAGAACACGAAGCTGCCACCCCCTTACGACCCCTTCAGCAAGAAGCCAGCGATAGAAGAGCCCAAGGACCCCAAGGACCTGCAAGAGATATTCCACAACATGAGAAGCGGCGATGGGCTTTTGAATCACGCGGCGAAGATGTTCGACGCATTGTCTAAAGAGGGTCTCACGCACGTGGCGCTGGAGCTCTTTGTGGATATTAAGGACAAGGGTCACGTGCCCGACGTGGTGGCCCACACGGCCATAGTGGAGGCCTATGCGAATGCGGGCCGGCCCAAGGCGGCCCTAAAGGCCCACATGCGCATGCTGGCCTCTGGGGTTTCCCCTAATGCGTACACGTACGCTGTTCTCATAAAGGGCCTTGCTGGGGATACCAAGTTTTTGAGGGATGCTAAGAGGTTTGTGTTGGAGATGATGGATAAGGGGATGAGGCCCAATGCTGAGACCTACACGAAGGTGTTTGAGGGGCTGGTTAGGGAGGAGAAGGTTGATGAGGCTGAGGAGTTGTTGGGGCAGATGAAGGGTAAGGGGTTTGTCCCTGACGAGAAGGCTGTGAGGGAGGTTATGAGCAATAAAAGAGGACCCGTTTTCAGAACTGTCATGAACATTCTTTTTGGAAAATAGTGTGTGGGTTGGGACATGCAATCTTCATTAGAATATGAGATGTTGAAATCACGTGTGCATCTTCATTTGTCCTTTCGTTTTGTTTTGTTATTTTTTTTCTCCCTTTGGTTATCGGTGTCTTTGATCTTATGTTATGGTTGAGAGCATCACACATTTTGATAGAAGACTAAGCATTATTTATAAATATATTAATTAGTTTTGTTGTTATATCGATTTATTAATTGTCTTTAGATTTTTTTTTTTTTCATAAGATGACAGTCATGTTAATCAACATAAGTAGCATATCTGATTTTTGTTTAAAAACTCCAAAATTATAGTTTTGACCAAAGCTACTTTGTCATAACTGTTGCTTAAATTATGATTTGAGTTTTAGACAAAACTAAGCATGTGTTTGATAGGTGTTTTAAGCCAATAAACCCACGTTTGATATTTTGAAAGTTACACCCATGATGTTTGGGAGAATTTTAATTTGCAATAACTCACCATGATTTTGTTCCAAATCAAGATATGTCACAAATCAACAATTTATCACTTTTCTGTTGGGCAAATCATAGTTGATCATTGATAGTGAATCCCATTTATCATATTTTTCATTCTAGTTTTCTATATATCTTTTTGATTTTTTTTTTTTTTGGTCCAATGATTTAATTTTATATTCATTTATCTCTATTAAATCTCTTTCCGTTAATAATATTTTTTTAACTGAAATGATTATTTTGAAAAGTTAAAAATATCATACATATTTTGACCTTTTTGTTTTATTTGTTGCTTCTCGTTTTCTTTTATATATGAAATACAAATATTTATTTATTTTAATTAAACTTGCTAAATTATCATTTCTAATAATACATTAATTATAAACAAATTTTTTTTGTACTTTTCTTTTAAAAAAATATAATAATATTTATATAATTTATTAAAATATAATTAAAAAATGAATACAAAATGACAACATTAACATTAATATGCCTTTTTTTGGTAATTTTATAGCAAAAGTGATTTTGATTAATATCATCCAAACATTTAGAGTGTGTTTAGTTTGGGAAAATACTTTCTATTTTCATTCTCTATTTTCCTTTCCTAAAAATTGTTTTCTTTTTCAATTTTTCAAAATTTGAAAACATGTTTGTCTTCTTGTTTTCATTTTTAAGGTTTTTATGTTTCACCATAAGACTCAAACCATGACCCACCCTCTCAACTTAGCTCTCTTCCCTATTAGTGACCCACCCACCTGTCTTTTTATCATCTAACTTAGACTAACTAACACACTTGCTAAAGAAACAAAGGAAAGACCCAAAAGAGGCTTTGAAAAAACCAAAAAAAATAAAGAAAAGATGCCCTAAATGCCTAATTTAATGATGTGAGAATTGAAGGGGGCTTGCGATGCAAAACGAAACACAGTAGCAGCCATGGTTAAAGAGGGAAAGGAAAGCACAACAATAGCAGCATGATAGGTTTACAACGGTGCGGCAACAAACTCACAAGGCCACGCTGTGTAGTGGTGGTGGCAGCTCAATTCGCAATGGAGGAAGTTGGTTGCGATGGGGGCTAGTTCAAGGTCGGGGTGGTGTAACGATGGTTCGCGGCAAAACTCAAGGTTTCATGGCGGCGCAAGCATCGATTGCAAGTCGTGGACAGCATGATAGTGGTTGAGGTTGATGATAGTGTGTGACAATTTTTGCTTATGGTGGTGTGTGGTGCTTGGTTGTAGATTGTGGCTTGTGGTGGGTGTGATGATTTAGTCCCATTGTGACGGATGATGGTAGTGATGGCGAAGGATCAAAGAAAGTGATTAGAACTACAAAAATACCACCGCACTCAAAGTGAAAATGCTGAAAACAAAGAAAATTGTTTTCAAAATTTCAAGATATTTTGGAAACATTTCCTACATTTGAAAATGATAATGATAAACCAAACTTGTTTTTTGAAGCATTTTCTGTTTTTTATGAAAATGAAAACAGAAAATAAGGAAACCAAATGCACCAAACTCACTTTTAAAATAAAAACTCTCAAACATAAATCATGCTACACCAAACTCACTTTAGATCAAAATCAATCTACAAAATCACATTGATCCAAAATCAAATTCACAAACTCCAATTCAAACACATACTAAATATGCTAGAGATGGTCTTTATTCGTCCTTTCATCCACATGCATGGTAATACTAAATGCATATTTGAATCTTCGTTTGCAACTCCCAAACTATGGTTTAGAACATTGCAAACGGAAAACCAACCAAACTAAAATGCTACTCGGAAGTTTTGAAATGAGATTGGCATTTTCGAGAAGCTTGATTGAAGAAAAAGTATTAAGGACGAACCTGTATGAAATGAATTTTAATAGCAAATTCAATAGCAGTTGGAATTCGGAAACATTCTGCATATAAAGCTACTCCTGTCCTTTTCCTGAACCATATAACGGTTCAAGCGGACTATAAACAAGACGGTTAAACGGACAAAACAGGCCCATACAGTTACTGTTCTTGCCAAATATGAAACGCCACTGCCGCAATAAAAATGACAAATATTACATCAATGGTAGTATATAGACTGTAAAACATATGATGACCAAAAGCGGAGACCTCTATGGAGATTACCCAACAAGAGAGATGCAAAGCGGCATTGATTCTGTAATCCTTTCGGGCAAGCATCTTTCAATTGCTTGAACCCATTAGGCCATCACCAGTGGCAGCAGCTCAAGTCTTGGACGAGGTGGAGCCAAAATCAAAGATGTTGCAGACTAAAAGAAGTCTCGCTTTTTGGGACAATCCGATACCCGATGTCCAGATTCTCCACAATTGAAACAGGCGCCTCCATAGCCAGCGCTTCTGCAAGTCACATTCAGATGTCATCAGTTATACATAGACTTGATATTACACAGATGAATCTTACTATAAATTGCACAGGAAGAAAAATAACGCGCAAAAAATAACAGTTACTATAACTACTATAAATTGTTTGATGATGATTACCTGCTTGATCGTCTACCTCCGATCAGCCAGTCATCCCCACTAGTTTTCCCCATTCGAGGCCTGTTGTTGCCAGATTTAAAACTTCTACTCCCTCTCCCATATGAATCACCAAACTCATCACCGGAGTCTCGGCCCCCAGCCCAACCCCGTGAGGTTTTAAAACTTCTCTGATCCCGAGAACCTCTTCGGTTACTTCGATCTCTATCAGAAAACCTCCCGTAGTAATCACTTGGAGGTCCATCATCTTGCAAAGCAGGTAACTGCCAATACAGAGTAAAACATGCAATTACATTTATCAATTTAGTAATCCAATATACTGATAGAAAATATGTGGTTTTGGCACACAATCCGTGATTAATTATTAAATCAAAATATTAACCAAATATTGTAATTTACCTTAGTGATCTTGGAAATAGTGTTTCCAGGTGGTAAGTCCTTATTGAGCAACTCTTTAGCAATCTCCTCCGGTAGATCAAAAACAGCTCCTTGAACCTGATATTAGGTATTAGCAACGTCAAATAAATTGAACAGTGTGGGTATTATCTCAATAGGACGGAAGTTCCTAACTAGAAAATCTAAACAAGAATAAAAGAATACAGTGGATACAAAGTTACAAACCCTTTCATCTGCAATTAAATATATTTTTCCAACTTCGTCAGCAGCTGGAGAATAAACATCAGAAAGAAACCCAGTGACTGATCTTGCAGAAAGAAATCTAGAATTCTCTGCATCTCGAGTCAGTTGCAATGTAATCCATCCCTGTAATTAACACCTTTTTAATGAGTTAACCAAATACATTGCGCTAAAACAACATTTATATGTAAGATCAACATGAATGAGATAAGGAAACTTTTATACAGATAAAAACTAATTTAGTATTAACCTTTCAATTTTTTATTTTTTCGTTGAACTAACTTTAGCTTAAAAACTAATCAAGAACTAACTTTTTAAAAGCTTAACTGATTAGCAAACATCAAGTATTAAAACCAGAGATAATATATGATAGGTACCAGAGAAAAGAACTAGGACAGAGATGAAAAATTCAGATCCCAGGAATGTATCAAGGTGATATCAGCCTCTGGTTTCTAGAAAATGGAAAAGGAATACAGAGAAATGAAGAAAACTAATAGTCTAGGAAGTTAGAGCGTGCCTAGTCCTTCCCAAGGTCAAACCAATTTCCATCATGATTCTCCCCTCACTCCCTAGCATAATATCCCCTTACAATGGGAACATTCCCACTCCTCCCCACTGCCAGATCAACAGTTAGTTACAAGGCGTGTGCCCATTCCCTTTCATTTCTCTTTCTTGGTTCTGATTCCCTGCATCGCACCTCCTCTTCTTCCTCCTCCTCCTGTAGATTTTAGTTATTCTAGGGGTTCTATCAGTATACCAAGTTATCTGGTCCTTAGAGTTTGGTAAACACCTAATTAAATTGAAAGGTATGATATTGAATTTGCTATTCTGCCCGAGGCAAAATTATATTTTTTCAATTTCATGTTCTGAACAGATTCTGTTAGATGAGTATCCTTTACACGCAGTTCATGAAAGGATATGGAGAAACAATAAATCCTTTAGAAAATTGTACAACTTAACAACTTCAATTGGAAATATAAGCTT
Organism: Pterocarpus macrocarpus; assembly: GCA_031439585.1. Classification (NCBI taxonomy): domain Eukaryota; kingdom Viridiplantae; phylum Streptophyta; class Magnoliopsida; order Fabales; family Fabaceae; genus Pterocarpus; species Pterocarpus macrocarpus. The sequence goes on along the minus strand of CM062516.1, from coordinate 41,497,754 downwards.
CTACAATACCTGTTCATGGTTGATTAAAGATCGGGATGATGGAGGCCGAGAGAATCCACTCAACTGTGCTAGTGCAGCTGCAAGGGCACTCACCCCTTGTTCTTCAACCATTTTTTGTGCAGCTGGGGTGAAAAACTCAACAGACTCGGGATGAACTCTACCAAGTGTAGCAACGACTTGTGCAGCAGATGCCTCCAAAATCTCTCCTATAGCTGGTGGACTAGTAAATTCGAATTTGCAGCCTACATCACGCTCGAGGGATCTAACTGTTCTTCTCTGGCTACCGGTATACATCAGAATGGCAGTACCTTGTTTTCCGGCACGCCCAGTACGACCAGAGCGATGCACAAAAGTCTCAGGATCATTAGGAAGTTCATAATGGATAACCTGAAGAAAACATGTAATACCAACAAGCCATTCAATATGTTGACAACAGATAGAAATTCAGTACTAGACCACGGCATAAGAACCTTCTAATTAATTCAAATATACATCAAACTTCCTCTGGTGGTAAACAGAATTGAGATTGAGACAAAAAAATTAAACTACTGTTTAAACAAACATTTTATCAAATACAAAAAATTAAAACTGTCAAGTTAAATTAAATTGTGTACAGTTATAAAGATTGAATAATAAGGTCAGAGGTAGTGAAAAAATATCCTCATATCGAAATAGACAAATCAAATTCTACAAGGACAAGCAACCCAGACACAAGGCTTGAGAAATCCTAATTTAGAATGGGCACTATATGGGAAGATTCATACAGAACCAAGACCCTTTGAACTTACCAAATCAACATTGGGAATATCAAGTCCACGAGCTGCAACATCAGTGGCAACAAGAACTGTGAATTTCCCTTGCCGAAAGCCATTCAATGTTCTTTCTCTCTGATGCTGAGATATATCACCATGAAGTGCTTCAGAAGCTATACTGTTTGTTAATGACAATGATACCTCGTCAGCATCTTTTTTTGTCTGCGTGAAAACAATAGTCTTCCCACCCTTTGCATACACCTAAAAGGCATGGTAAGTTAGTAACATTCACTGAAATTTTTTAACTGCACTCTATCAGCTTCAGAGTAGCTTAAAGTACAACTGGGAACGTGAAACTGATAAAGTATAGGAACAGAGATATGTGCATATATCTTCAGAATTGATATCTTGAAGGAAAACGTTCTCAAATCTCAAACAATAGTGGATTCACTATTCCCTAACACATCAGAGAGAAAAATGAAAGAGAGAAATAATCCCAGAAGAAAATCCCCCGTGCAAGACCAGCTACACCCCTAGTAACCTGCAGAACTTTCTGATAAATTTTTTCCTCCCCTATTGTTCTATTGTCGCCCGCCCTTCCTTTTTCTTTTCTTCCTTCCCCTCTTCCCCTATCGACACTCAACCAACCTTACCAAAATTCTCAGCAACAGAATTCTCGTTCTATTTTACCACCTGCGGACTCTCCCAGCAGCCCCTCCAACCATTTTGCTTTACCATTCTTCCTGCTGGTGTAGACCAGCCACTGACATGGCTTCCCTTCATCTAAGCCCATGCTTCAGTAATTAGGTTGGGGCTCAAGCCCTGGTGTCTATAAAAAATTAACTTATTTAAAATATATTTTAAATTTGCAATAGCAAAATGAGTCTTGCAGAACACAGCCATAAGTTTGTGCCTAGGTATTCAACATGATGTACATCCCAAAATGAGAATGATAATTAAAAAACTTGCTTGCTCAGTACACCTCACTGACAAACAATGAAATGTCCTAAAAAGAATCTGGCAGCATGCTTCCTTCAATCATCTCAAAAAATGCTGAGCAGGTTTTGATTGTATTATTATTTGAAATAAATTTTTCTTTCCAAATCTATTAATAACAGTATATTACTCAACACAACTACCAAAAGAGCGCTCAGAAATGCAAACTGCAAAGAAAGATTACCAAACAGCTAGCTATAACAAAATAACAGGAAACTTACAGTTATAAGATCAGAAAGCATTGTCCGCTTTGAAGTGGCAGTGGCTGACATAGCATAAAGTTTGATCCCCTCAGCAAGCTTTTCTTCTTCATCACCAACCTTGTTTAAAAGAAAAGAAAAAGGCAACATAATCATGATTTAATTTTTACTCTAAAATAACTTAAACATTGGTAAGCACAATCAAAAAATATTCAGGTAAGTTTCCACATCAATAAGCCTCAAATATTCAGGATGGCTACATCTATGTGACTCTATAGTCAACACTGCTTTGGACTTCAATTTGTCAATATAAATATTTTGACTCCATTTTGCAAGAGCTTCCTCACATACTCCTCTGGCATGCTCAAGCCAAGGCTGACACTGTTTTATAGCAGTCAGCAACAGTCAAATATATTGTATACAACATGTTTCACACTAACTGCTAAGGAGAAACATAAGAAGACCATGTCACCCACTAAATTTGTCACAAGCCATGTAATGAGAATATTGTCAACACAATTATATGCTATAATCAATGCTTGCACTCTACTGATGAACAAGAATTTAATAAACTATAGAGAGAAGAGAAGTCAAAAGTTAAAATACATACCAAATCAATTGTCAACGGATTGTTCAAATATTTTCTTGACAATTTCTTCACCCAACCCGGCATGGTTGCAGAGAAAAGCATGGTCTGCCGCTCAGATGGGACCTTTTCCAAAATTACTTCCACATCCTCCTCAAACCCAACAGCAAGCATCTGATCCGCTTCATCGAGGACCAAATACTGAACTTCACTCAATTTAAGGCTGTTCCCATTTATTAGGTCAATTATTCTACCAGGTGTTCCAACCACTACATCAACACCACGTGAAAGAGCACTTTGCTGTGTTACATAAGAAACGCCACCATAAACACAAACTGTGTTTAGGTAAGGTGCAGATTCTTTTATCTCTTTCTCCACTTGCTTTGCTAACTCCCTAGTAGGTGCAAGGACCAGTACTTTAGGAAGCCGTCCTGATCGCCTGCAATAAACAAGCAAATGCATCAATATATCATCAACCAGTCGTAAAACTAATAGGGTATTAAGCATGAACAATGTTCACCTGTAGGAACTTTGTTCATCATCAGTGAGGCCTTTAATAATTGGAATCCCAAATGCTAATGTCTTCCCGGTTCCAGTCTTTGCCCGAGCAATAATATCTCTACCTTCTAGCGCAGGCAGTAACACAGCTCTCTAATCACCAAACGAAAAATGAATAAATTTGCATAGATGAAACTACACTCAAAATTCCACAAAAGAATTTGACACAAATTGTAGAATTGAACATCAACACTAGGCGGAATAAGAGTAATCCAAACCCATAATTATAAGATTGAAGTTAAATGAACAAAAGTAACTAAAGCAGGTATCTATCTCACAAAATTTATCAGAAGCAACAAACATAGTAGTGTCACATTTCATTAAAAGGGAAAAAAAAATTGTAAATATGACAAATAAGAGAAAGCATAAAAAACACATCCTACCCCGAAGTAACTGAACTAACACCACTAATAGGATCGTAATGCATGACTTAGAACAACTTATATGAAAATAAAAAGTCATCCCATCATATTCAGGTTTATTATTATCTACATACTTGGTGTAAAATATAATGCGTGTATAAATTTGAATGAACTAATTTTGTGTTGAAAATAACTTGCAATGAAATGCTTTCTAATAGAGTTTTGAAACTAAGAAAAGAGGGGGGGAAAAAAAGGATTTTTTCTCGAAAATAATCAAAATACAAACATCTTACATGTCTGTAATATAATAACAATATAACATCACCCCTGTTATTAAACCACAGATGAAAATTAAAATAAAATAAAAATAAATGGAGACCTGAATGGGGAAAAGGCTAGTGATTCCGCGCTTCTGTAGCGAGTCCACTAGCCGCGAAGGCAAACCCAACTTCGAAATGTCTAGCTCGTCTTTTCTTACAGCAGAAGGAGGAGAAGGACCCTCACTCTCACAGTCATAACCAGCTTCATCGTCATGGCCAACACCGTCCAAACCAAAACCCTTGAAGGCTTCTTCGCTGAGTACGGAAGAATTAGCAGTCACAACGGCAGAAGGAACAAAACCGACCCTGCGCTTGCTGGCAGTGCCGTTAAGGTGAGCTCTGAGAACGGCGTTGAAGTGTGACTTGTTGTCAAACGACAGTGACGGAAGCGAAACGGCGGTCGTAGAACCCGCCGCTGTTGTCGCCGTCGTCATCGCGGTGGTGGTTGCCCTTTTGTAGAGTTCGAGAGCGTGGGCTTGGTATACGGAAGAAACGCCTATAAGGGAAGCCATTTTTTCACTCTTGGTTGTTGGCACGCGAAGCGGTGAAACACCTAAGAGTGTGTTTGTGGGAGAAGGAAGTGAGAGGGCGAAGCAGCGGCGAGAGGATAAGGCCACACACCTCTGTGGAGAATGGATGACCTTTTGAACCTCCACCTTACTCAGGTACTGCGGGAAATTATAACATTTATATTGGATATTTGAACTCGGGTCATTTGCTGGATATTTGTTTTCTGGTTCCCCCATTAGTCGTGTGAGTCATTTTTGTTGTTGATTTTACAAAATTATCAAATCAATCCCTCTATTTTATAAAATATGAGTCATGATAGTCTCACTTCCGTATTAGTCCATCGTCACTATTACGTTAATATGTCGCGTTAAGTGACATATGATATGCCATGTGGCATCTAATGCAGCACCAATTTTATATAAGCTCAAATTAGTATCTAAAATTTTAAAATGTGTTAAATTAGTCTTTAAAATTTTTTAAATATATCACAAAAGTCCTCAAAATTCCTAAAATATATCAAAAAAGTCTCAAATCCCCAAATATTTGCTTTTCACCTTCGTAAACTCTATATTCTCAATCTTCTCAAAACCCATTTGTTTCTCTCCCATTTTTATATTTACCTAGACTAGATCCTCCCTATATAGAATGATTGGTGCAGAGTGTATAGAAATAAGACAATAAAATACAATACATAATTTTAATTTAACTCAAAAGAGAATACATATGTTAAGTTTCAATTAAATGAGTTGTTGATTAATCTATTGTAAGAATTTCAAAATGAATTTTAAAAAATTCATATGAAAACTCATAAATATCAAACATTAAAAGAAGTGGAAAATAGAGGGGGAAAAAAGGGAAATTGAAGAAATGATCTTAGAGCAAACAATATTAATTAATCGAGATATAAGATCTCCATCCTAAAATTGTTTATATTTGTACGATTCTTGTTTAGATGAGAATGTGTTAAAAATTAGCTAGTTCAAGAGTTTTCTTAAAGGCAGTATTTGTAACTAAACAATAATGGAGATTTGCCAATATGAAGCATCCTTTTAAGAGTATTATTATTACTATTCTCGCATTACTGTTGAGATATTAGAGTTATATTATTTTAATTCTTGCATGAGAATATTATCCCATGCATTTATCAAAAAACTGGATATGTGTGGGCCATGAGGAACTAAAAGTATAAAATTTTGATTATGTATATTAAAAAAAGTGTGCAAGAATCATCCCCTTTTAAAAATGAAAAAGGTCATTGATTTTAATTTGTAATTATAATATATAATCGTATATGAGTCCCTACTTGAAAAATAAAATTAGTGTTGAAAGCATATATAGGTGAAGCTGAAAATTATATTATCTTGAACTATTTCCGAGGGCTTTCGATGATGTCCACAGCAGATCCGAGCTGTTCATGTGCTCTTCCAGTGAGGGGCCTGCAAGGAACTCCAACGCTCAAGTTAACATCTGTTCTAAGAAGGATCAATTACTTACCTTTGACTGCCCATGAGTCCCCCTTTTATATTTGACTTTGTGTGTCTGTTCCCCCAATTCCATGGTGGTTTCTTATCCTCCTATTGTTGTGAGATTCCTCCATACTCAGTAACTACCCTTAACGGGTTTTGCTACTTTCATGCACCAAATTGGTTTAAGCCTATTCGAAGGAAATTCCTTCTTAAAGAGCCGTCTCCAAGCTCCTCTGGGCCAAGCTCTATGAATTTGTTCAGTCCATAGCTGCCAAGCTTGGTTGCGACTGTCAATAACGATCTAAGCTTATACTCAAAATTCCAATCCTCGTGCTCTATGGCCGAGCTTGAGCCTTTCGGCTTTCCTTCTGAGCTCATATTATTGATGGTTATTTTGGAAATGTTCCATTTCCTTCTAGGCCTGTGGGAAAATGTGCGTGAACACGTGTCATGTTATAAAACCCCCCACTACCATGTTGTTACTACATAGTAATCATTTCAAATCCTATTTTTAAGTTCTAGTCGTTAGATTGAGCCCCCACCGTTGATTCCTTTGATGATGGAGATTTACTCTTAATGGTGAGAAACTTTTTGCTTTGTTAGATCGTTTCAAATTTTCTGAGGAGGGTTTTAGCCCCATTCTCTCAAGTTTCTCTTTACGAATTCATTTCTGGATTTCTTAAGCCCTAGATTCCTTTTCTCGCATTTTCCTCTATTGCTCTTTGTAACTCCTTCTTATTGCAAATTTTCTGCCAATTCCAATCTTTCAACGTCACCCTCTCTTTTCCCAAGATTTTTTGAGTATGTATCATGCACTCTTTCTCAGTTTTCATTCTTTGAGTTTGTTCTTTTGTGATTTTCTATTGGAAACCCTAGGATAGTGGATGATTGGTCTTCTTTCTTCTTCATCCATTCACTATTTTTTCTTTTTGTTTTTAGAGGTTATCTGGAGCCCTCGGTCCCTTCATTGTCAAAGATGGAAAAGGACTTTTGTGGGACTATTAAGAATGTTGGAGGTTCCTCCAAGAAGAAAGAGTCCTTACACTATTACTTATGGGTCATAGATGGGGCTAAGAATTCCCAATCCCTTTATTTTGATTAGCAAATACTAGATCATTTTCTTAGCGAGTATAAGGTAGCTTGCCCTGACCACGAACATTTTATTGAGTATCTTCCAAGCAAACCTAGTGACCGAACCTATCACATAGCTAAGGTTTCTCATGATAAAGAACCCGCTTTCCTTTTTGTTTACGACATCCTTTTTTCTACCTTAGGTGTTAGGCTTCCTTTTACCCTATTCGAGGTTGAGTGCCTAAACTTCATTAATATAGCTCTAACCCAGCTCCATCCCAATAGTTGCGCTTTTCATCTGAGCTTTTAAGGTTCTAATAGAGTTCCTAGGTGTTGTTCCAAGCATAGGAATCTTATTTTCATTGTTTCAAATTAAGGATGTTGAAAAGGGGAAATGGGTTTTGTTCCGGACAGTAGTACTGGGGCCCAACTCGGCCCGAGGGCTAGGCCCAAACAGACCTCGAAGTCGTTAATAGGCTGAGCCTATCTCGAGCCATTAACCCGAGTTGAGGCCCAAACCCAAGTTAAGTCCCTCTATTCCCTAACATCTCGGAACGATTCTTCCCTCACGTGTAGCCAGTAAACTCGGACCCATCCGTTATCCCCCATGGTAAAGGACGTCCCGGGTTATCCCTTATGAAGGCGGGATCAAATCCCCCTTATCTCTCAACCGCTCACTCGTATATATATAGGTCCAGCCTCGAACGCAAGGTATCTTTTTGACCTACTTCTCATACTTTCCTGCACTCACTGACTTGAGCGTCAGAGTCCTTGCAGGTACACCCCTCATCGTCGTGGAACACTTATTCTAGCAGCTTGGGATCCCAGTCTTAGTTCGGAAATTGCTCAAGTAACCCACTTCCGAACATTGGCACTATCTGTGGGGACCTACGCTGCACGCCACCATACCATGGCTGTGATTGCAAGAATGTCTTCGCTCCCAAGGAGAGAACGCACGGCTGGGCACCCCTCGTGAGCATCAACCAACCACTAATGGAAGGATGAACTGCCTCTGACTCGGCTTCACACACCGGAGAATGACATCAAGGGCAGAACTCAGCGGCCCACCGCTCCATTGTCCGAACAACGGGAAACGTGGTCGCCTCCAGGGTTGAAATGCACCCTCAGGCCAACACCGACCCGCTCGCCGAAATGCTGACCTTGATGCGGGAGCAAGCCACCCGCATTCAGAAGCTAGAACAAAATCTGGACCAAATGAAGGAGTCGGACCGAAAGTGACGTCGGGAACGACACCGATGCCACCATGATAGGAGTCCAGACTATCATAGAGGTCGAAGTCTAAGACGACGGAGTCGTAGCACAGAGCGTCACCACCATGGAGATTCACCACGGGGAAGTGCAGCCCACAGTCATAAAGAACCTCGAGTGGGAAGCACCCGTCGTCACAATGAACTTTCCGACATCCGGCCCCACCTACGATATAATGACAGGCATGCTAGGCGTGGCTTCGAATGATACAAGGACCACAAAGATGACGACGATACGCTATTCTTCGACTTCATTATGGGAACACAGCCACCCAAAGGTTTCAAGCCCCCATCCGACATGGAGCCATCACTACAACAAATATGCCCTTAGACCACGCTTAAAAAGTGTGGCTTTTAATCATGAAAAGTGTGGCCTTTGATAAAAGACCACACTTTTCTGCAAAACCCAGCTTTACGTTATCGTGGCTTATAAAACCGTACTCTATTCCCTATGGCCACGCTTATTGAGAAAATGCCACGTTTTAAGCTAAAATGTGGCCTTTGACTAAAGCGTGGCCTCACATTGCAACAAAAACAACACTTTCACTTATACTTAAGGCCACGCTTATAAGCGTGTTATTTTCTATTTATTTACAACCACGCTTACGAAGAGTGGCCTATTCTTTTTTCTTTAAGACCACACTTTTCAATCGTTGTCTTTTCTATGTACCTAAGGGCACAGTTACAAGCGTGGTCTCTTCTTTCCCATAAGACCACACTTTTTAAGCGTGGTGCATAACCTATTTATTTTTGTTCCCAAATTGGCTACATTTTTAAATGTTTCTCATATAGCTACACTTTTAAATTAAGCAAAAATTATTTTAATTTTTTCATTATTTAGTAAATTCATTATTTTAAACTTTAATTTTATTATTAAACCAACTTCAACTTAAAGATCAATTGTATGTATGTATTTATATATACTTCCAAAGTGTGTTATAAAAATAAATAATTCAAAGATAATAATTAAACAAGTTCAAACAAAAACATCAATAGTTCATTAATAATGTCGAAAGTATCATCATGATCCAATGTTGACATATTAGCCTAAAGTACTAAAAACAAGTTTAACATAGTAGCTAATTAAGTACTAGGTAGGAACAAATAACATATTATAGTCTAATTAAGTACTAAAACAAGATTAAAAGGAAAACATTAATATGTCACAAAGTGTATGAAACACCATGATCATAATCATCTTTCTTCACCATGCCAGGTCAACATACTCCATTGCCATCAATGCATCATCCACATTATCCTATACACATTAAAATGAAATTAAAAATATAAGGATGAAAAAGAAGAATATCTGACAACATATATTTTAGAACTAAATATTAGCAAAATCACCCAAGTAAAACTAATTATCATTGAAATCAAAACCACATGATACCACAAAGATATAGGTGATAAAAATGGATCGCATAATTAATTGCATCTATTATAGTTTTGAGCTAATGAAACTAGTCTTAACCACAAAGTCTACTCAACTAACAAAGCAAGCATAGACCCAATGACACACATAATACACATAATTCAAGCCTGAGACTCAAATAATTATTTTCAAAAATACTCCTTCTTGCAAATAAAGCAGTTAGATGTTAGCTAAGTTTTTATAGCCCAAAGTGCAACTAAAGGCTGATCTCCTAATCCATTTACATAATACAGTGACCTACCAGGAGAACTCCTTTCCTGAAACTTAGAACTCTTGCTTCCTAAGATAGTTTTAGATAAAAGAAAGCAAAAAAAAGAAAAAGGCAAAAAGAAAATACAAATTAAGAAGCCTCCTTATTCCTTGTTAAGACTCATGCCCTTTTATGATTCTTTTGTCTATCACACTTTAGATTTTGACTAATAGAAATGAGCTTATCCTATCTCTATATATCATTGTATGTCGATGGGTTCTCATTCCCCACCTATAACCTGTTTGCTTATTCTTCTTTGAGCATCCACTGGCACATCTGGGAGAAATTCCTCGAAGTCTTGAGGCAAATATGTCATGCTTGCATATAAATTTAAATGCCTCACAAATTTGTTGAGCAGGATGCCCAAATTCCAACAAATTGATGGAAAATCAATATGGGGAAATGACAGAAAAGAAAGTATGGCCATGCAGCAATTCATGGAGCTTCTCAGAAATAATTCGTTATAGAAAAGCACGTGAACAATAATAATGCATGATATATTATAACGTATAATACCCAACAAGTTGCTTTACTTTGATACTAGCTTGTTGATATTATTCTAAATAAATAAACTAGGAATGAAACCGAAAGATCATTAGCTCCAAGATAATAATACCCAACTTAACATGTTCATATTTAATAGAGTGCGGATACTAAATTTTGAGAAATTCTACTAAATTGCAAATATAGGAAGCACGTAATTGTAAAAAGCAAATAGAATATAGATTAGTGGGACAAGCGTAGGGGAAAAGGAAAATGAAACATAAGCGAAATTTTGAAATTTATTTGAATCCGACATCTTGCCCTCATTTACACCAAAATGAAGCTAAGCGAGCAATAAAATCCATGCTAACTCATGTGGCCAGCACTTAGTTAAAAAGGAAGCCTAAAAGTCTTTTCTAGAAAATTCAGCTACCACTTTCTTTGCCTTCATTTGAACTTTGTCTTCCTTTCCCCTATTTTCTTGTCTCTTTTCTCTGTCACCTCCTTAACCCTTGAGGACTTCCATTATTGGCAATAAAGAAGCTCAACAATGACAACCTTTAGCCAAAATGCTTGCCTCAGTCCAAGAAAACAATTAGTGGTCCTTGTCTCACCCACAAACTTGCAGATCAAGACCCTTAATTTTCCATTATATGCCTTGGCTAAACCACAAAAAGACTCTAGTAATCAACCCCCACAGTTTTCTCAAGGCTTAAGCAAGAATCCATTTGGTCAATGCACATTTATGTTGAAAATAAGTGGAAAATGTCAAAATAATGGTTGAGAAAACATTTATTTGACATATAGATAGCACACTTCATCATAGCATCCATTGTCAGGTTCAAGCGATTGTCAACACCCAAACCTCTTTGCTATTGATTGCTACATAGATACTGAGCACAAGAACAATCTCAGAGATCTATTATGTATTCTTGCAAAGCAAATAAATAGGGTTGAAAATAACTTATGGGCAATTCTAGGTATGAAATAACTGTAAGAGTTACTATTCCCCTACCATTTAGTTTATTAAATCTTCCTTTCACACATCAGAATTTTAGAGAGGAAACAAGTAACATAAGTAAACCTGGAACATATTAATCAACACAAGCAGATCACAACAAATGCTACTATGGTGACCATCATGCCAAACCTTAAAGTCTTCACCCAATATGCAATTAAATGTAATAAATATATATATACAAATATGTATGTGCATGTATGTATATAATATATATGCATATTTTATGGATGTATATGTGTCGTAAACATTCTTGCCTCCTAGAATTTTATTGTGGTTCAAAATCAATTTCCAGGCTTTGAAAAAAAAGATCACAAACTTCCCATTCTCAAGACAATTTTCCTTTCATAAAAGTAATGCTTGATCGATAAAACCAGCAGAACCTTAAAGATATTTAAAGTAAGGCATTAAAACTATACCATTTACCCAAACTAGCTAGGATAATAATGGAAGGAGTGCAAAGATTCAAAGATGATAAATGAACCATATTTTACTTCTAAATCTGATATATTGATAATTGGTTGCAAGGTTTCCAACTCAGGATCCCTCTTGGCCTGGTCACAATTTCTATCATCCTTACTCTCCCTTTTCACCATCATGAGATGCCAAAGGCTACCATTAATTTCTCCCTCCTTTAAAGAATGGATAAAGTATTATGTCTAGCTATATGCTTGCCTAAGCTATTCACAGAGGTGCATGTCAACCTAACCATTTTTTCATTACCTCCTTGTGCTTCAAAAATGCTCTAAAGTATTTTTGTCAACATATAATTTGAATAGGTATATATTTTGGCCCCTATATCAGATTATGTAGTTCCACCCAACATGTAACAATTTTTATCAATGATTCTAGCTAACAAAGACAAAACCTATAAGAAAGATTTAAATGGGTTGTCTACAAATTTATTTTATGACAGGACACAATAGCATTGTTTAATCCATGTAGCCAATCTCATCTATTAGGAAAAGGCATTGATGTTGTTGTATTCTAATTAACAAGTTAAGGAAAAAGATAGAGAAAAACCACTTGTAAGCAACAGTTTCTATGGCAAAGCAAAAGAAAAATGAAAGATTTGTTTTCTTTGTAAAAGTAAATTGGCAAGAAAATGAGAGCATATAATCTTTTACGATAAATAAAATTTATTAAAACACCACGAAGATGTCACATAGTAAAAGAAATGAGACGAAAATCACATCCTGGATCTGAAACTCATTTAAATTAAATGACACATAGTATTAAATTAATCTTTTTTCCCCAATGATAATGGGATTTACATTGCTCCAGTGTTGCTTCTACAAAATGCAATAACGTCTTCCAAACCACTATCTCTTCACGACACCATTTTTTCATACCTCGGTGGGCATAACATCTAACACAAATACTTAGAGTGGCAAGCCTAAGAACAAAGCAACAAGATAGCATCAAGCTGATTTCCTCGTATCTTATTGATTGAGATAATATTTCCATTTATTCTTTGCTCCTCTTGTACTCTTTTTCTTGGCGAGATAATTTCGTTGCAATTTGCAATTTAGTGACCCACATGAGATGTTGCCACACCAAAATGTGCAAGGCAGTGCAAGAGGCAGAGAGCTACGAGCCTATACAGCGCAAGGATACTTACTATTTCCATGTAGCGATCAAGGCGGGAAGCCTATGAGAGGCGGTGCCTATCACGATTGCTTCAAGTTGGGCCTTGTCCTTCTTGTTCCTCTCCAAGACGGTCTTCTTCAGCAAGTCCTACGAGAGAGAGAGCAAGCAGTCTTCTTCAGAATAGAGAATGTTGCATAAAGAGATAGAGAGCGAGAGAGAGGGACGCACCTGAATATGGAGAAAAGGTTCAGTGATGGAAGGGGATCACGGCGATCGACGATGTGGAGAGATGAATGTTCACGGAAAATTGAAGATTGGGGAGTTTTGATTTTAGCAAATTTAGGGAATAGGGATTGATTTTTTTTTTTTCATTTTGTTTCACAGAAAGTTATATTTGCTTTTGTTTTTGGTCAATAGGGAGAGAGTAAGATGTTTCTCTCGTTTTTTATTCCCTTTAAATTTTGTTACACTAAATTCGGTGGGAACATTAAAATTGCAGCGGGAATCAACAAACCACGCTTCTAAAATGTAGCGTAAATAAAAAATAGTAGGCACGGTTAATAAGTGTGATCTATTAATTATATAAGTGTATCCATTTTACTTTAAATAAGCAACGTTTGAGAAGTGTGGTCTTTTCGGTCTATGATCACATTTTACAAGCGTGGCCTTATAAGCGTTGTCAAAAAATGTTATCTAAGCCCACCCCAACAAAGTGTGGCCTTTGATAGTTATAAGCCACGCTTTTCAAACGTGGCCCAAAATAGCGTAGCCTTAGATTATATTTGTTGTAGTGCATACAATGGGATCACTAACCCCCAAGAACATATGGACGCCTTTAAGTCAAGAATGGTGTTAGCCGGGGTTTCGGATCCTGTCAAATGCCGAGCCTTCCCCATAACTTTGAAGAAAGCTGCGTTGAAATGGTTCAACTCCTTTCCTCCTAGGTCGATCAATCGATTTTCCGACCTTTCTTCAACTTTCCTGGCCCACTTCACTACCAAGAAGTTCAAGCCAAAGCCAGTCTCCAGCCTCCTCGGGATTCACCAACAGCAAAACGAGTCGCTCTGAGACTTTCTCGAGCGATACAACGCCGAATCTTTGCTTGTGAACGAGGTGCAAACACAGGCAGCGATCCTGACTCTGCTAAACGGATTACGACCGGGACCGTTTAAAACTTCGCTATCCAAAAGACTGCCAGAATCCCCGGAGGAAATACAAACAAGGGCCGAGAAGTATATCTTTCTCGAAGAAACAGAGAAGGCAACGACCAACCCCGGGAGGCACCAACCCGACAGAAAAACTGGCGGCGAAGATGAACACCCGAGGAAGGACGTACGTTCTAAGGCCAGTAGATACAATGACTATACCCCCCTCAACGTATCCCTATCCGAGCTGTTCCGAGAGGTCGGCCAAGTCGAGAGGTTCCCCAAGCCAAAGGTCCTCAAGATGAGAGCCAACACCAACAAGTCCTTGTTTTGTGAGTATCACAACGGTTTTGGACATAAAACCGAAGATTGCTATGACCTACGAGATGCCGTGGAATAGCTAATAAGGGAGGGCAGACTGGCAAAGTACGCGGCCTCCCAAAGAAGTCCACGAAGAAGGCGAGCCCCCGATCATGGGGACGAAGAAAGAAGGAATCCAAGGAGCCAGAAAACCTCAGAGCCAGAAGGAAATGAAGGCCATGACGGAGAACAAATCACAAGGACTATCACCGTCATTGCTGGGGGTTTTGCAAGCGAAGGAACTATGAAGTCAGCCCGGAAAAAGCATTTACAAGAAGTCCTCAATGTTTCCTCTGGGAAGATAAAGAAGCCAGCACCGACCTCTCAGCCAATACCAGATATCGTCTTCTCAAGATCCGACTTCGAGGGCATAATCTCAGGACAGGACGACCCAATGGTGATATCCGTAGCAATGGTCAATGCCGAGGTAAAAAGGGTATTCGTCGATCAAGGAAGTTCGGCCGATATTCTATTCCGAGATGCGTTTTGTAACACCTTACCAGACAAAGTACTATGCTTAAGTCATAATAAATTATCTGACAAGTGATTACGTGTAATACTGGCGAAATTCTAGTTTCGGTATTAGTATTATTTACACGCATAAGAATACTTAATCGCATAACAAAATTCCTACGTGACGGCGGAATAAATACTCGTTAATCGGTATAATATAAATAACGTAACATAAACAAACACACAATAAGGACAGAACTACTGCAAAAGACATCATAAATATATACATAGCTATCTGATTTTAGAGTTTGTCAATATGATACAAGGTGATAAAATGAGGCCGCTAATACAAAACAAAATGGCCAGTTTCTATGAACAGCACCCCAAGTGGTCCCCATGGGACATTTCATGTACATCTCCTAATATCTACCCATCCACCCATGACCCAGACTGCCAAAAGAGGGTCATTCTGTACATCTAACCCAACTACAGCATGCATGCTATCTAAACAGAATCTGATGAAAGAAACCCGTTCGCCATGGCAGCATCCGCTGGAAGGTGTCCGTCACTGGGAGCAGAGGATGATGAAGAACTAGCCGCCTCGAATGGACCCTCCTCCGAGGTCGAGGCTGACGACATCGGCTGCGGTGGTGAAACGGGAGGGGCCATGGGAACTGGAGCTACTGGTGCGGCTGGTGCTGCTGCTGGTAGTGGTGGAAATGGATGGGCCATGTGAAGGGGTATGGCTATGTACGGGACAGCAGGATCAAAGAGGAGATGCATAAGCGGGACAGCAAAATCTCTCTGGAAGAAGAAGTAGAGGCGAAACTGACATCGGCCAGAGATATATACAGAATCCAAAAACGAGTCAAGATGTATGTGTAGCTCAGGGAACTCGATGAATAGCACCCCGGTCGCTGCATGCTCCATGGTCTGAGAATGATGCGGATCATACAATAGGGGATAAATGAATATTTCTCAGTAGAAATTCCTAGCCTCTATACATCTGTCATCGCTGTCATTCCCAGTTATTTCGGTTGTACAATATTTTTCAAATAGTATCATAAAACGATAATATTTAACTTAATTACTTGTTTGTAAAGCATACACCGAAACAAATTCAATTTTAGTTAACAGATACACTAATGCACTCAAACAGTAATCATGGTGGAACAATAGCATATTAAGAATAATAAATAAGGATCTAGAACAATCAATAGGGAAACATTACATTATACATATGCATGTGCAACTAGAAAATGCATCTTGTTCTCGAAGGTTTTCACCTATTAGAATTTATTTCCATCCTTGATCCCCTGGGAGTCATTGGCCATATACTCCTGGGTAATAGTCCGCTTTTCAAGACCGAGCTCGTTCCTATACAGGATGGCTGAGTTTACTTTTCCCGACCTTCCCACTGATCTATTCCCCTTAATTCATTCTGGGGCTGGCCTAAGTGATGTGGAATTCTTTATCATAGCATGAAATGAATGCACATTTAGCTTGTTTCTTTACATATGATGCACTCAAGTTGTCATAAATTTTCATAACATATGACCTTCTTACCGAAAATTCGGCAGCATAACGGATCGAGTCCGCTTCCCCATGAATAGTGCCAGGCAACCAGTACATTTGTACAACTTGTAATTTCAGAATAGACCAGCAATTACATATATACATTCATAACATCATTCAACAATTCCAAATCAAACATCAATAAGATTTCAGATTGTTCCTCCCTATTCTGCCCAAATTTGGCATGCCCCAATTTTTATTCAATTCAACTCATTTAAATCTTATTTTTGGATATGTTATAGCCTTATATGTCTAGTTTCTAATCCCTTTGGTCCCATCTCACTTTGAGTTGTATAACTCTAGATATAAATATTTTATCTTAGCATGCCCTGTTCTTAGCCAGAATTGGGTTCCTATAAAAGAAAATTCACTAAAAATCAAAAACTAAGTGAAATCATGCGAATTTTATATCAAACTAAAGCTAACACAACAAGCTTCAAAATGAGTTAAGTTTCATGTGCCTAAGTAGATTTTGAGTTATGAGTCTCGAAACATTACCCTACTGGGCTGTCCTGTTCTAGGCCAGTTTAAACCTAAGCCAACTTCATTGATGTGCTGGGAACAAATGACAATGAATTAAATTCTAAAATTTTAATGGGATGTTCTCTCATGTGTTAGCTTTCAAACAACTTTGGTTGCACTCAATTTGAGGTTATATAGGGTGAGTTACACCCTTCTCAACCCATACTGCCCGGGTGAGAACCCAGATTTCTAGGTCTAACTTCAAAAATTTATAACTAATTCTATACTAATCCAATGGCCTATTATGATATATGTATGGAAATCCCTAGATGTCTAGTTTCATATAAAAATGGTTTTATCCAATTTAAATGGCGGTAGGCGGAGCCGTACACTTCGCCATACGGACCACCGAGGGAAAACCCTAACAACCTCTAGATTTGTCTTCCTTCTTCAAGCTATTTGCCCTCAAATCCCATTTTAATCACAACATACATGCAAAATCAATCATAAAACATCATCATCACTCTATAAAATACCAACATCTCAGATTATGCATACCCAACATGCAGCCCCAAATCAGAGAAACAAGAGGAGAAGTAGGATTTCCTACCTTGTCTCGTGTAATTTATGCTGATTTTGTGTCTTTGATGATGGTGGCTTGGGATGGGACTTGAAGATGGATGAGAATGGAGTAAAAATGAAAGCAAGGAGGAGAGAAAGAGGAGAGCTTCAGCAGATGGGGAAGTGGCCGAAACTTTTTGGAAGGGAAAAGGAGAAAAAAGGTGAAGATATTTGGAAGTAAAGGCATGTGATTGGTGGATCTATCAAGGCTTTCCATTTTGGTTGAGCTCCCCATCATCAAGGGCTGCCAAGGCGCCACTTGAGGGAGTATTTGGCTAAATCCTAGCCGTTGATTCTAGGGCACTCATAGAAAAATTCTACTGGTCCGGTTCCGACAATTTGAAATACCGAAATCTTACCGATTTCCCTTAAATCGGTAAACTGGCTTGAAAATTTTCTGTGGGGTTTTCTATGCTCCTAATCTAATTTCATCAAGCCTAGTCCGTCTAAATCATACTTAACTGGCTTTAAGTAAATGCCTAAGTAGATTCTGATTAAATTCACTTATTCGATAAAACCGAACAACTCAGTCGCTAACGATAAAATTTTTCGGACGTTACACAGTTGATAAGCTCGGATTGAGAAATGCCGACCTCCAAACACATGTGAAAGAACTCATCGAGTTTTTCGGGGAAAAAGTCCACCCCCAAGGTTACGTCACCCTCCACCTAACCTTGGGGTCTCGACCTAAAACCCGGACGATAAAAGTCAACTTCCTAGTTGTCAATTGCCCCTCGGCCTACAACGCCATACTCGGAAGACCGACGTTGAACAAGATAAGCGCCATTGTCTCAACGGCATCCTTGACCATGAAGTTCCTTACCGACCAGGGGGAAATTGCCACTGTAAAAGCCGACCAGGCCGCAGCTCGGCGATGCTATAACGCCAGCCTGGAAATACAAAAGCAACAAAAGGTGGTGTCCCAGGCCAATACCCGACCCCCCAAATCTTCGAATGTCATGATGATAGAATTGGACACAAGGAAAGTTGAAGGGGAGAGACCAGAGCCAGATGGCGAGCTAGAAGAAATCCAAATCGAGAATGAAAACTGGAAAGTAACTCGGATTAACAAAAAACTTCCGATCTCACTAAAATAAGACTTGATCAACTTCCTCAGGTCCAACGTAGATTTGTTCGCATGGTCTGCCGCGGACATGCCAGGAATCAACCCGGAATTTGTCTCCCATCGACTTTCCGTCTTCCTCGGTTCAAAACCGGTTACTTAGAAGAGAAGGAGAATGAGCCCAAAAAGAGCCCTTGCGGTCCAAGAGCAAGTTCAGAGCCTCTTGGAAGCCGGTTTCATACGCGAAATCGATTACCCGACATGGTTGTCCAACGTCGTGATGGTAAAAAAGCCCAGCGGGAAATGGCGAATGTGCGTTGACTACACCGATTTGAACAAAGCCTGCCCAAAGGACCCGTATCCCCTGCCAAGCATTGATGGGTTAGTGGATGCTGCTTCCGGGTTCAAACTGCTCACCTTCATGGACGCTTACTCGGGATATAATCAGATCCCGATGTTCAAGCTCGACGAAGAAAAAATAGCGTTCATAACCCCAACGGCAAATTATTGCTACAAGGTCATGCCTTTCGGACTAAAGAATGCGGGAGCAACATACTAGAGGCTCATGAATAAGGTATTTGCAGAGCTGGCCGGAGACTTGATGGAAGTGTATATCGACGATATGTTGGTCAAGTCCCACGAAGAAGAAAACCTCCTGTCCGACCTAAAGGTCGTATTCGACCGAATCCGACAGCACAACATGAAACTCAACCCACACAAGTGCGCATTTGCTATAGAAGACGAAAAACTTTTGGGGTTCATACTTACACATCGGGGGATTGAGGCAAACCCCGACAAATGCCGAGCGATACTCAAAATGAAAAGTCCGACGACAGTAAAAGAAGTACAATGCCTCATGGGAAGAATTGTCTCTTTTTCGAGATTCATGGCTGCGTCGGCCAGAAAAGCCATCCCCCTCTTTTCTCTATCGAAAAAAGGAAATGCCTTTGAGTGGACGTTAGAATGTGAAGTCGCCTTCACTAGCTTCAAGGACTACCTATCCCGCCCGCCTATACTGAGCAAGCCGGAAGTCGGAAAATCGCTGTTCCTATATCTATCTGTCAGCGACACTGCCATTGCCGAGGTGCTGGTCTAGGAGGATTCCCGACAACAGCACCCGGTATACTTTATTAGCAAAGTGCTTCACAAACCCAAGACTAAATATCGGAAGATTGAAAAAGTCACATTGGCCCTAGTCATTGCAGCACGGAAGCTTCACCGGTACTTTCAAGCCCACAGCATCGTCATTCGAACTAACCAGCCAATCCGGCAAATCCTACAAAAACCGGACCTGGCAGGAAAGATGGTATCATGATCTGTGGAACTTTCGGAGTTCGACATCCAATACAAACCAAGGACCGCCATTAAATCTCAAGCATTGGCCGACTTCTTAGCTGAGATGGCGGACGAGACGGATACTCCGGAATCGAGTTGGACGCTGCACGTGGACGGAGCTTCCAGCTCGAAAGGAAGTGGAGCTGGGGCGATTCTTAAAAAGGAAGGTGAAATAATCCTTGAGCTATCCATTAAATTCGACTTCTCGGTCTCTAATAACTAGGCCAAATATGAAGCCCTCATCGCAGGTCTCAAACTAGCCAGGGACGTCGGCGTATCCCGGCTTTTGGTGTGCAGTGACTCTCAAGTCGTGACTTCCCAAGTCACCAGGGCATACTGAGCTAAAGACGTTCTACTGTAGAAGTACTTGAGAAAAGTAAAAGAACTCGTGGAAAAATTCCTTTAGGTAGAATTTCGACATGTTTCACAGGAAGAGAATGTCAGGGCTGACATCCTCTCCAAGCTGGCAAGTACTAAGCCTGGAGGAAACAATCAGAGTTTGATCCAAGAGACTTTGAAGCTTCCATCAATATCGGACGTCATTCTGATCTTGTCCGTCAACGAGGTTCCCAACTGGATAACTCCTATCATTCAATACTTAGGGAATGGAACCAAACCAGAAAATCCCGTCGACACCAAGAGACTAGCCAGAGAAGCCTCCTACTACACTTTCATCAATGATCAACTATTCAGAAGAGGGTTGTCCCAGCCACTGCTAAGGTGCGTAGGACCAGACCGGGTTCCCGCCCTTCTCAAGGAAGTTCACGAAGGATCTTGTGGCCATCATCTCGGAGGAAAGTCGCTGGCATTAAAAGTTCTACGAGCTGGATTCTATTGGCCGTCAATGATGAAGGACTCAATAGAATATGCTCGAAAATGCTCCAGCTACCAGAAACATGCCACCTTCCACCTCGCCCCTTCCGACGAGCTAACGTCAATCATGTCCCCTTGGCCCTTCAGCAAGTGGGGACTCGACCTCCTAAGTCCCTTCCCACTCGCCTCGGGACAAGTGAAGTACCTCATTGTGGCAACAGATTATTTCATGAAGTGGATAGAAGCAGAGCCGCTTTCCACCATCACTGCTGCCCAAGCTCGGAAATTCGTATGGAGAAACATCTTCACTCGCTTCGGAATTCCTGATTCGATCGTCACGGACAACGGAACCCAGTTCATAGATCAGAAGTTTCGACGATTTCTCTTTAGCCACAAGGTCAAGCACCACTTTACCTCGGTCGAACACCCTCAAGCAAACGGCCAAGCCGAAGCTTCCAACAAAGTCATCCTCCGAGGACTGAAGAAGAGACTCGACGAAGTAAAGGGGGCATGGGCCGACGAACTCGGGAGCGTTCTATGGTCCTATAGAACCACCCCGCATTCAACAACGGGAGAAACTCCTTTCAAGCTGACTTACGAGATGGACGCAATGATACTGATCGAAGTCGAGGAGATAAGCCCGCGCATCATGTTCTAACCCACACAGCACCACGCACTTCGGGAGGAGTCCGATCTGTCAAACGAGGTGAGGGAAATGGCTCATTTAAGGGAGAAGGCGCTCAAACAGCTAATCTCCCAAAGATACAATGCCAAAGTAGTATCCCGGACTTTCGACAAAGGAGAATTGGTTCTCCGACGAGCTGACATCAGAAAACCTCCCGTGGGTCATGGGAAATTAGCCGCAAACTGGGAAGGCCCATACAGAGTCACTGACGTCTTAGGAAAGGGGGCATACAAACTCTCCACCTTATCGGGCGCAGAGATCCCGAGGTCATGGAACTCTTCCAACCTCCGAAAATTTTTTATCTGATGTATATACCACGTGAGATAGCCGTACTCTTTTTCTTACCTCGGGTTTTGTCCCACTGGGTTTTCCCGAGGAGGTTTTAACGAGGCGAAACTTCGTGGGCCGAGCAGTAACTAGCAAACTCTTCTCGGTATTTGCTTTTACATGTTATCTTTATTTCGTTTGATTTAACATTACTTCATTATTATTTTCATGTTGTTAATTCTTCCTTTCACTTTCGTTATTTTACCCATCACGGTTGACGACTTCAACCCACCTTAATTCTCCTACGGGACCGATCACCCCTTGGTTGAGGAAAACAGATCCCGGTATGATATCTTGGACGCGTAATCCCGAATGCAATTAAAGTCCGGAGTCAAATCTCGGGTCAGTGACATATCGCTAACTTAAGCAAACAATCTTAAGTTCTAGCTAAATCCAACTCGGACAAACATCTAGTTCGGTAAAGCAATAAAGGTGCCACCAATATTCCCTTCAAGGCCTAACTTGGGCAAATAACTAGCGCATCAATTAACAATTAAGGTGCCACCAATATTCCCTTCAAGGTTCAACTTAGGAGAATATAATTGGCGCATCAATTAAAAATTGAATTCCATTACAAAAGTTTTCGACATCGAACAGATATTCAAAAAAGAGCCCCTAAAACCTAAGAGGGCAATACAATCAAAAATACAAAAAATGCCAAAGGTCAGACGCCTACTCCCTCGGATTAGCCTCAGGGTCGTCGGTGCCATCGTCATCCTCTTCTGGAGCCACAACAATGCGACCATCAACCACAACTTTGTCCAACCCAACTTTGCTGAAATCAACGTCAGGGCAAATAATCTAGCACTGCTCCAGAAGGGACTCCTTAATCTCCCCAACCAACCTCGCCCACAACTGCTCCACCCGAGCCACCTCGTTCCTTGCCCTAGCAGTAGCCTCCAAAAAGTCGGTACAATCCCTCTGAAGTTCCGACACCCGAGAACGGGAATCCTCCAATTGCTGGTCCCTCGACTCAAGCGCCTCCTTCAACCTATTGATCTCATCTTCCTTGGACTTCTCCAAAGCCGACTTCTCGTCTTGAAGAAGGGAGAGCTGGGATTTCAAGGCCTTTACCTACTCCATAGCACGGACACCGGAGGCAATAACCGGTTCCGAATATTTGAGCAAGGCCGCCGATTTCAGCATGGCTCGCCCCACCCATTGGAATTTTGCAGACAAATTCTCATCGTCACCCTGTAAGCGCTCGAGAAGGGCAGGGACCATCAATTCCTTATCCATGAAGTCGGAATAAGGAAAATCCTTATCCATAACATGGGCGTCGGATCGCTCCTTCGGCGAGGGAAGGCGCTCAGGGTCAGTAGCCACGGACTTTCCTTTGGCCGCCTTTTTCGACTTTTGTTTCTTGGAAAGCTGGGCCTCCGGAGCCGCCTTATCCAGAACAGAAGCGAACACCGGGTCTCTAGACCCCACCGACTTCGGACTATTGCTTCCATCCCCCTCGTGCAATCTCTTCAATATCCTCCGGCGAAACTCGGCGAGGGCGGACTTCGTAGCCATCTTGCCTACAAAAGAGACATCAACAATAAGCATCCGACAAAAACAAATAAGGGGGGAACATAAGATAGCAGCAACAACAGAAAAACGACAACCTAAATACTGCCTGGCCTCCCCAGGATCTACACCAACTATGTTCTTTAAGTTCAGATGATTCTTCCCAAAGCATTCGAGAATGAAGTCAATAACAGCCTTCTCCTCAGGCTTAAAGGAATCGTCCTCTATCCAAGGAGTGCTGAAATGCTTACACCAAGCTCCCCCTCCAAGGTCTCCCAAAAAGGAATCGAGTTCAGGCACCCAAAAACCTTGAAGAAAATAGGCTTGAAATTATGGAAGGATTCTTCGTATAGGAGGAATATCTTCCGATTGGCATGAGCTCGGAAGGATAACCATCCCGATGTTAATCCACCACCGGCAGGTCAGGTCAAAGTAAACAGGAAAAAGAAAGCGTCCGGAGATGGCGTTAAATCGAGATATTCGCAAATGATCTCGAAACCCCGAATCATCGCCCAGCTATTCGGATGGAGTTTAGAAGGAGCGGCCTCAGTCTGGCACAGAATCTCCATTTAAAAATGGGTAAATGGAATCCGAACTCCCAGCTTGGAGATAAGGATGTCGTAACACCATATCCACCGAGGCCCCCCTTCGAGGTTAAAGTCGCTCACCCTCTCGCTCGGACCCGGAGCCTCCAAATAATACTCCTTCTTGTACTCGCCCTCTGGCGAGATAAGGTTCTCCTTTCTGAAGTGAGTCAGGAATTCCGGGATTACGACCGAGGGAGTCCCCAGGACCTCGGGATCGACCCACTAGTAGATAAAGTTGATCTCGGGAGGAAAAGTTATAGCTCTCTTCTTGACCATTTTTTCGCGATCCCAAACAATCTACACAGAAAACCACCCCTACGTCATAAACTCGGGAAAAGTCTAAGTCGGGAATCTATAAAAGACAAAATGGGGACTGAAAAGATAGGTTCCCTACGGTGGTTTCCCCCTACACAAAAAGCCGTCGGTGGGCAGCTGAAGCAAGAAAGCCAAACGAAGTAGGGGTTGAAACTGCCCCGAAGCATAAAGCAAAAATGGATCACTGGGAGCCAAACCACTACTGATATACCACCCAACAAACAAGTTGCAGAACCAGAAAACAAAAGGGATAAGACATACCTATTACTAGTGAAGTAATGGCGGCACGAACAATCACACTCCCACACTGCTCCTCCGCTTCTTCTACATGACGAATACCTTTGGGCAAGACAAGGAAAATGAGCAAGATAAGGAAAATGGATAACGAACGCATGAAACCCCCCTTTATAGGACTGAAAACGTCCTTTGCCGCGCAACCCAAGCGTCGCGAAGGGCACGACCATCTTCTCGAACAAGAGGAATGGGGGCAAAATGGGAATAACGCCCCAATTCAAAATGATGAGGCGCTCTAAACGAGGCACCCAAAATGGCACGTGTCCACTCAGGGTTACGAGACGTGACCTACAAGGCGAATGACATCACCAGTTCGCGAAGACCCTAGACGTCGCTAAAAAGCGCCAAATCACTTAAATGACAGTCCGACATTAGAAGGCAGCAATTAACTCAGAGACTCATGAAGAACTCGGCACTCAAGGAATTCACCTCCAATACTCGGAACTCGGCACTCAAGGAACTGTTCCGGACAGTAGTACTGGGGCCCAACTCGGCCCGAGGACTAGGACCAAACAGACCTCGAAGTCGTTAACAGGCCGAGCCTATCTCGGGCTATTAACCCGAGTTGAGGCTCAAACCCGAGTTAAGTCCCTCTGTTCCCTAACATCTCAGAACGATTCTTCCCTCACGTGTAGCCGGTAAACTCGGACCCATCCGTTATCCCCCATGATAAAGGACGTCCCGAGTTATCCCCTATGAAGGTGGGATCAAATCCCCCTTATCTCTCAACCGCTCACTCGTATATATATGGGTCCAGCCTCGAACGTAAGGTATCTTTTTGACCTACTTTTCATACTTTCCTGCACTCACTGACTTAAGCGTTGGAGTCCTTGTAGGTACACCCCTCACCGCTATGGAACACTCATTCGAGCAGCTTGGGATCCCGGTCTTAGTTCGAAAATTGCTCAGGTAACCCACTTCAGAACAGGTTTCCTTGAGTGGGTAGCCTAGGAGAAAGATTTTTGACCTTTTTACTTCCAATTTCGAACACTTTAGAGACCAATTCTTTAGGGTTAAAATCTCCGAGTATGAGTGCCCCTTCCTTTTGGATGAGAAGGGTCATGCCAAATTTCCCTTGTACTAGAATAAGTTTCCAAAGAGGATTCTTAGTATAGACTACCACAACCTTTCCCAATACAAGAAAGTTATCCTTGACCATCCTTCCGAGCACTTGTCGAGTAAGGAAAAGTTCTTATCCTGTATTAAGCTTTTAAAGTGGGACACAAAAACGGCTGAGGTACTCAAATACCTTGGTAAGTTTCTTCCATAGTTTCTTTACTTGTTTACTTATTATGATTGCTTCTCTTATTTTTCTTTTTCTTGTATCTTTCCTTTGTAGGGGAAATGGCCCCCAAACTCTCTAACGACTCCCTCCAAGTTGCACTCACCTGTCATTGAGCTCAAGCCACTTAGGGTAGTACCCCAATGGTTACCTCCAAGCCCACTGGGGATAGCTTGGAGACTGCCTCAGACTACTCGCCTCTCATCATCAAGAGAGGGAATAAGAGGGCCTCGGTTGAGGTGGTCAAATTGGAGACAACTTCAGCTCGCCAGGCACCCTACTGCAGGCACACCTTCTTGATTGAAGAAGGCTCGTTCTGATCTTCTTGAGCCTTGGCACCTCCTCATTGACTTTCTTGTGGATGCCTCTCCGTTGTTTCTTTACAGCCTCGATTTTCCGATTAAGTAAAAGGGGGACGAACTCCTTAAGTCCTCCTTTATTCTTGACATGCTGGATGCTGCTGGAGTTCTAGGGATACTGCAGTGGGTTCAATTGGCTAGTCTTCGCTCTTGCATGATAGCTCATCATCTATAGCTCAAGGAGCATTTCTATCGAGGAAAAGACTATTGTTGAGCTTAGGGAGGAGCTTGTGAAGCTTAGAGAATCTCATGCAGGGGAGATTCGTTCGTTGGAGGAGAGGGTGAAAAGAGTTGAGGACAAGTATTCTACATTACAAGAACTTCTACACTACAGAGGTGGTTAAGTTGAAGGAGCTGCTCGAAGCCAAGACCCAGTACACCAATGACCTTGAAGGGGAGGCAACCAAGCAATATGCTGAGGATTTTGATGAAGCCCTTAAGCATGTCTCATTTCTTTATGCTCATTTTGATGTCTCCTCCTACAGCTATTTTAACGAGATCTAGGACAAGAAATTAGTGGACAAGCTTCCTCTTGGAGCTTATGCCGTTGCGGATGACCAGTTCAAGTCTCCTGGTAAGGAGCAAGTGGATAATTCTCCTACCTCCTCTTAGTTTTTATTTTTCTTGTATTTGAATAGTATTTTCCTTTTCTTTTGTATTTGAACAGTATTTTCCTTTCATTCTTTGTATAAATTTTTGGATGCATGTTTTTGAACTCATTTCAATTCCAATGCACTTATTTTCATTGAGTATTATGGATTAGGTTAGCGTGCAACTTTGCTTTATAGCTTCATGAATTGTGGAAGTTTTCCAATTCTATTTCCTGATCTAAACTCCAAGTATCTCTTTGTGGATTGTAAATCGTTTTCAAGGCTTTCTCTTTTACTAGAATCAACTTCCAAGATTTTGGCCTACAAGTGAGGAGTTTGAGTCCTCCCTTAGACCTATTTTTCATCTTCAATCTGGTTATTCCTTGTCCTTGCCTATAGGCAAGGAGTTTAAGTCTGATCCTGGACTTATTCTTCATTTTTCATTTGATTACTCTGTGTCCTCACCTAAAGGTAAGGAATATAAGTCTACTCTTGGACTTATTCTTTCTCTTTGTTTAGTTTTCCAGGTCCTCGCCTACAGGCGAAGAGTATAAGTCCGATCCTAGACTTATTCTCCATTTTATTTAATTTTATGGGTCCTTGCATTCAGGCGAGGAGTGTAAGTTCGCTCCTGGACTTTTTTCTCCATTTTATTTAATTTTTCAAGTCCTTCCCTACAAGCAAGGAGTGTAAGTTTGCTCCTAGACTTTTTCTCCATTCTATTTAATTTTTTGGGTCCTCGCTTACAGACGAGGAGTGTAAGTCCACTCCTAGACTTTTTTCTCCATTTTATTTAATTTTCTGGGTCCTCGCTCATAGCTAGGAGTGTAAGCCCACTCCTAGAATTTTTCTCCATTCTATTTAATTTTTTGGGTCCTTGCTTAAGTATAGGTTTACTCCTGGACCTTTTCTCCATTTTATTTAATTTTCCGGATCCTCGCCTGTAGGTGAGGAGAAAGGTTCACTCCTGGACTTATTCTCCATTTATTCAAGTAATTCTTGCATCTTCTTTTCCAAGTATAATTCTATGACAAAGTATTCAAGCTATTCAAATAGACTTTTACTGAATGAAATGCCTGCAATGATGAGCTTTTTGGGAATTGTTGATACCTAAATTTGTCCGTATTTAACTAGACTGGTCCCAAACAATTTAGTGTTTATAATATTCAATATTTTAAACACTACAATTTTGTGCAAATTGTCTTGTTTGTTGCGATTCCATTTTCACTATTACATTTGCTTCCTTATTTCAACCCAAAATTTGAAAAAATAATACAAGATTTATCAAATCTCTTTTTATATCATGACAAAAAATAAAAAAAATGAAAATGAAAAAAAAAAGCCCAATTTAGAAGAAGCTTGCCACCCCAATTCTTGATGAAAAAAAAGAAGAAGTCCATATTCAAAAAAAAAAAAAAAAAAAAACCTTATCCTGCAATGCATGTTGCACTCGATTCCACTGGTTATAAAAGGAGGGTGTTTCTTCACAAATACATAGAGAGATAAAGAGAAAAAGCACACACATTCAGAATACATGAGGGAAGTAGACTCAACAGCTAGAGAAAAAGCATAGATGAAGAAAACCAAATAGTGGTTGAGGGAAATTCTTGGCTAAAACAAAATCATCAAAGCAAGAAAGAAGTGAGACTTTAATCTAATCCTCATACTTCTTTATTTCTAATTATTAATTTTGTTTCTCTACTCTACTGCAATCTTGCTTCTTCCTTGTGCATAGCAAGTTAATCCTTCTATTATACTTCTTTATCAAATTAAATGGTAACCCTTGATGTGGCACTATAAATGTCTCTATTTTATACTTCTTCCGTGTGCAATAAATTGATTACATATCTCTATTTTATGCTGATTGAAATTAATTTGTTCAATTGCATCAAACAATCACACTGTCACACATATAACATGTTCTCATCTTCATACACAACCCACCATATTAGTCTATTCATTTGCAAACTATTCAAAGAATAAAAAAAAGTATAAAAATAGAAATGAAGATTGCTATTAAGAGCATAACCCAAGGACAAGAAAGAAGGAATCAAGCCAGAAAATTAAATAAAAAATTCCTTCTAGCATAATCTAAAGACATGAGTCCGGAAACACCCAACCTCAGCCCCACCAACCATGTTTAATCCAAACTGTGAACCAAATACCCACAAAAAGACAGCTTCACCAACAAACCCAAAAAAAAAAAAAAATCAAAACAGAATAGCAACCCCTCTTTCATTATAGATCAAACACCTTCCATCTTAAGCCAAATTAGAATCATCAATTCCTTTTGCAAAATCAAAACCATATCACCAAGATCTCATTTTTTAGACAAAAAGAGAGAAAGAGAGCAAAGAAGAACTGGCCCACCACCGTGGACCTCATTATTCTTGGAGAATGTTCCATCTTAAGCCAAATTAGAATCATCAATTCCCTTTGCAAAATCAAAACCATATCACCAAGATCTCATTTTTTAGACAAAAAGAGAGAGAGAGAGATAGAGATAGAGAGAGAGAGCAGCAGCAGTAGCAGCAACTGCCGTCCACCACCGTGGACCTCCGTTGTTGCTGGAGAATGTCACACTGCCAACAATCGCTCACCTTTGTCGCGTCACCGCTGCTCCACCACTTCACGGTGCTTCCATCGCTTCACGACATCGCTACTCTATCCACCAACGTTGTAACTTTTTCCCCAATGCAAGCCATCACACTCCACCTCAACCCATTATCAACTGAGTGCCTCTCAGCCACGGATCTATGTGCACAACACCACCTTGGACTTCCACATTTGTCTTTGCACCACCGTGATGTCGTGGTTGTGCCTGCGATGTCATGCCCGCAACCATCACCAATGTCCTCGTAACCATCACCGGTCCTCCTCCTTACCCCTCTCTATTTGCATGCATCTCGCCCCCAAAATATGTTGGAAGTTCCAAAGAGCCTGCCGTGAATGACTTTTTAGTATTTGACACATTCCTTTCCTTTTTTTGTTTTTTATAATTTAATTTAAATAGACTGACAGTGTAAAACAGTTTTACACTGTCAACTAATAGAAATAGTAAAAAGTGCCAACTCATACAAATAACCACCCATTATAATGAGGGACCTACCATAATTTCTCACTTTCCTCTATTTCTATTAGTTGACAGTATAAAATTATTTTACATTGTTAGTGCATACCAATTCAATTCTTTTTTTTAATGTCTTTGTTATTGCTTTTTTTTTAATGATCTTAAGTTAGTTTGTTAACCCATGGGCTGAGGTCTCTTGAAGCCCATTTTTTATTTTGCAATTTCTATTAGTCTTGTCTTCTAATTTGGTAAAAAGGAAAATAAAACAACCCTTCATCTCGTTTGGTTTTCTTCTTGTATTTTTATTTTTATTTTTATTTTTATTTATTTATTTATTTGTTATTTTTCCTTCTCTTTCTTTCCTTTTTCAATTACAACTCTCATAAGATAAATTTTGTTATGTTTCGATGATGGACAATCAAAACTAACTGCAACGGTGATAATGTTTTGGCTTTCTTGGGACATGAGAATTTCTATAACTTTACTAGGAGCACTAATAAGGTTATGAACTTTCTCAATAAAATCTTATTATAGTTATATTATATGCTTTTATTTTGATGCTTATCCATCCTAATTCATGAATATTTTATATTTTATATTTTATTTATTCATTTATTTTTTATTCCAATTTAAGACATATTTGTATTCGTATGATTAAAATAATCAATTAATGATAAAAAAAAAAATCATCAGGAGAGGATTGGAGTACCAATCAAAATAACTTTTCATAAAATTCAAGTTTTGTCAGGAACTGGTAAAAACTCTCCTTAATAGTATAAAATATTTTAATAATTTTATTATACACAAAATAAAATTGATTTGTATCGATTCAATGCCATTATAGAAATATTTCAACACCCAATTAAATATTACAAGAATTCCTTCCTTCAATTTCACTATTTCATTTAGGATTTTATATTTATAAAAGTTGAAATAGGCCAACAATGGAAAAATCAGGAGAAGATTGGAGTACCAATCAAGGAAACTCTTTCTAAAATTCTTGAGGTTTTATATCAAGACTTACCAAGAGCGTTGGCGAGATCTAACTCCAACAATAAAATAAAATAAAACATTTTTCATAATTGTAGGAATCGATCTATATAATTTGGACCGCATAATTAAATTTTTTTTTTTAAACAATAATTTCTTTTAGTTTACTATTCTGTTTAGGATTTAATGTTAATAAAATAATTTGAAATTAACCAACGATGGAAAAATCAGGAGAAGGATTGGAGCATCGATCAGATAAACTCTTCCTGAAATTTTATATCAGGCTTTGCTAGGAGCACTGGCAAAATCTGAGTTTAATATTAAAATACTAAAAAACTAATTAAAAAAATTTCATATTTATACAAAAATAATAATGTTGAACAAATTCATATGGCCATAATTATAATCATGGTGATTTAGAATTTTCATTTTGCTCAAAAAATTCCTACGATAAAAATTAGTTTCTAAATTTTACTCAAAAATGTCTTCTAATAATTAAAAATATTTTTGCAAAAAATTATTCTTAAAAATTTTTATATTCTTTATTCAACATTTTTATGCAGTATGTTTGTATGCTTGAATTTTGTTCCACAAAAAATGACTATTTAGCCACTCATTCCCTGTCTTAATCATTTATCATCCTTGATAATATGTTGACAAAATGGGACCTTTAAAAAAGCAAAAAAAAAAAAGTAATAAATTTTTTTTTTAACATAAAAGGACCAATGTAATCAAATATTCAAATAACATTGGACTAACAGGTAATCGTTCTTGGAACAGACGTTGTAGGGGGCTAATACCTTCCTTACTCATAATCAACCCCCAAACTTAAACTCTAGTATTGCAGACCTTTTTTCCCTTTTGGCGACTAATCTGCCATTTCATTTTTAATGAAAGAAATTAATTGGTGGCAACTCCAATTCTTAACACACAGTTCTTTTGTCATCCCATTCATAAACTAAACCAAGAGGAAATGAAAATTTATTTTTTATTGATCGCCTTTGCTCCTTAACATGCGGGACAAGGACGTTGCAATAGAATGCCCATTTTCATTCCTGCCATCTAAGACTTGCATATGCTCGGCTTATGTGGGTCATGCCTCATTAAAATCTCATTCATAAAAAACTTTGTGGGAAAAAATGCATAAGAGGAAAAAGAGTACACCTAGCCACAAAATTTAAGGATTTCTAACTATAATATTTTTGGAGTGAGGACATATTTCATGTCCTCGGTAGCTCTCTTCCTCCTAGCTCAACTATCTTATATGTTCCTCTTTCGATCTTCTGAATGACCCGATGTGGTCCTTCCCAATTTGGTGCCAGCTTCCCTTCTCCTTGGGGTTTCTGAACAAGTTACACTATCTTCAAGACTAAGTGTCCTTCTTGGAATTCTTGCGAGTAGACTTTTTTGTTGTATTTCCTAGCCATTTGTTATTTAGTGGCTTCCTCCTTTATCCTAGCTCTTTCTCTGTCTTCTTCTATTAAATCTAACTCGGCTCTTCGGGCATCCTCATTGGATTCTTCCACCATAGTAATTATTCTCGAACTTGGCTCCGAGAGTTCAATGGGTATTATTGCATCGGCTCCGAACACCAATCTGTAAGGTGTTTCTTAGCCTTTTCCAATCTCTTCTTCAGTCTTGTCAGAATTATTTTGTTGGCGAATTCTGCATGCCCGTTAGTCTGTGGGTGTTCCATTGATGAGAAAAGCTGTGCGATTCCTAGCTGTTTGCAAAAATCCTCAAACTTCTAGTCTGTGAACTGGGTTCTATTATTATTGACCAATTGGCGAGGGATTCCATACCTACATATTATCCTTTTTCATACAAATTTCCTTACTTTTTTTGTGATAATCATGGGCAAAGATTGAGCCTCGATCTACTTGGTAAAGTAGTCAATAGCAACTACCCAGTATTTTAACTACCTTAATGCTAATGGAAAGGGGCTGAGGATATCTATTCCCCATTAGTGAAAAAGACAACTTACCTCCGAGCAATGTAACTGTTCGGAAAGTGTGTGCTTCAGTTCTCCAAATCTATGGCATTTGTCACACTTTTTTACAAACTTCAAACAATCTTGTTTCATAGTGGGCCAAAAATAGCTAGCCCAAAGTATTTTGGATGTTAGGGCCTTGTTTCCAACATGGTTTCTGCATATGCCCTCATGCATTTCCTCTATTATTGCTCGAGTGTGTTCGTCGCTTACACATTTTAGTAATGGTTGAGAATATCCTTGGTAGTACAGCTCATTTGCCATAATTGTGTAGAAACTCGCCATCCACTTCATTGTTTTGGCTTCCTTTTCTTCTTTAGGTAGCTTCCCCGTAGTCAAATACTCTATGAAAGGCTGCTGCCAACCTTTCCCCTGCTCTGTGGAGCATATATTGAGGAAGGATTCCGCTAATATGCTCGGTTCCTTGACTACTTCTTGTATGACTGATTTATTGTTTGCCACTATTCTTGTGCTTGCTAGTTTTGATTATAGATCAACTTAGGGCATTTTGCTCCATCGGGATGTACCCTTCAAAATCTCTAATGAGTTCCTTTACCTTGCCTAGATATTATTGTAGCTAGGGTACCTTGGCCTAAAATTCTCCTTGGATTTGGCCAATCACGAGGTGGAAATCTCCTTCGATGATTAGATTTTGAATTCCTAATTCCTTTGTTAATCTTAAATTGGTTAACAATGCTTGATATTCGGCCTAGTTGTTATTGGCTTTAAACATGAATCTCAAAGATTATTTGATGGATGCCCTGCTCTAGTCTTCTACGATTATTCCAACTCCACTTTCTTTGTTATTGGATGATCCGTCCACATATGACTTCCATGTTTGCTTCTCCTTTTCACTGGTGATCG
The DNA here is from genome assembly GCA_031439585.1 of Pterocarpus macrocarpus. NCBI lineage: Eukaryota > Viridiplantae > Streptophyta > Magnoliopsida > Fabales > Fabaceae > Pterocarpus > Pterocarpus macrocarpus. The sequence continues at coordinate 41,464,197 of CM062516.1, read as the reverse complement.
ATGGTGATAGTTCCACAATGAAATTAGCAAGTACTTGAGCTTTTATTGGTCGTCAAGGTTTGTATTCTAGGCTGAACTCAAAAAGTTCAGCTTACCAGGCTATCATCCTTTTGGCGAGGTCAGGCTTCCTTAGTACTTATTGGATAAGGTGCTCGGTTAATCACGATGAAATGGTGGCTCTGAAAGTAGGGCCGCAACCTCCTAGCGTTGATCACCAATGCAAATGCTAGCTTTTCAATTTTCTGATATCTTACCTCATCTCACTATAATGCTTTGCTGACGTAATATACTGGCCTCCGCTATTTTTCTTGCTCTTTCACCAGTACCGAGCTTATGGCTTTCTCGGTCACTGATAAGTATATGTAAAGGGGTTATCTGTTCCTAGGTTTGCTCAGCACTGAAGGTTCTACTAAGAACTTCTTTAGGCTTTGGAAGTCTCTCTCACATTCTTTCGTCCATTTGGAATCTACTTGCTTCTTCAAAAGTTGGAAGAACGGGTGTGCTATTTCGGCTGATCTTGCTTAAAAACTGGATGAGGCTGCACCCTATTAATCGTTGTACCTTTTTTAGTGTTCTTGAACTCCTCATTTTCAGTATTGCTCGGCACTTTTTCGGATTGGCCTCAATTCCTAAGCTAGTAAGCAAAAATTCAAGAAACTTTACTCCACGGACTCCAAATGCGAATTTTTCCTGGTTCAGGCGCATGTTGACCTTTAAGTGAAGATTTCTCGCAGGCCCTTATAATGGTCTCCGTCGCCAATTGTTTTGGTGACCATATCATCTACATATACTTCCATAATTTGTTCGATTTGCTCGGCAAAAACCAAATTCATAAGTCTCTGGTAGGTATAGACGAGAACCACAACAAGGCTGCTTTTTCCAAGAAAGTCAGAAATGTCCAATAGAGGAGGGGATCACTTGCTCCATTAACCAACATCATTGATCTGAACATGGTCAAATGGAGTTGGAGATCTCTGGTTCCATCGTACGACTTTAAGGTATTTGGCAGTTGAAAGTTTTCTGGTAAGGCTATTGACATAATGAATTCTGAGAACAACCTAAAGTATATTGGCGGACCTTGCATAGTGGTTGTCTAAATGGTTTGTTCTCTCCCATGAGTTTTGTGGGTGTTGTTCTCCTCCTCATCTCTAATAGGGTCATCATTATTGATGTGGCTGCTAGCCTCATTCTCTTTCTTGTTGTTCTCCTGACTCATTGTTGCCATCTGCGTGGCTAGCCTCCTATTTTGATCTTAGAGTTGTCGGCTCAATCAATGCATTCTTCTACAGTTGAAGGGTGAGGGATGTGGTTCGTCTCATTCCCATTATGTTGCTCATGTTAGTAATTATGTTGATTATGTTGATTATGCAGATAATGTTGGTTTTTATCACATTACCAATATTATCAACCATATTTGCACTTTGGCTCATTGTGGTAACCATTCAATCTTGCATAGGGGTTGTTCTCAGCCCCACAGTAGGCACCAATGTTCTGACCTGTTTCCGAGGGCGTTCGATGATGTCCACAGCAGATTCGAGCTCTTTGTGTGCTCCTCTAGTAGGGGACTTGCAAGAGACTCAGACGCTCAAGTCAAAACTCTGTTTTACTCAAGTGAGAGTAAGAAGAATCAATTACTTGCCCTTGACTACCCACGAGTCCCCCTTTTATATTCGACTTTGTGTATCTATTCCCCCAATTTTGTGGTAGTTTCTTATCCTCCTATTGTCATGGGATTCCTCCATGCTTGGTAACTATTTTTAACGGGTTAGCTACTTTCATACGCTGATTTGGTTTAAGCTTATCGGAAGGGAATTCCTTCTAGAAGAGCCGTCTTCGAGTTCCTCTAGGCCAAACTCAGTGAATTTGTTCGATCCATATATCCTATTGTTTAGTTACAAAATATGCACATTAGTATATTAATTCAATAATAGGAAGTAAATGTGTTGGATTGGATTTGCTATAAGCATACTTGCATTAATTATTGCATCTCATTGTTTTATTTCTATACATTTTATTCCTATTATTCTGTGTAGGGAGGATCTGGTCTAGATAGGTGTGAAAATAGGAGAGAAATTAGTAAGTTTAAGAAAGATTGAGGATTTAGAGTTTATGAAGATGAAAAGGAGAAATTTGGGGATGAGACTTTTTTTTATATATTTTAGAAATTTCAGGGACTTTTTTGATATATTTTATAAATTTCAAGGATTTTTTTAATCTATTTTAAAAATTTTAGAGACTAATCTGATCTTATATAAAATTAGCACCATATCCGATTCCAAGTGTCACTTAATATGCCACATTAGCAAAGCAGTGATGGTAGACTAGCGAATATGGGGGAAAGGACTAACGTGACTCCTGTTTTGCAAAGTGGGTACTAATTTGACAATTTTATAAAATCAAGAACAAAAATAACTCATGCATAAAAAGTTAAGGATCAAAATGTGTGTGTGTGTGTGTGTGTGTGTAGAGGGAAAGAGAAAGAGAAAGAGAAAGTTGACCTTCGAATTAGTGCCTGTCAAAAATATTATTAGACAAATTTATTTATGAAGAATTAAAATATTTAGCATAGTTCTAAGTATTAAAATTATGAATTAGTCTATTGTATAGACATATTAATCCCTAAAAAGAAAAAGATTAATTTGACCCATATTTTTAATTTTCAGAGACTATATTTGGAGCTTTTATGTCTCAGATGAATCTGTTTGATAATGTTTTTGTTAGCAATCAATTCAAGAATTTACTCTTTAATTATGCATCATTAATTTATAATAGAAAGTAAAAAACAAATTGTTTTTTTTTGTTGTACTCACTAATGCATACATTATCATTAAGTCCCTAATCCATCTGTCAGCTCCATAATTTTTTAGCATTAAAATTAAAAGAAATTAAGAAAATTGCACCTGACAGTCTCTGCCATTTTGGTCTTTTAGTTTAAAGTGAGTTGATGATTCATTCTTTTTATAGATCTACATCACTCACTTATAGGTTATAGAGTAGATTTCTTGCCCAACTCCCAATGTAAGCCTACTCCACATTTTAGCAATGTGGCCAGACGAGGACTAATTTTTTTTAATAAAAAAAGAGAAAAAGACCAATCTCAAGCTATAAAATGCCAATCAACTATCTATCGATCGCACAAAGTTCGACTGCTCAAGGTTTAGCTTTGAAGGTAATGTCCTAGAGCCTTAACTCCTACGAGGCTTATTTTAAAAGACGAGGGGGTGTGATCATCACAAAAGCATTGAAGAGAAGTATCACTAGCAAAAATAGTATGTCATCCCAACAACTTGAAGTCTATTGTAGAACTTGAACTCAATCGGCGCCACCACCACATTGTCTTTGTCAACAGACCATTATGACCACCCATCACTATTATCATTGCCAGTCCTTTGGTCATGCCGTCATCCGATAAGGCCGCCATCATCATCACGAAGACCGATCACATGTCAGCAAAGTCGCAATTGTGTGGTCACCATCACTGTACGCTTGGATGCTATCATTTGGATCTTAAAGGTATGCAATTTTTCACACAAAGGACCAACTTCAAATCAACAAATCTATTTTTATTTTTCGATGTAGTTGATCTCTTTAGCAACACAAGTGCTCACATTCTATCAATTTTGTTTAGTAACAACGTTCCTCCCCATCAACTATATAAATCATTTCTTCCCCTATTCTTCTCTTTTGGTATAGTATTCATCTCCTTTTTTTTTTTAGCTGGGAAAATAGATATTATTTTTACCAAATCTATGAGTATTGGTTTATTTAATTTTAAATCTCAAAACATGGAATATGGTTGTGACACTAATTGTTTTAGTATATTTCTAATTTGTTTTTTCTTCCAATTGGGTTTTTTTCTTTTTAATTTGGTTTTGGTGGATTTCTAATTTGGTTTTCCTTTCAAATGTAAAATAAGAAGGCAATTTGTCAAAATGTATTTTTCATCATTGGATGTGTTAACATCATAAAGCTGAGTAAAATACGTTGATCGAGAGCTTTACGATCGAGTTGTTACAAGTACTATTGCCAAAAGTTGGTAAAAGTTCATTCAATTATTCCTTATAGTATCTACTAAATATTTTGCTTCTGAACGACCCACAAAATCCATTTCTAATGTAGTTGAGAGTAAAATTTTGGCCCCAAGATCTATGGTCAATTCTATTTCATTTACATGTTAATTTCAAATTCCATGGTGTATCCTTTATTTCTTTTGCCTTTTCTTAGGTTGTCATTTAATGTGTAATGGCAATGGTTTTGTGATGACTGCATATTTCGTTAGCTCTTTTATACATGAATTTAGTTTTTGAAATTGGATATGTGAAAGAAGAGGCCAAATGTCCCTACTTTTGCATTAAAAAGCCAAGTTCCTATCTTTAGAAACATGAATATGTTGTAACAGAAAAATAATAGAAAATTTTCAATACAACTCATTTGCTTATTTCCTTCACTTCTCCATAGATTGTCTGTGGTTTTTTTGCGGTTTGTCATGCTAGTGGATAACATTATATATTGTTCTTAACATTTTTTTCCACTTCATAGATTTCATTTGACCAAATTGACTCCATTTTAATTTACCTTATGGCAATAGCAAAATGGTCAAACTTTATTTTTGTGTGTTATTTCAGGATGCTAAAGATGTGGGTTCAGATAAAGGTGATAAGATGTGATTTGTTTACTAAATCACAATTTATTTGCTTTTACCTTCCTTTTCCTTTATGTTTCTTTCTTTCTGATGTTCATATTCGATATGATAAAATATTTGCTTTAGCAATATCATTCCAAAAACCAAAGAGTTTGGTTTTTGAAGATTTTAAATCATAATTACATTATAGGAAAATTTTGTCATCAATAGTAGATTTGGTTGAATATATCAATAATTCCCTCTTATTGAGCCTATTAATAGCTAGAATTGTTCTTCATTTATCAAATTTACTCACATTACCTTTGGTAAAGGAACATATGGCATTGACCAGAATTGTTGTATTGCTTAATGTATTTGAGCATGAATCATTGAGTTCGTAAGTATGTATGATTCATATATTTGTTGATGTCTCTAAATTGTAGAATCTTGAAACTATAAATCTTTTGATGCTTTTGGAGTTGTTATTAAAACTAATTTGGCATACACTCAGAAAAATAAAAAGAGGCACTTGCTTAGTGCTATTCACTATTACGTATTTGACATTTACTAACCATTGTTATTAATACTTATAAAATAATACGTTTAATAACATTTTTAAAGTAAATGTTAGTATTTCCTTTTTCTTATTCAATATATTTTTGCTACTTAGGTTTTTTACTCTCATTTGGAAATTTTCTTTTTTAGATACTCACGATTTTTTAACTTTCCTTTGAAACTTTCTTTCTTACAGTCAGAAAATCGCTTGGTGCCTTAGTTCTAGTTCAACTCATTCCAATCTCATGACTATGGAAGTTCACTCTTCTCTCAATGTATCTAGCATGGAAGCTTCGTGCTAACTCAACTCGTTTCAATCTCAGATTCGCTTTGTGACAATGAGTAGTACTTCGTTTTTTTATCTCGTTTCCAATCTCATTCTCAATCTGCTTATCAATCTAAAATCTCATCATTGTCAACTCGAATTTGTTAGTGCTCGTCAATCTGCTCATTAGTCTATTTTAGTCTTGTGAGATTTTTTGCCTTTTTGGATCCATTCCTATTTGTTTGATTAGTTGCAAATTTATTTTTGAATCAATTTATTGTGCTCATCATTATTAATGTGATTTTCTCTAAGTAGTAAGTTGAAATTTGCTTTACAATGTGTTTGATATGCCTATTTATGATTGTCTTGTAAAATTGAGCTTACAATGTGTTTGAGGAAATGTTTGTTCTCCTCTCTTAATCTCATGAAATGCTTTATCATTGAAGTCAATTAATCTGAGTCTATGTTTTTTACGAAAAACATGTGCAATAGTTATTCATTACGAAACCAATTAACAATTGGTTTCAAAATCTTTAGCTAATAATTGGTTTCAAAATCTTTGGCTAAATGATCAAGGAGGAGCTAGAAGATGAAATATTAGAATCAAGTAGTCACTAAGTGTGAGGGTGTTACAATCATAACGAAAAACTAAGATTTAGAGTGTTTTGGATTTATCTTGGCTTGAGAGATATATAGCAACATAATTTTTCAGCTATTCTTGCAATATTTTTCTTATTTTGATTGAGAAAATCATTTGCTTCATAATTTTACATTAGTCACTAACAGATGAATTCTATTATTGTTAATGGACTTTGTTAGTGTTAACAAAAGACATTTTAGGAAATAATTTGTTAGCAAATTAAATTTTTTAGGGACTAATTTGTTAGTGCATTAATACTTTAAGGGCTGATTTGTCAATACATTCATCATTGAGATACCACGGGAGAAAATAATATGATTTGGGCATTAAATTGTCCACATTTTGATCTTTTGAGGACTAAATTAGTATTCTTTGCAATAATTCTAAAAACTAAAAACATGTATATGATAGTGCAATTCTTTTAAGTCAATAGTCACCTCATTCTCCTCCCACCATGTAAACGTAAGCAATCCAATTCCTATGCTAGTGACATTTTTATGCTACACTTCCTAACTATTTTTGGCTCCTCTATAATTGTTTACTGCATGTTTCTTAAGCTCTCCATATAGTGACATTTTATGCTACACAGCTTTTTAGTCCAAATTACCATTGCCATGAGGTAAATTATTTTAACTACAAAATCAATTTATTTAAAGACATTTATTTTACTCACAAACATAGTAACTGACTTAATGGCCAATTTTTTTAAAAAAAATCTAGTTATTGAATGATTTAGTGACTGAATTTTTCATCTAAAAAATCAATTGCTAAATCAATTTGATCATAGTGTTTAGCTCACGCCAATTATTGTATAAGGTGCAAATCAAGTTGTTTCTGTAATATCCCCATATAATGTTATAGTTAATAATAAAAACGTCCTTGGGTAAAATTTTATTATTTATAGCCTTGCCCCTGAACATTTTTCAAAATGACATTTAGGTCCCTATATTAATTAAATTAGCAGAATAATATTTTAAACGAAATAGAACCACGTAGCGGAAATGTAGAAACCCAATTCTTGGCCAATTGGGCCATGGAGGTGTCCACATGTGAAATGACATGGGATGCCCCAGACTTATTTAAAATTACGAAAATGCCATTAGCCATGGAAAACAGAAAACAGAAGGCCCTAAATTTGCAAAACATTTAAGTTACACCGTTAATCGATTTATTCGATTTTATTGAGTTTGTAAAGTTAATTAAAAGTTAATTAAAGGTTAACTAGGAGTTGATTAGAAGTTAATTAGAGAGATTAGGATTAAGAAGAATTAAAATAGACATATAGAAACTCTTACAAAATTATTTAGTAATGTTTTGCCAGTTTGAAGGAAATCAGTAGATATTCGGTATTTTAAACCGCCAGAACCAAATCAATAAAATTACATATAAAAAACCCTAAGGTTTTATGGCTAAGAATTCAGCCACTTCACTCCTCAAGTGGCATCATTCATACCACAATAACATAAGCATTGTTGGCTCACTTATGAGCCAATTGAGGTAACAACCAATAGGAATCAAAGGAGCCAACTACCACCACCATCAAATCAGATTTTTCCTTCTTTTTCCTCTTATTTTTCGTGCTCCCTTCAGTAGCCTCTTTCTCTCCCTTTTTCTTCTTCTTCTTCTTCATCTCCTCATCCTCATTTCTTTACACCACTTCCATGCCTCTTGCTTCCTTTCCACTACAACCCAAGTTTTGAGGTAGGATTCAACTTTTGTTCTTAATTTCTATGGATTGTGGCTATTTGAAATTCTACTTTGCTTCATTTATTTGGTAATATATTGGATGTATTTGATGGTTTACAGTTGGATTATCATGAAATTTTGCGTTGGTATTGAAGTTAGAAGGAGAAAACTAGAAGAAGTGGAGAATCAGGATGCTGTCTAGGTAAGAAACTCTATGGTAGTCCATACGGCGGAGTGCATGGCTCCGCCTACAGCCATTTAAATTTAATGAAACTATTTTTATGTGAACTAGATATCTAGGGCTTTCCAACCATATAAATTATAAGGCCATTGGATTAGTATTGAGGAAGATATGAATTTTGGAAGTTTGACCTAGGTTTTTGAGTTTAATTCTAGGTAGATAAGATTGTTCGGGGTAAAACTTACCCTATACAACTTGGAATTGAGTGAAACTAACTTTTTTAGAAAAATTACACATATGAGAACACCCCATAAAAATTTCAGAATTAGATTCAACCTCAATTGCTTCTAGTAGTTCAAGGAAGTCGCCCTAAGTCCAAATCGGGCTAAAACAGGGCAGTCCATAGGGGTCAAATTGTGGAGCTTATAACTCAAGCTATACTCAAGCAAATGAAATGGGACTTGTTGTAAATGAAATCTTGTCCTGTTAACTTTAATATGATTTCGATTTTTAGTGAATTTTTATTTTTGGGTGTGCAATTCTGGCCAGCTACAGGGTAGGCTGAGATAGAACACTAATAACTTGGGCTACATTTATCCAAATGAGATGGCACCAAAGAGATTAGAAAATAGACACTCAACATTCCAACATATCCAAAATTTAGGTCTAAATAAATTAAATAGAAATGATGGCTTATTTTACCAAAACCGGGTAGAGTGAAGGTAAATAGGCAGCAACTAAAATTCAAGTGCAACTATTATTTCTATGAGATTTATATTGATATGTGAATGCAATGTTATGATTTATGTGGATAATTGATTGTCTAAGCATTGGCACTATTTACGGGAAAGCGGACTTGATCCGTTATGCTACCGAATTTTTAGCAGAAGTCTATGAAACTATGAGTATTTATTTTACGAGAAATTTATGATATGAACAGCTATATTACTATGAATATGTTATGGTGATATGATAATGAATTATTCTTATGAGAGCATGCATATTTGCATATGAATGGAGGAAGAATATATGAGATCCCTTCACTTGGAGGCAGTTATTTAGGTCCCTCCAGGTGAAGGCAGTTAAAAGATAAAGATGTGGTTCCCTTCACTTGGAGGCAGTTCCACATTGGGGCCCTCCTTGTGAAGGCAGCTAAAACTTGTGGGTCCCTCTATGTTGGAGGCAGTTGGCCAACTGAGTCTCTCCGACCTAGAAGCATGTGGGTCCCCTTGCAGGTCAGTATTGTGTGACAACGGTCACGAGTTTAGCTCACTCCTAGATTAGGCTATCCAAGGGCAGCAAAGATTAAAGGCAAGGACATATGTATGCAGACATCCTAGAGATGACGATACGTATCGCCTAAGTGTGTCAAGTAAAGAAAGCAAAGGAAACACAAAAGCATATACATGATTTTATGATAAACGGTGCATACACACAAATAATGTTTGTTATTGTCATCATTATGACATTGCAAATAGGCTCTTGTTATCAATATTATTATTATTATTATTATTATGAAATATTGTTGTACTCATGCTTGAATCATTTCTCTGTTTAACAAGTGCATGAATAAAATTAACCCTGCTTCGAACCATATGTTTTCAAACTATAAAACGGAACTGTTCGTATAACATGTTCACTTTTTTTTAATAAACCGAAACAGTTGGAGATAATAACGATGATACGGCATGAAATTTCTTAGTGAATCCTACTGAGAATTTAAAATTCTCACTCCTGTTTCTGTGTTATCTCCAGATAGCTCGAGAAGTTTCGAATACGGCTGAAGTTGCTGTCAGAAAAGGCCCGATCAGGTAATAATAACAACTCCTGAGTATGGTACTATGGTTTAAGCATAGTACGGTACCAAGAAGGACGTTACAGTCTCTCAATGATTAAGGTGAAATTTGATCAATGCAAGTTAATATAGAGGGAGATGTCTGTAAAAAGAGAGAGAGAGAGAGAAACAAACAATATAAATGAATCAAAATCAAGATTTAACACAACCAATCAAGGGATTCATCAAAAAAAGCAATGATCTATCATAGACTACAACATATTCATCAAATGATAGAATATGTGACTAACTTGCATTAAACTGAAACCTATGCATTCAATTCTACATTAACACTAAGAAATCTCCTAAAATTCAACTAGCAATTGATCTAATATATCTACATCTGGGAACCTAATTAAAGATATGCTAGCTTGAATAATAAGAATGCATTGATCTAAGAGTCAAACCTAAAACGAAAGCTCTTCAACTTCATATAATCAAATTTGAATTAATCAACCAATTAACTAGAATCTAAACACAATCTTAATAAAAAAATTCATATTCAACAACATCAATTACGAGATTCAAGATTAAGATAGAAGAATAGAAGAGAAACAAATTTATAGATTTGAATTCAATAAAGAATAAAGTCTCAAGATCAAACCACAAGTTTCCACTAAAATTCTTGAATTGATTACAAGCTCCTGCTCTTTCATTGATGAAAAAACTCAGAGGAAGAAGAGGAAAAGTTGAAGGTGAGAAGAAGAAGAAAAAGAAAAAAGATAGAGAAACATAAACATGTGAAAGATGCTAGCTACTCCTAAAAACTATTGATGCTGGAAAAAATTAGGAAAAGGTCCTCTCTAATTTGTAGCCTCTCCCCCTTATATATCCACACCAAAATGAAACAACTCTGTAACATTCTTAGTATAGAGTTAATTCTCTATCGCTAAGCTTCAATTGGACTTCATTTTGCCTTAATTGGCCAGAGATAAACGAATTTTGATCAAAACAGTTTGCATTCAAGGCCTAATAATATGTTGCTTAGCTTGATGGACTAGATTATTCTCCTAAAATAATTCTAACGAGAATCAGTATCTGATTAAGTTTGTCAAACATGTCCGCTAATCTTCCAATTGGTAATGTCACTTAAACAATGATTCAGGTAGGAGAGGGAGATATTCTAAGGAATTTGTAACAGAACAATAGCAAATACACGTTAAGTCACTTTGGTTTATACATGAGTTTTTGGTGGGACCTCTTGTTCATCAATCACTAAAGACATGAACCATAATCAAGGAAAATTTGCCTACAGAAGTGATTATCAATTAATTCATGAGTAGTGATTGCATGTAATGAACAAGATCGAAAATATAAAATAGAGTGAGTAGATTCAGAAGCAAGGGATAGAAATAACCCCACTCAAAGTAGAGATAAATTATGCTACAACAAAAAGGGCACTTTTTTTTATTCAATAAATATTTTATTTCCATTTCCTCATTTCTATCCTTATTATGATATGAAATTATAGCACAAACTATTTTGTGATAGCTAAGAGAAGATTGTGCTAGCGAAGAACACATCCTATCATATTGCTATTCGAGATTTGATAACTTTTTGGATTGTTGAGTGATAACATTGGTAGTTGAAGGACTCTCTTCAAAGATGACTTCATAGCCGTCTCTAAGACCATCCATTCCTTGGGTCATGAATTGCCAGAAAAGCCCACCTGCACATGGGCCTCCACTACTAGCACTATTGTATATAGCATTGTATAGCTTACCAAAGTAGCTGTCTCTCTTGTCCACACCATACCCCGATAACCTTGAAGACTTTCCAAACTCGGTTAGAAGAATGGGCTTTTGTAGAACATCATTTGAGTCCTTGACATGAGATTGGACCCATCTATCAACAAATGCATCTTGGGCTGCCTCTTCTGAGCCCGGTACCCTACATCCATAACCCCCATTGATTCATATTACTTGTCATAGTCGACCCAAAACATCACTCGTAATAAATCCTGACCAAAAAAAAAGGTTCATAAATGAAATCAAAATAGGATTTACCATTGTTCAGGATAGAGGTGAATGGTGGCAAAATCAATTTGGGGAACTTGGTTGTTGGTAATGAAATCAGTTCCAACTTGGTACCCAGGATTGAATTGCTTCTTTTCTTGCATTGATTCACCGTAGAATCCTTCAAGCCCTACCTCCAGCAAATGATTGCTGTCAATGGATTTGACATAGGCCGCCATCTCACTCACCCAATCCTATAATAATTAATGTATGTTATGATTCATGGCAATTGTATTTCTATCACTATTGAGTACTGAGAAATGTGTAACAAGGACCTTTTAAAATTATATTATTTGAATATATGAAATGTGGGATACCGTACTCAAATAACATTTTTTGACACTTTATAGGAGAAGTTTTAGATGCATGGAAAATTGTTGCTATATATTAATTAATATTTAATATTTTGGATATTGCATTAAAAAATAAAAATTAAAAATATTGTAAAAACAAAAGCCAAAGATAATTCGCAAATCCGAAGTGTTAAATAGTAAATAATATAAACAATAATAATTTCTTGCTCCCAATAGTTATGTGAACACAAATATATTTATATTACACTTTATGACACACAATACAAATGCTTGTCACATTGATAGTGGAATATTCAACAAGTACAAGCAAGTTGAAAAGAAAAGGACCTGAATTGATTTTCCTGAGTAGTCACTTTGGGAACGAGGTTCATTCATAAGCTCCCATGCAAAAATGGTGGGGTCGTCTTTATACGCCAGCCCGGTGATGGTGTTCTTTCTTGTTAGCACAGCCTGCAATCCATTTAACGAATGTTACAAAGTTTATGGTTTAGATTTTCAAGAACATCAGACCTAAAAAAAATGTTAAAGAACATTTTTTCGTCAACAAACCTTCACTGATAGGTAATCAATTAAAGTTTGCTGAAAAAAACACAGAAATTTTTTGAATAAGGTTCGAATGCTTATTGCCCATCATCGATCACCATCCACTTCAGTTGGCCATGTGTCGTTGATCTATTTGCTCAAATTTAATGAATTCACTATTAAATACTATACGGACAATTTTGAGCAACCCATAGGTTACAAAAAACAAAAACTGACACAAGTTGACCACATGAACACAACCAAATGCCTTGAAATAAAGTTGGAAACAAATATGCATGAGCAGCACTCATCTAAAGCGCGTGTTTTGAGAAATAATATTCTATAAAAAGTGTTTGTATGTGTGACAACCTATTCAGTTATCTATAGATAATTTAAATTTAAAATAATTTAATAGTGTCGAAAGAATGCACATTTTCAATATATATGTGTGTGTGAAATAGAAACTGTGTTTGCTCTATATATATACCTTGATATGATTTTTGTAATATTGCTTGACAACGGGGTGTGTAAAGAAGTCATCATCATTGTTCACATACTGGCCGCGTTCTTTTGCCCATTGGACATATCTATTTTTCCCTCCATAATCATTCCAGTTATTCACCAAGCTCAATATCAATCGCACACCATATTTTCCTGCTTCTGATATCACAAAATCCAGTCCCTACACATGCAATCCACTAAAATCACTAAAATACCATTCAAACAACCAAAGAATCCTAAAAACTATGATTAGTCAAATAGTAAATTTTGCATATGATCCTAGTGAAAGGCCGACCAATCTGGCCAGGGGCCAATTCGCTTGGGCTAGATAATATATTCTTCGTCATATAGAATTTTTATGCATTTTTTACATTTTTTTTAATATATAGACAGCAATTAGTTTATTTATCTTTGCACCCGTAGCATGTCATGCAGAGGAAGCAGCAATTTCTGTATAAGAAAATAATGTTAAAATGAAGTGTAAATAGTACGGATTTTCCATTAACATTGACTATACCAAAAATATATATGCATGAATGTGTGTAAATTAAATTACGTACATATGAATATATATAACCTAGCAACAATATTTAAACAAGTGGGAATTAAAATGAAGATGCATTACCCTAAAGACATGTTCGTCATAAGAACCAGGAAAGATCTGAAGAGATCTATAACCTCCATCGCTGAAGGCCCATGCTCTTGCTACGTTTAATCCATGCTGAGAAGCTTGCTGGAAAGTGGAAGTGACCTTAGACATTGTAGATGAGTCGGATGCCATGTACATTAACCAATAGGCATTGAACCCATTAAAGTAGTGTGGCTTCCCATTTAGCATAAAATGGGTGCCATTTCGTTGAACGAAACCTCCATCATGAAGTATTTCATCTAGTGAGTACTGGTGATTGTGGTGATGACCAATAACCCTGCAATTCCCTTGTTGAGCAACAACCAAAGCCACTACGAAAGCCATCAAAGCCAAATTTTGGAACCCCATGGCTCAATCCTGAACCATGATAACAAAAACTTAGCTTACTCTTAATTAAAGTGATCTCTTTTTTTTTTCATTTATTTATAACGAAAAAATCAACTAAAGAAACTTACTGACAAGTACCAAGAGGATATATATTCAAATTAAATAAGAGAACTCCAAAAGGGAAAGAAGCAAAGAGTGGAATATTTTGAGATTTGAAGTGAAACCGGTTCTATGGCCAAATAGCTAACTCTAATGGAGTTTATATAGACACAGGTGCATGGGCATTCAACCATGCTAAACAAGAGCTAACGAAATTATTATGAGAACTGTGCTTCATGCCATGCATGCAGGGGTCCACAAGAAACTGTAGATGTGTGATTGGATTGGAGAAAACCAATAATCAAAAGATACTTTTGATTGGACCCCACGTTCAAAGATAAGCATTGCATTCAGTTTTTTTTTGGCCGTTTAGTTTCGTGCAGTGTGGCCTTTAAGGGATCACTAGGTGAAGTTGATGAAGAAATGGAACTCTTCCATTTCCTTCATACACAAACTTTTCACATCATTAGTATTTAAAAAACAACCGAAAAAATTAAAAATCCTTTCACATCATCATTCATTTAGTATTATTCAATGAAAAATGTTAAATGTACATCATTTTCATATCTATTTACATGATAAATCAGAATGTAAATATGCAGAAAATAAAAAATAAGCACAATTATATGATTAATTGATAAAAACTATAGAAATATAAATATGAGTGGGTATGGGTTATCTCTTCTCTCAATACTTTTTCTCGCGGCAAAATCTCTCAACTTTTTTACTGAGAATTTTGATATATTTGATATTTTGGATTCTTATGTAGTTAGAAGGTATAGCCTTCGATGTCTGAAGTTTATTTTATCTAGTGACTGTTTCTTATATGGTTACTTTATAAAACTAGAAATTTTTAAATGAATAATGTATAGTTTCATTAACTATTTCTTGAACATCTTTTAGTGCACTTCTAGAAGCTGTTTGGCCTATATTTAGCATAAAAGAGAACTGGCATGTAATCAGTTATTAGTTAAATTAATAATAATAATGCATTTATTGTTTTTACCAAGCATTTATTTCTAATGAAAATGTCATCCCAAAGCCACTAAGAGTGGGCTTCTACTAAGGGGTTTAAATAGTTTATATGAAATCATATATTCAAAGTTCAATATCATCAATGTACCAAAAAGAAAAATGTTATCCCACAATTTCTTCATAGTTCTATTTTCTCCGTAATTAAAACAATGAATTCTCTCAGGCCATTTCATCGAAAAATAAAAAATGGATTATGCCTATATTTCATTCTTTTTAATATAAAAAATATTTCATTCAATAAAATGAATAGATTATTAAACAAATATTTCTAAACATGAGACGAGTATGTGTTATAATACTTAATTTTATTGGACATTAATTTTGATACACTATCAATATAAAAAAAATTTATATTATTATTGAATTAAATACTTATATTTGTAAGACTTTTAAAGTAGTGTATAGTTAAAGTAAATATTTTTGCTAATATAATAATATATGATTAAAGATATATGTAAGTCTTTTTTATGCTAATAGTATATCAAAATTAAATCCATATTATTATAAAATGGTTTATTTAATTTTGAAAAACACACTCACATAGCACTTGCTTGAAATTGGCGAGGATAATGCTTCCACCCTATTATGTTTGGAAAGTGAACATCCTAATTAAGGAACAAAAAAAAAAAAAAAATTATACGAAACAAGTTATTTATAAATCTCATCAAAAGTGATTAAGATATACAGATCCTCAAACATAATGTAACACTTCAGAAATGCATTTAAACCTCAGTACCAGTTTTATTTATTATCTTTCTTTTTGTGCTTGAAGAAAGCTCATTTAAGTTTAAGATCAATACATTTTCAAGTTCATCGAATACATACAAAAATATTTATAAATTATTAATTTTAAAAAAAAACTCAATGATTATATTTATACTTAAGTTATGATGTTATATGTGCAAGGCCAACCTAATGAGTTAAGTCCCTTTGCAATGGTTATATTATTTAAGAAATTTCAATGAAAGATGCCTATTGTTTTCCTATATTGTGGACAAGGAGATATTCTCGAGGCCTAGTGACAATGATGAATGTCTCTCGTCGAGTCAAGGTGCCGTCTTCCTTTATGTTTAGTGACATTGCATTGCCAATAAATTCGTTGGTCATTATCTCCCAAACTGGTAAGTGTTAACCATTTTATTCCATATTGTTTGTCTCTTTTCTAACCGTTTCTCCATAAAAAGTTGACATTGTGTTAATAAGAATTTTAGACCAAGCGAACACGTAAGCTAACTAATTCTCGCTAATGCCGTCACCCACGTGGTGTATTGGTATTGGCATGCATGGAAATGGGAAAAACTAGTAAATGCTCTTTGCCTTTCTTTTGCTTTTTCACATTTTGCGATTATTTATTTATTTTTTTCTTTTTTTTTTCCTTTGGTCACATCCGGAGGGGGTTGGACCCTGAGAATCGAATGCGATTTCCTTTAATCCAATAAAAATTGTTGTGTGATTCAGGAGTATTATGTAATTATATTCACAATTAATAATATTATAATATTTTAAATAAGATTCATCACTAACTTATAAGTCCTACCTTCAATACTATAATATTATTGACTGTGAGTATAACCATATATTATTTGTAAACCACCTAAGTATTTCTCTCAATGCAGGTGCATTACGTGAGGCAGCGGATGACCACTTCAACTATGGCCTCACATGCATGCGCATTTTGCGCTTTATTATGCCCATACATCCCATGCATCAGTACCCAATCGTCCAAAATGTCGCCTACATGAGATTACTGGGCCACAACTGCAACAGCTAAATCCTGTCAATCCTAGATTATTTCAGCCCATTAACTTTTCAAAAACTTCAATTTTGTTTTCATATTAGAAAAATCCAAACCATAGCATGCTCCGCATAAATTTTTATGAGATTAACCTCTCATAGTACTACTAGAACTGAAAATTTCTCTTAATACTTTTCTTTTGAGAAATCCTACATATCTCATAAAAAAAAAAGGTGCTGTCAAATTTGGTTTGATACTAGTTCTGGCACTTCTCATAATCCATCTTTGAGGGTTATTAGATTCAATTGTATAGTTGGGATAAAAGATGTGCATAAATAGACTTTAAATAACTGGAAACATATTAAATTTTGTAGACATCTCAATGTCTGTGCTTCTTGGCCCCCACTATGCTAACAACATCACTTCACCAACCCACTACTGCAACCACTACCACCACCTTCTTCCTCCCTTAGGCTGTTGTTGGCGCCATGTCTCAGAACTCAAGGACAATAGCTTCCCATCCTCCCCTTGTTGCCATCTGTTGGGTGGTCTAACTTGCAACAAGTGAAAAAATTACATCTTTTAAGGATGAAACATCTTGTACTTGAAATAAACTTGTATAGGATTACTTGCTCAAATTTTTAAGAAAGGCCCTGAGATGTCTTGAATATCATCTAGTAAAAGCATTGACTTGATATTTTGAGCAAGAAAATGTGCTTGACTTTTCGGAACTGGGTTTTGTTAATGGAATTTTAAAAATCTAAGATCTACATCGTGTTACCATTTTAAGATAAAAGATGATAAGTGGTAATTTGATAATCAAGCATATCATTATATCCAAAATATCAAAAAAGGTCACACATTTGTTTCCCATATGAAACTAGTAAAGCTGAAGTTGGGGATATAAAATCCATGAATTAGTCCTCCAATGACAATTTTTGAAGAAGCTGTTAGAAAAATGCAACCTACCTTCATTTTGAATTTTTCCTTTTTTGTGTTTTCTTTTATTTTTTTTTCCCACCTTGGTTATATGTATTTCCAGTAGTGATGGATGATGGGCAAAGAAGAAAGAGCAGAGAGTGAAATTTTCTGGTGTCGGAGTGACCATACAAGTGGAAGCTCCCCCCTGCTTGTGCAGGCAAGATGTTCATTGCTAGGATTGCGACGGTCATAATGTTGTCAATGGACCAGAGAAGTAAGGTTGTAGTATTGAAGAGGTTGAGATGGGGGGATACATTTGCAATATTTAACTTACACCCTATCATTTAAGGTCCATTTATGCACATATTTTTTATCTCAGCTATAAAATCAAATTTAACAGCCCTCAAAAGTGGACTATGAGAAGTGCCAAAATTAGTATCGGACCAAATTAGACAGCACCCAGAGAGAGAGATCCGAGAATCTTAGATGGTACGAAAATATTATTGGATGAATAGTTCAAAAGTGTGATTTAATCTTAAACTAGATATAATACTCGTGCATTGCACGGATTTGATTACATTTTTTATAATTATTTTTAATTATAATACTTTTAAAAATGATTTTGATAGCAATTAAAAAAGTAAATATGATATAATATATCAATATTCATTTTAATTATTCGACACAATAACATAGATTAGAGGCACATTGAATTCGTTAAATACTTAGTTGTGAGCAATGTGTTTAGTATAATTTGTGAATTTCTTATCCTCATTAACTATAATAATGCATAGCATTTTTGTTGAGGTCACTTTTGTCAATGCAACATATAATCATGCATAACAAAATATAGCTCAAATGTAATCCAATATAGTTCAATGATTGGTCTTGATATGACTTCAGTTTATTATTATTATATAATATATCTTTATTAAGAGTTGAGTTATTTTCTTCTCAAAATAAAATGCCACTTTGAGTCTTTGATTGACAAATCTCTAACAAAATAAAATGACAAAATTTCTAATATAATGGTATAGATTAAAAAAAGTTAACTAATAGTTAATATATAATAATATAATATTTTCTATTCTTAAAAGTATTTTAACTTTGTTATTATGCTTTATTATTTTTTTGTGACATATAAAAAATACATAATTTTTCAGTTATATTTTGACAACTATTCTCTTAATATTTACACAAATCTTACTCAAAATTATATATACACCATAGGTTATATATAAATTATTTTATCATAAATACATAAAAAAAAACTTAATAATTAAGTATATAATATATCTTAGTGAACAATTTTATACATTTTATTTACATAAGAAATTACACATTTAATAGTTAATATAAAACAACACAATGTTTTATGTTCTCAAAAGTAATTTAATTTTTTTATTTGTTACATAATTTTTTTAACATAAAAGAACCTATATAATTTTTAATTTCACCTTTCAGATATAATTTTTAAGGGGTAACTGTTGATGAACAGGAAAATAAATAGTACATAGGATATTCTTATAATTATTAAATAAAAGTATCCATTAAAATAATTGCGTTTTATGCAATAATTAGGATTGAGATGTAATTAATTAAGCACACAGTTAAGAATATTTCATTAGTTATTTGGAATTAGAATAAAGGAACAAAAATTGGAAAACAGTAAAAAAAAAAAAAAATGCGTGCGGATGGGCGAGGTTTACTTTTCGTTTCACTGTTCATGAACAGTGAATAGGACATTGCTTTATTATATAGATATAGATTATTCTATTACTCATCACTTGCATTTTATTTTTTTTGGGGCTCTTTTACATCTCTACTTTGATGCTGCTTGTGATTTTTCGCACTAGCATAACAAGATAAGAAATAAGTCAAGGTAATCAGCAATTCAACAAAATACAAAACCATAACAAATTTTAAAAAGACAATAGAACAAATCAAAGACAAAGCCAACAAAGAGAAGGAAAATGCAGATTAGTCTTAACATCCAACAATAACGAAACCTAAACATTATAATTGCCAGCCACCCTACGAGCAGGAGCAACGAAATCTGCAAATTCTTAATTAACTTCTCATAATACTACCAGAACTAAAAATATCTCTTAATTCCTTTTTTTTTTTTTTTTTTGTCTAATAAGTAACAAATGGCTCATGAGCAGGACAAACAAGAGATGAGCTATGGTAATCAGCAGTTCGACAAACATACAAGCCATAACTGATTTTCAAAAGACGATAGAACAAACTAGAGACAAAGCCAATGAAGAAGAGGAAAATGCTAAAAAGCCTTAATATCCAACGGTAAAAGATGAACCAAGGATTTAGTATTTTTGGTCGGGAGCATCTTTGATGGATGTTCTATTATAGATCCCAATTTTAGTTCTACTCTTTGTCGTATTAACGTCACTTAATTAATCGTATCATAAAAATTAAGACTCTTTTAAGATTGGGATTTTTTTTCTCCAATAGAATGGACTAACTTTGGTCCCAATTTTGTCCATATATAATTTTCATCTTTAAAAAAAAAATATAAAATCAACATATTTATCATTATAAAATACAATAGTTCCATATGGCACACAATGAATAGACAAGGACAAAATGGGTTAGATTCCTCTAATTTAAGACCGATCCCAAAATTTTTCTCCTCTCCAATAGGCAAGGAAAAATGTGTAGATCTCACTGAAAAATTGCAATCAATTTTGCATCCATTGGATATGATGCTCCCTACTACAAACAACAAATCTTAATACTTATCTTTTTCTGATATTTAAACTTTGTTCTTCTAAGAATACTACTTCTCGACATTGAACTACCTTTTGTAGTACCTCTAATTTGATTGATTTAATTTACTTTTTGATTGGTCAACTGATTAGTAATACCTTTTATTTTATCTTTTGGGGGAATCTCTGGTGCAAATAAAAAAAATTATACCATGAAGATATGAGCTCCATCAAATGAGTAAATGACATGTGGCATGGGATATCATATAACTCATCACATATGATACACCATAATATTTTCCTCTCTTCCCCTATCTACCCCCAATCATCTTCTACCTCTGCTTCCCAACATAGAGGACTGTGCATACAAGCTCATATTTGACAAGCTCACTGCCTATAAAGCTCGCCAACTCCACTGTCACTGTCAGCTAACCGTTGTGCCGCTCCCTCTAGCACATATGAGCTCACCACCACCAGTCATCGACCTCGTCATTGCAACCACGACCCCCTACTTTCTAGCCCCTAACACCGTGACACCCTCCACCGCCCTCCGTCTAGCACCCCATCACTGCCTCCCCTCGAGCAGCGCCACGGTCAGCCACGTCCAACCCATGACTTACATGACCCCAAACCTCACCCGCACCAATCCTACCTTCACAGCGGCGAACAAAATCTGCCAAGCCTCACCTGCACAAACCACTTCCAGTAACGCATTAGAAAACACCACCATGGTCCTAACCTATGATCCTAACCATTCTAGTTTAGTTCCTTTTTATTTTTATTTTTCTTTTCTTCTATCATTTTTTATTATAAATTACTAGTATTTGTTTGAGTTTGTTTTTGATTTGGAGTCTTGATTTGTTATGTCTTGCTCCATTATACTATGATTAAGCTCTTTGAACCCCCATTATGTAGAGCCGTGTGTTGGATTGCTCTGAATTTGTTTCATGTGTTAGTTACTAGTCCATTGTTTAGTGTTGATTTTTTTTGCACAGGGAAACAATGGGAAAAAATTGGGTAGCAAAACTTCAAGAAAAGGAACATCCAAAAAGCGGCGATGGGAGGAATAGTCCTGATGGCAAAACGGCACAGTGACGAGAGAGAGAGAGAGAGAGGAAAATGTTTAGGATGTATTATATATGATTAGTTATATAGTAGACCCTTTCATATGTCATATATTCAGTTGACACAACTTATGTCTTCATGGTGTAGATTTTTTTTAATCTGTACTAGAGCAAGCACCTTATCATTTTAGTCTTTTCTTTTATCTGAATTATTCTTTTTTCCTTTCTTTTTTGGGTCAATAGTTCATGTACCGTGCCTTTTTTGCACCCTTGTCAAAGGTACTAATTTTTTTAATTTAATTTATATATATTAATAGTGTAAAACTATTTTATACTATCATCCAATCATATTCGCCCATTTACATGACTTTTGGAGTAGTAAAAGTGAAGGTCATGCATATTTATTTATATGATAGTATATAATTAAATAATTGTGTTAAAATATTTTACATTATCAATATATATAAATTAAACTATTTTTTTTGTCTAATATATATATATATATATATATATATATATATATATATATATATATATTATAAGGCTTAAGTGATCAAATAGTTCATAGATATCTTTTTTTGGTGAGGGGAGGGGGGTATTTTTTGTTGGGGGGGGGGATGGGTTCTTTAACCACTGCCTTCCTCTAGAAGACTTGAACCCGGGGCGCACATTTGCAAGGTCAATGTATTGACCATTTGGGCTAAGCCTTACATGCCATAGGTATCTTTGATGTGTTGCCTATTTCTGTGGGCTCATTAGTTGGGCTTAAAGTGAAAAGGCTCAATATCTTTACCCCTTAATTGGGCTTGGTACTTTGGGTAATGTATTACTACGACCAAGAGAAAAAAATGAAAATAAATAGTCTTTTTAATCCTAGCATTTTAAAAGTGTCATCAACTTAGTTTGGAAAAAAATTTTAATATTAATTTAATCCTAACACTTTAAAATTTATATCAATTTAGTCTTGAAAATAATTTTGATATTAATTTAGCCCTAATATTTTGAATTTTGATATCAATTTAATTCTAATTTTTCATCAAATCATCAAGACTAAATTAATGTTAACCTTAAAATATTAAGATTAAAGTGAATATTTTCTCAAAAAAATAATATATTATGAGGAAAAAAAAAAGAAAAGAAACAGAAAAGGACCCTCAAAACAAACAGTTCTGTTATGAGAAAACGCGCGCAATTCAAAATCAGGAACTATACAGTCTTTTCTCTCTTCTCTTTGGTCCAATCTTTCTCTCACAACTCAGAAATTCCAACAAATAACAACGCTATCCGTTCTGATCTCATCAAACGCTGGTCTTGAGGTTGAACTGTAAAAAACATTTCTACTTTTCTTTATCGCCCTTACAATTGTAATCACGCAAATCCATCGGAAAATCCAATTCGTCGATCTTCTTTTTTCCTGTCTATGATTTTTCTTTTATTTTGTGATTACTTCTTGATCAATCATCTACACGATCATACCGCTTCCTTTCGTTTTATAATGTCTTCGATTTGGCTTTGCTTCATGATTGCGCTCTCATTGAAATCAATACTGTGTTATTTGCAGCAGTTCTATCATAAATTTTTTTCCTTGTGCCGTTCTGCTTTGGAATCTCCGGATTTACTTTCTATGCTAGGGTTTCGCACAAGTTAATTTCAGTTCAGTGCTATGTGCTGATTGTTTTTAAGGGAAAAAAAAATAGATGAATTTTCTAAAAGTTTTGGTTTATATGCATAAAATTGGATTTAGATAGATATAGAACGCAAACATCATTTATGGTTAGACTGTGCGTGTAGGCTTAAACAATGTCAACTCGAAGGGAAAGCTCAGAGAGTGGATCAACAAGGAAACGCATGAAAGCTGAGGTTTTCGATTTTATCTTTCAACCTTTTTCTCTCATGAATTTTACCTTTCGATCTTTTGGGCATCGTGTGCTATTTAATTTTGCTGTTCTTTTCCCGCGATAAATAGGGAGAAGAAAAGGGGGGAGATGAAGCAGAATCACAGACTGTACAGGAGGAAGAAATTGAGGCGAACATTACTGGATCTGAGGAAATGGAACTCAATATCTCTCTTATTCTTGAGAAGATCGAGAATTTTACTCAGAGGGTAGCTATTTATATATATAGTTATTATTATACGCTGTGTGAAGTGAATCTTGAAATAATACTTTATGGAAAATCAACTCTCTGACATTGCTGAATGGTGGCATGTAGGTATCTGAGCTGTTAGAATCGGGGAAAACAATGTTGAAGGAATTAAGCAATGAGTTTGAAGAGAAACTGATTATGTGAGCTATGAAGCTGACCCTAAAAAATCA
Source organism: Pterocarpus macrocarpus (assembly GCA_031439585.1). Taxonomy (NCBI): domain Eukaryota; kingdom Viridiplantae; phylum Streptophyta; class Magnoliopsida; order Fabales; family Fabaceae; genus Pterocarpus; species Pterocarpus macrocarpus. Next base: position 41,440,192 of record CM062516.1, on the reverse strand, counting down.
GAGCTTGCAGAACTCTTTTTACTTTAATATTATTATTATTATTATTATTTTGGGTTTTATATGGTAAGATTCTTTTAACCTAATCATATGTAGGATTCATAAGGAGCAAGTGGAAAAATGGCAGGAAGAAATCAAAGAATTGCGTGCACTCGATGCCTCAAATGAGGAAGCCAATGCTCTTCTGCATAATGCGCGATATCTACTTCAGCTCAATCATAATGATTAGTGAAGGTATTCGTCTATGTACATGCATTAACATAACACATCTATGAGGAAGTAGGTAAACCTTTTGTAGTTGGTAGAAGCATTGTGAATGTGCTACCCTGGGAAATACCCAGGCAGTGTTGGATCAGAGCATTAGGATCGGATTCATTTGATTTGGATTGTGGTCATCATTAGATTCATCTTTATGTGAACTACTCAGGAAAATTGGTTAAGCTGGTCGGGGGATTAGCAGATATTTTAATAATAGTCATGGCAATCAGGCGAATCTATAGAACTTCAGCTTGACGAATAGCAATTCAACAACAGCTTGAGTAGCTTCTTCCTTTTGTTTTTTTAGTGCATTTCTGCTTTGAAGTTGCCTTTGCTTGAATTCAACTTGCCTTGGCCAATTTTTTGATGATGATTTGAGCCTTGCTAAAGCCAAATGTTGTTGAAGGGGTTAATTGAGATGTTCATGTGCAGGTCTTTCAACTGCTGATTAAGTGAAAATTTCATGAGGTTTATAATCTGCCTTTTATCTGGATCCAATTGGTGCATCATTATAAATAGTCTCTTTTTATTGGTATAGATAGAAATAAATAGATGGTTAAATGAAAATTTTGGTCTGATAGCCAACTCAATTTGGTGTTCCTTTGCTAGGAAGCTAGTGCAAAAGAAAATATATGGTTACTATCGGTAGTTTGGCACCGTCATAGTAGAACTAAGTTAGGCAGAGAAGTATATAACTGTTTCTTCTTACTCTCCTATACTTCATAGACTTCTCTTAATAAATGAAAATGTGCTGCTGGGTATCTCATAATGTCTTTTCAACTTTTCCCTTTATTACATGTTTAAAATACCAAAATCCGTTGTTTGTTAATCCTACATAGAGAGCTATATAGTTATGCAGCAATTGACTTCTTGGCGATTTAGGATAGCATATGCATGTTATGTCACTCTGGTTTATACTCGAGTCTTTAATAATTTCTCTCTTGTTCTTTGATCATGACTCATGAATCAACTAAAGATATGAACTACATTAAGAGTGTATTTGGTGTGAGGTAAAAATGGGATGTAAAGTTTTATAGATGGGCTCTACGTGTAAAATTACATATAAAGCCCATCCATGAAATTTTATCTCTTATTTTTACTTTCATACCAAATACATCCTAAGGATAAAATCTCTTGTGGTGACTAGTAGTCAACTCCTGTGTGATAATCTCATGTCATGAACGGTATCGGATACAACATTGTTGGTAGATTTAAGTGAGGCTCAAGCGAGAATTGGAAATAAGGCCGCTCGAGGAAGCAGGGATAAATTATGCTATAACTTAAAGGGAAAATTGATAGCATATACATGACATGCCACTCGCTAATTTTATTTCCCTTTTTCTTCGTAACTTAGCATGGCCTTAGTTTATAACTTGCCATAAGATCTACAACTGCAAGAATCTGCACGTACGTATAATTAGTCTGACTCAAAAATGTTTGTCAAATTCATATAACGTCACTTCTGAATCAGCTTAAAAGAAAAAGGGAAAATGGAAAAATCATTGTTGTTATTTTGGCCTTTTTCCCGACATAAAATCCAAGTTGTTGATTGAGGATATGTTTTAACATAAAAGGCCAGTTCAAGTGCAGTCGTGGAGAGGGGCAATTTAGAGAAGCGGTGAACGTGGAGAACAAATCCCTTATTCTAAGATCCACCAACGATCTTGCTTTTGGTCATTTTTTGCGGATATGGTAACTCAATTTCCAAACACCCAAAGATTAGGTCATACCGTATATATAAAACTTGATCACTGGGAACTACCCATTCTAATGGTTAGCTATACTTCACTATCTTATTTGGCTTGGTGAAAAAGAAAAAAGAAAATTAGAGGATTATTTTCTGGTCAAAGACTTGCAGTGTCTTGTAAGTATCCATTTGTTTGAACCAAAATAAATGGAGCAAAGCAATGATTCCTTTGATACTTTAACCTTCCGGGGTGACAACTCTATTAAGTTGATGAGTTTTGTGGTTTTAATTTACTGTTTAACTGTATTAATTTGCTGCTTGCTCATTCATGTGAATTCGACTCGGATTCTGAGCTCATCCGAGTAATTCGTTTATATAAACATTAATTTCTGTGTATTTTACGGATTTATTTATATTTTTTTATAAATTCTTTTAATGAGAATGTTTTTTTAAAATAATATGGTAGCATTTAAAAACTAAACATGATAAGAAAATATAGAAATTTTTTAATTATTCTAAATAATGAAATCGTTCAAAAATTCAAAAGTAATTACATTGCGAGTTAAATTCAAAGAAAGAAGATTAATATGGGGTATTCTGCCCTACTCCCTGAAAAGTATGGAGCTTAATGCTCCTTATAATCAAAAGACTAAGACTGAGTGTGTATTGATGCAACCAACTAAATATGGTACACTATAATACTTTCCCTTTTCTTTCTCTTCCCCTCCCCGTACCCGCACCCGCACCGTCTTTCTCTCTCTCTCTCCATTATTGGATTGAATCCAAAGCATCAGCCCCACCTTTCCGCGGTCTTCAATCAACTTGACATTAGCATTTTTCAGAATTTATAGATATCTGCATATTTGAATTTTGTTGGAGTTCATATAAAAGTCAAAACACTAGACGATGAGGTGATTTTATTGAGGTTAACATGACTTAGTAGAAAAATATTTAATCTCCTTTTATTGATTCGGATCAGATACTTCGAGCAACAAATCAGTGGATTCTAATCACCGTATCGTGATCAAAGCTAAATTTTCTTCAGCTTGTTGGAGGAGGGATTGGAACTCTGGGTGAGTTAAGTATGAGATGTGGACAATGTATCTACTTCTGTTTTCAGTTTTCACCAACGAAAACAGCAAAGTGGCCTTTTGGGACATCAAGAAGGAGACCATCATCGTCTAACCCATTTGTCTTTCCTAAGCTTGAACATCTCTTGAGGATTTGCTTGAGCATTGCTGTCTGGGAAAGTTTGCTTGATTTTCTAATGGCCATTTTCTTTGTTTTGAGGGATAGAGAGGTCAGAGATCGAAGTCGTAGTTCTGGGGCTCCCGAAGGGGGGAAGAAAGAGAGAGAGCAGGGTGGGATATGGGAGGGGGAAGAGAGCGGGAGAAAAGGAGAATTATTATAGTGTATCATATTTATTTGGTCGCATCAATACACACTAAATCTTAGTCATTGGATTGTAAAAGCATCAAGCTCCATACTTTAAAAGGAGCAGGGCTGAACGCGCCGATTAATAAATGCAGCACAATGTTAAATAATTTTATTTTTAAATATTATAAATTAGATTGAATTTTAGTTATAAATTATATTATTACTTGAATTATGTAAGAAGTGTAAACTAGAGTATTTTAATTAAGAAAATTGATGGTCATTTATTGTAAGATGGAGTGAATTTGTGTATTATTAATTGTAAGATCAAATGAACATATATATATGGTAAGCACATCGACAATCATGAGACTCGCATGGAATTTATTGTGTTCCCCATATCTTGTTACTATATGCACCGCATTAATGTGTTCATACGAGTATATAAAAAGTTATCTCTTTTATATATAGTTTAATTTTGAACTAAATTGTATACTTAAATATTTTACTGCATAGTTTAAATAGTATAAGAAATATGCTTTTACCAACACATGTTGGGTAGTGTTAGAATATAAACTTTTACTCAATAATGTAAGTTTTTGAGAGAAATAATTCATAATATAGAAAAAGGTGTTAATTCTTTATATGTGACGAACCATGGGTCAAATTTTCACTAGGAGAAGCATTGATATTTAGTGCTTTTTAGTGAATTTAACAAAATTGCCTCAAGCCAAAAGGTATCCGTGAAAAAACCAAAAAAAAAAAAAAAAGAAATAAACTTATAATTTAGAGTTAATTGACAAATGTTATAAGAAAGTATGCAGTTTATTAATCGTGGTAATAGGTTGAGCAAGTAAAATCTCAAACACATTTCATAGATTTTTACATTAAGTTAACTTTTAGAGTTTAATTACTATATACCGAGGGAGTGTTTGACAACCTCAAAAACCTAGTTAATATGATACAAAATAGAAATAGTTATATTAATTGGTATAAAAATAAATTAATTTTTTTTATTAAATATTGTCTGGTTTAATAACTTAAAAATTAGTTTTAACATTTGTGTTCTCTTCCTCCTCCTCCTCCTTCTTCTTCTTCTTTGATTATGTCATTAAAAAATCAATCTAGCGGACAGTGGCGGCAGGCGATGGCAGCTAGTGGAAAATGGTGGTGGCAGCCAATGGAAAAACGGTGGTGGCTAGTTTTGGAAGATGGTGGCAGACAACGGCAGACAATGGTTGACCCATCAACGATAGGTGATGGTGGGCAGTGGAAAACAATGGTGGCTAGCGACGATAGACAGTGACAGACTGGGTGGGCAGCAATAGCAAATGGTGGGCAATAGTGGTGGATGGTGTGGCTAGCAGCAATAAGCGGTAGCGGCTGGCGGTTGTAGACAATGGCGGACGGGGGTGGGCAGTGGAAAATAGTGGTGGCTAGCAACTGTAGACAGGGTAGGCGGCGGCGGCGGCGGTGGACGGTGGCAGATGGGGCGGGCGATGTGGCAATCAATGGCAGTTAGAGGTGGCCGATGATGGCAATCGATGGTAGTTGGCAGCAATCAACGACAGGCCCAATGGCAATCGGCGGCAGACGATGATGGACGGCAACGATGAATGGTGGTGGACGATGGCAGCGGATGATTGACAAGGTTAATGTAGAAATAATTAATTAGGGTGAAGTGAGAAGATATAAAATAGAAGGAAAAAAAATTGGGATAAAATAAAATTAATTTAAAATTGATTTTTTTTAAATTGGTTTTAGATCCAAATTGATTCAAATAAAAACTAGTTTTAAAATATTTAGATAGTTATCAAACAATATTTATTAAAAATCAAACTCTATTGTACCTAGTTATCCGATTTTTCTAATTTGCCAAACACTTCCTGAAAGTGTATAAGAGTTTTATACTGTTATTTAATCAAATGTTTGTATTTATAAGACTTTTAGGTTTTGTTTGGGAGTTAGAAGGGAAAGGAAAAGGGAGGTGTTAAAGGGGAAGGAAGGGGATAGGAAGGAAGGGGTTGTAAGATTTTTCCTTCTCCTTGTTTGGGAGTGCAAGATAAATAAAGGAAGGGAAATGGAGGGTTTATGATTTTTTTTATATTTTTGCCCTTCAATTAATTAATAATATTTAAATACTTAATTATTTTAATTAATGTTAAATTGATGAATAATTAAATTAAATATCTATATAATAATATCTTCCATGATAAAGTCCAAATCATCATCACCACCATCTTCAAAGGGATGGGCAAAGAACATATCATCAACAGTAGCTTGCATCTTCTCGTCCTCATCATCTTCCAAATCCTTCTTTTCTAGTACGCACCAAAACCAAAAAGTCCTCATCACTTCCTCCATTGTTGTTCAACACTCGAATTGCTGCTACAATTTTACACACAAACATTGTTGCTTTCACCGCAAACATGATCGAAGATAAAATTCGGCGAAGCTCCACTGAAAATAGAAACTGCAAAGATGATGCAGCAATGGTTTATGTGGTGCAATCGAATCAAAAGTGCGAACAAGAGTAACAGCAACAACAAAACAAGATTTGTTCGGCGCTTCAACAATTGAATCAACTCGATGAACAAGGATGCGGCTGCAGAATCAGATTCAGATTCGGAATGAGTTTTTGTGATCGACGGCCATCAAGCCTTCGAAGGAGAATCGCAAACACCTTTGTACAGTTGTACCGTGAAATTGGAGGCGAAATCAGAGCTCGATGATGGAGAATTTGGGAATTTTTTGTTCTAGGGAAAAACTGGACATTAGGTTGATATTCTTAGGATGAGTTGAGTTGGAAATAATGAGAGTAAAATAGTCATTTGAAGTTATAATTTACTAAAACCCCCAAAAAAAAAATGAGGGGCTATGGGGAATTTTAGAGGACTTTAAAACACTTTCAAACACCTTCCTTTAATTAAATTAAAACTCTCATATATTTTAAAAGATCCCAAAACCTTTCCTTCCCTTCTCTTTCCCCACTAAATCAAACTTCCAAACAAAGCCTTAATGTAGTGGGTGGTTGAGTTAAATATTTTTACTGATATAACAATATATAATTAAATATTTATATTAAATTTTTTTTATATTGACAGTACATATAAATTAAATCCTAACTCATATATATATATATAAGTTAACATAATGTAAAAATTCAAACCCTCTTTTTAGATACCATCTCACGAAACATACGGTCCTGTTAAATTTGTGCCCATTAAAATTTTTTGTACCGCTCCTTGCCACTGTAACATTTTTAAAAATTCTATGAAAGCATATGTAGTTCCCTTTTTTTTATTTTGCGTCATAAGTAGTTCCCAACTTCCCATTCAAAAAATGAACAATGTGGTCCCCTTATGGGTGGGGCAGTCGTTGGTTGAACATGGCAGAGGATGTCATCAGCCATGTGATATATGGGTGGAAGTTCCACGAGATATGGCATAATATATGGCATCTATTCATGAGCATTTTCATATAGCTGACTTGTTAGTGTTTGTCAAAACTCTTTGATAATTGCAAATATAAATAAGTTTCCATTTCTTGATTAACAAGGTAAGGCCGTTGCACACTCCGAGGCATTGCATGTTACTACTACCATTAAAGCAAATGTTTTTATACACATTATCTTCAATTCTCTTGCGTGTACGAATTGACTTTCTGACATATCCGAGAGTTATAAAAATAGCTTAAAAGTTGGTTTTTAACATAGTATTAAAGTTCACATTAAAAAATATTAGAGTTTTTATTTTTTATACTAAATGATAACAAATTTAGGAAAAGTTCATATAAAATGAACTTGTCTCTAAAGTAAAAAAATAAAAACTATATATTTTTGAATTATTTAATAAATTATAATTACAATACATTTTATTAATTTAATGATGAGTCTCCCTCACTTTTTCAATTTAGATACAAGTTCAATTTATAAGAATCTTATCTCAAATTTGATTTTCAAACTTTGACAACTTTTGCAAGAGGTATATTTTAGCTTAGGCCTTTAATATAGTTAATTGTTTTGGTACAATTACAGATAAGATTCTTCTATCTGGTTTGCCAGTCAGTCTATCATTCAAATAGAGTATTTTCTAACAAATAATTTATACGATTTCTCGTTATATTAACACGTGGTTTATTGAATAGCAGGCTGTGCAAATTGCCTTCAATCGTACCACTTACGTACCACGGATCGGATAACCGACAAAGCATGTTCTTTCACTGTACAACAACCTTGATTGAACAATTTTCTAGAAAGCCTATGTAAGATGAATATAATGATTATATGTTTTCGAAACGGCGTGTTAAGATTAAACTAGCATCCATCGCTGTATAATTTGGATCGGTTGAGTATTATGCACATCTGCCTAACTTCCTTGCCTGTTTCTTTAATGTATATGATGTGTCACATTATAAAAAGAGAACTTTTCGGTCAACACCACATTTTTTATTCCGTAATTTGAATTTGAGTTAGTTATTTCTATGGGCTAAATGCCCCGAACTGCAGGTATAAATAACCTAGGAGTCTTCCATCTTGAGCAGCAAATTAAGTAACTCTTGTGCAGACTTAAAGACTTTAAGAGTGAGAGAAACAGGGGATGGAAAAGCTAATTTTCAGTGGTCTAATATTGCTTATGGGGTTATTCACCACTGAACTTAGGGTAGCATCCGCAGTGTGGCAGCGAGCTCATGCAACATTCTATGGTGGAAGTGATGCCTCAGGAACAATGGGTATAATGCATCGTCATTTTTTGTTTTGTGTTTTTTCTCTTTATCATTTGTAAAGTTCATTTGGAATAATCAAAAGAAGAAAAAAAAGAAGGAAAAAAAAAGAAAAAGCACCCTGCAATTTGAAGTACAAAATAAGAGCAATATTCCTATATTGTATGAGTAAGGCTTGTTTGTTTATATTTTTAGCAAAACGAAAAAGGAGAAATTTATATTTTGAGCCATTTTTGTAAGAGATAATATTTTTCTTACTTCTATCAAAACTATTTTTGGACGTGTCAAACGGTACACCAAATAGGCACTAACTTGTTTCTACTTGTAGGGGGTGCATGTGGCTATGGAAATCTCAACACGGATGGTTATGGAATTAAAACAGCTGCCTTGAGTACTGCTTTGTTTAATGATGGCAAGTCATGCGGTGGCTGCTATCAGATAGTTTGCGACGCAAGCCAAGTGCCCCAGTGGTGCCTAAGGGGCACTTCCATCACAATTACTGCCACAAATTTCTGTCCTCCAAACTACGCACTCCCTAGTGACAATGGCGGTTGGTGCAATCCTCCTAGACCACACTTTGACATGTCTCAACCTGCGTTCGAGAAGATCGCCAAGTACAAGGCTGGAATTGTTCCAATATTTTACAGAAAGTATGTCACTTATGTCCTCACCCTTATTTTTCTTTCTTTCTTTTATTTTTTAACAAGTGAAATTATTAAAATATAAAATTATTTATATACCTCTATCCAATTATTTAGGTTTCTGAGAGATATAGTTCTTGATATGATATCAAAGCTTTTATGATCAAATAATCTAAAATTTGATCCTTAATTATCTCATTATTCTAAATGAAAGTTAAATTTTAGCATAAAATATGATAAATTTATGCATCGTCCATGTTTTAAATCCAAAAAGATATTCTTGTGTAAAGGGAACAACTTAAATTTTGGGAGAGGTGGTTGTTGACAAAAATTACTCAACGTTGTCACACTAATGAATACAGCTAGCTAACAAGTGTTTGCAAATTTGCGCTGTATCTATGCAGAGTTGGGTGCAAAAGAACTGGAGGTATCAGATTTACCATCAATGGGAGAGACTATTTCGAACTTGTGCTTATAAGCAACGTGGGTGGAGCAGGGGAGATATCCCGAGTTTGGATCAAAGGGTCCAAAATGAGCAAATGGGAAACCATGTCACGGAATTGGGGTGCTAACTGGCAAAGCTTAAGTTATCTCAACGGCCAAAGCTTGTCCTTCAGAGTCCAACTCAGCAATGGAAGGACACGCACAGCTTACAATGTGGCCCCGCCCAATTGGAGTTTTGGCCAGTCTTTCATCAGCAATGTTCAGTTCTGAATCTTCTGTAATTATATATCCATTTTCCCAATATGTTTGTCGAAGGAATATGTTGTTTGCACGTGCCTTCCAAGTTGTCGTGGCCAGGTAATTTCAGCTGCAATGAAGTCCATTAACTTGAGTGGTGCCTTTTCTTTTTCCCTGTTGTTAAACGAACTTGGGAAACTTTTTATGATAGCCCAAAGAAGTGATGATTGTGAAATATTTGCTGCTTGCGAATATCTATATGCGTCGAGATATCTTTTATATTATCTTTTAAACAACGAAGTGAACGTATTCAAAGTTCAAGCAACCCTTAAAGGCTTGTAGTTCATAGTAAAAATTCCCCTGTGAAGGAGAAATATCAACTTTTTCTGACTGCTTTGACACGAGGCAAGGTAACCTGTGGGACATGAGGCCGAAAACAGAAAATCAATGAAATAGCTTCGACAAAGGGTCCTCAAAACGCGACTTCTCAATAGAAAATTAAATATTTTGAACGTCAGTGCGATACATGCAGGTCGCATAACAAGGCGCCTAAAATACTTGGCGCCGTTATCAATTCTAACCATTGCCAAATGCCAGGAACTCATACCACATTGTTATACATGATAACAGCAAATTATTGACAACAAACCAGAAACGTGGTAAATGTCATAATCCTTTTGTTAACTATGAGCATACGCCACTGTAAGTTTAGACAGATGATGCTGGCAGTGGCTAAATTGTACATTTTCTCACCTCTTAACAGTTTCCTAAATAAAAAAACATTGAGAACCAACAAATAATAAAGCATGACCAGGGGGACGATCTTCTGCTGCTGTTTCAATAAGGTACTGATGCAGATCAATGGCAAGCCATTCAACAGGTGTTGGACTTCTACCAATCCTTGGCATACTGTTGTTGTAAAATACGCCACTAAAATCACATGCACGTTATCTCCGCATTACACGATGGCGTTCTCGTTTCCTGAAGCGCTCTAGCATGAATTCATCCGATGCAGCTTGCCTTTGTCCTGCTCCTGCTGCTTCAGTGCCGGAATCATTTTTTTGGGATCCAGAACTATCATCCTGCAGACTTCTATCTTTGTACAACTCAGGATGTTCTGCAAATTTGACCCTTCTTTTGGTCAGTAACTGGAGTGATTCAAAACAACAGTAAAAGGAAATTAACAGATCTCTAACTATAAAAGGTAAATACTGCAAGACAAATTCATTGATAACTAAACGAATGCTGACAATGACACACAGCAACTTAACACTAAACAGGCATGCTTAGAGAATCAAGGAAATGCAACCTCTTCTGAGTTTTTCAGCATAATCCCTGCCACGCTGAAAATAATCTGCACTATAACTTGATGGAATGCTGAATTCTGATTTTGTCCGACCCATAAGCCTCTTTTCCTGTAGAAGCTTTTTTGCAGCCTCTGTTTCTTCAATATTTTTCAACTTATATCTGCAAACACAAGATCAAGCCATTCAGACACATCTCCCAATTTTCTTCTCAGTAAATGTACTCAAAAAGAAACATTAAACAAGCACCACCAGAAGTAGCAACTAGCAACATATAAGAAAAAAGAAGAGAAACTGTTACATTTTAAAAGCAAAGAACCAAGAACAAAGAAGAATCATTGGGTATATAAGTCAATGAAAAAGGAAATTTCAACTGAAAAGCTAGTCCTAAAAATGTGGTGTTTATTACCAACTATAGGTTCATATGGATCAACTAATTACCCACACAAATCACGCATAGTCCAATGTTTAACTTCAAAGAAAAGTGTGAAAAATTGCTAGGTTATTAAATAGTTCTTCAACAATTAATTAAAGCCACAAAAAACAGCACATCACAATGGATATGAGAAAAACCATACTCGATTGGAAGCTGAACCTCAGCAATACCAGTAGTCCACTGAGTAGAGCTTTCTTCTGAATTTCGCCTTTTTACCTGACAAGACAGTATATTCAAAACAAGGGGAAAAAAAAAAAAAACACTTGTATCAGACACTAAATGGAAGACATTCATTCATATCTTTGGTAGTTCCAATTGCAATAAACCATATAGCCAACCAAAACCAAAACCAAAATGGGGACATTGCAATTGCATAACTAAGCACAGTTACTCACTTTAAGATGCTCAGGGATTTTATACAGTTCATCTTCAGCACGTTTCAACTCGTTCTCAACTTGATCAGCTGCATCAATTTTCCTGCCCCTCTTCTTTGCTAATTCTTGCTCAACATACTTCACCCTGTTCAAGTAACCAACCACACAAAAACCAAAATTGCACTAAAACCAACCAACTACCCTCCAAATCAAATTCAAAAACCTCATCACATACAATAACACAACACAATACATAACACACTAAATACATTGAAAAAAAAAAAAAAAAAAGAATGCACACACATACATATTGGGATCTTCAACCATAACAGCGGTCTCTTGAGCGAAGGTGTCCTGAAGAACAAGCTCGTCCTTGTCGCCGCCATCGCCGTCGTTCTTTTCGGCGGTTTTGGGGGCTAAACCGCCGCCAAGTGCGCTTTGCGCCTGCAAACTAGGGTTTGCGGGAATTCCTGATTTCCTTTCCCTCTGCTTCTGGAGGAGCTTAATCTCTTCCAGTGCCATTCTGTTCCGTCAATTTTTTTTTTAATCAGTATAATTGAAACTGGTAAAACGAAACCCTAACATTAATTACAAAATCACAATGGGGAAAATAAAATTTTTTTTTTGGGTGTTTTAGAAAAGAAGAAGAAAGAAAGAGGAGAAGTGGAAAAGAGAACCTTCTTTCCCGTTCGTCGTCGGATTCATTGTTGTTTTCGGATTGTTCGGGTTTGTCTTCTTCGATTGGAGCAATTCTCTTTCGGTAGTTCTTCTTTCGCTGCTGCTGCTGCTGTTGCTCTTGTTTCGAATCTTCCATCGTGTCTGTTCTTTACCGGTAACTCGATCATACGTTAATCAGGTAATGCGACGCCTCCACTAGCTTTCAATAAATCAATGGTGCAAACAAAAAAAACAATACCAAGAGTTCACACATAAAATTGTGAAATTTTTTCTCATATTACTAAGAAATGGAATTTTCTTAGTTCTGAAAATTTGAAATTTATTATTATTCTTTACCTTATATTTTTAAGAGTTTAATTGGTATGCATTGATAGTGTAAAATTATTTTACACTATCAATCATTAAAAATAGAAAAAAGTAAAAAATATAATGAATTCCTAATTATAATGAATAGTTATTTCTATATATTATCACTTTTTATTATTTTTATTAGTTGACAGTGTAAAATTATTTTATACTGTCAGTACATTTAAATTAAATTCTATTTTTAGTACACATCAATAAAATTTTAATAATAAATTTTTTTACTAATAATGGTTTTAAGAACATTTGTTAAGAAATAAAAAAAATAAATGAAAAGTAAAATATTTATAATATTAAAAATTGAAGACATATTATCTCAAAAAAATTGATGATATATTTTTCTTTTATTTCTTTTAAAAATAATAGTTACATTTCACTTTGATATTAAATTCTTTTTTGAGAAAAAATTTAAATAATGCTTTTAATTACACTTATTCCAATTGACAGAAAATATAAAATTTGTATCTATTACCAACGAAAAGTTGAATACGCCATCAAATCAGCAAATTTCTAAGCTTCAGTTTGATCGATTTTGTTGGAGAAAATAAGATGATGTAAAAACAAGAAGATTAATTTTAATACATTTTTAATATAAAATTTTTTATATTATCAATTAATCAAACTTTATGATATGTATAATTTTAAAAAATATATATAAAAATTAAATACTTTTAATAATGTATTAATACATGATTAATTAATAATATAAGAACTCTTACACTAATAAATTATTGGTGTAATATATCGAAATAAAAGTTTTTTTTCAGATAATTTTAAAACATGTCCTTTAAATACCAAGATGGTTTGATAATTGTCGACAATTTTATACAAAAATTACCCTTCCATGATTAGAGTTTAATTTAAATATACGGTTAATATAATAAAGTTTTACACTATTATCTAATTATATGTTACTATATATGAGATTTTTGAGATTATGGTTATGAGAATCAAAAACTTGTGATATATAATTAGATATTTATATAAAATATTTTTATATTGATAGTGCATCAAAATTAAATTGTTATACGATCATAAATTTTGACAATATATATATATCTTGCTTTAAAAAGTATTTATCTCCATACAAAAAATGTTGACAGTACAAATTTGTGTGAAATATCTACTGATTTTTGGTTATTGGAAGAGAGAAAAAAAAATATCCATCTCAGTAAGTCATACGAAATAGTGCATATTAATTAGTGGGGTGCACATTACCGTATATAAAATTTCAATATGATAATTTTTAATTTTTTTTTTAATCATTCCGCCTGAATATCCTTTTCTACCAAAACCACTTTGGCCATCAGCTAAATGCTCTTTTACATTCATCAGGCTTTGAATAAACAAACTCATTGTCTACCAAATAATTGAAAGCCCCCACTTAAGACATCTTACCATATTTGATTTAACTTCTTGCCAACATGAAAGAGAAAAGTGAGGTGGGAATGTTCCAATCCTTGTTCAGTGTTTACAACACATACATAAAAGGTGACAATATTGTGACATCTTCCTACTTTCATAAGAGTTTGCATTATTCCCAAACACGTATTACAATCCTCGATACGATTATTTTATACTCGAAACCATAACAATGAGCAAAATGCAACATCACCAAGTGGTAAAATGCTCATAACCCCTCGAGGAATACTAGGGAACACAAAGGACAAAGTACCTTTATAAAAGCCAAATCTCCCTCCTCTAGTAATAGTATAGCATATCATTTGGCTGTACTCAATTAACTCTTCTTAGGAGCAAGCTTGGTCTTGATTTTATCAACCTCTTTAGTATCAATCTGGAAGGCCTGTGCAAGCACTTCATCAGGCACAGTTGGTTTTGATGCGAAAAGAGCTGCAGGTATAGACAAGGTTCCCGGGAGTTGGCTGCCGAAGGCAGAAAGCACAGCAGCAGGCTTATCCCCACTGTTCTTCTGATAGTGAACCAAACCTATCGGGAAAGCAAAGATTTCACCTTTCTTTATGGACTTGGAGATGAACTTATTGGATGTGGTGATGAATCCCACATCTAATTCTCCTTCCAACACAAACACAACCTCAGTGGCACGAGGGTGTGTGTGAGGTGGGTTAAGCCCCCCAGGCTTGTAGTCTATCCTTGCTAAAGACACACCCAATGTGTTGAGCCCAGGAATTTGGTCCACATTTGCTGTGGTAACCAAGGACCCCACTGTGTTGTTGACGACTCCAGGCTTGGCTATACCAGCAAAGAAGAAATCAGCTGCTGTGACTTTTGCCTCTTCCTTGCAGGCAAAACCATTCACCTTCACATCTGCAAATATAACACACCATGCATGCACATCACTGCCACATAGAATTAAAATAAGAGCGCTGCCAAATGGCACCAGAAAATCTGCCTGAAATTTTGCCATTGGAAAAATTTGAGGTATTCCTATCAAATTTTGCCACATAATTGTGGCAAGTAATTTCTAGCAAATTTTCTGGCCGGAAAGTGTTTTCCTTAAAATAAAGAGTAGCAAAGGAAAAAAAAAAAAAAAACCGAGAAATTAAATTGTTAATGGTTATTACCTTTAGAGGGAAGAGCTACACAAAGGTCTTGAAGTGTGTCGGGATCAGAAGCCAAGGCGAAGGAAATGGCACCGCTGAAAATGGCCAAAATTGTAAAAATGTTTGTAGGCGACATGGTTTTGGAAGATAACTGTTAATTGTAAGAGTAAAGCTTTATAATGATGAATGGAAAAAGAGAAGTTTTTTTTATATTGCTAGAGGAGAAGAGAGGAAAGTTTGAGTTGGATGGTAAGGAATGTGTCAGGCTGCTCTTTATATATGCATCATTTGTTAACAGGCAATGGTTATGGGTAGAGTAGATGGGAACTGATGTGATGCTAAAGCATTAGTAAAGTCCTTCAACTTAAATTCAAAGCAATTGAGGAAAAAGGCTTTATAGGAATTCTATTTACGTTTTCTTGGGTACAAATTCTTTCCAACTTTTTAATTCTTTCCTAGAAAAGAAAAATATTCATGTGAATAGACATCAACGTACAGATTAGTTTGTTGCTTGCTGGGAAAATGCCAACATTGACAGTCCAACGAAGAGGGGTTTGGTGAGAGATGCAAGATGATAAGCAGACCAAACTTGATCCATGCATAGCCAATGACTGATCAGAGAGCTGGCAAACTTCTATTTTTCTTTTTCTTCAAACAAAAACTTTTATATTTTTTTAGTAGGTTTTTTTTTTGGTGATTTCTATGGAACCCTCCTTAAATTAGAGGGCTTCATACCCTTTTTAAATGGCCCAATCTAATATTGCCATTTGTTTAATTGAATCCACTTAAGTGCTGAGTTGTTAATATTTTTAATTTTATAAGTTTCCCCACATAAGTTTTGTTTGGTTGCTAATCTACCCATTCTTTATTCTTTCCAATCCTTATTCCAATTACATGATAATCTTCCTAATTCCAGTATCCACCGTGCCACTTACACTGAAACCTAACCAAATGCTCTCTTACTCTCGATTAAAACCGTCCAGGAGTCGAAACCCAGAAAGTCCAGCGCTGCCCCCACCATCGTGACGCCGACGAGCACCACGTCGACAGCGCCGTCGACCCACATCCGTGACGCCGTCCACACGTAGCGACGCCGTCCACCACCACCCAGCCCCTGTTTCGAACAGAGAAGCGCCCAGCCCCTCACAACCAGCGCCGGCGAGCATCTTCGTCTTCCACCCGCGTCGCCGATGACAGTGGGCACCGTCGACCCAACTTCTGCCACCAGCCAGCACCGTCAATCTGCTTCCGCCACCCCTCCATCAGTCACTGGATCTCGCCGTCCACCACTAACCAGCCCCTGTTTCGAACAGAGAAGCGCCCTCAACGAACCGTTCCTCTTCATCTGAAGACTCGCCACCCACACATGGTGCCTCATTTATTTATTTATTTCAGAATTTTTGCGACTTGAGTGCTTCTTTTTGGTTGCTTGGTACAAAATGAAGGGATGTTTGTTGTGTTCGTAAATTTTTGTTCAAGTTCCTTTTTGTTTGGGTGATTGAATTGTATTACTTGGAAATGGCTTCAAACTGTGGTGATTAACCTGTATTAACTATATCCAATCCTTTGATTTTTCAAATTGCTGCTTTGGGTTAATATTTGAATTTTTTGCTTCGGTTCTTTATTGTCTTTCAGTCAATTTGAATGAGTAATTGGATTTTTATCATATAAAGATCGAAACTTTGCATTTACCCTTGAAGTTTGAATTTTGTTAATCAATCTCTTAAAGTTCTTATAATTTCTTCTGGTATGCCTCAAATGCGTATTTAACTGGCTTCTGTCGTTGGTCTTAGTTAAAATTAGCAGACTTTTCTTATAACTATTTAGTTTGCATCATACCCAAATGCTGGCAGTATCTTCCAAGGTACATTTCTTCTGATACCAGTGGTCTGAATGTTCTGTTTTTCCTCATTTGTTCTGATATCACATTCACCGTTTTTTTTTCCATGCTTAATTCACTGTTGCAGACTAGGTATTGCGGAAGTTGTCAATGATGCATAGACATGTTATTTCTGCTGGTGGAGGTGCTGTTGTGAGGCCCATTAATTGGTATAACTAATGAGAAAAGTTTTTTTATTTTCATTTTTATGATTAACTCATTTCAATCCAGTCTTCACCAATACTTGTATGTGGATTGTCAGGAAATATATGCTCAAGGGGGTTAGTGTCTGGTTGGATGTACCTGTAGAAGCCTTGGCTCAGAGAATGATAGCCGTAGGAACTAATTCTCACCCACTTCTACATTATGAAGCAGGAGAAGCAAACACACGAGTAAATGATCTCTCTTCCTTGGTAGGAGTATTTTAAGATAGTAATTATTAAGAATTTAAGTCACAAAGTGTTTATTTTTGTTGGGGAACTTATCTTACTTGGGAATTTGTATCATAATTGTTTTTCGACTAAATGACTTTATCCTTTCGATTTATCCTGCAGACTTTCATGCGTTTATCTGCTCTTTTAGAAAAGAGAAGTGAAGCATATGCAAATGCCAATGGCAGGGTCTCCTTGGAAAGTATGCTTGAAAATATTATTTCTTCTTTTTAGTAAGAATTATGGTTCTGTGTAGGATCTGTGGAACTACAACAGGAAAGGAACTTGTTAGTTATTAATAGACTCATATCACTTCTCCAGCTTACCATTTTGGGTCCCCTATTGTTCTGGATAGATTAGTCTTTTAAGGTTGTCCAATGATAAAGAATGCTTATTCAGATTACCTTTTTTTTTTTTTTTTAGTTTGGTCAGTTTGTGCGTGTGTGTTGGGGGAGCACACAACATAGCATGTTTTAATTGGTAATATTTTTCTCTTTAAATAGCACTTAGAGCACGGTTGTGTGCTGTGCCTTTCAGTTTGGAAAAGAAATAATGTAATGTGACATCAACATAGCACATATTTTCATGCACATTTTGTGTGGCATAATTTGACGGGAAACAACAAGTATTTAGTTTATACATTTTTGGTTTAGTATTGTACATGTAAAGGTAGGCCAAATCTGTGTTTGTAATCCGAAATGGATAGCTCAGTTTATGTATGCCTTTTATCAAGAGGCTTGTTATGTTGTAAAGTGATGCTAACTTTATTCTCAATATTTTATCTTACATAATCATCTCCATGGGTGGAACTGCCATTTCCTTTGTTTTTCGTTCTTCACTGATGTTTTATGATGGTTCAAATGCGAAAGATATCTCTATAAAACACCTGAGATAAATGTATGTCCTGACTACATTACCTACTATAGCAAGTAAAGTTGTACAGACTAAAAATAAGTTACTTTTTATAATATAATAACAGGTAAGATTATACTAATAAACTAAAATAAATTATGTTATAGACTGATAGTAGGTAATTTAGTCAACACATGTATGTACCTCCAACATGCTAATAGTCTCCCACGTTATGGCTAATCAGGCAGTAAGAATTATGTCCAAATCTAGTACACTGGATTTCAAAGTTGCGAAGATACTTATGTACCCAACTTTCATTCCGCAAACACAAGGATGCATCACGTAGAACCAATGCATCCTTATCATAACGAGAGTCAATTAGTACTCTAGTACAAAATATGATACGCCAAGGTAGCAACTATATAACGAGAGTCAATTAATGTCAATGGGGCACAAAACTCTTCAATAATTTTAAATACTCTAGTACATTACTGATACGCCAAGGTAGCAACTAAATATGTGAATGGCACCAACAAATGATTAGTCTTACTTTATAGGGACTATGTGCAAATTCAATTTATAAGGGCCATCAACAAGCAAATGGACTTTTTTTTTCCTTTTATCATACAAGAAAGAGGATCTATGAAATTGATAACACAAAGTTTAAAAAGAATAAATTGAAAAAAAAAAAGAGATGTAGTTGTATATTGTGAGAAAATAAAGAATATTGATATAACAGTTCAGTTCAACGAAGGCTAAATAAAAAAAAAAAAAAAAAAACTTCCAATATTAAAATAGAACAAGAACGTGATTCAAATATTAAAAAAAAACTCACAAATATCCTCGACTTTCAACACCTCATTGGATGAAACGAATCCATTGGCCATCCAAAGTTCAATTAGAAATTGCTTGTCTATTCTCTCATCTTTGCAAAATAATGCACAGAAGGCAAAACATTGTCTCAATTCTACTGGTAAGTTCAAGTAACTTAATCTCAAGGCAGGCATGACAGAGTTCTCGTCTTGTAGACTCCATAGGTTGCTTTCCTTGATCGAGAGCCACTCTCTTTCTTGTCTTTTAAAACGCAGAAGACTTCCTAGTGCTATTGCTGCAAGCGGCACTCCTGCACACTTATTTACAATCTCCTTTCCTATGACAACAAGCTCTTCTCGTTCTACCTCATTTGGTCCAAAAGCTCGCTGCTTAAACAATTCCCAACAATTATTGCCAGATAGTTGATAATTCATGCGGAGACTTTGTTCCCAGGATTGTTGCAACCTTTAGAAGACGAGTAGTGACCAAAGTTGAAGCACCTCTTGCTCCACAAGCCAATACACATTTCAACCTCTGCCAGTTATCTTGGTCATCATCCCACACATCGTCCAAAACAAGCAAGTATCTTTTCTGTCGAAGCATCTCTTGAAGTCTTCTTTGCAGTGGCTCAAGATCCATATCCGCACATGCACCTCCCGAGGCTGATTCTATGATAGCTTTGGTCATTCTCTTCAAGCTGAAATCTTCTGAAACACATACCCAAATCCTCTGCTCAAAGTGATTGACTATCCTCTCATCATTGAAGATAAGTTGGGCAAGTGTTGTTTTTCCAAGCCCACCTACACCCAATATGGGATAGACACATAATTCCTCAAAATTAGAAGCATCACTAACCAAAATGTCTACAATGTTATTCTTTTCTTCTTCTCTTCCATATACTTGAGGCTGAGTAATGATTGAGGTGGTTTGGCACCAGTCTACCACTCCAGTTCTTCTATCTACAACCATCTCATTCAAATGAAACTTATGCCTTTCTTCGGCAATCTCATCTAATCTCTCCCGTATTATTTTCATTTTCTTAGCAATTTTGCAACGAAAAATAACATGCTTTGAATGAACAGAGGATAAACACTAACAGATGAATCCAACACACACAGATTCAATAGATGCATGTATTGCTTAAAATATGCAAATTATTGAACAAAAATTAAAAGAAAACCAGAGACAGAAATTGAGGACAGAAAATAATACAAACACATAGACATGCACACAATAAATAAATAAAAGGTATACAAAATAGATAGATAATAGAATGTAATATTGACATACCTGTACAAATATGGAAGCAACCAACAACAAGGGGAACGAACAGGTGTGGACGAGGGTTCGTTGAGTGCGCTTGAAGATCCAGTGACTGATGGAGGGGTGGCGGAAGCAGATTGATGGTGCTGGCTGGTGGCAGAAGGGGGGTCCTGCCCACTGTCGCCGGCGACGCGGGTGGAAGACGAAGATGCTCGCCGGCGCTGGTTGTGAGGGGCTGGGCGCTTCTCTGTTCGAAACAGGGGCAGGGTGGTGGTGGATGGCGTCGCTACGTGTGGACGGCGCCACGGAGGTGGGTCGACGGCCCCGTCGACGTGGTGCTCGCCGGCGTCACGGTGGTGGGGGCAGCGCTGAACTTTCTGGGTTTCGATATCCTGGACTGTTTCAATCGAAAGTAGGAGAGTCACGTTGTCACGGCGTTTAGGTTTCATGGTAAGTGGCAGATTAGGGATTGGAATTAGATAAGTTTTCATGTAATTGGAATAAGGATTAGGAGGAATAAAGATTGGGTAGATTAGTAACCAAACAAAATTTATGTGGAGAAAAATATAAAATTAAAAATATTGACAATTCAACACTTAAGTGGATTAAATTAACCAAATAATAATATTAGATTGGGCCACTTAAGAAGGGTGTGAAACCCTTCAATTTGAAAAGGATTCCATAGAAACCACCTTTTTTTTTTTGAAAGTTTTTAATGGCCAAAGTCATTTTTGTTTAGAACAACTATACGGAAAAAAAAAAAAAAAAAGAAAAGCACATGGCATGTAATAAGAAATAAAATGACTCCTAACTAAACAACTTGGGTAAACGATTGGGCGCCCGAGACGTGACACCCACCGCTTCAGTTCTACTGTTACTTTCAATGTTTTATGTGTCCAAATCTTCAGTAAGCAAACTGCAAAAATGAAAATTTAGTTCAAGTATTATCTGTTTTTATTTTCAATAAGGATAATAATATATTTGGTTGAATTATAATGAACATAAAATTTTAGAAAATAATGTTAAAATAAATGAAAACATAATAACAATAAATCATTGTTTTCAATGTTTCCTGTGAAAATTTTGAAAATAAAAATTAGAAACAATGAAAATTCAGTGACTATCTTGAAAGTTCAAAACCCGATCATATAGTGTAGGAGCTAGGGTTGTTAAATGGATCAATACAATCTATTTAGGCACGTTTTATTTAGATTTACAAGTTAAATAGGGCAGATCAATTTTATTGTCAGTATTGAAGGGTTGGTCTAGTCATTATCATCATAATTTAGTTGAGTTCCTAATAATAGGGTCTGAATATTGGTAATTTTATTGAAACAAAAAAAGAGTTGGGTCTAACCTATTTAAGATTAGTTTATAAACCTAAATGGGCCAAACAGTTTTTTTTTCACAATTTTTTAAATCAAAGTTTCTAAACATTTTACACTTCCTCCCCCAAAAAAAAAAACCATTTTACACTCAAAATATAATCAAAATTAAGTCCAAACTTTAAAAGGCCAAACAAAAATGATTTCGTATTTATTGTTGATCATTTGAATCACTATTTGGCATCTTGGAAAGGTAAATTACTTAAAGCCTATTTGTTTTTACTATGGGGGTGGTCCAACATAAGTTTGACTAAAATGGGTATATGGTTACTTTAGAAAAAAGAGCATTGGGAAGCGTGTTTTTCATTTTTCTGATAGGAAAAATGTTAACCAAGCAGAAGGGCACCTCACTTTGGCTAAGTCTATTCTGTCATACATTTCTATTTAGCCTATGTAGTCTTTTTGGATTAGGGATGGTAATGGATTTTTATAGGGGTAGAGACATGTCCCCCATCCCTTGTCTCTGTTTAGGATTTTGCCTCCTATCCTTGTCCCCATCCTTATCGCGGGTTCCTATTCCCTATTTCTCACGGGGACTCGATCCCCGTGGATATCGGCAAGTTTCTATGAGAAAAACTCAAAAAAAAAAAAAAAAAGACTAGCAAAAATTAAAACTAAGACTAGAAAAAGTGGCAAGTGATAACAAAAACAACCACACATAGATTATAGAAGCTGCAATCAAAGAATCAGTAAATAGAATTAAAAACTACGGCAACAATATTAAGAGAACAACGACAATAACAACAACAATGAAAAAAGAAAGAACTAGTAAATAGAAATTGCAACAACATTATTACAATAACAACATATACACAAAACAAGGGTAGAACAACAACATATACATAGAACTTAGAAGTGTAGAAGCAGAACAATGGTGGCAACCTAGCAATGGAAGCAGCAGAGCTACGAGCTGTGTTCACGATGTGGTTGAGGGTGGTTGGACAAACACCACAGGACTCAAAGGGAAACAAAGATTGTGGGTTGGTGGCCAGCCGATGACGGGAATGAAAAGAGCAATGATAGAGGATTAAAGAAGTGAAGAATAGCATAGAAGGCCAAGGGATCAAAGAAGAAAATGATTAGGGTTTTTTTTTTTTTTCTTTATGCATACATAAATAGGAGGGTATTTAAGTAATTTTATTTTATTAGGAATTTTATGGATCTCTATGGGACGAGGACCTCATCCCCTGCTCTTGCCCCCATTTAGTAAACGGGGACTTATATCATTCTCATGGGGACCAAACCTGTCCCTGTTGCAAGTATTTTCCACGAGTATATGCTTTTACGGATTTTTTTGCCATCCCTATTTTGGATGCCCAAAACTATTTGTGATAAGATTGATAGGATAACTAGGTCCTTTTGTGGGCTAAGAGTGAATTTCTTAAGGCCTCCACTTGGTGGGTTAGAATCCTGTGACTCTGCCTAAATGTTTATGGGCTTGGGGTGTTCATCAGGCGAGGAAGGTCAATGTTTCTTTACTTGGTAAATTGGTTTACAGTTTATTCCATGATTAAGAGAACTTATGGGTTTTTATGCTTTCTCATTAATATTTGAAGAGTCAATGTGTTTGAAGCTCATTGCACGACCTTTAGTTCCCTAGTTTGGAAGGCCATTGGGAGGGCTTCGTGTATTTTGAGAAAGGGATTTCGAATCAAGTTGGGGAATAATTCTAGTTCTTTTTGGCTTGATTTTTGGGCGAAGGAGGAGCCTCTATGCCAAGTAATGGATTCTGTGCATTTTTGCTAATACACATTTTAAGGTTGGGGGCTATTGGGTTGAAGGAAGTTGGAACCTAACAGAAGAAATTCTAATAAAAAATTCTGACACTGCTTTTGATGATTTGGTAAATTTTGGATATCCTAATATTTTGTAGACCATGACTAGTGTAACTTATTTTAGCAAGAGAACTATTCTTGGTCTAACTCTGCATGTTCTAGCCAAGATAAATCATATAATTTAATGTCTCAGCTTCCACGAGAAGAAAAGATCTACTTCAGTTCTAATTCCATTTGCAAGGAAGAAGGTAATATGAAATGTGAATTAGATGTATTTTCTCCTAAAACTCTAAATACTACAAACTGTTTTGGACTGTGGCAACATAAATTGTGTTTGAAAGTTAGAGCTCAAGTAATGCTACTTGGTAATATAGATTAGTCTAACAGACTATGTCATAGAACAACGATGCAAATAAAACTAATGGATACACATTTTAAGGTTAGGGACTGTGCGTTGACGGAAATTGGGACCTAACAGATGAAATTCTAATAAAAAATTCTGACACTGCTCTTGATGACTTGGTAAATTTTGGATATCCTAATATTTTGCAGAACATGACTAGTGTAACTTATTTTAGCAAAAGAACTATTCTTGCTCTAACTTTGCATGTTCTAGCCAAGATAAATCATATAATTTAATGTCTCAGCTTCTAGGAGAGGAAAAGATCTACTTGAGTTCTAATTCCATTTGTAAGGAAGAAGGTAATATGAAATGTGAGTTAGATGTTTTTTCTCCTAAAACTCTAAATAGTATAAATTGTTTTGGACTGTCCCCACATAAATTGTTTTTGAAAGTTAGAGCTCAAGTAACGCTACTTGGTAATATGGATTAGTCTAACAGACTATGTAATAGAACAATGATGCAAATAAAACTAATGGATAATCATGCCATAGAATGTATGATTATGATATGTAACAAGGTTGGTGAAATTGTTCTTAATCTTAAGATGACAATGGTGCCAAGTAATCAAAGTCTTCCTATTAAGTTTCAAATAAGACAATTTCCCCTTATTATCTCATTTGTTATGACAAACAATAAACACAAACACTATCTCATGTTAGATTGTACCATGACTTATATAGATTTGGATCCTTTCATGTTAGGGGTAACATGACATCGTCATCTTCTCACAATTCTAGCCACTAATTATAATTAAAAATAAATCAATGGCTTGATTTTAACCATATCATCCTTTTAATTAAAAGATACCATTTTAATTCTTATCAATCCTAATTATTTATTTCTAAAACTAATTTTCCTTCCCGCTTTTTTTCCCCTCTCTGCCTTTTGCTTTGCAAGGTCTTACGCTGACTCCAACTCTCCATTCCTTGTTCATCATTCCCACCCACAAATTCCTTCACCACCCAAAACCGCCTTTCACCTGCAAAATCTCAAATCTTATTTGATTATTACTGCAAGGTGCAATCAGGTGCATGTATAATATTTTAAAAATCTCCTGCTGTTGCTTTCGTTATTATATTGGTGCAACCGTGCAAGGATAATGGCTTGTTTACTGTAAATTTTTTGCTGTGGTTTTGGGTTCAATTTTGGCAATATGATGAACTTAGTGTTGTGTTGCTGACCAACATAATTTTGACATCCACGAAGCATTTGTGCGCGGTTTAGATTAGCAAATCTACTTTCTTTTGTATATTGCAGCCACAAAATAAAGGCATGTATTAATTCTCAAAAAATGAAACCTGAAGCAATACTAGCCTTAATCCCCTTCCTGGACTACATTTAGCCAATTATCCTTGGAAAGATACTAGCAAATGATGCTATTAGTATATTTGGCGGAATGATGAATGGAGAGACCACCTTGCAGAGCAAAAGGCAGAGGGGGAAAAGAAAAGCGGAAAGGGAAATTAGTTTCAGAAATAAATAATTAAGATTAACAGGAATTAAAATGGTATTTTTTAATTAAAATGCTGAAGTGGTTAAAATCAAGCCGCTAATTTGTTTTTAATTATAATTAGTGGCTAGAATTGTGAAAATAATATGACGATGTTATATTACCCCTAATATGAGAGGATCCAAATCTGACTTATCTTCAGTCATGATCAACCATATGTTACACTTTCAAGAGTCAAAAATTGAATAAGGTTTGAGAATTATTTTGCAGAATTATGAAGATGTTACACAAAGGAATATTTGCACAATTAACGTTGTCTAGAAGAAAGTATTTCAAAATCTTAGCTTATAACTATGATTAGAAACTTAGATGCATCAATTATTTTTATTTCTTCAAAAGTATTCATCTTTTATATATATATATATATTAACTGTTTCATTTATTTATTCAAGGTGATATTATCCTCTATTACTGTCATACATTGTCCATACATGTTTTGTTTTATAATTAACTGTATATTTCACTTTATTAATTCATTATCATTAAGCCATCATTCTTTCCTTATACCTTAGGTAAAATATTAAAAATTATTATCGCTACCTTTGACGAATTGAATTTCCTATAAATTTCTTGGATAGGGACAGGAAAAACTGCTTCCATTTCAAAATATTTCAAGGACTGATTTTGATTTCTAAAATCATTTTACCCTAGCCCAAAATTGGTACATTATCAAGTCAACATGCAAATATGAAGGCACCTAGCCGAAAATAAAATAGAGAAGCATTTAAAAGAAAAAAGAAAAGAAAAAGAAAGAATCATCCTGATGATCTCCAAATCCTTCCCTCCAAAGAAACGACCATAACAGACACATCATCATGATATTTACGTCGATCTCCATGCGGAACGTCAAGCAATTCATGAAAATCCATTCCTGTAATAATTTATAGAAATATATGAATGAGAAAAAAATTCATGGATTCGATCATTTTTACATTGACTTCAACGTCCTGCCACAACCCTCTTCTATCTGAGACCGGCTATGTAAAAATTTGCAATAAACACAGCACAGGCAGAGTTATGAATGAGAAAGATGAAGATTTAAAAAAAAAAAAAAAACACTCAAATTTAATTTACTATCCATCCATATATATTATATGTGGGAAAAAAAATTGCAATGGACAAGAAAAATCATGTGTCAGGATTCAGAATTTTATCTCAGATATGACAAGGATCCTCATTTCAACAATTTTAATTTTGACATTAATTTAATCCTTCCATTAAAACCATTACTAATTTCCGTTACATTTCATCAGTAATTTCTAAGGTGGAAACTGTCTCTCCTCAATAATCAAAAAGACAAATAAGCAACATAACAAGATACTAACATGCCAACTAAGATGAATCATAATGAAAGTTACTAACAATTTTGACAAAAGAATGGAATTGATGTCAAAATTTAAAGTGTTAGGATTAAATTGATATCAAAAAAATTTTCGGGACTAAATTGATATCAACTTTAAAATGTTAGGAGTAAAAAAGGTATTTACTCAAAACAATATACCTTGTGTGGAAAATTACTCAGATGGATATGTTAACTCTTGCAATAATAGCTGAGGGACTAGGATTAGGAAGGTGAAGCAACTGACCATTCTTTTTAGCAGCACGGAAGAGAAGCTCTGCAATGAGGTATTGTGCAGGATCACCTTCGGGGACATTTTCCATGAACCATGTGACATGGGCAACAACCTCTTCGTTGCTGAAGTATTGGTAAAGCCCATCTGAGGAGAGAACCAAGAACCGATCGCTCGAGGAAAGCCGGTGATGAAGAACAGAAGGAGTGCAGCTTAGGTACGGCACAGTGCCCACGTAATCGACTTGAAACATCTCCAGTAGCACTTCGTTAAAAGATGGCTAAACCAAAACAAGAAGCATAGACAAAGGTTTGGATGATTCGACATTAGCTGGATTAAATAAAACAAGCGAACAATGCAAATAACATGTGTGTAGCTTGATAAGACACATTCATGTAGTTTGCAACCAAACCCAAAACCTTTCGAAACTTGATATAGTTTGCCTATCACATACATAAACCCCAGCAGAATGAGGTGCATGATTCGAGGTGCACTTCCTACCATTTTACATTCACAAAATCTTGAAAGAGTCTTCCAAATCATATGTGAAAAATATTTCACAAGAGGGACTTTAATAGTTTATGAATAGAGAATCATCCTAGTACCAACAAAAGTTGGGCCAAGCATAATCCCACTTTCATGGGCAACCCAAAAGACAAAGTAAAAGAAGAAGTATGTACAACTATAGGCATGCTATGTTATGCCTGACGGAGCATATTGCAATTTCCAAGCTAACAGACCTTGTAAACTACAAAGTCAAGGATGAAAGTGACATAATGACACTTAACAGCTATTAGATTGTAACATTTGTGTGTCATCTCCCCAACCTACATTTTATTTTTAACTTCATTGCATCATTTAATAATCATGTTTATGGTTCTACTCGAGAGATAGATACAGTTAACAGTATAAGACTGAAATAAGAGAAATGCAAGAATGGATCCAGATGCCAGCCTGAAGCGCACAGGCTTTTTAAATAAGTTGTATATAAATATCACTGGAGAGTAATGGATTTAGGATTCCCTCTTATTATTATTGTATGCATCAATTCTCACAACCAGCCATCTTCAAAATGTGACCTTGAACTTTATTTTATTTTTCTTGCTTGAAATAGGTGAACTTCAATTAAAGAAAACCACAAGGACATAAACCATCTTATACAAACAATATGCACTGAAATACTTCTCAAAAGAGAATAAGTGTAAATAAAATACATAAGGAAGACAACGGAAGAGATAGTTAAATGAAGAAAGATGTAAAGCAAGTTATACTTGCCAATTTATCCTCTGAAGCTTTGACAGATACATTGGTTATAAATTTTCTTTCAAGGCGGTAGGTGATCCACACACCAAAAGAAAGACAATGAACTTGAAAAAAATGCAAATTGAGGGATTTAAATTCTGACATTGTAATGATGACAATGTTATGATGTATATACCTCCTTTCCTTTTTTGTTCCGTATGTTATGAAAAACTGTATAAGTATGGAAGCACATAGAACCCTACCCAAACTATATACAAAAGGACTGCAGCAAACTAAATTTGAGATAGGTCAAAGTCAGAAGATCAACTAACCCTCTTCAAGAACCCAGCACCAAAAGCTCTGGTGACTTTTAATTGTCCTTTCACTCGATCATTAAATATGGCTTGATTATCATTAGGATGCTCTGCTCTTATTCTAAAAATTTCCTGTAGGAAACATGCAAAATTGAAAAATATTCAGTAAAAACACATTTTATCAAATACTATCAACTTTTCTTTCTAGTAAGTGGTTCATATCTTAAGTATGTTCAAGGATATTTGATTGGAGATTTTGTTTGTAGCAGTCCTCAGAATATCAAAGAAGTCCTCAAGCAAAGTGAACCACAAAACAAAACTGGTCTGATCTAGAGAACTGTACCAAGAAAGGGATTTTGCCATTTAGAAACCACATATTACTTCATATTCTATAATAAGCCAGAGCAAGTGAAGAAAGAAAGAAAGAAAGAAAATCCTCTGTCTAAGAAAATGACCAACAGCTTTTCTGGTGAATAAATGGATTCCTCATATGAACGCAAAATGACACATTATTGTCATTGATACTCATCAATGCACTTATACAATTTATTTTGTAGAACATATTTGCTATAAAAAAGAAAAAGTAATAAATTTGATTAGCATGCAAGATCTGTGCCCCAGTAAATGTGCTTAAATCAATATCTTATCAACAAACATATCCAGGCACCAAGAAGCAGAACAAGATACGATAATTCATGTCAGCCAATCTGATAAAATTTTTATTTTACAACTAGAAGACTCAATCATGATTTATTAAGATCCCTAAATCGGGATGACAAACTACTTGATCACAATGCACCAAAATGGGGAAAACAAACCTCTTCAATACCGGTGCTGTGATCTGTGGAAAGCTGAAGAGCCCTCATTTTTAATCTGCACATGGATATCTCTCTGTTTTTGTTCATCTTGTTAACATGGCTGTTATGATTGTGAATTGGGGACTCCTCCGAAATCCTATCCAGCTCCATCCTTACTAATGACTCTCTAGAGCGATTTCTATGCCTCACGTCATCCTTGACGAAACTTAAATTAGGATGACGATCATTCGGTCTTTCTTGAGCCAAAATTGCACGGCTATCTCCAAGGTTCATGACATAAACATCTTGATCCTTCATCAGCATCACTAAAACACATGATCCCATTAAAGCAAGCTCTGGATTTTTGTCCAGATTATTCTCCACCATTTCCATGTATGCCTCTTCCGTTTTTTCAAGAGCTCGAGCCATTGCTCTTAAAACTGCATTGTGATCTACTCCAGACTTGCATTTCCTAATTGGTCCTGAGGCTTCCACTATTTTCTCATCAACACAAATTTCTTCCCTGTGCCAATCATAACTCCAAGGAAAAAGTTTCTTACACAAGGACTTTGGCTTCCTGTACATCTTTCTGATTTTTGTGCTGATAAATGACTTTCTAGAATTCTGCCTTTGTCCTGAAAGAGAAAAGGCAGCTACAGGCTCCTGGTTAGTTGAATCACACCTAACTCCTCCACTTTCTCCTGATGTAGTGGGATCTTCATCCTGATGTCTAGAACTATCTTCTTTAACATTAGCACCGCAAGATCTCATATACCCCTCTAGCGTTGATTCCCTTGGAACTGAAGAATCCTTACCTTGTTCTGAGACTGACAACAAACCATGTTCATCCCAAGATTCCATCTGAAGTAACTCATAAAGCCTCACACTTTTCCTACCTTTACCAGTCAATTGTCCAAGAGGAGCAGAAGCCGGAACAGTACATGAGATACTTGGACTTCCACAATTAGGTAACTGGTGTTCAACATTCGCCTCAACTTCAGCATTTTCCTCAACTATCTCACTGTTAGATGGTTGATCCTTCATCATTACTGGATTAGAAGAACCTTCTAGACTTTCTTGATTTGAATTAGTGTGAGTATCAGACATTTCCACCCTACTGCATTCTGGAGCAACCATGGCTTTTACAGTTTTAGGGACTTCAGGTTTAAGTGGATCTACAGGATTATCTTCATAATCCCAAAGTAAACCTTCCAATTCCTTGTCTATAAATCTATAAAGATGACTCATCAGAAAATCAGGTGCATCAGGTCCACTAAAACCGTCATATATCCCAATAAATAACCACCCTTGTTCTTCAGAAACCACTACATGAACCCTATCTTCACCAGCCTTGCCTTGAGCCCACTGCAAATTGTCTGTATGTTTATACTCTGCCTCAGATGGTCCAACTTCCATACAGTTCCTTGAGACTTCTTGTCGAAACTTTGCCTCTTTGGAATGCCAGGCTAGTTGGGTCACTGGGTGAAATAACAACCGTTGCATCCAACTGCCACCCATGGAATGCTTAGAGAAGGTCCGCGAAAAAGTGCTTTTCATTGGTCCGCTTACACTTCTCATGAGATGTTGGAGGCGCGGCCTCCGACGACCACGTGCAAGTGGTGCCGAGAAGTTTGATTTGTCAGTGGCATCAAGAGGACCAGACATAACTCCTTTCTCTATTGGCCCTGACATGAAACCACCCTTATCCAATGGACCTGAGGCAAAACCTCTCTCCAGAGGTCCAGACATGAAGCCATTCAAAGGTCCAGAACCACGGGGAACAGGCTGCAAAGGGATAGCAGCAAACGAAGCGGTTCCCTCAAACGACGCGGCCGGTTCCAGGACATCACTAGCAAACAATGCACTCTGGTTACCGGTCCTAGCCGTTGAAACATTGGCACTAACAGAAGCCCCCGAAATCGTTTTAAATGTGGTCTCCGGAAAATTCTTGCCCGGCTTGTGTATGCCGGAAGAATCCTCCATGCTATCATGCCTAAACGATCCACTCAACGTCTCCGAATCAAGGGTGCTGGAATCAACTGTGAACCTCTCAGAGTTTGATGGGGTAATGGCAGGAGACTCAAAAATAGAAGGCCTCACATAACAGAAGGAATGGCCTAACCCTTCATCCAAAGGCTCCAGAAACTCCAAATCAACACCACTTTTGCCACCATTGAATGGCACCAAACACCCAACAACGCGAGAAGTGCTGTTACCCATTATCACAAAACAACAACACCCCCCAAAAACCCCACACTCCTAAGACGCTGATATATGGTTCCTGAACCTAAGCACTCTCAGCAAATAGAGATACAAACGAGAGACCCAACTCCTTGAAAACCCAACAAACCCCACAACGACCCCATGATTGCTCAGCTGAACATGCACCATCATCAAATTCCCACCCACAAAACGACGCAACCCATATGCCGTTTCGACCAGAACTACCATAAAAATACACACTTTCACTCAGAAGGTGGAGATTTCAAACAGTGCCCCAAAGAGATAAAGCTTAAAAAAAACAAAAAACAAAAAACGAACTTGTTGAAAAACAGTGATGATCTAACCTTGTTGGTAAAAGGGATGATCGAGCACACTCTCAAACAGATCTAACAGCACCAGAAACAAACACAGAAACCCATTTCAGAATTTACGTATATAAATATACATATATTTTTTTATCTTCTTTGTGGAATCTGAGCCTTGCCCAAATTGATTCAAACCATGAGAATGAATCATAGGTGCATAGCCACTACTATCCTGTAGTGTTACAAAGAGAACAAAAATACAAAGGTTGATTTTCTTTTCTTTTTTTGAGGGTGGGGTGGAGGGGGTTGGTGATGCAAATTGAGAATGGGTGTGAAATGGAGGAGTGAACAGAGTTTGGGCTTGTGTTGGAATAATGGGAAGAGCGAAGGTTGAAGACAAAGGGAGAAAATGTGGGGTTTTCAGTTGCAATATTTAAAAATGAAACCCCAACAAAAAGAAAATTAGAAAAAAAAAATTTGGAGATTAGGTTTGATGATGAAGAATCAAAGTGCAGTTCATCAAGGATGGCTTTCTTTCTTGGGGTTTTCAAATGGTTTGGGAGGGTAAAAAACTTGTTAAAAGAAAAAGGGAAGGGCCAAAGGGGGATAATCACTAAAATGAAAAATTAATAAAATAATTTGGTTGAAAACTAAAGGATGGCGTTGGATGAGAAATATTTATTTATATAATTTAAAAATATCATCTGACTATATTTTTAAATTAATTATATAAATATATTTTATATAAAATTTATTATTAATATATAATTTTATAAAAATATATTTATATAATTGATCGAGAGCACAACTAATTAATATTATGAACTGTATAAGAATTTCTCGTGTTGTATTTGGGTTTGGTCATTTTCTTCTCTGTTTATGTGATTTTGCCTCCGAATGATTGGTGTGTGTTTTGGTGCTGTTGAAGTCAATAAATAAGCCGCTACCCCATCATCATTATGGATGGGTGGGATGCAGTGGGCCACCACCCTCCCTCACTATATTTTTTTTAACCTCATTTTTACTAATATTGGATCATAAAGATAATCTATAAATCAGCTTTGATTGAATACCAGAATAGCTTCCAAATTATGGTCATCAAGAAAGGAATCAGAAGGCACAAATGAAAAGAAAATGTCATCATACTCTCCCCCCCGCCCCCCCTTTTCTCTCTCTCTTTTTTCTTGTGGGTTTGTATAATTCTAATATATAAAAGAGATTAATTTTAATATATTATTAATTTAAAATATTTTATATGTTCAATTAATTATATTTTATTATATATGTAATTTTTAATATTATTTTATTATAAAATTTAATTTTAATATATTATTAATAAAAAAAATATTTATATAAATATCTAATCATATATTATTATATCAATAAAAATATTTGATTTAATTATTTCTTATTTTAAAAATTTTACAAATAAAATTATATGATTTGATGATAGTACATCAAAATTAATCTTATATTATTATAAGATTAAACTCTTTTAATAATACAAAAAATATATTTGTGTAAAAAACTTTTATGCAGATAATATATCAAAAAAATTTATATCAAAATAAATTATTTCATATTTTCAAAAGGAATTAATTTTTATATATTGTAAATATCAAATATTTTACACTATTAATTGATTATATGATATTATATGCATGATTTTTAATGTAGTAATCATAAGAGTTAAAAAATTTTGTTGATAAATAATACTTAATTAAACTATTATATAATTTTTATATTAATAATATATTAAAATTAATTTTTTTACAAATAAAAAATTATATAAAAAATGAAATAATGTCAATCATAATTAAATAGTAGAAACTATATAAATATAAAATCATAAGTGTAATTGTATATATCTTAGGTATATGCTTTCACAAAAATGCACAAGTTGACAAGGCATTTGCCTACTTGCTTTATGTTCTGTGCTTAATTAGAATCGGCCATAGCAAGGAAGTAAGGAAAGTTATCTCAAAACATTTATGAACAGGGATTACATCCAGTAGAGGGGGCTAATTTGCCTCTAGTAGGGAATATCTATTAAAAACAAAAAAGAAATCTCACAAAATTTTGTTTCTGTTTTTCACTCACTATTTCTTGTATTTTATTTCAGCATTTCGCTAGTTACTCCGAGTTTTTCCAATTTCCTCTTCGAATGCTTTAGCTCTTTGGCACTTTGTCATTAATAACTTGGCCCCCAAATGTCGATAATGCACTTTGCCATGTATGTATAAAAGGTGAAAAGGAAAAGTTTTACAGAGTCATAGGCCCCAGTAAAGTTCTACTAAGTTCAT
Source organism: Pterocarpus macrocarpus (assembly GCA_031439585.1). Taxonomy (NCBI): domain Eukaryota; kingdom Viridiplantae; phylum Streptophyta; class Magnoliopsida; order Fabales; family Fabaceae; genus Pterocarpus; species Pterocarpus macrocarpus. Next base: position 41,406,089 of record CM062516.1, on the reverse strand, counting down.
TTGGTGATAAAATTGACTCTAAAGTATGTTCAAATGAGAATGCATTGATACCGTATTTGACTATTTAAAGCCTCATGTGAAATGGAGTCGAATTTTGTTTTTGTTTTAAGTCATTGGTATTCAGTATTCAGAAGTGCCAGTTGGTACGAATATAATTCGTATGAAAAGTAGCGAATGGTCTTGTAACAACTATTCAGAGTAAGTGTAAAGATTAAGGTGAAGGGAGAGAAAAATAACGGGTAAAAATTAAAATACAAATGGATGCAGTTATTTTACAATTTTTCGTGTACCGTTTCGCAAAACGAATTTCATGACTTCTAGCATTTGTCTTCAGAATTTACAGGATACCAATTAGTTTAACTCGAGTTATGTCAATCTTTTGCAGAAATAAAATTCTCTCGTATTAGCTTTTTTTTTTTTTAATTTACAAAACAAAAATCAAGACATTAATTAAAGGAAAGAAGTGTCAAAATTGTTTAAATCAATTAAGTATTGGTTGAACTTGAACTTTTCTATCATCCATGTTAAAAAGTTAAAAATCTAGTGAAAGCACGACAGCAAAAATAAAATAATATGGCAGGTAAGATTTAGGGATATTCCTTGATAGAAGGAAAAGTTTATTGTGTCTTGAGTAATGGTGCTTCTATGTGTTTAAAAATATTGTTATATGAATTTAATTTTGGTGTTTAACTTTATTAATATAAAAAAAATTATACCTCCATTCAATTATGTATTATTATATTTTAAAAGCATTTAATTGTTATTATAATTATCTTAAGAATTACAAGTATAAATATATATAATTAATAATTAATGTAAAAAAATTATATTAATAATTATATATTAAAACTAATCTCTTATTGTATATTGAATAAAAAAATTAATAACTCTACATTACTGTATCATATACACTATGTTTGAGTTCCATCGGACAAAAATGTATGAAGGGCCACTGCTATTGTGACAATAAAAGCCTTGAAGTATCGATAACATGTGTAAAATACAATATAATCAAACACACTTTTTTTTTATTTTATCAAATTTAAATTAATTTAATCTAAAAGTGTTTCTTTTTTTTTGGTTTAGTGTGCACATATTTAGTTTACTAGTTTATTCAGTAATATAATTTCCATTAAATTTAAATGAGAAATTTAAAAACCAACAATACTTTAAGCTATACACTTGAAGAGTACTCTAACTACAACATCATTTTAAAAAACATTTGATACGAAATCGGAATTACCCTTTTCAATAACTACTAAATTCTTCTTTATTTTTTCAGAAAAAAAGGATATTTTAATAAATGAATTTAATTGATATGTATTATTATTGACATCTAATTATATACTATCATATAGATAAAAGTAGTTAACTTTTATATCCATTACCTTAAAAAAAAGTTATTTTTACCTACATAATAATATATAATTAAATATTAATATAAAATTTTTTTATATTAATAATACGTACCAATTAAACTCTTAAAAAATATCGTAGAGCTTTAGTTCATTTTTTGCAACAGTTATAAGACGTTGTCACGTTGACCTTTGAAATTTTATAACGTCATAAAATTATGATATTCTTGCATTCCTCATTTTTATATTCCATAAACTCAACACGTAACGTGCATTTTGTTAATTTGTATATACGAGAACAAGACTGCCATTAATTTTCATTGTATAAACCTGAAAACTTCGCCATGATTTTATTTTTTTTGGCTTATATATATATATATATATTATTTTAGTTTTAATTTTTTTAAAATTTTTGCTTTGATTTTCGTTTATTTTTTTCTTTTTTTTTATTTTTGGTCCTAATTATTCTAAATTTTGATCCCATTAAAAATTTTAAAAAATATATTTAATTCTTACAAATATTAAAGCTTTTATTTTTGTCTTTATAAATATTTTAAAAATCTTCTATTAGTCTTTACAAATTTCATCACTTAATATCAAGTCTAAATAGTAGGGACAAAAAATCTAACAATAATAAAAAAAAAAAGACTGAAACCAAAGTAAAAATTTTAGAGGAATTAATATTAAAATCAAAACGACTCATATTCACAAAAACTAAAAATATATCTAAGCTTTTTTGTTTATCATATTACCTTAGATTAAAATAAAGACTTTTGCCGTAATGGTTTGAAATTATTTATTTTTTAGTATTTGAAATATTTTTATCCTCGGGTACCATCACAATTAAGAGACTCTCTCAACAATTATCTTCAAAATTTAAATCTTAATTCTCTTTATAAGTGTCTAACTCACTTATTACAACATCCAACTCTTGTTGATAATAGTTTTTCTTTTTTGAGCTAGTAATGATTTTAGTTCAATCAAATAATACTGTGACTTGTAAAAGATTAAATTACAAAATCCACCATGTCACGTACCTAAAAAAATTTGCGGCCTAAATGTTTGCATTTTCTACATTTTTCATGAGATATTTTGTAAATCACTATTCCACATTTTAGTTCTGCAAATCGATTTCCATGACAATCATAAGTAAATTTACACTTATACATAACAAAACTTCCTTGGTGCCAAAACAAAAGCTGGCTTCTAATATGTAAGACTAGAGAAATAATTCATATATAAAAGTGATTAATTTTGCTGCTTCATAATTTTTTTACAGCAAAGAGGAGTTGAATTGTTGAAAACTGAAAAGCGACACAACACGCACCCACAAAACAAATAGAGGGGCATCATTGGCATTTAACCAAGAATTTTTTCGTCAAAGAAAAAGCTAATTAATGTTGCTCATTGATGTCCCATGTTTGACTTACAGCTTGCAATGACAATCATAGGAATAGAGGATAGTATCCACGTTGCCATTTTTCAGCTGCCAAACACTCCACCAGTCATCAATAATGATGCATGATACTTATCTGGTTGACATTAATGTTTGTCTGCCTCAGAAATTTGCCCCTCCTTTAACGCGCCTTGCACACAACTTAGGAATGGCAATGGGTAGAGCAGTGTGGAGTTTTAGTTTACTTAAGAGTCACCTTGCACCTTAATACTCCATCTGTTTAAAATAACTGTAATTTTGATCAAATTGATAAATTTTTAATTTAATGTATTTGGATGCAAAAATTTTAGTTCACTTAAAAGTTACCTTATACTTCAATACTCTCTCCCTTCTAAAATAATTATCATTTTGACCAAAGTGATATATTCTTAAATTATATATCTGGATATAATTTATATCCAAATACATAATTTAAAAATATACCAATTTGATCAAAGTAACAATTATTTTAAAATGGATGGAGTACAAGATTAGGATCTAACGTCATCCGCCACCTCATTAGCAATTAGGGCTACATTTAGAATTTGCCTACCTAAAATAAAAGCATTTTGGTTTTAAAAAATGGCATTCGAAAGAACCTCACTTAGCCTAGTAGTAAGCACTATAGTTATAATCTTATAAACACTGGACACCAACTAATAGTGCGAAAATCTTTAGCCTTGATAGATTTATCCTTTTTAGCATTGAGGAACAATTCAACAAATACAATAAAAAGGTCAAGCTTAATAATATCCCAACAATTCTACAAAAAGACAAAAGTAAGACTATTATAAGGACTAGGTGCTTTTTCTCTACCTAAACTAAAAACTGCCTTATAGATTTCCTCCTTTTCAAAAGACCTTTCTAAAGATGCCTTATCTAAAAAAATAGGACGCCAATCCAAGCCCTCAATAAAAGGTCAACAAGGCAAACCTTTAGCAAACAACTTTGCATAAAAACTAATATCTCAAAAGCAATCATCTTGATATCTCTAAAAACACCACCACTCTCAAGCTCTAACCCTTTAATAAGGCTTTTCCTATGCTTTTTAGAAGCCAACCTATGAAATAATCTTGAATTAGCATCCCTTTTATTACCCCATTGAAATCCCATCTTTTAACTTTGACTAGTCTCTTTCTTAACCAAGATATCACCAGGATCCAGCCTTAACTTGTCAACTTTACACAAAGATCCTCTGAAAGATTTCCCTTTAACTCTAATCTATCCAAACAATCAATCTCTTTCAGGATATCTTTTTTTTTTCAAATTCAAACATCTTCAAAAAGAGACTTATTTCATTGTTTCAAATTATCCTTGAGAACTTTTAATCTCCTCATATATTGAAATCCTTCCTAACCCTCAAGAGAAGTACAACTCCAAACATCCCTAACAAAAAGGATAAAAGAGTTATGGTTAAACCACATGTTTTCAAATCTAAAAAGGGTAGGACCCCATTTCACCTTACTAGATTCCAACACAATTGGAAAGTGATTAGACCCATGGTGTGGTATTTTTTCTTGGACAAGATCATGAAAGACATCGTCCCATGTAGAAGAAAAGAGGAACCTATAAGCTCTAATGCCCAACTGAAACAGTCTCATGGCTTTAGACGTTTCAAGTTTTAAAGGTTTTGATGAATATCAAATCAAGTTTTAAGTAAATCTCTTCAATTGCAAATGATTTATTAAACATATCCTTTTGTGAGCAAAATCATCTAAGTTAAATGATCACTATATCAAACAAAGCGTCAAATCCATGGTTTATCACTTTAATATGTCTATATTGGAACAATCACTTTGTACCCTGTATGTTTACTCACTCAGGAATGAGATAGAAAGCTTAGAAGGATGATGATGCAACACCAGAAAGGAAAAACTTGTCACCAAAAAGATCATACCTCATTCAGAAGGATGACTTGATCCAGAAGGGTAATCTCTCACGAAGTATCTCACTTTGAAAGCTTCTTTCATATGCTTCACTGAGAAATTCAAAAAGTTAAGTATAATTTGACAAGTTATAAAAGAAGCACTGACAAGTCTGAAAAGTTAGTGAAGACATCAATGACTATTTTTCCTCTTTGGTGCACCTCAACTTGTTGAAGAAGAAAGCTGTTCCTTCTCTTCCGAGTCATAGACCAGTGGAGCAGTGGCACAAGGCTCAAGATCTACAAGCTCCAACGATAACATCTAAATGTCTATATAAAGCTAGGATACGAAGAAGAAGATAGAGATGCTATTCAAATATTTCCTAAGTTACAACAGTTTCATATCTTCGTCCTTCTTGATTCTCAAATCCTCCATAAAGTTACTCTTTGTAACTTCTATTTAAAGAAAATCTTCTCTACTATTTTGTTATAGATAACATTCTCATTTTGAGAATTTAGAGAAGTCACTCACTGTACCTATTGAATTAAAACTTTGAAAAAAGCGTTGAGTGTGAGTGTAAATATAAAACTTTGATTATATCTTTTGTAATTAGACCCGATAGTGATCAAAATTAGCTTGGAGAGGCTAGGACAAATACTATTCTTTTAGCTTGGAAAGGTTTAGCAAAATCTACTTAGTTGTAAAGTTTGGAGAGGCTAGAGAAAGACTATTTAACTGTAAAAGCTTGGAAAGGCTTGAGAAAAGAACACTCATGGTATAAAAATCTCAACGAGGAGTTGGGGACTGGATGTAGGCTTTGCCAAACTAGTATAAACTCTATTGTGTGATCTTTCTATCCCTCCTACTTTAATTTCTTCATTCACCAAGTTTATAACATTTTGTGCATAATCAAATTTTATTGAAACTTAGTCTTTAACGTAAAACAATTTTTAAGACTAACTGAATCGCTTCCGCAATCCAAGTCTTGGACTTGAGAAAGTTGTCTTACTAAAAGTTTCAGGTTTCAAAATATAAATTAAAGCACAATTCAACACCCCCTTCTCGTGCTACCTTTCCTAACAATTGGCATCAAAGCCTAACTCTAGGGTTGAGCTTCCTAACTATTGCAGAATCAAAGATTCAACAAATGGCACAACAGTTAAACCATATTGCGGAAAGTCACTCTATCAACCGACCTCTATACTTTAATGGTGAAGACTATCCATATTGGAAGGATAGAATGAGACTCTTTATTGAATCCACCAGTGTTGATATATGGGAGATAATAAAGAATGGTGATTACACATCTACTATTGAACAACCAGTGCCTCAAGTGGTAGCAAATCCTGATCAACCACCACTAGTAGTAGTCAGAGCTATTCCAAGGAATGAACGGACAGATCATCACAAAGCCAGAGTCCAAATGAAAGCCAAGGCAAAATATTTGCTCACTTGTGCTTTGAGCAAAAGCGAATATGATAAGATCATATCTTGTGACTCGGCAAAGGAAATATGGGACAGACTTCAAGTTCTATATGAAGGAATTGATCAGGTCAAGGAGACTAAGATCAGCATGCTGGTTCATCAATATAAGATGTTCAAAATGTTAGAGCATGAAAATATTGATGAAATGACAACTAGATTTATGCATATAATAAATCAATTGAAGGGTTAGGCAAAAAGTACACTAATGAAAAAATGGTAAGAAAGATTCTAAGAAGTTTTTCAAAGGCTTGACGTCCAAAAGTGACTGCTATTCAAGAATCTAAGGACCTAAATGTGCTTAGCTTAGATGCTATCATTGTGTCATTGAAGACTCATGAAATTAAACTTAATGAAGTTCTGATGAGACAACTAAGAAAGGAAAGTCTATTGCTTTGAAGTCCACTCAGAAAAGGACTCCATCTTCCAAGGTCATGAAAGCTTCAGAAGAGTATGAAGAAAGTGAAGAAGACTCCTCTAAAGATGATGATTATGAGAATGCACATTGGGCTAGGAAGATCTCAAAACCATGGATTAAGAGGAAGAAAAAAACCTTTGTCTCCAAGAAAGACAAGAAGGGCAAGATGAAGCAAGATGAGGTCATTTGCTTTGAATGTAAAGAGCCTAGGCATATCAGATCTGAATGTCCCAGACAGAAGAAAACTTCTAAGAAGAAAACTTCAAAGAAGAAAGCTAGGATGTCCACATGGCAAAATCTGGATGAAGAGCAAGAAAATGTTGAATCACAAGAAGAAGAAGAGATTGTAGCAAATCTCTGCTTCATGGCTATATTGTTTCAGAAGAAGAAACTAAGGTATTTGATTCTAAACTCGAACTCACTTTTGAAAATATTCAAAAAGTCTATGATGAACTCTTGGATGATTCCAAGTCTCTTACTTTTCACTATGCTTCTTTGAAAAAGAATTTTCAAAGACTATCACTTGAGTTTGAAAAACTCAAGAATGAAAAAGAGAAGGATGTGCATGAAAAAACACAATTGCTAAATGACAATATTCTTTTTCAAAAGAATATAACAGCTCTAAAAATTGAAGTTTCTGAAACTCATAAAAAATCATCTTCTAATGTTTTTGAGATTTAGAAAATGTCAAACTTCTCAAAATAGATATTGAGAAAATGGTTAATGGTTCCTAAAATCTAGATTTGGTACTTGGTGGCTAGAAACCTTATCTTGATAAAACCAGACTAGGTTTTGAGAAAGAAGATGATGATCTAAAGAGTCTCTAAATCAGATTCCTGCATGCATTTACTAGTTTTAAAAAGGGACACACTTCTAAAAAATGCTTCTCTAGAAGGAAAGCTAAAAAGCATAAAGTGAAAAGGGCAAAGATGTTAATTAACCTAAAATGACCCAAGAAGATGTGGGTACCTAAAGCAAAAATTATCTCTGATGTAGGTGTGTCTTAAATCACAACACTAAAAAGAAAAGAAGTAGTATCTAGACAACGGGTGTTCCAGACACACGACTGGAAATAAATCCTAGTTCAGAAATCTTGGACTTAAGGATGGTGGAATAGTGAAATTTGTTGACGGAATCAAATCTAAAATCATTGGTATAGGTAATGTTGGTAAGAACGATTCTAATTTAATAAATGATGTTATGTTAGTTAAAGGACTTACTCACTACTTTCTAAGCATTAGTCAGTTCTGTGATCAAGGCTACAGAGTAGTGTTTGAACCTTTTGAATGTATTATTAGAGAATCTACTTCTGACAAAATTATTCTTACTGCTAGAAGGCATAATAATACTTATATATTATATCTAGATGACATTCTAGATCAAAATGTAAAATGCTTAGCTTCCTTTGTCGAAGAAAAGTACCTATGGCATAAGAAGCTTGGTCATGTTCATATAAAGTTGATTTATGAGATTTCTCAAAAGGATCTATTTAAAGGTTTACCTAAGATCAGTTTTGAAAATGACTCATCTTGTGAGTTCTGTCTTAGTGGTAAACAAATCGAAAGTTCTTTCCATAGTAAAAATGTAGTCTCAACTATTAGACCACTTGAGTTTTTATATCTTGATCTTTTTGGACCAACTGGAACTGCTAGTCTAGGTGGCAAAAAATATGGTCTAATCATTGTAGATGATTATTCAAGATTTACATGGGTTATATTTCTAATCCATAAGAATGAAGCTTGTGAGGCCTTCAAGTCTTTTTCAAAAAGAACTCAAAATGAAAAAGGTTTTTGTATCACTTCCATCAGATCAGATCATGGTGGAGAATTTGAAAACTTTTGTAATGAAAATGATATTTCTCATAACTTTTTGTCTCCTAAAACTCCTCAGTAGAATGAAGTAGTGGAAAGGAAAAATAGATCTTTGCAAGAAATGGCCAGAACTATGCTTCTTGAAAGTGTTTTATCAAAAGGTTTTTGGGCAGAAGCAGTTAACACTGCCTGCTACATTCAAAACCATGTTTTCTTAAGGACTATACTTAAGAAAACTCCCTAGGAATTATGGAAGAGAAGAAAACCCAACATTTCTTATTTCCATATCTTTGGATCTAAATGTTTTATACTTAACACCAAGGACAAGCTTTCGAAGTTTGATCCTATGTTTGATCTTGGAATCTTTCTAGGATACTCTTCTATTTCAAAAGCTTACAAGGTGTACAACAAGAAGACTCAGACTGTCGAAGAAACCATTCATATAAGCTTTATGGAGAGAAGAAATGACTTAAATCAGAAGGTTGCAAATCTGGAAGAAAATGGAGAATATGTCATTAAATGGCAATGCCCAACATTTGCAGAACCTTCAAATTGCCACAAGAAATGGTGATGATGATGTTTCTAATCCTCCTTCTCATCAACATGTCTTTGATGATATTTCTGAAGATCTAGAAGGTACATCCATCAAGAGACGATATACTGGTGTAAAAGACTTGAGAGTTGTCTCTCAAAATTAAATTATTGGTGAACCTCTTCAAGAAATCAGAATTAAATCTTCACTCAGAACAGAATCCAACCTTGCTCTTATCTCTGAAATTCAATCGGAAAGTAATGATGAAGCTCTTCAAGATGTAGGCTAGATTGAAGCTGTGCAAGTAGAACTTACTCAGTTTGAGAAAAGCCATGTCTGGACTCTAATCCCCTTACCAAAAGGACAATTTGCCATTGGGACAAAATGGGTGTACAAAAACAAAATTGACGAAAGTGGGAAAATAATTAGAACCAAAGCAAGATTAGTGAACCACATTATGAGCCTAATGCCTTTCCTTTCTTCTCCCTCTTTGATCCCATGGTTTACCTTCAAATCTTAGCTTCTAAACTCATTTGAATAGGGTAATATCTTCACTACCACAATGTCATGCTTTCTTAAGTCAAAAGAATATTTGAAGAGAGAGAAAGAAAGAGTGAAAGAATGAAGATAGAATGACAAGTAAAGAAGGAAAAGAGAAAAGAATGGAAATACGAGGAAAATGAAAGTCGAGGTTCAATAAGAGGAGTATGTTGGTTGCCAAGCAACTAAGTTTGGGGTACCTCAAGAAGAATGAGTTAGAGGTGAGGGTTCCTTAAGTTGAGGGTAATATTGAGCTTAAATGACTTTCCATCAGGTGCAAGTGAAATGCGATTAGTTACTTACCTCTAGCTCTTACGAGCTCCTTTTTATTCAAGTTCAAATTCCTTCCCCTTTTCGCTGTGATCCCATGTTCTCCTGCTTTCATAGGATCCCTTGGTCGTCGGTAATTGCCTCCAACAGTTCCATCTCTCCAGAGTGTTGAGTCATTTTGAATCTATCCAGGAAGAACTTTTTTAGAAAGCCCTTGCTGAGCTCCTTTTAAGCTGAACTTTAAGGTCCAATAAAATTAGTCAGTCCATAAATAAATTTAATCCATAACTTATTTAAATAAATGGTAATTACCTTTAAAAAAATAACATTATGATGTTTAATAGTTGAAATTCGAATTTTGATAAGGAGTTGGTTAATGAACATTTATTTTATAACACTAATAGATATAACAAATGGAAAAGATAAAAATAGATTTAATAATTTGACTTGAATACATTTGAAATACTCGACTATAGTTTGGGCTTTACTTTTAGTAAAATAACAACTATTTGTATTTAAAATAAATTCTTGATATAGAGGCCAAAATATAGGAAAAAAGAATTGGATTAGAATAATTAAATGAACATATTATAAATACCCTTTTCATATGTGTATTTGTTGTGTGATTTTTATGTTTTTTATTTTTTATTTTTTTTATTTAGATGGGTTACTAATTTAACTTCATGTCTTATTAAGCGGATAATCTTTAAAATAACTTTTTTAAAATTTTATTTTGTGTTTAATTAATAAGAATTAATAAAATGTTATTTTACTATTGATGATTGTCATCAACTAAAATAGTTATGTCATTTTAATCTTCTATTTTCTAATTCAATTTGTATTATATTTATTTTATTTAATTTTATTGACATAATTATTTTATCATTGTTAAGATTAGTTTATATTTCAATGCATTGTTTACACGAAGATCAAATTTCCAGTTAACGTCAAAGATAAAAAAATTCTTTTTGTTATTATCTTTCATATTATTTTTTATTATTTATTTGATTAAAGATGTAATTAATTGATATTCTTCTATTTTATATTTGTTAATCATTTTTCCATTTTTGCATTGAATACATTGATTTTTTAATAATATATTAATTTCATAAAATTAATTCTTATAATTACTACACTTGAAAAGATTTTTATTTTACCTCCTCTTGCATCACACGAGCACAAAATACTAGTGTGTGTGCATATATATATATATATATATATATATATATATATATATATATATATATATATATATAAGGTTACATTAATTGCAATGCGCAATTAAAAGTTTACATTACATAGTAATAATGGTAACAAGTTAAGGATAACTATTATTCGTAAACATTTATAATGGTTAAAAATTGAAACAAGTATTTGGCTAGTCAAATTCTCAAACAATAATAATATTTAATTATAAAATTTAAAATAAATTATTTGATGACCTATATTAAAATAAATTTTGTAAGTACAATAAATATTACACTAAATAATATTATTTGATACGAATAAATTATATTGATTTTAATGAATATAATACAAATGATAAAAAAAATTATTGTGTTATTATATTTAATTCTCTTTTATATTTAATTAAATAATAAATTTTATTAATAAAAACTTTTATTATCATATTTTTTAAATTTTAATTTTTTTACAAATATGTTTATTTAGATTTTATTTTACTATATATTCTTCTTTCTTAATAACTTTTTTTGAAATAAAATTGCATATACATATTAATATTGGCAATCAGATAATATATTAGAGTAAGAGAAGATAATACAACGTGGATTAAAATAGTTAGACACTATCTACTTAAGCCAACTAGTGATACAGTGAAACAAAATATTGATAATACATATCCAAATCTACAACAACTCATGAAGGATGAAGAATATCTTAAATAAATAGCAATGTTCCTTTATATGGATATCTTGCCTACATTGGCAACGGCCTTGCATTGCATTGTATGCTGAGCTGATGGCTATCATGATTGGGGTTGAGATAGCCCGGAGCTTAGGCTTCCACCACATATATCATTGTGGAATCTGACTCCTAGGAAAGCTTGGCTCTCATCTTTCAGCCTTCCACAAAACCATCCTACTTGTGGTCGCATAATTAGAAGAATTAATTCTTTCTTGCCGGAATCTCCTTCAAGCATACCTGCAGGGGAGGGGAACGGACCAGCGGACTGGATGGCCAATTGGGCTCTAGACAACACCTGTGATCTTCAAACTACCACTACCATCTCTCTGATCCTCCATGATGATTTCTCAGGGATCTCCTTATCCTCCCCCAACTAAGTTTGACATTAGGAATTTATATATCTAGGAGCGAAAATAATATAAGCAAAAATAATTAATGAAGTAATATCGGTGCAAAAGTTTTTATCTTATGAATAGATTTGGCAAGAGAGGACTCAATGTGATCTTTTGTTTTAAGAAAAAAATTCCTAATAAAAGTGTGCTATGCAATAACAATGAACAAAAGTCAAAGCTAATTATTGAACTGAATGAGGTTATATTTACTAAAATGAATATTTTATCCTACACATTTAATTTCTATTTTACATTGTCAAGAGTGACCCTAACAAAAAGTTTGAGAGTTCTTGTAGTTGAGGAGGATGAAAAGTATAATATCTACAAAAAAAATGTTGTCTACAATGAATTATTTAACATAAAGTACTCCTGTAATGTAATTATTTTTAATCCATTTCATCGTTTAGAATCATTAAAAATGTTCTATATATTTTCTTACCATTTCTAGCATTCAATCACAATCATAACTTCTCTTTTAAAAAAACTATTCTTATTAAATGAATTTATAAAAAAAAATGAATAATCTCATGCAACGCACAAGAATTACCTCTAGAGGGCATTTGTTTCAATGTTTGAAATTACATTCCAATAATGTGATTCTTAGAAATATTATACCTAAGAATGTCATTATTGGGTATTCTAAAAAATTTGTTTGTTGAGCATTAAAAATTTCAGAGAATATTTCTTACAACTCCTAGGAATAAGTTATAATTTATTTGGCTTATAATGCCATATTCTTGGGAATACATATAATAATTCTCAAAATATTCCTAATATATTTAATTTTTCATAATTGAGTGAAGTGAGATAATTGAGGGATATTTTGAAATTTTTTTATAATAATTTTCATTTTCATGACATAGGAATGTAACTTTCTTGGGAATGATTAATATCTGAAAATATTTGTTTAAAACTTGAAATAAACATGGGAATATATCATTTTCAAGTGATAATTCTCAAGAATAATTTTACATATCTTAAAACAAATACCCCCAGTGCATATAGTACTTTATGAGTTTTTCTAACCACTACCTTTAAGACACTGATTAAGGAATCGAAAGTGAAAATTTTTAATTTAAAAAAAATAAGATTTTTAAATTTCTAATATATTGAATATCCTAAAAACTTCAAAAACTGTTTACTCATGGTTTTTTTTAACGAGTGTCCTTAAGACATTGGTTAAAAAAACCTTTATTTTATAACAAATTATTCACATAATTTCAAGTCAAGTGTGGTGATTATGTAAAATCTTTCTTAAAGTAACACTTTTAAAATTCAAACTTTTGTATTAATATTATAATTCAAGTTTGTCTAAAACTACATTTCACAATTATTCTAACCGTTATAATTCGTATATCATAACATGAATTTTCTATTCATAACACAAGGTTGCTTGTTCATTTCATCTAATTATAACATTGAAAATTATTAGTTTTACCAAAATTAATAAAACCTGTATTTTTTTTCTTTTTTATTTTGGTACTATCCTTTTAGATAAAGTATATGTATTTTTTTTTAGGGCATTGATTAAAATAAATCCATTTTTTTTTTTTTTTTTTAGACAACCTTCTTACATGTACATTTTTTATTTCCCATATACTAAAAGAAAGCAAGAGAAAATATATAAAATCCCATTTTCGGTGCTTCAGTTTTTACATTATAAAATAAAAGATGCCTTAAATTTTTTAACGATCCATGAATTGTCTAGTAATATATATAGATACAGCTAGAAGAAGATCATCCTCATCCAACATCAAATATGCGTAACATGTCATGCAACTGTAACATATAGTATTTTTATCGTTCGAAAGAACTTCATACGCCAATCTTGAAACCACTGTGATAGTGAATGGTCTGGTCGTGGTAATCATATAAGCTATTTAATAGTGGGAAGACAGAAGAAGGTGAAATTAGAAAAATTATTGTGTCCTCATTAAAGAAGGTGGGTTTTATCATATTAAAATATTGTCGGAGCTGCAAAAATGACAGGGCTCTTAAGAAATGGATGATGATGATATTTTGTGGGTGGAGGAAGAAAAGAATTTTTGGGTAAAATTATAGAATATCCAACATTTTGTTCTTTTAAAAAAAATAATGGGCTACTTGGATAAATGTAATTGGTGTGCAACACAAATTTAGCAACAAGATTGAGCAGAAATCACATCAGGATTTCCCACTAAACAGACGCTGCATGGCCATTGGATTTCAATGCAACTTCATTATAGAAATTAGTAATGACAAAGAATAAAGAAAATTAAATGAAAATAAAAATTCTAAAAGTCCTGCAAAACAAAACCGATTCCGCAAGCACCAACTCCTCCACATTGTTGACTAACCAAATCCACTAGATAATGACGATGATGCAAACTATGTGGCCCCCATTTGTTCTCTTTTCAACGCTATAATTAACAAATAACAGCTAAAACAAACAGAAAGCCATGACTTCAGGTACGAATCTTAAATATGTTCTTAAGATATGTGTTGGGATACCCTATAGATATATTATTCAGCTGAAGTGGGCATCTTCTACCAAAGTCTTCGCTCAGAAAAATCCTAATTTACATGGGGATAAGAGGCAATCCGACAATTGTGCAATCGAACCCACCATCTGAAACAAGACCATAAGATGTGAGAATGGCCATTAGTGATTTAAAATAATTATTAAAAGTAAAAGGTTAAAAAAATGGAGCAGCTAAAACGAATATATCTGAAACTATATTTTTTAAAAAAGAAAGGAATATATCTGACGATATCCATGTCTTCCAAAGCCTCTCACTAATTAATCAACAGCATGCCTTTTCTACTCTTCAAGATGACCCAAAAAAAAAAAAAAAAAAAAAGAAGAGTGGAGCTGGCCTTTAGGGTGGCGAAGTAAATAAGAAATGGGAGGGTTGCATCACCTATAAATGACTTAAAATATTAGTTATTTTTGGGGGTAAGGTTATGAGACTTGGCACAATGTTTGTGCTAATTTGCGCAAAATTAAACAATAGTTTCATGTTTGTATACAGTTGTACACAAGCGGTAAGCCCCTCTTTCTCTTTTCTCTGAATTCTTAATTTTATACAATGGTTTGGAACTGCATCGGTGGATACCTCTATCTAATCCTCTAAGAAATATTCTTTATTATTTTTTCAATATAAGTTTTGAGTTTATTGCGCTGTGTTTTTAAAAATTTAAATATTTGATTTGCATTCTACCTACATTATTGATGTGAATAGACTTTCATTATGAAGATGAAAGGGAACCAGGGAGGGGGAAGTCCACTTTGTGTTTGTTAATCATTGCTTGCCTAAATGTCATAGGTGACGACAACTACGTGTTGCTGTCGACGAAGATTAAATATTTTTCCCCGAAGTCACTCCTTTATTATATCAAAAATATTGTTTTTACATCAAATTTGGGCACCTTTAAAGACACCATGCGATTAAAATAACATAACAGCAGGGTAAAAATAGATTAACTTTAAAAAAAAAAAAAAGATATGCCATGATTGATGTTCATAAAAAATATTCAAATAACAGCCCTTTTATTATACTAACAAGTTTGTCCCATTCATTGAGCTCCCATCATGAAAATATGCATCCATTCAATGATTCATGAGTTGAATGCACGATGTAACAAGACCAATTCGTATTAAAAAAAATTAAGCTTAAAATCTGAATAGATTTGCTATATAAACTTATAAAGTGACATGATTTGTGGGGTATCAACATTCTTACAATCATGCGCGAACCTAACGAGAGTGACAAATTTTATTTTGTCATACGTGTGATTAAAACAATTATGTCAAGATAAAATTTAGCTAAATTGTTTAAGTGTCTATGGTGTTATTTTTTTTTTCTGTAAAAATATAATATTGTATTGTTTTTAATTGCTTTATATTCTTTTGTTATAAGAAATAAAGATGAAATATGTTTTTATTAAAGAATAGCACTATAAGCATCTAAATCAACTGAATTTTTAATATTAATTGAACTTTGTACAAAATATTATTTTTATATTGTGCTAGTTTAATTCTTCTTAATTATTATATTCACTTTGTTAATTAGACTTCATGGATTGAATTAAAAAAATAATACTTTATGAGTGCAGCATAACGGTAAAAGTGATGCGGAAAATTAAGATAAAGGTATTGGAACTTCACTTCTCATGTAAATTGAAATCAATCCAATGAAAGAAAATGATGGAAAAGAAATAGAATCACAGGAAACAGGATTGCAGCTAAATGATCCGTGTCGTTTGGAATTTGATTGTCAAATTAATGTGATAGACTAGTAGTAGTTGACTAACTGTTAGTAGGGTAAGAAAGAAATGTCGTCGTCACTGATCAATAATAGTAGTGGTTCAAACTTCAAACTTGAAACTTCCTAATTTTGTTGCGTACCAATGCTTGACAGCACGCAGGATTGAGTTATCTTCCTCAACATTTGCCTTGTTCGTATGTTCCTAACGGTAATTATCGGTTAAAGATGTCATATGGAACAATGATCAACGTCATCGGTCCAACACAACTAGGTTTCAACTTTCAATACCTTGTTCTCTTCCGCGCATGACATATAATTAGTGTCATATTTTAGATGATGCAGACGTTTACCTATCTAAGCACTTCCATCTTACATTTTTTATTAAACCCCGAATATTACATATAAATGTTCTTCACTAACAAACAACTTTAGCAAAATGTCACAAATAAAAACATTTGATAAGTTTAACCAAAAAAAACAAACGCAATCAATATGGAAAATTAGCTCATTTCAATTTGCTTTAAATATTACAATGCAAGCTTATCGTTCATGCATGATAGAAGTGATATATGACTGA
The DNA here is from genome assembly GCA_031439585.1 of Pterocarpus macrocarpus. Classification (NCBI taxonomy): domain Eukaryota; kingdom Viridiplantae; phylum Streptophyta; class Magnoliopsida; order Fabales; family Fabaceae; genus Pterocarpus; species Pterocarpus macrocarpus. Next base: position 41,389,239 of record CM062516.1, on the reverse strand, counting down.
TTGACGTAAGAGGATGTTAGTTTCAAGGAATCTAAAGGTATATTTGGGAATAATCACTTGGGAAAGATATATTTTTATATTTATTTTAAGTTTTAAAAAAATTGTTTTTGGATATTAATTATTTATAGAAAAAATTATATTATCATATTTTGATAGTATTCTATTTTCATTAACTGTCACAACCCTCCATGGGCCATGACCAGCACATAGGGAATTTCCATTCCCTAGCAAGCCTAACAAAAAATTTACGTAAAAACTAACGGAGTTTTCCATAAAACTAGGACATTCCCAATTATACAAAATCTATAAAAATTATCTAGATAATCCAGCACAGCTTAAATACAATTATACATATCTATGTACATACATACATACACACACACACACACACATACACACACACACACATATATATATATATATATATATATATATATATATATATATATATATATATATATATATATATATATATATAGTTTGGAAACCTTACATACATAAGGCTATCAAAAAGAGTTGTGTAACTAAAGTAAGTTCAACAAAATAATACACATTTGTTTTACTAAGCCAAAATGAAAAACTAGATTGATACAATACAATTCTAATCCAACCTTAGACCCTGTCTGTAGTTCATGGAGCACTATACCATCACAAGCCATACATGACTATACAAACAATAATCCAAAAGAGAAGTCAAGGCCCTTTGAGTGAGCTCACCAAAATGGGACAAGCAAAAATCCTAGTGAGCAGGAGGAGCAGAACCCGTCTCAACGGCTAAATCTGAAATAGATAAGGAAACCACAGGGTGAGTTATAAAACTCAGTGAGAAATAATGTACTTATAGGTGGCATGAGACAAGCAAAAAACATCCAAGCTATACTTTAAATTATGAAGACGGAATACAAATATTTTCTCTCAACAAAAGAATCTCTGAAATATTGAGTTCATATCATGATAAAACTTCAAGGGAAAATCTTATTCCAGAAATAGCTACCTGACTGAGTAACCCTGTGGCCTAACTCCAGCAGTAAATAATAACTTCACGCCTGTGCATGTTTATAACTTCCGGATATGTTGGCTGACATGCCGGGCTAACAATCACCCTACTAGCTGGGTTATACGAGGTGCACCAAGGCTAATGCTACTGTCATTAGCAAACAGTTCTGTTACAATTTCCTCCTTTTTGGAAAACTTTACTCATAATAAAATCCTTGTCAACAAGCTCTTCCTTTAATCTAACATATACATTCTTACGATAGCATTAATGCATAATGAGAATTCAGAAAACTTCCACATTCTAACACATGTAATTCTTAAGTCTTGTCTTATGCTCATAACATTTAACATCCACTGAATGTAAATTCTAATTTAATAAACTAGAGTTTAACATAGTTTCATAAAGAATTAAATTCCAAACTAAAAACAATATAAATTTGAATCATTTTTCAAAGTGGTTAGCAACATGAATTGGTATCATAAATGTGTAACTTCATATAAAAATTTAACTATGAGTACACTATTCACTCACAACCAAGATCCCAAATCAATAGCTTAAGTGGGTGGTGCCTCTGAGCCAACCGGAGTCTCCTCGGAAGAGTCCAAAGCTACAAAACATATAAAACTAACATAATAAGCTTCTAGAAATCAAACTCAACCCCAATCAACACCCAAACATAAAATCTCCAATTTGAGCCCTAATCTTCTTCACCTCAAAATCCATACTCCATTCCAAGCAACAAAAAAATAACCAATCTATGGCTAAAAGGAGGTAGAGTATATTACCTTAAAGCCTTGGAAGGAAAAGTGGAGCAAGGGAGGCGTTTTGAGTCTCCTCCACCTTTTTCTTTCTCTCACTTCAAGAAGGTAGAGAAAGAGAGCTCAAGGAAGATGATGGTGATGGTGATGATGAAGAAGAAGATGTGAGAGGATGGATTTGTGAGGAAATCCAAAGGGAAAGATGATGGATCAATGAGGTATGTGAGAGTCGAGGGTTTTTTACATAGAGGAACCCGAGAGAGAGAGATAATTTGAGTGAAAATGAGGGAGAAAGAGCCAAAACTCACTCAAAAAGTTGGACGGTGGGGGCCTAGGCGGCCAGGCACCTAACAGCCTCAATTGTACTGACAGCGGTCGCCTAGACGGCAGTTTATAGTGCTTGGGCGCCCAAACCCCTGAAACCCAACATGCTGATAACACTGCTGGCGCCTAGGCGCCCAAAGCTGTCGCCTAGGCGCTGGCACCATAAATTTGTTTTTTTTTCTAAATTTCACACACATTTCTAAACATATATCTAATCCAATAACTTCTAAATACACAAAAATACTAATATAAAAGATTATATCAAATCCTAAGGCATGACATTCTCTCCCTCTTAAAGAAATTTGGTCCTCCAAATTATGCTATATATACCTTGAGGCTTAAATAAGTATGGATAGTTAGAACGCATTGCATCTTCGGATTCCCAATTGGCTTCCTCAGTTGTGTGATTCCTCCAGATCACCTTCACTGAAATTACTTCCTTTGAGCACAGTTTCTTTACTTGCCGATCTACTATAACTATCGATTCCTCTTCATAGCATAGATTCTCGTCCAATTGAACCATTTGTGGTTCAAGGACATGAGAAGGATCATGCATATACTTTCAAAGCATAGAAACATGGAAGACTGGGTAAATCAAGGATAAATCAGGTGACAAGGCTAATCTATAAGCCACTGCACCAATCTGCTCTAGAATTTCAAAGGGATCGATATAACGTGGGCTAAGTTTTTCCTTTTTGCCAAATCTCATCACACCCTTCATAGGAGAAACTCTAAGAAAAACACGGTCTCTAACCGAAAACTCCAATTCTCGTCTTCGATTGTCCACATATGCTTTCTGCCTACTCTGAGCGGCTAAAAGTCTTTCCTTTATGATGCGAACCTTTTCCAAGGAGTCTTGGACTAAATTTGGCCCCAAAAGCTTAGCCTCACCAATTTCAAATCAACGAATCAGAGATCGACAATGCCTTCCATAAAAAGCTTCAAAAGGTGCCATTTGAATGCTTGATTGGTAGCTATTGTTATAGGAGAATTCAATCAGGGGCAAGAAACGGCTCCAATTCGCACCAAAATCGAAGACACAAGCCCTTAGCATATCCTCTAAAATTTGAATAGTCCTCTTGGATTGTCCATCCGTCTAAGGATGAAAAGTAGTGCTGAGATCCAGACGTGTGCCTAAGGCCTCCTGAAAGGCTTTCTAGAAATGAGAGGTGAATTGAGGCCCCCGATCCAAGAAAATGGATACGGGTACCCCATGCAATTTAATTATCTCATCAATATATATTTGTGCATACTGAACCACATTGAAAGTGGTTTTCACCGAGAGAAAATGAGCAGACTTTGTCAATCGGTCAACTATCACCCAAATGGAATCAAATCCCTTAGAGGTCCTTGGTAATCCGGTGACGAAATCCATTGTAATGCACTCCCACTTCCATTCTGGTATTTCTATTTGTTGGTGAAGACCAGCTGGCCTTTGATGTTTTGCCTTGACTTGTTGGCAGACTAAACATCGAGAAGCAAAGTCACCAACATCATTCTTCAAACCTTCCCACCAATACAATTGCTTCAGGTCTTGGTACATCTTAGTCAAACTCGAATGAATGGTGTATCTGGAATTATGAGCTTCTTCAAGAATGATTCTTCTCAACTCACACACATTAGGCACACACAAACGGTTACCATGCCTTAAAGCACCTTCTTGATCCAAGGTGAAATCAGAATTCTTGCCACTCTGAACATCTTCTATTAGCTTCCTTAACTTGGGATCCTTGCTTTGAGCTTCTCTAATTTGTTCAATTAAAGAAGACTGAGCTCTAAGATAAGCCACAAGTGCTCCAGACTCCTTCAATTCAAACCGTACACCTTTTGACTCCAACTTGTGAATTTCTTCTATTAAAGGTCTTTTAATAGCAGTTATGTGGGCTAAACTACCCATTGATTTCCTACTCAAAGCATCTGCCACAATATTTGCTTTTCCCGGGTGATATAATATTGAGCAATCATAATCCTTTAACAATTCCACCCACCTTCGCTATCTCAAGTTCAAATCTTTCTGCTGGAAAATATATTTAAGGCTCTTGTGATCTGTGTAAATCTCACAAGCCTCGCCATATAGATAATACCGCCATATCTTTAAGGGAAAAATAACTGCTGCCATCTCTAAGTCATGGGTGGAAAAATTTTGCTCATGCTTCTTAAGTTGTCTTGAAGCATAAGTAATTACCCGACCATACTACATCAAAACACACCCAAGACCTACCCTTGAAGCATCACAATACATCGAGAATCCACCTGGACTTAAAGGTAAAACAAGAACCAGAGTTGTGGTTAAGCAAGTCTTGAGCTTCTGAAAGCTCTCCTCACAAGCATCCGTCCACTAAAACTTCACATTCTTTTAGGTTAGCTGAATCAATGGTGCCGTAATCTTGGAAAAATCTTTGACAAAACGATGATAATAACTAGTTAACCCTAAGAAATTATGAATCTCTATGACTATGGTAGGTCTTGGCCACTGCTGTATAGCTTCAACCTTTTTAGGGTCCACCATAATTCCTTCCTTCGACACTATATGACCCAGAAATGCTACCTTATCCAACTAAAATTCACATTTAGAGAATTTAGCATATAGATGATGATCCCTTAGAGTTTGAAGGGCAATTCGCAAATGTTGCTCATGCTCTTCTTGGCTTTTGGAGTACACAAGGATATCATCGATAAAGTCGATTATGAAACGATCTAAGAAAAGTTTAAAGACATGGTTCATCAAGTCCATAAAAGTAGCTGGGGCATTGGTTAACCCAAAGGACATTACCAGGAACTCGTAATGTCCATAACGGGTACAAAAAGCAGTTTTTGGAATATCCGCTTCTGTAACCTTCAACTGGTGATATCCAGAACGAAGATCGATCTTGGAAAAACAAGAAGCTCCTTGGAGTTGGTTAACCAATCATCTATGCGAGGCAAAGGGTACTTGTTACGCACTGTCACCTTGTTCAGTTGATGGTAATCTACACACAACCTTAGAGACCCATCTTTCTTTCTTACAAATAAGATGAGAGCACCCCACGGAGAAGTGCTCAGACGTATGAAACCCTTGTCTAACAAGTCTTGCAACTGCTCTTTCAATTCTTTTAATTCTGTCGGTGCCATGCGATAAAGGGGTATGGAAACAGGTTGAGTGTTCAGGAATACATCGATTCCAAACTCAATTTCTCTGTTTGGCGGCATTCCAGGCAATTCTTCTGGAAATACATCCAGAAACTTCCTGACCACGGAAACTTGTTTCACATTTGGGATTTCGGCCTTAACATTCTTAACCACAATAGTATAACCCTCACTTCCCTTGCTTATAAGCTGTAGAGCATTAAAAGAAGAAATTAAGTTGGTAAGAGTGATACAATTACTCCCTCTATAAACACATTATAACTGCTTAGGAATCTCAAATCTCACTTCCTTCGAATGACAATCCACTGTGGCATGACAAGAAGCTAACCAATCTATTCCTAGGATAACGTCAAAATCAACCATGTCTAAGAGCATTAAATCAATTAGGGTATCCATACCGCACACACAGACCATGCAAAATTTGAATACCAACTGAACTAAGAGTGATTGTCCCATAGGGGTACTAACCTAGAATGGATCGTCTAATTTTATGGGACGTTCACCAACTTGGGAGGCAAAGTAAGGGGACACATATGAATGTGTAGACCCTGGATCAAACAACACATGAGCATCATATGAGTGCACTTGAAGTATACCTGCTACTACTGCATTAGAAGCTTGAGCATCTTGACGTGTCAAAGCATACAAGCTTGGCTGTCCTCTTCCTACCCTCCCGGCTCCTCTACCGCTGGCATTCCTACCACCAGTCCTTCTACCAGCTAACCCAAAAGTGGCACCCTGAGATGGTGGGGAGAAAGAAGTAGATGGAGCAACTAGCGAAACAGAACCTCGACCAGATCTTCCTATCAGCTAGGGGCAATCTTTCTTAAAATGGCCCTCTTGACCACAGCCAAAACAAGCTGTTGATCCCTTACGACACGCACTTGAATGTAGTTTGCCACAACTTTGGCAATGTGGTCGTGCTTGGCCAGAATGTTCGAGTCCTGGTGTACTTTGCTGTAACGCATCACTGGCTTGAGACGCTGTGATAGGAAATTTCACTAGGTTGAGACCCAAGTGAACCCGCTGCTAGCCCTGAGGAACCTGAACTCCTCCAGAACTCAAACCACTCGAAAAGAAACCCTTAGTCTTTAGATTCTTAGTTGCTTCCTTAGAGGCCTTTCTCTCTATTTTACCAGACTCAATTAGCAACACGGCATTCACCGCTTCAACATTTGTAATCTTGCCAATCTGAGGAGCTAGGGTGGTGAATAAAGGATCTACCAACCCACGAATGAATCTCTCGACCCGCAATGCTTCAGTGGCCACTAGATGAAATGCATAGCGAGAGAGCCATGACAACTCCCTGTCATGTTCTGTAACTGACATTCCTAGTGTCTGCTTAAGCTTCTTAAAGTCGGCTGCAAGATTTGCCCTCTTGCTAGCAGGGAGAAATCATGCCTTGAAAATCTTTGAGAATTCCTCCCAAGTAAGAAGAGGTAAAACAGTTGATATCTCCCTTCGGAGGGTTTCAAACCACTGCTCTGCTATCCCGTCCAAACGATAGGCCACTAACTCTACCGCCTTTGTGGTTGAACAATCAAGGACCCGAAGAGCCTTGAGAGTCTTGTCCAGAAATAGTTGAGGGTCCTCCGTCATAAGATTCCCTATAAAAGTAGGGGGTCCAACTTAAGAAAGTCTTGGACCGTGATATCCCGTCCCATTAGAGGTAAAACTTGCACTCGTTCCGAGGCTATCGGTGATGTAGCTGCCTCTTGGGGTTGTCCTCCAACCTACCTCTGATCAACCATCATTCCCACCAGAGTTTCAATAGCCTAGTGGACTTTGCAACCACTTCAGCCATAGCCCCAGCAAGGGCAGGCTCCTCTGCTTGCTTGGCCATTCTACCACGGCCTCTACCCCTTACTCGACTACAACCCCTCCCTCGTTGACTAGAGAGGGGGCCCGGTCTGACTCTGCATCAGGGGTTTCTTGATTTGAGGCCCTTTGGGCTTGAGTATGTCTCCTTGGTGGCATCTCCACCTATTAAAAGAGAGCTTGATTAACACATTCTTAAGATTAACAAGACCAAGACAAGAATACTTAAGACAAGAATACAAGAATGAACTTCCTAAAGGCCTCAGGTTGTGTCACGTCTTGTGAAAATGCGCCGGCTTCCATTTACATAGTCGTGACTACACCTACGAACACTTGCTGCATGAATCACAAGGAAATCTAAGCTCTGTTACCACTTTTGTCACGACCTTCCATTGGCCGTCACCGGCGCATAGGGAATTTCCATTCCCTAGCAAGCCTAACAAAAAATCTATGTAAAAACTGATGGAGTTTTCCCTAAAACTAGGGCATTCCCAATTATACAAAATCTGCAAAAATTATCCAGACAATCTAGCACAGCTTAAGCACAATTATACATAACTATGTACATACATATATATTAGTTTGGAAACCTTACATACATAAGGCTATCAAAAAGAGTTGTGTAGCTAAAGTAAGTTCAACAAAATAATACACACTTGCTTTACTAAACCAAAATGAAAAATTTGATTGATACAACACAATTCTAATCCAACCCCGGACCCTGCCTGTAGTTCATGGAGCACTATATCATCACAAGCCATACATGGCTATATAAACAATAATCCAAAAGAGAAGTCAAGGCCCTTTTAGTGGGCTCACCAAAATAGGACAAGCAGAAATCCTAGTAAGCAGGAGGAGCAAAACCCGCCTCAACGGCTAAATCTGAAATAGATAAGAAAACCAAGGGTGAGTTATAAAACTTAGTGAGAAATAATGTACTCATTGGGGGCATGAGACAAGCAAAAAACATCCAAGCTATACTTTAAATTATGAAGACGGAATACAAATATTTTCTTTCAACAAAAGAATCTCTGAAATATTGAGTTCATATCATGATAAAACTTCAAGGGAGAATCTTATTCCAGAAATAGCTGCCTGACTGGGTAGCCCTGTGGCCTAACTCCATGAAATAATAACTTCACGCCTGTGCGTGTCTATAACTTCCGGACATGTTGGCCGACATGCCGGGCTAGCAATCACCCTGCTAGCTGGGTTATACGAGGTGTACCAAGGCTAATGCTACTATCATTAGCAAACAATTCTGTTACAATTTCCTCCCTTTTGGAAAACTTTACTCATAATAAAATCCTTGTCAACAAGCTTTTCTTTTAATCTAACATATACATTCTTACGATAGCATTAATGCATAATGAGAATTCAGAAAACTTCCACATTCTAACACATGTAATTCTTAAGTCTTGTCTCATGCTCATAACATTTAACATCCACTGAATGTAAATTCTAATTTAGTAAACTAGAGTTTAACATAGTTTCATAAAGAATTAAATTCCAAACTAAAAACAATATAAATTTGAATCATTTTTCAAAGTGGTTAGCAACATGAACTAGTGTCATACATGTATAATTTCATATAAAAATTTAACTATGAGTATACTATTCACTCACAACCAAGATCCCAAATCAATAGCTTAAGTGGTTGGTGCCTCTGAGCTAACCGAAGTCTTCTCGGAAGAGTCCAAAGCTACAAAACATATAAAACTAACATAATAAGCTTCTAGAAATCAAACTCAACCCTAATCAACACCCAAACATAAAATCTCCAATTTGAGCCCTAACCTTCTTCACCCCAAAACCCATACTCCACTCCAAGCAACAAAAAATAACCAATCTATGGCTAAAAGAAGGTAGAGAGTATTGATATACCTTAAAGCTTTGGAAGGAAGAGTAGAGCAAGGGAGGAGTTTTGAGTCTCCTCCACCTTCCTCTTTCTCTCACTTCAAGAAGGTAGAGAGAGAAAGAGCTCAAGGAAGATGATGGTTATGGTGATGATGAAGAAGAAGATGTGAAAGGATGGATTTGTGAGGAAATCCAAAGGGAAAGATCATGGATTAATGAGCTATGTGAGAGTGGAGGGTTTTTTAGAAAAAAGAACCTAAGAGAGAGAGAATTTGAGTGAAAATGAGGGAGAGAAAGCCGAAACTCACTCAAAAAGTTGGACAGTGGGCACCTGGGCGGCGGTTTCTAGCGCCTGGGCGCCCAAATCCCTAAAACCCAACATGCTGATAACACTGCTAGTGCCTAGGTATTGACACCCTGAAATTTTTTTTAAAAAAAATTTCACACACATTTCTAAACATATATGTAATCCAATAACTTCTAAATGCACAAAAATACTAATCTAAAAGATTATATCAAATCCTAAGGTATGACATTAACAGAGTTGGGAATGAAATATTTCATGTTATCGGAGTGAAAATTATTATAAAAATACTAAAATATCGCTCAATTATGAAAAATTAAATATATTAAATGTATTTTGAAAATTATCAGGAATATGCATTTTAAACCAAACAAGTTTTAACTTATTACTTGGAGTAGGATTATTAGTTATAGTATTGTTTGTGGATTATAATATCAGTTCGGGAGTTGGAGTTGGGTCAAATAAAATGAATGGGGGCTTTGGGTTATAAGCTAATTGCTTGGAAGTATAGCAGATATCAAATTTTTGAGTGTATCATTGTGGGTTTTGGTTTGTATTTGACTGGAGATAATTGATCATATGCCTAACTCTCTTGGTCGTTTGCATGGTGAGTTGGTGATCGTGGTTGTGGTTTTGTTAGGTGCTTGGTGATCGTGATTTTGCTAATATGAGGTGTCTCTTATAACTTCTTTTCATGTTTGTTTGAGCTTTTTTGGGGTGTATATTTTAGTTTTTTAATTTGTCTTAGTTTCCTTGTTTTTGTTTTGAGTTTGTTTGGAACTTGTTTTGCTCCTCACTCTTTAGTGAGTTGGAGCTTTGTTAATTATTGGAAAAAAAAAAAAAGAAAAAACTTATTCCTAAGAGTTCCAAAAAATATTTTCAGGAATTTTTAATACTAAATAAATAAATTTTTTAGAATATTCAAAAATGACATTTCTAGGTAATGTAATTTTAAATCTTGAAACAAACATCCCTTAATGATTTTATATCTACAATTGCAATGCCATATTTATGATACTTGTTATTACCGCTTTGAAATCCACCGCTATCTTTCATTTGGAATATTTTATTTATCTATTTTTTCTGGCCTTCCCTTTGTTATTTATCTAAACTAAGTTTATGAAATATTAGATAGATATCAAACCAGACAAGTCACTAATTTAATAGTTTAATCAATTTATTTGGGTTTCAACTAGAATATAATAAAATAAATATAAATTATTGAATAATTTTTTTCGATAATTCAAAATACAAAGCTCAACACTCAAGGTTGGAGAGTGAAGCATTATTGTCCAAACCAAGATACCAAAGGAAGCATGAACGAACCAAAGCTATATCAAGGTTTCTACTTCAACATGCTATGAACAAAAACTCTTAAAGACAAAAAAACTCCAACTTTCATCGAGATCTCTGCACTAGTATGATTGCCAAAAAACACTTCTCTTGTTCCACTTCAATAGAGACACATCATACGCCATGCCTTCAAGATATTATCATGTTAGAGTGTGACAACATCATAATCTTTAGACTATCAACCCTCTTTGAAGGACTCTTTTGAACTAAAGATTTGTAGAAGGAATCCACAAAAGACATAGGAAAAATAGCTACAAGATTTGAAGAAATATCACCAAATCATAAGCTCCAAACATTGCATAAGCCCATCAAGTTGAAATCACTTGAAATCTTGTTGCTAGATATTCAAACCTGATAGCGCCATAAAAATATAACCAGAAAACTAGAATACCAAAACCAAGATAAATAGGACAAAACCCCTCCATCATACATCTTGTGTACAAGCATCCCCAGCATTACAATGTAAAGATTTCGCAACCGATATTTGAAACAAACAAACAAGATTGCACCTACTGCTAATGTCCTAGATTAAATATTTCCAAAACTACTATATTGCTCCTACTATTAAAGTATCAACAAACAATGAAAATTTCCAAAACAAGCTAGTATATCCACACATTGAAATTCCAAAAACCTGAATATTTGGAAGTGTCACCTTGACATATTTTCCACACCATTTTCATTTTTCACCCTTTTTTTCCCTTTTTTTATTTCTTTCTTTTTTTGTTTTTGTACTTTTTCTTTCGCACCTCTCTTTTTTTTTCTCATTATTGTTCTCTTGTTATATTTCGCTTTTTCTCACCTTTGTACATATAAATTGTTGAAACCAAAAAGCCAAGCTAGGGATTGCTATAACCCTTCAACTTTATATCCACCAAAAACCAAAAAAAACTATTAGCTCCAATGCCTCTCAGAAGCTATTCCGAGGCTATGAACTAAATTGATTTTTAAGGTTTTGATGAATACCAAATCAAAATACAAGCAAATCTTTTTTACCATGAAAAAGCTTATTCGAATAATAGATTCTTTTGTGAAAAAGTATTTAATCAAATGGCTTAAGCGCTTAAAAGTCATCAAAGCATTGCTGTCCATAGCTTTATACTAGAATATGCTTTATATGGAATATATGCTTTGTGTCTCTCGAGCTATTTTGATTAGAAGCAGAAAAGAAGAATTCCAGAAGGTTGAAGCTACACTTCAAAAAGGAAAGACAAGCCTAAAAAGCTAAATTCTGCCAATTCAGAAAGATGACCCTATCCAGAAGAGATATCATGAGAAACATACTTCTCATGAAGTATCATACCTTCAAAGCTTCCTTAGCACGTTTCATAGACAAATTCAAAAAGTCAAAAGGGTGATTTGACAAGATGCAGAAGAAGCGCTAACAAGTCTACACAGTTGATATATCAACAAACGGCTACTTTTCTATCTCTGCACAAGCTTCGAAGAATGAGAAAAAGGAAGACTATTGCTTCTCTGTCCAATCATAGACCAGTAGTCCAAATAGAACTACAAAAGTCAAGGTCTACAAGCTTCAACGGATATATTTCAATGTCTATAAAAGGTTGGAAATTGAAGAAAGAATAGTTAGAATAACTGAATATCTTGTTTGCTTGTAGAGCTTCATTATCAACTTTCTCAACCTTCTAAACCTCCAGAAAGTTCCTTATACTAACTTCTGTTTAAATAGAGAAGCTTCTCTTCCACTTTGTATTTGTAAGATTCTCTCCTTGAGAATTTAGAGAAGTCATACACACTGAGAAAATATTGTTTATCCTCTGGAAAAAGAGTTAGTGTGAGTGTTCACAAATTGTTTTCAAATCTCAAAACTTGTTCACAAACCCAGTAGTGGTCAGGTAGAGCTTGGAGAGGCTAAGACAAAGAATACTCGAGGTAAAACTTGGAGAGGCTTGAGAAAAGAATATACTCTGTTGTAAGAAGCTTGGAAAAGCTTGGATAAAGAATACTCTGGTTTTATATAATCTCAACGAATAGTTGGAGACTAGAAGTAGGCAAATGGTTAGCCGAACCAGTATAACAATCTCTTGTGTGTTTCTTCCACAGCTACCTAGCCTTTTATCTTGATCACATAAGTTATTCTATCTGCATTTTTACATCAATCTGTTCATTTTGTTCTTTAATTTAAACAAATAAGTTTTTATTAACTAACACAACGCTTCCGCAATCCAAGTTTAGGACTTGAGATAGATTGTTAATTTTAACTTTTCAGGTTATTTTTTATTGTTGAAAAGAACACGATTCAATCCCCCTTCTCGTATTATCTCTTCCAACAAAAACAACTAGATCCAAGGAACCTTCCCAACCTATGTTGTTATTAAGCAATGACCAAATACCAACACCTTAAAACCTGGCCCACTCCAAGATAAAATTAGGGCTGTCAAACGGGTTAGGCTAGCCCGTTTAGCCCACGGACAAAAATTTTTTAGCCCAATCCGTTTAAGATTAGCCCGTAGTCTTAAATAGGTTGGCCCGTTTATTTTTTAATTTTTTTTAATTTTTTTTTGTTTTTCGTGTTTTAAAAATTATTTTTATTAAAAAATAAATTTTATCTTAAAAAAAAGCTAAAAATTCTTATTGAGAATGTTCTAAATTTAATTATTAAATTATATTTTTATGTTCTAAATTTATATAATTTTACTTAAAAAAATAATAAAAAAATAAACGCGGGTAAACGGGCCGCTCCGTTTATCCACTCGAGCTGGCCCGTTTACCCACGTGGGCTAAACGGGCAGGTTGAAAACGGATTAGTTTAAATGAGTCGTTATTTTTTAAACCCAGCCCACCTATTTTTGGCTGGTAAACGGGTTGGCCCGACGAGTTTGGCCCATTTTGACGGCCTTAGATAAAACCCCATAAGCCCTCACTCCTGTATGTCTACCTTCAATAGCCTTGAAACCCATAGCGTGTAACCATACCAAATTCTTACTCCGACAATGCTCCCACCCATGAATAGTTAACTCTAGCCCATAAACCTAAACCAACCAACCAAACATTCTGTGCTACTAGATACATATATATAGGCCTTCTCATCCTCACCATACCCTCTTTTTTTTCTTTTTATTTTCTAAACCTTTTCTTTCTTTTTTCTTCTTTTTTTTTTCACTCTAACTTCCCCTTTGAATCATATTCAATTTTCTTGCACTTTTGTCTTTTTTCTTTCTCTTTGGACCTATATGCTCTTCTTTTTCCTTAAATTTCTGCTTACTCTTGCTTCCTTCTTTATTTATTCTTTTTCTTTTTCCCTTTTTTCTTTCTTTTTTGTTTATCCTTTACTTTTTCTTTTCTTTACCTTTTTTCCAGCAACATGAGACATCCAAGAAATCATACAATATATAGGATATATCATATACCTTTCTATTAATATTCCGCATCCTTCTTCACACATTTGTTCCTATCCACTGTTGAAGCCAAAAATCTGCCATTTGAGTAGCCTCCTCCTCGCTTGTTTCTTTATTTTCAAATATTGCTTTGTTCATACTCTTCCAAATTGTCTAGATAGCCACAAAGAAAGTCGTTCTCCATTGTCTTTTCATACTATCTTTGAGTTTAACCTCCATCCATGAATCAAAAAATTCCTTTTGGTCATTTGGACATACCTAATTAACATTCCATTACTATAGCCAGTGACTCTAGATATGGATTGAGAAGTAACAGGATAGGAACAAATGTTGTATAGATTCTTCATCTCTTTTGAACAACATGCACTCTACTTGATCCTTTTTTATTAGATTCAAATTGTATAATCTTTCTTTTGTGTTTAATCTCCCAATTAGAAAAAACCATGTCAGTAGTTCCACCCATGGTGGAACCAAGCCTTTCCATACCCTGCAGGTGAAACTGTAACAGTTAGCACCATGAAAGATACCTTGCTTCCCATCGATAGCTTTAACAAAAGATTTCACTGAGAAAGTGCCTTTTTTATCATATCTCCACACTAACTGATCATTTTTTTCCTTTAACATTCTACATTTCATAACCAAGTGGACTAAATCCTGTAGCATTTCAACTTCCTATTGATATAATTCTCTTCTCCATAGAAAATTCCAACTCTACTCCAAACCATCCCAAAAGCCTTAATCGGCCACTCTTTATTCTTGTTGAGCAAAAATTCTGCATAATCTAAGGGACTTGTCTCTTAGCTTAACATCAGTCGCCCATATATCATCCCAAAATAAAATTGTACGCCCATCACCAATGTCCATGGCTATACCTTTTTTTCAGGATTTCCTCCAATATCTCATTCTCAGCCTGTAACTTATGGATTTCTGCCCATGGTGCTCCTCATTGTTTCACTTTCTACTCCAATATAGGTCTATTATATGTTATCCTACTAGTAGAACACGCTATTCTCTTCCACAATGGGCATTCTTCTTTTCAAAATCTCCACCACCATTTAAATAGAAGTGTCATATTTTTAATAACCAAGTCTCCAACACCTAAGCTTCCTAGCTCCCTTGGCTTTTGGATCACACTCTACTTCACCATTGCCATTCCATTTCCCTCGTCCACTTTTCTCCAAAAGAATTTACTCTGAAGTGATATAATTTTCTTCACCATGGCCTTAGGCATCTTAAACAAACCTAGGTAGTATAGGGGAAGATTGTTAAGTACTGATTTAATCAATACCAATGTTCCTACCTTTAACAAAAATCTTAATTTCCATGAGCCCAACTTCTTCTGCACCTTATTTATGATCGGCTACCATGTCCTAATCCTTCTAGGATTTTCTCCTAAAGGAATTCCAATATACGTAATGGATAACTTAGTAATACCGCATCTCAAAACATTCTGCATTTTGCTTATTAACTCTTCCTCTCAATTTAGTGGAATTAGTGGCTATTTGTCAAAATTAATATATAGCCCAAACATAACCTCAAAGCATTTTAGCAACCATTTATAATTTTTGATGCACTCCACATCAGCAGGACAAAACAACAAAGTGTCATATGTAAATTGAAGGTGAGAGAAATCCACCTTTGCTCTCCTAATTTGGACACTACCAATTAAGCCTAATTCTATAGCCCGAGACACTAATTTATTGAACACTTCAGCCACTAACACAAAAAGGAAAGGTGACATTGGTTCACCTTGCCGTAAACCTCTTTACATCCTAAAAGGTTTTGTTGCAGTACCATTAACCAAAACTGATATAGACGTAATCCTAATATGTGACCTTAACCAAAAATGCCATCTCTCACCAAAACCCATTTGGTCCAACACAAAATCAATGAAATCCCACCTAACCATATCATAAGCTTTATGAAAATCCAATTTAATAGGGGTAACAAGTCTTTTTACCTTTTTTAGCCAACAAACTGCTTCACAAGCTATAAGTGCCCTGTCCAAAATTCGCCTTCCATTCACAAAGGCACTCTGAGCTTCTCCTACTAATTTTGGCATTACCATCTTCATGCTTCCTGCTAAAATTTTTGCTATTACTTTGTATATTCTTCCCACCATGCTTATTAGGCAAAATTCTTTCATCATGCTAGCTTCTTCCACTTTTGGTGCCAATGTGACCTAGGTCATATTAGAAACCCTAAGCAGCACCCCTATGTCTTTGTAAACTCATGACCTAAGGGACTAGAAGGATCTTGAAATCCTTTGAAAATAGAAGCATGATTAAGGCTTCTGAACATATCTTGAACCTAGGAATCACTTGTGCACTATCTCAAGAGAAATTAAAAGTTTTGGATGAAAAACTTTGGCAAAACTCTATAATAGGCTTCGGCTATAGTGGATTAAGTAAGAGATATAAAAGTATTAAACTTTAAATCTAAGAATGCTTTCTTTAAGACATGTTCATAAGAGAATATATTAAGCTTAAAGTGAAGCCTCACTTGAGGAGTTATAGATTAAAAATTTATAACATATATCCTCTTTATGTGGTACGATTCTTTCATGAGAAACATGAGAAGTCTTCCTTGATTTATAAGATGTACACAAAGTACAAGGAAACCCTAGATACCAAATAAGGTATCAGTATATGTCACTCTCATATATGATTATTGATTGGCGTGATTGATTTGAGTATGGATTCGTGGATATGATGGAGTATTGATGCTTGATGAGATATTTTATGATGATATGAGATAGATATTATTGGTTGTTAGTTGAAATTTCCATGTTTGGCAAATTTTGATGAAGCTCCAGTCTAGCCATTATGCTGCTGGATTTTCATCAAAATTATGGATCTAGTCATATCATTGCATGTCTACATGTGTCTTGCTAGTAATTTCAATGCATGAAAGATGTGACTATAACAAAAGAAAATTAAGAAATAATTGGATATGGTCGTTCAGTCACTTCAGTAAGGAAAGTTCGGGAAGATGATTCACTAAGACTTAAAGACCCTCTATTGAGGAGGCAAGGATGAAAAGGAGGACCCTCCAACTTAGAGACATGAAATGCCCTTATCAGCTTTGTCTGATTTGATTTTATATTGTGTGATGATGATCATGGAATGAGCTTATGTTCAATAGCAGTTTATTCCAAGGAAAGAAGAAAAGAATATTAAGTACGTGCTAAGTATGAAAGTAAAGTTAAAGAAAGACTCTGATCAAGTAATTGAGGTTACCCAAATGTGTATGCATATTCATTCTCCCATTGCATGATTATAAATGATTATATTATGCTCTCATATGTAGGTGCTCTTATCTTGTGGCTTTGAAGTCCTTTATATTATGTTTATATGATGAAAATTAAAAGAAAACCACTTCAAAAATTATGTTTTTGAACTCTATGAAAATGAAATCTATGCATGTTCACTATTTTCATAAATAAAATCGAAGTGGCTGGGACGACGACGATGACACAGTACTTATCTAGTCGTGATCCTATTATGAAATCTAGTATTTCTCACTCCTATGTTTCCGTATCATCTTCAGACAGAGTTGATAGCATCTATGGCAGCACTTCCAACGGTACTTGACTAGATAATATGAGGAGTTGTCAAGTTACTTCACCTAGCTAAGGAGGATTGAGATAATAGCATAGTATTTTCACTTTCCTAAGAGCCCTAGTTAAGCAATCTATGTGTAATTAAGAGCATGTGGGAAGTCATGCTACTTAATTTGACTTATTACATATGAGATAATTGTTAAGTGTGATTATGACTCTTGATTTTCTATAATTATATTATTGCCTTAAGGTATTGTGCTATGTTATTTCAATTTTATCATACGTCTTTCTAGTAACTCTACAATACAAGGAACAATGCCCATATGTATACAAGTAGGTAAGTACTTAAAGGCTCAATTTTCAAGCATAAAGATTTATTTTGTTTCCGTTGTTCAAAAAAAAAAAATTTGCCCCTATTTTCAGCACAAGATAACTTTAAAAAAGTAAGTTAGTTTCGCAAGTAAAAATAACAACTAATAATTTTATAATGTGACATGACCATAGTATGGGACTATTAAAGTGTTATATATAGGATTAAGACATCCTCATAAGATTAAATGCCCTGATAATGGTTCCTTGGATATCAATGAGTTAAAGAGCGATTTTAACGAATATTACAAAGCGGGTAACCGTTCCATTTTTAACACAAGAGTTTATAAAAACACTAGTTTTCAAAAAAAATTGTACTAAAACCTAAAAGTTGGATTTTGATTCTTAAGGATTTTGAATTGTTTGATATTTTTATTGAATCCAAATGAAAGGTATTCCTTTATTTACATTTATGTTTTAAAGTGAATGTCCCATTAACTTAAAATTAAGAAATGTAAATAAGTATGTGTAATATACTGATCTTAGAAAGGGACTCCAAAATGAGAAAACCAAGTTTTTGAAATTCGTAATCGATTATCTTTGGGCCTATAATCAATTAGAAGTTTCTTTAGACGTCCACAGGCAAAATTCTTCCTATTGTAATTGATTACACGGACTTATAATCAATTACAATATTTGGCTTTGTGATAATCAATTATCAGGACTAGTGATCGATTTCCTTCTCTCTCTAACCCAAAAACTCTCTTATTTCTCTCTAAAACCCCCTCCTTCCTCGCCTATTGCTTCCATTTTAAATCTTTTCTCAAAATTCACTTCAATTACATATTATATACTCCCCATAATATCAAATCCCCATTAAATCATTCTCTCTTTTCTCTGCCTCCACCATTGTTGAGCTTGGAGCTTGAAAGAGGAGATATCAAGGAAATTACTCCCTTTCTCTTCCTCATTTGCTTTCTAAGGGTAATTCTTAGTACCTTTTTCCTTTTCTCTTCTTAAGAATTACCAAATTTTTATGATTAGGGGGGCTCCTTAAACCCTAGGTTAGAGGAATTGGGGGTTTTGAGGCTTTGGAGTAATTGGCGTTGGTCCCTTATATTAGTGGCTAATATTTGGTTAATTTACCATGTTTGTGGTATTAGATTGCCCCAAGGAACATTCCCTCAGCTCTGCAGCTCTAAAGAATTGAAATCCTCCCTTTTGGCTTCTGTATTGTGAGTAGATAGTATATCCTTAACTAGTTTTCCAACTTAATTATCATGGCACCATAATCTATCTTTGGATTATGTGTTTTATGATCTTAAATTCCTTCCTTGATTATGTTGTTTCCAAATTTTGCACATGGGACAATAAATTGTTTGCTATGGAGCTATGTTAATTATTTATGTTTTGAAAAGTAAAGAGAATACAAGAGTAAAGTTTTGATAAGAGATTTTATTGAAATGACTATGTGTGCTTAATGTTATGATTTTATTATGAAATTTCCCATATCTAAAAATGAGAATAGCTATGTATGATGGATGCTAAAAGAAAGGCTTAGGAAGTCTATGATAGGATCTATAGCTAAAGGTAGTAGATATTAGCCTTAGTACTCCTCAGATTATCATTTACACAATCGCACATAGTGTGATACGTGGTGGAATTACATAGCCACTCAAGGAGTGGTGCAAGACAAACAACAGGATCATCGAAGGTAGAGCCGCCTAAGTGTGATCCTAATGAACCAACTTAGAATAGATAGCTTGCCTTTGTTTTATCTTTTAATGCTTCAATGATGTTTTTTGAACAAAAGTTTCTATGTAACTTCCTATATTATTGTTATTCTAATTTGTTAAACATTGTCTCATGTGAGTTAAGGGTATTTTATCTCTCACTAGGTTACATAACTCACCTTGTTACCTTTCTCTCTTTTTTAGATACAGGTGTTCAAGTAGGATACGATTCTCCTGTCCCTCAATAGTGAATTCTTGTTTCTTGGGTGAGCCCTTTGTGATCAAAGGCATTATGTAATTTAAAGCTTTTGTGGAACTCCTAGAATGTTGTAGCTGCATGGTACCACAGGTAGGGTCCAACCTATGCTTGGTTTACGTGGATGTTTAAATATGAGTTTTTATGTGTATTGAGATGATTGGATTTTTAAAGAAACTAAAATTATGTATTTTGGATGGATAATTGTAAC
The DNA here is from genome assembly GCA_031439585.1 of Pterocarpus macrocarpus. NCBI lineage: Eukaryota > Viridiplantae > Streptophyta > Magnoliopsida > Fabales > Fabaceae > Pterocarpus > Pterocarpus macrocarpus. Next base: position 41,369,272 of record CM062516.1, on the reverse strand, counting down.
TATGCATTTTACTCTTACACTATGTACTGTGGGGTGCATTCTAAGAATGCTTAAATCTCCAATGGTTTGAGTGTGTTTGTTCATTTGTGTATGAAAAGGATTCGTGTTTAAGAGTTATCCTAAATACAAATGAGACTCTATCTGATTTTTCAGAAAATGTGTGATGAGAGGCTTGCTGGGAGACTTGTCCCTTATGCGCCAATCATGGCTCGGGTTAGGTTGTGATAATATTCTCATCAATTTTCATCATTTGATTTTCTAGCATCTTAATCTTCACATCAATAGCATTGAATTCCTCTTTATTCCACTTTCTTATTGGAACTTTTAAACCTTTCAACCTTTCCATCATATCTAAAGCCTTTAACTTTCTCTATTCTTGCTTAACCAACTTAACGATCCATCATGTGAAAACCATGCATCTAGATTATGGAAGGGTTTAGGACCCCAATTCACATCCTTTTCTTCTAACAATACAGGAAAATGATCTGACACTGATCTCGGCAAATCCCAAACTTTATGTTGAAAAGGGCTTCAGTTTACTCTACATTAATTAACATTCTATCTATTTTGCTACAGGATCTGCCTCTAAACCAAATATATTTTCTACCTATTAGTGGAAGATTAATAAACTCCATCTTATCCACCCAGTTCCCAAATTCTCGTATATTGGATGACCACACAGAATTCCATTTTCTTTCCTCCGGTTTGACAACTTCATTGAAATCAACCATGATCAACCTGGGCACACCCACCTTTTCCTTTAATTCTCTCAACCCACTCCAAAGTACTAACTTTTCATCTCTAACATAAGGACCGTATACTAGACAGATTGCATAATTACAGAGTTTATCTTTTATTATCCCTTTAATGCATATCGATCTATTTCCTTTGATCTCCTCTTCTACCTCTAAGAATTCCTCATCCCAAATACACAATAACCCCCCCCCCAACTATTTTCAGAATGAATGTTACTCTACTTAAATTTACTAGGACCCCATAATTTGCCCACTTGACATCTATCCATTTTTGCAAATTTTGTTTCCACAATACCCAAAAAAGAAATGCATTTATCTTTAATTAATTTTCTAACCACACCCTTCTTTCTAATGCCCCCCAAACCTCTAATATACTAGCTCATAATTTTCATTAAGGGTTTAGTGACACACCTTTCTTTTTGGCCTTTGAGGCTCTGGCTTTAGTTGATGCGCCCTTCTTCTTGGCTTTTGAAACTAAATCTCCATTTGGGTTCTTTTTCCTCCTAAGTCCCATTTTCTTGTCCCTTTTCTTTCTCTTCTCCTTAGCTTGATTTTTTGCTACCAAGGCTGACATGATATCTTCATCTTCTTCAGTGAACATTCCAAGTTGTTGTCCCAACTCCCAAGATCTAGACGCTTCCAAGAAAAGGTCTTCCTCATCATCCTTATCACTCTCTAACTCACCAACAAAACTGACTTCTACACTTCTCTCTTTTTTGAGCTGTTAGACTCAAACCTACATCATCCTCAATGCTTACGTCTCTATTATGACTAGGGCTCAAAACTAGGTAGGGAGTTTTGACAAGAGATATCTACTGCTATATTGATGTTGCATGGGCTCAATTCACCTTCCCTACTTAATTTGGTGCTGTTAGGCTTAATACCCATTCCTTCCTTATTTTTTCTTTAGGATAGCTTTGCTTTGATTACTTCATCTTGTTGTATGTCATCATCAAAGCTGGCAATCTTTGTAATTGTTGTGCTTTTACTCATTGCCACTTTACCATCATTTGCATATAATTCACCTTGAGAGTCTGCCACCACTTCCACCATAATGTCTTCATCCAAAGAGTTGTCTTTATTGCCACCTATAGTGGGCCTTTTTGTTCATTGACTTGACCCTTGCATTGCCTCAGTCAATAGAAAATACTTTTTCCGATGAATAAGTGAGTATTCATGATTTCTAGAGCTTGAACTTTCCAATCTCAGAGATGGTTGATTGAGATTGATCTCTTTGTTACTAAAACACATGGCACTGTACATTTCTCTTCCAATTTCTTTAATATGCACATCATAACCCTTTCCCCTAATACTTAGGTAAATCCATTCACTAATGAATTGCCATATACAAGTGTCAACTAGAATCCTTGTTGCATTTAAGGATTTCTTAGCTTCTGTGATATCATCTAAGTATATGACCTTCCCACATACATCACCAATTTTGGTAATGTTTTCCTTTGTCCAAGCATGAAGTGGTATTCCATAGCATTCCAACCAAACTCTTCTAGTTTGGCACCACTCATCCTCACATACTCTTATTTCCTCAAAGTAGTTCAGTCATAACTCTTTCCCAGTAGAGATGGCTTCCTCCATGCTTTCCTTAGAGTCAAAAGTGACTAGTGCCTTATATGGCCCCATTTCTCTCGCTTTTTCAATGCAAATCCATTTGTTGATTAATCTGTCTACCAGCAAGTTGTAATTCAGAGACTTAATTGATTCTCCAATGATGCTTCTTTGTAAACATTATGTTGTAATTGGACATGCTTTACCTTGAATAATCGTCATTTTGTTTTCTTACATATTTTGGCCACTCTTCTTGTTCGAGTTCTTCACAACCTTGGGTTCTCCTATCTTTTTGCTGCCCGAGCACCCTTGCTGGACAACCTCTTTAAAGGATCGTCCATCAACTTTACTCCCTTCTTGTGTTGCAATTCTTTTCCATTGAAAGTTCTTCTTTGTCCCAATTTCTTTTGGTTTTGCATCAAAACTCCTCGTATATTTAGCCTTTGACATTGATATTTTTGTGACTCCTAATATCCATTCCATTTTAATTTTGTATAGCCCTTGCAACCTGTCCTCTTCTTACGAAATGAACAAAAGCAAAGGGTGTATTGGACAATCTCCTTTGTTTCTTGGACAATAAGATATCACTGATCCTGCCTTCAAATCCAAAAAGTTGGAATAACCAAACCTTTGTCATGCTAGGTGGTAAGTTTTCAACGCAGATAGATATAGACTCTCTTTCAATCACTTGATAATCTTTTTCTAACATATCGAATCTACCCCTTCCATTATAACCCTCAAATCGTTAATACTGTGCTTGACCATTGTGAAATCCTAAACCTCAGGCATGCATTCCGCTTTGTGTATTCCTAGACCTCGAATGTCACCTCTTATCTCCTCTAATGTTCTGGTTTTCTTTACATGAAACTAGTTTTCAGGATGAAAATTCAATTTCTTGCCTCAATCATAGATGGGACCTTTAATTAAATTATTAAATATGGACAATAACTAACCTAAGCCATATTAAAAATAAATTAATTGTTAGAATAAAATTTAATAATTAGTAGGCATTCATTACTCTTTATGTAAAGAGTAATGAATGCCTACTAATTAATAAATATATTGGTTTTGAAGAATATGAGGCATAGTGGATATAAAACTATAAAAAATGGGTTTGGATCATCAGTTGATCCATGACCCATTTTTCCAACAAAGTGAAAATAAACTCTCACTCTCAAAAGCATTAGGGTAGTTGAACACTTTCCCTCTCCTTCTTGCTCTTGTTCTTCTCTCTTCCTTTTCCTCTCCTTGTTTTTCTCTCTCCCTCTACCAGATCTCGTTTTCCCTCCCCCTTTTGGTCTTGACATGTCCGTTTGAATATTTGTGGACGAGCAAATCAAGATGGATATCCAAGGCATTGTAAGCCCATGATATTTGACGACAATTTTGAGGAGCATCTACGACAAGCAACAAGTGGGTGGATGGGGTAGCATAGGGGAAGAAGGTGCTGCTATGTAGAAGAATTATTTTTTTTTTTTTTAGACCGCCAACCTTGTGGATTGTCACTAGTTTTGGTGACTGATTTTTTGAATATTCAAGTTTCAGCAGACAACTAGATCAACAAGTCGGTCCAGTTCCTAGTGACCAGTTGAACTGGTCGATTCAATCCGTTTTTTAGAAGCCTAATCCCATAATACCTTAAGATATTTGGTTACATTTTTTAATTAGTTATGCAAGCATTTGTATGCAAATGCATTTTCGATACTTTAAGCCAAATTTTCAATCATCATCATAAGTATAATTCAACCAATTCAGCCAAAAACTTACAAATTTTAACTAAGGAAAAGTTTGGATAAGATCACCAGAACTACACCATTCATAAGAATAGGGAGTAGGATCCTCTCTTTTTTAAATATATATATATATATATATATATATATATATATATAGGTATTAGTTTTTCACAAATATCTTTTACTAAAGATAATTATGGGCAAGATATAGTCAGATACTAAATATAAATATCTTTTTCAGTTGAAATTCAAACTATGATTCATTATATATAGAAATATATAAAGCCATAAGAAGATTAACAAATTTTGACAAAACCTCATTTATTTACAATCTTATTGTTTATCTTTCTATTCACGTAACCTTATATTTAATCCTAAAGAGAATTGGAAAGAGCTACACTTTTTCCAGGATTCACATTACAATAAAAAAAAAAAGTTATATTTTCAAGGATTAAAAACATATTTAAATTTAAAGAGAATCTTCTGTTTTAGAGGCTAATTTTTATTTTTTCAATTTTATAATAAATTAAAACACTACATCAAAAAAGCGTAAAACGAATAAAAATATAAATATACTTCATCATTTGCTGAAACATTTTAAAATTAATTATGTGTAAACTTACTTTTATCATTTAATTTGCATGATTTTCATCAAATGCTGAGCCAAATAACAATTCTCTTTGTTTTCTTTCTTTATTTTTTTAGCTATCATATCTTTTCATATGCCATTGGTCAAAATGTTTTTATACTATATACCAATACTTAAAAAAATCAAACCACCTTTGTGATTGTTAGATTTAATTTTAATGTAATGTTATAATAAAATATTGTTAAGTACATATTTAATCATGTATTGTTATTTTACATACATACAAGTTATTTATATGATACTGGCTTAAAAGTCATACATATCATATTATATAATTAATTGATAATAAAAAATATTTTACACTGTATTAAAACTAATCTCCTAATTATTTTTTATCTTAAAAAATAGTTAACACTATGAATATGCTAGTAGTAGTATTTACATAACAAGCTTGTTCAACAATGAATCAGCCCGTGCTCTGATAACTTTAAACTCCACTCATAAGATTTGTAACACAATTACAAGATTGAAAATAAGCCACAGATGACACATGAATACATGAAAAAACATAAAATGGAAAGGAGCAAAAGATGGAAAAAGAAAAAAAATGACGGAAAAAGAAGTATAATTAAATAAATGAGCCTATTGCTTTTGTTATATTGTAAGAATGGATACAACGCCCATGTACGCACACTCGGAACCAATGCACTAAACATTCAATTCTAACTTCAATTCTCCACTTTCATACAGTGTAAATTACAAGTTGCATTCAACATGTCTTGTAATTTTGGAGGGTTTGTGGCAAACGACTGAACGTAGTCTAAACAATTCATAAAATTGTTACGTCAGTAAACTAGGTAAGTTGATAGAAATGAAAATCAATTTCTACCGTTACATTAAATTGGAGTGTTCCAATGCATGTGCTTCCTATTAGGACGGGGTCATTGACAATTATATTCTACATCACAATTAGCACAATCAGAAACTGATCATGTTGGACAAAGGAGAAATGAAAGGCAATATCAAAATTATGATAACAAATACAACTCCAAAGATTTACAACCTAAGAATTAGAATACAGCAAAATAATAAATTCAAGATCTGCTAAAATGAAACGAAACACTGTTAGTTCAAAGGCAAAATAAAAATTAGGTGAGAATGACTCTTTAAGCACATTCACCTCTACATCTCCTGCTTCACAGTCAGCACCATATGACCAATGCTTCTAAGTAAACACAGCAAAAAGGAAACATTACTTCTACTAGAAAACTATACACCCCGTCGATACTCCAGCTGCCTTGTGTTCTCCAGTAAAATCTGCCAAGCAATAAACAGATCAGGATTTAAGCTATGAAATTAATGTAGGCCATGTTTTGACTCCTCTGAGGATAGTCACAAAAATAAGGCCCAGTTCTTACTTCTCTAATGTAGTTTGCAACGGCTTTGCAGCCTTCAATTGCCAGTTGCATAACATTTTCCAAAATGTCAATGGGTAATTTAGAATCCATCTACGGTCAGAAAAGAAATGAGTAGTGCACATCAAAAATTTATATCTTAATTAAATTTACATTGTTGACTAAAAAAGAAATACGGAGAACAAAATATGAAATGAAAATTAACCTGAAGAAGTGTCACTTTATCTAACTTGGGCAGAATTCCTAAAGTTACATCAGGACCTCCAGCACTGTCTTCTACATAGTTCAAATCTGTCCATATTTATACAGCAATATCCAATAATTACAAAGACCCACTGCTAAACGAAAAGTAGACTGGAACAAAAGAAAACACATAACCCTTGCATAAATTAAAGTAAAACAGACATATACCAAGCAAAGGGGTGCTATTAAGGTATCCAGCACTACAGGAAGTTACAAGATCACGCATAGGGATTCCAGCATCAGCAAGGGCCAACGTTGCAGCATTGATACATGCAGATCTAGTTCCTACACAAGGAATATTGAGAACAAAATTACTGAATGGTCAAGAATGAAGAGCTTAAAAAAAAAACTAAAGAGGCATTTTTTAATTTTGAATTCCTGAATGTTAAACAATGATGAGCTTAAAAACTAAAGAGGCACTTTTTAATATTGAAAAAAATTAACAGGAGACAGATTATTAAACAAGCACAAGAGAGAAAGAAAAGATATAAATAAAATGAGCAGAGATGATGATAACAAGATCCCATTATCAAGTTTTAACTAACCTCCATCCGCTTGGAGAACTTGGACATAAATATCTATCTGCAAATTAAATAAATAAATCATAAGAAAAATAAAATACATAATTTACGCTGATATAAAAGAAGTTCCAAAAACTTTGTGTAATAAAACCTGGGAACGAGGCATTAAATGTGTCAATATACATGCTTCCATAGTCTGTCGAATAACCAAAGAAATTTCAGTCGATCTCCTGTAGCATGAGAAAAATTCCATCAGATGGAGAAGGACAAGAGGTCAGCCTCTTGGTGTTAGATAAACTTGCAATAAGAACCAATTTCACACATTATGGAAGACAAAAATGAAGCAAGGTAAAACTTATGTATTCAAAAATTGATGGCTATGCCATTGAAAACCTAACGCAAAACTGTTTGCTTGGTCAAAGAAGATTCTAAATAGTTAAAGCATGAGATACGATAAAACATTGTCGAGAGAAGTACTGGTGAATATAGATTTTACTCTTCAATGCTCATGGATATGTAGCTCATTGCTGACTTTTGACAGAACAAGAGCTTTCTTCAGGTCAAGATGATGTATGTACTAAATTCACTTAACCTCTCAATGAAACCAGTCTCTAAATTTCCCCTAGAATTTCAAATAACCATCCAGAAAAAGAGACACATAGTACAATTGATGTTGTCCTAATCCTATAACTAGATGAGAACGTCTTATTCACTGTTGCAAGTGATCCCTGAGAGTACAAGCTATTAAAACCACATTCACTCCCATCCAGTTCAGCCCATAGCTACCATTTAAACATGTACAAATATATCAAAATCGTGCCAAAAAAAAGACTAGGAATTTAATTTAAACAAGTGAATATGAAAAACCTGTCGCCCTTTGGTTTCCTCATGCGATCTCCAGTGCTAAAATTAGCCATGCTGTACTCACACCGAACCTATAGACATCATACAAAGCAGATAGACAGACAGCAACAAAATTTTCAGTAAAATACACTAAAAATACACAGAATGCATTTTTAACTTAATAAGAAAAAACTTTACCAGAGCCTGGTCACTCATTTGTTGGCTCTTATTTTGGACCTGAAATGCACACAAGTTGCTACAGTATAAATAAAAAGGCAATAGTTAAGGACTAAAGCTGAAAAGCAAATTCGAAGCTTATGTACCTCTCTAGGGCCATAAACAGCAGCAATCACTTTAGTATTACCCATCTCAAATACGGCAGAACTGGTTCAAAAACGAAAGAGAAATTTAGGGAAAAGTGATTAGAACGAAATTAGAACCTAATTTGTTTAGAAATTTGAAAATTAAGAAAGTTTGAAGGGGGCATGGTAAAAAAGCAAAAAAGAAAAAGAAAGAATTAAGGGGAGAAGGGTGAAAGTGATGTACCCATCGGCTCTGGAAACAGCACCGATCTCTGCTCGAATTTGTCGCATCTAGGATTGCAATGCAATGTGAGAAGAGGGGAAAGGTGAGAAAGAAGATGGGAGAGAGAAAGAGAGAATGGAAATAGGAATAGGAATGAGCACCGTACCTCCATGGGTCGGCGACCATCCAAGCGAAGTCCTTCTGGGCTCACATACTCCATCTTCAATCCCTCCCTGGCTCCCAACAACCAGCAAATGCCGAAGGTAATACGCCTTCACTCCTCACTCTTCACTCCATGCACAAAACGCACAGACCTGCACGCTACTAGGGATCAATGAGACAATTGATAATTAGCAACTAGCAATTAGTTTTCTTTTGGTTTAATTAATCAAGTAGGTCACTATAATTGGAACAAATTTTTAGTTAAATATTTATAATTTAAAAGCTTTTAATTAAGTCCTTATATTAAATAATTTTTTTTAATCAAGTTCTTGGAATAATTTAATGCTACAAAATTTTTTAAAATTTCATATAATTTAATAGGTTATCATCCAATTTTATAAGTATAAATATAAAAATTTATTTAATATAAAAACTTGATTGAAAAATTTTAAATTATAGAATCTAATTAAAAAATGGATCAAATTATAAGAATATGCAAATTAATTAAATCTTTTTATTTTGACAAAAAAAATTATTAAAAGAGAAGAAAAAGGTACAAAATAGGGTAAGACACCCTCACAAAAATACAGTAGCAGTATCTAAGGCATATAAAGATAAATCATGCAACAACACATGTGAATCTCTTTAAATATTAGCTAGAGACACACCATTAAATAAACCATTTATAGAGCATCAAAGAGATGCCTAATAAGTAATATTGTCTCAAATAAAATCTATAATTCAAAGGGAATTATTCAAAACTTTAGAATTCCTTTCCAACCAAATACACCAAAGCACTATAAAAATTGAGAGCTGCCATTGAACTTTTGCTTTTTTACACGAGTCAAAACCTCTGAACTTAGTGAGTAGAAATTGATATAAACCTATAGGGCAAAACCTTGATTCTTCAAAGATACCAAAAAACCTGCTCCAAAGAGATCCTATCATAAGACAATGCATAAAGATATGAGCTAATTCGGAATTTAAACTGCACATTATACACATACTAAGGGACAAAACAGTGGGGGGCTTGTGCTTCTGGAACATATCATTAGTGTTTATCTAATTGAGAACAACAGTCTAAACAGAAGCTTTGACTATAGAGGGAGATATGGATTTCCAATTGAGTTTATCCAAGATAAATCTTTCTATGCTAGAAGAGGAAATCATAAGATTTATAAGAGAAACACTAGAAGGGTCAAGCATTCAAGTCCTTATGTCAAGGGCATTGGAAAGATGAATAGGATCAAGCAAAGAAAGAAGGGACTCTAATTCATTAACTTCTCTATTATTTAAGTTTTGAATAAAATGAAAGTTCTAAGAAAGATCATTAGAAAAAAAATTGACAAATAAAGACATTATGGAAAGAAGATAGGCAAAAAAGCCTAGGAAAGGTAACTAAAAGGGGAGCAGTACTAACCCAAATATCTTCCCAAAATTTAGAATGCGTTTGATTTGTGAAAATATTTCTTGTTTTCATTTTTTGAAAATGATTTTTGTTTTCAAATTTTCTGAATTTAGAAAATGTTTGGTTTGTTTGTTTAAAGGGAAAACAATAAAAATATATTTGATTTGTCTATTTTCAAAATATATTTTTCAAAATCAAATTTGAGATAATAAAATTATATTTATTATTAAATAACAAAAAAATTTTGCACATTTAGATGAACTTAATTATTTGCAAATTTGAGATGAACTTAAAAGTATTTATTAAAATAAAATAACTCTATAAAATTTTAATATTAAGAATAAAATAAATTGCTCACTTATAAGTAATTTTATTATCATTATCAATTATTATATAATTAAATACTATAAAGGAAACTTTAACTGCAAAAATTACTTATAATAATAAAATATGTTTGAAATATATTTGATTTGTGAGTAAATTATAGTCATATCAAAAAAAGACATACTTAAACAAAATAACTAATACTATCTATAATTTCAGTTTTTAGTATACTTCAACTTATCAATTAACTAAAACATGTAAAAAAGAAAAAGAAAAAGAAAAATGCATCATCCTATAATAAAATACAAAAAATGATAGTCATCAATCATCAAGGATAATTATCCCATATTTGATTAGTAATTATCTCTCTAACCTATGCCATTTGAGTTGTTTCAGTAGCATTAATATCAACATCTTATTGATCTACCCTTAAACTTTGTTCATCCACAATCATATCTTCTCCAGAGTAATAACCAAATAGTCGATCTGTGCCATGTTACATTCTAATTATATGCAAATTAGTAAATACCAAATTTCATTAGCAACACCATATTGTCAACTATAATCATAATTCTACCCAGTGTCAATGGCCAGACCAAAACACATTCTACTCAATCCATGCCAGTGATAAATATAAACTGAAAAATATCAGTCATATATGGTGAATAGACTAGCAATCAACATATCAAGATCCAATATCCTACAACAAGGTTAGTCACTGCAAACCCTTTCCACCAACAAATCTAACAAAAGAAATCAGCACTTGACAGTCCTTATAATTTAGAGTTAAATGGAAAAATCCAATTATCAAAATAACCCAACCAAAAAGATAACCAAAGGAAAGAATTTAAAATACATAAACAAATGAAAAAAAAAAGAAGAAACCACTCCTGAATAATCTCTAAAGTCTATAAGTAGCTTAAAGATTAAAATGTTCTTAACAAAAGAGGCAAGACATGCAGATAAATCAAAATGGAAAACAAAACAAAATCAAAACAAGCCCCAATGCCAAGAATCTTGAATTGGCACTTTTCAAAAAAAAAAAAGTTTCAACTTTCCAATGCTCCAATTCAAAACATGCATAGATGCACATGAATCACAAACACCCAGATGCCCAAAAATCCCACCCCATGTAGAATCAATTCAAAAAAAAGGATTTTTACTTGTCCCTCTCAAATAACTAGACCAAAACAATCACCAAATCACATTCAACATTCATTTGAGGTCCTTATACCATGTATCAAACCAAGTGTAGATTAGTGTATCAAACAAATAATATCAGTTGAGATCTAACATTCCAACATTCATTTGAGGTCCTTATACCATGTGAAAATTTAATTATAAAAATTTATTTAATATTGAAACTTGATTGAAAAATTTTAAATTATAAGAACCTAATTAAAAAATAGATCAAATTATAAGAATATGCAAATTAATTAAATCTTTTTATTTTGACAAAAAAATTATTAAAAGAGAAGAAAAAGGTACAAAATAAGGTAAGACACCCTCACAAAAATACAGTAGCAATATCTAAGGCATATAAGGATAAATCATGTAATAATGCATGTCAATCTCTTTGAATATTAACTAGAGACAAACTATTAAATAAACCATTTACACAGCATCAAAGAGATGCCCAATAAGTAATCTTGTCTCTAATAAAATCTATAGTTGAAAGGGAATTATTAAAAACTTTAGAATTCCTTTCCAACCAAATACACCAACGCACTATAAAAATCGAGGGCTGCCATTGAATTTTTGCTTCTTTACACAAGTCAAAACCTCTGCACTTAGTAAGTAGAAATTGATATAAACCTATATAGCAAAACCTTGATTCTTCAAAGATACCAAAAAACCTGCTCCAAAGAGATCCTACCATAAGACAATGCATAAAGATATGAGTCCCCAATTCGGAATCTAAACCGCACATTATACACATACTAAGGGACAAAACAGTGAGGGGCTTGTGCTTCTAGAGCATATCATTAGTGTTTATCTAATTAAGAACAATAGTCTAAATAGAACGTTTAACTGTAGAGGGAGATATGGATTTCCAATTGAGTTTTATCCAAGAGAAATCTTTCTATACTAAGAGAGGAAATCATAAGATTTATAAGAGAAACACTAGAAGGGTAAAGAGTTCAAGTCCTTATGTCAAAGGCATTGGAAAGATGAATAGGATCAAGCAAAGAAAGAAGGGACTCTAATTTATTAACCTCTCTATTATTTAAGTTTTGAATAAAATGAAAGTTCTAAGAAAGATCATTAGAGAAAAAATTGACAAACAAAGGCATTATGGAAAGAAATAGGCAAAAAAGCCTAGGAAAGGTAACTAAAAGGGGAGCATTACTAACCTATATATCTTCCCAAAATTTAGGATGCGTTTGATTTGTAAAAATATTTTCTGTTTTCATTTTCTAAAAAGGATTTTTGTTTTCAGATTTTTTGAATTTAGGAAATGTTTGGTTTGTCTATTTAAAGGGAAAACAATAAAAAATATTTGATTTATCTATTTTCAAAATATATTTTTCAAAACCAAATTTGAGATAATAAAATTATATTTATTACTAAATAATAAAAATGTTTTTTTTTTTTGCATATTTAGATGAATTTTATTATTTGCAAATTTGAGATGAACTTAAAAGTATTTATTAAAATAAAATAACTATATAAAATTTTAAGATTAAGAATAAAATAAATTGCTCCCTTCTAAGTAATTTTATTATCATTATCAATTATTATATAATTAAATACTATAAAGGAAACTTTAATTACAAAATTTACTTGTAATAACAAAATATGTTTGGAATATATTTGATTTGTAAGTAAATTATAGTCATATTAAAAAAAGACATACTTAAACAAAATAACTAATACTATCTATAATTACAGTTTTTGTTATACTTCAACTTATCAACCAACTAAAACATACAAAAAAGAAAAAAAAAAAAAAGAGAAATACATCATCCTACAATAAAATACAAAAAATGATAGTTATCAATTATCAACGATAATTATCCCATATTTGATTAGCAATTATCTCCTTATCATGTGCCATTTGAGTTGCTTCAGTAGCATTAATATCAACACCCTCTTGAACTACCCTTAAACTTTGTCCATCCACAATCATATCTTCTCTAGAGTAATAATCAAATAGTTGATTTGTGCCATGTTGCATTCTAATAATATGCAAATTAGTAAATACCAAATTTCATTAGCAACACCATATTGTCAACTATATTCACAGTTCTACCTAGTGTCAATGGCCAGAACAAAACACATTCTACTCAATCCATTTCAATGATAAACATAAACTGAAAAATATCAGTCATATATGGTGAATAGACTAGCAATCAACATATGAAGATCCAACATCCTACAACAAGAGAGTGCAAACCTTTTCCACCAACCAATCCAACAAAAGAAATCAGCACTTGGCAGACCTTATAATTTAGAGTTAAATGAAAAAATCGAATTATCAAAATAAACTAACCAAAAAGATAACCAAAGGAAAGAATTTAAAATACATAAACAAATAAAAAAAAGAAGAAGAAGCCACTCCTAAATAATCTCTAAAGACTATAAGTAGCTTAAAGATTAAAATGTTCTTAATAAAAGAGGCAAGACATGCAGATAAATCAAAAAGGAAAACAAAACAAAATCAAAACAAGCCCCAATGCCAAGAATCTTGAATTGGCACTTTCCAAAAAAAAAAAAAGTTTCAACTTTCCAATGGTCCAATTCAAAACATGCATAGATGCACATGCATCACATACACCCAGATGCCCAAAAATCTCACCCCATGCAAAATCAACTCATAAAAAGGATTTTTACTTGTCCCTCTCAAATAACTAGACCAAAACAATCACCAAATCACATTCAACATTCATTTGACGTCCTTATACCATGTGATCAAACCAAGTGTAGATTAGTGTATCAAACAAATAATATCAGTTGAGATCCAACATTCCAACATTCATTTGAGGTCCTTATACCATGTGATCAAACCAAGTGCAGAGCTAGTGTATCCAACAAATAATATCAGTTGAGATCCAACATTCCAACATTCATTGTAGATCCAACAAAAAGGCACGAATAATATCCAAAAAAAAAAAACCCTGCTACCAATTGAAGGGAAAAATTGAAAACATACCAAACAGGACCCAAAAATAGGGGTGAAGGAAGGAAAGGGTTTGCAGTGGTGGTGGTGCTCTGAATAGCGATAACCTCCGTCTTGTGCCCTATGAGCAGCACGACAATGGTTCAAGCAAGGAAAAGAAGGAAAAAAAGAAGAAGCCACAATCAACAATAAAAACCACACCTAACAGAGGTCGAAAACAAGGGTGAAGGAAGGGATGCTTGACGGTGTTGATGGAGCTTTGAATGGTGGCGATGATGGTGATCTGGATGGCGGTGATCGACAAGGAGATGAGAAGCGCAACAGCACCAAAGGAAGGGGTGATTAGGTGAAGTGATAGTGGTGTTAGGGTGTTTTTTTTCTAAATAGGATTGGGCAGAAAAAAAAATGCACTTTCTTCTCACATAGGATTCGAGCTGGGTGTGTACAAAATAAGGAGAAAGAATTGGGAAAAAAAATGTGCATTTCTCGGCGCATGATTCGAACCAGGTATGTGAGGGAACAAAAGAAAGGATGTTTCATTTATTACCAGAGTGCCACCGCATTTTTTTCAAGAAATATTTCCAACTATCAGAGCTAAAAAGGATGAAAACGTGGATTTCTCATTTCCAAATTTTCAGCCATTTTAAGAAATATTTTTTGAAAATATTTTCAAAACAGTCACAACAAACATATTTTCACTTTTATTTTCTATTTTTACTGGCAATGGAAATAGAAAATGGCAAACCAAACACAACCTTAATGCGAGAACCACCATTCAAACGTAAGGACAAAAGAAAACAAAAAGAAGGTAGATCCTAAGAGATGAATTTCTGATAACAATTATGAGTTACTCTACTTGCAAAGTTGGTATCCATTGTTTCCAATGCAAACCATACTTACTTCAAATGAATTAGTGCTATAAAGAATTAGGATGTAGAGGAAAATGCCAAAGCTACTAAGACATCAATATTTTATTTTTGGACACAATATTACCAAGGCCTAACCCCCTTCCTTTTTTGGTTTACAACAAACCTCCCAACTAACATGGCAGTTTCTTCTAGAATCCCCAATGTCCAAGCAAAGGAAATTCCTCGAGTTTTTCTATATTTTGAGCCACAACCATAGGAATACAAAAGAGGAAGAGAAAGTGTAGGGGAATGCTAGAAAAATGCGACTGATGAAAGCAATCAAACCTCCCAAAGAGAAAAAGGCACCTTTCCAACAATCTAACCTCTTAAAAATCTTACACACTGTAAGATCTCAAAAAGATAATGCATAAGGATTACCTCCCAAAAAAATACGTAAATAACCCTACTAAAGAAGCAAAAGCGTACTAAATCTAATTGTCCATATTAATACCTGCTAAAGCACTTTTGGCTAGGTTTATTCGAAGACCCAAGAGGACCTCAAAAAAACCTAGAACAGATAAAATGTTAAAGACAAGGTCTACTTCTGGCTCCAAGGAAAAGATTGTGTCATCAGCAAATTGAAGATGGGAGACTAATACCTATTCCCCACCAATAGATCAACAACTATCAATGCCAAAAGACCAAGCACATTGACCACTAAGGAAAAAAGAAAGAGAGATAGAGGATGTCTTTTTCTCCAACCTCTTTGACTTTAAACCAGGATCTAGGTTCACCATAATAAAGGTAACTAACACTATTTATAAGTTCAAATATCAACACATAAGTAAACAATACGAGTTCACAATCACAATCGACAAGTTTGTAACATAATAAAACAAGAAAGTTTCACAATGCAAGCTCACAAATCACAACAATACACAATATAACATTAATTCAATCATTGTTCTTAAATATCCGCTATGGTGGCACCATCCCATCATGGCATGGTTGAAATTGACAAAAAAAAAAAAAGATCATGAGAGGGAAGATGGTGTGGTGGAATATCATGGCCGTCCATGGCGGCTACCATTCTTACGGCGCCATGGTGGCCATGGCAGCTCATTGAGGAATTATTGACTAGACCCCCTTTTTTTAAAAGAAAAATTACGAGAGGATAAATTTTGGGGTTTTAAAAGAAAACCCTAATCCCTTCTCAAGCAATTGCAACTCCTTCCCTCTCTACACCTTTCTTTCTTTCATATCTATTTCCCCCCTTTCGAAGCTCTAGTGACTGTCAGGGGCCTAATTCCGGCAGTGCCACTACTGATAATAACCACCTATTAGTGACAACCTCAACCGAACAACAACATTTCCTCTTCTATTTCCGTCTTCCTCTGTTAAATGTCTTCTTTTTTCTTCTTTTGTTCTATTTCTTCTTCTTTTTCCTTCTTTTGTTCTTATTATTTTCTATTTTGTTTTAATCTCCTTCATTTCTCCCTTTTTTTCTATTCTATTCCAGCAATATTTTTTTTTTCTATTTTGTTTACGCCTTTTTTCTATTCCATTTTAGGTTTCAACCTCTTATTCTTTTTTTTTAATTTTTAATAATTTGTATAAATGTGGCTATTGAATTTAGTCTTAAATTTTATAGGTTTAAGAAGTAGAGCTACAATGACAAGTTAATCTTCACAAAGTTCAAGGGCTACCAAAAGAACAAGCCCAGGAGGAAGTATTGCCACTCTGTAGAAGAAAATAATAACAATGATACTGTGTGTACTTTTTTCGGAAAAGTTATGAACGGAGGAATTATAAGAGCCAAACAACACTTAATAGGAAAGAGTGGTAATATTTCTAAGTGTTTGTAAAAAGCTAGAAAAAAGTTGTGGGAGCTTTTTAGTTTGAAAAAGAAGTAAAATAGTGAGGAAATTTCAAATGTGAGGGAGCTTGATCTTGAGAACTTGGGGTTTGGATTATCTAAAAATGAAGTTGAAGGGCTTAACGAGATCACTAAACCTGAGCCTAAAGTCGAGAAGGGTGCTTTGAAAGGCCCAATGGATATATTTTGTAGAAAACCCGAAACTATAATTGTGAAAAAGAACAAGGAGATGTTGAGGCAACAAAATATTAGAAAAGCATGCGACAGGGAAGCATTTGCTAGGGTTCATCAATAGTTAGCTTGGGAAAAGTTTAGATAAGATCACTGAAACTATACCAACTGCATTCGTAAAGATAGGGAGTTGTACATTATAAGATTATGTAAAGAAAAAGATAAATATTTTTTATTTGTATTTCACATATATTTGCCACTAGGGATAATTTTGTGAGATATGGTTAGATACTAAGTGTGTGTTTGGGAAAGCTATAACATTAGAATTTTTAATAATCACTTATTTGTATAATCACTTTTTTATATAATTAATTATGTGAAAATCAATTTATATTTCGATATTTCAATTGAAAAGTGATTTTAAGATATAATATTTTGTTTGAATTGTATGAAAAAGTTACTTTTATATGGTAAAATTACTAAAAAATAGTATGGAATGATTGTTTATTATAACATTTGATATTTAAGGTCAATTTGGTAAAATATAATAATTTTGAAAGAATAAGCTTTTCTTTATAATCAAAAGCTTCAAAAAGTTGTTTATGATTATAAGTTATTTTTCAACTTAAAATTGTTAGCTTCTAATTATAATCTATTTTGATTTTTTTACCAAACATACTAGATTTTTAAGGGAGGGAAAAGCTATTTTGTTTGGTTTCCAAACATGCCCTATATGTAAATACTTTTCTCATCTAAAATTCGAACTGTGACTTGTCATTATATGTAGAGAACTAAGCTTTTTAAGCTAGACTTAATCCCTATTAATAAAGGAAAGATAAATATAAGAGCAAACCCTAAAGTGGTTCCTATCAATTTTCACATTGGATAAATTAGTCTTTAATAAAAATAAACTGACAAATTGGTTTCCAGCCTTTTAAAACACTAGACAAATTAATCTCTAATGAAAATAAACTTATAAATTGGTCCTTAACTTTTTAAAATGTCAAACAAATTAGTCCCTAACAAAAATACACTGACAAGTTGACTCCTAACATTTTAAAACGTCAAACAAAGTAGTCTTTCTATCAAGGCTTTTCATTAAACACTATGACGTGACCCATTAAATAATTGACGTGACACCATTATCTCCACCATATCATCCTACTCACTCTCGTTTATTAAAACAACACATTTTTTGTATATTCCTAAACTAATATGCTGAATTTTATATTTTGATATAATATGCAAGGCTTGTGGAGTTCAGGATTACATGGTGACTGAGAATAGGCTATAAAAGTGGGGTGAGATTATAAATTTAGAAGCATTCTAAATCCCAAAACTAATATAGTAATTAGCATTTAAACCCCTTCCTCCCCCCTCTCAAAAAAAAGAAAAAATAAAAAATCTTTTTCACTATCTCTGCATCAACAACCCACCTACTATTCACACCTCAAAGCCGTTGACATCTTCATCTGATGAAGCAAATTCATTAAATAGAGCAATGGTTGTTGCAATAACACTCACATCCTGAATCCTCCTCAATAACACAAGAACTACACCCAAAAAAATTAATGAAGTAAAGGAGTTTAAAAAAAAATCCATAAGATTAGATATACATGAGCAAAGCCATAGAGATGACAATGGCAACAACACCAAACAACCTGTGAAAAACCCTAGCTCCTTTCCCCAAGCACACTTCTTTTCTCACAGGAATCCTCCTACATAGAAAACAATTGAGATTCGATCATTGAATTAGTGAGAAACTACAACTCTGCAAAATTTTTGGAAGTTTTTGATTTAGATGTTTCATTTGGTTTTTCCCATTACCATCATCAAATTTGATTTTTTTTATTTTTTGTCTTAATATGATAGCTTTCATGCCCATCATCATCATCAACCTCTAACACCACAACACCAACAATGCATTAAAAGCCAAGATCTTCAAGGACCCATTAACCAAAACGATTTCAAAAGCCAGTCTTTAACTCGACCCAATTCCCAAAATCCCTTCTTTAACTAGAATCGCCCAATGACAGTGAATTTGTTCAAGATGGTAGCATTTTGATTGGTCCTGGTGCTTCAGATGGTGAAGTAGAGATAGAATCGGGAATCGTCGCAAGAGCACCAACCCGATGACAGAGGAGAGATTTTGGTAGCGAGTGGAGCCACCGATGACAGAGAGGCAATGATGGTGGAGTAGTTGCGTGTTACAGTGGTGGAATCGTGGAAGTGTGGCAGCAAGAGCTAAGAGAATTCATTATCTGATATTATTAACAAAAATTCATGTTTAATTTGAATCATGGGTCAAAATATAATTATAGAATTTTAATTATTAATTTTGTTTGGGTCAAATTCCTAATTTTACAAGGATTGAATAGGAAACTACTTCAACTGTTAGATGTCTTTTCAACGGCTCAAATTTTGTTACCATGATGGTGACAAACTAAAAGTCCTCGCATAAGACTCCGCCTAATAACCTTCCCGTTTATATATCTATCCATTAGGATTGAGGACTCCTTTGTTCGCTATTGTTTTGGACTAATGTTGCTCCTATATTATGATTACAAAACTAAGCTTTTAAATTTTAATAATTACAAAATGTTAATAATTGATAAAGTAATTAAACTGAAATTGTAAGAAGCTGTCACCACCGGCCAAAATTTGTTTCACGCCCAGCCACCGCTTACCGCCAGTTACCACCTCCATCGCCTGTAATGTGAACCCTCCCTCTTGCCTTTCTCATGCTCTCTATTTCCCCAGTGCCCCCTTTCCTCATTAACTTTCTTGAAGAAATGCTTAAGTATATTGTTGGAGGAGCGATGTGAGTTTTATTGAAAACTTCTGTGCTTGTTGTTCTTTCTTCTGTGAAGTTGTAAATAAAGGAGAACAACTTTGTGTAAGGCCAAAAATGGAGCTTTACTGACTAACGAATACCGCACGTGCCACGAATCTTGCCTTTTTGGAACAATATTTCGCTAAGCTCCACCCTGGCCATGTCATATCTGGTCTTCATGAGGTTGTCGGACCTACATGCATCATCCACTGCGTTGGCAACTGGTACCTACAAGAGTTAGGTGATGAGGCAGTACACGATAGATTTGTTAGCCTAGTGATAGAGACGGAATCTACAGCAGGTGGTGGAGATAGTGAACGGTGGTGGGCGATGGAGACAATGACCAGCGGTGGACGACAGAGGTGGTGATGTCAACAGTCGGTGGTGGCTGATGGAGTGAAGGTATAGTTTATAGAGGTAAAGGATAGACTTGTAATTTTATAAATATTGTATTGTATAAAAAAATTTCAATGTTAATAAAATTTATTTAATACTTTATCTATTAAATCTGAATCGTTTAAAATGAATCCAATAATATTGGATAAGTGAACTAACGTTAGTCCGCAATTGAGGTGTACCAACAATCCCTTGTTATTCAGGTAGCCTTATGATGTGAAAGACCCGTATGAAATGGTCTACTTCTAAGTGGAGTTTATAATGCTCCAATGAAAAATCTGGACATTGATGATCCATTTTTGTCTCGTAAGCAGTATTTTTTTTTTGTGTTCAAAAGACCAAAAAAATCAATGTTGAATGGAATTTTACAAGTTTTTCCTTGATCCTTCAGTCTCTTGCTCTGTCGCCCTCCCCTCTCCCACCTCTCTTCCTCCCCATGCGACATCGCACAACACCCGCCGCTTCTCCCTCTTCTTCCTTCGCCGCTGTACACACATGACTTTTTTATTTTGCAAGTTAAAAATATCATATGAAATAACTTCTTTAACCTCTCTAATATTTCTCCAACCTTTCTAATTTCCCTTCTTCCTCCTTCCAGCTCCAATTCAGGCACACCAGAACCAAAACCTCCCAGCACTGGCATCAAAGAAGACATTGCCATTGGCAGAAACAGATTCAGAAGTTCATTCAAAATAATTTGAAAATACAAACATTCAACATTCAAGTGAAAATACATATCAAAATCTGCATACCAATCTCCTAAAACTACATAATACTAACCCATTACAAAGACACACCCACAATCCTATTAAATAACCCAACAAGATAGCAAATTTTCAACAATCAGATCAAGACCAACTTTCAACAATCAGATCAAGACCAGAAATCATAGTTGCAGAATCAACCCACAAAAACCTAGAAAAAAAAAAAAAAGAATGAATGAATGAGTAGAAATTAGCCACAATCAGCTTCACTATTCTTGCCCTCTCACTACCCAAAGCCTCGCCACCACTACCAAACCAAGTTGTTGTTACTCCGCCGTTGTCGTCCCCTCATCGTCGTTAGTCGCCGCTCAGCTGCAATCCCTAACCACCATTGACAATCGAAAGAAGAAAATGATGCTGAGATTGAGGCTTTGACTCATTGGAAGCGGCCCAGCAGCCACGTTGCCACCATTTATGCCGCACACTGGGAGATCCGCCGTCGAGCCCCATGATTGAAGATGCCACCCCTACTAGCTTGCTATCTTGCAGCTCCGCCGCACAGACGCCAACAAGCTCCCTTTCGCCGAAGATGTGCTCATGTGCGGGCGCGAGGCCTTGCTCATTCTCTCCCTACTCCAAGGCAGTGCGCCTCACCCCCCCAACAAAAAAACAAAAAAAAATTGCAACCCCTCCCCTACTCCCCTTCACATTTCCACTGTATGAAGCCAATGTCATTTCCATCATTTTAGAAATGCAGGTTTTCCACTTTTTCTTATATTTACCAGTTAACTGGATGTCTTAATATGGACCTCAATCTTGTGATATCACTTGAAATTTGCTCAGGTAATGTAAACGGTTAGATTTACTTTCTGTTGATCTGGACAGCCGCAAATTACTAGATCATCAATGTCCAAATCTTTCATTGGAGCATTGTAAATGCCACCCTACTTCTATGAGATCCTGGATGTTTAGCTCAAACCCAACAACATTGTACACATTGTAGATTACTACACTAAAGGGAAATTGGTTCAGCGTAAAAGATCTACGGCGGTCCAGACCTTGAAGATATTCTGGAGAACGAATAAGTTCAACTGGCCAAGCTTACGCCTTTCCAAAGTGAGAACTGACAAGTAAACTATAGTTGTATGCATTTTTCATTTTTTTATTTTTTGTATGATCCATATACATTACACTAACTCATTCGAATTAACATGCATGTACAGTACTGTCAATAGCTTTTTGAGATTCGTCCCTAATGGCTGCAAGGTTCCTCTTTATCTCATTGCAAAGTCTACCCTCTATGAGACGCACGGGCAACCACAGCTTCGGCTTAACATCAACAATATATGAGAGAATCGTATTAACTTCTTGGACTTGAGACTCTTCACAACTTCCGCTGTTGAATTGCTGCAAAACCATCATTTCTTAAGAAGTTAGCACTAAATTTGTATGTCAACCCCGTTGACTATATGGTTTGAAAATCTATAAACTTCTTTCACTCTTATAATTTGTTCAGCATCTTTCAAAAGTCAAAATAAAACCAATGAACATTGAAAATTGCACAGGCTGTCTATGTGGAGAAAGTCAAGCCAAAAAGCCCACAAGATCCATTTTTGTCAATAATGTAGCTACCAAGTTTTTCTGAAATCATAGCCCCAACTTGATCAACACCCTAATTACCCAAATTTGAGTTTCCAATATATGATACTGTCCATTTCTAGTTGGTCACGAGTGAAGGCTAGCTATGATCCATTAAGTAGTTTAAAATGTTGACTTTAGAAAATAAAAGTTTTGACATTTGAAAAATACTTATGATACGGACGAGTGCCTCAAACTCTGATTTATGCAAATGTATATGCTATTTATGCTGGATCCAGAAGAATTATAACAACAGAGGAACAAACAGAAATCCTACCTGCAAAATAGACCATTTTCCTTCAAAGAGTTGAAAATCTCCTTCAATCATCTTGAATTCAATTTCACGCTTCATACAAGAAGGAAGAGTCTCCAGTTCTTTCTCATAACAATCTAAAACTCCTTTAGCGTTAAATTTGATCCCAAATGCCAAGTTTTGCTGTCCAATCTGTTCAAATTATGAACATCAATAAATATAATGCAAGATGTATACTGTATAGGTTACAGGAAAACAAGATGTACTGTGCCATCAAATTTTGTGAAGGTTGCAACTTAGACAAAGTAAATTAGGTAAAACCATGCTTGGCTCACATAATGTAATCCTACACACAGCGTGACTTGGAGTTTAGACCCTGACATTGAAAATATACTTACCATCACCAAGAATTAAAGTCGGTGATATAAGCATAACTATCATGCTGACTTCCATTTCTCAAAGTATAATGCTTCACCCATACTCTGCATAACACATTGTTCCCATACCCCGCAAGTGTATTGTCACCCACAATTGATGCCTAAATGATTTCCAAGTCATTTGGGAAAGTCAAACAGCTACAGCTCTATAATCAAACAGGGTATGCAATCATGTGCCACAAGCTGAATGCTTCACATCTCTAAAACAATATTCATTCACGAACATATGTGCTTTAACACTTTTGTAGAGCAAATTCTCTCCGACATGATCATGTTGACCTGAAGTTGTATGGTAACGACACTATGAGGTGGTTGTGTGTGTCTGTGAGAGTGATGCAAGTTATATTTGAGCATTTAAAACCAATCTAAAGGACTATAAGATGAAACCAACTATGAAAGATAGAAGAAAATTCATGATATATACCAAACTATATTGCATTAGAAACTCTCAAGTTTTTTATTTTATTTTTAATTTTCCAGATTGAAAAAAAAAATCATTAAGGAAGAAGAGAAATACAAAGACAGGAGGATAAGATGTCCTCCATCAGAAAACTACTTTAAACAAAAATTACGAAGAACCCCCAAAAAACACCCTCAGAATAGCATTGAGTAATAGCAGCCCAGACCCCATGTAAATCGGAAACAGAAATCCCTTTAAAACACCCATTAGTTGAGCTCCAAAGAGAAGCCAAGAACCTTAATCTAATCTATCCTACTACAAAACTAAAGAAAGGCATTGAAGCACTTTGAAAAATCCGGGCATTTCTCTCTAACCAAATGCACCACAGAATTGCAAACAGTGAGCAATTTCACAGGATCTTGACCTCTTTTCTTCTTCCAAATCCCTTTAAACCTTATTGTCAAAAAGCTTCTAGAGAGTTCGGACAAACCCACTCTTCCATACAAATATTAAACATAACACAAATGTTAGGGGAAATGGTTGTTTTATATATCCGAATCTGCAATGAAATCATTTGTGTTGTTCCTAGTAAGTACCTTTGTCTAGACAAAGGATTTCACCTTAGCAGGAGCTTTGGATTTCCAAATAAGGTTACCGAGGGTAAACTTTTAGCAATTAGGAGAGTGAGTTAAGAAATGAAAGAGTGACTTACAAGAACACCCATTAGAACAGTCAAGAGTCCATAATTTGGAAGCCTCTAAATTAGTGTTCCTTTTGTTTGCAATGCAATTTTAAGTGGCTAGGCCATAACGTCCATTACAAAGAAGAGAAATCAACTATCAGGATGCAAGAAATGAGTGCTCATTCTTTTTTGGTAAGTTGCTTATCTATTGTTTTCTTAATCAGAGCTTTTTAAAGTTTAATAAGTTTTCATGGCATATGTACATAAGCATGTTAAAAATTCACTTGCTAAGTTTGTATCTCCGTCACTCAATGTTAATGGACAACTTGCTCGCTATATTTGCCGCATTAGAAAACACTGTCTGCAAGCTCACGCCTCATGTTTCGAATCCAATTCAACGTGTCAGAAAGTAAGGAAGGTGCAGCAGTAGCAGTAAGAAAAAAACAAAAAAAAAGTAACTAAACATTTTTATCTTATTCCACAATTTCCCATGAAGGCTGTCAAGTACAAATAAATAATCTCTACTAAGGGCATTTGGCAATAGAACCCAGGAATTAGTCCAATCTTCTTACTTTACGTCCCCGCATCAATAAAGAATGGAATTCGATTCAGAAATGGAAGTAAGCCCCAAAACAACCCTAACACATTATATGAAAGTTAACACATAGTAAAATGCACCGTGAGACATGATTGACATGTTGCCAAAAGCATGCAACTAACTAATTTCCATAAAAATACTAACTTTAAGAATACCCTTTTGGAGAAAATCAATAATCATAGAGGAACCTGCAAGAGACGAGCATAATTGTCACCCTTTTGGAGCAACTGGCTGACAGCAAGGCCGGGAATGAAATCGGCCAGCCTCTCGTAATCGGTCAAGGTGCTCCAAACAGCATCAAGCGATGCATCAATGGAGATCCTTGATTCAATTCTGCGTGAGTTCATGTCCAGCTTGACCACCTCTATGTACACCCCATCCTCAGCCAACAATTCTTCTGATTCTTCAACCCCACCATCATCACCATCATCATCATAATTATCCTCTATCACCAATAAATCCCCAGAAGAATTAACATCCTCATCATCATCATGTGCATCCAAAGTGGTGGGGTCGGATTTGGAAGCAGAACACAAGAAAGGTGTGAGGTTGTTGAGGGAGCATGGTTTGGGAGAGGAGAGGGTGCGTTGGTGGGGCTTGAAATGAAAGGGCCAAGGGTGAAAGAATGAGAGAGAGTGTGACGCGAGGATGGAATTGGAGCAGGAAGGTGAAGGTTGCGGGTATAGGAGAGCAGAGTGTGATTCTGAGGTTGCTGGAAAGGTGCGCATTGTTCTTGTGTGGTTGTGCTCTGTAACAAACTCTTTTTCTTTGCAAAAACCACAAGTAAAACAAAGTAACCTGTGACCATAGTAAGTTTTTAACAACGTTTGTTATCGTTTTCGTCATCTTCAACCCTTCAGTATCAAGTTCCAACAATGCATCGTTCGTTTGGAACTTCTAATCTTCATAAATCATAATTTATTAATTATTCACCACACAAAAGTTGATTTTCAAGTTTTAAAAGACTTATTTTTCAAGAGTTTAATTTTAATATATTGCTGGTATAAAAAAAATTTATATTTATTTATGTGTTGTCACTAATATTCACATTAATTTAGCTCAAAATAAGGCACTTTATAAATTAAAACTCTCTTAATATTAATTTTTTTTATTTATAAAACTCAATTATGATATATTATTTAAGAGAAACAAATACTAATATATGCTTATCAAGCATTCTTCGTTCTAATAAAGTTGTTGTTACTTAACTCGATTCCCTTCTAAGTTCATAATTTTTGTTATATAAAGTGTTTTCCCGTCAAAAACACTTTTTCCATTTTTTTTTTAACGTAAGATCTCTAATATTTCTCTTTCATTTTTGAGTTAATTTGCTGGCCAATATAAAAATTTGTATAATTTACATTTATTAAAAATAAAATTTTAATTTATTTTATATGAGGAATGTGAATATCATATAAAGCATTTTTCAAAAACTTAAATTGTTAAATGAAGATATATAAATATCTTTGTTTTTTTTTTTTGTCTTAATAATTAATCATACAATTTCAAATCAGGGGTGATAGTGAGAAAGAGCACTCCTTTAAAGTTGTGATTTTAAGATTTAAATTTATTATTTATAGATAAATTTGCTTAAAATCTTAATTTATTTTTATGGTTCTTTCACCTAAATAAAATAAGAAAAGCATTATTTACGTATACATCTTCTTTTAACTTTATTTTTTCAAACTATCCTATATTTAGGTACTAAAAAGAAATTGTTGCAGGCTAAAACAATTTTCAAATTGCTACATAATATAGAAATCAGCCTAATCTGACACGATTTTAATACTATTGTGAGATAATATAGAAATCAGCCTAGCTTGGCATGATTTCAACACTACTCCAAAACACAAAGAAATTAGCCCAAGTTGGCACGATTCCAATGTAGATGAAAGCTATAAATAGTGAAATAATTTTATGGGGGGAAAATGGGTAAAGAAAGAAGGAAAAAGTAGGTAGAGAGAGAAGGAAAATAGAAAGTAGTAGAGAGAAGAAGAAAGAGGCACCAATAGAGAGAGAAGCAGTAGGAGAAAGTGCTGGAGTACAATGATCTACGCCCACTTAACGCGTTTGGGTATATTGTTATAAATCTTAATTTAAAGATAATTTTATTTTGTCTTAGTTTAGTATAAAGTATTATTTAGTTTAGTTTAATTTAGTTTTAGTTTAGTATAAAGTATTATTTAGTTTAGTTTAATTTAGTTACTACTTTATTTTAGTATTTGTATTAAAGCAAATTTAGAGGTTTAATTTAGGGTTAATTTAGTTTAATTTAATTTTGTTTTTTTTAATATAATTCAGTGGTAACTTATCTAGAATAAAGCAAAATTATAGGTTTAATTTTTTAATTTAGTTTTACTTAGATTAAATTTTTTTAGGGTAGTTTTATTTTATTATAAAGCAAAATTTTGAGATTTATTAATTTATTATAGACCATAGTTTAGTTGAATTTAGTTTAGTTTAGTATACTTTTAGTTAGTATAAAACAAGATTATTGGTTTAGGATTTTAGTTTCATTTATTTAGATTAATTTTATGTAGTTTAGTTTTATTTTATTATAAAGCAAAATTTTGAGGTTATTTAGTTTATTATAGAGTATGGTCTAGTTTAATTTAGTATAGTTTAATATAGCTTAATTTAGTTTACTTTTAGTTAAAATAAAGAAAATTTGATGTTTAGGGTTTAATTTTATTTAGCTTAGTTTCATTCTATTACAGAGCATGGTGATTATGCATTGCATGTATATAGTTAATCTTAACTTTGTTGCATTCATGCTATACAACTTACTCGAGTGTTATGTACAAAGCGTCACCCTATACCTGAGCCACATGCACTCATGCAGCCATACTTGCGACAGATAGATTTATGGTATGCAGCACAGGTTTCACATGTTGAGTATGATAGTGCTTTGATTAGTGCATTTGTTAAGCATTGACGTCTAGAGATACACACATTCCATTTGTCACACAGAGAATGCACCATCATGCTCCAGCATCTTGCATTCCAGTTAGTGTTGTGCTTGGATGAGGCACCGATTAGCAGATGTATGGCTTCATGGGAGAGATATCATGACCATGATATATGGAGCATGTCCAATCATCTACTTTGGGTGGTGTCGGGTTAGGGGGATTGGCCTGATACAACGTGACTTTCACTTGGCTATGGTGTACATTTGGTGATTTGGCACCGAGTGCACTTGTGGAGATAGTTGTACGCCACACTGGAGCATACATTCTACATTTGCTTGGTGGGTTCTTGATGGTAGATAAGCCAGGCACCAGAGATCATCTAAGGTGGTTGCCTCTTTTTAGGGACTTTGCCTATGTTAACTATAACACCCTACCAACTTAATGTTATGCTTAAGTCATAGCATAAAATTGGATAGGTTGCGTTATCATATTAGTCTTTTGTCTAAAGCTGTATTTCATTATTTTATATTCTGATATATATGTATATGACTGATGAATATACCTACGAAACAGGGCGCTCTATATAATAAACGTGATTAGCATAGAAATATCGTTTATTGCATATATACATATATAAGTTGGAAGCCAAAGCTTCAGTTTATAAGTATACATATCAAAAGCAGAGTAAAGTAAAGGGACAACAAAAATCCCTATAGTTAAAAGTAGAGCTAGAAATGGCGAAAGCCAGCTAGGTACAGCGAGTCCAACTCGGGATCCTGGTGAAGCTGCAGGTCTGGAATCTCAATGAAGAGGGTAGCCGTCAAGTCCATTGCCCACGTCTGAGAATGAGGCGGAAATGCAAAACGAGGTGAGAATTTGAAGAAATTCTCAGTAGGGTCGTGCATGACGTTTAACTGACATCGCGTTCATTCTCAACTGCCTTGGGTTTTATTTAATTATAAAAACATGAGATTGAACTTAATTATTTGTATTTAATAAGGTTGAGAAAAAGGTCTGGTCCGAGGCAAGGTCCAGTTTTACTTAAGACAACATAAGGGACAGAATAAATTAATATCAACAATAAACAGAATAATGAGCATACAGTAGTAAATGAATTTAATAAACAAACTGCAAATGACTTATAATGACTATTCAATGTGATTATGCATTTAATGCAATCATGGAAACTTGCTCTTGAGCCTTTCTTCATAAACTTTCTCATTCCTCATAAACTTTTTCCATTACTTGGTCCCCTGGGAGTTCTTGGCTATTTTAGACTCTTAGGTAATAGTCTGCTTTTCAGGATCGAGCTCATTCCTATATAGGAATTGCCGGGTTTACTTTCCTCGACGTTCCCACCGATCTATTCCCCTTAACTTTTTATCCGGGGCTGGCCCAAGTATCATGGAACTTTCATCACAATATATTCCTTATGTGCACCATAACATGACCTTCATAACTTTCTGGAAAATGCACATGGCTTTCATAACTTTCTTGAAAATGCACATGTATTTCATGTATATCACAATTCATGCATGTACTTTACCGTAATTTTGGTAGCATAACGGAACGTGTCCGCTTTTTCATGAATAGTGCCAATACATCAGTATACCAATTCCTCATAGAAATTACAATATTGCATGCACAATTCATTACGAAACTCATAGAAGCATTAGTCTCCATAAGGCAGAGTTACAGCCTCAACATAAATCATTCAACCCGGTTCTTCTAAATCAAGCCATAATGTCTATTTAACTCATTTGGACCTCAAATTTGGATATGTTAAAGTGTTATGTGTCTATTTTCTAACTTCTTTGGTCCCATCTGATTTTGATAACCATAACTCAAGTTATTCAGGTTTTATCCCGGCCTGCCCTGTGGCTAGCCAGAATTGCACACTTATAAGTAAAAATCTACTAAAAATCGAAAACTAGCTCAAATCATATGAAATTGGTCTTATATTAAAGCTAACAGAACCATATTTCATTTGCAAAAAGTTCCATTCCATTTGATTTAGTAGGGCTCGAGTTATAAGCCCTGAAACTTGACCTTCCTAAACTACCCTATTTTGGCTTAGTTTAGACATAGGGTGACTTCTTTGAATCACTGGGAACAACTGGGGTGATAACAAACTCAATATTTCTTTTTATGATGTTCTCTTATGTGTAAGCTTTCCAACAAAATTAGTTTCACTCAATTTGGAGTTGTATAGGGTGAGTTACACCCTTTTCAACCCATACTGCCCTGGTGAGTGTCCTGATTCCTAAGTCAAACTTCAAAAATTCATATCTCTCTCAATATTACTCCAATGATCTTATATGATATATGTGTAGAAAGCCCTAGATGTCTAGTTTTAATAAAAATGGTTTCACTAATTTTGGACAACGGGAGGCGGAGCCGTACACTCCGCCGTACAGACTACCGAGGGTTTTGAGTTTTCCAGTCTCTCAACTCTTCCTATCTTCATCCTTTCTTGTTTCCAATTCAATTTTAATCTCACAAACAACCAATAAACTAGCCACAATTCATCATGATCATTTAGTCAATATATCAGAATTAAAGAATTAAACCACCAATAATCATCCAAGAACCAGAAAAATCAAGACAAGAATTAAAACCTTTACCTCTTGCTTGAGTTTGGAAATAGGGCTTGGTTGATCTTAAAGGCTGGATGGAGTGGGTGAGTGGAGAAAAGAAAAGAGAGCTAAAGTGAGGAAGAGAAGGCAACGTAAGAAATGGGCTGAAGAGGCAGGAGGGGAATATATATAAGCAAGGCTTTGAAGTGGTAGTTAGAATGAGTGGCTTTGATTGGGTGAAATTTTGTGGGCAAAGTTCAGCCATGTCTCCCTCTTTTGTGACAAAATTTCTCTCCACATCGCCCAAGTAGTGAAACTCGTTCCCATTGTGTCTAAAGATGACCTCGGAACTCGTACACTACTTAAAGTCGGGACTCGTGTGAAGAGGTGAAATTGGAACTCGGAAATATTTCTGGTTTATTCGAAACTTGAAATCAAAGTCGGATGTCGAAAATCGTAAAGCACAATCATGGCTTAAAATCGAAGGTCAAGGACCAGAATGTGAAACCAAAACACTCAAACCCGGAAGTCGGGGGACATATGTGAACTTGAATCGACTCTAAGCATAACACTGGAGATTGGGATTAATCTTATTTCCAGGAAATCGGAACTTATAGAATCTCGGAACTCCAAACTTTATCTCGGAAGTCGGGAACATCATATAAATGAAAAGCTCTTGGGAATAGCCTCGAGATCGGAAGTCATGAAAATTGGCCGAACTTGGAGACCAATTCGGATAAAGTCGGAAGTTGGATTCGTGTAGCCTAAGGTCGGAACTCGTATATACGTACATAAGGTCGGAAATAGGAAAAATCAGCCAGTCCATAAGACTTTGAGATGAAGTCGGAAATCGGAAAATCCAAGCCAATCCATTTGAGCCTTCCTAAGATCGGAAATCGGGAATTTTAAAAATTCACTGACGAGGTCGGAAATCGGAAATGGGACGTTACATTAACAAGCTTAGCTAGGGCTCAACAATGTTGGCAATGTTGTATTGCAATCTATGTCATGCTGTTAATAGCAAAGTGATTAATATTGCTGGGTGTCTGGTCATTCTGTAGTCATAGATATGATACAAATTGTCAAAGTTGAGGCAGATATGAACTCAAGTTTCTGTTAGCAGCAAAGTAGAGTATTGAAATCGTGCCAGTTTGGGTTGTTTTTGTTGTGTTTTGGAGTAGTATTGAAATCGTGCCAGACTAGGCCGATTTCTATATTGTGTGGTAATTTGGAAATTGTTTTAACTTGTAACGATTTCTCTATAGAACCTGAAAATAGGATATTTTGGAAAAAAAGGTTGAGAGAAGACATATATATAAATAATATTTTTTTATTTTATTTGGGTAAAAAGGCCTTATTTTTATTAGGATAAACTACTTTTAAGTTAATTTTTAATCCTATCTTCAGCAATTCTTTTGAACAAAAATTTTTAAAACTTAAAATGTAAATATTGTTCATATTCATCGTATTATGTGTTTAAATTTTTTTTTTTGACGTGATATTATGTGTTTGAATTTAACTAATATTATTTTTCAAAAATGATATGATAATAACCATATTTTAAACCAATTAATAAATTATGTTATTAAATATCTTTCTTAAACACTTAGTTCTATTTGGCACAATTAATAAAATAAAATTTGATAATATAACACCCTATACTGCAATGACTAATGAAATTAATTTTGATTTATTGTGATACAATCATATTCCATTCTATCATACCATACGTAAGACTTTTTAGATACATACGGAGATATACATGGAAAATATTTTTGCAATGACAAATCAAAGTTATGCATCTCTATTAATAAACCCATTTACTAGAGAGAAAATATCAAAGGTTAGAACCATTTATCCACTCGGGTAGTGCTGTGTGGCTGTGTGGCTTCAGCTGAAGTGAGAAGTGAGAAGCTAAACTTGAGTGTAAGAAAGCATAGGGTGATAGACACAGTCGGTGTGAAGCATTTTCCCACAAAGTTGTCAGTCATGGCATCTTCATTCTCAACGCAATTGGTGCAAAGTCAGATCCTAACTCCCCGTTTTCATCATTTCCAGGTTACTATTTGCCAGCCTTTAAAATTGAGTAGACGCTGTGGAAGTGAAATGCTGTTGCTAAATCATACTTGAATGATGACAACAATTCAATTTGTTGTTGGTTATACTTATGAAATGGATAACTTTTACCAAAAAATAATTGATGTGATATACATATACCTGAAGATCTTTTTTTCATATCAATCTTTACTCAGTAATTCATAGAACTTCTTACTGTCTCAATTGCCCTGGTTTTGCTCAGAGTGTGACCTTCAGCTTTTGTTATAAGCAAAAGCAACTAGTAAATGTGCTTCTCGGGTTTCTTCTGTGGTAGAATTTGTATGCCTAGCATTTTATCTTCAACCACTCAATGTATTCAGCCATTTATGAACCATTCCTTATTTCACTGTGTTAGACAAGGGTCAAGATTCATTGCACACAAATTCGGCTTCGCCTACTACTTCACTACACTCTGCAAATGACATGTTGTGGTTCGAACTCTGCTTGAAATGACTCTTGTATGCTTGCAAGTATGTCTATCCCATCTGATATATCGAAGCGAGTTCATCTGAGGTGTAAATGGTTCTTTTAACAAATTAACATTAGCCAAGCCAACCAGAGAATGTGCTACACTGCTACTAAAGCAGCTACCTGTATTCATAAATATTGGGAATTTCTTTTTCAGGGGAATTTTAGCCAAGATGTGTCCAAGGTTTGGAAGCCGCAGGTGGTCTGTAGCAGTATCAGATCACAGCTTGGTCACAGTAAAACATTGGCTTCAAGATCTCATTATGCTGCGAGGTTTTCTGCCACAAAACAATCTGAAGCAAAATCAATCAGATATAGGAGAATGACATGTATCAATGCTAAGGTAAATGTGAGTCAGTGCGTGTATAATTTAAAATTTGGGGTTTGGAATTTGTCTGCAGAAAAATTCTAAGCCAATGTGAGACAGTGGAGGACTAGATGGCTAGTACTTCAGCACCTCTAATTTTTACATTGTTCTTATTTCTGCCCTCTTGAGTAATAAGGGCTAGCAGCAGTTTATTGAACTTGATAATAGAAATGATTCATGCAATCTGAACCACTTGTTGATCATACAGTTCTTTAAGATGAATAGTATGTATTGTTCCATTTCTATGTTTAAATATTCATTGCTTTAAGCAGAAAAATTCATAGCAATCCTCAATAGTCCATTCTGATGTGATTTAAGATGTTGTTTTATTATCTTACACAGTTCTTTCTGTAACTTTTAGGATCTAGAGCTGCAAGCCAAAGTGACAAACAAGTGTTTCTTTGATGTAGAAATTGGGGATGAACCTGTTGGCAGGATTGTTTTCGGCTTATTTGGAGAGGTTGTTCCTAAAACAGCTGAGAATTTTCGTGCTTTGTGCACAGGCAAGCAATCAAATAATTCTACAGCATTTTTCTTGTAGTTTTGATTAATGATTATTATTGTCAAATGGATTGTGTGACATAGCATTTTATACATAAGTTGAATAATCCCTGTGCAGGAGAGAAAGGATATGGTTACAAAGGATGCTACTTCCATCGTATAATCAAAGATTTCATGATTCAGGGAGGGGACTTCACTGAGGGAGATGTAAGCTCTGTTATGTTTTGTTTGTATGTCTCCAATCCTCCATATATATGCTCATGGGTGCATGCATTTGCACTTGCTTGGATGGTATTATTTCTTCTCACTTCAAATATGATTTAATTGGCTGCAGGGAACTGGTGGAATCAGTATCTATGGTTCTCGCTTTGAAGATGAGAATTTTTCCTGTATGTCCTTACTGGTGCTTGATTAGTAATATTAAGACTTTAATAGTATTATAGGTATTAAAAGTTCTGCTTTGGCCGATGTTCCAATTTAAAATAGTTAAGTTAATCTTCTTCAGATTCCACTTTCCATGAATTTCTTGCAGTGAAGCATGTTGGTCCTGGAGTTTTGAGCATGGCAAATGCCGGTCCTAATACCAATGGTAGTCAATTTTTTATTTGCACTGTACAGGTGAGAAACACGCACTCTCCTTCTTTCACTTTTAAGAATCAGAAATATCCTTTTATGCATTTGATTTGTGAAAAGTAGTTTCCACTAGCTTACTCTACCTTCCCTTCTTTACAAACAAGGAATTTTCAGAAGCAGCATTACCTCAAATCAGATAATCAGACATATCTTTGCTGACATGAAAATGCTTTTTGTTGACTTTACTTTTGTGGAAATGCTTTTCATGCGTCAACTTAAAAAAACTATGGCAATTAGACTGCTGCAATTGAAAGTAGGGGTCCGTAATCAAACATCAATAAAACTAGAAAGACCAAAAGTGTAATTAAGCCTAAACCAATATCCGCTAGTTGGTTGTTTACATAATTAAGAAGTTTCACTAAGTCAGGCTATGGCTATGGCTATTCTTGCAAATCTGTTTTCAGATCTAAGAATATTATTATATGTTCTACCTCTCAAAGTTCATTTGTCTGGTTAGTTTCCACCTGCAAGAATAGACTGGAGCATATTGCCAGCAATGTTGGTTTTCATATTTTAATGCTCAGTCATTTAACTAAACGACCTATCCTAATAGTTTACATTTAGATACACGCATTATTTGAATTTGTTTAGATTTTGGCTTTCATACTAAGTAAATGATGTGATTTAATGATGTAGACTCCATGGCTAGACAATCGCCATGTTGTGTTTGGACATGTCATTGATGGAGGGGATGTTGTGAAAACACTTGAGTCACAGGAAACAAGCAAGTTTGATAACAGCCCTCGGAAAGCATGCAAAATTGCTAATTGTGGAGAACTGCCTCTAGATGGTTGATCTTTACACTGAAGTGCATTAAATTTTCCTGATCGTCAATAACAATTTTCAATTAAGGATAGTGTTGGGCGAGCGGCTATCGATATCTGCAGTGTTAGTCTGTTGAAGTCATCATTGCTCTCAATTAGATGTTATTGAGAAACTAGGCACTATTATTTCGTTTAGAGTTAGTATTAGAGGAGAATACATGAATATTTTGTATAACTAAACTCGTACCAAATCCTTATAAATATAGTATTGTGTTTTGCTTTTGTGATTTACATTTACTAGTTTCCCATCCATTTCATGATGCCAATTGTAAGATTTAGCTATTTAAGGATCACCATGTTGTGGATACAATTGTGAAATTTTAGAAGATATAGATAGACAAATCTCGGCTAAGCTAGAAACTCTTGATTTGCTCGACGAGTTTACTAAATTATTTGATCCAAGCAAAACTTAGGCAAGGACCATGGCTTCAATTGCTTGGGATTGTATCCTTTCCTTTTGGTTGCCTTCTTCAACCTCCCATATTTCAGGTACTGCTTCTTTGATATTATGAATGCTGCCCAGGGCATGGTCAGCACCAGGCACCAAGTCTGAACGCCCCACCTGCCATAGATTTAGTATGTTAGCTTGCATTACATATGGACATAGATTAAGGAGTTACTTAATTGCTTAAATCTTCACATAAGATGCATAGATAGCAAATTATAGCTTACGATAACAGTGTGAAGTCCAGCTGCTTTTGCAGTTGCAATATTTCTAGTACTGTCATCAAAGAAAATCTGCAGGAGATAGAAGAAAACTATCATGAATTCGTTCCAAGTGTTCTGGAACTAATTGCCAAAATTCCATAAATAAACACATTAAACAAGTGATCTGTCCATGTCAGTTTTTTGGTAAGTAATCAATCTTACTGTTTTCTTTGGATCAACATTAGCTATCTGAATAGCAGCTTCAAAGGCTTCGATAGATGGTTTGCAGATGATATGTGAGCGGGAGCCGAAGCATCCATTATTGGTTAAATCATTGGCATTATTAAACAGTGTACTCTCTGCAAGCACATGATTAACCCTTGGTAGATTCATGTAATCAAGTTGTTTGGGAGGATTAAGTGTTTCAAAGCATATAATGCCCTCAAAACAATCTTCCAAACCCAATCTGTTGAGAATTTCAACTGCATGTGCGTGATCTGCATTGGTGAATACCTGCAAATGACATTTTTTGAGTCTTACAATTTTATGGAATGCTCTTCACTGAACATGGAACAAAATAAAACCATAGGTTGGACTTTTTATGACATACTATTTTACACTGAGGCATGGAAAGCAGAAGGTTCCTTAACACTGGATCAGGCTTCAGTTTCTCATATGGTAATCTTCCATGCACGTAAGCATGAAACTCATCATTGTCAAACTCATAACCAAGGCCCTGAAAGGAAATTAAGATTAAAGCTTGTTGATATTATATCATTATCAGTTTTTCAGATGAAAAGTAGTATGAAGAGAAAAGAAAACTTAGGACAATACCAAATCTTCATACCTTTAATCCTGCCATAGTTGTCCCATATTCCTTATACAAATCCAGACACATCTTTGGCACTTCACTTTCTTCAATATGCAAGTGTTCCAACATATAATCTGTCAACAAGAAAGGTTAACTACAGTACTTCTATCACATGATATTATCTGGAAACTAGAGTTATAACTATAGTACTTTTTGTGTGTACCTTGTATGTTCTTGCGACATACCAAATTGAGACCTATGCTCAATGGGTAGAGAGTGTCATCCATATCTGTGAACAACATTTGGAGCCATAAATTAATATCACTCCCCCTTTTCCACTTTAGAATAGTAGTAAGAGTACAGGTTATTGGTGTGTTTTGGATGGAAATGAATGAAAGAAAAGAAGAGGGAAGGAAAGGTTTAATTGTATTTTCTTTCTTGTTTATAACAACACACCCAAAAACCACTTAAGCTCCACTCTTTTAAGTTCGTTCAACTTGAAAACTTAAGGAGAAACAGCATCATCATTAAACTTTTTCAATTCGATCATCTAAACAAAGAAAATAAAATAGCATTTTATTTTCTAATTTCCTTCTCTTTTTTCCCCTTTTGTCTTCTAATTCCCAACCAATATCACCTAAATCTGAGCCGAAATCTGAATAATTTTGTAGTAGGCGGGTAAGGAAGTTAAACCAAAACGGTATAATATACTCTTGTGAAAAAATTGAGAGTCTTGAGTTGCATCAATCATACCAAAAAGCAAGCACTCGTACTTAACTCCAGCAATCCTTTGATCAGTATCCATCTTAAGCAAATTTTAATCTGAAACAAACTTCAGTTAGTTACAAAATCTAGATGAGCTTTTCTCAGTAAACCATACATAAATTTCACCATGTCTGAGGCATGTCTTGAAATCTTAATAGAGTCATCACTTGCAGTAGTTTAATGGACACCAAATATGCAGTTTGATGGTCATAAGAATATAGACAACAGAAACTTCAGAAACAGAAAAAAACTACTAAAACAACCTGACACAAACTAGTTCCATAGCAACAGTATCAAAAGTTATGATCTTAACATGCCAAATATGACCAGAAGAAAGACATACCTGGTGAACACCGATCAAAGAAGCCTAGGCTCAGAGACGAGATGTTGCAATTCACAGCTCAATAATCTGAACTCGAATTTGCATGGGTTTTAAACGACAAGATTAGTTAGTATCAATCATTTCATAGGTTATGATAAAATCAATGCATGAAGCATGCCCACCAATATGAACCACATAAACGTACTTATAATAAAATAACATCTAGACTTTTCTGCACATTAACAGGACATAACATTAGTGAACAGAAGAAAAATAGTAGCGTAATAAATGAAACGAAACAATACCTGGACCCTGGACTACAGTTCTCAACTGCAACACCGATCTACAGAACGAAGTGAACTTGGCTCACAGAATCTATTTATAAGTGCATATGAATTTGAAGGAGGGCC
This sequence comes from Pterocarpus macrocarpus, assembly GCA_031439585.1. Lineage (NCBI taxonomy): Eukaryota > Viridiplantae > Streptophyta > Magnoliopsida > Fabales > Fabaceae > Pterocarpus > Pterocarpus macrocarpus. Next base: position 41,330,904 of record CM062516.1, on the reverse strand, counting down.
CCACCACTAAGCTTAATGCGCGAGGTGACGCATAAAAATTTGAGGTGGTGAGCATAGTTAATTTTCAACTGCTAGAATTTGTCATCCATATTTAAAGTTTTCAGTCATTTTCTGTGATTGCTCAGTTTTTTAAATAAAATTATGTCAGTCCACTAATTAGGAGTCGATACTGTTACTTGTTGTTTTAGTTATAACTTTATGTTCCAATGCATGTTGCAATGTGTTATCTCTGCATACCCTACTCGAATAAAAGTACAAATAATGCTGTGGACACAATCCCATCCATCTTCCATCCACACTTTTTTTTTTTTGTCTTTAAAATATCTCTATCTTTAAATACTGTCATAATTAAGAGACCCTTAAAATAATTATCTTCCCTAAGCTTGAATCTAAATTCTCTTCCTAAAAGTGTAACTCACTTAGCAGTACTCCCAACCTTTATTGGGTTCATGCATACAAATTTGGTCAAAGGAATGGGAGCAGTTTACCATGGTAAGGAATCTTCATACCAAGGAAAAGAGGGGCATATTCTAGAAATTGGGTAGTGAAGATGAGGTTTATTCTTCAACCGAAATGGAATATGACTATGTATAAGCATCATTGAAACTATCTTTATGATTATAATAAAGCATATGACCAATGAAATCTTTATTATTTCACGTCCTTTGCATCTAAATCAGATACCACCGTCCATGTTAGGCTGGTGCTACAAGTAGAAGCCGAATAATCATCCACTGATGGGCGCTGGTTTATGCTCCCACGGCATCGTGGAATCGGTTTCCCCTGCACTTAACTTCAAAGTGCAAAAGCACAGTACTACAACATATTCCCCTTGATTTTGGAGGAACGAGATGCTCATTGTTATCGTAACATTCCATTATTTGTAGTTTGTGAACCAAAATCTAGGTAACACATGAAATCAGCGTCCATGCTAATAGGACAAACTAGAATTAAATATTGTAAGAATAATTAGAAATAAAACGATTATGCAATGAAATGAAAATAAAATTTATTTACGATTGTTGGATGGAAATAATGTAATCGGCTAAATTCCTTATAGAAACTTATCTAAGAACAACATCCCAAAGATTACCTATATTCAAATGATTTAGGTTAAGAAGGGTACTCTGCTTCTTAGTAAATGGACTCCTCAAATGGCTTACAGGAGTAAGCCTTTGAGTAAGATCGGTCAACGCAGAATTGGAATAGAAATACGATCTCTATTAATCAACTATGAGTTAATACAAAGCCTTGAAAATGAACAACGAAACTAAAGGAATAACATAAAGTTAAAAAGAAACTAAAAAGTAGAAGATAAAAACTGATAGTTTAAAATGACATGATGTCTATTTTTCGCCCTCCTCTTCTCTTCAAAACATGGTCTTTTTATAAGCTCCCTGAAATGTCGCCATTTCCTCCCATGATGTGCATAATAGCTTTTGTCTTAACTGCCATGGCTCTATGTTCTGAGTAGTGGTAATCGCTATTTCTCAAGTCATCAGTCACCAACTACCTTGCTCTCTTGGCCATTGCGCTTATCTTCTCTCTTGAGCTCGTTCAGCCGATACTCCTTTTGTGGCCTCATTTCACATATTTCGGCCAATTAAGACCAATCTCCTAGTAGGCCCAAATTACCATCCTTCTCGGGCCAATCATTTTTTGGTGCCAACATATGCCCCCCAATGCAATACCTAGCAAACGGTTTAATTAGTAAGCTCGGTATTGCATTTAAAGCCTTCTTTTGACCGTTACTATTCAGAACCCCTTATCTCTTCTCGCCTCTTTTTCGCGTTTTAGCTTCTACTTCTTTCCCTTTTAACAGCTTCTCAAGGCTTTCGTGCAAACCTCAAAATGCCATCATCTTTCAAATCCTTTTCTTGCTCTTCACTCCTCACCATGTCTTCTACTCCTTTAGACTCTGATAACCTTTCTAGCTCAGCTATTCGTACCCCATCTGAGAGTTCTTCTTCCTCTAGCTCCGACAATTCTTCCAGTCACTCCTCAGGTCATCCCCCAAATCCATCAGCTGATAGACTTCAAGAATCTGCCCGAACTCTCAAATCGCTAGCTGGCAAGCCAACTTTGTCTCAAATGGCTTCATCATCTCACCCAGCCAAGGATTCCTCTTCGAAAGATGAGCCTGGCGCAGAAACTCTGGTTGCGCACAATGCTGACCAAGGTTCTTACATCGTGGGTCCTCTATGTATTGAGCCTCCTTTATTCTCCCATATCACGAAGTCATTCATTCTTCCAGAGGGATTCAATCTCCCTATTACTGCTGGCTGGTTTTCCATCTCTTCCTGCCCTAAAAAGCTTCGCAGCTGGCCTAGACCTTCTCCAGAATACGAATCATGGCTAGAGAGAGTCTCGGCCAAATGGAAAATTGAATTCAAGCATTGGGGAATATATGACATGATTATGCTCTCCAGACTCAATTTCTCCCCGAACATTGACATGTTTATGACTCTCATGGAATTTTGGAATACAGCTATTAATGCCTTTGTTTTCCCATTTGGCATTATGTCTCTTTCGTTGTTTGATATGTCTGTCATGTCGGGGCTACAGATTATAGGTGACGATAATGCTAGCCTATATGAAGAAAGATTCGACGACCTCGGCTGCCCTATGTCTAAGAAAAATTCTCCTTATGGCAAGTTCATGGAAGAACATAGGCGAGAACACGGTCCTATGAGTATTATAGAGCGTAATGCTTTCCTTTTCTTCTGGCTCTGTAAATTTTTTCTTTGCAGTAAATCACTTTCGATGGTCAATGAATTCTCTTATTACGTCTCGGCTGTTGTATTTGGTCGGTCGATGAACTTGGGGGTGCTGTTCTTGTCTTCCTTTTATGAGGGCATGAAAATGTGGATAGATCAGCTGAAGACTCAAGATAACAAAGCCATTCCTAACCCAATCTGGTTCCTGTTTTTATGGATCAATGAGTACTTCCCTGAATTCTACCGTGACTGTTTTATTTCCACGAAGTCAGTTCCAAATGCTCCCACTTACAGCTTATGCTACAAAACGGTGCCCATTCCTACCTTCTCTGCTTTCCAACTGGCTGATCGGTTCTTCAAGATGCCTCCTCGGCTATATTTGGAGATCTGCCCTTTTATTTATCGCACCTACGGGCCAGAATGGGTTTAAATAGATCTAATTTCTTCTTCAGATGAAAAAGTAGAAGAACCCATTCCTCATTGGAGCAGTGCCTTGACTAGTCGAGATTTATTAAATGGGGTTTGTCCTAAGGCTCGATCCAATACAATATCAGCCGAACCGTACAACCCGAATTGTTTTGCTCAGCAATTTGGACTCATTCAGGGTGTTCCTACTCCTTATCCATCTGTGGTGACTACTGATACCAAGCCTGCTCTTCTTCTTCTCGAGCTGAAGTACCTAGTTACTACCAATGCCAACAAGCTGAGTCAATTTCAATTTCAGTCATTCATTCCCCGACCAGGAACTACTCCAGACTATGCATCATGGTGGCCTTCTGTCTTTCACAAAGCTTGCCCTCATCCCTCTGATTTTTACTTGTCCAAGCTTGTGGGTGGCAGCCAAAGTAGGCTTGCTAATCCTCCTCGGCCTATCCCTGCCAAGGCAATTCCATCGGCTGACCCCAAACCTTCATCTAAACCCGCATTCCTTATTACTTAGGGTACGTGTATCTAATTTGGCTGAACTTTTCCCTTTTAGACATTTATCTTACCATTTGTATGAAACACAGGGATACCAGTCATAGACATTGAGACTCATACCCAGGCCCAGCCGTGGCTTAAAAACGCCAATGAGGAAAAGCCCCAAGAACCTTGTCTCGGCTACTCCTCTTCAGATTGCCGTTCCAGTTGTCGTGGATTCCAGAGATGTTTCCCTTTTCATGGTATGCCCCTTCCTTTTAATTCCTAGCCGCTTCTTTTCTTCCGTATCTAATATATGTACTTGCATGCTTATAGAAAGAAAAGCGAAGTAAGAAAAAACCAGAACTGACTTCTCCTCCTCCTCGTCTGCCCAAGTCCACTACCAGTTCCTCAAAACGGAAGACCATCATACCAGATCCTAAGGAAGAGGAAGAAGAAGAAGAGGTAGACGAATGTCCTTTGCAGAAGCGGCCTAGAGGCATTCCCGGTCTCAGCCTTTATCCGCTCCCTCCTTGCCTGGTCCTCAGGAGCAAATATTGAAACCTGAGCCAAGTGATCCTGTTACAACTACTCCGGTTGCCTAGTCTGCTTTTCCGACTGCACCAGCATTGATAAATCCCTTATTCGATGCTAATCCTCCTGATGACCAACCCACCATCCATCCGAGGAGTTCGGCCGATGGCCTCTGGATGTACACGAGTTAAGCAATTTACAGCAGCAACCTCTATCTCCCATTTCTCCTCCTCTGATTGCTGACGAAGAATTGGTTGCTTATTTCAATGCTCCAATTACTCACCCTCCAAGTAGTTCATCATCCCCTGTACAGTAGCATCTTGACATTATTGTAGAAGAGCTGTAGAAGCCTTTCCCTCTAGACTTCACGGCTTCAACTTGGCTGGAACATTCCCTCTTGATGGTGTCTGAGTCTAAGGGAGCTGAAGTTCCTGCTTCACTTCGGCAGGCCTGCACTGACATTGCCCTGATCTTCTCAGATACCGTGTCAGATTATTGCAGGTTCAAATCCCGTCATGACAATGGACTTAAAGCTCTGGAGGAATTGTCTTCTCTTAAAATGCAAAAGAATGCCTTCTTGTCTCAATATCATATCATAAAGTCTAGTTGAGACCAGCATCAGCAGTGGCAAACTCAGCTTACCAACAGAATCGGATCCATCCATGAAGAGATTGCCAAGCTGCAGGCTAAATTAGGAGTTTTGGAACCTAAATTGGCGAGTGTGAAAGCCCAGATCAAGGCTGAGGATGCTCAACGGCAACAGCTTTATTGTCGTGCTAAGGCTCTTAATCATAAGATTGTGCCTGTGGCCGAGAAGCAGAAACCATTGGAGCATACAGTTGAGATAGGCAATAGAGGTCTAGCCGAGGCTGAATCTTCTCGGGCTTCTATGTTCCCAAAGTTTCAAGCAGCTCGGCTGCCTCCTCCTTCAGGTAATCAACTTAACCCTGCTCAATTAGATATACATCTTTAGGTTTGGTGTATCTCTTGACACTTATTTCTCTTTTATATAGAGACTGATTTCAGCTCTGCCATAGTTCCTTACATGGGCGAAACTTTTGCTCTTCCAATTCCCAATCTTAGATTAGAAGATTTACAAGATGACATTTTGGTTGTCGTGAGGGATGCTCTGACTATGCTCTTGGAGAAAGAACAAGCTGCCGAAGCGGCTACCAATTCTACTGTGTTGCACTCGGCTGAGCCAAGGAATCAAGCCGAATCACCCAATGTAGATGGTCAACCAGCTGATGCGCCTACCATTCCAACCCAAACTTAGCCTAGGAGACTATTATAGTATTCCTTGTATTTGTAATTCCAGTTACATAGCCAGCTTGTGGCTATTGATTTTGACTATCTACTTAGAAATTGGTTCCCAAATACACGGATAATACTTCTTCAAAAATTTTCCATTGATGCTTTTGGTTAATTTTTTCCCTTGTATGTTGACCAATCTATATGCTCCTCCATATATAACTTGGCTAACAATCTAAGTACCTTCCTAATTTGGAGACCATTTGCCAAGTTTAGGATCTTTAGTTCCAATAGGTAATATCGCTTTCCATACAATGTCTCCCTCAGCAAATTATTTTCTCTTTACCTTCTTATTGAACGACTTCGCAACCTTTTCCTTATTTAGCTTAATACTCTTTAAGGCCATAATTCTATCATCATCAGACGATTCCAATTCTTGGAACATAGCCTGAGAGTATTCTTCAGGCTGCAAGTGAGCTTGTTTTGCCACTCTTAATGATTTAACATTTATTTCCATGGGCAAAACTGCATCTTGACCAAAGGTTAGTTTAAAAGGAGTCGAGCCTGCAGCTTTATTCTTTGCATTCCTATAAGCCCAGAGCACCATGGACAATGCCTCGTGCCATTTTCTTGGCTGATCTTCCACAGTTCTCTTAATCATATCAATCAATACTTTATTAGTTGCCTCGGCTTGACCATTAGCTTGTGCATAATATGGTGATGAATGAATGAGTTTAATCCCATAGTCTTGCATAAATGCCTTCACTTTATCTCCTGTAAACATGGTTCCTTGGTCAGCCGTTATGGTTTCTGGAATGCCAAACCGATGTATAATCTGTCTTTCAATGAAGCTTATTACATTAGTTTGTAATACACCCATCATCGGTTGAGCTTCCACCCATTTTGTGAAGTAATTTGTGGCAACTATGATAAAGTGTGTCTTTTGGAGGATGGAAGATATATCTTGCCTATGAGGTCCATCACCCACCCTCTGAATGGCCAACGTTTGACAATGGCATATAATTCCTCGGCTGGCATTCCTTGTATGGGTCCATGGAGTTGGCAAGCCTCATATCCTTTAGCATATACAAAACAATCGGCTGTAATAGTTGGCCAATAATATCCATAGCGACAGATTAGCTGTAACATCCACCGGATTTTCCTCATCATTTTTCGCCTAATTGTTCGATTTTTATCGAATAATTAGGATTAATTGAAATTTGATTGAATATTTATTTAGGATCAATTGATTAGCAATTAATTGAATTTAGATATGAGGGAATTAGGTTAGAAGTATAGAAGTTTTCATTAAAATTTTCTTGAAACCAGTTTGCTGATTTAAGAGAAATCGGTAAGATTTCGGTATTTAAGACTGTCGGAACCGAATCAGTAAAAGTTATAATGTGTGAGCCCTAGAATCGATGGCTAAGATTTAGCCAAACAACCCCCTCAAGTGGCACCTTGATTAGCCCTTGATGATGGGAAGCCAAGCTAAATTGGAAAAGGAAGTGAAGTTCACCAATCACATGAGCCTTGCTTCCAAAAATCTTCACCGTTTCTTCCCTTCTCTTCTTGTCATTTTCGGCTACCCTACTGCTGAAGCTCCTCTTTTTTCTCTCCTCCTCACTCTCATTTTCACTTTATCTTCATCCCTTCTTCAAGTCTCAACACAAGTTGCTTCCATCTAAGACACTAAATCAACAAGATTTCAACTAGGCAAAGTAGGATTCCATTTCTGTTCCTAAATTCTCTGAACTGTGACTGCATGAAATTTCATTCTTCTTCAGTTATTTGATGATATATTGGATGTATTTGATAGTTTACGACTGGATTAACATGAAATCTTGAGTTGGAATTAAAGTTAGAAGGAGAAAACTAGAGGGAGTGGAGAATTAGAAAGCTATCTAGGTGAAACGTCCATGGCAGTCCGTATGGCGGAGTGTACGACTCCGCCTACAGCCAGTTAAATTCGATGAAACTATTTTTATATGAAAGTAGACATTCAGGGCTTTCCATATATATAATATATAAGGCCATTGGATTAGTATTGAGAGAGATATGAATTTTTAAAGTTTGACCTAGGTTTTTGAATTTGATTCTGGGCAGACTAGGTTGTTTAGGGAAGAACTCGCCCTGTACGACTTGGAATTGAGTGAAACTAACTTTGTTAGAAAGCTTACACATAGGAGAACGTCCCATAAAAATTTTTTAGTTATTTAAGGTCCCATTTGTTCCTAGTGAGTCAGGAAAGTTGCCCTATGTTCAATCCGGGCTAGAATAAGGTAGCTCAGTAGGGTCAAGTTTCGGGGCTTATATATCAAATTATAATCATGTAAATGAGATGTAACTTATTCATTTGAAAGTTTGTTCTGTTAGCTTTAAGTTGATATAAATATCGCATGATTTCACCCAGATTCCTATTTTTAGTGAATTTTCTCTTATAAGAGTGCAATTCTGGTTGAAGACATGTATGAATACTAGATCAAGCTTCGTTGATATCGGAACTCGGGACTTAGCAAACGAAAAACTAGATAGAGGGTACTTAAGGTTGAACTCGGGATGATATATTTAAGGTTGAACTCGAAATGATATACTTAAGGTTGAACTCGGAAGAGTGTACTTAAGGTTGAACTCGGGATGATATATTTAAGGTTGAACTCGGAATGATATACTTAAGGTTAAACTCGGAAGAGTGTACTTAAGATTGAACTCAGGATGATATATTTAAGGTTGAACTCGGAAGAGTGTACTTAAGGTTGAACTCAGAACTTAGTAAATAGCAAACCCAATCAGGAATGGTTAATGTCGGAACTCGAGACTTAGGAAACATTCATAACGCATGGAAAGACTGATTGTAGCTTAAGGTCGGATGTCAGAAATCACTTGAAATCTAGAGTCAAGGACGAGAATATAGAACCTAAGATACTTAAACCCGGAAGTCTAAGGTCTTCAATACAACCCCGGAAGTCGGGAATTAAAACATTGAATATATGACCCCGGAAGTAGGGAATCAAGACATTGACCTTACATATGAGACTGATATTATCTCGGAACTCGGAAATCGGTCATAAGCTCAAGTTCGGGAACATCATTAGAAATTAAAAGCTTGCGAGATAGATTAAGGCTTAAGACCCTAAAACTTGCATCTAATGGAATTGCTATATTCTTGATACGATTACAATGTTCTATCTTAAGTTTGCTGTTTAATTAAAGTTCCCTAGTTGCCTAGCACTATTCATGGGGGAAGCGAACTCGATCCATTATGCTGCCGAAATTCTAGCAGAAATATGTGAAATATATGACTATTATGAACATTTATATGTTATGCTTATAAGATTCATATATGCAAGAATGATTTAAGTATGATATGAAGTATATGAAAATCAATGATGAAGTATATGTATGAGTACATTCAGCATGTCTATGCATGATTACGTATGAGGATGAAATAATATGAACATATTAAATGTGAGTTCCTTCACTTGGAGGCAGTTACGAGATCCCTCCTTGTGAAGGTAGTTAAATAAGATAAAATGAGATCCCTCTACCTTAGAGGCACATGGTCAGATGAGATCCCTCTACATTGAAGGCACGTGGTCAGATGAGATCCCTCAATTCTTGAGGCACATGACTAGAAGAGATCCCTTCAATTTAGAGGCACGTGACTAAAATGAGATTCCTCCAAGACTAGAGGCACGTGAATCCCCTTGTAGGTTAGTCTGTGTGATGACGGCCACGAGTTGAGCTGACGAGCTCACTCCTAGATTAGACTACCCAAGGGCAGTAAAGATTAAAGATTAAAACATATGCAAGCACCCAACTCACATGAGGCATGGCATTGACTTAGCTAGTGTGAGTATAGGGGATAGGGCTTATATGAGGCATGTCATGACCCAGTTAGTGTAAGTACCGTAAATTTATGATGATGAGTCCACATTCCTAAGGAACGTGACATGGCGATCATGCTCTGATGGAGTATGACATGGTGATCATACTCTGGAATATGCCATGATGATCCCACACCCTAAGGAATGTGACATGACGATCACATTTCGATGGAGTATGACATAGCGATCATACTCTGGGACGTGGCAGGAAGAACATATTCCTAAGGAGTGTGACATGGTGATCACACCCCGATGGAGTATGACACGGCGATCGTACTCGGGAATATGTGTAACAAGTAAAGGAAGATAAAGGAAGAAAAGTAAATTTTATATATCTGCATAAATTCAAGTACAAGTAAAGGCATGTACAGATGTTATGTCTCCAGTATATTGATGCTATTATATTTTAATATGTTGCAGTTATTATTTATAGTATAATTCATAAATTTGTTTTGTATGGGCTCTCCCAAATGCCAAGTGTATGAGTAAAATGAACCTTGCTTCGGATAGTATGTTTTCGAACTATAAAATTAAATAGTTTACATAACATATTCACTCTTTTCATAATAAACCGAAGCAACTGGAGATAACAACGATGATAGTATGTATGATAGTTAAAGAATCCTACTGAAAATTTTAAATTCTCACTCCTGTTTCCGTGTTATCTCCAGATAGTTCGAGAAGTCGCACCAGACAGTAGCGTTCTTGTCGATTAAGGTCCGCTCAGGTAATAGTAACAAGTCCTGAGTATGGTACTATGACTTAAGCATAGTACTGTATTTTGGGAGAATGTTACATTAGCCATTTAATATTAGAGCCGGATTTGTGTGCCCCACACACACCTTCATGTATTTCCCTCATTACTTTTAAAGCTTAATCCTTGTTTAGGTACTTGAACAATACTCCTTCTTGGCTTCTTCTGAATAGCTCACCATCAATCAACACATACTTCAATGCTTTTTGTTTAAGTTTGTAATCTATTTGAACAGATGGGTCAACCAAATATTGGATTAATTCTTGTCTCCAATTGGCTGATACCCCTATACGATGGTCAATTACCAAGACTTTTCCATCTTCTACAGTGTTGATTTCCGAAGTGATGGGCTTATAACCAGAGGCATGCTGTGCTAAGTCATTTGCTATTTCATTTGATGATCTGGGTACATGTGATATTGGCACATCAACAAAGCTTTGGCTTTATCCAAATATCCTTCTAATGTTGGGCTTTTGCATCTATACTCCCCCAATAATTGGTTGATCACCAACTATGAATCCCCCATAATTTCTACCATCTTAACATCTAGAGACTTGAGCAGCTTTAAGCTAATTATGAGAGCCTCATATTCTGCTTGGTTATTTGAACATTAGACGTCTAGCCGGCACATAAACTTCTTATTTACTCCTTCAGGGCTAGTAATCACCACCCCTACACCAACTCCTTTTTTATGCTTCGAGCCGTCAAAATCCAGGGTCCATGGTTTAATTTGTACATATCCTTGGCCCTCGGTTGGTGGGCTTTGCACTTCTATGCATGGATGTTGTGCTAAGAAGTCTGCTAGTACTTGTCCTTTCATGGCTTTTAGCGGTACATATTTCAGAGCAAATGCGTTCAACTTAATGGCCTATTTCATCAGTTTTCCTTGAAGAACTGGCCGATTAAGCAAATATTTCATTATGTCAATTTTACACACCACTAATACCTCCCTAGGTAACAAATAATACTCAAATTCTATACATGCATGGAATAGTGATAAACACAATTTTTCTATTGGAGTGTACCTAGTTTCAGCATTATTTAGCAGCCTGCTCAAATAGTAAATAGCCTGCTTGGTTCCATCCTCTGAATCTTGAGCTAACAAGTTTCCGATGGAGTCCTCAGTGGCTGATATGTATAATTTGACAAGCCTCCCAAATGCTGGTGGTGCTAATACTGGAGGTGTCGTTAAACACTTCTTTATTCACTCAAAAGCCTATTGTTGCTCGTTGCCCCAAGTAAATTCCTCAGCTTGTTTGAGTCGCAACAAAGGTGAAAATGCCTTCATCTCGCCAGTCGATGAATCTCCTCATAAAGTTCATTTTTCCTATTGGACTTTGCAATTCCTTCTTATTTCTTGGTGGTCTAGCTTCTAAAATGGCTTTTACTTTGTTCTTGTCTACTTCAATTCCTTTCCCATGAATTAAAAATCCAAGGAAATTACCAGCCGAGACCCCAAATGTACATTTGGTAGGATTCATTTTGAGCGAATATTTTCTTATCCTGAGGAATGCTTGCTCTAAATTAGCCAAATGGTTTTGAAAATCGGCTGACTTCACAACCGCATTATCAATATAAACCTCCATATATTGTCCAATCAAATTATGGAATATCAAATTCATTGCCCTTTGACAGTAGCCCCGGCATTCTTGAGACTGAATGGCATTACTACCCACTCAAAAATACCAATGGCCCCAGGGCAATGAAATGTAGTCTTATGTACATCTTCTTCAGCTAAATAGATTTGATTGTAACCCGAATAACCATTCATAAAGGATAAAATTCCATTATTGGCTGCAGGATCAACTCACATATCTACAATAGGCATAACATATTCATCCTTAGGGGTAGCTAAATTCAAATTACGAAAATCTATACAAATCCTAACTTGACCATTCTTTTTTATTACAGAAACAATATTTGAAAGTCATTGAACATATCTAGCCATCCTAATGAAACTTGCTCCCAACAATCTCTTTATCTCTCTATCCCCTGCTTTATCTTTGGCATCAGCTTTGGATTAAATCGTCTGGGTGGTTGTTTGAATGGCTTGAAACCTTCTTTGATAGGCAAACGGTGCTCAACTAATTCTCTAGACAATCCAGGCATCACATGATAATCCCATGCGAAATAATCTTTATACCTGGTTATCAGCTGAATTTGTTGATCTCATTCACCTTGGCTAAGCAAGCCACTGATCTTAGTCATTCTCCGCTCATTGCTACTGCCAAGGTTAACCTCGATCAAGGGGTCCTGAGCCTCAAAGCTTCGAATTTCTCTCTTGATGGGAGACATACACAAATTCGCTGCTTGTTCTTTCTTGCTTCCTGTTACCTTATTGTCCTTCTCGACTAACTCCTGCTGAAACAAGAAGTCTTCTAGTCTAGTCTCAGCTGAATGTAGGGCTAGCCATTGCAAGACGTCCTTCACCACTATCTCATAACTATTCATTGAAATATTCTGGTTTTGGCCGTGAGTGGGCCTTTGTTGTAACCTTAAACCCATCCAACGAGAGATCAAGTGATTTGACAGAATCCAAAACAACATCCTCGGGCCAAGAAATAGGCTCAATCTTTGGAGAATAAAGCATGGCATTTGGCATCCTTGTGTTAGTTGTGAATGGGAATGGGTTTGCTCTCACTACCTCAACCTGCTCTTCATTCCACAGCTGAAGTTGCTGATAGAGAGAGGAAGGCAAACATTGATTAGTATGAATCCACTTTCTTCCTAGCAACACATTGTATCTTGGATTGCCATTCACTACGAAGAAAATTGTATTAGTGGTTTTGAATCCTACTGTGAGCTCGGCAATAAGGACTCCTAGTGTTAAAGTCTTTTCCCTAGTGAAGTTGGTGATGGTCACATTAGTCTTCTTGAGGTCCTTCTGGCTTTTTCCGAGCTTCTCAACTATGCTGTAAGGCATTGTATTAATCACAGCTCCCCCATCAACCAAGATTCTGCTTATTGGCTCTTTGTTTATTTGAGCTAAGATGTAAAGGGGCCTGAGATGTTTAGCCTTGATCCATCTCTCAAACTCTATCCCTCTTGGTGTTGCTGTCACCACAATTTCATACTTGGCTTCATCCGTGCTCACTTCCCCTTCCAAATACCGAATATTCCTGTCTTAATCGGCAAACTCCATAGGACTAATCCCCATCATAGCTATGATAGCTGATTCCCCTTGGAATTCGTCCGATAAGACACCATCATTTGGTATATAATTCTGAGAATTCTCTGCATTTTTACCACTTACCTTAACCTCAAACCTTTGGTTGGTGAAATTTATAGCCTGAATAGCGTCTTGGGTAATCTCCATAGGCCAAGTGATCGGTTGAAATTCAGGGGTGTAATACATTGCCTTTGCTACTTTAACATCGGCTGAGAATGGTTTTTGATCTGCAGGCACCACTTCCACTTTGTCCTCATTCCAAAACACCAGCTGTTGATGTAAAGTAGATGGAACACATATTTGAGTGGATCCAATCTCTTCCTAACAACAAAGAGTATCCTGGCTTGGCATCCACAACAAAAAATACTGTGGTGGATGTTTTAGTTCCCACGGTCAGTTCAGCAATGTAGAACCCTGGAGCATCTGTGCTCTCCCCTGTGAAATTTGTCATTTTCATGTTTATTTCCTTGAGATCTTTTTGAGATTTGCTTAACCTTTTAAGGATCCCTACTAGCGTAACATTCATGATGGCACCCCTATCAATCAATACTCGGCTGATAGGTCTCCCATCAATATGAGCCCTGATGTAAAGTGGCTTTAAATGTCTTGCCAGTTGAGATCTTTTAAACTTGATAACTCCTTCTATATCGTCTTTTCCTTCTGTTCTTTCCGCTGAGGTTCTACAATTCCTTCTTCATTGGTTAGAGTGGCCCATGCAGCTTCCTCAGCCAAGATGTCACTATCTAACCGTATCGGCTGATTTTCTTTTACAGCTAACTCAGCAGGTAAGATTCCTATGTTAGCAGCTAAGTTCACATCTTCTTGTAAACTATCAGTCAAAATGAGCAGATCATCATCATTGAGAATTTGATCAATCAAACTTTCTGATAGATCTATTTCTGGACTCAACATCCTCTCAGCTGATGTCTCAGCCGTCTGAATAATGTTCATGTCCTGATTCTGCCCCTGTAATTCTTTCACGCCTTCCTTCTTTGGGCTAACAACTTCTGCTACTCCCATATGTTTACTAGATCCGATACCATTACTACTTATTTAATTTTTTGGATGGATCTTTTCCTCTGCATCCTTCTTTTCTGTGTCCTTGTCTATTGAACAGGTCGTGGCTCTAGCTGCTTCCCTATACCATATTTGTTCACGGACCATTCTCCCCTGTTAGACTCAACCTTTGGCTTAATCATCTTTGCCTCTCTAGCTGATTCGTCATTTCTCACTGTGATATTCAACATAGACTTCCCTTCATTATAGCTTAGCTCCACGGCCCGCTTGGAGTCTCTAGGCGCGGGATGATCAAATATTTGAGGGAGTTGCCTATGCTTATACCATGGTTTCCTTGGCTGGTCTCTTTGAGGGAATTATATTCTTTGGAACATATTTAGCCGAGGTCTTTCATGCTGTCTTTCCCTCGACTGACTCCTTTGTTGAGGAAATTATAATCTTTGAAATATGCTCTGTCGAGGTTGTTCGTGCTGTCCTACAATTTCTGAATTGCCTCGTGGCTTAGGCATCCATTCCTTCTTGTCCACATTTCTGAACGTGTCATGACTCATGGTTCTGGTCTTTTCTTTTACAACCACTGATTTTGGTCTCCATACTTGCTTATCATGTTGGATAGGCTGAGTGGATGAAGCATCCTTCTTGGTATGCTTGTTCTCTGTGGATATGAAAACCATATTGACAGTGGCTGATAGATAAGGATTGGTATTAATGGTCATACCTCTTCCCTTCTTATCTGCAAGTTTAAACCTTCCTTCTTTTAAGGCCCTTTGAATCATATTCCGAAAAATTGTACAATTATTCGTATAATGTGAGTATGAATTATGCCACTTGCAGTATTTCAAATTTTGAATTTGATCTGTTGGAGGTATTTTATGCCTTTCTGGGAGCTTAATCTATTTATCTTTGACTAAGAAGTCAAAGATCTGATCTGCTTTTGAAATGTCAAATAGAAATGCCTCTTTTTCCTCTATTTTGACTTTTTCTTTTCCTTTAGCAAGAGTAACAGCAGGACAAGTGTATGGTTTTCCCCCCAGCAATTCATCTATCATAACTTCCCCTTGGTCTACCATTTCTTCTTCATTTTCCTCCTCATCGGCTGAATCACAATCGATTACAGCCACCAATTGGGAACTTCTAGCCGCTGCTCGATTTGACCTCCTTTACTCTCTTTCTATTATGAATTGTTCAACTCAAGCCGCTTTCCAAGAGAGCTGAGCTAAGTCACAGTATTCCGAGACAATGAGCTTCTCTCTCAGCTGAGGGTTCATATTGTTCACAGCAATGGAGGCACATTCAACTTCTGGTAGTTGGACGTTGCACTTCCCTTTAACCTTTCTAAATCTTTCCACAAACTCTGCTACAGGCTCACTTGCTTGTTGTTTGATTCCTAATAAATCAAGAACAGAAGCTTCTGACTGTAGCTTATAAAACCTATCATGGAATAAACGTTCCATATCAGCCCAGCTTTGTATAGAGTTTGATGGCAATACTGAGTACCAAGTGAATGCTGCCCCAGTTAAGGAGAATGGAAACAATTGTAGCCTTAGAAAATTATTCTGACTAGCCTCAGCGCATTGGGCTATAAATCGGCCGACATGTTCCATAATCGACTTGCCATCTTCTCCAGAAAAGGTTGTAAAATCTAGGGTTCTAAAACCTCTTGGAAATTGTATCCTATCTACCCAATCTGGGTACGATTTCCTATATACCGACTTCTTTAAAGGTCTTAGTTGTACTCCAAAATGCCTCCTCATAGCCTTAGCAATCATATTTGGATCAATCAGCTAAGGCGCAATCCCCCTCAACTCAACACAAGGTTGAAGCTGAACGGGTGCTACCTGCCAATTAGCCCCTTGTTCCACTCCTTGAGGGATTCGTGGGGCAACTGTATGTGTGGCAGAGGATACATTGACTGTTGGGGCACAATCATCGGCTGTTGGGTCATATCGATTGGCTGAGCCATATAGTTTGGTGGTTGGAAATGTGTTGGTTGTGCCATTCCTCCAGGCTGGGTGGGACATCCATGAACTGGCTGAACATTTTGCACTGAATTATAGGGGCTCCCTCGATTATCTCCTTGAGACCAACTTGCCTGTCCTACTAGATCAACCGTTGTGTGAGTAGGTTGCTCCCAATTACTATTGAAGCTATTCCCCAGTCCCATATGGTTCACCGATAATCCTAAATTTGCTGATACATTTGGGGGTCTTTTTATTATTTGTACTTGTCTAGGTTGGGGTCATTGGTGCCCCCCAACATAAGTCATTGTCTCATCATTAATCTTGGGGGCATTTGTATACATGGACTCAGCCAAGTTGACCATGAGTTTGCTATAACACCCTCCCAAGTATAGTACTATGCTTAAGTCATAGTACCACACCCTAGAGTTGTTACTGTTACCTGAGCAGACCTTATCTGACAGTAACTTCAGCCGTCCCTTAAATTCTCAGTAGGATTCTCTAATTATCATATATAATGTCATCGTTGTCATCTCCAGTTTGCTTCGGTTTATTATGAAAAAGGTGAACATGCTATACAAACTATTTAATTTTATAGTTTGAAAATATATTATCCGAAGCAAAGTTCATTTTATACACACACTTGGCATTTGGGATAGCCCATACAAAATTAATTCATGAATTATATTATGAATAGTAACTGAAACATAATAAAATACAATAGCATCAATATACTGGAGACATAACATCTGCACATACCTTTACTTGTACTTGAATTTATGCATATACATGAAATTTACTTTTCTTTTTTTATCTTCCTTTTCATCATAAAATCTTTACATGCCACATTTCAGAGTATAATTGCTATATCATATCCCATCAGAGCGTGATCGCCATGTCACGTTCCTTAGGAATATGGGAACTTTATTCGGTACTTATACTAGCTGGGTCATGCCATGCCTCATGTAAGCCTTATCCCCTATACTCACATTAGCTGGGTCGATGCCATGCCTCATGTGAGTGGGGTGCTTGCATATGTTTTAATCTTTAGTCTTTAGCCTTTAGCCTTTACTGGCCTTGGGTAGCCTGATCTTGGAGTGAACTTGTCAGCTCAACTCGTGACCGTCGTCACACCGACTCACCCACAAGGGGATTCACGTGCCTCTAGTCTTGGAGGGATCTCATTTTGGTCACGTGCCTCTGATTGAAGGGATCTCTTCTGGTCACGTGCCTCAAAATTGAGGGATCTCATCTGACCATGTGCTCATCTGACCATGTGCCTTCAATATAGAGGGATCTCATCTGACCATGTGCCTCCAAGGTAGAGGGTAGCAGCCTTCACAGGGAGGGATTCAATGTGCAACTTCCTCCAAGTGAAGAGATTCACATTTTTGTCTTTTAATTGCCTTCACAAGGAGGGATTCAATATGTAACTGCCTCCAAGTGAAGGGATTCACATTTAATATACTTATGTCTTTTCATTCTCATGCATAATCAAGCATAGACATGCTGAATACACTCATACATATGCTTCATCATTTGTTTTCATATATCTCATATCATACTTATATCATTCTTGCATATAGAATTTCCACATACATATTCATAAATTTCTTGTAATATAAATGCTCATAGTTTCATAGACTTCTGCCGTAAATTCGGCAGCATAATGGATCAGATTCGTTTTCTCATGAATAGTGCTAGTTCTCACGGACAAATCAGTCATAGCAATATAATCAATCTAACATATCTATCAATGTAAAACATTGCAACCGTCAAGCCTTATATGTCCACTAATACTTGTGAAACCATCAATTTGGTCATTTCTGCCAATTCTATACAATTCTGCCCAAATTTTGTATAATCCACCTTTACTTCTATTCAACTTATTTAGACCTGAATTTTGGATATGTCATAGCTCTATGTGTCTAGTTTTCAACCCTTTTTGTCCCATCTCATTTTGATAGGTGTAGCTCAAGATATTTAAATTTTGCCTCAGCCTATTCAGTCACTGGTCCGAATTATACTCTTGGAAGTAAAAATTCACTAAAAATTGAAAACAAATCCAAATCATACAAAATTGGTGTCATATCAAGTTAACAGGACAACCTTTCATTTACAATAGGTTTCATTCCATTTTCTTTAGTATAGCTTGAGTTATAAGTCCTGAAATCTGACCTTTCTGAACTACCCTATTTTGGCCTAGTTTGGACATAGGATAAATTCCTCGAACCACTAGGAACAATTAGGATCATAAAAAACTCAGAATTTTATTATGGGATGTTCCTCTATGTGTAAGCTTTCTAACAAAGTTTGTTTCACTCAATTTGGAGTTGTGTAGGATGAGTTACACCCTCCTCAAGTCACACTGCCCGGGTGAAAGTCCTGATTCCTAGGTTAACCTTCAAAAATTCATATCTCTCTCAATATTAATCCAATGGCCTTATATGATATATGTATGGAAAGCTCTGAATGTCTACTTTCATATAAAAATAGTTTCATCATATTTAACTGGCTATAGGCGAAGCTGTACATTCCGCCATCCCGACTGCCATGGGGCTTCTTACTTAAGCAGCATCTCAATCCTTCACTCTTCCTAGTTTTCTTCTTCTAACTTTAATTCCTACTCAAGATTTCATATTAACCCAACCATAATCCATCATATACATTTAGCATATCATCAAATACATGAAGAAGAGTAAAATTTCATGCATCCACAGTTTAAAGAATTTAAGAACAGAGATGGAATCCTACCTCTTTGGAGTATGATTTTGCTAGGTGTTGAGCTAAGTGTTGAAGCTTGAATTGCTAGAACCTTGTTAAGCTTGAAGGAGTGATGGAGTTGGTTGGGAGAAGAGAAGAAGAAGGCTGGAACAAGGGGAAGAGAAAGGCATAAATCAGCCAAAAATGAGATGGAGAGTCTGTCTTAAATACATGAGGGTAGTTGGAATTGTGAGTGTTGATTGGTTGAAATTTTGTGATTGAAGCTCGGCCATGTCTCCCGTTTTTGTGGCTAAATTGCTCTCCACATCGTCGCAAAAGTGAAACTCGCTCCCATTCTATCTGAAATCGGAACTTGCCTCAATTCTGTTTAAAGTTGGAACTCGTGCCATTTATTTGACACTCGGAGATGCAATCGGATATCGGAAGTATTGTCTGGTTTAATCGAAACTTGGAAACAAAGTCGGATATTGGAAATCATACAGCACACAATCACATAATCTCGGAACTCCCAATTCAAACTCGGGAACACCAACAGATGGAAAGCTCTTGGGAATAAACTCGCAGATCGGAAATCATGTACAGCTTGAAAATCAACTTAAAGATCTGAACTCATGTTCATTCTAGTTGAGTCAACCCTAAGGTCGGACCTCGTTACATTAAACTCGGAGGTCAGTAATTGTACCATTATGTTAAACTATCAATTTGGAGGTCGGAAACCATGTGCACTATTTTGAAATAAGGTCAGAACTCGCGTACATCTTGCTTGAAATTTGGAAATAAATCATGAGATCAGAAATCGGGTCCGTGTTCTTTGAGACATAAAGTCAAATATCGGGACTCACGTCCATGTTGTCTAGACATGAGGCTAAATTGGAAGTCGGGAAATTTTGCCAGATGAAGTCAGAAGTCGTGATTTATGCTGGAATTCGAAGATGAACTCGGAAGTCGAAAATTATCCTATTTTATGTGGAATTCGAGGATGAAGTCGAAAATTATCCCATTTTATATGGAATTCGCGGATGAAGTAGAAAATCATGAAAACTTGAAGGTAAAGTCGGAACTCGGAAATCGTTGCGGATGTTACATTTTCCATATTCCTTTCTATTGTTGCTAAAATATCTGCAACTCATTTTGCACCATTGGCTTCATTATCTCAGCTAATTGCTTAGATACTTCCTACATCGTATCATTTACTCCTGCTTCAATCTGTTGCTGTATGAAGGATGTGGACATTACAAATGGCTGCCTTTCCTCGCGTCCAGTTTGTGTAGAGCTCATCACGTCAGGAGAAGATGCCGAAGCCTTCGGCGGTTGGGAGGTGACAGCTACATTCGGCTGCTCTGAAATCACCCCTTCGGGCGTAGTCGAGGCTACCGCATACATAATTGATTATCCCCTTGCTTTTGACCGTGGGGTAGAACTTGAATCCCTCAGCGGCTGGGAGGCACCAGCTATATTCGGCTGCTCTGAATTCACCTCTTAGGGTGTAGTCAAGGTTGCCGCATACATAGCCGATTGCCCCCTTGCTTTCTGCTTTGGGGTGGAAGTTGGATTCTGGTTTGTTGAGCTCATGTTGATCACTTTTCTGGATCTTAAATTCATACGCCAAGTATGATCTAATCCGGGAAAAAGAAACTCTCATTGACCCGACCCTGATGGTCCCACCGGGTGTGCCAATTTTATGTTGGATGGAAATAATGTAATCGGCTAAATTCCTTATAGAAACTTATCCGAGAACAACATCCCAAAGATTACCTATGTTCAGATGATTTAGGCTAAGAAGGGTACTCTGCTTCTTAGCAAATGGACTCCTTAAATGGCTCACAGGAGCAAGCCTTTGAGCAAGATCGGTCAACGAAGAATTGGAATAGAAATATGATTTCTATTAATCAACCATGAGTTAATACAAAGCTTTGAAAATGAACAATGAAACCAAAGGAATAACATATAGCTAAAAAGAAACTGAAAAGTAGAAGATAAAAATTGATAGTTTAAAATGGCATGATGTCTATTTTTCGCCCTCCTTTTCTCTTGAAAACATGGTCTTTTTATAAACTCCCTGAAATGTCGCCATTTCCTCCCATGACGTGCATAATGGCCTTTGTCTTAACTGCCATGGCTCTATGTTCTGAGTAGTGGTAACCGCTGCTTCTCAAGTCATCAGTCTCTAGCTACCTTGCTCTCTTAACCGTTGGGCTTATCTTCTATCTTCAACCTATTCAACCGATACTCTTTTTGTGGCCTCATTTCACATATTTTGGCCAATTAAGGCCAATCTCCTACTAGACCCAAATTACCATCCTTCTCGGCCTAATCATTTTTTTTTTTGCCAACAACGATAAAGTAAAAGTTTGGTAATATAAATAAAATAAAGGTATATGCCCTTTATATATGGAATATATCGAAACTATATGGATGTATAATATTCAAATGTATTTTATTATTTTGATGTTATTTTTGTAGTTACCTTTTTTTAACACCTTTCTCCTTAAGAGAAGTTGTGAGCAAAACAAAATGTTTTTATTGTTCATTTTACTCACATTTACTTGTCATTTGAAAGTTTGTTATTTTCAAATTCCTTATGATGCAAATTATTCCCTCCTATAACGTACAATTAGATGTAAAATCAAATTTTTTTGACACTGTTGCATGTAGAAGATGGAAAAACAATCAGGTGAGAAAGTTATTTATTTAAATTTATTGTTATTAATTTTTCGTTTAAGTGTTTGTATTTTTTTAAAGAAAATTGTTGATTGATAGAAGAGAATTACAATGTTAGTTAGTGTAATAAAAGGAAAAAAAATATGGAAACCAATAGATTAACTTTAGGTGATATGTTGATATTTATGAAAATGCCTTTTTTAATGTTTAAAATATATATTTAATTGTTTTTTCAATGAAGAATAATTCGAAATTTTGTTTTGAAAATGAGGTAATTTATTCAATTTTATTGTTATTAATTTTTAGTTTAAGTGTTTGTATTTTTTTAAGAAAATTGTTGATTAATAGAAGAGAATTGCAATGTTAGTTAGTGTAATAAAAGGAAAAATAGTATGTGGAAACCAACAGATTAACTTTTGGTGATATGTTGATATTTATGAAAATGCCTTTTTTAACGTTTAAAATATATTTTTAATTGTTTTTTCAATGAAGAATAATTCAAAATTTTATTTTGAAAATGAAAAAGCTATAATAATTTTGAGTAAGAAAAGTAAAGATATATAATTACGTAATTTAAAGTATGAGATTAATTTCTATGTATTGATAGTGTAAAAATAATTTTACACTGCTAAGCCAATAGAATTTGAGGAAAATGACAAATTATGAGTGATTGTTTTAAATAAAGTAAAAGGAATATGAACTAAGATATTTTTATAGTTGAATAGAATATCAAGAAATCAAATGATATAATTTCAATTAATATTTATTTCTTAATTTTAATATAATACAAAGTTACTTTTTTATCCTTTTATAAACTTTATATGATATTTGAATATTGAATTCTAATTTATTGTAATAGATAATGTAAGAGTGAAATAATATGATATTAACGATGAGTAAGATTATGATATTTGTGAGGACAAAAGTGAAATAATATGATGCTAACTATTCAGAAGGGAGGGATTAGTTAACAAAGAGGTTGTTCACCTGAACTGAAATAGGGGATTCCACGGTTGTTGCATGGCGAGGATGAGCGGCTGCACCAAGTTGCATGGCAAGTGAAGGGGGGGACCTGCAAGAACTCCAATGCTCAAGTTAGTTAGAGTAAGAGGTAAGTGTCTTGGATAAAAGTTACGCGTACCTGTTTTAGAGATGAGCTCCCATATTTGTAGGAGGGATTGATAACGGTTTTCCAAGATTCTTGTGTAACGGTCTCGGATTGTGTACGTTACGCAATCTGGTCTTGTGATGTTATAGAATCTGAAGTCAATGCTTCATAAATGAAAGTGGGTTCTGGTGGAATAATTTCCAATCGGACCCGATGTGGGCCACCACCATTAGAGGATCCATTCGGAGTTTCTAAACCCTTTTGGGATAGTCCATAATAGAGCCCCCAAACCGGTTCGGCATGATAATGTCGGATACTAGGTTTTTATTTCAAGGTCATTGAACCAAAGTCGGGTGTTTGAGGAAGGACCTCGACGTTACTTGGTTAGATCTCAATTATAGCTAGTCAACATCAATGCCTACTTGACCTGAGATGATTGTTTCCATCACGAGGTTGTCAAAGGTCACATCTTTGTTCCCTGAGATGACACGTGTCATTATGGGTCCTCATTTTACGGCCCTTCATGATCCGAATTGATATGAATTTTCAATTTTATCCTCGTTCTAGGGCGAAATAAGACATTTCTGCCCTTCGTGACCTTTGGGTTACACGGTAAGGGACGTGTGCCTTTCTTTAAATACCAACCCTTTTGTTTCTTCACTTTTCGCTTCACTTTACGCTCTTCATCAAACTCCTTGCTTCGTGGCTTCTAGAGAACCACTATTCACAGAAAATCGCCGTTCGTCCCAGAGGCTTACCTCTGCCAAAGAATCCTACATTTTAAAGGTATGTTCTCTTTTTGTAGATATAATGGTATTTATTTGAGAGTATTTTGCTATGTTGATACTTAATTGTGGCGATTTTTATAAAACCATCATGCCATTCTGTCGTTCCATCGTTGGGGTTTGCTCCTCCTAACATTTCTTCTTCTCTGCCCAACATTGGCAGTTTTCGCGCCTTTTGAGGGAAAACCACCATAGGTTTACTTTTCATTGTTTTCCGAATTAATTTTCCGATTTTGATAACTGTAGAGGTGGTTCTTCCTATGTAGGTTAATTCTGATGGCAAAGAAATAGGCGTTCATCTTCCCTTCTGCGATTTCACCAATATATAGATGGGTTGATCGCAAGGTCTTAGGAGCTCCGTCCAGAGTTAACTCGGAATTCCTCAAATCGCTTCATGAAGAGCATCTACTAACTTCGGAAGGGGAATATGAGGAGGAATATATCCTAAAGGCTCCCAGCTCCAACAAGAGAGTATGCTATATCAACCTCGAGGGTGGCTCGAGATGGTTGTGGATGTACGACGTCCTCATTTCTAAATTTGGTATCCGCATCCCCTTTCTCATTTCCAATTTACCATTCTAGAATGAATTGGAGCTACCCCATCCCAACTTCATCCAAACAGCTAGGCCATGATCCAAGGATTCGAGATTGTATGCAAATACCTCGGAATTCTTCCATCACCAAAGGTGTTCTTTTCTCTCTTTACTCTTACTCGCCCTAGTGGTGGGGGTGTGACCACAGGATGGCTATCGTTCCGAGCTTAACCAAATTGGAAGGTATTCACATTGTACGAGGAATTGTTCCACCACTTTAAACCATTCTACTTCAAGGTGTTCGGGGCTTCGAATACAATTCCCTTTTGGGAGAACCTTGAAGGATAATTAAGGATCAATTACTTTTAGAGTAGACACTTGGAAATTCCTCAGGCAAATGAGGATGAACTATCTTCCGAGGAACGAGTATTGGTTGACTTTTTCTTGGCAAGGTTTGGAAAGGAAAACTTACATTTAAAACTCATAGTCAAAGTTGACTTGCAAATAGCCAGAGCACACTTAGGTTAGATCTACATCACTTTGTAGACACTATTATCTTGATATTGTATGTAAGCTAATTTTGGATTCTTATTTCGCAAGAAAAATGGCTCCGAAGTTTGCTCTAGATGTCCTCCGATGTCGCATCCTGAATAAAAGGCCTTATGAGGGTGACGTTAGCTAAAGTCCCTAACCTGATGATCCAAGCAACCTGAGCGTAACAACTACTGAAGTTTTTATCCCTGGGGTGCAACCCGCAAAACCTGCTCCTAAAGTCCAGCCTTAAAAAAAAAAAAAACAAAACAGAAAGGGAAAAATTGCAAAGGAGGTGATCCAAGTTGATATTGAGGATAATACCACCTCGGAGATTGGACCAAAAGATAATGTCCTAGTAAGGACTTTTCCTTATCCAGAATTTATGGAAAAGGCACTGGTTACCCCTACTGTCTTAGAGCAGATTGAGGCGGATGATGAAGGTATTGTGGGTAGCATGCAATGGATGGGTTGAATGCTCTTAAAGTCGGCGACCATTCTCATATGCTCAGAGCCTGCTATTGCTACTTGTATCCAAGCTTCAAAAGAAGTAGATCTTTAGGAAAGCATCCGTCTTCTTAAGGTCAACAAACAGGCCTTGGAAGAGGAGACAGAGAAACTGGATCTGAGATGGCTGAATTAAAGGAGGCGATCTGGCTGAATGACCAAAGCCTTGATGATAAATGCCGTCAGCTGGAAGAATCGGCCAAACAGATATCCAGGCTGGAGGAATCTAATGCCACAGCATCCAAGGAAATAAACAAACTGAAGGCTGACATGAAGTTCATAGAACAACAATGAGAGAAGTCAGCCTATGAGATCAAAGATAACATCTTGGCGCAATGCCAAGTTATTTGTCCTAGAGCCGACCTTAGTGAAGTCGGCCTAGACAAGCATGTTAAAGATGGCTGAATTGAAATCGCCCCCTTGTGGAGAATGAGAACGGCACCAATGCTAAGGATGATGATGCTACCCCGGAAGTATAATTTTTTTATTTAAATTCCTCGACTTCCGGGATTACTATAATGATACTTCTGGGATTATGAAATTTATTTACTATTCGCTTAAGTTCTATAACTTGAAAGGAATAGCGCATCACAATGAATTTACCTAAGTTATGAACTTGACTTTTCAACTATTTAAGTCTTTTGCCATAATTTTCAATAACTTGGTTACAATTAGATTTCTAGGTAACAACCTGGATTGCATAATGTCCGAGGAGTTTAAGCTTGAACGTGTGTTTTTTGACTAAAGGGTGATCAATCCCTCAAGATTTACACAATATCAAATAAAAATCAACACTTTATTCATAAAATTTAGAAAATCAAGTCGTAGTGTATTGATATACCACTTGACCCATAGAAGTCTCGCCTCATTAAAACCACCTCGAGAAAAACCTAGTGGGAAAAAACCCGAGGTAGGAAAAAGAGTACGACAACTTGCATGGTTTATACATAAAATGTTCTCAAATTCGAACTATTCTATGACCTCAGAACTTGAGAGCCAGTCAAGGTAGAAAGTTTGTATGCCCTTTTCCCACGACTTCAATAATCTTATACGGACCTTCCCAATTTGCTGCGAGTTTCCCGTGACCTGGAATAGGTAGTCTGATGTTAGCCCACTGTAGAACCAAATCTCCTTCCTCAAATTTACAAGGCACCACAAAGGAGTTATATCTTTTTACCACCCTTTGTTTGAGGGCTTGCTCCTTAATGTATGTCATTTCTCTTACTTCATTAGAGAGGTCGATTTTCTCCCTCATAGATTAGGAACTAGTATTTCGGAAAATAACCTTTGGACTTGGTTCTCCCACTTCGACCGGGATCATAGCATCTACCCCATAAGTAAGCTTGAATGGAGTTTCTTCTGTGGTAGAATGAGGAGTTGTCCGATATGACCATAGTAGACTGCTGAGTTCATCCGTCCATGCTCCTATTTTTATCATCAAGCCCTTTCTTCAATCCTCAGAGTATTACCTTATTTGCTGCCTCTACTTGTCCGTTTGCTTGTGGATGTTCTAATGATGTGAAATGATGTTTAACCTTGTAGCTCGAAAGGAAGTCCCAGAATTTTTTGTCAGTAAACTGCATCCCATTGTTCGTGATTAGTGATTCCAGAATTCGAAATCGAGTAAAGATATTCCTCCATACAAACTTCCGAGCTTGAGTAGCTGTAATGGAAGATAGTGGCTCTGCTTTAATCCACTTTGCGAAGTACTTGTTGGCAACAATCAAGTACTTTACTCGTCCTACAGCCAGAGGAAAGGGACCTAAGAAGTCGACTCCCCATTTAGAGAATGGCCATGGGGACATTATTGTCGAAAGCTCTTCTACTGGAGCGACATGTAGGTTGGCTTACTGTTGACACTTCGAACATTTCCTTACGAACCTCACAGCATCTCTAGTCATCATGGGCCATTAATAACCTGCCCGTAAAATTTTCAAGGCGAGCACCTTTCTGCTGAGGTGATGCCTACAAGACCTTTCATGAACTTCCTCGATCACGGGACTAATTTGCTCTGGGCCAAGACATTTCAACAAAAGAGCCTCTCCTATACAATTGCCCTTCGACTATAGTGTAGTATGAAGCTTTCTTGGCTAATTTTTTCGCACCGACAGAATCACTAGGTAGAACTTCATTTAACAAATATTGTAATTGGAGTCATCCAACTCGGGCTTTCCTTGATCACTAGTATTGAAACAAGGTCCACTATGGAAGAGGTCTTCAAAGTCTCTTGAATTAAGCTTTTATTATTACCTCTAGTCTTGGTGCTGGCCAATTTAGACAGAATATCGGCTCGGATATTTTCTGATCGGGGGACATGTCGGATTTCAGATACATCTACTCTTCCCATTAAATCATTGACTCTAGCCAAATATTTTTGTAACAACGAATCCTTTGCCTAGTACGCTCTTGACACTTGTGACGTTACAATTTGGGAATTATTGTAAATTGTAAGTCATGCTGCTCCGACGTTGGAAGCAAGTTGAAGGCTTGCTATCAAAGCTTCATACTCAGCTTGATTATTGGAGGCTGGGAAATCAAATTTAACGGACATCTTAACTATGATTTCACCTTTTTTTGCCAAAATAATTTCGGCTCCACATCCTTCGGTGCTTGATGCTCCATCTACATATAACGTCCAAGTCGGGTTTCTGAGCTCTTCTTCATCCACCATTTCTACAAGAAAATCCACCAATGCTTGAGCTTAGATTACAGCCCAGGGTTCATATCGAATATCAAATTCTGACAGTTCAACCGACCAAGTTACCATTCTTCCCGTGAGATCTGGTTTCTGGAGCACTTGTCAAATTGGTTGGTCCATTTTGACTATGATTGTGTGGGCTTGAAAATATTGCTGAAGGCAACAAGCTGCAAAAACAAGTGCCAAGGCTACTTTGTATAGCTTTTGATACCGAACTTTTGCCCCTTGCAAAGTCTTATTTACAAAGTACACCGGGAATTGCTACTTATTATCTTCTCGGACTAAAATGCCAGCTATGGCCGAGTCACTTACCAAGAGATATAAGAACAATGGCTTTCCTATCTTGGGTTAGCACAAGATCAGTGGGCTTGCCAAATAAGACTTAAATTCTTGGAAGGCTGATTCACACTCTAGTGTCCATTCAAAATTGTTTTCTTTTTTTAATAATGCAAAGAAGGGTGAAGCCTTTTGTGTTGAAGCGGCCAAAAATCTGGAAAAAGATGCTATTCTTCCTGTTAAGCGCTTACCCTCCTTCACAGAACTTGGACTTTTCATATCAATGATGGCCCTGCACTTATCGGGATTTGCCTGTATTCCCCGATGTGTGAGCATAAAACCTAGAAACTTTCCGACTTCAACAGCAAAAACACATTTATAAGGGTTTAATCTCATCCTATGCTTTCGTAAGTATGCAAACATTGTTTCCAGATTGTGCGCGAGCTCTTCTTCCATCTTTGTTTTTACCAGCATGTCATCTATATAGACTTCCATTAAAACTCCTATGTGCTCAGGACAAATTTTGTTCATCAATCGCTGGTATGTAGCCCCTATATTCTTCAACCCAAAGGGCATTACTTTATATCAGTAATTTCCCATAGGGGTGATAAATGCAGTTTTTTTCTTGTCCAATGGATGCATGGGGATCTGGTTATATCCCAAGTATGCATCTAAAAAGGAAAGGAATCGGAATCTTGATGTTGTGTCCACCAATCCATCAATACTCGGTAAAGAGTAAGAATCCTTTGGGCAAGTTTTGTTGAGATCGATATAATTGACGCACATCCGCTATTTCCCATTAGATTTCTTAACCATTATGACATTTGTTAACCACATCGGATAAGTCACTTCTCAGATGAAACCTGCATCCAATAGAGCTTGAACTTGTTTTTGAACTTCTTGCCCCTTTTTTGAGTTCATTCTCCTTCTTTTTTGTGCTATAGGGCGAACATTAGGAAAAATTGATAGCTGATGACTCATGAATTCGGGATCTACCCCAGGCATATTTGCTGCCGTCCAAGCAAATAACCTTACATTTTTCTTCAAAAAAGTAACGAGATCCTTTCTAAGGGAGATCGAGAAATTTTTACTGATTCGGGCCTTGTGAAACACTTCTGAGCCAATATGCACTTCTTCAAGTTCTCCCCCCGGCTCTGGCCGTTTAACCTCCTGTTTCCCTCGAACATCTAAATCAATTAACATAACATTTGATGAACTCGGAGGTCGTGTTTCCTCTGCTTTTGACTTCTTTTTGATAATTTCTAGACTTGCATTATAACACCTTCGAGCTGTAATTTGGTTAGCTCTCACAGTAGTAATTTCTCCAGTATTAGCAAAAAATTTCATCGTCAAGCAAGCTGTAGAAACAATAGCCCCTATCTTGTTCAAAGTTGGTCTTTCCAAGATGACATTGTACGCTGATGGGCAATCAACGACCAGAAAGTCAACCTTAATAGTTCGAGGTCGGCTTCCCAGAGTTACATGCAAACTAATAAATCCATTAGAGTATACTTTCTCTCCAGAGAAACCGACGAGTTCTTCCTTGTAGCTCTGAAGGTTAGAATTTTTTAATCCAAGTTTATTGAAAGAATCTCGAAAAATGATATCAGTTGAACTTCCCTGGTCGATGAAGACCCTTTTAACCTCAGCATTTACTATAATGACCATAGGATCGTCATGTCCAGGGACAATATCCTCAAAGTTGGAATTTGAAAAGACAATTTCTGAAGTAGTAGGCGGTTTGTCGGTTTTTTTCATCTTTGCCACTGATAGACTCAATACCTCCTGAAGATTTTTTTTTCAGGCAGATTTAGTTACTCCACCTCCCGCGAAACCTCCAGTGATGACATTACTTGTTCTTGTTATGGGTTACTTATCTTGATTATCATAAACTTGGACATTGTCCGAGTCCCTCTGTGATCGAGGGTTTCTCCTTTCATCATTCTTCAAAGGCGAAGCCTTTCTTTTTCCCAGACTTCGTTGGGAGGCAATGTACCTTGCCAACCTTCCCTCTCGAATGAGTTACTCCACAGCATCCCGAAGATCATGACAATCTTCCGTCTTGTGCCCAAAGCTATTGTGGTATCGCAGAATAAGGACCTATTAGTATTGGCCCTTACCCGAATTGCCTTTGGCTTTGGGAATCTTTCTACCTGCCCAACTTCTCTGTACAAATCAGCCAGGGACACATTGAGGGGAGTATAATCATGAAACCTTCCGACCCTCAGTGCCCTTTGCTATTTCTTTTGTCGCTCTTCATACTGCGAGCCTGGCTTTTTCTCGATTTGATTTCTCTCCGAGCTCACCGTGGCTTTCTGCGTCTCTTCAAGGTATATGTACCATTCAACCCTAAGCCAAATTTCATCCATTGTTTTTTCTGGCCGTTTGGGGAGAGAATCCTTAAAAGCTCCGGGTCGAAGCCTATTCAAGAGAGTGAGAACTGTAGCTTGAGTTTCCACCTCCTCCGTCAATAATGTCTCAGCATTGAATCTTTCAAGGAAATCTCGGAGTGGCTCTCCTTGTCATTGAAATAATCCCAAGAGGCTAGTTACTGGCTTGGGCTTGAACCTGTGAGTAGTAAAGTGAGCTAAAAAACGAGATTGTAAATCTGAGAACTTACTGATAGATCTCGATGGCAAGGAGTTGAACCACTTCAAAGCTGATTTCTTCAATATAATCGAAAATGCTCGACATCTTATGGGGTCCGAAGCTCCCAGTAAAGTCATTCTAGACTTGAAGGCATCCATATGCTCTTGTAGGTCAGAACTCCCATCTTAAGGCTCCATATCAGTTGGAAGTTTAAACCCCCTTGGGAGCTTTACACTCATTATGTAATTCAGGAAGGGCATATCATCATCCTCCACATCATGATTTGAATAATACCTGGGTTGGTCATAGTTCCTTATCCTTGAAGGATGAGACTCGGTATTTTTAACATGGAGGTAATATTCACTTCTGGATTCCCAGGCATACACATGCTCTCAGTCACGGGATCGATCACTGCCCCGAAAATGTTGCCCCTCGTCAAAGCGTTGAACTCGACCTTGGTGTCGATCATCACGATCCTTACCTTGGTGATGATCTTTTCTCCGATCTTATCCACCAACTTCCTTCATTTTTTCGAGGTTTTGTTCCAACTCCCGAATTCGTTCAGTTTGTTCTTTCATCATCGATACTATACCTTTGTACGGAATTTGCTCCTAGGAAACCCGCTCTACTTTGGACACGAAAGGGTTCCTCGGTGGTTCCACTGAAGGCTGGTTAGTATGACGACAATTTTCGGCATCAAAAGCAGATTCTAACACGGTGTGTCCATCTAATCATTCTCATTGCAACGGTTGTCTAGCACTAATATGACTGTGAGCCGCTGCTACCTCCCGCTGACTGTGAGAAGCCATAGCAATTAATTCGTGTGCAGCAATTGAAGAGATTCCCATAGACGGTGCCAATGTTTGGAAGTAAGGGATTAGTTAACAAAGAGGTTGTTCACCTGAACTGAAATAGAGGATTCCATGGTTGTTACATGATGAGGATGGGCAGCTGCACTAAGTTGCACGACGAGGGAAGGGGGTACCTGCAAGGACTCTAACGTTCAAGTTAGTCAGAGTAAGAGATAAGTGTTTGGATTAGAGTTACGCGTACCTGTTTCAGAGATGAGCTCCCTTATTCGTAGGAGGGACTGATAACAGTTTTCCAAGATTCTTGCGTAACGGTCTCGGATTGCATACATTACGAAATAATATCATTTTTAAGAGAATTGAATCTTAATTTTATTGTGTGAAAGCATTCCAAAGAACAATTGCACGAACTTGGAGAAACCAATCATCACATTCTATGTTAAGCTTTTGATGAAATATTGGTGTTCGATGTTTTATGGTGTTATATGTTGAATGTTCCTATCTGTTTATAATATTAGATTTGAGACCAAGATTATGGCACACTAAGTTTTGCCATTTTAGATGGTTTATAACTTTGCTACATTAGCTTTCTGTTAGTGTTGGCATATTATAATTCAACCTACTGCCACATCAACTACTTTGTTTCTCGTTTACTTCACTATTTCTCCTCTAAGTTAACCTCCTCACTATTTTACATCTACTCTTTAAGTTACCATAAGTTTGCTCCATTACTTTTTCAGGAGCTTAATATGAAATAAAAATCATTATACTTTAGCTATTTCCATTACTTTGTTCCATGGCACGTTCTATGGTGTACCAAATTAACTATGGTGCACCACATACCAGATTTTACCCACATTCGACAAATGTGGATAAACGTATTGGAGAATATGGCTAAACCCAACTTATGGACCATTGCACCCTTTTCTACTCTTTTCGCCAGACACGCTTGCAACATATTCAGCAACCATCTCTATTTCCACCAGAAAATATTGAAGATAACCTATGAAAATCACAACTTGGGATATGAAGCTTAGAACAAATGTCTCATCTTACTTACTCAAAGATTATGAATTTACTAGGTTCATAGTTATGCACATTTCAAACTAGCAATACATGGGACAAAATCCAAATAAACCCATGAAAGAAAGGGCAAACGATGCCGACCCAGATACATATAAATGTTGAAAACTCATAGATCGAGTAACATAGGAAGCTTACTTACTATTTGAAACCACAAAAAAAAAAAAAGAGTAGAAAGAAGAATATGGTGTATTGGCACTGCAGAAGGTAGGAAGGTCTTTTTGGAGGTCTTTGAGTTCTTTCAAGATCTGCTTGGAGGCAATGGCAACAAGGGTGGTAGGGCAGATAAAGGAGGTGCAGGCGCAATGGTAGAGGAGGGAGCAGAAGCGGAGGGCAACTGAAGATAGAAGTCTATAGTCCACTTTCTTTTTTCTCAAATTGGTGTATGGTGAACCATAATTAATCTGGTGCACCACAAAACTCACCTTATTCCGTTACTATTTCCGATGTGCATTTTCGTGTACAATTGTGAAACCATGGTAATGAACTTCACAATTGAAATTGTTGCCTCCCTCATTTCTTTAGAATATCTCTCTAATGTTTTCTTGATAACCAATGGCAAAAAAATTTATTACTATTTCTGATACTTTCAATTTATTAAAAAAAAATTATCATATTACAAGTCAGTATGGCACAATAAGCTTATGCCATTTTAGATAATCTATAACTTTGTCACATGAGCTTTCTATTAGAGTTGGCATCTTATAATTCAACTTACTGTCACATCAACTACTTTGTTTCTCCTATACCTCCTCACTAGTTCTCCTCTAATTTAACCTCCTCACTATTTTACATCTACTCTTTAAGTTACCATAAATTTGTTCCATTACTTTTTTTAGGAGCTTAAATATGATATAAAAACCGAGTTAAGTACCACTTTAATCCCTGAAATTATATGCGTGCGTCACTTTAATCCCTGAAATTTGAAAATTAACTCTTTAGTCCTTGAAGTTGCATTCCATGAGTCACTTTAGTCCCTCGTTAGTCAACCGTGTAACACCCTCTCTTATATAAGCCATGCTCGAGTTATGGAGTTATATTAAGAGGTTGTCACTGTGCTAAAAAAACTTTAAAAATATGGAAAATATAATATATGGCCCTTCAACTGCACACTTTATTATTGACTAATGGTTCATAAACTTCGTCGTCTCTGATACATAGAGAATAAAATAATTACAATTAAAAGCAATGGTGACTAACATAAATACACCGAACTTGCTTTCGACTGGTCACTAGCTAGCTTCAATAGTCTCTTGGTCTGGTTGGCGTCCGAGTCTTGCTCAGAAAACTGCCCCAGTGCTTTGCCTCGTACTTGATTTCCAACTTAGGTGCTGGAATGTTTACGGAAAAGAAAAATATACAAGCAGGCAGTGAAAACCTAAGATTCTCAGTAGGTAAACTCAAACTATTACTCATACAGTACCATCATAAACATTCCAGCCGCTTCGGTTTATTATGAAAATATGAGTACATATAAACAAATAGTGGCTCAATTTTAAGTTGAAAACACCTTTCTCGAAGCGGATTATATTTTAACAACCACTTGCCATATCATATGATAGACATAGAAATATGGATAGTATCATATGCTTCAACAAGGATCATAATAGCATTATGACTTAACTAGATAATTGAAGATGCACATATAGATGGGTATATTTGAATGTATATACGTGCACTTGACTTAATTTATCTCTTCTTTAACTTGCAACTTAACCTTGCCATTCTGTACTTGGTCCCCCGGAGGTGAATGGCCTCTCTCACCCCTGGGTGATAGCCTGCTTTTCAAGTCTGAGCTCGTACCTATACATGAGTGACGGGTTTACTTTCCCGGACCCTCACACCGTTCTATTCCCCCTAAGTTTGGTCGGGGGCTGGCCCAAGTCTTAGACAGTACCGCTCTGGCCCACGTTAGCTGGGTCTATGCCATACCTCACGTGGTAGCTTGGTACGTCTTTTTTGCAAGTTCTTATTATCTTTTCCTTTTCATATCTTGTCATGCATGCAGACGCTTGGTGCATTCATGAGTATGTCTCATACTTTATATATCATATCATGTTCTAAGCATATACTTGCATGCATGATGTATATGAATATGACATGTAAACGTAAATATATTCAAAGCATAATCATCCATAGCATAAGTTCTCATAAATTCCTGCCAAAAATTCGGCAGCATAACGGATCGAGTCTGCTTCCCCATGAATAGTGCCAGGCAACTTGTACAAATATACAAACTTGCAATTTCAGAATAGACCAGCAATTACATACATACATTCATAGCATCATTCAATAATTCCACATCAAGCATCATTAAGGTTTCAGTTTGTTCCTCCCTATTCTGCCCGAATTTGGCATGCCCCAATTTTCATACAATTCAACTCATTTAAGTCTCATTTTTGGATATGTTACAGCCTTATATGTCTAGTTTCTAATCCCTTTGGTCCCATCTCATTTTGAGTTGTATAACTCAAGATATTAACATTTTATCTTAGCATGTCCTATTTTTAGCTAGTATTGGGTTTCTATAGAAGAAAATTCACTAAAAATAAAAAACTAGATGAAATCATACGAATTTTATATCAAAATAAAGCTAACACAACAATTTTTAAAATGAGTTAAGTTTCATGTCATTTGCCTATGTAGATTTTGAGTTATGAGTCTCGAAACATTACCCTACTGGGCTATCCTGTTCTAGGCTAGTTGAAACCTATGCCAAATTCATTGATGTGCTGGGAATAAATGACAATGAATTAAATTCTGAAATTTTTATGGGATGTTCTCTCATGTGTTAGCTTTCAACAACTTTAGTTTCACTCAATTTGAGGTTGTATAGGGTGAGTTACACCCTTCTCAACCCATGCTGTCTGGGTGAGAACCTAGATTTCTAGGTCTAATTTCAAAAATTCATAACTAATTCTATACTAATCCAATGGCCTTATATTTTATATGTATGGGAAGCCTTCGATGTCTAATTTCATTTAAAAATGGTCTCATCCAATTTAAACAGCGGTAGACGGAGCCGTACACTCCGTCGTACGGACCGCCGAGGGAAAACCCTAACAGCCTCTAGATTTGTCCCCCTCCTTCAAGCTATTTGCCCTCAAATCCAATTTTAATCACAATATATATGCAAAATCAATCATAAAACATCATCATCACTCTATAAAACACCAATATCTAAGATTATGCATGCCCAACATGCAGCCCCAAATCAGAGAAACAAGAGGAGAAGTAGGATTTCCTACCTTGTCTAGTTGAGTTTAGGTGGATTTTGTGTCTTTGATGAAAGCAACTTGTGATGAGACTTGAAAATGGATGAGAATGGAGTGGAAATGAGAGTAAAGAGAAGAGAAGGAGATGACCTTCAGCAGCTGGAGAGGGAGGATGAAAATTGATGAGGAGAAAAGGAGAATAAGGTGAAGATATTTGAAGGTTGCTTGATTATCATTGGTGGACCTAATCTTAGTCATAAAATCTGGTTTACTCCCCATCATCAAGGGTTGCCAAGGCGTCACTTGGGTGGGTTGTTTGGCTAAATCTTAGCCATTGATCCTAGGGCACTCATGGCATAATTTCTGCTGATCCGGTTCCGACAATTTAAAATACCGAAATCTTGCCGATTTCTCTTAAATCGGTAAACCAATTTTAGAAAAATCCTATGAAGTTTCCTATGGTTCTAATCTAATTCCATTATACCTAATCATTCTAATCCACACTCAATTGGCTTTAAGTGAAGATTTAATCGAATGCTAATTAATCTTAAGTAGTTGATAAAACCGAATAACTAGGCAAAAACGATAAAAATCTGATGAAGGTAAAGCCAAGTTTTCCCACTATCTTGAGCAACACTTGGCGCCACTCATATGTGGTAGGAGAGGCTGAATTTCAGCCATTTAAGTGAGGGATTCCAGTAGAAAATTCTACTAGTTCAGTTCTGGTGGTTTAAAATACCGAATCTTCGCCGATTTTCTCCAAACCGGTCAAACGTTACTTAATAGTTTTGTAAGATATCTACATGTTCATTTTTAATTTATCTTAAGCCTAATCTCTCTAACTAATATCTAGTTAACTCTTGATTAATATTTATTTAACCTCTAATTGCCCTTACATAACTATTGAAACCGACTTAGTGAATTAACGGAGTAAATTAGACATTTTCGTAAATCCAAAGCCTTTCTATTTCCAATTTTCTGTAACTAATGGCATTTTCATAATTTTGGGCAAGTCCAGGGGCACCCCACGTCATTTCACACCCGACTGCCTCCATGGCCTAATCGGCAGAGATTTAAACTTCTAAGGTTTCACCGCGTGATTCTGCTCTGTTTAAAATCCCATTTTGCTAATCTTATAGATGTAGGGACATAAAGGTCATTTCATGAAAAGTGCTAGGGTTATTGTGGAATATCTACTTGGGGTTAAAGTACAATTTCTAAAACTTTTGGGCAAGAGTGAAATTAACAAAAGTTGATAGGGGCACTTTTGTCATCTCCTAAATTTTAACATATGGCCGTGCCATATTTTCGACGGCAGTGTTACACTACCTTATAATTCCAAGTGTGAGGATCGTCATGGCATAGCGCTGCCTGAGAAATTCTCACACTGCCTAAGAGAAATAATTCAAAGTTCCCATTATGTTCTGTTTATAAAAGTGGGGATGTTACAAACCATCAGTCAACTGTTATGGTTTTACTGATACACGTCAGCATGCCATATCACACAACATCTGATGTAGCATGCCATGTGACAAAGCCCTATGACGTGGCATGCCACATGTCATCGATTTAAATTAGTTCAAATTAGTCCCTGAAATTTCTAAAATGTGTCAAAATAGTCCAAAATTCCTAAATTTCTCTTCTTGTCCTTCATAAACTCTAAATCTTTAATCATCCTTAAACCCATTAATTTCTTTCTCATTTTTACACCCTACCTAGACTAGATCATCTCCACATAGACGTTTGTGCATCTTATTAAAGTAACAAGTAAATTTAAGTAGATTAAGATTGGTAAATTACAAAATTATTGACAATTATTAAATTCAACCTTAACATGTAAATAGATTTAATTAACACTTTAAATATTTATCGGTCCCCTTTAATTCAAACTTTAAAGTTTAGGATTAACTAATTTAAAATGGATTTAATTTAAATACACTGTCAGTGTAAAATTTTTTTACACAGACATCCAATCATATATTGCCACATCAGCAAAAGTCTTTGATATAACCACCCACTACTTGAATGGTCATGCAAATGGAAGGTTTTGATTGGATGACAGTGTAAAATTTTTTTATACTGTCAGTGCACCCTTATTAAATTCATTTAAAATTCAAAATAATTTATAATTAAAAGTTTTCTAAAACACGTCACTAGAAAATGGTGAAGGATTTCGTAATTAGATGAGATCATAATTTACAACTTCAATACAATTGATGCATCAAAAGAATTTTTTAAAACTACTACTTTAAAGAATGATTATTTTTCTAGGAACAACTATTTTCAAACATGCATTTAATTGATACATTTGTCATAAAAGCTCCATCAATGTGGCTTAATCCAAATTGAAATCAACTTTTTTTTCTCTTTTTCTTTTTCTTTTTTTTTAAGTTAAAAAAATATAATTTATGGTAAGAAAAATGCTTAACCTAATTTTGCTGTAAAGAGTATGTTCAAATTCATTAAGTGTCTATCTATATAAGTACTTACAAATAACTAATTAATAAACTAATGACAAATTAAACCTAACTTATAATAAAGTATGAGTAAAAAATCAATAAAGTGAATCAACTCTTGGTAAATAAATGATGGCTAATTAATCCATATATAGACAATAACTCGACCATGTTTAATATTTTGAATATTTTAAAAATTTTCTTTTAGTGTTCTATTACTTTTGCTTTTATAATCTATTCTTTGTTAATTTTTATTGAAAAATTAATATTTTATTTATTTAATTTTTTATAAAACATGTTAAATTTATATTTTTTACATAAGTAAGCCTATAAATATTTGTTAAGTCTAGAGACATTCTTAGATTTTGAACTAGGATGAGCTATATTAAAATTATTTATTATATTTCATTATTTCATTATTTCATTTTTATATATTCTCTTCCTATTATTCTATATGGAGAGGATCTAGTCTAGGTAGGGTGTGAAAATGGGAAAGAAATTAGTGGGTTTAAGAAAGATTAAAGATTTAGAGCTTGTGAAGGGGAAGAGGAGAAATTTTGGAATTTTGGAATATCTATTTTAAAAATTTCAGGGACTAATTTGATATATTTAGAAATTTCATGGACTAATTGAACCAAATTAAATCGATGACACGTGGCATGCCACTTCGGCATGCCACATCAGACGTGGCATGCTAACGTGTCACTTAATGTGACACATCAATAAAATCGTAATAGTTGACTGATAGTTGACTAACCAGGGACTAAAATGACCCACGAAATGCAATTTCAGGAATTAAAGAGTTAATTTTCAAATTTCAAAGACTAAAGTGACGTATGCATACAATTTCAGGAACTAAAATGATACTTAACTCTATAAAAATCATAATCCTTTAGCTATTTCCATTACTTTGTTCCGTTACTATTTTCGGTATGCATTTTTGTGTACAATTGTGAAGCCATAGTAATCATCACATAAAACTAACCATCGCATATCCTTCAAACAAAAACTAATCGAAACTAAATTAAATTTGTTGGGTATCAAAAACTAACCATAACAAATAGTCCAATCAAAAACTAACTATCACATATCCTTCAAACAAAAAGTAACCAAACTAAATTAAATCTGCAACAATCAATAACTAATTATAACAAATCCTCCCATCAA
Source organism: Pterocarpus macrocarpus (assembly GCA_031439585.1). Lineage (NCBI taxonomy): Eukaryota > Viridiplantae > Streptophyta > Magnoliopsida > Fabales > Fabaceae > Pterocarpus > Pterocarpus macrocarpus. The sequence goes on along the minus strand of CM062516.1, from coordinate 41,291,575 downwards.
AAACTAACTATCACAAATCCTTCAAACAAAAACTAACTATCAAAAATCCTCCCATAATAAATACCCATTTTGATCTTGCTTCCTCTAATATCCCCTTCACTGTCACAATGTTGCATTCACAATAGGTTGCAAGTCAAATTAACTTAAATCATATTTTCTTAATAAGAAAAAATTGAAATATTAATACCAAAAAGCTTCCACCAACCTAAATTGATTAACATAAATCATCCTTGTTGCATCCAACACAATGAAAGAAGATTTGGTACTTACTTGCGAGTTACTTGCCATTGCAGCTTGCCACCTTTCCTTCCACCAGGTTGCGCAACTAGTTCACCATCACAGAGCTTCCTTAACGCCTTTGACCACGATGATGGAAATAGGGGCACACCACCTTCACTCTGCACCAACAGCCACCACCCTCACCCTAGGGGTGTATAAAGGACGGGATGGGCAGGGTAAGGCCAGACCTGAACCCAACCCTATTTTAAGACCGGGTCATTTTGTTGGACCCAAATCCAACCTGATAACAACCTGATTAATGACGGGGTCAAACCGGGTGAACTCAACATTTATATAACATATAAAGATTTAGACATTATATATAGTGAAATCATAAAATTCTAGAAGTAAAAAAGATTTAAAAAATATTTTACAATATATATTTCAAAACAAATTATATCAAGATAAAAATTACATTATGTTCTTTAAAATGTATTGATTGAAATGTAAAAATATTATAATTTGTTACTAATTTTTCTAAAAAATAAAATTTTTAAAGAACTGTTTAACTTCGGGCCGGGCTGGGCCAACCTAAAACATGACCCAAACCCTGCCCGAAAAATACACCAGGTCAATTTTCACAACCTGAACCCAGCCCAACAAGCTTCGGGCCGGGACGGGTCACGAACACCCCTACCTCACCCCATGCAATGGATTTCGACTTTCAAAGACAGATGCAGTTTTTGCGGATCTTGGCTACACTTGCTGTTCGTGGATTGGGACAGTGGCCGGAACCTCGTTCACCACCTTTGACCATGACTCTTCCTCGAATGATATCTGGGCTTTCTTTTTTTTTTTTTAAATTATCGGTTTCATGCATTAACAAAACGTTGTGTATCACTAACCAGATTAAGCAAAATGCCCAACTTCACTAATCCTGGCGAAGGTGCTTAATTGCCTTTGACTAGTATTTACCCACTTTCCACTTGTCTCTTTCCTATTAGACCAACTTAGCATTTCATGGTGAAGAAACTTAATTGTGCTTCACCAAAGCAAGCATCCACAATATAATAAAAGGGATTACTTTGACTTGGTGTCCAATTTTTTTTTCTCATTATGGCCCTTATAAATAATTTGACAAACCATTTTGAATAGGGTTAAAAATGTAAATAGAGGTAGTTTATCTCACTTTTCACAGCCCTGTGCAATTTTTATTTGCAATTACACTTCAATTTTCAATAACATATGTTACCCACTCTCACTTCATATTAGTTTTCATTATCTTTTAATTCACTAACCCGCATAACCTAATTCTATTCAAAAGCTCTCAAGCATAAATGTGACTGTGTATTTTTATTTACTCCACACAATATTTGCTTTCTATTGTAAATATTTATAAAATTTGATAATACTGTGTGTACCTGTCTCATAAAAATTAGATAATAAAAGTTTTTATTCATATTAAATTAATTAATAATATTAATTAAATTAATACTTAAAAAATATAAAATTATTATAAATATATAAACATATTAAATTTTATTAATACTTAAACAAATAGAAATGCAACTTGACAGCCACAATAGTGCCAATTATAACATCCACAATTTTTCCTATGCTAAATTACTTTAGAAACTTTAAGTAATTAGACACTTAATGAAAAATTAAGAAATAAAAGTTTAATCAAGAGTCAAAAGGGTAAATAGGAAAAGAAAGGTTAAGAGGAAGCTTAATTAAAAATAGAAACTTGCTAATCAAGGAAACCAAACCTTAAAGAGACTAATTAATCATTAATCACCAATAATTCACTTAATTAAGCATATTAAGATTTAATTATACTAATTATGGAAACATGAGTTAATTACTAATCATTGACTAATTAATTCATATAAGTAGTAAGAACACTTAATCTATCATCAAATTCAAATTAATAAAGTCAAAAAGACAAAGAAAATGTGATAATGTCACTAGAGTAAAAATTATGAGACAAGAATGCTTTATGGTAAAAGTAATTAAGCTTTTGTCTAAAGTAAGGTTAAAAAATGATCATAAAATTTCAAACCCTAATCTTAATACCCCAAATTGTCCCCTTGCATTAGAAAAAAGAGAAAATGAAACCCTAGCCCCTTATTCTCTTAAATGGTCATAGGTTCCCCTCTCTCTCTCTCTCTCTCTCTCTCTCATACCTCTTATTTGCAATTTTTTTCAAACACTCTATTCTCTCCATCTTCTTTTTTCTCATTCCCTCAAGGTTTCTCTTCATTTTCTTCTCTACATCTCCACCTTTTTCCCAAACACTATTGTGAGAGCTACCTTCTTTAGCTATCACAATCATAAACACTTGAATTCATAAGCCAAGAAACCACAAAAGATCCCCTTTCTTTGGTAGAGGAACTCGTGGCTAACACACATCATCAAGGAGGAGTTTTTCTTCCACAAGGTGGTGTCTTGGAGCTTGAAGTCTATCTTCAAGGAACCTTCTTCTAGCTAGTAGGGTTCTTTTCTCCAAAGTTCCTTTCTTTTGAGACAAGAGCTCAAAATCTCAAGCTTTGCTATTGTTTTGAGTGATGAGCCTTGTCTATAGTTTTCTTGTTTCTCAAAGTTGTAAAAACTATCTCTTGTATGACTGATATACTTCTAAGGGGGTGTTTGGCATGCCGTATTAGGCATGATAGGATAAGGTTATACAATATATTATGATCTTATCCGTTGTTTGATGTAATCAACGTATTGTATAACCTTATCCATCAAACCTCCCTTATACGTTATAATGATGGATAACTTAATGCGGCCTAGAGAGGCCGTATTAAGGCATGATTAGCTTTTAATGCATAAGGATTCTTTCATTTTTTTTATTTTTTAATATATTTTATTAATAAAATTAATTATTAACTAAATAATAAAAAATGAAAATATATAAATAAAAATAATATTATTTAATAATAAATAAATATTTTTAAAAAAATTATAAAATAATTATTCAAACTAAAATAAAAATATAAGAATAAAAATTTATTATTAAAATATAAAAATAATAATATTTAATATAAATTTAATTATATATAATAAAAAATATAACCAAATATAATAATGTGATAGTAACTCTATTTAGATTTTGATATATAAAACTCCATCTCTCTCTCTCTCTCTCTCATATTTTTTATATTTATAAAAAAATATTAAAAATAAATAAATAAATAATTTTTAATATAAAATTATTTTTATATATAATAAAATAGAGCTAAAATAATTATGATAACTATTTAAAAATTATATTTATTATAATCTCTTCTTTTGGTTATATTTTATATAATACAATATCTTATACAATGACATACCAAACACTGCATCGTATTAAATTTTTATCAGGCCTTATACTATCAGCCCTTATCCTATCAGGCCTTATACTATCAGCCCTTATCCTATCAGGCATACCAAACGGGCCCTAAAAGTGTTAATATGTCTTCTTGTTATACAAGTTCCCACCTTTTGTTCTTGGAAGACAAGAATACTCTAGCCCTATCCATGGCTATGACTATCTTGTCTAGTTTCAAGTTTCTGCTCAATTTTATGTCCATAAATTTGCTTGCTTTAGACACTATATTATTAATCTTAGCTTGTTTTCCCTTAATGAGTTTAAAAGTTGCTTTCTTGAAGCTTGATGTTGGTGAGGTTGTGTTCATATTCACAAATAATAAAGCTTTAAGAAGATATAAACATAATAGGCCCTTCATACTTAAATAAACTCCATAAAGATTAAATCTTTAAAACTCCTAAGATCTGAGTCTCATGAGCCTAAAGAATACAAGTTTAAGAAGTTTCTTGAAGAAAGGCAAACTACAAATGGGTGCTTGAACATGTTGATGGCTTTGGCCATATTAAGAAAATAAGAAAGGAAAATGAGTTTGAAAGTTTTACGAGTTGATCTTGAATCTACACAAAATTTTAATGAACTTTGTAACAAAGAACCAAAAAAGAACTTGGGAAAATATAGGGTATAGGTTCGACCATAAGGAGCAAAAAAAGGGGAGGAAAATATTTTTGGCTAAGTTAAGAATAAATCTTGATAAAACTAAGTGACCAAACTAGATTTCTAGAAAAATAAAAATTAAAAGAAGTTTAAGGCGCTATATGTAGTAGGTTCGGCCATGGCACTTAAACAAAGGAAAGAAAACATTTTAATTAACAAACATGAGAATTCTAAGCCCCTAAACACCTAATTAGATTAACTTGATAATCTCCTTGAAAGAAAACAAAAATAAAGGACTTGGAACCCTAACACAAGAGGCCACGACCTCATCATGTAACCAAGGGAAATAAAATGTTTAATTTATGAAAGAAATGAATTAAAATTCCATAACACTTAACTAAGAGACTTGAATAACTTACCAAAGAAAAAACAAAGCAAAACACTTGATAAAACCCTAATGGACAATTCGGCCCAAGCATGCAAGTACATAACAAAACATATTTTATCCACTTAATTGGACTTAAGGGATAATTATAAATGATCATAAGCCACTAAAGCCAACACTTTAATCTAGAGGTTGCATTAAGTGAAAAATGCAAGTAAAATCTCCTTAAAGACTAAATAAGGCTTAAGGGTACAATTTAAGTTAAAAGCTTGTACTTAAAAACTTAATGATGCTCATACGACTCTTAAGTGCGTTTATGTACCTTACCTTTATGATATGTAAAGTGATCATTAAAATGATTGATGTAACCATGATTAGGATTGAGTGCTGGGATTCTTGGGGAGGAATCATGAAGGATCATGAGTTTACATGTGATTGATGAGCTATGAGTGCATAATTATGATGTATATGCTAGCATGATTGATGTTTGATTGTTTCCAATTTTGGGGAATCTCCCGATCTATCCTTTATACTACTAGATTTTCACCAAATTCGTGGACTTAGAATAATTTTGCTGAGAATAATGATGGTGACATGTATTAATAGAAAGAAAGACATATGTCCTTTATTTAAAGACACCAATGTCATAAGACTTAATGTTAACCTTTATGATTAATAAGACACTCAAGTGTGATCTTTCGGTAATGGAAGGTGACCCACAGAAGAACCCCCTCTGTCTACCATTTAAGTCGGGTGTAATAATAACGACAATCATTATAGGTATAAGCTCATGTCCTAAAAGAAAGTAAAGTTCCGAGGGTGGTATATGAAAGTTTAAAGCATATGCTAACAGTCAAAGTTAAAGTCGAAGTCGAAGTCAAAGTCAAAGTTAAAGTAAAGTTAAAGAAAGTAAAGATTGTCCTGAGACTCTTAAGCCTTATGTGATTTATTATATACTTGGTTATGAATGTTTACATATTATGGTTATGCCTATTCATGTTTATTTATGTCTCTATTGCATAAGTATAGTGTGCCAGGAATGTATGAATAAAAAAACCCATTTTGGCTAAAATATGTTTTCAAGCAAACTAAAATTGAACCCTATGTATGTTCACCTTTTATTAAAAAACCTGAAGTGGCCAAGGACGATAATGATGACAATGAGTTGCCTCGCTAGAGCTCTACTGGGAAATTTCATATTTCTCACCTCTGCTTTTCGTGTCATCTTTAGACGAGGTCAATAGCAGTGGTGGTGGAGTTCGTTGAGCTTCCTACATGGGAAGTGCATTATGACCCAGATCTTGATGAACTTCTTCTTATTGTGAGGGGATTAGTTCGAGCGTATGTTTTCTTTTGGCATCATTTCAGTGTGTCAGTGATGAGTTAACATTTCAGCCCTTCAGTATCGTACCAGGATATCGTCATGTCAGAGGTTCACCCACCTATCTTTGGGCCTTATGTCGACACTTCCTCAGAGGAGTCGAAGCCGGATCCTTTTGTGGCGATGCTTATGTATTATCCTGAGACCAATCCTTCTAAGCCTAGTTTCCCGTTTGCGTTTCCCTCATTTGCAGCAGTTTCTTCCACCATGGGGAGCTATGTTAGTGGAAGAGGATGTGGATGTGGCTTTATCTGCACCTTTTGCTGTCCAGTGGACGAGGACGTGGCCATGGATGTGGACATAGGGATGCCTCCAAAAGAAAGGGAAATTGTTTCATTTTCTCTTAGGATCAAGGAGTTGTTAGTTGTCATAGTTAGAATGCGTGAATGACCTTTTTGCATGCCCGTGCTTCATGAGGATATGGTTCCCTTTTGTTATCATATATTTGAGCCACTCTTATTGGCATGTTTCTGGTTTTGTATTTCGGATCTTTTGTAGCTGTGGTTGTAATGCCGATACTCTTTTAAAACTTTTGGATGATATGTTTATATATCTTCCATATATGTTTCCGTTCCTGCTATTGCTTTCTTTCCATCACGCGATCATATAATCACGCATATTATGTACCTGTATATGTACGCGTTAATGGTTCACGATTTTTCGATATAAAATGCAACATATTTATCAAAAATAAAATTTACCCTATTTTCAAGTATAATATTTTCTAGCATGAGTTATATTTCTGCAAAATAAAAGGTAACAAACTAATGATGCAACATAATCAACTTATACCTAATATGGGGGCTATTATACCAACCAAGACGTTAGTCCTTATAATAATAATTTTTTAAAGTTTATTTTTGAGTTAAGTACCATTTTAGTCCCTAAAATTGTATGCGAGCGTCACTTTAGTCCCTAAAATTTTGAAATTAACTCTTTAGTCCCTGAAGTTGCATTTCGTGAGTCATTTTAGTCTTTGGTTAATCAATCGTCGGTCAACTATTACGATTTTGCTGATGTGTCATGTTAAGTGGCATGTTAGCATGCCACAACATCTGATGTAGCATGTCACGTGTCATGCTAACGTGTCATGCCATGTGTCATCAATTTTAAATTGATTCAAATTAGTTCCTAAATTTTTTAAAATATGTCAAATTAGTCCCTGAAATTTCTAAATGTGTCAAAATAGTCCCTGAAATTTTTTAAATGCGTCAAAATAATCCAAAATTCCTAAATTTCTTCTCATCTTCTTCATGAGCTCTAAATCTTTAATCATCTTTAAACCTATTAATTTCTTTCCTATTTTCACACCCTACCTAGATTATATTCTCCCCACATAGAAGTTTATGCATTTTATTAAAGTGACAAGTAAATTTAGATAGATTAAGATTGGTAAATTACAAATTTATTCACAATTATTAAATATAAACTTAATATTTAAATATATTTGATTAACATTCTAAATATTTATTGGTCCCGTTTAATTTAAGATTTAAATTTTAGAATTAACTAATTTAAAATTCAAAATAATTTATAATCAAAAGTTTTCTAAAATATGTCACAAGAAAATGGTGAAGGATTTGGTAATTAGATGAGATCATAATTTAAAATATCAATGTAATCGATGTATCAAAAGAATTTTTTAAAACTACAATTTTAATACAATTTTAAAGAATGATTATTTTTCTCGAAACAACTATTTTTAAATATGCACTTAATTGATACATTTGTCATAAAAGCTCCATCAATGTGGCCTAACCAAAATTGAAATCAACTTTTTTTCTTTTTTTTTTTAAATTAAAAAACTATAATTTAAGGCATGAAAAAGGCTTAACATAATTTTACAGTGGAGAATATGTTCAAATTCATTAAGTGTCTATCTATATAAGTACTTACAAATAACTAATTAATAAAATAATATCAAATTAAACCCAATTATAATAAAATATGAGTAAAAAATCAATCAAGTAAATCAACTCCTAGTGAATGAATGATGGCTAATTAGTCCATATATAGACAATAATTTGACCATGTTCAATATTTTGAATATTTTAAAAATTTTCTTTTAGCGTTCTATTACTTTTGCTTTTATAATATATTTTTTGTTAATTTTTATTGAAAAATTAATATTTTGTTTATTTAATTTTTTATAAAACATGTTAAATTTATATTTTTTTACATAAGTACGCTTATAAGTATTCGTTAAGTCTAGAGACATTCTTGGATTTTGAACTAAGATGAGCTATATTAAAATTATTTATTGTATTTCATTATTTCATTTCTATATATTCTCTTTTCATTATTCTATATGGAGAGGATTTAGTCTAGGTAGGGTGTAAAAATAGAAAAAAAATTAGTAGGTTTATGGAAGATTAAAGATTTAGAACTTGTGAAGGGAAAGAAGAGAAATTTAGAAATTTTGGACTATTTTGACATATTTTTAAAATTTTAGGGACTAATTTGACACATTTAGAAATTTCAGGGACTAATTTGACACATTTAAAAAATTTCAGGGATTAATTTAAATCAATTTAAAATGATGACACGTGAGCATGTCACGTCATAAGTTGTCATGGTGCTTCACCACGTGGCATGCCTAGTCAGATGTTGTGCCACGTGCTGTGACAAATGGCATGTTGACATGTCACTTAACTAGGGATGGCAAAAATATCTATTAAAGTAGGTATCCGCGGGGATTACACGCAACTAGGACGGGGACAGATTTGGTCCCTATGGGAATGGACGATGTCCCCGTTTAGCTAATGGAGGCTGGGGCGAGGGATGAGGTCCCCGGCCATGGAAACCTGTGAAGCCCCCGCTTAAATATGAAATTATACAAATATCCTTATATACATAAACATATATCTTATAATAACTAAATATATGATTTTACTACCTATGTTTCTCTTTGATTTGCACACTTATTAGAAAATTTACTAATTGAATTTGAAATTTGGATATTTGTAATTTGTGATTTGAATATTTCTATTATCTTGTAATAGATGTGTAATTATGTATTTTATTTAATTTAAATTGTATTATATTGTATTGAATAATAATATGAATTATGAATATTTATGAATATTTTATTAAGCTTAAAAATATTTTCTTTATATTTTTATCTTTTTTCAAATTATTTTAATTTCTTTTTATAAAAACTCACAGATATTCATAGGGATCCGAATCTCCATGGGGAACGGGGAACAGGGATGAGGATGGGGATGAGGATCGGGATAGGGGACAAAATCCTAAATTGGGATTAGGACGGGGGGCATATCCCTGCCTTTATAAATATCCATTGCTATCCCTATACTTAACTTAACATATCAATAAAATTGTAATAATTAACTAACAGTTGACTAATTAAGAATTAAAGTGATTTACAAAATATAACTTCTAAAACAAATAGTTAATTTCCAAATTTTAAGGAATAAAATTACCCATGCGTTCAATTTCAGAAGGGAAAGTCAACTTCGTTCATTTTTGCTTCTTTGAAAAATTGAGAACTTGATTCTCTCGTAGTTTCATGGAAGGGACAAGCCCACGTCAGTAGTTCCGATACATGAACTTCAAATCAGCCACCAAATCTTGCGTTGCATAGCCAGAGCTAGTCAACCTAGAAATAGAAGAAGGAAGAAAGAAGCAATAATGATTCCCATTCCCAATCTCAACCCAAAACACCACCATCCATAACGAACAAACAAACAATGCCCTCCTCCTTCAACACGAAGGACTTCACGAGGCTCCTCAACGGCCTCTCCCTCGTCGCCAACGAATTCGTGAAACCCGCCACAACCGTAGACCTCGAAACCCTAATCAAGAAGGCCGTGCTCTCCGCCACCGACATTTCCGGTATCACCAGAGGAAAGGTTCGCCAATTCTCAAACCCTCAATCTTCTAACACTAACCAACGCGCGACCGATTCCGTCGTTTATTTCACCGACCCTTCTCCTCAACCCGATTCACAACCCCCAACAACGACAACAACAAATAATCAGGATGTTGTCGTTTTTCCTTCTGAAGAAAACCGTCGTGTCGTTGAGGATGCTGGGGCGGCGGCTCCTGTTGTTGTCGTTTCGGATGCGAGTGTTTGCGCGGGAAAGGAAAGTGAGGCTCGGAGCTCTGATGAAAAGGTGAATGTGAATGAGAGGGAAGGTGGTGAGGGGAGTGGGGAAGTGGCACCTGCGCACACGTTGCGGAGACGGAGGCCCAGGGAGAGGAAGGTTCCCTCAACTCCATTTTCCAGGGCTCTTGGGTTAGTTTTGTTTTAATTTGTGTTTAATCATGGTTTAAATTGAAATTGTGGATGCGGTTGCATTGCAATACTGCAATTGCGGGAAATTGATGCTGATGAGCCCTCAACTGCTGTCGTGATGCGTTGCAGACTGCAATTTAAAACCCTGATTGTGATGCTTTCAATTCAATTTAGTGGCTATGATGGTGCATTTGATTTTGGGTCTAGTACTTGGTTAGGCAATAGTAATACCTATCACATCATCTCTTAGGTTCTCTATTTGGTACTGGACATGTATACAAAGTACTTTGTAGAGATTACTGCATTCCTAACATGGGCAATATCCCTCTGTTTGCAAAAACGTACACTAACCCTCCTGAGGTGTGGATGATATTACACCTGATACCCTTATATTTTGATGGAATGTGACACAGAGCACCTTTGTAGGCTTGACATTGAGTACCCTTGTAGTGGTGCCTGTGGGCATGACAGTTTTTGATTGAGAATTTGTGGTGTAATGTGAGCATTTAGAATCACTAGCTCAAGTGTGTGTCAATATGGGATTGTAGGTTTGCTGGGCTAGGGGCTGGTCTTGCATGGGGGACACTTCAGGAATCTGCTAGGAGGCTTGCCTTTGGTACACCTAGTTCACAAGGCAATCAATCCGCATTGTCCCCGTTCTTGTCTGAGAAGAATGCAGAGCGGTTAGCTCTTGCGCTTTGTAGAATGCGTGGAGCTGCACTGAAAATTGGGCAGATGTTGAGCATTCAGGATGAATCTCTTGTTCCAGCTCCGGTACTGTGACCTGTCTATGATGTACACTTTTATGTCGTGAATATGTATATTGTTTAAGAAGAGGAATATTGATTATGGTAACTGGGATTGTTATGTTAGCTGAGGTCCTGGAATTTTAGCTGAAGCTGAGATACTTCGATTAAATTTAAAAATTTAGCACTGAATTTCTTCTAGCGGTGAAAAATTAAACACTGAATTTTAAATTCTGAATGTGTGTATAATGAAGGTCATAATAAAGGAAATTATATTTATATTTTTCAATTATTTAAGTGAGAAAAGAGTTGCTACTGATTACATTTAGCAATCTCTAATGTGTTGATTTTTTTTCAGTTCTTTTTTCCCCATTTAACTTCATTTTTGGCCTATCTTGAACAATCATAACCAAATATTGTATATTGAATGTCATCAATTGGACATGAGTTCTTCTTTAAAATGGTCAAGATTAGCGGGAAAGCAAAATGTGTGTATTTGAAAAAACAAATATGTAAAGAATGCTTAGTGGCTAAAGATCCTCTTACATGGTAGTTTGCCATGATCGTGTATTCCATGGTCAGAGATGTTTGTCATCTTTTACAGATTTGCTAATTAGCTTGTGAATCTGTTATCATTTCTACATAGCTTTATTTAGTTTATGAAGTCTTTTGTAAGATAGTGGTTATAGTTGTCATATTTGCTGCCATTATCTCTTGTATTTTTACAAATTCCTTCACGGAAGTGAATGACTTTTGTTTAATTTTTATGTGCCTTAAGAAGTAAACTCTCAATACTTTATCTGTAGGTCCTGGCTGCATTAGAAATTGTTCGTCAAGGTGCAGATGTGATGCCAAAGAGCCAGCTTAATCAAGTTTTAAATGCTGAGTTAGGTCCTGACTGGTCGTCAAAAATGATTAGTTTTGATTATGAACCTATAGCTGCTGCAAGTATTGGCCAGGTATGTATGCTTGTTTATTTGTTGATTTACATGTTGCTTTAAATCTATCTTTTGCTGATCTTGAGTGCTAAAGTTCTGTAGCTGTCACCATTTTCCATCATTTCATCATCTCTGTGTTTGGTTTTTTGTTTTGCTCAAGTGATTTCAAATATGCAGAACAGCAGTCTCTTTTCTCCTTTTGTTAGTTACTTTACTTTAGGCTATGTTTGGATTAGTAGCAATGGGTGTAATGGAATGGAATGGGATGGAATGATGTATTCTTCCGTTGTTTGCATTTTAAAATAATCATGGAATGAATGATATTGGATGGGATCCATTCCATACAATTGTATTCTATACCTTATTTTTTTTCGTCCACTTCAAATTGGAGGGTATGGGATGGAATGGGAAAAAATAACATACAATTACTACTATTCCATTTTTTTCGAGTAGTATTTCCAAACAAGGAATCAGAAACTCTTTCCCATTCCTTTTTAATATCCAAACAATGGTATGGGACTTTTTTTTTTCTGCTTATTTTTAAAATTCCTTAACCTTTGTGCCTTTGGAGCATTTTTATTTTACTAAAAGAGCATAAAATGTTTATCAGCAGTCAAATTATCTTTGGCTTTTACTATTAATTAAAAATCCTGAACATATTTGGTTTATCAATCTCTAGTAATCATGTTTTCCATCATTCACAGATAAACATATCTGATGAGCTTTAAAAACTAAAAATCTTGCTTTCACACTTTTTTCTTAAAGCCAGCATAAGGTGGCTTTAGACTATCTAATTCATATTCATATTAACATAAAAGTCATGATCATAAGAATGCCAAAAGTTGCCGTAATTATTTTCCTCATATTCAGAGGTCTTATACTCGATATAATACCAAGCAAGAAAATTTGCATTGTCCTAACAGTAATATCATGTTTATATTGTGGCACTTCTTCGTATTTCCTAAACAAGGTTCCTCATAAGAGATTTAGGTGCACCAAGCTGTTACGAAGGATGGCATGCAAGTTGCAATGAAAATTCAGTACCCTGGTGTTGCCAATAGCATCGAGAGTGACATTGAGAATGTGAAACTTCTTTTAAACTACACAAACCTAATTCCTCAAGGACTTCATCTTGACAGGGCTATAAAGGTGCGTGTTTTCTTGATAGAATTCATGTATGCTTTCAGTTGTGTTTATATCAATATCCTCATTTCTTAGTCTTTAAACCCACAAAATTTACTGTCTCGTTTGTTGGGGTTTGGATTCCGTAGTCCCTTTTCCCCTTCCCTTCACTGGCTTATTTGCCTGCAAAGTCTGTTAGGTCCTAGTGCCAGATTCAATTCATAATAATTTGCTCTGTATATTTGTGCAACTCTTTCATTACTATCTCTTTGTATTTGCTTCTTGACCCTTCATCCCATCTTGTCTAATGTTCCATGCACTCTGATCTAAATTGGATTATGTGGGATGGTATTTGTCTATGGTGGATATTGACTTGGAGTCTCTTATCTATCATATGGAAAGACATTGTCTCGATAATTTGACAAATATATCTGTCCATATGTTAAATTTGGATTCTTACATTCTTCTTCTTTTTTCATTTTCACAAGGTGGCCAAAGAAGAATTATCTCGTGAGTGTGATTACAAGTTGGAGGCAGCAAGTCAGAAGCGTTTCCGAGATCTGCTTTCTGGCACAGAAGGGTTTTACGTTCCAATAGTTGTTGATGATATTTCAAGCAAAAGAGTATTAACTACAGAACTTGTTCATGGTAATTATAATAAGTTTTACTAGTTCCTGTGATACATTCTTTTAATGTACCTTGCTTAAGTGGTGGTTTCTGGGTTCACAGTTGCAGCAAACTCTGGGGATTATTTATTCAGTTGAATGATGAACTTAATTATGTTATTTTGATTAAAAAATAATTAGAATGATATTTTTAATTGTATTCAATTTTTAGCTTGTCTTTGAACAAGGATGGGTTTTCTCTTGCTACAGGAATTACAATTGATAAAGTGGCCCTACTGGACCAGGAAACTCGCAATTATATTGGGAAAAAGTTATTGGAGCTCACATTGATGGAGTTATTTGTATTCCAATTTATGCAGGCATGTTATTCTGCCCTTTGTGTAAAATCATTATATGCCGTTGTTGACACTGTCTGTAGCAGCTGTAATTAGAGAACTCAGGTCTGCAGTTATCATGAATGGTGAATTTTGGGTTAGCTATCTAGTTCAGGTGTTGTTTTAAGACAATGTAAACAAATATTGCTACTGAAAGAGACTGACTGTAGCATCAGTCAGAGAGAACTCAGGTCTGAGCATTGAAGTTTTGAAATGTGTCTGCAGTTATCTTGAATGATGAATTTTGGGGTAGTTATCAAGTTCAGGTGCTGTTTAAGGCAACAAAAACACGTTGTTGTTGAAACCTGAAAGACACGGTTGAAATGTGACAAACGATTAATTTTACTGAGACACCGTCCTCAATTGACTTTTATCTTTCTACAAACTTTCAATGTTGAATGCTTGTAAACTGGTCAAGATTCAAGAGGAAAAACTTTATGCTTTTTTGTTTACATAGTTTATATTCTACACACTGTAAAGTGCGTGACTGATATGATCTAATATATTATGAGTGACTGGGGCTGCTAGTGTTACAAATACCAACGATATATGATAGCCTAGGTTTTACCAGTTTGCCAGGACTGGTTGAATATTTCATAGGCATCATGGTAGGTTCGACTTCTCATCTCAGTGGGTATGCTTTTAGACCATTGGCGTCTGATTCATATATTATTATCTTTTGCTAGTAATGAGTCTTTAAAGAAAGAAATACTATAAGGTCATAGTTATCCTAAGTCCTGACAGTTCATATACTTTATGTTCCTGAATTTTACCTTATGATGTATGTTTACTTCTTGTTTTTCAATGTTAATTCATTTTTTTAGTTTTCCTTTAAATTACACTCCTTAACACTGATTTTGTGTTCTCATCTAACCTTGGAGGTGTTTTTTCTTTTGATGCAGACTGATCCTAATTGGGGTAACTTTTTATATGATGAAGCTACAAAAATAATCAATCTTATTGATTTCGGAGCAGCACGGGATTACCCAAAAAGATTTGTTGATGATTATTTAAGAATGGTTAGTTTCTCTTCCTTTTAGTTGATCTTTTGCTATGAATAACTAAGCTGAGGATTGAAATCATAATTTGTGTTAATATTTTCACTGTTCAGTTAGTTTTTGTTGCTTAGATTTGGATATCTACGAATTTTTCTTCTGTTTACGGTAACATATCTGGCATGCAATGACAAATGGATGTCAGTTCTTGACTGCTTTTTTTTTTTTTTTTTCCCTCAATTTTTTTCCCTTAATTTTTTTTTTCCTTCCAATCATTCATCCATGTAGCCATATGATCCATGTTGCCGCCTCCATTTAGTGGGAAAAGGTTTGGTGGTTGTTATTGTTGTTGATTTTGCTTCCGATGTAGAAATAAAATCTGGCATTAAGCTGACTCTATTGTAACTGGAAGAACCAAATTCTCATCTTATTTTTATCTTTTGGCAACGTACCTTATTGGTTTAACTAAATTTAATAAATATAAAGTAGAACAGGGTCAATTATGTGTATGAGGTTCTGAAAGGATTGATCTAAATTTTAAAGAATATACAAAAAGAGGATTGAAATGGCTCTAACTAAGCAGTCATGTGATCGTAATAATTAAGTTGATTATTCAATTATTTTGATCAATATTGGTAAAAAGAGACTCTTAATGGCAGCATATATATATATATATATAATTTTCCACTTTAGTGTCATATTATGTGTTATTAGCACTTGGTAGCTTGTACTTCTGGGTCCAACTTGGCCGGCGAGGGTTATAGATGCTACACTTCTTTAACCCTTTCTTAAGCTGAGCTGCAAACTCCTTGAAATCTTGTTATTCTAATTTTTTGGCTTATGATGCGTGACTGATCAGGTTCTAGCATGTGCAAATAGTGATAGAGATGGGGTCATAGAGATGTCCCGGAGACTTGGGTTCCTCACCGGAATGGAATCAGATGTGATGCTAGATGCCCACGTTCAAGCTGGTTTCATTGTGGGTTTGCCATTCTCAAGTACTGACGGATTCGACTTCCAATCAACCAACATTACTTCAAGCATTTCACACCTTGGCGCGACAATGCTGAAGCACAGGCTCACTCCACCACCAGATGAAGCCTACAGTCTCCACAGAAAACTTTCTGGTGCTTTTTTGGCATGCATTAAGATTGGGGCCGTTGTCCCTTGCAGGGAACTATTGCTTGAAGTGTACAATCATTATAAGTTTGGTGATGAAGAAGCAAATGAGATATTATCCACTGGCTTGGTCTCTGCATAGGCTCCCCCACCCCTCCTCCTCCTCCTCCTTCTTCTTCTCCTACAATTAGTTTTTTCCAATTATAATAATCTCTGGGATGGTAGCACGAATTATTTCATATTGCTCCACAAACGGAGTCATTTTTGGGGACAATTTCCCCTTATCCCATTTTTTAACTTTAGCAGCCTATAGAGTTTTTTTTCCCGGATGGATTCTTTGGAAGGTTATTGATTCTTTAAGATAATGCTTTGAGATATGTTTTTCTTGTCATGCTTTACTTGAAATATGAATATTCTTTACCACCCAAGCCGGCGTGCCGATGCCAGTTGGATCATGGGAAATCATAGTTAATGTTCACAAATAATATTTTTGTTTAACCTTGCTCGACCAATCTTTGTATATGGTATTTTAGGGTAACTCAAATTTTAACTCGTTAGCAATTGGTTATCGATAAGTTTATTGACTTTATACAGTAATATTTTAAGTTTTTCTGAGAGGTTAATCTTGATACTGTTAGTGTAAAAATCATCCAATCGTGTAACTATTCAATTATGTATTGATATAACAGCAAAAGTAATTAAATTTATGTTAATCCAATAGGTATATATCCATCGCAATCATGAATTATTCTAGTGTTGATATGCCAGTCCGATCAGCCGAAGTACTCTAATAAAGGAGTAATTATCTCATTTTTCTTTTCGTTTGTCACCAGCTAGGTCATGTCAGAACTGAGTTTTGAGGTTGTGCTGTGTCTGGTTTCTACCTCATCCAACCTTCAGGTTTTGGCAGTGGCGCTTATAAGAATGTTTAAACTTCCTAATTGAAGATTTTTGGCAGTGCCAACCTTCATTTTTGCTAGCGTAGTCCTTCTAAAAATATATCATCAGGTGTACAATTGGACAGCATCTAATCACAAGCAAAGAAGATAAACATCGTAAGCTGTTGACTGAAAACTTGTGTTGTATAAAAATTACTAGATACTAGTGGGCCATGCCTATTAATCCACATTCTTTTATTTTTAGTATAAATTGTAAAATAAATTTTTATTTAGTTTTGTGAAAAATAAACTAAAATTAATAGAGAATAAAAATGTGTTAGTGATTTGTAGCTATTAGTGGGTAGTTTTAAAGTGTATATAATAAGAGTTGATCAATTAATGGGTGTTTTTGTTTTTGTTTTTGTTTTTTTTTGATAAAGCCTTATCTATGTCTCTTATATTTATTGAAGATTTCAATTTTATCCATAAAATTTTTTTATTCTATTTATGTCTCTAACAATTCACAAATATTTTAATCTTACTTTTCGATAGACAACATTCAAACTATAATAGAAATAAGTATATTAAGATCAAATTACGATATTAGTGATATCCAAATGCCATTAATAGAGATTGTTTACCCTCAATTCTTCAAGAAAAAGCTTTATATATGGGTTTTAGTAGGAGAAAGAATAATTGATCGTTAAGGGATTTAAATTAAAAAGAAAAACTTTCATATTCGACAAAAATATGGGAGAAATGAGAATAAATAATATCATTCTTTTCAGATAAGTAATAAACACATCATTACTAATATTTTAACTTGATCTTTATATCAATTTTTTTATTTATAATTTGAATGTCAAAATGGTAAGGTTAAATTTTTTTGAAAATATTAGGGATGTAAATAAAATAAAAAAAAACTTTTGAAACTAAACTGAAATTGCTGTAAAATGTGAGGGACATATACGAGGCTTTACCCCCCTTTTATGATAATTTTGTCTATTTTTTCATTTATATTTAATTAATTATGCATAAATATTAATGAAATATATTTGTAGAATTCAAAATTTATTTCAATATAATTTAGAGTAATCAAGAAGGTCGTTACTAAAGGATATATATATATATATAGAGAGAGAGAGAGAGAGAGAGAGAGAGACAATTCTCCATGTACAATGGTGGAGGCGCATCCCCTCACTAAAATTTGAAAATTTTGTTAGTGGTATATAGGTATACACATAATTTTCCCTTATAATTTTATTATATTTGACCTCATACTAAAACAAAAATTATTTGAAATTTCTTATTTTGTTTACGTATTATTTTTATTCCAATTACCTAATTATTTTGGACCCGTCATGGTATATATAAACAAAA